>OY728138.1:1285315998-1287815998 GCA_963277665.1 Viscum album | reverse complement strand
TAGTTTCTATTATATAACTTTCGGGTTTTTATTATGTCATAATGCAGATTGTACATTTTTAACATGTATAGTTTTTACACCAAAATTCAATTGTCTTATAAAATCCAGAAAAAATATCCATTATATTATTATGATATATTGATTTTAAAAATAATATTTACTACTCAAAAAAATTAATAAATTTCAGAATTTATACTTTTAAATAAGAAGTCATATCTACTAAAAATACATTTTCTTTTGACATTAACAATATTTTAATCCTTATATAAATTATAATAGACTTCATCAAATTATATTAATAGTTATATTCAATGAAATATGAATTAATAATAAAATTTCTTGAAAGTAAAATTTATTTAAAATTCTTGAATTTAACAAAAATATAGTTTTAATTGAATCTATATATTTCAAAAACACAATTTTGGTTTCTTCATTCCAAAATATAATATATATTATATTAATTTTATAATCATGTGTAAAAATTAATTACTGAAATGGATAAGAGTAATAATTAATTTACTAAAAAAATATAGAAAATCTTACTAATGGGGTCTAGATATATAAACTATTTTTTCACAAGATCACACCCAAATGGTATGTTCTATGATAGTGGTACTTTATTGGGGTGGTTTAGTTACCATGTTTTGGGCAATGATATTGAAAATATTTAAATTTTTCTATATTTTTTAATTATATTTTAGTTTTTGAACCTCGACATGGTCTTGGTAAAGGTGAATATCTTTCCCAAGAATGATCTGGTAAATGGGATTCATAGGGTACAATTACACTAGTCATCTTCATCACTCCTTCATTCTATGTCAGTTAGATATTATTAAAACAATAATATATAATAATATAAATGGTTAGTATATAATGACTACGTTACACGTATTTATGATGCCTACTAATATTTTATGACCTATGGTATGCATTTTGTAATTTTCTAGAATAAAAAATATATTTCTTGTGTTTCTATAACTAAATTTATTAATAGGGATTTATACATTCAAGAGGGGATTAAATTTATGATTTTTTTAACATTACAATATTACTCCCTCTATAAATTTCACCCTTAGAATATCATTTCATATACTAAAATTAGAAAGGGTCATTTTCATTCATCACCTCTTCTGATTACAAAATTTATTCCTCAAACTTGTAGTTCACCATAATACATTGACAAGGTTAGTTGTCTAGTTTCATAGAACTTTTTATCTATGAACTATTATTTTCACCAACTTATAATCATATTAATGTTCATTCTCCAATGATGCCACCAATGGTTTTAGTACATTTGAGGTTTCTAGTATGTACCTCTTTAATATGAATACATGTAACACATAATGTACTTGATAGAGGTTATGCGGGAGTTCTAGTTTATATTCCACAACTCTAATGCATTCAAGGATCTAAAAAAGGAGGATTTATCTTGGATAATGATTTCCCTTCTTCCCAAACCAAATGAATCTCTTCCATGATAATGTATAGTGGAATGTTTTATCTCTAAACTCAAACACGATGTCTCAAATAATATTGTTTCTATAGAATTTATATTGAAATTTCATAGATTTCATAAGTTATTGAATTGTATTAACATTCTATATCATCTCTTGGATCAAATCATATCCCATTATCTTCCTCTCTCTAAAATAATCCCAACATTAGGGAGTCTCACACCACTTCCCATGGAAAGTATAATAAGGTTTCATTTGATTGATGGAATAAAAGCCATTATAATATAATAACTCCACAATGGGATTGTGTTGATCCCAATATCATTGGAAATCCATTGGACTTGATCGTATAAAATCATCAAGAGTTTTATTTGTTCTCCCCAACTGGACATACATTATAGGGTGATAAGTAATATAGAAACATATCTTTTTTTAAATTCTTTATGAAAACTTCTCCATAACCCAATGGTAAACCTCACATCTCAATCAGATACAATACAGAATGGTACTCCATGATGTTTTAACGCTTCTCATATTTATATCTCATTGACTTACTTAAGATAATTAATTCATTGATTTAAATTAGATGGGTAATATTTTTGAAGAAATAGACTACTACCTAGATAGCTTTATTACATTTAACTATTCAAGGGTGTCTGATAAAAAATCTATAAGTATGTTTTCCCATTTTTATACTAGTATAGATGATGGTTGTATCATACTATTAGACTTTTTTATTCAACCTATACATGTTAGTGTATCATGCAATTAGATACAAATTATGAAATCCCCCTCATTAATTTATACTACAAAAAAATATTTAGATCTCTATACATCTTAATTTTTACTCGATTAGTACAGAAGTATGATATTTATACATCATCTTGATATTTCCTCTCTAGTTTTGGTTTTAATGTGAAAAATATCTTGGGTCTAGACCTTATGAATCTATCATTAGAAATGTTGAAGAGAAGAATATTATATAATTTTACCTTTATCTCCTTATCTTATATTTTATCCTCCTTGGTCCTCTTAGGAATGGATGAGTGAGATTTTATTTGAAAAAAGTAAGATGGACTTCTATTTTTTATTACCATTTCTATCATTTTCTTGTATAATAATATAAAATCACTTTCAATCATCATCATGGATAGGGTTAAAATATCCATTTAAATTAGAGTTTTTTCCACTTTATTACCTTCCTATGATGTAAATGGATTCAACAATAATAATCATTGGTCATCTTTATTGAATATCATTAGAACGTATTGATATCCTTCCATGTTAATATATACATGAATCATTTATTATCCCTATATATTTCACACTTCTCCCTACAGATATAATGTCACAAAATCATCAATTTGAATATCAATGAAAGAAAATTTCATATCATATTTTGGTAGTTCAACTCATGGATCCTTAATTTAATGGAATCATAAGAAAATAGTTCATCCTTTTTCACGATTACAAAATGAAATCCCCTTTTTAATACCTTAATATAGATAACAAATAATTTCAGAATAATGGGTAATGTTGGTGTAGGTGTAGGGATTATATTATTATTTAATTTTTTAAATCATTCCTCTCATTAATCACACCATAAAAAATCTCTCTATTATGAGTTATCTTCTATAGTGGGATTTAAAATCATGGTAAAAATTTAAAAAATAAATGATATCGCTGATATCATTTATGGAAACTACAAATAACTATCATAAATTTTGGTTTGGCCAAAACTTAACTTACTATATCATTAAATGATCCACCTATATTAATTTACTATTGATAAAATACCTTGATAATGTAACATGTTCAATCATAAAATCAATTTTATTATGCATTGTATATATTCTTAAATTTTCAGGGTCTTCATTATAGAATTAATATGCTTCTCATTTCGTCCCTTAATTTTGGAGCATAAAATAATAATTTTTATAAAGACTACGACACATTTTTTTTGGTAATTATGAAATACTATATTCATTCTTATATAATGATTGATGAAGAATTTTTTAATCCAAATGGAATCACAATGAATTTATATTTTTTACACCTTATATGAATCACTGTCTTATGGATATCCTCTTTCACCTTACTTCATAATAACCTGACCAAAGAACAATATTATATAAGTAATATGATCCAAATTGATGATGGACAAAGTCATAAATATAGTAGATGTGTTACATGTTCTTTATAATTATCTTATTGAGCTCATGATAGTAAATGTAGAGGTTTATTTACAAATCCATTTTGAAGAAATGAACAGATACACACCCTTGTTAAGCACTATGGTGTATAAAAATTTATCTTGATTCTATTATAATTTCTTTTTCCTCTCTTCAATTCCAGAAGTGGTCATTCTATATAGAGTCTTGGATAATGGTAAATCATTGAGTATATGTTCAGTAGAGATATTATCCTCATGGTTAGGAATAATACCGTCCAATTTTTTATTAAATAATTCATAAAATTCTCTTCAAATGGTATTATAATCATTGATGACCTTTTCCTTAGTTTACATTATCTTGGAATTATATGATTGCTTATAAGTAAATAATATTCCCACTTATGATGAAAATTAAAAATGATATCCATAATCATCCTTAAACTTATTAATGGTTAGAGGGTGATTCGTGATACTGAGGCTAATTTCATTCTCCTTTAAATTTTTGTTGTATTTGTACAAGGAATGTCAATAAATACATAGATGAGCATCAAATTCTACTAAAGGGGGTATAAAAAGGTTCACTATGATATTCATCCCATAAATATTAACATTGTAGAAGGTGATTATATGGGATGTAATTATTTCTTGATTTTACATTTTAACTGATTATTCAAATTCAATTTTTAAGGTGGTTATTTAATTATTCTACTAAAACTCTATGATATAAAATAATTCATAAACCCTGATTCAAATAGTAAATTCGTCATTATTGAATAAATAATAGGAAAACTCTATATAACTTCATTTTTAGTATCAACCTAAAACGTTTTGATGGAATAATATATCCCATTATCTCTTTTAATTAATAGTGGTTTTTGTTGGTTATCTTCAAAAACCCTTCTCTTAGTTTATTGGTCTATAGTGTTTTTATGTTCCTTATAGTTAAAACATTAGATAAAAATATGGTGGTGGATTGGATTATAACATTATTCTATCACATTGGTGTGTATATCCTATTGTAATTAACTAGATAGTTTCTCCTCATTCCCTCACTTAGAGTTTTTCCCTTTCCCATTCCAGAAATTTATTGGATTCTTCTTCACACACTATTTACAACTCTTATAATGGAATTCCTTACCACTTTGAGTTTTCTCGATTGATCGAAAAAAATTAAAATCCATTCCCTGGTTCCTATAATGATGCTCATGAGACAAATGATATTCATCTATCACTATTTCAATGTTTATGAAACCTGAGATAATTTCTTCAAATCTATCAAAGTCACAAATCACCAACTATATTTTTAGATTAGGATTTATACCACTATAAAAAATTCCACTTTACATTCTAATTAAATGAATAATACATAGGCATATCATGAAACTATTGTAATGTTTTCCTCATACACCCCAATGGATTCATCATTTTTTTCGTTAGGCTATGGAACTCCCTCTATATTTTATGTTTTAGAGTATGTGGAATTTTTTTTAAAATTAATTTTTTTAAATTTTTTAACTCCTTTGCTTCCATATCTTTATTTGGATTTGTATTCATTATAAATTATAACAATTAATTAGATTCTCCCTTTATGTGATAAATATCTAGTATGACCTTCTATTTCAAAGATAATTGAATGATATAGAATATATTTTCAATGAAATTGATGTATTATTCTATAATTAATGGATCAAATGATCCACTAAATCTTGGAGGCCATTTTGCACAAAAAAGTCTCCATAATATATTTCTCATTATTAGTGGGATATGCGTCTTCCCAGTGATTCAATTTCATATTCAAAAAATATGTTTAATGAATAATTAGTATCATAATGTTCTTGTCTCCTCCAATTAGATTAGACATCTCCTTTGGGTAGTCATCACATTTTCCATCACATTGGTTGTTGGATCGATTCCTCATATTCCCAGTCATCAATGAATATAACAAAAAAAAATATTATGATAATTTTCAAACTATTAATCATATCAAAGGTAAACTATGAACATAAAAGGGATAATCCATCAATGTCATTTATTCTTGAACCGATCAATTTCTTGGTTTAAATAAAAGTTATTCAAGGTTTATATCTAGAATAATATTTCATAGGTATTTAATTTCCATCATAATTGTTCATAATGATATTTTAAATTTACTAAATTATTTCCCACAAGAGTGAAATATCAATTGAAAATCAAGGCCTCATCATCATTCACCATATGAGGATTGAGTTAATATCTAATTGTCCCTTTTGGGGTTAATACCCCTATTAATGATTTTACCAATGACATGTCTGCTTGTAGAATAATAATAGAAATTTAATTTCCTAGAAACCACTCTATCTATAAAACACTAATATTTAAGGATGTTTTACTTTATTTGGTATTATCCGTTGTTTTTCCAATGTTCTTTTATATTTATAATACCCAAAAATTTATATAACTTTTTCATATACCAACAATGGAATAAATGATTTTTTAAACACTATATTTCGTGATTTATTAAACAATTATTCACATAATACATTCCAAAAAAACAAGAGCCGTATTTTTTTTGGGTAATCAGATACATATAATAATAACATAGAATAGGGATACATAAAAATATTTAAAACTCCCAAAAATTCCCTCAAATTTCATTGATCTTATATTACTGTATAAGATAACATAGGGATATACATAATAAAGTGGTGGGTTTTAAACCCCAATAAGATAATAATCAAAATCATATCATAATATTATGTAGTGTATGTTAGTATTGAAGAATACCATAATGAAATAGAATAGAAATAATTATAATCGTTAACATTAAATCATTATGTGTTTTATAACATCAGAGAATTATAGGAATGTGGAAAAAATATAAAAAATGACATCATTGTTATAATTAAAGGACTGATATTGATATATCATAATTTTTTGTTATTAGGATAAACAACAATGAACCTTAAATAATATTTCCTAAGATTAAAACATTACCCAATGCAGTGGAGGGAAATATAATTTTGGGCCCACCTGTCACATTCATATTATGTACATACATTTGTGGTCCACATATACCATACCACATAAGAACCTCTTCCATCACATTTAATACCATGATTATGAATTTTGGGTTATAAAAATTGAAATTACTAATAAATTAATGATATGTATAACTAGTTGATTACCATTGATAAGAAATGGGGTCGAGTATCCATAATATAAAAGTTTAATATGGAAAATTGAGGTATAATTTTGTTAATATAATGGTGGTACATAAAAGTTAATGGAGTGCATTAATGAGAGTAAAATTTTTCATATAAATACTTTTTAAACATAAATATAGTAAATATATGGGTAAAAACAAAATTCAATATGAATAATTATAAAACAAATATAGTAATAATAATAAATTACACAAAATAATATTTGGAGGATGGGAATCCATTACATTGAGTTGCTGTTTCAAAAATATATGGAGGACACTATTTAGAGCATGAGAACACCTTATAAGAGATAAAAATATGAAATTATTTTTAAAATGGTTTTATGTGAACGGAAAAAAATGTCGTGTGTATATTCATAGTGAAAGATAAGTGAATTCATTATCAATTTAAATATTAGGTTTTTGGAATATATGTTAAAAAATAATCAAACCCATGATCCATCATAAGGGGTTTCCCATTGTTTTTCTCATGGATTCCAACAAAGAGGGGTGTATTTAATGATTTTGTTAGGATATAAACTAAACTACTTAAAATACAATCATTCATTATGTGTAAGTGAGTTATGTTCATCAATAATTGACTTCAAAAACTGAAAATTAAATATATGTTTCGGGGGATTCATTATTGGTTTGTAAAATTAATCGAATAACATCAAAAATAAAATATTATGAAATTGATTTTTTATGGATTCCTTTTCTCGTATTTATTACATCAAATTTTTTATATTATGTTATAAAAAATGTGTAAAATATATTTATATTTCATTTTATTTTATTAAAAAAAATGTACTATATCAGGAAATTATTGAATTTTTACAACTAGACATTTTTTATGTGAAAATTTTAAAAGAAAATTATTGTAACAAAATTATTTTTCAAATATTAGAATATACTCATTTAAATAAAAATCTTGATTTACTATAAAATAATAGTTTTTATGAAACTAATAACATTTTTAATCTTATAAAAAATCTGTTTGAATTCATTAAATTAAATTATCATTGATATTTAAATAAATATTATTCAATAATGATATTTATTTATAATAAAATTGGTTTAAAAGTTATTGAATTTATAAAGAATTGTGTTTTAACGAAAAAAATATGTTTCCCAAAAATGGTATTGTGTACTATGGTGATAATTGATTGCGGTAGTTTATCAAAAATGGTTTGGGATGTGATCTCAAAAATCATAAATTCTCACATAGATAGTTCTTCTAATGTTCCAGTTATTGATTATCATCATGGGATTCGTAAATGGAAAATCCTATTTTTCCATCTCCCTTGGAAGATCAGATAAGTGGTCTCTATATGGTATAACTATTCTGGTTAAAAAATCACTTCTCCCTTATGCATTAATTATATGGTATTAAAACCTTTAATATATTCTATTTTTAATGGTCTCTCTAAAACCACTATATTATTAATGGTTATGATGTTTAATGGTCTTTTAGTTTTGGTAGGATTTATTTTATAACGGTTTAAAATAACCAATATAGTCCATGTGTTTTCTATAACTACAGTACATAATAATAAATTTATTTATTCAAAATTGAATTTCAATTATTACAGCATGGGAAGTTACAATATAAAAGGTATTGTATTTCATAAACTTATTTTCAGAAGATTATATTTTTATAATAATATTTCTAAATATATTTTATATTGTCAATTTATAATTAAAACTAATTTTTATTTTTAATTTTATTTTATGGAGGAATCAGATACACTAAAGGCTAGTAGTTGATAAAAAATTATACGCATGAATAATCTAGGGGATTCAATCTATACATAGGGTAGTAGGGTTGATATTGGATCATCCTCTTCATGTGTTAAATATTTTTCATCAGAACATGTATATGTTACAGATGTGTATTTTTACTATTATAAGTATATTTTTATGTTTAAAATATATTGTGATATAATTTTTATAATTTTTGTCTATTTTGTTTGTGTTCAACTATTGAAATTATTGAAATATATAATTTTTTGACGTGTTTTTTTATAAAATATTAGTAGTGTAGTGACCATATATTTTGAATCCTATAAATTAATACTATCTTCAACATCATTTTTCGCACACAGTACTGAAGTAATAGAGTACATGACTAATAAAACTGTAACATATTAAAAATTCATGAATAATATTATTAGTGGTGGATAAAATGATAATAATCGATTTAAATTATTATATATTATTAATTTATTTGATTAATATTTTAAGAAGGTTGTCTTTTGAAGAACCATTTAAAAAATAATATTTTATTTTACCTACATAAATTACAATTAATCATAGATAAATGTATTATAAGAGGTAATAGTTATATCCACAAACAAATATATCAATATTAAATTATTTTTTAATATTTTTGAAAAAATATTAAATACACTTGTAATTTAAAATATAATTTTTTTAATAAAATTCATTTTAATTTATTAATTGTATTTCCAATGAAAAACTAATTTTTAAAATTAATATATTATTTTAAAAAAACATATTTTTTTTGTCTAAACGTGGTAGTACTGATTTAAGATGAATTTTTGGGATGTTTCATAAAAGTATCATTTTTATGTTAATTGCCCAAAAAATAGTATTATAAATAACCTGACTTTTATGACATTATTAGTTCATAAGTATGAATTACGAATTAATTAACCCAATTTATAGGACCACATATTTAATTTATAAATTACATGAATAATTTAAAAACTTTGGTTTTAATTTACTAATATTCATATGAAATTTTACAATATAGGTTATATTTATAAAAAAATTAATAAATTATAAATACAACATTTTAAAATTATGTTTTTTTTCACATATTGTAATTGAATAAAATAAAATTTATTTTAAATTTTTAATCAAAAGGTCCAAATTATTTATTAATATCCGTTTTTTTATAAATGATAAGTTCCCAAGGTAAAAACTAATTACCTAGGTAAAATATTAAATGGTAAAGTTAAATAATCTTATAGTAAAAGACCTAAAACTTTTTTAAAAGATGTGTCTGAATGTGTGGTTGATGAATTAATTGAACATATCACTTATTCTCGAAATTATTTCTCAATTTTCTAACACAATAAATTAGAGTGGAATCTCATTAATGAAACTATTTCAGCATTTACAAATATAACATATCTTTCCCTTATAAATGGTGCTCTCCCCTCCTCACTTCACAAATAACCACTACCCCATTATTTTAGAGAAAAATATACCCAATTATCTCCTAAAAAAGTATATAAATCTTAAGGAGGTTTTGGTATTTTTAAAAGACCATACCTAAAAGTATTAACCCCTTTTATGAAGGTGATAATACAATAAATATGGTATATGTTCCTAACCACCCTTTATTTTTCTTATTTTTTGTTTGCCTTTATTATTACTCAAATTTATTTCCACCATATTAGTATTTTATCATTAATATCATTATTATAATTTTATTTATTTATAATGATGTTTAAATAATTATCCACCCTCCCCTTTCCCAATAAGAAAAATGAGATCTTGAATCATGTGTTGTGCAGACTACCACCTCCATGTCCCTACATGTTTCATTTTCTTTAACTATCAAAAAAATGTTACTAATAGATAATTTAATATTTAATTATTTTATTTATGAAATATTTTTTATTATTAAATTATTAACCACACTAATCTATTTCCTATTCTATGGAAAATTAAATCACCAGCAATGCATACATGTGGACAACTATCTTGATTGACGGATCAATTTCATTATTTCATTTGACCAAAACCTTACATGGTGGGTCATGAAATTGGTTTGAAGGGATAAATTTAGTGTTGATTATATTAGTAATGTAATTATATGATAAATTCAAAAACCAATTAATTATATTATGAGGAAACTATTATCATATATTCAATCATTCAAAAATAGAATTCTAGGAGGAAAATCATTAATTAAAATAGAGTTATATTTTTTATTCATTACTTCTCTTTCTAATTAATATTTATTTATTATTTTTAATTCATAGATTTATTTATTTCCTAGAAAACAATTTCCCCTCTATTAAATAAAATGAAAATCACAAAAGTATGAATAGAATTTTTTATAATAATCATGATGCCAAAATCTAAAAAACACCTTGGGATGATCATTGCACCTTTTCAGATTACTATCATAAACCTAATTATTGAAAGTACAATCATACAAGTAATTTTCTTCATTATAGGTATGCAAAATTATGTAGTTTATATATTAAATATCATCTATTAAATAGATCTATCTTGTTGTCAACATTCATTATAGATTAATGGAGCCACATCTGATATCTTGAACAACTATGCTGGAATCACATTCAAGACACAAACCAAAGTATCCATGACATATTACAAAATACCCCAAAATTAAAAATTAAAATAATTTTAGTATCAATATATTTAGTCAATATAATTTAAAAAAAATAATCCCATAGTTTCACCATAATGATTTTTGAAGACCACACCATAACTAGAAGAACTAGATTTCCCCTTGACGGTCCATCTGTATTACCATTAATCCTACCTAGAAATAGATGTATCCATAAGATTTCTATGCTTCCTAAAGAGGGATGATAAATACCATAAATACCAAAATACTAGATCATGGAAAAATTATGAATTTATTTATCATAGTATCCTATTTAAAGACTAGATGCATGTTTTACATCAGCAAAAATATGAAAAATGTTGACTATAGATTGAATGTAGATCCTTCATGAACCTATTTTTTCCATATGATAAATATATTATTGATAAAATAAATAAAATATTAAATTAATAGGTTAATAATGTACTGTGAATGTTTTAAATTAATTCATATGATCAGGTGATCCCGAATTCAAGCTAATCGTGGAATTGCAACATCAAAACAATCTGGAATGGTAGTCCACAGGGCTGAAGCAGAAGCACATTCAAAGATAATATTTTAAATTTCTTCCCTATGTTGCAAAAATAATAAAAATATTTAACACATACTAATTCCAATATAATGTATGAAAATATCAATGTGATGTTTATAATACATGGTTCACCGTGTGATAGAGAATTTTGATGGAAGAAAGAAATTTATTCTCAAATATTTATCTCGGTTTATTGTAAGATCATGATAAATATCATGAAATAATTCCTTCAAATAAATCACATCATTAAGAGTAGGTTCGCAAACAATAATATCACTCCATTGAAAAAATTATAATTCAGGACTAAACCATTGATACCATCATGAATAACATTCAAATAAAGATCCAGTTTCTATTTGATTGAAACATTTGTGCCAAAAGTTCTATCAGCTGAGTTAAAGGTGTAAATAATATTTCTACATGGCTAGTTGTTTAATATAATATTTAAATAGGAACTAGTATTTTCCATCAACTAGGAATTTAAAAAAATAGTGAAGAATTTTATTAGGGTGATTTAAATTGAAGAGTCTATATAAATGATATCTTCCTTTTTAATCATATTTAAAAAATTCATTTCATAAAATTGTGAGTCTAAATTCCCATTAATAAGTCTCGACATGATTATATCCTATAAATAATCATTGAATTTATAGATATTTTTAATTCCTGACCCACCTTGATCAAATGACTTATAAATGTTTTTCCAAGGAATAGTCCCTAGTTTTCTCTAGAGAATGTTTTCACTATAGAAACCCTTTTTTATATATTTGTTTTTTATCTTGATGGGGGAAATTGACTATACAAAAATAATTAAATTATAATTTTTTTAAACAATCACAACATTAATGGGTCTAACCCATCTAATCATTGAATGAGTCATTCCATTCCAACAATCACAAAAATTTCTCACATGGTTAAGAATATAATAAAAATTTTCAACATGTGGTTTCCTTCAAAACATCAATAAACAAAGATAAATAAAAGGAGCTATACATTCCCTGATACCCAAATCTCCAATGATAACCAATTTTCATAGTCATAGTAATTTGTTTCCAAAATAAATAAAATACTTGCTTTACTGATAAGATACCCTAAGACATTATCATAATTTGGAAGAAAATAATTGATATTATTAATGATACATTTGTCACCATGGGTGAAAAATGATGAATTAATCATCCTAAAATGGATGACTGGGGAAAACAAGGCCTCTCGAATCTCTAATGGGATTTATTTTATTTTGATTTTCCATGGAGAGAAAGAGCCTCTAGAATTGTACTTTTGTGATAGAAAAAATAATGGATGAGATAGGATCACCTTTACTAACACCACTAGAGTAGGAAAACAGCCTTAAATGGAGCTATTTATATGAACAAGAATATGTTTTGAACATAAAATAATTATTACGTGACTTATAATAATGTTATCAAAACAAATAAAATATAAAAAAATAAAAATAAATCCCTGATCCAAAGTGTCAAAGGTTTTTTTGAAATCATTATAGAGAGATATATGCCCCAAATTGTGGATATATTAAGAATGTTAAAGCATTCAGAGGACGTAAAAAGATAACACTAAATAGTTCTACCTCTAATGATGCCAAATTGATTTGGTGGAATAATTTTATGGGAAATTATAGAAATAATATGAGAAATAATTTTACTAATAATTTGAACATTTTAGTTAAAATACTCCACTAATATGAAAAGATTGATCTTATTCTCATTCTCCACTTTGGGAATAAGAGAAATGAACTGAGTGTTGATTCCCTATATAAGTTGAACACCCCTGAAAAACATGATTAAGAATATTAGAAACATAAACATTGATTATTTCCTAATAGGGTTGGTAAAAAATGTTTTTAAATCCATCTGAAACATTATATCTTTAAGATGTTAGGCCAAAATAGCTTCCATAATCTCAAAATCAAGGGTAGAAGTAGTGAGACTTGAGTTTTCATCATCATTAACAATTATAAGAATGATAAATTCAATGAGATAAATATTAATATTTGGTAAATTAAATATGTTATTGTAAAAATAAAAAACATCAATAGATAAATTTTATCTTTTGTCAAGAAACCCCTGATTATTATAGAGAATAGTCAGAGGTCTGTTGAGCTTCCAAACTCTTTCCAAAGAGTTGAAGAATTTTGTGTATTTTTCAACTTCCATGATCCATTTGACATTAAAGTAATATCTTTTCATGCACTATTTACAGTTTAAAAGAATATTTAGATCATGTATAATCTTATTTTCAGTCTCAATACCAAACAAAAAATCACAACATGAATCACTTTTTTATAAATGATGCTACAATACTTCACCCAATAATTAATAAAATAAACTTCATTGGTTAAAAATCAATAAAAATGTTCATTATCGATTTAATATTCAATAATTAATAAAAAATTAATCATGGAAATAAATTTGAACACCATTAATCATTATAAGTAATAAATAATAGTAAAAGTTTTTAATTTGGAAGGATGAACTTTAGAGGACTAATGGATACTGACATCGCACTAATGAAACTATTAAAAACTGTCCAAACCTTAAACACCTATGTTGTGAAAATTAGGAAATACTAAAAATTATATATATATATATATGATTATTATATATAAAAAATAAAAATAGTATAAGGTATGAATAAGGTTTTGAAATTAGTTACATGATATTTATATTTTTTATACAAGATCTTTGAGTGCATATTCATACTAAGTGAAACAATGTAAGGGGTTTCCTCTCAATTTTATCTCATTTAGACAAATTTATATTTTATGAACAAAAATTTATTTTTTATTTTTTTATCTACTGTATTAACTTATTGAATAATTAATATCTATCATTTCATGATAATTTAATTTCAATTTCAGGGTGACACTCTTATTCTTTTATTACCATTTTTGTACACATTTCTGGATACTCAATTATCATTCATTATGTTATAATTATTCTTATTGAACTTATTTAAAATAATATATATAAATTATATCCATTGATTCTATTATTAGTAAATTTTCCTTTTATTTAGGTGATTTATACAACTACTACACAACCCCATTTTAAATGTCACTTTTATCATGAATTTTAATTTCTATAAGGGATTTGGATAACAAAAATTTCCTTTATTTTGGGGAAATTTTTATTCCTTTAGTGTCAATATTATATAAATAATAATTATATATATTTAAATTTTCAGAAGATATTTCTTCTTTTTATCTTGTTCAAAAAATAACTCAAATATGTTTATTAGTGAATTTTTTTCACTTAAACGTGTCTCATTTTAAAGGAGAAAAATATCATCTCCTTTAAAGATGGGTTTTCATATATTTACAAGTTCATTATTCCCAAAAATTATTTTACATTATTATATTAAAACCCAAATGTTTTTCTAATCATGCGACCTTCGTATTTCTTTCTTCGATCTTAAAATTAATGTTTTTTTTTGACTTCCATGATGTAGGTTTTCAAAAAACGAATTTCAAAAAAATTAATAAGAATTTACTTCCTTTTAATATAAAATGACATATCATAAAATAATTTTTTTGTATAAATTTTTATATTTTAAAGGGTATTTTAATTGGAAATATTTATAAGAAGTCTTTAAAATTTCATTTCATTCCCTCCTAATAAAATTAATGTAATTTTTACTTACTCTTGTATAATGATGTCTTGAAGTTCTTCTATTATATTTTTTTTCACTTTTTCCTTTTCCTCAATGGTTTAAATCTAATGAAGTTATTTTTTTATTACACCCTATATTATATTATGATTGTAATTATTTTGGAAGATTTTATCTTTGATATACTATGATTTCTCATCTTCATGTTTTTTGTTTTTTTGAAATGTTTTTGAAACCCATTATATTACCATAGTTCTATTAAGGTATGATGATTATTAATATTTAATTTGAACTCATAAGTATGAATGATAAACGATGGGGTTAAAAATATACCTCCATTTAATTTGTAATTTTTATATATCATGAACTCAGAATTTTACATGGGAGGATTTATCCAAATCCATAGGGTATATATTACTAATTTTCCTAAGCCACATGGTACATGGAAGGATTTATCCAAAGCCATGAGGTACACATAAGTATTTATCATGAGATAAAGTGTACACAATAGGATTTTCTCCAAGAAAAATGGTACATTATATGATTTATCTCAATCAATATTGTACACGATAGAATTTATCCCAAGTCAATGTGTACATAAGAGGATCTATCTATTGATAAAGTGTATAATGGAGATTATTTATCCCAAGCCTAGGGGAATATGATAGAATTGTTTTCAATCACTATGTTGCATGAGATAATTATCTAAAGAACAACATGGTATAAACGAAATTAGATCACACCTAATATTTGATGATTGTTTTGGAAGGGTAGCCTTTTCATAGGATTTTGTTTCTTATATTTGTTCCATTTTTGAAATGTGTTTTAATGTTTTAGGAATATTTTCATGAATATGTAATGATATCATGGATCATGTTTAACAAATAACTCTTTGGATTCATATCTTATTGCATTTCATGATTTATTAAATTATTTATGGTTTAATATTTATTGGGTATCAATTTATTATGTATCATTATAGTGCCTATATTCTTGTCATATTCTCAATTATGATCTTTGATTTTTATTTCTTATGTTTACCCTTAATGATTATATAATCTCACACATTTATTATTTTCCATTTCCCTGAGTTATGATGAGATGTAATATTCATGATTCATCTTAAATTTTATTTTATGTGAATAATTTATGAGGGATGTTCAAAACATTTTATATATCAAGCAGTAGTTTATATAGTGGGAAACATTTCCATTATTTTCCAAATATTTTAGTTTTTTGAGTTAATTTGTTATCATAATTTTATGAAATTATAATCCTAAATTTTTTTTCAAGGTGTTATAATGAAATATTTTCTTTAAGTCATGTACATAAAAAATGAAATTGTATGGATTAACATAATTATCATATTCTGATGCCCCTATTTTCAATTATTTATTCGGATATTTAATAGTATTTTAAAAAATAGATATATAATTATTGGTGGGTTTAAACACCTCTATGTAATACCAACCGACCACTATTTACTTCTAAAACCCCACAAATTCATTCATGATAGTTATAAGAACAGATAATTTTTAAAAATATGAAAAATTAAAATAACTACTAATAAATAGTAAGAGAATGTTATAACTGATGCTAAAATTAAAAAATTATGATATGTTAATCAAACACCTTTATTATAGCATCATATTCAAAGCCTCTTGTGATTTTATATACAAAGAGGTTACATAATACCTCTATAAATAAAAAAATTCATTAATATAGAACACACAGAAATAAAGTTGTTTATGAAATTTTTATGAATCAATTACCAATTTCTATTCCAATGCTAATAAATTGATAGTGGATTAAAACACAGAGTAATAACAAAAAAAATTACAGTCTATTTTACATTTAATTTTTTAATCATGGGGTGTATAAATATTTTAATAAGACCCAAGTGATTCAATACAGAACACATACTCACAATCTTGTGTTACTCAATCCATATTCCTTCCAACTATATCCTATGAAATTTGTATCAAGGAAATTGAAGCATTTCCATAATTACAATGAAATATGAAAATATTGTATGGTGATTATAATATATATTGATTATTTCTATGACATCCCATCTTGACCCATAACCCCTAAAACTCACCAAATTCAATATGGAATATTATTTCAACAAATGTCTATCTCATTGATCACCAAAATTTGAAAATAATATCCATGGGAGAATATAAATACAATTATGATATTCTTTTTCCATGATATAACCCACACTCCTCATTCCTTTTTTATCCAAATTTTAGCCATGAGGTGTCTTATTTGTGAAATAAAAAAACTTATAAGACTAATAAAAAACTTTTATGGGAAAATACCATAACAGGATAACATTATTCATAAAAAATATTATATAATGTAAAATTTAGTGATAAAAAATTAAACCTTTTTTCAATTTAAAATTATCCAAATCATACCGTCTCTTAGGATATAAAATATATAAACCAAAATGAGTATCATAAAAATAGTGCTTCTATATCATAAACACATACCATGATCACTACCCACAAGAAGCACTCCACCGTTGACACTAAATTTCTATGGATAACACCCATAAAAGATGAAAAAGATTTATTTTTTCCTAGATCACAATGTATTAAATTCCATGCTCTTAAAGGTGTACATATATGGTTTGAGCAACCAGGCTTATTAGTATACCACAAGGACATCCCATAGAATCTATGAATGTGAAAACTGGTTATGATTTGAATTTATTATACAAAATGTGCATCCTCACATGAAAATTCATAAATCCAAAAAAATTTATATCAAATATCAATCATGAGAATGATTTAAATATTCATATTACCAAAAAAATACAATTTATGTAATTTATTTAACCATTAAACCACACACACATTACATTTCTATAACATGGGAGACTATATGACTAATATGTTACAACTATTGGAGACCTCACTTGTACAAGAAATATCTTTTATATCGATCTTTTAACATCAGATATTTAAAAACTTATGTTAAATAAATTTAAACATAAGTTTCAAAAATAAATGACATTAAAAACAAAAAATATTCATTTATATAAGGACCCAGCCTTAAACCATACTTAATCTTGATTTATTACAAGATTACACATTGAGGATCATTTCAAGTTTAGAGTTTTAGAGAATTAGATCATAAAACATGCATTACATTCCACATTTAAACAAAGTGTTTACATAAAAGATAGTATTCATTTTTTTCCATCAATGGGAGAAAATTAAAAATAAAACATGGATTCTTTCTTGACACTTCTGTGACACTATCATCATATCAAGTACCGTTCCCTTGACCTATGAAAAACATTTCAAAAACATGGTATGAGCATAAAAATCTCAGTAAGGGTTATAAAAATATGGAAAGGAAACATGAGTAAATGTATACATAAGAATGAAATCATAATTTACCCATAAAACATAAGCACTTTAACATACCTCCTAAAATCATGAATATCATAGAAATCATAATACATAATGGTAACTTGAGGCATGCATAACATTCTTACGTAGGGAGTAACCCTCTTGGTTACGTTTGGAATACCCATCACAGTATATTACCTAAATCTATTTGGAGAAACCGTAACAATTAAACCCTTCGCGTTAACCAATGAATTAGAGAGCTATATTGGTCTCACCCGCCCTTAGTTTATCACAGAACCACCCGTCTAAATAATAATGCCCAAGAACCTCAACATAATCGTATCACATTAAACATGCATAAAGGAAACATAACATTTCCACCTTTCAATCACAAGATATCAATACAACAAATTGATATAAAAACATTATGAAAACCATTTTCAATACCAAAATAAATGAAAAGTAAAACATGTTATTTATTTTTCTTTTCAAAAAAAGGTATGGCTTGTAGAGGAAGCCAAAACTCAAATAATGGTCACGGCAGCGGAGAAGTCGTTGTCGTCGCATACGTATGACAAAAACATTCCCTTTTGTCATTTTGTAAAACTCTTTGAATAAAAAAGATTCATTTTGAATAAATGTAAAAGTAAAAGGGGTTTATACACTGTATAAAAGAAGGTTGTGTATAAAACAAAATATTCCTCAATGAAAGGATATTGAGATGAAGTCCCATAGAAAGATGGTATCCTTGGATTAAGGATAAATCAATTACATAATTATGTGTGAAAAACTAATACACCAAATATAAGTGGATATTAAGTGTAAAACAAACAGAGGATATTCACACATATTCATAGAACGACATATTCAAGGAGTACAAGCTTATCCCAAAGAACAAAAATTGGGTTAAGAAGTTCCCTTGCAAAAATTTGACAGCCTAATGGCATCACTACAAAATTCAGAAAATGAGTTTATGAGAGATAAAAAGGGTATCTCATCACTTAGACATAAAATATAAATGACTAAGGATATAGAAGAACATATCACAACATAATGTTATGTGAATTAAAAGACTTAACAAAAGAAGTCTTTTAAAAAGAGGAGGGTGAAAGGATCCCTTACCGACATGGGTATCTTTCGAAACATACACCCCGTGAAAGAAGGAAAATAAAAAATTGATGTAAATACTAATAAATGAAATTATATTACACAATGAGTAAAATAATGGGCAGTACATACCCCACTCAAAGGAAATTGTGGAAAATGTAGCATAAATCTCACGGGAATAAAAGTGAGATGAAAAATCCTTTATGGAAACTCGGCAGCCTAACGGGGCCACTTAAAACTTCCAAAAAAGTATTGATGAGATCAAATAGGGTCTCTCATCATATTACAATAAAATGTACAAGAAGATTAATATAAAAGAACATCCCCCATCATAACAATGAGGGGCTTAAATGAAGTGACATAAAGGAGAGTACATAAAAAGAAAGGGAGAGGTTAGATCTCTTACGAATATTCGGCAGCATAACGGTGCCACTCAAAAATTCCAAAATGGATTGATGAGATAGAATAGGGTCTCTAATCATATGAAAATAAAAATTATAGTAAGAGTAATATAAAAGAACATACCAATCACAAGTAATATGAGCTTAAAAGGAATGACATAAAAGAGTGTACTTAAAAAGAAAGAGAGGAGTAGGATCCCTTACCTCGGGTCCGACTTGACTCGATCATTCTTTAACGTCCTGAATAATAAAATTAGGTTAATTTCCACTTTATTAAGAACCTTTTTCAAGTTAATTGTTAATTTTATATCACTTATTTACATGTTATAAATATTATGTAATCAATTAAGTTAATAATGCTTGTTTTGTCGATATTTGGTTCTTAAGTCGAAAGTGGAGTTCTTACAATTACATGGTGTTCGTGTGGTCAAAGGTTCATTATATCCATAATTATATTCATGATTTGGATATCATATATATCATATATATCCAGAATATACATGTATTTATAATATTACATAATCATTTAGAGGTAAGAAACGAAATGCACTGTTCATGGAGACGGTAAGCCGTACGTACGCATGAACGCTACTTTCATTTTTATGTCATATTAATGGAATTAAAACAAAATGAGAGGTTTGTATATTTTAATTTCAGAATTATATTCATCATTTATATGTAACATAAATCATATATAATAACTTTAAATCCATCCTTTATACATCCCACATGTGGCATTAACGAATCAAATCACTTTGAGGGGGCGGTAGTCCGCACATCATAAAATGAAATTATCGTGTTTACCCATATTGGAAACCATAATGGTGTTCCAAAAAAAAATACAGAAACATAAACATATTATATATCATATATAAATATAGTGACATATTAATGGCCACCTTTTAAGGTGTTATATGAGTGTTGAACAATCATCATTTCGTGAGGCAGAAAATCTCCATCCACAGAAACAGTATGTTATTTAACCATTTGATGTAGGTGTGTGTAAGTTTAGCTCAAATTTATCATATAACTACATCCTAGTATATTGAATATACTGGATTTTTTACAAAAGAAATGAATAAACAGAGTTTAGGGGGTTGGAGAAGAAAAATAAAACAAAAGAACACAAGTGAAGACATTACCTTAAAATCGGGTAACTCTTTTTGATTTGAGCTCAAAGGCTTCCTTGGGAAGACTTATGCCCAAAGTGAGGCTTCTAGGAGTAATAGAGAGATGTAGAGAGACAAAATGGGCAGGGGTTGTATGATCCAAAGGCTTTGGAAGTGTGGGTAAGGAGGTAGAGGTGGGGGCCTTTTATAAGAGGAGAGGAGGGGCACTCTTGGAAAGTAAAGAAATGTTACTTTATTTGAAAATGAGTATCGGATTTAAAAGGACCAAAATTGATATAATTCAAGGATAAGATGATTATTTTTCTAAATCCACCAACCCAATACGTTTTGGACATGTGTAGGTCATATATTTTACATTATCTTTTCAATTTCTTTAAATCCTTTATTAATGAGGTAATTGTTGCATCATTATGATGTCATAAATAATTTTATTTATTTAATTTCTAGAAATTATAAAAAAAATATAATGATGTAGGAAATCTTTTTATATTTCCAACTATTATTTATAGTCAAAAATCTGACTTTTATAACCCCATGAAAAAATTGTTTTAGTAAAACAACTCATGTTTGTGTCATTTTTACTTTTACATTAAATAAAATGTTATTTATGTCATTTCCCAACCAAAGTGGCTCCATGTGGTCCCCAATTTGACCCATGGATTTTTTTGGTCGGCCATGACACATACAATAAGGGTAGGAGATGTTTCAAGCTCATCTCATATTATTAAAACATTATTTTTACCTTAAACTACACTAATTGTCTCTAATCGCGATTAAAAACTTAAAAGTTACTATTCACCAAAAAAATTATTTTAATTTCATTGAACCACATTTTACTTCTTAATTGAAACCATGTATGTCGGATTTTTAAAATTCAAAACACAGAGGTGGTAAAATTTCATTTAAACGGAAAATCAGTTTTTATAAGTACAACTTAGTGGTTTCACTATTCATCAAAAATTAAAGTTCTTCAGAAAAATACCAAAACATCACCCTAAGATATATTTTATAATCTAAATTCAAAAATGAAGTCTATTTTACAAAATAAAAAACATATAATTTGCATTAATTAATTTAATAATTAATTCCCGTTGTTAGAGCTAATAGCGTGTTTTTATGAAACAATAAGTACCAAAAGATTGACACTAGTTTAAGTCCGATTTCAAAGTGAAATTAATTCCAATGACCACAATTGGATTAAATGGTAAAAATATATTCTAATAGAACTTTAAAACCAATTAAAATATAATCTAATCATATAAATAAATTAGATTAAAAAGAGGTTTTGAATTACAATACAACATTTTTTACTATTCATTAAAAAAATGAACTTTATCGGAAAAATACCAAAAATTTACAAAAAGTAAATTTTGATGTCCTGATTCTAAAGAAGAATTTTATTTTTTCAAATAAAACACATAAAATTGTTAAAAAGTGTATTTAGAAGAGGTTCTCCATCGAAAGGTGGTTAATAGACCTTTTAAATAATATTAGGATGTTTATGCTAAAAAATTGGATTCATTCACATTTTTAATCCTCTAATATTTATTGTAAGGAGTAAAAATATTTGAAAAACATATATAATAATTTTTTAGTTAGTTCTGTTCATTCCCGCCATTACAACGGCTAGGCGTTAACTACCATTTAAAATAATATTATTTTATTATTAGAGTGCTACGTAAGATTCCCAAGAAACTCGTTGTTGCGTATTGGGTACGCCATCGAGCATAGCGTCCCCTTTAAAGTAACATTAATATTTTATTCAAAAAATGGATAAATAAAAAAATGTCAGATTCTTTATTTACGTGGGGTGTTATATTCTTCCCCCCTTTTTGGAATTGCATCCTCGCAATTTCAAAATTGGGCTCGGAAACATCCTTGAATGTCCCACATCGGAACAAGAGTCGGTAAAACAATCACTTGAAAATAATGGGAGATAAGTACAAATGTCACCCGAGTTAACCCCCACTAGGATTCCAAGTATGAAAATATGGATATGGAGGAGAAAAAAAAGGGTCATGTTCTGATGGAGAGTGATAGTAAACATGTCTAGGAGAAAGTCAACCATATGAAAATAGAAAACTTGAGATGGGTTAAACAGTATTGGATTCCCCAGTAGGAAAAGTTAATGGACAACATTTTTTTCAGCTACTTTTCATTGAGGAATCTTTTTTTGAGCTTAACTAAAACATAAGGAAACATACTTACTTGTCATGTTGACTTTCAAATTTTACTAGATTTCTTACACGAACTATTATTTTCTCCAAAAGATGAGTATTTATGATGACTTGTTTACATTAAGAGAGCTATAATAAACTTCTAAAGAATAACCTAACCCAAAAAAGAGAACTATATACTTCCCATGTCTTTATACTTTAACCAAAACCAAAACCAAAAAGGTTAGTACAAGATCAGATAATCCAGAAAAAGATAACCCTTTATAAAAAGAAAATCTATTCTTAATCTCTAAAATTTGTCCAAAAAAACCAAAAGTTCAATGAGGACCATTTGATAAACAATTTGTCCATAAAATTCTTCAAAGCAAACCAAAATAAGATTGAAACCCAAATATTTTAAAGATTTAGTCACATAGTCTTCTAAGGTAAAAATTAACTTTTATCTCCAAATAACATCAGTTGCTCTTAAATTCTCATATTGAAAAGTAATTAACCTAATCAAATATCTTTGATGATAGGTTAATAATTTCCATAGATAACCCAAAATAAACTTACTCTTGATTCCTAAAATCATCTAACTAAAAATAATTAGTCAAACTAACCATGGACTTCACGTAGTCCAGTGGTAGGCGATAAATACATGTCACACTTTGGTTGTGGGTTCCATTCCCGCAGATTTGTCCTACGCGACGGGTTGTCACACAGTCTGCGTGTTGTCCTTTTTCCAAAACTATAAAATTCTTAAAACATTCCCCAAAACGAGCTAAAATCTTCAAAAATGATCATAACATATTTTAACCTCATGTTTATCTCATGCCTTTCATTTTCCATCATAACATATAATAACCCATAATTACCTCAAAAGTAAGGATCATATAAACTCTAATGGTTACCTTTATAATTATTACCTGAACTTCCACATAGATTGGTCATCTCGTACATGATGCATTACTGATCACACCAAGGTTCAAGTGGTTGATCATGACTCCTTGATAGTTGGTTTAGAACAACCACGAGTTTCCTCATTGAATCCCCCATTTTATCTAGTATCTTAATCAGAGAACCACCACAGTTTCCTTCAAACCTGTTGTCTCTTTGGTGCCTGCTAGATCTATCCATTCACTAAAAACAGAAATGTCAGTGTGAGTATATCAACAAAACCATCATGTACTAATGAGGAAGGTAAACACTTAGATATACTAACTCATTCTCTTTATCTAAAAGTAAGACTCTTTCTTATATCCTAACCATTATGGTAATTTCACTTGTGCTTAAGGAATACCCTAACCTCTAAAGTTATCTAAACCGATCTCTGATACAAACTATAAGGCCCCTTCCTTAAACCTTACTTAATCTTGAGTTATTACAAGATTACACATTGGGGATCTTTTCAGGTTTGGAGTTTTAGAGAATTAGATCATAAAACTTGCATTACATTCCACATTTAAACAAAGTGGTTACATTAAAGATAGTTTTCATTTTTCCCATCAATGGAAACAAATTTAAAATAAAACATGGATTCTTTCTTGACACATCCTTGACACTATCATCATATCATGTACCCTTCCCTTGACATGTGAAAAACATTTCAAAAACTTGGGATGAGCATAAAAAGCTCAGTAAGGGATATAAAAATATAGAAAGGAAACATGAGTACATGAATACATAATAATGAAATCATACTTTACCCATAAAACATAAGCACTTTAACATACCTCGTAAAATCATGAATAAATCATAGAAATCATAAGACATAAATGTAACTTGAGGAATTCATAACATTCTTACGTAGGGAGTAACCATCTTGGTTACGTTTGGAATACCCATCATAGTATATTCCCTAAATCTCTTAGAAGAAACCTTAACATTTAACCCCTTCGTGTTACCTAATGCATTTGAGGGCTATATCGGGCTCACTTTCCCTTAGTTTATCACGGAACCACCCGTCTTCATAATAATGCCCAAGAACCTCAACATAATCGTATCACATAAAACATGCATAAAGGAAACATAACATTTCCACCTTTCAATCACAAGTTATCAATACAACACATTGATATAAAAACATTATGAAAACCATTTTCAATACCAAAATAAAAGAAAAGTAAAACATGGTATTTATTTTTCTTTAAAAAAGGTATGGCTTGTAGAGGATGCCGAAACTCAAATAATGGTCACGACAGTGGAGAAGTCGTTGTCGCCACATACGTATGACAAAAACATTCCCTTTCATCATTTTGTAAAATTCTTCATATAAAAAATATTCCTTTTGAATAAACATAAAAGTCGAAGGGTTTTATACACCATATAAAATAAGGTTGTGTATAAAACAAAATACGCCTCAATGAAAGGAGATTGAGACGAAGTCCCACACAAAGACGGTATCCATGGATTAAGGATAAATCAATTACATATTTATGTGTGACAAACTAATACACCAAATATAAGTGGATATTAAGTGTAAAACAATCAGAGGTTATTCAAACATATTCATAGAAAGACATATTCAAGGCGTACAAGCTTATCCCAAAGAATAAAAATTGGGATAAGATGTTCCCTTGCAAAAATTTGACAGCCTAAAGGCATCACTACAAAATTCAGAAAATAAGTTAATGAGAGCTAAAAAGGGTATCTCATCACTTGGACATAAACTTTAAATCACTAAGGATATAGAATAACATATCCCAACATAATTTTATGTGAATTAAAACACATAACAAAAGAAGTCTTTTAAAAAGAGGAGGGTGAAAGGTTCCCCTACCGACATGGTTATCTTTCGAAACATACACCCCATGAAAGAAGGAAAATACAACATTGATGTAAATACTCATAAATTAAAGTATAGTACACAATGAGTAAATAATGGGAAGTACATACACCACTCAAAGGAAATTGTTGCAAATGTAGCATAAATCTCACAGAAATAAAAGTGAGATGAAAAATCCCTTATGAAAACTCGGCAGCCTAACGGCGCCACTTAAAACTTCCAAAAATGGATTGATGAGATCAAATAGGGTCTCTAATAATATTAAAATAAAATTTACAACAAGAGGAATATAAAATGACATCCCACATCATAACAAAGAGGATCTTAAAAGAAGTTACATAAATGAGGGTAATTAAAAATAAAGATAGAGGTTAGATCTCTTACGAAAATTCGGCAGCCTAACGACACCACTCAAAACATCAAAATGTATTGATGAGAGAGACTAGGGTCTCTCATCATATGAACATAAAAATTACAGTAAGAGTAATATAAACGAACATCCCAATCACAAGGAATATGAGCTTAAAAGGAATGACATAAAAGAGTGTACTTAAAAAGAATGAGAGGAGTAGGATCCCTTACCTCGGGTCCGACTTGACTCGAACGTTCTTTAATGTCCTGAATAATAAAATTGGGTTAATTTCCACTTTATTCAGAACCTTTTTCAAGTTCATTATTCCTTTTATATCACTTATTGCAATGTTATAAACATTATGTAATCATTTAAGTTAATAATGTTTGTTTTGTCGATATTTTGTTCTTAAGTCGAAAGTGGACTTCTTACAATTACATGTTGTTCGTGTGGTCAAAGTTTAATTATATACAGAATTATATTCATGATTTGGATATCATATATATCATATATATCCAGAATATACATGTGTTTATAATATTACATAATCATTTAGAGGTAAGAAATGAAATGCACCGTTCATGGAGACGGTAAGCCGTACGTACGCATAAACGCTACTTTCATTTCTATATCATATTAATGGAATTAAAACAAAATGAGAGGTATGTATATTTTAATTCCAGAACTATATTCATCATTTATATGTAACATAAATAATATATAATAACTTTAAATCCATCCTTTATACATCCCACATATGGCATTAATGAATCAAATCACTTTGAGGGGGCGGTAGTCCGCACTTCCTAAAATGAAATTATCGTGTTTACCCATAATGGACACCATAAAGGTATTCCAAAAAAGAAAAATACAAAAACATAAACATATTATATATCATATATAAATATAGTGACATCTTAATGTCCACCTTTTAAGGTGTTATATGAGTGTTGACCAATCATCGTTTCGTGAGGCAGAAATTCTCCATCCACAGAAACAGTATGTTATTTAACCATTTGATGTAGGTGTGTGTAAGTGTAGCTTGAATTAATCTTATAAAAACATCCTAGTATATTTAAGATACTGTAGTTGTTACAAAAGAAATTAATAAAAAGAGTTTAGGGGGTTGGAGAAGCAAAATAAATCAAAAGAACACAAGTGAATACATTACCTTAAAATCGGGTAACTCTTTTTGATTTGAGCTCAAAGGCTTCCTTGGGAAGACTTCTGCCCAATGTGAGGATTATAAGAGTAAGATAGATATTTGGAGAGACAATATGGTCATGGGTTGGCCGAGACAAAGGCTTTGGAAGTGTGGGTATGGAGGTAGAGGTGGGGGCCATTTATAAGAGGAGAGGAGGGGAACTCTTAGAAAGTAAAGAAATGTTAATTTATTTGAAAATGATTTTCCGATTTAAAAGGTCCCAAATTGATATAATTCGAGGATAAGGTGATAAGGTTTCTAAATCCACCAACCCAATAGGTTTTTGACATGTCTAGGTCATATATTTTACATTACCGTTTCATTTTCTTTAAATCCTTTATTAATGAGGTAATCGCTGCATCATGATGATGTCATCAATAATTTTATTAATTTAATGTCAAAAAATTATAAAAAAATTATCATGATGTAGGAAATATTTTTACCTTTCCAATTACTATTTATAGTAAAAAATCTGACTTGTATAACCCCATGTAAAAATTGTTTTAGTAAAACAACTCGTGTTTGTGTCATTTTCACTTTTACATTAAATAAAAAGTTATTTATGTCATTTCCCAACCAAAGTGGCTACATGGGGTCCCCAAGTTTACCCATGGATTTTCTTGGTCGTCCAGGACACATACAATAGGGGTAGAACATGTTTCATGCTCATCTCATATTATTAAAACATTATTTTTACCTTAAACTACACTAATTACCTCTAATCGCGATTAAAAACATAAAAGTTACTATTCACCAAAAAATTATTTTAATTCCATTGAACCAAATTTTACTTCATAATTACAACCATTTATGTAGGATTTTTGAAATTAAAAACACAGAGGTGGTAAAATTTCATTTAAATGGAAAATCAGTTTTTATAAGTACCACTTATTGGTTTCACTATTTATCAAAAATTGAAGTTTTTCGGAAAAATACAAAAACATCACCCTATGCTATATCTGATATTCCAAATTCAAAAATGAATTCTATTTTAAAAAATTCAAACCATATAATTTGCATTAATTAATTTAATAATTAAGTCCCGCTGTTAGAGAAAATAGCCTATTTTTATTAAACAATAAGTACCAAAAGATTGACACTAGTTTAAGTCCGATTTCAAAGTGAAATTAATTCCAATGACCAAAATTGGATTAAATGGTAAAAATATATTCTAATTAAACTTTAAAACCAATTCAAAATATAATCTAATCATATAAATAAATTAGTTTAAAAATAGGTTTTGAATTAAAATACAACATTTTTGACTATCCATTAAAAAAATGAACTTTATCGGAAAAATACCAAAAATTTGCACAAACTAAATTTTGATGTCCCGATTCTAAAGAAGAATTTTATTTTGTCAAATAAAACACATAAAATTGTTAAAAAGTGGATTTAGAAGAGGTTCTCCATTGAACGGCTGTTAATCGACCTTTTAAAGAATATTAGAATGTTTATGCTTAAAAATTGGATTCATTCGCATTTTTAATCCTCTAACATTTATTGTAAGGAGTAAAAATATTTGAGAAACATATATAATCATTTTTGAGTTAGTTCTATTCATTCCCGCCATTACAAAGGCTAGGTGTTAACTACCATTTAAAATAATATTATTTTATTATTAGAGTGCAACGTAAGATTTCCAAAAACTCGTTGTTGCGTATTGGGTACGCAATCGAGCATAATGTCCCCTTTAAAGTAACATTAATATTTTATTCACAAAAATGTATAAATATAAAAATGTCATATTCATTATTTACCTGGGGTGTTACAATTTATCACGTCAGTTTTTCAAAATTGACGTGATAAATGAGTTTTTTTGTTCAGTTTTTTTAAATGCATTTTCACATCAGTTTTGAAACAACCGACATGATAAAATATTTTTTTGACATCTATTGTATTTAAACTGACGTAAAAATCTATGTTTTCATGTATGTTAGCTAAAAACTAGTTTGAATATTGTTTTTTTTCAGATCGGTTTTAAAATAACGGATGTGAAAGATGATATTTTAGATCGCGCCAAAGAGGAATTCAATTTTTCAACAATTCTCCATTGAAATTTTTAATTTCTACATACAATTTTTTATACCATGGTTTTATTTTCAATGTCATTTATATGCTTTCACACTCGTCATGAATTCCATTCACGATCAACTCTTTCAACCCTCATCAACATCCCACCAATTCAACTCTTCAAATCATCATCATCACTCCAAATATTCTTCCTTTGGTAAAATCTTCATACTATTAATAATTATTTTTTTATGATTTAATGTGTTTTTAGTTGGTTTCCTTAATTTATACACCATTTAATTATACCATTTTTTCTTATCATTAAATATCCCTCTTCGGATGATGGTAAAATGAAAAAGGTTCATTTTGAGTTTAAAATTTTATCGAATCCACCAAAACTTCGTTTTCCTTGTGATACATTTCATCTGAGGAAATTTATATCAATGAAGAGCATGAAAAGATTGAAAATTATGTCGAAGATTTACGTTTCGTTCCCAAATTCCATTATGTTTAAGTGAAATATTTTCATTTTAATGATCATGTGTTTTTAAGTAATGGATTAGTAGTATTTTAAAATTAAAAAAGTTGATTTTTTACTTCTTTTATAAAATAACCAATGTAAAAAAGTGAAAAAAACTATGATTTTACATCGTTTATTTATTAACCGATGTAAAAAAGTAACATTAAATTCCGGTTATAAAAAAAGAACGTGGTTCAAAACTTTTCACATCGATTATAAAATAATAGACTTAAAAACCGTTGAAATAATAATTATAACATCGGTCAACTTAACAAATGTTGAAAAATAGGATTTTTTACATCACCAACAATAACATCACTTCAAAACTGTCATTTGAAAATAAAAAAAATAGATTATGGAAAATAATAACATTACCAATAAAGCAAGAATTAAAAACCTCTAAACCAAGACATAAAAAATGTTTTTTTTACTAGTGCTTATTTCCCATGAGTAGATTTACCATCCTAATCTTTCATTGTCTTTTTAACAAACACCCCCCCCCCCATTAAATCGAGATTCACATCTATTCTCATCAAACATGATGGGCCCCCCATAATTATGTGGGCTTCATGATCCCATGTCTGAAATCTCAACCAAAAGAAATATAAAAATATCAATACAAATATTAATAGAAATATAACAATAAATAATAATAAACATCAACATAAATCATTTAGTTTTTATTTTGCCCACTTTTTTTGAAATCATACACATACCTAGAAATCCACCACATTACATTAACTATACCAAATATTCTTTTCAAAATTATTTTATAATTATACTTAAGTCATTTTTAATGTATAAAAGGATTTAAATTTTATATTAAATATTCAGTAGATAGATATTTATCATAAAAGTTAATTTTTGAGAGTTCATATAACTCAGTATAGAACTAAAGATAAATCATTGTTTTCAAACATGAGATTCATTTCTTTCTTACCCTTCCCCAACACCCATAAAAAAGTAATTATTTCTTCAAGAGACTCTAAATTTATCCAGTCCTTATAGTTATGGTTTTACCATGATAAGAATCCAAATAAATATAGGAACAATAAATTTATAAAACATTGATTTTATCCTTAAATCCCAAACTATATGATTTATGATATGGGATATCTAGTGGGTGAATCTACCAAAATTACAGGAAAATATCCATTGGTAAGGAAAAAATATGTTGAGGCATAAAATGATCCTTAAATCCAAAATATCATGTTAAATTATAATATTTAATATAATTTTTAATTTAATGAATGACATGACTACATTTTCACATAGTTCATGTGTCAAACCATGCACCCAATCTCAAACCCCTACCTAATATTATATGAATTTTAAACTATCTAATGGATCATTCTATAAACCACATAACACCATTATCCCTAACATTTTATATTTCATGAATCCATGGGACTTCTATATTTTTGATCATATATAATACCAACCATGAAACCTCAAACGCCTCTCCAAAACCCCGATATTCAATGTATAACATTTTAAACTTGAATATAATTCAAAAACTAACATTCTATCTCTTAAAAAAGGACATTACATTATTTCCAAAAATTTCAATTTTCATTCATAGGAAGTTAGAGAGATTATATACTTTAAAAGTACATACCCCACTATTATCATATCAATTTTGTTCATTCCCATGTCACTTCATGGAAAACAAACATTACCAAGGAATTCATAATGATATATAAACAATTACACACAAAAAATTCTCCCTTATATAGATAATAATTTTTTGTTCTTATATATAATTGATATTTGAATTTAAATAAATTCAATCATAATTATTAATGTGTAAAGAATCTAACAAATAATTTTATAAAAGTTTCATGTGGTACAAGATATATATGTTATTTTAATAAGGTTAGAATTCAAAAGAATTTGAAGATTCCTAGATAAACTTGATAACCTCAATGGTTCCCACTTATTGAGGAGACATCATATTATATTTTCAAATATTCTTATGTACCAACAAAGGAATAACACATAGGAACACATGATCCGCTAAGGTGAATTCCATGGACGTTTGAAAATCTTTAATATTATATATTTTATTTTATTCTGAATATATACACCCACAACATTATAAATTGTATCTTTTTTATCTCTAATTATATATAATGTCTCACTAAATAATCTTTACCAAATAATACCAAGAACAAAGGGGAATGATATTTCTTTCCTTAAAGTAACTCAAAGATAGCCATAATAATATCAAATTAATGAATATTATTTTATGAGAACTCAACCAATGGAAAATAGTTCTCCCATAATCCATAAAGACTCATTACATAGTAATGAAGAATATCGGATAATATTTTCAATAACCAATCAGATTTCATGTCTCTCTAAGAGTGGTAGAATGTTTAAAACATAAACTAAAAGAACATATTTTGTGGTGAATAATTTTTAAACCTAGACCAAAATTAAATATCATTTTGTAAAATGATTTATGTTTGTATTTCATGTATTATATTATATTATTTTTTATTCGTATTTTTGAATTCATATTTAATGTTTATCATGAATAAAAAAATAGTGATCCATTTTGGATAGTCTATCTTTAACTTCTTATATAGAATCATGCTTCATCAATGTATCTAGAAAATATATAATAAAATCCATTAACATATTATCCCATTTCAATACTAAAATTCATAATTGTTACAATACTCTCATAGAATTATTATCTCTTACAATTACCTACTGATATTTAAGGCATCAGGCAATATAAATTGTATGATATTTCTTCATACATGTTCACTAAATTTTTTATTTGATGTCATTACACATTATTTTATCACAAGGATGAACTACACAAATTGAATAATGACATGGATTATATAGTTCCTCTCATGCCTAGGAGGGTTTAACCATGTGATTCTAGAAATATAGGGTCAAATATGACTCTCATAACCAATCACATAAGGCCTCCCACAACTAAGATAATCCGTAATAGAAACGTATATTGAATGTAATAATTGATCACCCTATCTATTTGACCATGTTTATTGTGAAAATAATAATTAGAAATAAAATTCCATCCCTATGATAAGTTGCCTCTAATTATATGATCATTCTCAGGATATATAATTCCCCTCTATTTATCAATAAATAACCACACATCCTCCCACTTATCTGTACTCAAAACCCAATCATCATGAAGTTCATTCCCCCATAAATATCTATATACCTCCAATTGGTTTACCAATATATTTATTTTTTTATAAAATGAGCTCATCGGCACATATTTGGAATAAAAAAACCTATAACAAATAGGAAGAAGGGTTTTTACAATTATCTTTTTGATGAAAAGGTATAAGAACAAGCGTGAGAGTGTTTGCATGAGTGAAATAATCTTGGAAAACTCCTTTGTTTGAAAGATAATAATCAATATTATTGGATTAAAAAGTGTGTGAGTGATTATAGAGTTTATTGAAGATAGCATGTTCATACATTCAGACCATATTGTAGTGAGCTTCAATGCCAGATGAATGGTTCCAAGCCTTACAGCTGGCACAATAGGGCATGAGTAACATTCATACTCGACCACATTAAAATTATTGTCTAGCTATGTTGAAAGCAGTCATGAAGCAGATCATTTCAGATTCATGGGTAGTGCAATACCAACAAGGCCCATTAATGCAATCAATTATCTCTTCATTATGATCACTGGTGACAACTTCAATGCCCATTGGACTAGGGTTTCCTTTTGAAGGACCATCTGTGTTTCATTTTTTTATCCAACAAATGATGGAGTCCATAATACCTCATGTAAACCATGTGTGGGATCATAATTAACAAGGGTATTGAGTCTCTGAAGTGAAATAAAATATCGAATCATGTTTTTTTAGTTACCTTTATGAATATGGATGGAATTTCTAATGGCCACTATGATTCCCACGATAGTAGAATATAGGTTGAAAGAAGCATTCTAATGTATTCATTTGTTTCTTCCCCATGAAATGATATGCATTAGTTCTATTGAGGCGATGTGAAATATGGTAATGGGATTCCCTCTTCCTTCTCTTTATTTTAGAACATTCTTTGAGTTATTCCTTTTCTTTTCAAACTATTCTTATTGAAATTTGTTTTTACACATCCCTTTACTGACCTTATTATTGTAAATTAATTAAACAGCACCTATCGAAATTTTTAAATCATTTTGTAAACCTTTCTGTACACATGTTATGATTCCAATATTATCCCTTGATTTCTAGTGAAAACATTTATGTTTTTTATAACCATTCCCATTTCCAATCATGGTTATTCTACTAGAAGTACATATACTTAGTTGATTCATGACTCTCATGTATGTAAACCATACTACATAATCATGGGATTGAAACTTATTAAATTCCTGCACATGTTGTTCGACTTATGTCGCACACAAATACATATATCTGATATGAATGTGATGGGTGATAATTAAATTATATTTCACTGTAATTTATTGGGTAAATTTTTTTATCACATCAGGTACCATGTATGAATTAGGATAGGTTGTCCTAATCACACTATGTATTGATTTCTCATTATTTAGCCTCTAATTATGTTTATTGGGTCATGTTTTATATTTTTACCACATTCCTCATTTGCTATAATTATATCATTTTATATGAAGATTAGATGTTCATGATTTTTATTCTCATTCACTTTATGTCACCTTGATATTCCTTTTGAGTCATATGAATTACATTCTTCATTTTATGATTTTATTATTCCCTTATAAGGATTTATAGCACACTGTTTTTTAATGTATTCCCTTAATCTAAATAGTGGTATTTTAGAAGATCAATATATCTTAATGGAATGTAACAATTTTTAAAATAATTTCATTGTATCCTTGTTTCATGGTATTATTATATATTTCTAATTTACCAGACATAATAGTCCACTAAATGTTCATAGATTTTATTATGTGTGTATTTAAGTGATAAGTGATGATATAAAGTGTCTAAATGATATAGGTTTTCATTGTTGTTTCAAGAAAAATGTTTAGTTGTTTTAGGGGATATGGATTAGAAAACTTTAGTGAATACTTTAGGAATCAGTCTAAACATTTGAAAATTTTACTAAAAATATGTTGAAGTATAGATTAATTGGTATCTATAAAAATCCGATTTTTGGATACTATAAGTGGATGTGGATTCCCAATAATTGTACCTAAGGGTAATAACTCTAAAAAGGTAACATTGGGTATTGACACAATCATCACCAACCAAATGATAAATATTCCTTTATTTTCACCTGGTTTGATACTAATTCGGGGATATACTTTGGTAAATTCAAAATTATGAACCATCATGATGGTAAATAATATCCATAATGTTTTTTATTAAATAGACCATTCATATTTTATATTGAAACCATGAAATTTATATGTTAAAGAAGGTTTGTTATTCGTAACATATTAATTAAATTATTATAGTTTCTCCTTAATATGAATAATTGGTTTAAAATTATCAAACCTAATTTTCTTTTTATTTAAATTAATGGCTAGAAATATGAGGAACCAAGTCAACAATCATTGTGATTTGAAATATAATGACATTCCAAATGAGATTCAATAAAAATAAGAGAGGGATATGGAAACATAAAAACATTAATTTTCTAAATTAAATAATCTATTGAAAAGAAAATTGAATCATGTGTAGAGCCCACATTTCCATAGGAATATGGAAGTTGAAATAAAGACCTTTATACAACAAGGGAATTTGAATATTGGGGGATATTTTGATAACTAAATAATGTAACAATGGATCGACTCCATTGAAAATATATTCTTAGTCATTAAATTTTATAAGAATGATACGGTTGTGCTAGTATTTTATAATATGGAAGATGAAGCTAATAAATGGTGGATTATGATAAAAAATATGAATCTTGAGGAATAGATCGATGAAATGGAGTATAATGAATTTTGGAAAAAAATGATAAATATTTTCCACTCAATCTCTGATATAAAATAGAAAAATATTTCCTTGGACTTAAGAAAAAGGATGATGAATCCATCAGGGCATATTAGATGAGATTCACAGTAGTTACACAATATGAATCTAATATCTTCATCAACCTAAAAAAGTTAAGTTTACCACATATTTGGTGGGATAAATATAATCTTGTAATAGGGCTTAGAATTTTATAAAAGTTAAATATATGAGTAAATTGTATGATATTCCCTCAATGTCAAATAGACATTAGTGAATATCAAGAATATAATGGGTCAGAAGATATAATGACGTTAGTGGATTTTTCTTATGGTGGAGTGATTAATAGATCTCAAAGGGGAAAAAAATCCAAAAGCCCAGTTGTCAAAAGTTTGGGAAGAATAATCTTGAATTTTTCTAAAGGTTAAAAGTAAATGAGTTGGGATCAGAATGGGTGGTAACCTAAAAAGCAATTAATAATGGGAGAAACCCAGAAATTTTATAAAAGAATGAAATTTTATATTCAACTGAAAACTTATTTTCCATTGTTTTAATTGAAAGGAATAAGGAATCTTTGTCAATCAATGCACTATGATAAAATTTCATGATGATAACTCACAATAAAACCCTCTAAAGACTATAGTAAATATTACATATTATTTAATCAAAACAACACAGGTGAATTCTTGATAATGATGCGGTGATAGTTAAACTACTTATTCATTCTAATATAGTAAATTTACTATTTTATTTTGTTTCTACACATTATTTCATATTATAAATTTTTTTGTATAACTATTCAAAAACCAACTCAAAACAAGGAAGTATGGATATTTGTGAAAATAAAAAAATATGGAAATTATTTTATCCCATGTATATAACTTCTCTCTTTTCCATATTTGCAGTCATAAATACACAAAAAAACCTTTTTATACACCTTTCGTGGAATTTCAGGAAATAAAATATATGTATTGTATTTAATTATATAGATACAATTTAAACTACTGAGAGTAGAAAATGACCCTCTGTATTATAAATCACCCTATAATTCTATACTAGTATATGGATTAGAACCAATATCCATTAAAATCAATATCTTAGAAATGGAAAATATTTCTTTATAATCACTTTTTTCTAGAAAAAGTTTCTGAAATTGAGTAAATTATCATCCATATTGGCATTTCTATTATAATGGAATATGTTAATGTGTTTTTTGAATAATTATCTTCTCTTACTCCAATTCATTATTTTGAATAATCAATAAATCTTATACCTATACGTTTTTTAATATCCAATAATCTATATATAATGGTGAATTTTTACCTTGAATATAAAAAAAATAGGTTGTATGAGAATTTTTATAAATGGATTATATTCCAAAGTGCTTCACCATGAGGTAAATTAGTCCTCTTTACTAAGAAGAAATATTGGACAATGCGCCATTATAGTGATTATCATGGACATAATAACAACAAGAAAAAGAATAAGTATTTTATATCATGGATTGATGAATTATTAGATTAGATAGGTTGATACTAGTACATCACTATGGTTAATATTTGATAAGGATTTTATCAAGTAAAGGTGAAGAAAGAGGATATCACCAATATTAATTTTTATACAAGGTACGGTCACTATGAGTTCATTTTGATTCCACTTAAACATAATAATAATAAAAATACCTTCATGAACATAATGAATATAGTTATTAGGTATCACCTCAATAAATTTTTGATTGTATTTATATATGATATTATTATCTAATCCCAAACAAAGTAAGAAACGGATGTGCCATTAATATTTTTATGAATAACATGTAAAAGGAATATTTATCTATGAAGTACAATAAATGTGTGTTTTGGATTTTTAAATTAATATTCCTTGGAAATTTTATCACCTAAAAAGAAATATATATGTTCCTTTGAAAATATTTAAATCAATTTGTGTAATAGACCAACATCCGTGAGAGAGATCCATAATTTTCTTTGATTAGCTGGTTAATTTATCGATTTTTGAGAAAAACCTAATTATTTTAATTCCCAACACCCAAGTTAAATCTGAAGAGAGTGAAGTTTGTTATCACAGATGAATGTTATGAGAGATTTGAAGAGTTAATGAAGATGTTAATCACTACACATGTTCTCCCATTACCCGCCAATGCCGAAGTAATTTTAATCTACAATGACTTGTCTAATAAAATTATTTGTTTGTGTACTCATGAAATATGAAACAATGATAACATATGTCTCATTCCATTTAATGATACATGATTAGAAATACCCAAACCCTGATCTATTATTGGTTGTAGATATCTTTACATTTAATATTTTGTGACATTATCTCTTTTGAAAAATGTGACAAATACACAAATTATAAAAGTATCGAGTATATATTAACACAAAATTGGATCAATATTAACCAATAACAGTGGTAAATTTTGATTGAGGATTATTATTTTTTCAATCCAGTACCATACTAGGAAAGAAAAAAAAATCAAAAAATTCTCTAAGTATAAATGATCAAATAACCATATCTTTTATGAATACTGAAATGGGTCCAACCATATTGGACAAGAAAATAATGTAAATGGTAATAATAAAAAAATATATATTGAAATTTTTTCACATAAATTTTCAAACGTTAATTTTTGATAATATTAAGGATGCCCAATAATATTATGGGAACAATAGAAAAATGTATTCAATATTATGAAGTTTTACTTTTATAATGATTGTAGTTACAAGGTTTGTAACATCCATTTTTGTCCAATAAAAACCATGAATATAGAGGTAACATCTATTTCATACACATATCTCATCCTTATCTATTCAGACATGAAGTACAAATATGTATATAAATATGAATAAAAACTAAATATGGAATAACATAAGGAGGGATATTCTTAAATTTATATCTTGATGCTTGGTATGCCAAAAATTCAAGGGCAAGTGATATTATTATAAAGTTATGATGAAACCATTTTCCATACTAGTATTTAAATAGGAAAACATACTAATGGATTTCATTTTATGACTCTCAAACACACCTAAAGGATATAATTCCATCAGGGCATTAGTCGATAACCTACAATGTCAATTTATTTCATTACCATATTGGAATATTTCCTATAGAATAACTCAAAAAAAAATACATAAAGGGATTGATAATAATTCATGTCGTGCCAATCTCTATTATTTTTTATCGATATCCAAGGTTTCCCTCTAGGTTCTAGATAAGAATTTAGTAATAACTCAATAGAAAGAAACGTCTTATTATTTCTTATCACCCTCATATGGATGGATAGTTTGATGGAACTATCCAAAACAAATAGGATATATTGAGATTTTATTTAATGGATTTACGAGGATTATGGTATCAATACCTTCCCCTAGTGAAGTAATTATACAATAATAATTTCCATTAATGTATTGAAATAGACTTTATAAGGTTCTTTATGGGAATTTGTTTTAGACTCCAATATGGTAGGATGATGTTGTACTGAAAAATATTGTGGTGCATGATATTTTCCACGAGATAATAGATATGGTTGAAACTATTCGACATTTAAATAAGTACACAAAAAGATCATAAAATATCTATGCACACAATTATTAATGAAGCCACCATTTTGAGGTAATATAAATTGGGTTCCTTCATATGTCTTTTTAGAAGAAATTTATGAGCTTTCAGATGAAGTCAAATCATTGTTCATGATATATCATACCGTTTGGAATTCTTGATCACATTGAAGGTATGGCCTATCAAGTAGTACTTACACCTTAATTACCCCATGTAAAATATGTGTTATATGTTTACCTCTCACGGAAGTACATGTCAAAACCCTCACATGTAATAAATCCTAATTTCATTCCCTTATGTAGTGATATTTCATATGAGGAGTAACTGGAGAAGATCTTATATCATAAACACAGTGTTCTATGAAATAAAAAAACTCACCAAGTCAAAGATTTATGGTAAAAATAATGTTTGAGGAAGGAGCATGGGAACTATAAGAGGTAATTAAATACATGTAACCTCATAAATTTTAGTGTATGAAATGAAATTTTGAGGTAGATGTTTCTGTACGATGGAAGAATTTAAAGACCTCAAATTTCATAAATTAAATTCCATTTTTAAATGAATAAATACCTTATTAGGTATTGCATTAATTGAAAACAAATTCACAACATTGGTTATTTTAGACCATTATAGCATGTAGTATTTAAAAGATCATTATTAATTTTAACAATTGATAATATATCCCTTATATAGTGAATGTTTGAAATAGTAGTTTAAGGGTTTTGATAATATCAAATTGAAACCAATGAAAGTAGTGATTTCATCGACCAATAGGATTGTACCCTATGAAGCCCATTTATTTAATATTACAAGGGATATAGAATCACTATAATGTTACCTCGACTAATACCAAGACAATATTCAATAGATAAATATTTATTGAAACTATTTACCAGACAACTTGATTATTTTAAACATAATAACCCATGCCATTTTCATTGAACCACCCTTACAATTTACCACCATCACAAACCTTTCTCATATGGTGTCCGCTGACACAATATAGTGTTATTTATTTTCACCCCAATAGATTTTTTTATATTTTATTTTTAGATAAAATAATGATTATATTTATCACTTATTATTATTATTTTATGAAATATTATATAATGAGTCTAGTGAAATTTATATTTTGATTCGAGGAAATTAAAATTGTATTTTTGGGAAATATATATTTTCCATTAAAGAAATATTTTTGATAAGTTCCATAATTTTGTAAATAAATGTTTTTTATAAAATACTATCTTTAATTAGTAAAAATTTTAATATAAATGGTAATGTAATTTCATTATGTCTAGTGTAATTTGCATATGATTTGGAATGTTTCTAGTTTTGTAAAAACTATTATTTTCCTCTAAATATTTTTTCATATTTAAATGTAATAAAAATCATATTTAAAAAATTATTTTTTAAATAGATGTACTATTTTTGAAATCAATAAATTTAAATTAACTAATTTTCAATTTTAAAAAAACTGAAATTGTGGAATTTTTGGGAAAATATAAAATATGGTATAAATATATAGTCTATATTAAGGAAAAATAATATCCCAAAAGTCATGTAATAAATAAAATAAAAGGAATACACAAAATAAATATTTCACCTTTAAAATAATAAATTTTTATGTTATTGTTTTGAGTTTATAGCTCTTTATTTAATCCTTTAAAACCTATATTATATTTTTAAGGTTTCAGAAAAAAAAATTTGAACGCGACTCACTTCCAAATCACCAATGGTATTATTTTTATATTATTGGTAAGTATCATTAAAAGTTATTGAAAACCACACTTATTTGATATAAAATAGAGGAAACCAGGGGATGGTTTGTTTTTTTATACTGTTATATAGATTCCAAAACCTATGTTTTGAAAATAATAATGAATCCCCCTCATTGTAGCTATACATATTCTCAAATCCTCTAACTCATATTCACTTAGAACCTATTTATAAATAATAAAATATTTTCAACCACTATAATACCCCCAACGTGTTCCAAATACCGTCATATGATCATGCCAATATTTTAGAAGATTCATCTAAAAGTAAGTGGATTCTCTCCTAAACCTCTTTTTGAGGAAAATTCTTTCAGTTATGACTTTTGATTTCGAATTGTTCATATTGGAATATTTTTCAAACAACCATTTAGTATCCTTATAATGAAAAAGTAATGAGATTCCACCTTTCACTCTCATTAAACCCTTTAATATTCAATTATTTAAACATGTTATGCTGTCAAAATTGCACCATGATTTTCCATGTCAAACATTGTTATTATGTATACCCAACATTGTTACCACACCAGCATATTCACCGAGATATACATACCCTTTTATTATATGGGACTCCAATGTTTGCAACACAAATGCATATACATGATATGAATATAACAAGTGGTACTAAAATTATATTATTTCACAATACAGGTTTGATTGTTTTTATCTCATGAGATACCATTTATTGTGCATAAGAGGTTATCTCAAAATATAATATTATGATGTGTTATTATTTTACCTTAACATATGTTTATAATGTCAAATATAATGTTGTTACCAAATTCCAATGTTTCATTCTTGATATCATCATATATCATACTTTTCTGGTTCTATTTACAATTATAACCCCTTTTTGTCACCTTGATATTCTTATTTACTAACATTTATAACTTTTATCATGTTTTTATATAATTATTAACATGCGTGGATTTGTAGATCAGAACATTATTTTGTATGGCCCCAGATTATCCTATGAATCCTTAGTATTTTATTGTATTTTAATATCGTTTTATAGAGTTTTATGTAATTTTTTGTATCCCTATCTTATGTTATTATGGTATGTCTTTAATTATCCAAAGAAACTAGGCATATTTTTCTTCTAGGATTATATTATTTGTCTCTTTAAGTAATAAATAATTAAATAAATAGTATAAAATATATTGGTTTTCATAGTTACTAAACCATTCCCTTTAATGAATGGAGATGACATTATAGACCATTGAAACCACACCTGGGTAGTGCCACTACACTTCTAGTAGGGTAATGGATATGATGTCGTTTGTCACAACCCGATGTCCATCGACTATGAACCCCATAATATAACCCCATGGGTATCTTATAATATATTTTTTGAGTACCCAACACACCACATACTATTTCACGCAATGGTTACTAATCGTACAAAATATTATCCCCATTATATAACAAATCTTCTTTTAGTGTGATTTGTCCATACTCAAGCACACCTAGGAAATATCATTGGAGGATAAAAATCTAGATTCTACTCCAGTCCATGCGCACATAACTATTATGTTCTAATTAGGTATGCACCTAAATGGAAATTTTATTCTTGTTGATATGGGTAGTATCATTTATCCTTTTTAATTTTTTATTTTACATGACTGTTATATTAATAAATTAAAAAAATTTAACATAAAAAATAATTTTTAAATCTATAAGAAGAATAAAAGATAAAGTATTTAGAAATAAAAAAACATTAAGTCCATATCCTTATAGATTCCCATGAAGATCCGACCCCAAAATATAATTTTGGAATGATGGAAAATAATTTTGAATTTAATCTATATGTTTATAGATAATATAATGAATAGGATGAATAATTCTAGTGATGTATGTTAGTCTATATATATGAATATTATATAATATCCATAAATAGGTATTCATATATATTTTCACTAAATATATAGCCATTGTATTTATGTTTATTAGTTAAGAATAAATCGAAAAGGTATATTTATTTTTTGTAGTTAAAAATTATATAATTTTCTAAAAATAAATAACTTCTAAATGAAACAAAAAGAATAAATTTAATTAATAATTTTTATTCTACAAATATATATATTATTATTCATTACATATTATTATTATTATTATTTATTAATTAATAGTTTTTTACTAATAATATGTTACTAAATATTCTAGTATAATTGCATTGAGAAAACTGAATCCTTATAATAAAAATAAATAATATTAATTGGTTGTGGTTAAAATATATTATGTCTAAACAATATTTCAAAGAAATGTTTTAAGGATAAATTAATTAAATTAACCACTTTTAAATGAATAATATAGTTTAGTATTTAAAATTATAAAAAATTATATTAATAGTTATTTAATTATAAATTTATATCAAATAATATTAAGAAAAATTAATTTTGAAATACATTTTTCAAGAATAACTTTTTTCAATATATATTATGTTATCATTTAAAATTTAAAATTTTAAAATTTAAATAATGTATTAGATAAAATGGAGTCTAAATTAATAATTATCACAAGAAATTAGGGAGTATGATCAATTTAATTTTTATTCATAAAAATAATTTTCTGTGCTAAAAAACGAGTTACGACGGTAAAGGTTAATTGATGAAAAATGATCTAACTAAGGGTAAAGATATAATATATCATAAAACCATATATTATACTAGGTTTATTATGTGATCCTAGAACTAAACTCATAGCTTATTTATTATTGGTTCCCATATGTCTTCAATCCTTTTTAAAATAGAAACCTTGTATATTAAGGAATTAGTATTTATGAAAATGGGACTCAAAACTCATATATAAGAGGACCCATAATCTACCCATCCAAAAAAACTTTTTACATCATTTATATATTTTCTATATTTTTAATTTTAATCTCAAAAAATATCATTATACTTTTTGATTTTTTTCTTATGCCAAGATGGTGGCCAAAATCCATCACTCTAAAGAAACCTGTTTTGAGAATGAGCGAGTTCATCAAAAATCTTGTTTTCACCATAATTTTTTATCACATTATCATAAAAACTCTATCTATGTGTTATTATAGTTTATAATTATTTTATTTTAAGATAATTATTCTTCTATGAAAATTATATTTCTATTATATAACCTTGAACTCTTAATAATTCAATAGTATAGTATATTCTTGTTTTGGTCGATTCAACAAATAGAAGAAAAATGTTTTATCAAAATCATTGTTTTCATACATAATTACAATAAATAACCTAATAATTTTGATATATTATTTTCAGGAGTAATTTATTTTATTCATATATTTATTTTATGGTGACAAAAAAATATATGGAAATTATAATTTGACTTGTTGTTATCAGTAAATTGCCCAAAACATGATCATCGTGGATTCCATTCTTCTAAATCAAACAAATGCCTTCTATAAAATTAACAAGGGACTATAGAAATATTTTAATAAAAATAATTTAACTATTTTTACTAATTTTAGGATTATGAACCTAGTATAAACTAATTAATATCAATATCTCCATTATGAAACATTTACAAAATTTTAAAATTTACTAGCATATGATAATGAAAATAAATAATAACTAAGTAATTTATATATAAATAATTATTCAAATTTTAGAGTATATAATGTAATATATATGAATTATAATATGAAATATGTGATTAATATGGTCATTTTTAATATACAGTGAGGTTAAATTACTTCGTTGGAATTCAAAATTAAAGGTAAATGATTATTTTCCAATCTCACATTGAAATTGATATTGTTTATGTGTAAAAATATATTGATAAAACATTTCTGTTACTTATATATAAAACCCCAAATATTTTATTCAAATCTAGTTATTTTTTGGATTTACATGTATTCCTACCATTTCATTTCCCGTTTGGCTTACAATTATATTGAAATTATGTATATAGCTAGAGCTAACCTTATTTCATCTTTTTTGGTTTAGAATATTTTTTATCCATGTTAATATTATTTATATTATTTTATAAAAGTCATTATCTATGCATAAAATGTTTCTTAAGATAATATTTTCCCTTTACTCCTTTCTCAAATAATAAATTGAATTTCTTTTTAATATTTTCTTTACAGGTCATTTTCTAATGACATTCTCTATAAAGTGTGAAATGGATAATTTTTTAAGTCTTTCCACACAAGGAAAAAAATTTAACATCATGATTAATATCATTTATCATTTTTCCTCTCCATGTTTTAATAGTTCTAAAAATTAATATATATTCACATTTTTTTAATTTTTTTTAAAAAAATAAATGTTACCAAATGTAATGGATATTTATTCTTATTTATCAAAGAAATTCTCTAATTCTCTTATACAACTATTTAACCATCTATGTCAACATCCTATAATGTGTATTATGTTTATATAGGTATATAATCTAGTGATACCATATACCTTATTTCTCTTCATGGATTGTGATCTTTTTTAGTTTAATTTTTTATAAAACCCATTTATTTCTTATGGATTAAATAAGCTGTTATGGGATTGTAAATGTTTTCATATATTTGGTTTATCATTATATGATGGGTGGAGAAATTTAATCCCTCCATTTAATTTTCTAATGTTTTAAATCTAATGTGATATAAATAGGACATGTGTCGTTTTTCCATGTCCTAAAGTTTGTGGGGGTGTGAGTGGTTAGTCAAATTCAAAAAGGTTGTGGAAAATGGGTGGTCAGCCTATATCTTTGGGGTTATGGGACAAGGATATTCATCCTAATACCAAAAGGTTAGATAGTGAGGGGTTAGCCCAATTCTAAAAGGTTATTGTGTAGAAGTGGTTATCCCAATTCAACTTTGTTATTGGTACGTCATTATCTGGGTCCATTTTTATATGAGTGACGTTTTGTGGTTAAACTTGATATATGTTTTGATTCAAATCTTTTTTTTTGTATATCAGTCTTATGGTATGAAACATACATATGTTTAGGTTATAAAAAAATTATCCACACTCTATTTATTCATTTCTTATGATATAAAAAATATGGTTTCATGAATCTTGTATTTTGATCATAGTTGTATTGGGTAATCTTTCCTAATTTTATTTTTATATACCTAGATTATGGTATAAATAAAACATTTTCATCTTATTTTAACTTAGGATATTCAATTTGTATCACCTAATTTTACCCTTAATAAGAATATGAGGCAATCATTTATTATATTTCAATTCCCTAGGTTATAAATAAAATTAGAATATATGATGTTCCAAAATAATTTCTTATGTGGCGTGACTATGAGAAAATGTTAACTGTGTTTTCAAATTAGTAATCTATTTATCTAATATACAAAATAATAAATATTTGTCTTCTTTGGTGTGAATTTTTATGATATGTAATCAATAATCATGTTAGATTATGTATTATTTATGAATTTTATGGTTGGGTCATCTCAATTTTTATCAAAGGAGGGTTTAGTTATTTTTTGAGACCGGGTGGTGTATAATTGAACGATATAAACTAAAAAACTGATAAATAAAATAATGTGAAGTATAATTAACCTAAAATTTCATAGGATTAATTAAATGGTGAATAATTTATGAAATATTAGGATTTATTTTTCTTATCATTTTATTTGTTACTCAGATTATTTCTTTATGATACACATGCTAAATATTGTTTTTATTAAAGGATTCAAGGTATAATCATGAAATTGGGGTGATGGTTGGTGAGATAAATATTTAAAACATCTTATTTGATATTATTTCTATGGATTCATGTATATCATAAATATTTTATAAGTCTATAAATTTATATACCCAATTTTTAGAATTTGAATTATCGATGAAAAATTCTAGTTGTATGAGTATTCCATCCCATGTTTATAACTTATCTATGATAGAAGTTTATGGGAATGTTCATCCTATAAAAATTATTATCCTCACTATTGATGAATATAAATGGACTTTCTCCATGTATTGTCTATTCTACATATATCCCATTATAATTGATTGTATATGGTAATTTAATTCCATATCAGGAATCAACCTTTGAACATCTATTTGTATAAGGTTGACAATGAACATCCATTAGAAATTAATTCTATTATATGGTTGTCGGTACCCAATCATGAAGGATATTTTTCTCAAATGGAAAGTTAAAACCATAATATTAACCAAATTTTGAAAATGAATGAATATGTTGATTTTTTCTTGAATAGTTTCATTTTTCTCCCCTAGATAGTGATGTTGCATGATCAATAGAACTCATAACAGGTGTTATTCCAATATAAAAGATTCCATATAAATTTCCTCATATTGAATTTAATGAATTGAAGAAGAAAATTCCTAATAATCTAGATAAGGGTTTTATATTCCCATGTGCTTCAATATATTGTGAGTCAACTCACTTTTATAATAAGAATGATAATTTGATCTATATATTCATTGACTAATATAAACATAATATAATCATGGTCAATAATTTCTATCATATACATTTTATTGATGATATATTCAATCATATAGTTTGGGAAAAATTCTTCATATTGATCATACTTTGAAATATATATCAATAATTAAAAATAAAAATTAATCATATACCTAACACAACCATTCAAACTAGATATGAACACTATGGATTCACAATGGCTCTTTTCAGACGTAAAACTTCCCCATAGATTTTTATAGATATAATGAATACTATCATTATAAATTACCATAGTCATTTTTTAGCCTTATTTAAAAATTATATTATCATATATATCTAGGATAAATGAAAAGTGTTAAGATCATTTATTGATTGTTTTATTAACATTTTGGAATGATAAATTTAATTCATAATTTTAAATGTGTAAATTTTTTAAATATTAAGCATCATTTGTGGGTCGTGTAGTCACAATTGAGGGTATATCTATTGATAATGCAAAGATAGAGGTAACTGAAAATGACCCAGACCAAAAACTATAAGGTATATCTATATTTCACATTGTTTTATGGATAATATCCACACTTTCTGAGAAATTACAATAATTTTATAATACACTGACCTTGTTAACCCTGAATGGATTCATGCTCCTGTAGAAAGATAAATATGATGAAAATTTCATAGGGAACCATAGATTTCATTTCACTAAAAATATACTCAAACTACCCTATCGTGGAGAAATGTTTTTCATAGAAAATAAAGTATCAAAAGCATGTGTTTTGATTTGTCCACAAAAAAATTACATAGTGTTATTTTATGTTTCATTTAAATTATAACTCAGGATAAAAAATTCCTAGAAATCTATTTTGAGCTAATAATAGTAATATATTCATTAAATGTATAGAGGCATTATATCTATAGTGAAAAGTTTAAAATAAATACCGATAAAAAGATCTTAAAGTATATATTCACATAAAAGTATTTGAATGTGGACCAATGGATATAGTTGGAGATGGTCAAAAACTATGACAACTCAATACATTATCACCCCAAAACAAGAAGAACTTTGTCAATGCTCTTTGTGGGAAACATATTTTTACCATATCAATGATTATGAGTTAAATAAGACCAATACTCATGGATTTGTAAAATAATGGAGTGTAAAATCAATAGGCAAGGGTAGAAATTCTATATTTCTGATTTGATATCTCAACTATCCATTTATGTGAATATCACATATGTGAAAGAGTATATGGGTTCTTAAAAGAAGGTATGAAAAATTCAAGACCTAAATATTGATAATGATGGAATTGTATTATTTTTTAATTGAATGTGTGTTTTATAAATACAAAACTTGATAGAGGAGAATTTGAATAATGCACATTATTCATCATTCACTATCCACTTTAGAAAAAAAATGATGTTTAGATATCTCAAGATTAATTTCTAATATGAAAACATGAAAAGAAATATTGTAGTTTTTATATTTCAATTCATGGTATTCAAAAAACAATTGTGTAGTAATGTTTGATTTCTAATGTGATTTTACAATCGTTACGCATATGAATATATAAATGGATTAAATCTCCATGTATTTTTTGGATGAATTTATAAAACCTATATAGTTCATAATTCCATTATGTATTTAGTTGATCACCTCACAGATTCAACACATTTCATTAATATTTGAAAATATTTACCAATCGATAAAATAGAAAATAAATACATAAAGAAAGCGGAAAGGATTCATGGAGATCCAATATCAAATTTATTTGATTGATATAAGGTTTCCTTGAAGATATACAGATGTATTCATCATGAAATAGTTAACGAGATGATATTTAGTATTTCTTATCATCGTTATACTAATTTTAAATATAATAGGATAATTTAAAATCTATTGGATATTTGAAACCCTATTTAATGATATTTAATGTATTTTGGGATCAAGACCATCACTTGGTATAGTTCTCAAATAATATCTAATTCTATTGTAGAATTTAAATTGAACCCTATGAGGATCTATTTTAATAGGGGTGTAGAACTATAACGTATTGGGATTATGTTTGAGAGTGTATAATTCTTAGACCATATCTTTCTAATAAAATGTTAAAGAAACTTAAAACTATTATGAAACACACTAGAAATAGAAAAAGTCAACATATCATCTATCTGGATAATCATTAGTGATTTTCTATTTTTATTTTTGTGATAAGTTATTCCTTAATATACCACAATTAAATAGGGTTATGAGATTTTGAAATAAGGAAATGTTGATACATAGATACATTATCTCCTTCAAATTTTTTGATCATGTGGTGATGATAGTTCATTGTCTTGAATATCCACCAAACCTCCCACATATTCTTGATGTGTTCTTTGTATCACTTTTGGAGAATTAAAAACATAATCCATCACATGTAATTAAAATAGAGGATGTATAGATTGAGCTTTGTAACGTCCTAACCCGACTTACCATCTAACCATGTAGTCAGACCAGGTGCCCCATTACCTCAAGCGCATCTCCCCAAATGCCAGAGGCTACTGACTAGTAGCTAGGGCCTTGGTGAGTCCCTGTGGAGACTATTCCCTCATTACCAAAGTATCACAGCGGAATTCAAACATACAATAATGGAAGAATGTAACCAGTAGAAAACACATAGACAACAGAGATAGACAACCAATAGAATATTCTGATATATATATATATATGATGGTGCATGTCAATACAGCACAGTACAAGTACAAGAAAACACCAAAAAGAAACCAACATGTATCCCCAGTCGCATTGCAAGCCCTAGCATGGTCCCGTGCACTCGTACTCCGAGTAGAAAGTCATGTTCCTGTACTAGGGTGTTTCCCCTTCTCATTACCTAAAATTATATAATCGTATTGGGTCCAGAAACATGACCCAAATAGGGTGTGAGACTGAATCCCAATAGGCAACCACCGAATATCCTTGCTAATCTTTCAGTGAATATATAAATAGGCAGTGTAATATAGAAATCAGTACACATGGGAAACTATCAGGACCGACCCAAGCATGTGCTTTGTCTTAACGTCGCTTCAACTATCCATTCCATTCATTAATGACTTCATTCATGTTTTCAAACGATTCCGTGATCCCGTTCCTGGAATACTCAATTCGGAAACCAGGCATCGCTTAGAGAGAAAATTCACAAACACCCTACAAGCCCGTTCCGGCGAACCTCCTAGCTACCCAGCCTCGCTATAGGTGTTGTATAGTCTGTCATCTGAGCCCGTCCCTGGGATCCTATAAATAAGGTTCGGGTATCGCCCATGACACATCATTCTCTGTTGAGTCCATCAATGTAATCTCACTCTAGATCCATGATTCACTCTGCATTTTAGTAACAAGTCTCGTATGAGTCCATCCATGGAAATGTACATTGTTTCCATGGTTCACCCATGATTTTATTTCACATTTTATACAGTTCAAATGCATTTAACTCATGTGGCCTAGCAATTCAAGAATTATCACACAAGGTTCAAGTGGAAACACTCCATCCCATACTTGAAACCATTTCAATTACAATTTCATCTTATTGTAATTCCATTCATTTTCAATTCCCTTTTTTAACAACCCACAAGGGAAAGAAAAGGTATGCCTCCTAGGCATCCAGGGTCGAAAATCCATAACAGGGTCATTCAAGGCAATGCACCCAAGGGGTAGTTCCTGTCCAAGGTGTACAACCTAACTCAAGCACATTCCATCCTATTCAAATTACCTACCACATTCTAGGTAATAACAGAGTTAAATTCCAGGTTCAAGTGACACCCCAAAAGTTACAGCGCGGCACTCTGGAATATATAAACAGCTTGACAATCAAAGAAAATCATGAGACCACCTACCTTAGCCTCATACTAGATAGATCGTCAAGTATCAGTCAATGATTCATCTAGGTTTGGAAGAAATCCGAAGAACCGACGAAGAACAAGAATTTAGGGAATATGAGCCTTAATGCAATCTGCATTCGTTATAACCAGAAGAATCGAAAAGTATTATAAAGGAGTTGAGGACTTACCATTGCGGATCCGACAAGACAAACGAAGTTTGATATGGAGATCAAACGGAGAAGCATGCACAAAATCATATGTATCCTCTTGAGAGCTCTCCCCCTTTCTGTACTGTTGAAATGAGGGTTTGATTGAGGTTTTTATGAAATTTAATTAATTTAATTAAAAATTAATTAAATTTAAAAACACAGCAGGTCGCACGGTTTACCCACACTGCCTAACAAACCGTGAGGGGACCGTGAAGACCTTCTTGGAAGGCAAGGGTCAACTGCACGGCCACCCCGCATGGTTTCCTCAAATCGTACGTAGGTCCTACTCCACCCTCTACCAAGCCTACACCAAGGCACACGGTTTATCCAGGAAGTGCGCATGCCGTGCGCATATCGTGTGTCAGGACATTTCCATCATAAAACTTGGTTCAGGTTCCAGACTAGCCCCGAACACCCCCATAACTCCCTTGGACAAGTTAGGAATCCACATAAGGCCTCAACCGAATAGTTAAACCATAAATAAAAAGATCTGTACCTCGTACGAAAACCTGGGTTCTGACAATCTTCCCCCCTATAGCAATTCGTCCCCGAATTGCTCTCTAAAGGGTGGTCAAGATTCATCTGTGAACATCGTCGGCCACTGAGCATGTACATCGGCCTCCCGCTCCCATGTCTCACCCTGTATACGGTCGTGCTGCCATACCACCCATACTAGAGGAATTGACCGGCCTCGGAGAACCTTCATGCTCCTATCAACGATATGAATCAAATGCTCTTCAAAGGATGCATCTACCTGAAGCTCGAACTCCTCAGGCTGGAAGGTAAGATACGGGTCTGAATAGTATCGTTGTAACTGAGAAATATGGAACACATCATGCATGGATTGGTACCTCTGAGGTAACTGCAACCGATAGTTTACTCGCCCAACCCTCTCTAGAATCTCAAAAGTCCCAATATATCTCAACGATATCTTACCCTATCTCCTGATCCGCCTGTGTCCCAACCTTAATGAAACACGCAAGAAAACATGATCCCCGAACTCAAACTCTAGGGGTCGTCTATGGCAATTAGCATATGACTTCTGACGAGACTATGCGGTAGCCATCTGCTTCTGTATCAACTGGACCTACTCAGATGTCTCCTAAACAAGACGTGGTCCCAGTAAAGCTGCCTCACGTACTTCTAACCATCACAGGGGTGATCGGCATGGCCTACCATATAAATTTTCATACGGTTCCATCTATATAGTCACCTGATAACTGTTGTTATAGGAAAAATAAAATAGGGGAATGTGCCTCTCCCATGAGCCCCCAAAATCCAGGACGCATGCTCGCAACATGTCCTCAAGAACTTTTATCATACGCTATGAATGGCCATCAGTCTGAGGGTGGTATGTTGTGCTCAGAAGCACCTGTGTACCCAGTGCCCTTTGAAAACTATTTCATAAGCGTGACATAAAACGATTATACCTGTCTGAAACAATGGTGTGTGGGACCCTATGGAGTCGTACTATCTCCAGAATATACAACATTCCCATATCATCCACACTGAATGTCTCATTGATCGGAAATAAATGAGAATCATTCATGAGCTTATCAACCACAAACCATGTAGCATCGTTACCTCGAGGTGGCCATGAAAACCAGTCACGAAATTCATCAGAACACCATCCAATTTCCACTTCGGGATAGGTAACTGCTGTAAAAGTCCAGCTGGCCGCTGGTGTTCCACCTTCACCTACTGACAGGTGGAACATATCATGATAAAAATAGCCACTTCCCTCTTCGTACCCGGCCACCGGTACTATTGGCACAAGTCAAGATACATCATAGTGAATCCGGGATGAACTGGCCAAACCGAAGCATAAAACTCATGCATAAGATCCACTCTAATATCCAATGGAACCAATACACATTCATGGATATGAATAACTTCATCCTCTCCTATCGTCCAATTAGGAATAGGTCCCTCACCTGACACACCTTCCTGTAGAACTAGGCCTTCCGAATATGATTCTTGTCTCTTCCTTACTCTGTTCAGGAGGGTAGAAGTCACAACTAAGGATGATAGAAAATACTGCCCTTGGCTATTCTGCACATCGAGATGCATCTCAGAGAACAAGGAAATAAGATTCCATTCATTGCTAGCATGTTTTATATCCTGTATTTGAGTCCTCCTACTCAGTGCATCGTCCACTACATTGCCCTTACCAGGCGTATAAGCAAGCTCGAAATCAAAGCACTATAGGTACTCCAACCACCATCGCTTCCGAATATTCAGATCACACTGAGAAAAGATATATTTGAGGCTCTTGTGGTCCGTGTAAACCAAAAAATTCTCTCCCAATAAATACTGTATCCAACAGCACATGTCATGAACAACTGTTGCTTGCTCAAGATCGTGCGTCATATAATTCCTCTCATGTGGCCTTAGCTGCTGAGATCCGTAGTCCATGAATCTGTCTCCCAGCATCAATATTGAACCCAACCCAATACCTGATGCATCACAGTAGACCGTGTAACTCTTTCCCTGTTCTAGAAGTATCAGAACCGGTGCGGATGTCAACCTTCCTTTCAGTTCCTGAAAGTCTGCATCACAAGCATCTTTCCATACAAATTTCATGCCCTTCTTAGCCAGGCCTTTCAATGGTGCTGCTAAGCGCGAGAAATCCTATATGAAATGATGATAATAACCAACAATCCCTATGAAACTCAGTATGTCAAAGACATTCTTGTGATGTTCCCAAGAAACCATATCTCTAAGTTTCTCTCGGTCTACAGACACTCTTGTCTCAGAGATAACATGGCCCAAGAATTGAATCTGATCCATCAAAAAGTAGCACTTAGTATGCTTTGCATATATCTAATTCCCTAGTAGTGTATTTAGGATGATCTCCATATGATTGGCATGGTCATTTCGATTTTGAGAATACACCAATATATCATCCACGAAAACCATGATGAACGAGACCAAGTAAGGATGGAACATGCGATTCAACAAATCCATGAAAACCTATGGCGCATTCGTGAGACCGAACGGCATAACCAGATACTCATATAAACCATACCTGCAATGAAAAGTTGTATAAGTTATGTCTGCAGGTCGAACCCGCACCTGGTGATACCCTGACCTCAAATAATTTTTTTAGAACACCCTAGCTCCTCGAAGCTGATCAAACAGGTCATCTATCCACGACAAGGGATATTAGTTTTTTACCATCAGTTGGTTCAGCTTCTAATAGTCCACACATTGCCCAAGAGTCTCATCCCCTTTTTTCGGCAAAAGGACCTGCGAACCCCACGGAGAAGTACTCGGTCGAATACACCCCTTTGCCTCTAAATCCTTGAGTTGTTTCTTGAGCTCTTGAAACTTCATCGTATCCATCCTGTAAGAAGGAATGAATACTGGTGCAGTTCCAGGCACTAGCTCAATGGAGAATTCCACCTCTCTCTCAGGAGGTAAACCGGAAAATTCGTCAGGAAAAACATCCCTGAAGTGCTCACATACCAGAGGAAGGTCCGTCTGACTCACTCCCTGGTCATCCAGATACAAACTCACGATCTGGGATATCATCCTGCATGTACCACGATGCTCTGGTCCAGCTTGACTTGCCTAGAGATCCCACTAGCCCTTACGATTAAACACTGCCCCCTCTAGTGATGTGAAAATCACCCTCTGGCGGTAACAATCAACATAGGATCAGTAAGCTACTAGCCAGTCCATACCAGGAATGGAATAAAACCTGTCATTTAGAGAACATAAAGATCCCTGATGAAGTGACACCCTCCAACCTCAAGGGGGAACCCTCTGAACTGGCATACAACCTCTGCCCTAACTCCCAGTGTTGTGTCTAGCTTCATTACGAAATCAGATGACAACACAACTAGCCCAAGGATTTTCACTATTGGCATAGATATTAAACTGTGTGATGAACCTGTATCAAAGAGGGAAGATGAAATAACAGATGCTACTAAGATCATACCTCTCACCGTAGATGGTCCCACTCCTTGATCCTTGGAAGTAGGTTGCGCTGAAAACATCTGTCATGAACCATGACTCTGTGATACAACCTCACTCCCTGGAGCTAGCCTGCTCTGAAGTCTCACTGTACCCCGTGCTAGGCTACCTCTTCCATGACCACTACCTTGACCTGATCATCTAGTTGCACCCCAACTCCTTATCTGATGAGAAGCTTCCGACCCTGCTCCTGTATAAGGAGTCTGTGTGGACCCTCTATCGCTGGCTGCTGGTGGAAACATTCTGCAAAAACGTTGAACATGACCTATCTTTCCACATGATTGGCACCTGACTGGGTCCCTCAGACACAACGACTTTCTGTGTCCCAGCCTACCGCACTAGTATCACCTCATATTAATAGCCAATGATAGGTTTTGACTGCTGGAATCACCATGTGGAAGCTTCAGACGACGCTTCCTACTAACAGTCGATGTAGTACCTGATCTCGATGTCGATCTGCTCTGGCTTGCACCTCACGCCTCTCTCATGTTACGTTCTGTGATTAGAACCTGGTTCATAATTCTAGAAACTATAGAAAACATGAAGATATTTACCTGAGATCAGATGTCATATCTCATACCATCCTCAAAACACCTATCCCTTGGCAGCTCATCGCCCATCAGGATAGGTGTGAAGCGCTGAAGCTCAGTAAAACGGGGCGAGTATTCCATCACCGATAATGTGCCATGTTCCAGATGCAAGAACTCTTAGGCTCGACTGGCCATCAAATTCTTGGGATAAAACAAATCATAGAAGGTTGTATGAAACTCTAACCAATCCATCTCCCAATGAGAATCTGACAATGTGATTACGTCCCACCACCTCTTGGAGAAATCATGCAGCATATACGTAGCGAGATTGACCCTCCAATCCTGAGGTGTCTCCAAATGCTCAAAGATAGCTAGTATTTCCTATAACTAGGACTCTACATCCTATGGTCTACCATCCCTTGAGAACGTAGGCAGTTGCTGCTGCTGAAACTCACCCGTCAACTATGCCATAGTCGAGGTAGGTCGCGGTGCTCCCTGAATAGTCTGCATAAAACGTAGCAATCTCTCCCGGATCTGTGCCCCAACACCTATGCCTGGTACAACCGCTCATGCCACAGCTGGCACAACAAGAGTTTTCTCTAGTAGCTCATGGCCAACTATCTCCGGAACGTGGTCATCGCCACTCTCCTGATGCAGTACTGGAAGTCAACATGGTGGCATGACTCTGTAATTCCAAACACACGCCTCGGTAAGAGATTTTGAACGAGATTTGGAATTCAAGAGCGCAAGGACCAGGACAGAATAGGTCAAGACCTTCCTAAACACCACGTCAACCCACAACCTACATTGAAAGCTAGGACTGTATATGGAACAGCCACCAAAAACCCACTAGAGTCACTACATCTTTCCAACTCAGATGTCGGGTCTATGTCAAGCTCTATTTTCAACATTCATTCTTTTAACATACGCTTGTTCAAAAGCTTTAACCAATGGTCCACCAAGATCCGATCTTTGAGGGCCCATAACACCTCATGAATCAATATTTGATGCACGTATAACCAGGCAATTCAATTTCATTTAGAATTTTCATCTCATTGGTGTGTCATTTCCTAATCTATAAGGGACCATACACCTTATGAATTGAAATTTGACGTCACTCTTCATAAATTTCTCCCAATCTAACACAACAGTAGGCACACCTACTAATCAACTATCAAAACAGCATGTAATAGTTATCACAACACCTATCACAACAACATGAAATATCTAATGTATCTTAGATGGTTTGGCATAATTCATGACATGTGATTCCTAACAAGGTTCCTATATAATGCATGCGATGGAAAACCCTCATCTGATTGGGTGGCAATGAAATAAAACCCACAGTAATATGAATAGTATCAGAAAAAACCTTGTGTGTCACCCAATGGTGAAATCATAATATGTGTAATAATCAAAACAAGAAACACAATTCCATACGTGGCAACTTAGCTTTTCCCTGTACACGGGTTTGCAACTCCTGGGCACAGTTTATTAACAAAGTCCCTTCCCTTCCTACTCCTACCTATAGTTTCCAAAGAGTAAGTCAAATCAGAAAAGGAAATCCCTCTGATACCACTTTGTAACCCGCCGACCCGACTTACTATCCAACCTGGTAGCCGAATCGGTCACCACATGGCCTCAAGCCCATCTCCCCAAATTCCAGACGCTTCCGACTAGTAGCGAGGGCCAAGGTGAGTCCATGGAAGACTATTCCCTCATTACCAAAGTATCACATTAGATTAAAAACACACAAATGCAGAAGAAAGTAACTTGTAGACAACACATAGACAACAAAAATAGATAACCAATAGAAGAATATGATATATATATATATATATATATACGATGGTGCAAGTAAATACAACAAAGTAAAAGTACACAAAACACAAAAAAGAAACCAAATGTTTCCCCAGTCACATCGCAAGCCCCAGCTTGGTCCCATGCACACCTACTCCGAGCAGCAAGTCAAGTACCAATACTAGGGTGTTTCCCCTTCTCATTTCCTGAAATCATATAATCTACTTGGGTTCAAAAACATGACCCAAATAGGTTGTAAGACTGAATCCCAGTAGGCAACCATAAAAATATTCATGCTAATCTATCAGTGAATATATGAACAGGCAGTATAATATGGAAAGCAATAAACAAGGGAAACTAGCAAAACAGACCCAAGCATGTGCTTTGGCTTGACATTACATAAAGTATCCATTCCATTCATTAATCACTTCATTCATGTTTTAAAACCATTACAAAAGCCCGTTCTTAGAATACTCAAATCAAAAACCAAGCATCACACTAGGAGAAAATCCACCAACACCCTACATGCCCATTCCGACGAACATCCTATCTACCCAGCCTCAATCTTGGTGCGGTATATTCTATCATTTGAGCCCGTCCTCGGGATCCTATAATTAAGATCCGGGTATCTACCATGACACATCATGCCATTTTTAGTCCGTCAATGGCATCTCACTCTGGATCCATTATTCACTCGGAATTTTAGTAACAAGCCTCGTATGATTCCGTCCATGGAAACACACATTGGTTCCATGGTTCAACCATGACTTTGTTTCACATTTTAAGCAATTCAAAAGCATTTAACTCAAGTGGGCTAGAAATTCTAGAATTAGCACACAAGGTTCAAGGGTAAACACTACATCCCATACCTGAAACCATTTCAATTACAATTTCATATTATTGCAATTCCATTCATATTAAATACAAATTTTTAACAACCCACAAAGGAATGAAAAGGCATGCCTCATAGGCATCCTGGGTCAAAAATCCATAAAAGGGACATTCAAGGAAACGAACCCAAGGGGTGGTTCCTTTAAAATTTGTAAATCGTAACTCAAGCACATACCATCATATTCAGATTACCTACAATATGCTTGGAAATAATAGTGTTAAATTTCAGGTTCAAGAGACACCCCAAAAGTGGGTGTGCGGCACTCCGGCATATATAAATAGCTTTACAATCAGAAAAAAGCACGAGACCACCTACCTTGGGCTCGTACTAGAAAGATCGTCATGTATCAGGCTCAGATTTGTCCTGGTGTGGAATAAATCTGAAGAACAGACGAATAACGAGAATTTATGGCATATGAGTCTTAATCCAATCTGCGTTCATTATATCCAAAAGAATCAAGAATGATTAAAAAGGAATTGAGGACTCACCATTGCGGATCCAAAAAGACGAATGGTGTTTGAAACGAAGATCGGATAGAGGATCAGGCTCAAAATCCTCCGTAGCCTATTGAGAGTTCTCCCCCTTTTGTCCAGTTGAAATGATTGTTAGATTTAGGTGTTTATAAAATTTAATTAAATTAATTAAAAATTAATTAAATTTCAAAACACATCAGGATGAATGGTTTACCCTCAAGGCCTAACAAACCATGTGGAGACTTTGCAGACCTTCTTGGAAGGCAAGGGGAAACCGAACGACCACCCCTTATTGTTTCCTCAAACCGTGCATAGTTTGTGCTCTAGCCTCGGCCAAGCCTGCACCAAGGTGCACGGTTTACCCAGGACATCCGCAGGTCGTGCGCAAACCGTGTACCATGCCATTTCCAGCCTAAAACTTGGTTTCGGGCTCCGAACAAGCCCCAAACACCCCCGTAACTCCCTCGGACATGTTAGGCATCCACATAAGGCCTCAACAGAACTGTTAAACTGAATAGAAAAAGATTTGTACCTCATATAAAAACTCGGGTTCTTACAAGCTTGATGTATCGTAAGGGGATCAACTAGAATCAATTTTTATTTTAGAGATAAATTGAAACATAACATAAAAAATTACCTATTTAATGTTCCCTAGATGAATAAAAATTCTATGTAATCTAAATGGTAACCTAAATATGTAATATAGCAAAATTAAATTAATTTTTTCTACCAGAGTAAGGAAATTTTAACGAAGAAATTATTATAATTGGGAAAAAATGTAACACCTTAATATTTTGGTCTGTACATCACCATAAATATATAATTTTTGGTCAATTTATTATGAATAAGCCTCTTTATGTTTTGTGGGAACTTCCCAATACTTAGTATCAAATTTAAAATACCCCAAACATTAACCCATTCAAGATTCAAATTCCACCCCAAAACATCAAAATTCGTATTAAAATTTAAAATTTAAAAAATAGGACATTTCATTCAAAAAAACACACATGTCACCTTGGGTTTGCCTTGATCCATACTCCCTAAAACATACATTATGATAATGTAATATTAATCATAATTATTAAAACTACAACAGGAATAAGTCTATGAATAAATAAAAATAATATGAACAATAAATACATGTCCTTAGATTCTCCCATGAATATCACACCCTTGATTATGACTATAAAAATAAGGGAAATAAGTATAAATATAATATATATATTGGGTGAAAATTAAATAAATATTATAAATGATTTTAGTGATGAATATAGGGATATATATAGGAATGAAATATGACAATTATTCATATGGCCATTGGGTATAATATGGTCGGTATATATTAATTTAATATTCATGGATCCAATAGGTGTATTGAGGTTTTTAAATTGAAAAAATATAATTTACAAATAATAAATAATATTGGAGTGAAATATAATATTAATTATTAATTAAAATAATTTCTTACAAAAAATATGTTTATACAATATATATTGTTATTATTAATGAAAAATTATTCGATTTATTTATAAAATTAAAAAACCATTATAATACCAATGTACTGATAAAATTGAACAGTTGTGAAATTAATATTTAATTTCACTGAGATGTTGTTAAAATAATTTAATATTAAAAAAAGAGATATTTTTCAAAGAACTGTTATTCGTGCAATGTATTTTTAATGTAAAAAAATTAAATTGGTTTCCATTAAATGACAAATATAATGTGATTTTTAATGAATAAACAAATATATTGATTTTATTAATATTTTTTTTATATAAATTAATATTAAGGAAACATAATTTGTATTATTTAATTGTTCTATAAAAACACTCTTTCTTTATATATAGTGTTTTCATTACAAAGATAAATTTAGCAGATTTTTCAATTAAATTAGACTAAATTGATTCCAAATAGTTATTTAGAACATAAATAATATTTATAAATTTTCCTTACATTTTTTGGTGATAAAATATGTTACAAATGTAAAAATTTATCTTCAAAAATAAATATAAAAAGTCATTAGATAGACTAATAACGTCTAAGGACCTTAAATATTATAAAAAATTATCTTTAAATTAGATTATAAGGAAATTATTTTCCTACCGTCATCAATTATCTATTATGTTTTCAATTATTTCTACAATCCTTTTTTAAAGGACAATATTACACATAAAAGAATGAGTATTTTTTAAAATTTCACTAAAAATCACCTATAAAAGGACCTCTCCCATAACACACACAAACCATTAATTTCTATTGGTTGTCACATTAATTATAATAAATTTTTCCTATCATTAATTTTCCTTATATTTTTTGTTGTTTCTAGTCCCATGATGGTGGAATAAGTCCTTCATTTAATTGGAACCCATTTTGTGAAGAATTTAGTTCATCAATGTATGTATCTACTCATTCAAAATATTTTTAAATTACCTTCCCATATAAAATATTTATAAGTATAATTATACACTATAATGATTTCATATTAACTTCATTATTATTTTGTTAAGGTTAATTAACTATTATATAAGTCGAATATATCAATCATTTAGTAGTAAAACATGTTCTTGTTTGGGTTCGTTTAGCCACCAACATGGATGACATTATTCCAAAATCATCATTTCTATCACAGGTAAGTATCAAGTCATTAATATTGCTAATATATTATATTAAGGATTAAAATATTTCATTAATATGTCTCTATATGGATTATAAAAATAATTATGGTCATTACAAAGAATATTTCTATTAATAGTAAATTATAAGAAACATTCTCATTTTGGATACCAATATCACAAACCATAACCAAACAATCCATTAAATAAAAATGGGATTGAATAAATAATTAAATCAGAATTATTTCATTTTATTAACTAATCTTGTGATAATGAACATGGTATCGATGAATTAGGATCAACATCTCTATTAGGAAACTTTTTAAAAAAATCTGACAATCAAAATAAGAAATAAAAAACTAATATATCTGTAATGAATGGTTATAATTGAATTTTATAAATGATGATATGTAAGAATAATTTAATTAAATAATTTATTAGGTTGGTTAATTTTATTAAAAAATTTGATAAAGAGATTTTATAGAATTCAAAACTAAATGTAAGGGTATTTTGTTCAATATCACTTTGAAATCGAAAGTGTTTATGTTTAAATTTACATTTTGAGAAATTGGATACTATTTATCCCAAAAAACCAATAAATTTTATTCTCCTCTAGTTATTTATGGGTTTTTTATGTCATCATACCCTTAACTTCTCTTTGGTTCCCATTATAAAAAATTGATATTTGTAAGTGCAGCCAAACTTAGCTCTTAGTTTTTGGAGGAGAATAATTCTTATGTTTGTTTGTATTCATTATATTTTTTTATAGATTTAATTATCTATACATTAATTATTTCAAAGGTTCATTTTAGGTTGGCATTGAATTTAATTTCAAAATAACTAAAGGAATCTATTTTTTACATTTTCCATGGAGATCCTTTTATATTGAATTTCTTTGTAAAGTGTTTAATGGGTCCTTTTTAAAACCTTCTGTGTGAAAAAATTCAACACCATATTCATCAGTTTAAAATATTAATATACATATCCCCATTTTAATGGTTTTACAATAGTAATTGATATTGACATTTATTTAGAAATTATAATATATTAGAATAAAAGTTCTAAAATGTAAGGTAAATTTAATCTTACTTTTCGAAGAAATTTTCTATTGAGAATACAACATTATTTTACATATATATCGGCATCATTTAATTTTTCTCTTAATTCAGGGGTATTTTTTGCTTATGATAACATCCACCTTATATTTATATATGGAATATGATCATGTTTTGAGGAAATATTTTTGAAACTGGTATATTTGTCTTCTCTTAATTAAATTAAGATGAAATTAATAATGTCATCATATGTATAGTTTATCATTATTTTGGGGTTTTGTTCATTAGATCACTATGATATACTGGATAATTGTTATATCTGATGACATTAGTATGGGGCCTAGGTGGTTATCTCAAATCCTAAAGTTTATGAGACGTAGGTGGGTACTCCATGCCCAAAAGGTTATGCTACAAGAGTGGTTAATCTATGTACCAATTCTAATTGGACATGGGTGGTTAGTCTCAAACCTAATGTTTATGGGGAATGTGTGGTTATCCCATTTCATAAATGATGTTGGGTTCCAGTGGTTAGCCCAATCCTTCTATGTTTTGAAAAGATACTAAGCATAATAAATTATGATATAATGTCTTTGAGTTTAACTTTATAATATGTTAGTATTTTTATATTTATGTTTTCACCATATTATTATTTTATACAACATATCTTTTTCATGAATACTAATGAATTTTTCTATAATTTTTGACTCATATATTAGGATATTTTAAAGGCCTCGTGTCATGAAACATTTTTTTATCTTTTTTCTGTAGGATATCATCATCATCATGATCATCATTATTTATATTGGAATAAAGTGTCTAATAAAAACCATTCAAGAAACATCCGAGGGTTATAAAATTATGGATGTCTCAAATTGAGAATCCAGTGTGCATCCCTTTCACTAGGTTCTTCCCCTAATAACGTAAGAAATTCATGCATAAGACTAAATTAATTTGTTCCGATTGGGCCACCATAAATGAAAGATAGTCTAAAACCATGTTACCCTATCACCAAGTATGTAGGAAATTCCTGTGATTATTGATAAGTCCCATGCACCCTATAATGATAGAAGATATTTAAAAAAATAGAGATTCATATACCATGTAGGGAATCATAATGGTTTGAAGATTTTTTTCTACCCCCACTAGGATAAATTTTTTTTGTCTACACAGGAAGTGACTGGTTAGGACATTCAAAGATTCATCCTAGATGTATTGACCAAAACCAATTCACACAATAAATTAAAAGATAAAAGAACCCATAATATCATCAATTATTACATCCTCCTTATATAACTCTATTTTTTCATATTCTGTGGTTATATTCTCATACCTACATGTTCAAATTATTCTCAAATATGATATTTGATTATTTTCCCCTATGATTTCTTATAACTCTCCAAGGATTTACTAATAAATTTAATATTTAAGGTAGGAAACACTAAGTCTCTAAAAAACAACACTTTGTTATTACCAATCTAATAATCCAAATTTTTTCACTTCTGTGATTTTAATTTTAAAATTATAACAAACAAAGTTGTGTTCCGGTTAATTTTTTGGAGTTTTATTGAACAAACATAATTGATGGTGAATAGTTACCTACCCTTATGAATAGTAACCTACTCTTATGAATAGTAATATACCATTATGAATATAATTGTTACCATTATGAATAGTAATTATACCCTTATGAATTGTATCCTCAACCATGACAGTGTAAATAAAATTTTGGCACCTTATAAATGATGTAGAATATTTTTTAAATTATTAACTAAATATTATTTTTTGTGAGTAATAAATATTAAATTTTATTCCTAAATTTATAAATTAATTAATTTTAATAAAATCGGTTATTAAATAAATATTTTTTCCCCTATGATTATAAGATAATTTTATGTGACCCTAGTAAATTATTCAAAGTGACATAAAATCAGATATAATATTAAAATTGGTATTTTTGGAGTAAATGATGATTTTAGTTAAATATTAAACTTCTCATATTTATAAATTTTTTTCTTAAAATAGAGATAATTTTTGGATTCTACACATCAAATAAAATTTACTGTGAATTTTTGGTATTTTTCTAAAATACATGAATTTTTGTGAATAGTAAAATATGATAATTTATGAAAAATGCTAAATACATTGTCTAATGAGTCATAGATGATGTAATTTTGATATAAGCACACATGGTTAGAACTCAAAATGACTTTTTAAAAAAATTTGTCTCATAATAATCAATATTTCATGTCTTAGGGAAAAATAATAAACTAATGATAATAATATTAAGTAAACCCTCCTCCCCTTCTCTATAAATACTACCCCACACACCCTCATTTATTAAGGCCTATCAATCATCATGACTTTCGTAAATTTTGGTCAGATAACTCTCTAATCTCCTCCCCCACATCCATCATCCATTGCTCTCCTCAAGAGACCACATCATCTCCCCTAAATAGGCTCTCAAAGGAAGATAGATTCAAGAGGTAAATTCCCCTTTTCAATTATTTTGTTTTCTTTTCAAGTTCATTTGTTATATTTTCTACTCTCACCACTTCTCATCTGAATTTTATAAAAAATATAGTACATTATATTTTATGTAATGTTATTATGATAATGGAATATACCATCATTTTTTTTTCATTTATGACCTTTTATATAATAAATGAAAACACCATTTAAGTTGTGTTAATTTATCAAATTCAAGGAAGATGGGATTTCAATTTGTATTACTATCATCATTTATAGTCATGAACCCAATATTATTTCTGAACCATACTATAATATATGAATCATGTCTCGTCTATGATTCTATAATCTTTTAGTATACATGGTTTTGAATTATAAAGAAAAATGAGTTTGTAGTGTTAAAAACTGCTAATTAACCCATACAGTTATCATTAAATAATTTTTATAACGATTAATCTTTAATCCAAGTAAAAAATGAAATTTAAAACCATAAAACCTTCATGGGGTTCACAAATAACATAGAACATTGATTCTAGACAAACATCCTCATTTTAAATGATTCTTTGTTCAAGTATATAAGTAAATAGATTATGACTATCAAGGAAGAAAACACTCCCGAACAATAAAACTAAAATTCTTAACCACATCAAGAAGTCCTCGAATGAACATAATAAGACTACAATAAATCAATTAAATAAATAATATTTTCTAAAAAGATTAATTATTGTATTTAATTTTGTTATCTAATAGACTCAGATCAAGTGAAGAACACCATCGGACTTAAGGTAATGGTTTTCTACTCAAACCTCCATTTTAATTTGGGTTACTTTTATTATCTACTTTTTCAATTAAATTATGATCCATTCGTAACTACTCCCCATAAATTATGTTTGAATGTTCTATATATTTTTATCAATCATATTAAATTTAATTTTATGGGGAGTTATATGTTTCAAAATGATCTTTCAAACATTCTTCCCCAGTAAACAACCCTGTTTCAAGGGAACTTCTCGAATAATTACCTATTTTCAAGTGTAATATGTAATATATATTAATCCATTACTATATTTTTTATTTGGAAAATTAATCATGAAAACCCATGTTGGTTGATTTCATGTTTTATTAAATGAAACATTCATTTTTTCTATAAAATATCTTTAATATTCTCCTAAAACCGCACTAAAATGTTTTATTTTTAATGGTTCTTTAAAAACACATTTTACATGATTTCATTCTAGAAAGAAAACATTTATTCCCAAATATAATTTTAATGTCCTTATATATTCTTTTCTAGAATTTAAATGTTCTCAAATATTATTTCATAACAAATATAAATTATTTTCCAAATGAACTCTTCTTTCTAAAGTAAAAATGTTTTTTTCTCATCTCACATTATCTTTTATGAGATATTTTATTTGTTTACCACTTAGTCCATGCATGTGGGGTATGTACTACCATTTGGTATTTCGTATCAAGATTAAACTTATTCTAAAGATATTTTAAGGTATTTTGATTTGAATTTTTCAAGGTGGTATGGGACACTTTGTAATGTTTATGGATTATTTCCTCAAGAATTTTTCTATGGTATCATTTAAAAGTATCTTCATCTAAGTCAACATCCTTTACTGAACCTTTTACTATATTGATGTTTATCTCTTACAATATCATCTAAAATATTATTCTAAAAGATTTCGTTTTACTTTGTTTTGGATGCTCTATCTAAATAAAATTCACTATATTAATCTTATTGATTAGTGTTTAGGTTTAATGATTGGGGAATATTACTTTAACTGTGGAAATATTAATGAATTTTATCATATACTCAATATAAATATTGAAAAAACATGTTTGTATTGTATTAAATATTTTTATAAATAATTCTTTGGACTAGAAGTGATAATAGGGGCATGCTATATCCCTTCAATGCATTTACAACTCTCATGATACAAACAAGTTGGTGACAAAACCTTACAGTTTTTTTTCAAAATCAGATGGGTTTCTACCCACAAACATTAATAGTCTTGAAGGTATAGTGGCTCATGTTCTAGATACATGACATTTAAATAATAACCATAAATTTATTAATTATTTAGTCATTACTATCAATAATGTTTTCAATATGACAAAATATATTGATTCACTCTAGAGACCCAAGAATGAAATTCATGGACATTACAATATATTTTCAGAAAAAATATAACATGAAACAAATAGATGCCCAATGACCATATTAGTTTATTTTATTTTTGAAACTCAGAACATAATCTTCTAATAATGGTGAATAATCATCAACATCTTCCATAAATATTGTCCCCTTTGGTTTTCTTACCTAAAACCATTCTTTAAATCCTGGGGAAAATAAAACATAAAAATGGTGAGCTGAAATTCTATTTAAGGGAAAGAATGGAGAAAATAAAACAAACCATATATATTTGAACATAAAAACACAAATATAAAATTTAAACATCAAAATCCTGAGTTGTGAAACAAATCTTGGTAGTACGTAAGTCATAGATCATAAAGGAGCATTAATCATGATAAAATTTCATGAGAATAAAACATGTAACTATCTAAAACCATTATTCCCATGATATGATTTTGATATTAGCCAAGGTATTTCTGCCAAGACCATCATAGTGGACAAAGTCCATTACAGAACTAGGTTTACCTTCCCTTCTAGCAAAGTATTACTAAACCGTATTTACTTTCCGTTCCCAACATGTCATTCTCATAAGATATAAATCATTACCCAATTCATTTTGGGGAAATATAGGTCCCACCCATATCATAATGAAATCCTTATTTTCGTGTTCTATAAAATAAACATAAATCATTCATCATAACCCAATGAATAAAATGGGTTTTAGAAACATCGCCCCATCATAACATAATCCATATAAAACAATGGATAAAATTTCATCATAAAAAAATCAAACCATGTAAATAATAGATACATTATACTTGAAACATAACCATAATAGATAATTTCATCATAAATGGAAAATAGTTTTGATAAAACACTTGAAATTAATTCTTGAGTAAAATATCATTTCTTCGTTCAAATCATTTTCTTTTCTCAAAATGACGTGAAATTTAAAAGAAAATAATTCTTTTGAAAAAAATCATCAAACCTTGTAAAGTATACATTATGTAAATAATTCATTATGAAATTCTAGAAATTTTTTAACGCCGTATAAGTTCACAAAAATTCTCCTTGTACTTTTACTGGAAAAGTCAAAAGTTACCGCGTATGGTAATCAATAGAAAGATTCCTTCCATACCATATAGTAAAATCCAAAAATAGGTAAACACGACATTGAAAATACATGGATTAATAGTATAGACTTTATGAAAAAAATTTATAAAACATGGACACGGATGATAGATATAACACTTAGTAAACACTTGCGAATAAACAATCTCGGATAAGAATGTGATTGGAATAATTATCCCTTACCTTAGGTCCAATTTCTTTTATACGTGTCTAAAACTCATGTATAATGATTTAAATAATGTCATTGACTTATTCAAGAATCATATTCATTTTTTTGATACCACATATGATTGACTTATGACTTTATATTACCCGTTCATTTGTCAAATCCATGTTGAAGCAATGTTTTGGGTAATAATCGTTTCATTTATCATATGTGTTTGGACTTTTTGTTCTTGATATTATAATGATTTACGTAATTAAAGAATGTAAAAAATTATTTATATATCTATTATACACTCATTATATATATATAATATAGATAAATGAAATGAAATACACTGTTCATGGAGACGTTAGGTCGTACGTACGCATGAACATTGTTTTCCATTCCTTATTGACTTGAATTGATGTAAGTAGATTAAATATATATATATATATATATCAAGTATAATTTTTCAGTCATATATATAATAATTATTCATTATATATACTTTATAATCATTCTTGAATGGTTAACATGGAGAATGAATCCCATCGCGTCGTGGAGACGGTAATCCGCATGTACGCACGAGCAATGATATCATTCCCATAATTATTGAATAGAATTATAGTGGATGATATAATATCTCATAATTAGTATAATGTTATAATAATCATATATAGTTATTATTTACACCATTACACCCATCTATGTAAGGTAGGGGTTGAAAAACAGATTACACCACGACGTGGAGACAGTAAGCCGTACGTACGCACGCATGGTGATTTCATTTTTCGTAGGATGTATAGAAAGTGAAATATGGTTGTTTAATATTCATAATAACATATCAGTATACAATTTATACATTATTTATTACTTAATAATGAAAAAAATAATATAGAGGAAGTAGAAGAAGAAAAAATTTGAAAGAATCGGTAAAGGATATTACCTCTTCTTCGAGGAACCTCTTCTAAACATTCTCTCAGGGAAATAAAGTTGATCTTTGAAGAATACCAGGACCTATAGTATGTTTCTAGATAATTTATAATGGAAATGGGCTGGGTTTTTCCATGTTTGAACGCTCAAAATTGTATAATGTGAAGAGGGTGGAGGGGCCCTTTTATAAGAGTGTAGAGGGGCACTTTTGGAATCCTCCAAAATATTAATTTATAATAAACTGAAACCCCACATAAAAACATCAAACATGACTCAAATTCTAATATGAGATAATTTAGGGTTGTAATATCATCATACTATCAAATTTAGACTTGTTTTGATTTTATTTTAAACCTTATCAATTTGATTTTTCTTTATTTAATCTATTTAATTTTATTTGTGGTAATAATATTTTAAATTTTGAATGGTTATAAATACTTACTTATGATTTGTGAATTATCCATAAATGGATAATTTATGAAACTTCAGACAATATAAATTTCAATTTTTAATTTTTAAATATTTTTCTGAATTTTAAACAATTTAATAATATGTTATTTTTATAAAATATCAATATAGTCAATTTTGACACTAATCATTTATTTGAAATTAAATAAAATCGAGAAAGATGATAGAGTTGAAAGAAAATATTAAATAGATTCCTAAAATGTCATAAGAATATAAAAAATTAGTGGAGAACATTAATTAGTTCATATAATATTTATTTTAATATTTCTCACACCATTTATTTGATATTTCTCTAAAAAATAGTTACTACAACATTTTTTGTATAATTATTTAATATACTTATATGTTGTATAAAAATTAAAAATAAAATACTATAACGAAGATAAATCTAATATCTTTCATAATATTACTTTTAGTAAAATTTATCTTCTAAAAGACCAAATATTTAAAAAGTTATATTTTATTAAATTATGAAGGTGACAACTTTGACATTATTTAAAATAATATAATATAAATTTAATAATTTCTTTTATAAGGACCCAAATGGTCCACAAGCCAGAAAATGGATTCTTATTGGTTTTATATACTATAAAAATAAGGTTTGGTCATGTTTTTGGTCTTTTTAATGGGTAATATTATTTAGATAAAAATTATATTATTGATTGTTCACTAAATAATAATATCTTCATCATTAATGTATAAGATATTAAGTTATTATACATGTCCTAAAAATTACAAATAAATTTCCAAGATAATTAAAATCATGTTACCTTTCAAATGAGTACTTATAATCGAATATATTATCTATAACCATATATTAAGAATACTTACATTATTTAATGTTTGAGTGAGACGTATTTCACATTTCTTTAAATAAAATAAATTAAAGGTCTTAATGTCATCCATGTAGGATTAAATAGATACCATTACGACCCAAGTATATTTTAGGACGAAATATAATCATTAAATTATATTATTTTAGGTGTTATAATACTTTTATAATATTATCATTACCCATAATTACCTGATTGACCTTTAACTGTGGTAAATAAAATTTATCGTAGCTACTATTCATAATGTCTAAAAATAAAAGAATCCTATTAACATAATTTGGACCTACAAAATGCAAATATGGAGTCCATTTTTCCAAATTCAAGACATAGAAGTTACATTAATTAGTATAAAATTAATCATGTAGTAAAAAAATGGGTTTTTATTTAAAACATTGCAAATGATTGAAATGTTTTATCTTTGAATTCAATGTAAAATTAATGATAATGACATACTTTATATTAAATGGTAAAATTTATTCTATTTATAATTTAAAACCATTAAATATTATAATTTAACGACATAAATTATCTCGATTAAAAAAGTTGTTTTTAATTAAAATTTAGCATTTTTACTATTCTTCAAAATATGAAGGTTACCCGAATAATATCAAAATTTAATCGAAAGTAAATTTTTATATACTAATTCCAATTAAAATGATTACATTTTCAAATTGAACTTATAAAATTGTCAAAAATTAGATTTGAAATGGTTGCACCATTAAAAGGCGACGAAACTACATTTTTTTAAAAATACTTCTTTTATCCGAAAAATTTATTTCGTTCTCATACCATGTTCTAGAAAATATGTTAGATGAATTATAAAGTTATAGAATTAAAAATTTGGTGAATAATATTCATAACGGCTAGTTCATAAAAATATTATAACATTATATTATGGTTTAGTGAAACTCGATATTGTGTACAACACAAGCCATCGAGAAAGGTCACTTTTGCGTGTAACACAATCCAAGTCAGTGTTGGGGGAAATATTATTTTGGTGTTGCATATAACATAATCTAATCTTATTTCATTGAAATAAATCTATATTCAGTGATGAATTATATCAAAAGAACATGAAATTGTGTGTAAAATAAGCCAACAATAGTGTTTCCTATACTGTAGTCTAATACGGTGTTGCATATAGCACAAGATAATCTTGGTGTAGTATATGACACAAGACATCAATAAAATTAAAAATAAATACTTTGCAAACAATTTTGGGGTGTTACATTATACCCCCCTTAAAATGAATTTCTCCCTCGAAATTCTTCAGTGTTATAAATGTTCTAATAGATTAAATTTTCTTTCACAGAAACCCACATTTTAAATAGGAATACAAAAACATATTTTTATAAAGTAACGTTTGAAATATAACGGTTACCCAAATTAACACATCACCGGGTTTCCATATAGTAGAAGATCGGTGAAAAAATGGATATGGAAGTTAAATCTAACCATCATGTTCTGATGGAGAGTGGTAGAAAACATGGCTATGGAAAATCCAACAATCACAAAGCCATAAATTTGTGATAGTCTATGGTACCATCTAATTCATCAAATATGAGGGTACTAGGACAACATTTTTTGTTTTTAAGATCATTTTCATAAAGTTGATGAAATTTTTCATAAGGAGAAATACTTTCTTGATTTCAGTGTAATATCATCGTTTTTCATTCCATGAACAATTTCCATATCATCTCATATTTAATGAAATGAAGTTGAGTTTTTCATTCTTGAAGTGTCAGCATATCATGCGATAGAATGATACGTCATTCCATCTTTGTTTATCCCCAAAAGGTTAGCACAAATTATTAAATATAAATAAGTCTATCTATGGTGAGATTAACTGTATATGATTCCAAAAATGAACTTATACTTCATCTATCATACCGCTTAATAATATATAACTAATTTCTACTAACCAGGGACTTCATGTAGACCAATGGTAGGTGATAAAATATTGTCGCACTTCAGTTGTGGGTTCGATTCCCGCAACCTTGTCTGATGCGACAAGTTGTCACCCATCCTACATGTTTTCGTTTTCCTAAAACTACACTATTGTAACATTTCAGAAATAATATTGAAAAAAATTCAACCTTAAACAATACTATCTCATGTCCAACTTAATCCATTCCAATATTAAGGCTTATCAAAAATACATCTTCCCAATCTCATAGTATAAAGAAAATTATTACTAGAAAGGTCATCTACCAAGCATTCAATACCATCATTTATCCTATGTATATAATAAGATGTATCCTGTTGGTTGCATTAAAAACATGCGAATTGTTTAATCATGTCTTCTCTTGAAACATGAATTACCATAGAATCTTTGTGAAAACCGGAATGTTGTTAAAAGATAACTCTTTCCACATACCAAAATCTCAAAATTTCTATATACTAAAACTATGATATAATTTTTTCCTTATATCAGTCATGAGATCATTAATACTATCAAACATTTCATTGTCTCCTTATCACTTCATTATGTGCATATTAGGTGCTTTCCAAAAATATCTGAACAACCATTCATGGTTACTAGTACCATTAAACATATACTTTCAAAAACAAAATGAAAAAAAATAGTGTAACAATCCTTAGATGTTTCTTTAATCCATAGTACCATGAAATTACTTATACAACATTACTCTTGATAAAAATGCAATTATTCAACTACCTTTTTAAACCAATGGTCGTACTTTATTTTATTATTCCTCAACTCTTCTTTAATCTCATATATCATTTGTAGTCTCTTCATCATCACCAACATAAATAGTACCCATAATACCACTTTGATTTTCATCATGAGATTTTCCCTTTTGGGCATTGGTTTGAAAAAAGCCCTTAAATTCAACATTAAAAACATTTAACAGTTGTTCATGTCTTAGAAATACCAATATGCTTGTCCATGGTGTTAACTGAACCTTTTACATTGCAATTATTGGCTTTGTGTCCTTCTTTTCCACACCCACAACATCTTCCATTTCCTTTGAAATATTATCCCTGATGCCTCTTCCCACATTAATTACATGAGGAAAATTGAACTTTCTTTCCACTATGATCATCATAAAACTCCATCTTTCAATTATTATATGAGTCAAGAAACTTACCAAAGTTGATATTATTGTTCTTTTATGAGATTAATGATTAGGAATAATAATAATGTTTCACCTTCCAAATCCTGTTTGATTTGGTTTCTCATGATGAATATCATTCCATTTTCCATTATATTCTCCATTAACATGAAACTCTCTATTTCCATCCATTTTCTAAAACCCAAAAAGAATATATTGATAGGAAAAAATCATACTAGGAAAACAAAATAATCAAGGGGGACTGCATTCAATAACTAACATCTTAGGTTTATTCCTAGGTTATTCATGATCGTTATCATAATTCTAGTATTGTAACCTATACTTATACATAACCTTAGGAACATCACTATATATATCTTAGAAATATCTTTAGGGATCTCCTCAATGTTTTCACGTCTTAGTTTCCAATGTGTAACTAAACTGTCGCTCTGATACCTACTGTAGTGGTCTGGAATTATTTCCAGTGTACTGGAATTGATACTTATCAGAGCACTCCACTGGTGGCTACAACCCCTAGGCGGGATGCACTTCCATACCTAGTGGTAGACATTTCCTTATTTAGCCCTTGGGCAGAGATCCATGCTTCGTCCAACACTCACACTTGAGAGTTCCAAAGGATTAGATTCATTCCTACCTCCTTTGCTCTGATACCAGCTCTAGAGACCCAAGCTTGACAAACATGGACATTACATTAATTTTGCAGAAAACATAACACATGACATTAATAGACGCCCAATGGCCATATTAGTTTACTGTCTTCGGAATCTTAGAATATAATATTCTAAGCATGGTGAAAGATCTTCAACATTTCCAATAAATATCTTTCCCTTTTGTTTTCTTTTATATAAAACCATTATTTATATCCTGGGGAAAAGAAAACATAAAAAGGGTGAGTTCAAAATCTCATTAAGGGTATGAATGGATAAAATAAAACAAACCATATTCATTTGAACATGAAAACATGAACATAATGTTTAAACATTAAAATCGTGAGTTGTGAAATAAATATTGGCAGTACGTAAGGCATAGATCATAAAGGAACATTAATCATGATAAAATAGCATGGGAATAAAAAATATAATTTTGGAAAACCATTAATCACATGATATGATTTCAATTGTATCCAAGTCATTACTTCCAAGAACATCATAGTGAACAAATTCTATTCGTGAACACGGTTTACCTATCGTTCACGCCATGTATTACTGAACTGTATTTACTTGTCATTCCATCCATGTCTATCTCATGAGATATAAATCAGTATCCAATTCATTTGATTGAGATATATGTCTCATCCATATCATAATTAAATAATTCCATCATGTTCCAAAAAATAAATATAAATCATTCATTATAACCCAATGAATAAAATGGGTTTCATAAACATCATCCCATCATAAAATAATTCATATAAAACAATGGATATAATTTCTTCATAAACAAAATCAAACCATTTAAATAATTGATACATTATTCTTGAATCATATCCATGTTAAAGAATAACATTATAGTTGTAAAATAGTTTTGATAAAACACTTGAAATGAATTCCTGGGGAAAATATTTTTTCTTCTTTGAAATCATTTTTTGTCCTCAAAATTACATGCAATTTAAAAGAAAATAATTTTATTGAAAATAATAATGAAATATTGTGTAGGGAGCTATATGTTAATATGGTGTTATGAAATATTAAAATTCCATTCATTCCATATAATTTAAAAATACATTCTCCTTGTACCTTTTCCAGAAAAGTAAAAAAGGGCATCGTATGGTAAACAAAAGAAATATTCCTTCCATACCACACAATAAAAGTAAAAAAGTGGTAAACATGACTTCATACATAAATTGATGAATAGTAAAAACATTATGAAAACATTTTTTATAAAACATGGACACGGATGATAAATATAACCCCAGTAAATACTTATTAGTAAACAATCTCGGATAAGAACGAGATTGGAATAATTATGCCTTACCTTAGGTCTAATTTATTCTGTATGTGGCCAAAACTCCTATATAAGTATTTAAATAATGTCACTAACTTATTCAAGATTCATATTAATTTTTATTGTATCATATATGATTCACTTATGAATTTATATTTCCTTTTCATTTGTCAATTCCATGTTGAAAAAACGTTTTGTGTAATAATCTTTTCATTTATCATATGTGTTTTCACTTGTTGTTATTGATATAATGTTGATTTAATTACATAAATAATGTAAAACATGATTTAATTTTCATATATAAATTCATTATATATATATAAAAATAATAGATATATAAATGAAATGATATACAACATTTATGGAGATGGTAGGTCGTACCTACGCATGAACGTTGTTTTCCTTTTCTTATTAACTTGAATGGAAGTAAGTAGATGACATATTTAACTCCAGTAGAATTATTATTTCATATATCTCATTATTATTTATTATATATACTTTATAATCATTTTTTAAAGGTTAACATGGATAATGAATCTCATTGCGTCGTGGAGACGGTAATCTGTACATAGGCACGAGCGATGCTATCATTCCCATAACTATTGAATGGAATTGGAGTGGATGATATAATATCTAATAATTATTATTTAGTTATAATATTCATATATAATTATTATTTCAACCATTATACCCATCCATGTATGGTGGTGGTGGAAAAATAGATTACACCACAGTTTGGAGATGGTAAGTCATACGTACGCATGTGTTGTGATTTCATTTTTCTTTAAATGGATAGAAGGTGAAATATGGTTATTTAATATTCCTAATAACAAATTATTATAAAATTGTTTTTTTAGTTGTTACTTATTAATTAAACAAATCATATATAGGAAGTATAACAAGAAATAAGATTGAAAGAATCAGTAAATGATATTACCTCTTCTTCGACATGCCTCTTTTGAAACTCCTCTTAGGGCAGTAATGTTGGTCTTTGAAGAAGACCATGACCTATGGTGTGTTTATATATAAGTTTATAAGAGAAATAGATAGGTTTTTACATAATTTTTATGGACAAAATGGACTGAAGAGAATATGGAGGGGTGCCCTTTTATAAGAGAGTAGAGGGGCACTTTTAGAAACCTCGAAAATATTAATTTATAATAAACTCAAACCCCACTTAAAAATTCTAATGTGACTCAAATTAAAATATTAGATAAGATAGGGTTGTAATATAATCATCTGATCAAATTTATTCATGTTTTGATTTTATTTTAAAAGTTATCATTTTGATTTATCCTTATTTAATCTATTTAATTTTATTTTTTGTAACAATATTCTAAAGATTAAATGGTAATAAATACTTACTTATATGTTGTTAATTGTCCATAATTTGATAATTTATTACATTATCTACTATATAAATTTTGATTTTTTATTTTTTAATATATTTGTGGTTTTTAAATAATTTAATAATTTGTTATTTTTATAAAATATCAATAGTGTCAGTTTTTAGACTATTCATTTATTTGAATTTAAATAAAATCCAAACAGATGATAGAGTCGAACAAAAATATTTAATACATTCATAACATGTCATATGCGTCTATAAAATTTATGGATCACATTAATTAGTTAACATAATATTTATTGTAATATTTGTAAAATGATTTATTTGATATTTCTATTAATAAAATAATTACTACAAAATTATTTTGTAATTATTTAATATACTTATTTGTTGTATGAAAATTAAAAATAAAATACTATGATGAATAAATATCTAATAGATTTTATAATAATACTTTTAGTCAAATTTATCTTCTAAAACAACCGATTTTAATATGTTATCATTATTTAATTATGAAGGTGACACCTTTGACATCATTTAAAATAAAATAATATAAAGTTCATTATCTTTTTTATATAAGCTCCAAATGGACCACAAGACGAAACATGGATTCTTATGGGTTATATATACTCTACCAATAAGGTTTAGTCAAATTTTTGGTCTTCTTCATGGGTATTATTATTTTAATAGAAACTATATTATTGATTTTTCACTAAATAAATAATTTTTGCATCATTAATGTATAAGGTATGAAGGAAAATATATATTTATTAAAAATTACAAATAAATTAACATGATAAATAAAAGAAATTAGCTATCAAATGAATTTTTATAATTTAATTTATATTTGGTATAACCATATATTGAGAATACTTTAATTATTTAAAGTTTGAGTGAGACATATTTCTCATTATATTAAATAAAATAATTTAAAGGTCTTAATCTCATCCAAGTGGGTTCCAATAGATACTATTTCAACCCAATTATATTTTAAGAAGAAATATAATAATACAATTATATTATGGAAAGTGTTATAGTAATTTTATCTAATTATTTTTACCCTTAATTTCTTGATTTACCATTAACTATGGTAAATAAAATTTAGCATTGTTACTATTCATAATGTCAAAAACATTGCAGATTAACATAATTTAGACCTACTGAATCAAATAACATAATCCATTTATTCAAATTCAATACAATTAAGTTGCAGTAATTAATTTAAATTTAAACACGTTGTCGAAAAAAATGGGTTTTTATTTAAAACACTGCAAAATGTTGAAAGTTTTTACCAATGAATTCAATGTAAAATTAATGCTAATTACATACATTATATTAAATGGTAAAAATATATTCTATTTATAATTTGATACAATTAAATATTATAATTTAACCATATAAATTATCTCAATGAAAAAAGCTGTTTTTAATTAAAATTTTGCGTAATTTTACTATTCATCAAAATATGAAGGTTATCAGAATGATGTAAAATATTTAACCAACATTAATTTTTATATCCTGATTCAAAAGAGGAATTTTAATTTGTCAAATTTATCTTATAAACTTGTAAAAAGTTATATTTAAAATGGTTGCGCCATTAAAAGGTGACAAAATTGTATTTTTTGAAAAATACTTCATTTATCTGAAAAATTAATTTTGTTCTTATACCATGTTCTAGAAAATATATAAGATGAATGATAATTATATAAAATTAAACATTTGGTTAATACTATTCATAACGGCTAGTTCATAACAATATTATAATAATATATTGTTGTTTAGTGAAACTCGGTATTGCGTACAACACAAGCCATCGAGGAAGGTCTCTTTTGCATGTAATGCAAGCCAAGTCAGAGTTGCATGAATGATTCCTTTGGTGATGCATATAACATAATCTAATCTTATTTCATTGAAAAAAATATATATTCAGTGTTGAATTCTATCAAATAAACATGAAATTGTCAGTAAAATAAGCCAATAATACCATTGCGTATACTGCAAGCTAATACGGTGTTGCATAAATCACCAACTAAAATTGGTGTAGCATACAACAGAACACATCAATAAAATTTAAAATAATCCTTCTAATAAAATTTCAGGGTGTTACATTCACTTTCATTATTAGTTTATTAATGGTGTGTGTTTTTCCATTATTCACCATGCCATAATGACTATATCAAATTGATTATGATTAAATTATTATTGTTTAATGATTCCATTATATGTATCCATTACTAAGAATTTGACCTCACCCCTTTCATTTTTTATCCTTCCCTGGATTATGAATAGTAGATTAATTTTTTATTTTTCAATGATGTAGTTTTTTACCTTCAGTTATGTATTATATATTGTTTTCTTATCCAAATGTAAAATGGGTTCTATGTATGTATCTAGTTTCTTCAAGACTAAGAATCCAATCTGTCCTTCGAGATTTGATTCATTGTAAACATTAACATTTAACAAATAAAAGCACCAGCTCTGGGAATTTATGGTTGGGGCATTACAGTAGGTATCAAAGGAGGTTTAGTAAAAACCTTGGGAAGCAGATTTAGAAAACATAGACTAGGGAGCAAAACCATAAGAGAGAGATTGAAGATATGTATTTAATAAAATCCTAGAATTATGTTATGGTTTCCATTAGGAATGTATTCCTAGAAATACATCAATGTCTGGATACTAAAAGTGGGTGTGGTTCTAGAAAAAATGTACTTAAGAGTAATAACTCTGAAAATGTGTTCTAGGCTTGACTCAGGGTAACCTGGTACATGACAACGGGCATTACTTCCCATCAGGTTTGACACTCCTAGGGGATATGCTTAGGATAATTAACATTTTTTATGAAACATTGTGAAGGATTTATGCTTCCAAAGTAACCAAAGTATATGGTTATGGGATTTACGATACATAAATTTATGTTATATGTTATACCATGATTATAGGTATAGATAGTTCATAATTATATGAGCTATTATATTATATGAAATTTATTAGAAATGGATCCTAGCAGAAGAAATGAGAACTTCACCGATTCATGTGATGGAAAAAGTAATAAGGATCATATATTTCATGGTATTAATCCAAAATTTTAAAGGGAAATAATCTCCAAGGTATCATCATCATATGAGGAAATAGTATCATTTTTTCAAAATGTATCTAAATAAATCTCTGATTCCTATGGATTTGAATGGATGAATAAAAAAGAAGATGATGGCAATGAAAAACATCGATAATGGGAAGAAAGGAGATAACGGTTTTCCCACATGTGATCATAGTGGCAAGAATTATCCTAGGGATTTATTGAATGTCATGGGATTTTTTTATAAGTGTGGAGAAAATGGTTACTCATCTAATTAATTCAAATGGAAGAGACAAATCATTGATGTTTAGTGTTTCAACTACAAGGAGAAGGGACACTATGCGAATAAATGTCCCAAGTGTGAAATAAATATGCGCCAAATTATGTTAATGTATAATGATAATGTCATGATAATACAATAGATCAAGTGGAATGATAAATATACCGCATCAAGATTCATGAAATTTTAATATTTTATCAGTAATGTACTAGTTATAAGAATTCTGTAATATATGAGAATTGTACTATAATATTATTTCCTTATGAATTTGTTGTCTTATAATGAAGTTTAGCAAGAATAAGTGACTATGTAGACAGTAAATATCATGGGAATGTATATGGATGAATGAAAGACAACCCTAAATATATTCATGATGATTAAGATATTGACGATGCAATGATTTATTTGGATAAGTACTCACTACCTAAGTACCGATTACTGATTTTCCTATAAGTGGTATATGATATAATTGATAGAGTTTACAAAAATTTACGAATATAAATAATATATACAATATCATGTGTATGGATGAGTCCATATTTCCAATAAGACTTATGTTAATTTTATTTGTAACCATATTTCAAGAGGATACATGAATAAGATATTGAAATGTTTGGAAGGTGAAAATTTAGGGCTACTTCATGTTGATTAAAGGAAAATAAGGGACAATATGTATTAAGAAAGATGGATCATAGAGTTCTAAACAGAATAAGGATTTACAAGGACCTTTTGTACATGGAACTTGCAAGGATGGATATGGGAACGATTCTGAAGTGTTGGATTATGATCTTTTAGAACGTTAAACCATTTTATGAAATAGTTTATGTTTATCACTATTTGAGGATTTAGATTTTAATGTGACCATAAGATGCAACTTGTGCTAGGAGATTAAGTATATATAGTTGAAGGCACAAGCAAAGGATAAGATTGTGTTTAAGAAATAGAAACATATATTTCTACTCATATAGAGTGGAATAAATCATCAACTCTAGGAAAAATAATCTTAAACAAATTTTTTTTTCTATTATCATTTTTTTCATAACATTAGTTTATGGTTTAGTGGTAATTATCATTCATCTATGAAATTTCTCTATCACTCTCTATCAAAACATGATGGTTTTATTATTCTTACATAACCATGTTACCCAATTAGAATTTTTAGTTTAATAGTAATGGATAAATTTACCTTTGCCTCTTATTAAGAATTCATTTTAACCATATTTCTAATATGGGTTTCCCATATATGGAATTTTCAAGTATCATCAATTTAGTTTCAACATTCAATTTCAAAATTTAAAGCATGGAATTTTTTTAAGGAGGGGAGAATGTAACACCCCAATGATTTAAAAATAAATTTATTATTTAATGCATGAATCACAATGTCTCTAAAAAAATAATTTTTAATGTGCCAATAAAAATATTTTTTCCACTTCTGTGATATAAATTTTGAAAATATGACATACAGAGTTTCGTTCAAGGTGATTTTTGAAGTCTGATAGAACAAACCTAATTTTTGGTGAATAGTAACCAACTCTTATGAATAGTAACATACTCTTATGAATAGTAATATAATCTTGTGAATTGTAATTTTATACTTATGAATAGTAATATGACCCGTATGAATAGAAACCTCACCCATGAATGTATAAATAAAATATAGGCCCCATATATATGAGGTATAATATTTAGAGAATTATTCATTATGTATTTTAATTTTTTTAGTGATAAATATTTAATTTTAATTTTATATTAATAAATTATTTCAATTTCATAAAATTTTTTACAAAATAAATAATTGTATCCCCTATGATTATAAGATAATTTTATGAGACCCTAGTTAATTTTTCAGAGTGTTATAAAATCGGTTATAATATTAAAGTTGGTATTTTCGAGTAAATGATGATTTAAATTAAAATTATAATTTATCATATTTTGAAAATTATTTTAATAAAATAGAGTTTACTTTCTGATTTTACACATCAAAAAATTATTTTTGGTAATTTTTGGGATTTTTCTAAAATAATTGAATTTTTAGTGAATAGTAAAATATGATAATTTATGATAAATGCTAAATAAATTGTTTATTGAGTCAAGGATGATGTCATGATAAGGTAAGCACACCTGGTTTGAAATAACATGCACTTATTACTATTTGTTGTCATGAAATATTAACTATTTCATGTATTATGGAATAATAATAAAATAATGATTAAAATATTAACAAAACCCTCCTCCCCTCCACTTTAAATATCACCCCTCACACCCTCATTTCATAACACCTCTCAAAAATCAAGAATTTAATAAACTCTTCTCAAATATCCCCCTAATCTCATCCCACACGTCCAACAGCCCTTGGTCTCCTCAAAAGAAAAAACCCACTCCCCTAAAGAGGCTCTTAAAGGAAGATAGATTCAAGAGGTAAATTCCTCTTTTCAATTATTTTGTTTTCTTTTCAAGTTCCATTGTTATCTTTCCTATTCTCGCCTCTTATCATCAGAATGTTATAAAAACCTCATTTCCCAATATTTAATATATTTTTGTTATGATAATGGAATATTCCATCATCATCTCTTCTTTTCCAAACTTTTATACTATAAATCAAAAAACCACCTGAGATGTGTAAATTTATCAAATTCAAGGATGGCAGATTTTCAATTTTCATTTCAATATTCAATTATAGTAATTGAACCATTATTATGGTTGAACGAGACTATAATACATTTATTATTTCACATCTATAGTTCTGTAAACTTTATGTATGCATGGTTTTGATTTAAAAGAAAAAATGAGTTCATTCTATTCAAAAACTGTGAATTAACCCAAATGGTTAACATTAAATAATTTCAATAAATATTTATCATAAATCAAAGTAACCAAATGAAATTTAAATCAATGTAACCTCTTATATGTTTAATAAAAAGATATAGCTTCAATTCTAGACAACCATCATCATTTTATACGATTCATTGTTAATGTATATAAGTATATGAGTCATGAATACCAAGGGAGAGAACTCTCCAACCCAATAAAATTGATCTTCTTAAACCCATAATGAAGTACATGAATGAATTTAATAAGTATATAATAAATCAATTATTCAAATAATATGTTCTATGAATATTAATTATTGAATTTAACTTTGTTATCCATGATACTAAGATCAAGTGAAGGAAACCATCAAACATAAGGTAAGGGTTTTCTACCCAAACCTCTATTTTCATCATGTTCACTTATATTATATACTAAACTCAATTAAATTAATAATTATTCTTATATACTCCTAATAAATTATGTTTTAATTATATATATGTGTGTATCATTCATATTCCTTTTTTATTTTATGGTGATTTATAGGTTTCAAAAGGAACATTCAAAAACAATTCCTGATAAACAACCTCGTTTCAAGGGAACTTCTCAAATTCTTACCAATTTTCAAATTCAATATGTAATCTATTTTAAGCAATTATTATTCTTTAAAAAATTAAACATATTATTTTGAAAATAAAATGGGTGATTTTCTGGTGTTATTAAACCGTGCATGCATTTCATCTGTAAAATCTCTTTAATATTTTTCTAAAACTACAATAAAATATTTTATTTCTAAAGTTTCATTACAATAACTTTTTACATCATTTATCTTTAGTGGGTCGTCATTTATGACTAAAATATATCTTCAATGTTCCTCAGAATTCTTTTATGGGTTATACATGTTATAAATTGGTTTCCATGGCAAATATAAATGATCTTCCAAAAGAACTCTTCCTTCCAAAGTAAAAAATAATTGATTTCTTACCTCATTTTATCTTTTATGAGATACACGCCTTGTTCACCACTTATTCCTTGCATGTGGTGTATTTACATCCCATTACTAAATCAGATCAAGAGTTTAATTATTTTAATGACATTATAAGGGATTATGATTTGAATTTTTCATGGTGGTATGGGACACTTTGGAATGTTTAAGGATTATTTCTTCAGTGATTTTTCAATAGTCTCATTTAAAAGAATCTTCATCTAAGTAGACATCCTATTATGAACCTTTTACTACCTTGAGTTTTATCACTGATGATATAATCAAAAATATGGTGTTTAATGGTTTCTAGTTATTTTGACTATGGATGTGTTATCTTGATACCATTCACCATATTACTCTAAATGGTTAGTTTTTAGGATTTATGATTGGGAAATGTTACTTTAATTGTAAAATATTGATGAATATGTATCATCTTATCAATAGGGATATTGAAAAAGAATATTGATATTTTATTAAATATTTTTATACATAATTATTTGGACTAGAAGTAATGGGTGGGGTCTGCTATAACCTCTCGATTCATCATGAGACCTCATGAGACAAACTATTTGGAGACAACCCCTTTGAGTTTTTTTTTCAAAAAATCAGACGGGTTTCTACACATGAACATAAACCATCTCAGCGGTATGGTGGTTCATGTTCTAGATAAATGACATCCAAATAATAAGAATTATATTTATTCACTATTCAGTAATTAGTATCTATGAGGTTTTCACTATAAAAAAATATATGGGTGCACTTTCATTGTTAGATTATTGATGGGGTGTGTTTTTAAATAATTCATCATTCCATAATGATTATATCTAATTTATTATGATTAAATTATTTTTTTCATGCTTCTATTATATGTAACCCTTACTGATCATTTGAGATCACCCCTTTCATCTTTTTCCCACCCCTAGTTATAAATAAGAGATTACTTTTTGAGTTTTCAAAGATGTAGTTTATTAGATTTTGTTATGTATCATATGTTTTTTTCATCTCCAAATTTAAAATGGGTTCCATCTATTTATCCAGTTTGTTCAATATTACTAAACAGATCAGTCCTTTGGGATTTGATTCATTGTATTCATTCTAATGTAATAATGTAATGCACCACATCTGGGCTTCTAGGATGAGGGCGTTATGTGCCCTTAATGAGAATCTGATGACACCACATTCTTTGATTTACATTACATAGGTTATGAAAAAGATTATAATATATGATGTGTCTATAAGGGGGTATACTATGGGGAGATTATTTGCAAATTTTAACTCTATTAATGCATATGTTTATTAATCATATAATCTCAAATTACACTAAAAATATTTTTTTACGACCTGATTTATTGTGATATTTAATGAATATTATTGTAAAAAAATGTAATATGTACATATTTTAAGGATGGTGTCATCTCATTTTTTATTAGCATAGGGTTTAGTTATTTTTAATTATTTAGTTTTGATGAATTATACAATATAACCTAAAACAACCAATGATGAACACAAAGTGATTCATGATGAACCTAAAATGTCAAAGGGTGGAATAAAAGTGGTATAATTTAAGTAATCGTCGGATTTATTTTTCTTATTATATGATTACATAGTCTGATTATTGTTTCATGATTCTCAATCTAACAATTTGGGTTTTATTCAAGGACTGAATATAGAATGGAAAAATTGGGGTAACAATAAGTATGATAAGTATATAAAAAATCTTATTTGAGCCTAATTTTGTTAATTGAATCGTATAAAAATACATTTATAACTATTTTAATTCATTACCCATAATATTAGATGTTAAATTATATTTGAAAACTTCTATTCGTAAGATTATTACATCCAATTTTGATAAGTAATGATTGATATAATTTTGTTTAATTTGATTATTTTAACTATTATTACTATCTATTTAGTTGGAAGTTATGTTGTTTTGGGATTGGATTATCTCTCTCTAAATTGATATAATATTAATTTATATGATATAAAAGTCATAATTTGTATCCTAAATCATCCTATAATCATCTACTAGTGAAAGGGTTATTATGAACTGCCTATGGGAATTACTTCCACTAAATTTTTATTAATAAACATCCATGGAGAATATTTTTATCAAATTGTTAGGAAAAACTAAATAATAAACATATTAATATTTTGAATGAATATGATAATTTTTTTTCTAACGATTTTTCTAATGTTCGTACATATAGTGAGGATGTGTTTTCTATACAAATAATTCTATGTTTTATAATAATATTAAAAACTCTATATAGAATTAACCAAATTTAATTGAAGTAATTGGGGAAGAAAATCCATGAGAATCTATATATAGTTTTTATACACCCTTTAATTCACCATGGGTTGAAAAAGTTATATTTTTTTATAGTAATGATAGATCAATGCATATTAGTATTGATTATCATTATCTTAAAAAAATCATGATCAAGAATAAGAAATTGATACCCTATATTGATGAATTGTTTGATAAGAATAGAAGTCATCAATAATTTTCAAAGATATTTCTTCAATATAGATATTATTAATTTATGGTATAAAGATAGTATGTGCCCAATATAGCCTATAATACTATATATAATAACTATAGAATCATAGGGATTTCATTAAGATATACAAATTCCCATGTTATCATCATGGATCTGATGAATATAGTCTTTAGTTATTACATTGATCTATTTATATAAGGATTTATAGAATATAGTCTCATACAATCTTTGAGAAACTAAGATCATGATGGTTATTTGATGAATATTCTGGAGAACATAATAAAGAATAAATTCTATTAAAAACTTATAAATTGTGAATCTGGCTATAGAAATTATCATTAATGGGTCATATAATAATAAATTAGGGTATATCTATGGATCATTTAAATATAGAGTTAATTTACTAATTTTATAGACCATCCATTATAATAAATATCCCTAATTTTCTTCAACAATATTTATACAATCAACACTTTGGGGGGAATTTATTAGGGCTGTCAAATCCAATAACCAAGTTAACCCAAAAGGATCTCAATTTCTGTTGGATAGTTGAATTTATAAAAAATGAAGATGATTAATCGATGGTTTTTAAGTGAACATTTACACACACTACCCTATAATAGAGTGTGGTTTTTAATATATGATGATTCAACAATGAGTTGATTGGGTTGTTTCATCCCGAAAAATGACATGGTAAAAGCCTATGACTCAAAATAAAATATTAATTAATAAAATTACCTAATTCATGATTTGGATTGAAATGTGGTAATATTTTCCATAAAGATATGGTTGCATTATCATTATGGTAAAAGGTGAGAAATATATAACATTCACATGAGAATAAATTATATATTAACACGTAATGGGTTGAACATTTACTAAATTAAATTGTTGGAGTTAATCAAAGATGATGAATTATCAATATTATCACAATATAAAGGCAAACAATTTGGATGATGCTATGTGCCAAAAGGATCATGAAACCTTATCCATGATAAGGATTGAATAAAATATATTACACATGGATTTTCAATAGATGGAAGTTAAAATCACAAGGTAGGGGTTGAAGTTCTATCTTTCCCATGATATGTATCAACTATATAAACAAGTTATTATCGATAAGTCATAGAATAATATTGATCTACATAATAAGGTATAAACCATTCTATAGAATTAACATTGAAAATAATGGAAATATATGATTTTTGAATTGTATATGAGTTTCAATAAAATCCAAACTAAAGAATTATATATTGGATAATGTTTAAATTTATGATTATCTACCCATCCTAAAAGCATAATGTTTTACAGAGATCTTGAGAATCATTTCTCGTGGTAAAATTTAGAAATGACACACAAATGTATTGGGTTGTTTTTTCAATTGATATTTGGATTATTGTTCCAAATTAGGTAAAATTTATATAATTGAGACACATATTAGATTTCATAGGTTTATAAATTATCAGGACGATAGTTTTGGACATGTATTAAGGACTAAGTGAAGTTTGGGTGCTTAAGTGGGTGTTAAAGAAAGGATGAGTTTCCTTGATAAAAATATAAAATAGAATCAAGTAATGTCACAACCTATAGGTCATGCTGGGATGACCTTTAGTGAGGGAATTATTTTTTATATGGAAGGAGTGTCATAGCATTATATTCATGGCCCTACAATGTTGTGAAAAGTCTCATTTCAAGGTGTGAGCCACATGCTGTGATGAGTCCCGTGAAGATAAGGCTACAGTCGAGGGGTGTAGGGTCACAACATGATTGATAGATGTGGGTTTTAGGGTATCATAGATAGAAATATTCTAAAGGTGAGGAATCAATCCATAAAATGTCTTATTACACCAAACAAGTGGTATGTTGAGGGTTAGGACATCTACTTATATGTGGTTTCTTTCCATGAACCTCCTAGTAATGACATGACTGATGCCTATAATGTGTCTTTTTTTGGCATTGGTAGAATGAAAAAATTTTAGTCAGCCTGCTTTGATTTTTTTTCAACAAGCACAAATGGTAGAATTGATCTGGATAGATCCCTCTTACATATTTCTCTAAATGACCTAGAATGGTAAGGAATGGATTTTTTGGTGTTGTCTATGTTGTTTTGGGAAAAATCTCCCCTTCACCTACTTTTGTTTTATATTATTTTTTCTAGCCTCAAATGTTATAACTATTTAAGAACTGATTCCACTAGGGGTTGGTAGAATATGGTCTGGATGATTGGTTTTTCTTATAATGGATATATGAGGTCAAGATAGGATGAACATAAGTGGTTTTTTGTTATTTTATAGATATAGATATTCCTGGAGAGTTTTTTGTGGAATTTGATTCTTTGTATTGATTTTAATAATTTTTTCCCTATTATAAAATTATTTGGAAGGGTGGGTGGACATACTATCTTGTATGGGTCTTGGATTAAATTAAATAACGGTGAGTGAAGCATCGCGAGGTTGATAAATCCTTTTTTATATAGGTGTACCCTTTATTATAATGTTATAAGGATTCTTATGCATGATTACATTCATTCATGCATGTTTTATGGGTCCAGGTATGAAATTGGAATTTTTAGAACCATTGATAAATATCTATAACAGTTTTAGTCCCCCTATACTTATGAAATGTGGTTATTATCACTTTCATTAAGTTAGGATCACATGGTGACTATGTCTCCAAGGAATGGTGGTACTTGATGATCTAAACAGTGACCTCAAGTTGGTATTGAGATGAATGATGAGTTATAAGTGTCCTAGTATGGTTTCTGTTGGACTAGATGGGTAGGAAAGAGAGGATTTTTCCTACATTTGGGGTTGAAATGATCATAATTACCAAACTTGGAAAGGATAAACTTATTGGGCGGGATTGAGACACAGTGAGAACTATGAGAAGGATGGATCTTTCGAGGATAGACAAGGTGTGACATAAATATATTTTATTTTAGATATGTATTAAGATATCTTGCAATAGTGATGTGATACATTCCACATTGAGGGTTGGAAAGTGGGATTTTGATGAGGTATGGATCAGTCTGTCGATCCCAAAGATAAAGATAGATTATGAACCATGGGAACACCATCAGTTATTGTATGTGATTTATTATCTATGTGTAGAGACTAATTTGTTTTTTGAGGACTATAGTTGATGCTCATAAGGGATAAATTATAATTTTGAGATGTCCATAATATTAGGCATAGATGATGAATTGTTCTCAAGTTGAGAGGAAGGGCCCCAAGTGACAGGAGCCTTCTGGCGGACTGGTGAATTTTTGGGATAATATATGTTCCTTTATTATTTTTGTAGATTAATGATTATAAATAGATACTAATTTTTACGATGATGGGACCTATTTGAAGTCCTCATATTGAGTGAATTTTTTTAGGATGTTACCTTGAGTGAAAAGGTATTGGAGAGACTATTATGTGTTAACATAACTTGTGTTATGAGATAGGTAGTGGTCAGGATCAAGACTCACCTTGAGAAAGATGGTTCTGGATGAAAACTACCTTGATTGAAAAGGTTTCCTTTATAATTTTCATCATGGGATTAAATTGATAGATAAGGTATGGCCTATATCCTTGTATGGAGTCATCATGAATTAGAAGTTATTGGTATGAAAATATTGTGTGATAAACATATTAGAGTTATAATATGATGCTAGATGTGAGATAAGTCCCCACTATGAGTGATAATGTAATGGTTAAGACTTAATGAATGACCTCCCTTGAGTGATAAGGCTTGGGAAATTACATGGAAGCATGATCTCCATTAGTGGGAAGTTAGGTCAGGATATATATGAATGAATCTAAAATATATATTTTTGCATTGTTCAATAATTGGGAACACACTACATTCAGTATCAAGATATTTTCTTAATTTGTTTGAAGGAGATGACTAAATTATATCCTATGTTGAAGTAGTAATGATTTTGGTTACTCTTTTCCTAATTAGCACATGATGATTTTATTAAATTGGATTCATGGTAGTTTTGTTAGTACCAGATATCCATAGATCTTATTTTGGAATGTTTACATTCCTACCATTCACTTTACATATAAATACATATAAATTATTGAGTATATTAGGGGAACACGGTGAGACCCTACTAATATTTTCTTCTCACTCCCTACTTGAGAACTCTGTTGAATATGAAACCCATATGCATACTTTCAGGAGTGATAATATAATGTGTAGTAGATCGATATGGGGTAGCTCTACAAGGTACGATATACAAGGATGAGGTGTACCTCTGAGATGTACGTATACCTCATTTTTATTTATTTTTTATTTATTTTTTATATGTGAACTACTCTGTGGGTGATGAATTGTGTTGTATAACTAAATGATTATGCATGGTAGATTTTTCATATTATTGTGTTTATTTCTATTATTTGTAATCTTATTTTACTTATAGATATGTTTAGTTTATTTTAAAAAATTTCATTAATTTAATACTTGGTTATAGTCTCCTTAATGTATTATTTAGTACCTCACTTCTTGTTGGACAACACTTTCATGTTGTGGCATGTGCCTGATGTCATCTGGAACCTCAGTTGGGGAACTGGATAGTGGATTCTTTTCATGTTGTTCAAAAAGTGGTATCAAAGAAATATTTATTGTATATTACTATTTGATGATATGAAAGATAGTAAATAAAGTTGTGTCCTATCTTATGATATAATCTTAGTTTGGAGCCTCGTGAACACCATTTCGGTGGGATGTCACAGTTTTCATTGGTAAGAGATTTCTATTTTGTGTTTTTGTTATTGTGGTTGAGATATATTTCAATATAATGTGTTTTATAGATATCATTATTTGTCATTTTTATTTCTTGGATTTTTGGAAAGAATCATGTGTATGTGAATCACCGTTTCGATAGAGTATTTATATGACATATGTTTGCTTTTGTGTGATTACTTCAGTGATGACTTGCGGGTCAGTTGTATCATGTTTCAAATAATACTTCTATGGAGTTTTATTGTATATTTTTTTATATATTTATACTCAACTAAACCCAATTATTTTCTCCTTAATGTAAGGTCATGTGGATCATTTAGTGGGATGTTATCTGGTGAAGGCAATATTTTTTCCCATAATGCAAGGTATTTATAGTGACTCGTAGTGGGTTGATACATGCAATAGATGCGCTGTTGGTGGACCCCATCAGATTGATTGTAAATTTTTTCATTTAAATAATTTTTATATAATAACCTAGATGAAATTATCTCATGTAACATCATCTTTTCCTCCTACTTAACCTAATAGAGTGGTTATGAAGATACCTTGAGAGGGTTGTGGAGAAGAATTTGTAATGTCTTGTTCATAGTATTATGTTCATGTGAGGGGGGAAGGATTAGTTGGATGCCAATACCATAAGATTATAAATGAAATTTTAGTGGCCTATTGGGATGATAGGTAGACACTTTCGGTTTTGGAAATATGTCTGAGTATAGGGTGGTCATGTGGTTGAACTTATCATGGTTTAGATTTATCATGACCTTGGTAAATGAAGTTTCAAGGTGATTCTAGAAAATTTAGATTGACCTATAAGAGGACAAAAGTTAGTATCTAGGTGTGTGGGACTAAATTTGATTTGGTGTGAATCATCAAAATGTATATCTAGTTGTGTGATTGGTTATTATGGGATAATGAACCCATTGAGTTAATATTAGATCATGTAAGATCACGCATAAGAACCTATACGATTTTTCATTATAGGATCAATCTACCTTTAGAAATGGACGGTGAGGGCCATCATGGATTTTCATGAATTGTCTTTTTGAGTTATGGAATTTCTGCACAAGTACGCATGGTCCCAATTTTAGTTCTAAATCAATGAATAATCATGACTGGGACAAGAATCGATGTGATCTCAGAAGAATTTGTGAGAATGGTTACTAAAATATTTTATAAGGATGGAAGATTATCTCTATGATAATACATTGATATCACAAATGGACAGTTTCAAGGGTTGATATGATGGGTTAGCCTTCCTTAGAGGAGTGGTAAGTGTGACATTGGGACCCATTTGGGTTGGTGTACGTGGATAAGTGTAAGGGAAGATATATATTTTGGAGAACACATGTTATCTTTTATGTTTGACATTATTGTTCATATTATATCACCCATTTTTTATTTTTATATTCTCTAGGTCATCGAGAAGTGTATAAAATATGATGTGTCTACAAGGGGTTCTAGTGTGGCAATACTATTGTAAAATATTCAATTTGTTGAAAAATAATTTATTTATGTATCTAATCATGAAATAAACTTACCCTATAGTTTCTAGGTTGTGATTTTTTAAGAGATTCAATGAATATTAATGTTTAATTATGTAATATGTTATTATTTTAGGGTACAATTATCTCATAAACCATATAATTGTGTGATATATAACTCAATATAATGATTACTATATTTATTATCCCTGATATATTTTCCAGATTAATATTTAATGTCTAAAAAATATCCATATAATACTTCTATGTCAAATTTATAGAACATTATGAGAATATATACATCATGAACATATTATCCATATACTCAATAAACCTCTCTACAAATATGGCATTGAAAATACCGAGATCACCTGTTGACCTGAATTAGATCACAACACGACATCAGGAACACTTCAAAATCACCATATTTGTAAAACCCTAATATTTTATGATTCTTTTATAAAATAAATCTAATTTATTTGACAACATTCATTACACCCAATACTGAGTTTTAGTGAAATGTGGCATACTGTTAACATTATTCTTTAAATATAATTTTGATAACCTAAATATTTAATTGGTGGGTATGAATTGGACTAATAAAATGATGCAAATTATATGGTTTAAAATTAATAAAATAAACACATTTATTATCAATTGATTATAAATGAAAGTAAAAACAATCATTTCAATGTAAAATAAATATTTTTTTGAAAAAATATTTTTTTGTAAATTGTTTTATTTAGATAAAATAAATTATTAAAAATTGGTGCATGATTTTAATGAAATTTATATATTATATATTTAATAAAAACTTTAATCATACATCTAATATATTCTCTTGGAACAAACTAATAATTAATCATGATTTATGCATGAAAACATTATTTTTTTCTAAAAATTATTTTTGTTTCATTTTATACACTTATTTTAAAACAATTCATTCCATTTTATAATGTTTATTTTAAGAAATAATTTATTTTTCCAAATAATATTTTAAAAATTATATTATATTGTCGTTTTATACTTTTTAGAAAATATTAATTTTTTGAAGAATAGTGAAAAATAAGGATTTTTATTGAGAACTACCTTTTTATTTAAAGTATTTAAAAATTTAAATTATATTTTTAAATGGTTATAAAGAAAAATTAGTTAAATAATATTATAAATAGTCCAAATTCTTCCATTAAAATAAATATAATATTGAATTTTAGTGTTATAACATTTTATACTTAGGAAAATTGTCTCAATGGGAAACCAATTTTTCATCACATTTACGGGTTTTAGTTTAAATTATGTGCTACCACATTTTGGAATTGAATTTGGAAATTTAATTACATATATTAAATTATAATAATTTATATTATATAATAATTTAAAATTATTTTTTTTAATAAGTATTTGTAAAAATGAAGAAAAATTAATAATTGCGGTTAAGGTTGAAAGAGGGTTTTCTGTGTTACAAACACATGTATTAAAATTAATTTTCAACACATAAAGAATATTTTTTAATAAATTGTATATAATATTGATAATATGTGGGTAAAAATTATCTAATAATTACCATTTTAATTTTAATCATAATGGATTATTTACATTGGAAAATAAAAAGAAACTAGTTACTGAGGTGGAAAATAAAATCATAAAAGTGAGTAAACATAGGGATTAGAGAACCACATTTTTAAAAAAATGTGATTTTTTTTGTTTTATAGGGGTGTATACACGATATTTTCTCTATAATAATTTATTTATCTAATTTTTTGGAATATTTATTGAGATTTACTTCCAATTATTGAATATTTTTTGGCATTTACAAAATTGTCATTCCTCTTCAATTATAAACGGAGGCCTCCTCCCTTCAATTATTCACACCTCATGATCCATTTTTCCTCAAAAAACATGTAATAATATATACCAAACATACTTATACACATTAAATATATTTTTATATTGCCAAAACTCCAATCATATGGTCCTTAATAAGAGATATAAATGAGGTTTTTCTAAGCGAAGTTAATTTTCTTCACTAAAATCATTCTTTTTAATAATTATCTCACCACATTCATTAATTCATTAATAATTCAACTAAAATAACACAGGTATATAAAATATATTATTATTTTATTATGTTTATGGAATAGCTTATATCTATATCTTCTTCTATCAAGTGAGATGTGAAACTGTTGATCGTGTGTACGATAGAATATGACCTCGCGAACTGATGCAATTAATTTTCCTTAACCATCAATCACTACTTTATATAATGATGTAATTAATACATATATGTGTGATATTTATGAAATTATATACTTCGATAATTATACTATGACATAAACCATCTTACATTCAATTCCATGGTAATATAATAATGTTACTCATGTGTACGGCGGACTACCGTCTCGTAAATAGATGTGATTCATTCTTCACTTACAATTTATATGGAAGGTAAGAGGGATATTATTAATGAATATATATGATATATATGAAATAAATATGATTCTCTAATGGTAAATTATTATTTACCTTTCTTTTATTTTATCAGTTAAGAAAATGGAATCATTTTTCATGCTTATATATGGACAACTGCATCCTTGAATGTTGTAATTAATTTTCTATCTAAAACGTTAACAGATTTATATAAATGATTATTTAATTAATATATATTTTATTAATATCATTTTAAACAATCTTTAGATGTTGTATCCATTATAAATTTATAATGGAAAAAAATAGCAAACCAAACATATTTTCAAAAGAAAGAACCTATGACCTAAAACGTGGTTTTAACATGGAATTGTTAACAAATGAGTAATAAAAGATCATTAGTAAATCATATATCCTATGATAATTCCTATTAAGGTTTAATAATTGATTTAGAAAAATAATGTATTTTTTATAAAATAAGTTTGAATGTGTATGAAGGAAGATCAATCATAAGGAAATTGATTTTCATTTCACTTTTATTTCGGTGCACTACAATTAAAAATTAATTTAACAAAATTGGAATTTATTAGCACTAGATAAAGTGCTGATATAGTGGAAATTTTATCAGTGCTAAAATAGAGAGTTGATAAAGGGTACCCTTTATTATTGCTTTGTTTTATTGATGACAAAAGATATCTTCTATCATAGATTTATTATTAGCATTGGAAAAGGTTATCCTTTATTATCACATAATTTTAATCATTGTTAAATGATTATTTTTATCATTACTTTAATTTTAGTATTGATAAAGGTCTATAATAAAATTATTTAATTAAACAAATAAAAATATAAAAATATTACCAATATTATTAATGAAAAAGTTATTGTTAAAATTGAATAAATTAAATATACATATATACCCGAAACACTCAGTCAGAGGGAGACCTCTGACCCTTTATTAAAATAAAAGAAAAGTATAGGAGAACAGGTTCCAGAGTACAGGCATACCATGAATCCACATCTAGATATCATTTCCAAACATAAAAGGTCATCTACATATCATAGTAGTCATAATCATCTCCACCTCCATAATAAGGCGCATCCTCCGTAGTAGCCGACTCCCATTCAGAGTTCGTATCATGTGGTTTTAGAATCTTGGTATACATCTGTCTAAGCTCCAATTTTTCCATAGTGAGTTTCTCCTTCAATTCATGATTTCTCTCACGACTCTTTTTAGAAATAGGTGCATCCCCTTTTTCCTTCTTGACCGAGGACCTGGTGGAAACCGACTTCGGTAAATAAGAATAGTCCTTTCGTGGACTCCTATTTGGTGGGGCAGTAGCTGCACCTTCACTTCTAGACAATTTCAACTGGCCACCTTTAACTATTTCATTGTATGAGTTTCTTGTAGCCCCACGGTCATTCTCCTTTTCACTGCCAAATACATTCCCCCATTTACCCGTGATGGTCATTGGGATGAAGCTTGCATCCCCACCTTCTTACCTTACCAAAACTCCTTCTGAATTTATCAGAGACTCACCCCCAAACATCAGATTGAGCCTATTATGATCATTTGGAGCAAGACATTGAAAATTTATCTCCATTCCAGTGTCCTCAAAAGTCCCCACATGGGCAACAACTACATCCTTTTCCTAATATGTAGAACCAATTTGCATACTCAAGTATTATGTCCCCTGCAAATCAGCAGTTAGATTGGATGGCTCCTCCTGATCCAGGACATCAAAGTGATTACCAGAAAGGACCTATTGTACAGAGGCCATTACACCACGATTTATGTTGCCACCAAGTCCAGTAGCACCCTCCAGCACATTGGGGTCCTCCACTCCAAGCCCACACTTGATCCGCCTAAGTACATACTGCACAGATGGGTTGATTGAGTCCCACACCACCTTCACAGCACAGTCATGCGGAAAAAACTCTACATGAAAGGTTGGGTGCACCTCCTGCTCCACACCTGCACCAAGAACTGCCATGCCAATACAGGGGCTTCCCACCTGTTCATTACACCCAATAGAACCCGCAGCCCTGCTGCACTCCACAGGTCTACCCATAACTCTATTTTCACTCCCTCGCACGACCACAGTACCACCATAAACTGATTTTCTGAGAACTGAATTCAATTCTGAAGCTATATTACCCTCGAAGCTTCTCCTTTCAACCATCTTTGATGACTGAGTCATCTATCCATGGCGACAAACCATTGCCAAATGACCAAATCGGGAGCAAACAATGCAATAGGGAATCCAAGACTCAAAGATGATACCCTACCTCCATCAGAACTCCTTGCTATCTGTGATCCATACATATTCCACAGATGGACTTGAGATGTTAACCTCCATGCAATTTCGGGGGGAAATCGGGTGACTCATAGCCTCAGTCCGTCGATCAGAACAGAGATAATTGCCGATCATATTGCCGATTGTTCATAAAATCGAGGGATTTTCGAATGAAAGAGGTAAGACAGGAAGACTCACCCACGTCGCGATTGTTTCAGGATCTCGTCGCATGTGGAAGTCGAAGCTCCAGTAGAACATGAAGAAGGTGAAACTGTTGCATCTCTAGGGAGCTCGGGACCAGGTCGAAATCAAATCCGCCTCAGAGCCAAAGCGAATTATGATGTGCTTTCGGTCAAGAAGACACACGACAGTCTGCTCCCGAAACTCCCAGAAATCTGTGAAAAATCTCTCGAACTCATCAACTGAAGGGAATTGTGGATGAAACCATGAAAATAGGATTATCTTGAATAAATCATCAGGGCTATTGATCTCAGCTGGTAGAAGAGGAAGTTGCAGTGCCGCCTGAAACAAATCTGGGACCTTCGGGGAAAGGTGGATCATTGAGAAAGGAAAAGCCAAGACAAGATTCATGAAATCCTTATCAAGAGAATGCAGATATCCCCCCTCCGAATGGGCGGGGGGAGCAGAGTTCTCCTTCATCAGATTAGGGCATCACCGGTCGCCTCCACGATCGCCTACATTGGAATCCAATACATATATTATTGTAGGAAAATATCATATAAATCCAAAAAATATACATATATATATATATATATAAATTAATAAATAGTATATATTAAATATATAGATTGGTAAAATTAATAAAATAAAATAATTAAAACAAATAATTAAAAATGATTAAATTATGAAAAATATTACACATTTTATTAGTTAAATACTTATTTATTTAAATTATAAAATTTAATATCTATATATATTATAAATATTTATAAATAGTTAATATAAAATATATATATATATATATAATGAGTAAACTGTAATAAGTAAACAATAAAATTAAAAATTAATAAATTAAAACCTTATTTAAAAATTAACAAATGCAATAATTTTTAATAAAAATGAATTATTAATATATATATATATATATGTTATAAATAGTAATAATTAAAATATATATGTATAATAAATATGTATATATTGAAAATAAAAAATATGTAAACAAATTAATGTATTTTTCATTTTAAATTTTGTTTTATTTTTTCAATTTATAATCTATCAAACGTTGGGTGATGCATTGATTCACAAGCATATATGTAATTAATTAATTTTTATATACAATAGACACACAAAAAAATTTACACAATTAATGAAATATTATATAGAAACGCACACACCTATTATTTGTGTAATTTATTCAAGTTTTAGAATATTTTAGAATTTCTTTATAACCTGGTACATTCATTATATTATGTTTTTGATCATTAAATTTAATTTATTTATTTTTATTATTATTGTAGTTAAGTGTTATTTATTAATTTTTTTATTTTAAGTTTTGGAATTTGATTATTATCTATTATTTATTTATTTATTTTTATTTATTTATAAGGTTTTAGTATTTTCAATAAGTATTCATCTCTATAAAAATATATATACCCACATTTTTTTATTATTTTATATTAAATTATTAAAACTAATCCATTTTTTTCAATATATTCTTAAAGTGTACTCATTTTAAAGTATTCAATTTTAACCATTTTAAATTGCATGTATTTAAGATTATCCATTAATAATGTGGAAAATATATTTGTACATAAATATTTAAAAATAAATATACAAAAGTATATTTACTATATTTATAAATTTACAAATTTATATATTTATATAATTATAAAAAAAATTATTTTAATTTTTAAAAAAGTATTTATATAATTATAAAGAAAATATTATATATATATTTAAATAATTATAAAATTATAATAAATTTATTCAAATAATGTACTTGGTGGAACGTGAGCGTGAGACCTCTCCAAGAACTACAAGGGTAGCTACCACTAAGATTCAGCATGGGGTATATATATATATATATATAATTATATAACTATATAAAAATATAAAAATATAAATAATATTTTGAAAATAAGTATTATTCATATATTTATAAATAATTAATTATATATTTATATAATTATTAAAATATAAAAAATATATTTAAACAAAGAATATTTTAGTATTTTAATATATTTATTTTATATACATATAATTATATAAATATGTAGAATTATATAAATATATTTATAATTTTATAATTATGATAAAAAAATTTACAATGTTAATATATATATATAATATATATATATATATATTTAATTATATAAATATATATAATGATACAAATGTATTTACAACTGTATATTTACAATATTTATAAAATTACATATTTATAAATATAAATAATATAATATGATTTTTTTAAATAAAGTATTATTTTAATTATAAATAAAAAATTATATTTAAATCATAATAAAATCATAATAAAGAAATATATAAGTATATAAAATAATTTAAAAAATTATAATTATATTTATTACTCCTTTATGATAGCTAATGTTTTGATCCTGATAAAGAACAAGTTTTATTAGTGATAAAACATTGGCACTGATAAATATTTCTTTTGTTATTATTTTTTAGCACTGATAAAAGTGTCCCTAATATATTGAAAAGAACTCTAACCATTAATCATTTAGTCATGATTATCATGCTCCCTTAGAACTCCATATCTTTCGACACTACTTCTCTACCTTATCATGGATGTATCATCGTCGGAATCCAGTGTATGTTATTTTCTCTTTTTCTTATCTCATTGTTTGATTTTTTGGTTCCTCATTTTGTATTTTTTCACTGTTCATAACCATGATGAACCCTACATCTCATCTCTCACACACAAACAATAACTCACTTACCTAAACCTACACAATTCTACCCTTACTCTATAAAATCAATCTAGCTTTATACAAGAACACTTCGAACTATAAATCCATCTATTGTTGCAATGGAGAGTGATTTTTTAGGATTCAATTTTATTATTTCTTGTACCCTTTAATATGGAATGGATTCTCACTTTTTGAATATTTTTTCCATTGTATGTAATGCACATGTATATGAATAAAAATTAACACTATATTGGACTAATTTTAGAGGGAATGTTATTTGATCTAAATGATATACATTGGGTTTATATAAATATTGTTTTAATGTGAATCAGTTAAAATAATTTAGGTATCTAAAGTTAAAATTTTCCAGTTTATGTTGGTTAACATTATCATTATGTTATATTGATTTAATTTAATAAGGAACAAACTACTTAAAATTTGATTGAAATAAAAATAAGCATGTTTTTTGTGTTTTTTATTTCATCCAAACAGGTTGTGATGTACTGTCAAGAATAGGCGTGTTTATAATTTATTTATAGGTTTCAATTATTAGTACATTTACTAAAAAATATTTTCACTAAAACATTATAGTTATGAGACAATATTATAGTAAATAGATTAAGGAGATCATTAAAGGTGATACCATTTATTTCCATTGTCAATGAATGGTTATCAATAATTTCCCATGTCCATTAAATTTATTATTAGTTAAAATAACGTTTGAATTCTTAAAAACCTGTATTAAGTAGTTTTTTATTTTATTTTGTTTTTTATTTATAAATGAAAAAATTTCATAGAAAAACACACAATATCATATTCTATTAGAAGAGTTTCCATATGTAGTGTCATCTATAGAAGATGTTATATATGAGTTTACATATCTATCACATTATTTAATAAATAAATTACTCTTAAAGAATGAAGTGACTTTTTATAAAGTGTCTTGATTTAAGAATATTTATCTTATTTATTGTGTGTGTTTTTGTGTGTGATATCTTATCAATAAATTTATCTTTTATAAATCTTTAACATCACATTATAGTCCACCTATTAATAACCCAACCTTAGTTGAATCAAAATTTTACTCTACCCTTACAACCATTAACCAACATAGAAAGGATTGATAATAAATTTGTAGTGTTAAAAATGAAATATGAAAAATGGTTTCAAAAAACAATTCACTAGAAAAGTGAATTTATGTGAAATAGTACATAATAGAATCCCATGAATATAAATGCCTACACGCATAAAAAACAACAATTTAATAAATCCTAGGATAAAATAAAACCATATATGAATAAAAACCTACCATTTATGAAATAAATCCACAAGTATTCACTAGCTATAATTTCATACTCTATCCATTCAAATAAATAACCAATCCTTGAAACCTAAAACCCAAGGAAACATCAGCTACATGTCCACCAATATGTATATAAAGTGGTTAAGTAATCTAACTAGGTATGTTTTCGGTGATGATTTCCCATTCCCATGATCCACAGGAAAACCATGTATCTCATTTTTTATGAAAATATACCTTGCGTATGATAATTGAAAGAACCATACAACACATAATAGCCATAGGAAACAAAAATAACATTTCATAATAAATGACCACAAGTTTCGAAAATAATTTTTGGTAAATATTGAACCATTTTGGTAAGAAATATATATAGTAAAATATTCATCAATGAAAAAATTACACATTTTCTAGAATCTTGCATTAAAATTGTTATAATCTTTGTAACATCTTGGGCTGAATTACGTTTGAACCGATAACCAGACCAGTGTGTTAGATGGCCTCAAGAGTGTCTCCACATGGGCCATAGGACTCTGACTAAAAGTGAGAGTCTCAAGAGGTTATAGTGGGGAGACTATATCCTATTATCAGAGAGGAACAATGGTATAATTGGATATAAAAAGAAGAAAAATAAAGGAAGCAGTAAATAAATGCATTAAAACATCATAATACAGATAATATCAATTTTATAAAAGGTGTACGATATTGGTTTATACATTTCATGGTTGATGGATGGTACATAAATGGAAGCAGCAAATAATACAATGAGATTTTTAATATATTAAAAATAAATAATAGATAGAAAATACCCACAGTTGTTCTCCATGAGCATCTTGAGCTTTATCTCAGTCATTTTATCCAAACTCCTTGGTACAAGAAATTTAGAACTCAACCTAGATCCTATAAATATATGGTATACTCAGGTACCCAGGGTTTCAAAGCTGGGTTTGAGATTAAATAATAGTAGGCCGACACTTTTGGTGTTAGGCCTAATCCATTCTCATATAAATGACATAATGTGGGGGTATTTTAAATTTAGTAAATGGATCTACATAAATGTATAACACCAGTCTGGGTTACTAAGGGACACCCAACGACTATACCAGCTTTGGAACGTTGGAGGGATAATAGTTTGATCATGCTACTATATATATATATATCATATGTTTCATGTGGTAATCATTACTCCCACCCATAAATAGAAGATAGATAGAATGGGGTAAGCAATCCTACAATCCATAAAAGTATATATAATTCAAATGGGGTAAAAAATTCGTCCCATCCAAAAACACACACACACACATATATATATATATATATATATATATATATATAACTCGCATGGGTTAAGGATGACTCCCATACGTAAATAGAAGACAATTAGAATGGGGTATGAATTCCTCCCATTCATAACCTATAGATATTGTAATTGGCATGGGCTATGGTTTCCTCCCACCCATACATATATAATAAGTTGTAATGGTTGTAAGGATTCCTCTCATCCATAATAATTCATATAGATGGTGTGGGGTAATAATGACTCCCACCCATACACATTAATATTACCGATCTAGGGTAAGAATCCCTGTCATCCATACATACAAATATATACATATATATCAGAAATGGAATGATGTATAATTGCCTCCCATCTATAATTATCTATATAAACCATTTACATTTTAAAAGAGTGTTCACAATTTATAAGTTGATCATAAGGAATTACCTCTTATGTCATATCACCATGATTTTCAATATTACTAATGAACATTCAAGTACATAAAATAAAACATGATGGAAAACCCTTCATGTTTTCCTATAATTACATTCCCTTATTTTTAAACCATTACATTTGGATAGAATAATTTTTTATATCACAAAATAAGGGAATGGTATTACCATCCCAAGGGATAATTTAACATAAAAAAACTAATTTTATTTTATTTAAAAGGATAATTCCATCATTCTTTAACCACTTAAGAAAATATCAATTAATGGAATTTCTTTTGGTGTAATTCATTCTACTTATTTTCATTCCATTAACATTTACTAAGAATAAAAAATTGATTGTGAGTATAAAGGTTATTGTTAATACATTTAAAGGATGCCACCAACTCATTGAATCTATCCTAACTAAGTCCATATTATCCCCTTATCTCATGGGAAATTTCATTTAAAGGTTAATCTAGACTAATTTTGTGTTTAGGGTGACAAGTGTTCAACAGTAAGGAGAAACTCATTTAGGATCATTAATAAGGGAAGTGTTCTAAATATGCTACCTACCAAACATCACACCCAGGTATAACCTTGAACCATATATTGTAGAGAAGGCATGAATGAATACATACTCATTGCATATTTATCTTGAAGTTTCTGCACCTCTGTTGGAGGGGTTTTATTATAAAAACATGAAATTTTTATAGAACAATGATTTAGAATCATAAAAAACATCTTGTTCCAGAGATGCAGTTCAATATGATAAATCATAATTAAAAAGGAAACTAAAGGAAAAATAAAACATAATAGAATTAAAGGGGAGAGATAGGGATCCCACCTCATGGTGGAACAAAACTGAACATTTGGACGGTAGAGTTTTCGAAATAGATGTTTTTTCTCCCCCACTAATCATATGCATCTTGACATACATGTAAGGACACATAGCCACTTTGAACACAACCACGTGACTATTAACATGCGTATGGGGATCCTTAAATCAATTCTTATATTCATATACATATCTCCACTCACTTATGTATGCATTTTCATGTACATACAAAGGCATAAATATCCTCATACATGTAAATTCAATGACATGGATGAATATACACATAACAAGTGAACCATCATATCAATATATTTATTCCTATGCACAATCATGTGATTAAAAATTGACTTGGTAACTCTAAAAAAAATTGAGTCCAACACACAACACCATAATTACCAGGTACCCTAAAACACAAAAAAGATGTAATATAAATTGAGTGAAACCACACAATAGATGAAAACCCTTACCTCAGACAGTGGGGGAGGCCTGATCGAAGAGAACCACTTCACCATCCGCAATGGAGGTCGGAACACAAATCAATAAGCCCAATAAGATCCTCCACATCACCTAGAACTGCAAGAAATAATGAAAAATTGTGTTTACCCATACTAACGGTTCAACCAAATTTCAAAGGATGATTATGAGACAAATCCCTAGCTTGAAATTGGAAGGAGAATGTAAAGAGGAACATACTTTGAAGTTTAGGATGGAAATCACTAATTAATCTGACTAGAAATCAAATAATGATGGATTTGAAAGGGGACTCAAGCACAAGTCACAGGGGAACCCCTAGGGTTGTTTCATCATGTGGGTCGAGCAAGAGGGATGAGGTTGGATGGTTTAGTTTGTTTTTAATTTTATTTTAATTTTATTTTAATTAATTAATTTCTTAAAAATTAATACACCTCATAATTTCGGTTTATTGGTTATCCAAACATTATGGTACCCCCTGCTTAATAGATCCACTCGCACGGTTTTTCTCGCATGATTTGTTTAACCTTCCACATACCAATGAATGAATAGTGTTTAGGTAATGCGTAAGTAGCATTACCTATATGGGATAGTCACGAGGTTTGGGAAACTGTGAACTTCCCAAGCCCACCACCACCTCCCACCTAAAATAAGGTGCAAAATTCCTTATAGTGGGCTTCACGGTTTCCAAAAACCATGCACCAAATTTTTTTCCTTCAAATGTTGGTTTTTTTGGGTTTGGCACTGCCGAAAATCCATGATCCACCTAGGAAAATTCTCGACCTTCACCCAGGTGACAAAACCTCACATTGAAGTAATCCAACTAGCATAATTCAGTTCCTGTGATTGGTTTTTAAAATTACTCATCCAGTAAATCAAAAATTCCAAATTCCATTATAATTTTCGATTGGTCCAAAATTAGGATCATTACAACCTTCCCACTATAGAACTTCTTCTCCATGAGAAGCCTTTGGGAACAACGTATCACATCATCTGAACAACTGGGGTCATGAACCCTCATTAAAATGGTCACATTGAATTACAAAACTACCAAAGCACCCTTAATCAATAATTAAGGACAAGTATCTTAAGTCGATTAAATTTGAGCTAACACCCGAATTCGAACTGAATCACTGAAACAACTATTTCCCAATGTTGTTGATCCAGATACATGAACATTCCATTTCCTGTGAATCATCCATCAAAATGTACATCCCAAATTTTGATTTAACATTAAGCATCCAATTCCAATATTCCCTTAAAACCACCAATGGAATTTTACTTATAATCACATCTCTATGTGTACAACAACACTTCTCACGTGAATCTAAAAACAGCTTAAACAATCAATCCCCGTTGACCTTAAATCCCATGTCGGACCGATTGTTCATGTAAAGGACTAGATGACACAACCATAGTCTCTGCCGCCTGATGACTTTCCAGATAAGGTGATTAGCCCACCAAACACCGTGAAAAATAGTCAACGAGTCAAGCCCCTTTGGCAAACTTACAATTCTTGAAATTCTCGGCTTAGATGATCAATGTATTCCAACATAACACTAGTACAATCCTACAATGAACCTATAATAAAACATGACTAAATTCACCTAATATCATAGTCATCTTTTAGTGACATCATAATACCAAAACACGAAGGAAAAAAAATTTGTCATGTGTGAAACACCTAAAGAGAACCACCCAAATGACCTCAATTGCTTTAAAGCACTAGAGTGAAAAAGGTTCTTCATTCTCTTAGTGAATCTAGGATGATGTAAAGATATGGGACATGCTCATAAATTAATAGAGTACACTGAAAAGATTTTATCTCATCCTAGTCAATCATATCCAACTACCGGGGGGAATTAAGGTCGAACCACAACAAGATGACTTCAAATAAGTATATTGGATTTACCTGCTGATGTGTCATTATTTAGTCACAAGATATTATCACACAATGAATTATTAGATTGTTAAACTTACCACTGAATCCAATTGTAGACTATTGGTGCATTACAAGGGTTTCATACACCCTATAGATGAATAGATTAGTGTTGATAAGAAATTGTTGACACTCACAAAACCCATCATCCCTAATGGATTTTAAGCAACCGATTATCTCCAAATTGTATTTCATCGATGTACTTATTCTACATGTAAGGGAATGTATTTACTAAAACTGAAATAATACTCCCCACCAAAGAGTGTCCTTGTCATTGATAGAAAATAAGGTAAATTAGTCACCCACAAGATTTATAGGTAAAAAACATCTCAAACGAACATGTGGCGCTCCTATGAGCCATGATCACAACGTCAAAAAATATGTAGGAAGAAGAACTAAACTGAATAGCATTTTATAACACTCAAGTCATTGAACCTTCACCCTAATCCTTGGGATGAACTGATTATTTGATGCTCATGTCACTATAAATATAGATAACCTAAGACCATATTCGGTAGCACAAGGTTTCATCCCAAAATCTTATTACCTCATATGACCATTCACTTAGAAAAAAACATGCCAAGTCATCCACTACCAATGAATAGTAAAGGGGCTTGACGACCAATGAAACAAACAAAAATTCCCATGAAATGTCTGACCAATTGAAAATGAGCATTAACTGACCCTCATGATTGAAACAAAGTTCAAGGAAATCATGACCACCCATCTGAATAAGGGTTTCATTAGAAACTAAATGTCCTAAAATGGAAAATTGTACCAGAATGACACCAAATGATAGAAAACTCATCAAACTAGAAAAGAATTGAAACACTAAGGGTTATACCTTCCATACACTGGCCCCTTTTTAAGAACAATAATCTGACCAAGAATTTGGTCATTCCATCAGATGTCACCAACTCATGTGAAGTTCCCCAAACCAATTCTATAGAAACAATACCTATGGAAAACAACTACAGTTCAATTTCTAGAAACTCAAAGAGAAACATAAAAATACCCATACATTAGGGTTTTAAAAATATTACACCACTACAGGTTCAATTCCTAGTACCTTTATAGTTAATCACTTTAAATAATCAACATCTAAAAAGTTTAATTTCAAGCATCAATTACCATTTTAAAAATAGTACATAGGGTACATTCTTTTTACCACCCTGGGTTCTATAAAATAAAACCCTATAGAATTTGTTAAATCATTAGAGTTAAAACACCCCAAATGGGTCATCTCATAAAAACATTACTTAACTAACCTAATTGGGTCTTGTGGAACATTTTAGAAGATAAAAAATTAATTTCAAACTTAATATAATGCATCCCTTTTATTTTTTAACTATTTTTAAATATAACATAGTCACATACAGATAATTAAAATACATGGGTTTCCATTTCAAAACTCATGAGGCACCCATACACTCCATTGAATGAGAAGTGGATCCCATTACATGATATCAAACCAAATTTAGATTAAAATCATAATAAAATATATAATAGTCCAGCTATATGTGTGGCCATATACCTACCTATAAAGCACCCATACACTTTAGAGTTATGTATTTGGATTGAATTTAATTAAAACCAAACCACGTTGAAATTTATTATGCAGTATCCTTTTAATTTCAAAAAATATATATAATCAGGTTTTTATATTTTTCTCAAAATGGTTTGAATATACGGGTTACCATTTCCCTGTTTTAAGGTGCATGGAAACCTTATAGTTTATAATTGGTTTTTCTAATTCACAACCAATATATTTTAATCCCATGAAACATATTACATATTAAACAGTCGTAGAATTTTATCATTAAATGTAACATAATAGAATAGAATATCCAAAATATAGGATAAACAAGCAGTGTAGAAAACTATAAATGCAACTAAATGTCATGACATTATGCATTGCATGTGAATTTTCTTATGTTCCTATATGATGCATTAAATGAAGATTCCATGCCATATCAATACAAGGGTAAAAATAATAGAAAATATATAAATCATTATGCATTAGAAAGTACAATAGTAACTTGAGGTGAAATCAAATCAACTGTAATAGAAAATCCTACGAAAAAAATTCGTGCCCTTGTCACTTGGTCATTTCTTGTATATATGGTGATTAGTTCCAAGCATGACTATTAACAAAACACTGATAAATTCCTAATCTCTTCTCTAATAACAAAATATAGTATGAAAAAGGTAATGAAATAACCAATGATACCACTTTGTAATGTCCTGGCCCAACATACCATTGGACTGGTTGCTAGACTAGTGGGTCACATGGCCTCAAGCGTGTCTCCCCGTATACAAGAGGCTACAAACTAGTAGTGAGGGTCTCAAGATGTGATAGTGGAGATAATATACCCTCGTATTAGATATTATATGTTTTATGATATGCTATAAAAAATAACACAAATAGTGAAAGAAGTAAGAAACCGAAACACAACAGAAAAAGACAGATAATAAAAATTTTATAAAAGGTGGACAACATCGGTCTACACAATGCATGGATGATGGATGAAACATAACTAGATGTAGTAAACAATACAAAAAATATTTTTAATATAAAAAAAATAAATAATAGATAGAAAGGCCCCCTGATCATTCTTCTTTAGAATCCTGAGATTCAACTCTGTCCTTTTCTCCTTGTTCCCAAGTACAAGAAATTTAGTAACAAACCTAGATCCATCAAATATAAGGTCTACTCAAGTGTCAAGGGTACCCGAGCAGGGTGTGAGATAAAATCTTAGTAGGCCATGAACCATGGTTACAATACCAATGTAAGTCAATATAAATTAGATATTGTGTTTTATGGTGAATTTCGTAAATGAAACTACATAAATAAATAAAACATGTCCATGTTCCTAAGGGACACCTGATGGATATACCATCTTCCACACATTTCTGGGATAATTCTATTATCATGATACTATATATATATATATATATATCATATGTTTCATGGGGAAATAATTCCCCCCAACCATTAATATAAGATAGCTGGAATGGGGAAAGCATGCCTCTCATCCACATAGGTATATATAATTGGCATGCGGTAAGAATGCTTCCCATAAAAAAATCATATATATATATATATAACTACCATGAGGTGAGCATGCATCCCATTGGTAAATAGAATATAATTGGAATGGGGTAACAATTCCTCCAGTCCAAAACATATAGATATTGTAACTAGTGTCTGGTGATATTACCACACACCAAAACATATATAATAAGAGGGCATGGGCTAAGGATGCCAACCATACATAATCAGTCAGATCGTTGGTGTGGGGTAAAAATGGTTCCCAATCATACACATTCATGTTACTGGCGTGGGGTAAAAATTCATCCCACCCATACATAAAATTAAATATCATAAATGGCGTGGGATATAACAACCTGACTTCCATAATTGTCTATATAAACCATTAACATTTTATATGTGTGTTCACCATTTATAATTTGAGAACAAGTAATTACCTCTTATGTAATACAACTATGATTTTCAATATGACCAAAGCATGGTCAAGTACATAGAATTAATCTTTATGAAAAACCTCTCATGTAAACCTATAATTAGTTTCCATTCCTTTTAACCCATTAAATTTTAAAATAATAATTTCATAAATCATAATAGAAGGGAATGGTCTTACCATCCCAAGGGAATATTCCAAATATGACTATTAAATCCATTTAATTTGAAGGGTTTCTTCCCTCATGCGTTAACCACATAAAAAAATTCAAATAAAAGCATCTCATTTGGTATAAGTCATCTTATATTAGGGCATTCCACTCATTTTTCCTATACACAGTAAATGTATTTAATGTACATGGGTTAAATTATTTTTTGTAAAGATGAAAAAAACTCTTGAATCCATCCTAACCAAGTCCATTTAATCCCCATATCTCACTGGTAATTTAATTTAAATGTTAATCTAGACTAATTATGTGCTTAGGGAGACATGAATTTGACCATATATGGAAACTCAATTTGTAACATTCATAAGTGTCGTTTTATAAACATGTTACCTACCATACAACACATCAGGGTATAGCCAAGAACCATAGTATGTAGAGCAGACAGGTATGAAATTCTTCTCACAACATTATTTTTCTTGATGTCTCTATACCTTTGTGGGAAGGTTTTTATTATATAAACGTAACATTATTGTCAAATAATGATTTAACATCCTAAGTATACATCTTTTTATAGAGATAAAAATCAATATAATAAAAAATATTTATGTAAGAAACTAAAGGAAACATAACACATAATTGAATTAAAGGGGAAATATTGGGATCCTACCTCAGGGCTGAACAAAACTGAACATTCAGCTATTAGCGCTTTCTAACAAGAATTTGTTGGTCCCCCACTATGAATTTGAATCTTTACATAAATGTAAGGACACCTAGACCCCATGAACACACCCTCATGGCCATGACCATTTTCAAGGGGATACTTACATTTTTTATTATATTAATATACCCATCTCCACTCAACTACGTATGCATTTTCATATATATATGCATAGGAAAAACATTCCATATACATGTATATTCAATTACATGGATTAATATAAACATAACGGAGGAACTATATATATATATATATATATATATATATATATATATTTACCAATGCACACACAGGTGAGTCTCAATTGACTTAGTGACTCGAAACCACAACATAGATTCCAACACACTACACCATAATAACCAGAGATCTTAAAACACAAAAAATATGAAATATTAATTGATCGAAAACACTCAAAACATGAAAACCCATACATTGTATAGTGGGGTGGCTAGAATTGGAGAGATCCTCTTCACCTTTGACGTGAGTCTCTAGAAATTGAACCAATAAGACCTGAGAGATCCTCTACATCACCTAGAACTGAACAAAAGAAGGAAAAATATGGTTAACAAAAACCTAGGGTTCAACATAATTTCATAATATGATGAGGACACCAAATTGCGGCCAGAAATTGGGATGGTAATGAGGGAGTAGGCCATTCGTTGAATTTTTTGAGGGTAATCACAAAGAAATATTGATAAAGATTGAAGAACAATAGGATCTAGAGGGGTGATCCAGTGTGAGTCGAAGGTGAGCCGCCCTGGGTGTGTTGCATCATGTGGGTTGAGTGAGAGAGGTGAGGTTTAAGGGTTCATTTTTTTTTATTTTATTTAGTTTTAATTTTAATTAATTAATTTCATAAAAATTAATACAAAACATGGTTTTTTTACACGGTTTTCCAAATTTTTCCCTGACCATATGACCCCCCGTGCTTAAGAGATCCTCCTCGCACGAGTTTTCTCACACGGTTAGACTATCCAGGTGCACACCGAGTGATGAATAGTATTGGGGTACTACATAAGTGGAAGTACCCATGTGGGAAAGGGTCATGGTTTTGGAAACATTGTATATCCCATGAACCACGCCAGTAGACACTTGAAACAAGAGGCATAGTTTCTTGTAGTGGGCCGTATAGTTTCATACAAACCAGGCACCATCTAGAGGTCCTTCAAAAGATGGTTTTTTGGGTCCATCTCTACTGAAACAAATCAAGACACCCGAGAAACTTTTTGGGCGTTCACCAAATTCTGAAAAAAAATATCTTTTAAGTGATCCAACTCACTAAATTCCATTTTGAGTCTTGGTTTTAAAAATTACATGTCAAGTAAATCTAAAAGTTGAAATAAATTTAGAATTTCTATCTAGTTCAAAATTTGGATTTTTATAGTCTTGAATAGAGTTATAATACATAAATAATACAATATAACTTACCTTAAATTCCTTTATTTAATCCACACTCGGATTCTTGACTTCATTCCATCTATTAATAAATTATTGAACTGCCTCTTTCAAACTATCCTTACTCCCATAATTATTATTCCAAATTTCCTTGATGACATACCTCCTGCTCCAATTGAATTCATTAATCTCCATCAAAGATGCTACCATATCTTAGAATACCATATCTCCCAACTCATTCATCAAATATAATATCCTTTTATCCTCCTCATCTACAACTTCCAAAGAATTCCAAAAAATTAAATCAAAAAATTGATCAAAACATAATGAATGAATTTTTTTCATGATATGAAGTTTATTATACAAAATAATTAGTTACTTTTGAAAAAACATCATAAAAAATTAATTTTAATTTTTTTGTAGTTACATTGTATCATATTATAAATCCTTAGTTAAGAATACGTGGAGAAGAATACCACTAAGATGGGAAACCTCCTAAAAATACTCTTGATGAACATTTTTTAGGAAAAAAACATTCCCATTTCACCTTTTGATTTTTCACTTCAACATTAATAAATTTAAAAGTGTTAAAGTATAAATATTTATGTAATTACACTAAAAATGATTAGAGATCTCAGAACTAACATTCAACATCATCTCCACGATACTTTTTGTTGGAATCTTGGTGAAATTGGAGGTTTTTAAGCTCTCACATCATCCTCATATCTATACCACCATAACATTTTATCTCCTTTAATCCTTTCCAAAAAATAAACATTTCACCAAGAGTGGAAAATAGTAAATGTTTCTTATTGTAATTAAATGACTATGAGTGGAATTCATGGGGATTAGAATGTTAATTTATTTATTTTTGTAATGTAATATGTTAAAAGTCTTCATTAAAATTTCATTAAAGTTATTTTTGAACCTCAGTGGATATGGAGATATTATATTTTAGATATAGGTGAGAGAAAATAACTAGTAACATAGGTTAGAGTCAGTACATTCTTGTTGGGATGAGTATATGCTATCATAGTAGTGTCATGGACCTTTCAACTCTAAAATAGTTATAATTTGATTTTGTTTCTTGAGATTCATCACTCAACTCTTTTGTGTTTTTTGAAATTATATGAGACGTAGTCATCCAAAATGATCACCAATACCTAGTATGGGTTAAATTTTGGTTAGATTAGTTCAAGATACATATGTGGGTGTCCCAAAAATTTGTTGGAGTTTCATGAAGAAAAAAATCAAATAATAACTAATCAGGTTGTATCTCATCATGGATATTTAGAACCAATACCATGGGGGAAGGATAGATTGAAAGAGGGACTCAAATCAATCATCAATATATTGAAGAAAACCATGAATCTAAGGATATAATAAACTAAAAAAATATTGGTAAGTTTTACTAAAGTATTGAAGTATTATATCTCTATTCTTGATAGTAACAATTTTCATGAAATATAAATGAAAATGTGTACTTTTATACATGGAGAATGTTGTATTATCCTTATTCAAGAAAAATTAAATTTTTTAATACTCATGTAGAATGTGTCTTCTACACATGATGAATTTTCCAATCCTGAGGAAGAATAGGTTATTTATGATTAAATTGTGGAATTATTTTTAGATCAACAACATGTTGATGAAAAAACAAAAAAAAAATGCCACATCATAGTGATGAATAAAATTATCAATGAAAGATGTTCGTGTATAAGATTTGAGGTTGGATTGAATCATCCTGGCCAACCTATTGACTCCATGAAGTCAATGTTTATTAGTCATATTAGGTTCTTAATAAGGATGGATTTTCTAAACTATATTTATTCATGGAACCACATCCAACATATCATGATTAAAATCTTTTATAAATATATAATGGGAATGTTACGATATACATTATTTATTTTACTAAAAACTTATATACTAAAATATTGATTTTTATCCATATTCCATCTAGAGTTAGTTTATTTTATAATATTTCAATAACAAGTTTGTCTTAATGGCCGCTGGAAAATAAAACAAATGATTGTAAACTCTTCTTTTGAAATTACATCTTAGTGATGCTGAGGGGAATGAAAATCCCCACCCACTGGTTTGTTATGAACACAATATAATGCACAAATCATGGAATGATTTCATTAATCATCACAATGAAAAATCATTTCTGGTGGCTTGTAGTAGATAATATATTATTTAAAAATATTAATTTTATCCAACTTCACTAAAAATTCTTAATCTATGAAATTTTAAAAAAGTTTTTAAAATAAATAGTGTATATTAAAACCAATATACTTATATTACAATACAAGGATGTGGTATGATTGATTAAGGAATAAATTTTCATGTATTTTAAATAAAAAATAAAATTATAATTATTTTACATGAACCCACATATGCTCCTTTGATTATATGTAGATTGATGACTCAAAATCTAAATCCACTTTCATTCCATGTCATGTGCTATGGAATGAGGATCATGTAAATAAGAAGGGAAGATTAGTGGATTAAAACATAAAAATAGTTTGGGAAACATTTTTATGTATGAAATAATTGTAATTTATAGGGCTTAATAATATATTATATAAAATTATCAATTTTTGTTCATTTTTTATATGTTTTAGACATAAGAATTGGCAATTCCATACCAAAAGACAAGCGACATTCAATAGCTTTGAAGCAGCCTAAATAATATGATCTTGTTAGAGGATTAGGTTTTTGAGTATGTCCTCAAACATTTTATAAGATGATAAAAACACATGAAGTTATATATAATATGGAATGAAGATTGTAGACAAAAATAGACTCACTAGAATATATTATTGTTTGGTCTTGTTTGGAAGGACAATGTTTGAGAAAGGATTAAAGATAACTGGTGGTACAACAAAGATCCACACATAAACCACATAATCCCACTATATTTGATGCTAGTCAATACTCCTAACTGCATATCTTACCCATGGTAATAAAATCTTTCATTACTCTTTTTTGTAGACACGATTCAAACAACTTCTGATAACTTTAAATTACTAAAAAAATTGGGTACATTTTTATATGATTTGAATCTATAAACACCCATGTACATCTATTTTGTGATGGGAAAAACGTATAATATGCTAGGATATAAGTGATACAATCAATACCTCCCAAATGATCACCTTAGAGTGGTGATTGAGGTAGATCATGAGATGACAATAGAGTTTCATTTTCCACTTGATTATCCAGATATTACAATGGTCAAAGATGTTTTGGACCCTTCATAGCGTGGATGTATAATCTTATAATGATACATGAGGTATATCATTAACAAATTTATTCAAATTTAAAAACGGTAATGATTTTTAATAAAAAAATTTATGTGATGTATGCTTTTACAGATGAATAAAGTGGTAGAGAAATTGAAGTAAAAATAGAAAAAAAATCTAGTTAATTGGCCAAGAAAACAAAACAACCATTAGAGAGTATATTCCCTTCACTAGTTCTAGAGAAACATTTATTATCCTTAAAAATTCATGCAGAGACCATATTTAAATATAAATATGGTTTGTACATTAAAAATTAAAAATAAATATACAAAATTTCTTTCAAATATGAAATTGTTCTCAAGACATTAAAGGAGATTCACAATCATGAATGGTTGGGAAACATAGTTTTGAATATGAACATAAGGTATGTTTTCATAATAGGTTTGTCCAAATAGTGATATAAATAGTTTCTTCAGTTAATAATTATTCAGAATTTCTATAGGTGTATATATTAAAAATATATGATGGTAATATCATGAGAATCACAATTTGGATTCATTAATCCACGTATCATTTCTATGATTGAACATACATTGAATGAGGAACAAACTAATAAGAAAAAAATGTTGAGTGGATTAAAGTGTTTAGTTATAAATTATCAGATTACATAATCTATTTTATGCCTAAGATGGAAAATAAAAAAACTGAAATCTAGTCACATAAAACATATTTCATATTTTTCTATTAATTAATTATTATTTTTAGGGAGCACCGGATGAAAATCATAGTCAATTTGGACACCCCAAATATTTTTTGGGAACAAATTCCAGGATATCCAAATAGTTAACTAATATGTTTATTAATGTTTATAACTATTCAAATTTTCTATAGAATTTTATTTGAAAAATATATAAAGGGAATATCCCGAGATTTATGATTTCAAATAATTAATCCATGTATCATTTCTATGATATAATTTAATTTGGATGAAGAACAAATTAATAAGAAAAAATAAGAGTTCCTTAAAGTGTTTAATAAAAAATTATCAAAAGACATACTCTTTTTTATTCCTATAAGGTAAAGGTAAAATTGTAAAATCTATTAAAATAAAATATATTTTTAATTTTTTCATTTATTAATTGTTTTTGTTTTTTAGGAAGCACTTTATACTGATATCACTAAAATTGGACACCCCAAATATTAACTCTTGGGATCAAATGAATGGATATCCAACCATCCAACCACACATTATGTGTATTGTGAATTTTTAATACGCTAAAATCGATATTTTTTAGATAACTTCGAATTATATGTTTCAGTTTCTGTTTTAACAAGTATTCATTTATGATAGGTTGGTTGCGAAATATAGGCTAAATCATGGTATGAAGTCAGTGTCGGAAGGGATAGAGCCTAAGAACTACTAAAAATAGAAACAAATTAAGGTATATAAAGAAAGATTTACCTATCAAAACATTTCAAAAAATAATTATTATTTTGGCCAATGTATATACAGCGTCTTAAACAAGATAATGTCATAGATTGTAGATATTATCTTTTCAATTTTATGAGAGGAATCATAATGCAAGAAAATACAAGAATCCACCAATAGGTAATTTATGAGGGTAAATACAATTTCATTAAATATACTTCATAATCATTTTTTCTGTATTCTCTCAGTGCTATCATGATTATAAAAACCAAGATACTCAAAATAAGAAATAGATTTGTTTAGATAAAATTTGGTAGTGTAATTTTTGTGAGAATGTATGATGACAACAAATTTCAGTTATTACCTACTATATTTGTGATCTAATAAGATTTATTACCTTCAAAATATATTTAGGGTGTGATTAATTAAATTAAGAATGATTATATATTATTTTTGGTATCTTTCTCAAGGAACTGATTAATTGAAAAAAATTAAATTTTTAGAATCTCTCACACACAAACAGTAAAATTATTGGGAAATGGCGGAGGCAGAGGTGTAACCAGAGGCTGAGGCAGAGTTAGAGTCATAGTCCTATGTGGAGGAGTAGGAAGAGTTAGTGAGTGAGGAATATATAGAGGTGGATGAGGATATGAAGCAATGTCTTCAAAAAATAAAATTTTTGGGGTATGATGTTGAATGAGGATCATACCAAGATTGCATTTGACAACAATTTTGGAAAAGTGTACACAAAACTTCTCACTTAAGATAAGATCCCATGTGAATGTTTTTTGGTGGATTATTCAAATAATGTTTTTAACCTATTCTTTAACTAATTTTATATATGGTATTAATCAACCAGTAAGATCATTCTATAATGGAAGCTTCAATTTCTCTGTTAATGTTATTGAAGGAACATATGTTCCATCCCCAATCATAAAATAGGAATATAATATATCTTAAATGTTTGAATAAATATGTTTGTAATCTACCACGAAATTCAAGAACTGTATGATGTAATTATTATGAGAAATCAATCCTTGATAAATCATGGTCATCAAAGATAGTTGATGTAAAATTATTAGTTATTTGTTTAAAATTGAAATTTTAATGAAAAAAAATTGCACTCAATGAGGTCCATGAAAACATTCATAGATTGTATTAATAATTGAAGACTAATATTCATAATTCATTTTTTTTTGTTTAGGAATTATTCCAATATAAACCCCACACATGATGAAACCTATATGAATAAAAGTTCATGTTTCCAGTTTAAAATGACATTTTAGTAAAAAAACAAAAGAGGCATACTCAAAAATATGGAAAAATTAAAATCGTTTTTAAAAAATATTAAAGTTATCCATAAGACTTCTTAGATGTTTCAGAATCATCCTCACCTCAATCTGATGCACAGTGTGGCCGGTATGACTCTAAGTGTGTCATTTTATTCAAAACTGACATTAATTTTAGTGCAAAAATATTGACATACAGAAAAGTAATAAAAAATAATTCATATTTTTTTTATACCTTATTAAATTGATCTATAATTAATTTTTGATGTGTATGATGTAGAGACACCTCAATCCAACTCATGGTGTGACCGATATGGCTCAAAACATCTATTACAAGTTTAAAATTAACATTTTAATAAAATAAAGTGGAATTCATTAAACACTAAGAAAACTCACTCATATTGTATTGATAACTTATTGTATAGATTTAGAATTAATTTTTGACATATAGGAATTAGTATCATGTAGAACCCACACCCAATTAAACATGTACGAAAAAAATTGCAGGTTTCCAGTTTAAAATGACATTTTATAAAAAAACAGAATTGGCATACTCAAAACCCTAATAAATACATTCGTATAGCATTGATAATTTATTAAAATGATTCATAAGTCATTTGAGGTGTTTTATAATAATTCTCACCTCAATCTGATGCACGGTGTGACTGGTATAACACCAAGTACATCTTTTATTCAAAATTGATATTAATTTTAGAGGAAAAGACAAGTGACATAATAAAAACTAATAAAACACATTAACTTTTTTTTATTAAATTAGTAAAATGATACATAAGTCATTTTCCATTGTATATTAATCATCCAAAACTCAATCATACTCATGGTGTGATAAATATGACTAAAAGTGTTTGTTTTCAATTTAAAATTGACATTTTAATACAAAATTTTTTTCACTCACCAAAATATAATCAAACATGTTTAAGTTGTCTTGATATTTTAGTAGAATTATTTATAATTATTTTTTGGTATATAGGTACTAGTCTAATGCGAATCCCGCACATGATAAACGTGTATGTCTAAAAGTTCATATTTCTAGTTTAAAATGAAATTTTAGTAAAAAAACAAAAGTGGCATGCTCAAAAATAAAGACACACATTAATATTTTCGTGATAATTTTTTGATATTATACATATGTCATTTAACTCTTTTTAAGATCATCATATCCTCAATCTGACGCACTATGTACCTTATATGACCCCATGTGTGACTTTTTATTCATAATTGACGTTAATTTCAGGGAAAGAACAACTGACAAACTCAAAACTAATAAAAATGTATTTAGATTATTCTTTTACTTGGGAAAATTATCCTTAAGTCATTTTTTTGTTGGAATCAATATAACCTAAATCTGTCACATTGTGTGACTAGTATGACTTATAGTTTCCATTATGAGTTTAAAATTTAAGTTTTAATACAAAAAAGTTTCGCTCATTGAAAATCAAGAAAACATGCTCGTATTGTCATTATAACTTAAGAAAATGATTCAAAATTCATTTGTGACATATAGAAATAAGTATCATGTAAAACCCATACACAATGCAACCAATATAACTAAAAGTGAAAGTTTCCAGTTTAAAATGACATTTTAGTAAAAAAAACATAAGAGGCATAATTAAAATTGAGGAAACACATTCATATTTTTTTGATACTAAAGTAAAATTCACTATAATTCATCTGAGACATGTCAAAATTCACTTCACTATAATCTTTAAAATGGTGTGACTGTTGTGACACCAAGTGTGTCTTTTTATTCAAAATTGACATTAATTTTAGTGAAAAAAACAACTATCATACTGAAAATTGATAAAAAATTATTATGATAATTATGTTCCTTTAGGAAAATAATCTATATGTCATTTTTTATTTTATTAATAATTTTCACCTCAATCTGACTCATGGTGTGACCATTTTGACTCAAAGTGTCGGTTAAGAGTTAATATTTACAATTTCAATACAAACAACTGACACTAACTAAAAACTAAAAAAACATGCTCGCATTGTATTAATTACTTATATAAATTATTCATAATTCATTATTTATGTGTAGGAATCAGTATCATGTCAAAAACACACATAATGAAAACTATTTGACTAAAAGTGCATGTTTCCTCTTCAAAATGACATTTTAGTTAAAAATGAAAATGGTGTACTCAAAACTAAGGAAACACATTTTTATTTTGTTATTAAATTAGGAAAATAATAAAAAAGTAATTTTATATATTATATGATCATATTTACCTCAATTGGATTCATGTTTGGACTTGCATAACTCTAAGTGCATCTTCTAATTTAAAATTGACATTAATTTTAGTGGAAAAACAACTGACATACTCAAAACCATGTAAAAAATTCATATAGTTTTGGTACTTTAGTAAAATGATCTATGAGTCATTTTTTATTTATATAAATCATCCACATCACAATATGACTCGTTGTGTGACTTATATGACTCGAAGTGGTTGTTGTCAGTTTAAAATTGACATTTTAAATACAAAAAACTATTGCTAAATGAAAGCTGAGAAAACATGCGCTGATTGTTGTGATAATTAAGGACACCGATTAATAATTCATTTTTTACATTGAGGAATTAGTCTCTTATTAACACTATTCATGATTCATCTTATATGACTTAAAGTGCATGTTTCTAATTAAAAATGGAATTTTAGTAAAAAAACAAATGCGGGATACTTGAAAAAAATGAAATGAATTTAGATTGTTTTTATACATTATTAAAATGATATATAAGTAATTTTAGACGTTTTGGAATCATCCCCATCCCAATATGATGATTTGTGTGATAGTTATGACTCCATGTGTGTCTTTTTATTAAAAAGTGACAAAACTTTTAGTGGAAAAAACTACTAACATACACAAAATGTTGAAAATTCATTAATATTGTTTTGGTAATTTAGTAAAATGATCCATAAGTAATTTTTTATTTTTAAGAATCGGTATCACCAAAATCTAACTCACAGTGTGACCGATATGACTCAATGTGTTTGTTATTAAATTTAAATTGACATTTTAATACAAAAAGTGTCACACACTAAAAGACAAGAAAAAGTTCTCAGATTGTCTTCAAATTTTAGGGAATGATTTGTAATTCATTTTTTGATGAATGTGAATCAGTCTCATGTCAAAACCACACATGATGCAACATGTATGACAAAATGTTCATTTTTTCCGTTTAAAATAAACTTTTTGTAAAAAAACAAGAGTGGCATACTCAGAACTGAGGGAACACATTCAGATTGTTTTGATAATTTTCTAAAATAACATATAATCCATTTGTTATGTGTTAGAGTTATCCTCACATCAATACAACATAGAGTGTGACTAGTACGACCCCATGTGCATTTTTTATTCAAAATTGACATTAATTTTAGTTGAAAAAAACAACATATATACTCAATACTAAGAAAATGCTTCTGAATTTTAATGGTATTTTAGTACAATTATCCATATGAAATTTTTGATTTTATGGAATCAACCACACATCAATATGACTCATGGTGACTCCAATTATTCCTTTTTATTCAAAATTGACAATAATTACATTAAAAAATTGACATTCCCTATAATAGTGTTTTTTTCTTTTATTTAAGTTTAAAATTTTATATCATTTAAAATTTTATTTTTATCAGATTTTCTATTTTTTTTCTTTGTTTTCTGGTTCTATTTCAATATATGTAGTGTGTTGTTAAAACGTAATGCATGATTTTTCTATGTTGTGGAGTACTGTAACATCACACTATAATATTCTTCTTTATCAGTGCTAATAAATAAATTAATAAAGGACTCATTTATCAGTTCTTGTAAATAAACTAATAAAGTGTCCCTTTGTCTGTGCTTTTATTATTGTTGATAAGTGGACCCTTTATGAGGAATTTATGAAGCTCTCATAAATGTTCTGTTTATTAGAATGAATTAAATCCGTTGATAAATGGTGGCTATTATTAAGAATTTTAAAATCACTGATAAAAGATTGAATTTTCAGAAATTTTTTGGTACACATAATGCACCCCTTTTGGCCTATTTTTTAGCATTGATAAAATCATTAGACTTTAAACGACACAATGATAGTTAGTTCTTATTTAGCACTACTAAAGGTATATTCAAGAACTACTAAATGCCTCTATTTTATAGTGGTGAGACACATACCTTTTACACAACTTGCTTATTTTGTGTAGTGTATATACTACCCATTATTTAATTTTGTGATTCTTATCTTGTTAATTATGGGAAATAAATATCCATCTATTCTTCTTTCATCCTTGCGTATTATGATTTAAAAGATACCAATGTGGTAAATGTTTATGTTATAATCTCATTTTTTATCATGAGTTTTTATAATTATACATCCAATGATGAGAATTTGTGATCCACCTATCAAGAAACTGAATATGATTCTTCTACTACATTTATTTATTGAAATTATAAATTTTTCCATTTCATTTTTCCTCTCTTTATGTAATAAATATTTCATAAGAACGTTTTTATGGAAAACCAACTTTATATCTTTCTTTGTTTGAAAACCATTTTTTCTTCCAAATCCATGTTTTTCTAAATATTTGGTTAAAATACTATTTTTATTATTATCCAATGATTATTTAATATTATTTTTATTAGTTTTATAATTTTTAAAGAATGTTTTAAAAAGTGTCTTCTTATTATTTTCTGAACAACGTAGTTTTTAATTATTACCGAAAATGTGAAAAGAATCATTTTTTTACATGTACGGTATGTACGTAATTTCACACCATCTGAACCACTAAATAATTTGAATATTAATTTATAGTTTTTCATTGTTATTTTTAATGAATTTTTTTCCAATATATAACAATTTCATAGTTTCAATCAAATTTATTTCAAATGAAAATATATTTTCCTCAAGAAAGTATTAATTATCTTTTAGGGAATTTATATTTATCAATGACAACAACCAATATTGTTTCTTATATTTTACAAGGTATATGATCCAATGAAACCATAGTTAATATTTCATTATATGTTTTATGTTTATGGTTATGATTAAAATATGTTTATGAAATAACCACCTTTTCAATGGGTTATGATATAATGAATTGATGCAATTCTTTAAAAATCCATTTCGTTTCCATGGGTTATGGTATGATGAAATGTTTATGAAACCCATTTCATTTTAGGTGTTATGATGCTATTAATATTTTATGATTTTTTGGAAAACAATTATGGGTTATATGATATGTGGGACATATATCTCTCTCAAATGATTTTGTTAAAGTATTTTCCCTCATTAGATAATGATTGGAAACAAGCTAATGTTCATGATCTGCCATGGTAAACATACGAATGTGCTTGATCCACTATGGTAAAAAGGTTATGTTGTCTCATTCAATATTAAATGGGTAATAAGTGTGTATTCTTGATCCGTTATGAGTTTATGGTATTCTTTGTTATCCTTGATATATGAAATGGTTTTTAAACACATGATGGTGCCACACTTATATGACTTGAACATCTATTTCATGATTTATTTATAATTATTTTCAACTGTTATGGTTTACATCTTTGTAAATGATATTTTTTTTATGAAAAGGATCATTATTACAATACATAATAGATTTGATATGAACTATTTACATTACATTTATAATCTAAAACCCTTATTCTTTCATATGATCTTTGGTTGATATCTTCCAGGTCTTCCCTTACTAAGCTACTCAGCTTACCATTTCATATGATTCCTTTCCGCATGTGATGTAGAAAGGGTTAATTAGGGTATTTGAAATAAAAAGACATAAATGGATGATCTTTATAGGATATTTTTAATATTTTTCATGAAATTCCAATATTATGTAACTAGTCTCCAAATATAGTAATATTTTATGGTCATTAGGTATATATTTGTTAAATGTATTGAATATTCTTCTTTTAATATGTTCTATCTTTATATGAAATTCCTTATTCATTACAATATTCTACATAAAATTTCGAAGGATTTTAAAGGTATATTTATGAATTTATTTTCTATATCCGATAAAAGACTAAAATATAATATATTATACTAGAAAAGTAGTATGTCTTCTTTTTTACATTGGATAAATAAAAAAATATTGATTGAATATATACAACTATACATGATAGGGTACTTAGCCTATCAATAGATTAATATAACAGACATCTAAATATCCCAATGTAGTATAAAAACATAATCCATAATTATAAGTATAATCAAAAGAACTATAATAATTATTTTACCTAACACATATATTTTTCATGTAAATAAAAGAAATTACAAAAAGTAAATTGATGTCATATGAGTAAGATATTTGAAAAATATACACATGGAATAAACATTCTATTATGTCCTTTATCAAATCCAAAAAAAATTTCTACATAAATACAATACCAAAGTCCAATAAACCCTAGTATTAAGTGAGTTTTACTTATATAAATCATGAAAAAAGAATCTACAGACATCCCAAGGAAATATCTATGATATAGGTACATCATAATTATTATAATTCTATCTCTTGACCCCTAAAATCTATAATAAAACCACACAATTAATGTATAAGGATAAATTACAATGTGAAAACAGTATAAATAATAATAATTAACTCAAAAACCAATGGGGAAATTAAATATACTTAATAGAAAAGGGGATTTTTTCTGGTTTCCAGCATGCCTCCAAGGAACCACACTAACTTTATTTAAGACATTGTCTGAATATTTTTAACTAAAATTTTACATTAAATGAATCTTAAAAATAACTAACCCATGAGAGGAGTTACATAAAAAAAATATAGATTAAATTTGTTTTAGAAAGAAAACTAAATGTTTTCCATTAACCATCCAAAAAATTAAATTTCATACGCAATATTGGAACACCATAGAGATCATCCCAAAAAATTAAATTCAGGTAACCTACTTAGTATCATAAAATATTTTTGTGTGTTTGTAATGAGTAACTAGTTTACGCATACCCATGAGTCACTAAAGTATCCATGCACTACTGCTATCTAATCAATAAGAACATCTAAATCATATAAAATATTCTAAAATAATATCCACATATTATTTCTTATTTATAGAAATTATTATAAATGTTTTTGAAATATTACTATAATATAATAATATAGGCATCATTATTTATGATATAAGGTACCTCCATAATATATTTTCAATACATACAATCCATTAATAAAAAAATGTTTCGATAATTTAGAAACACAAAAAATAATGATCAATAGACTATGGAATACCAATAAATCATAAAAAAGATCTTTCAACTAAACCAAACAATCCATAACTAATTATAGTTGAATAAATCTAAATTCATGATAAAAAAATAAAAAATAATTGATACCAAGGAAATACTCCACTTCAAAATTATAACTATGATGTAAATTATATTAATGAAACCCATTTACCTAAAAAATGTGGTTTAGGTTTTATATGACATCACATTCTTCAATTGTTATCCCCTACTACAATAATATGAGAATAAATATGGGGTCTCCTTTTAGTTTTTTTGTAAATAAAACAACTAGTATAAAATAAGGGGTGACACCATACATAGTATTAAAGTTACCTGATTAAGAGTAAACTACATATTTATTTTTATGATCAAAAAATGAATTTAAATTAGTGAAACAATGGGTGTCACTATCTCAGGATAAATAAAAAAACTCATGATACACATTTGGGGAATAGAGGAAATAAAATTATATGGATTTAAAATATATATAATTTAGAAATTCGGGATATAATTACGTGCAAAATTAGAAAAAAAATAAATAGGAGTACCTAAATTTGTGGGATCAAATCCCATTTTCTCCTTTATTTAGGAAGTATTATTTATTTTATAAATAAAAATATTTTCTTTAATAATAGGATGTTTTCATCAAATGTATGATATAAGACTTCCTAGTGGGATCTATTAAATCCACTATGGGGCATGCATATATATATGTGGTGATACAAAGTGGATTCTTGAGAGTACATGGCTAAGAGAGGTGGGTTTAGATTTTAAATGTATGTGGGGAATGAATTTAGATTTTAAACACACACATCATCCAAACATTATTCTTATATGGTATGGGGAGGGGGAACTAAGCAGTGAGTGATTTTAAGTAAAATTAAAATATAAAAGGGGACGGGCGAGTGTGTGAAAGTTTCTTCTTAATTGACAAGTATAGTTCATTATAATATAATTTATTTAATAGATAAAAACCTAAATTTAAATGTAAAAATATGGATAGAACCTATAAAAATTAATATCATACATTTTCTCCACCAGATGATGATACTCAAAACCATTTGGTGGAATAGTATTCGAATATTAGAAGAAATGACATCATAAGGATGAAAGGGATAAAAGAGTGAGAACTTGTAGTGTAATTTTAATTTCTGTCGTGAATAAAAATTACAAATAGACAATTAATATGGGTTTAATTGTTTAGGTTGACATGTCTAATTTACAACTACTAAAAAATAAATCATTTAACATTATTCTTGGATTACATTAGAATCCCATTGATTAACTGGAGGAAAGACCAGCAGTCATGAAAACACACCAGATAACATCATGTACCTGGTACCCATCCATTGGGTACTAGATGCTACTCCTATAATTAATACACTTCATCTTCTTTCAACTTTCACCATTCTCTTATAATTTTTTTTAAAATAAAAATTCTATCAATTTATCATAGAATGAAAAAAATTTAAAAATGGAAAAACAAACCCATAATATGAGGGTTATTAATAAATCTCCACCATCATGCATATCATCCCATAGAAGTATAAAAAATATTCTAATATAATTATCCTTCCCCACTAATATTTAACTTGTATTTTCAACTTTATAGTTTTATTCAGTAAAATCACATATTTCCATCATGTATATATAAAATAAATGAACATCCCTAATAAAACTCTCTTATTCTAATCAATGATGCATACAAGATATTCTAGATAGAAACTATTATTGTCTAATTCATTGTTATATAACCGAATAAAATCATATGTTTCATGTTAGAAAAATACTCTCATTCATTTTTGGGCTCTATTTTTTTGAAAAATAATGTTATAAATCCATTAAATAGATTGTGTAATTCATTTTGATTTGGTGTCATAGAATTTAGATAATTTTGAATGAAGTTTATAAGTGTTCTGGATGAAGAAAAGAAATAATTTTTTAGTGGTGTTCACTATTACATGATGAATGGTTTTATTACCCTAGTGGGACCATGTATTTTTTCATCTCACCATTGTTTGAGAATTTATTGAATTTTCTCCATAAACTATGTAGATAATGAATTAAATATCTTTTAATGAGTGAAACATTTTTATTGAGTAAATTTTATGAATGAATCATTATTTAAGGTGATTAAGAACACATTAATTGATTTTCTCCATTAATATGTAAATATGAGTCTATTTCGAGTAATATTATGTGAAGGAGTAAATATATGCCATAATGGGAAAATATTAGATTAAAAGTTTTTTATAAAATGGGTCACAAATATATTTTATTCCACAACTCTGGAAGTTATTTAATGAAGAAGGTAAGACACTATGAAGAATAGTCCATCCAATTATGGTGTTACACTGGAAAGTGGTGGTTGTTAAATTTATCTTGGATTATGATATTATATTTTTAGTATTATTATATATAACATGATAAAAAGTTTGGATCTTGCACTATTTTTTTAGACTATATGGTATATGCACCATGATAGTGATTTCATATCTTCATGGTGGTTAATTATGAAGATATCTATGTATTTAATGTTATTATCTTCCATGTATTTTTTTATTATATAAATAAAATTTTGTTGGATATAATTTAGAATAATTTTACAAAATATAATTGATTAACTAAATCGAGTAATGATTAATAACTTAAGTCTCATAGAATTCCCTCCTTCCCCTAAGAAATATAAATTTTGTTATCAAATCCTTTTTGTGATAAATGCTTACATATTTTATGGTATCTCATAATATTATTACCATAAAATATTTTATTAACTCCATTGAAAACATATTCTCTATCATAAAATTATATTATAAGATAAAGGTCATAGTAGTTGTCTATTGATTTGTGGGTGAAGTTGGTTTATTGTAGACACTGAAAAATAAAAAGATACCAATGAATGAAATAAAATCCATGGAATAGTATGGTTAATGGAAATTATTCTCCAAAAAAAATTCATCAAACACTCCATATTAAAGGAGTTGGGTTTCCATAAACGAATAAAAAGGAGGATGTGTCAATCAGGGATTATGAGGAAAAATTCACAATGATTTCATATTATTCCTTGAGTTATAACTTGAATACCAAAATTATGGTGGACCACTTATTTAGTGGATTAAATTCAATTCTTCAAAAATAATTGACGATTCGATTCTTTAAAATCTATTAAGATATTTTTTTTTACACTTATGGTCTTATAAAGATTAGGTACCCCTAGTAGTCTCATAGGGATCTAGATAAAAAAGAATAAAATATATTTATATATAGTAGGATTAATGTATAAAACTCTAGTGAAAATAAAACATAATAAACCATAATTAAAAAATATGGGAAGAATCTTCCAAAAATTGTATCAGCATAATAGGGAGATGCTTCAAGTGTAGAAAAGAAGGGCATAAAACTAATTAATGCTAAAGAGAGACGAAGAAACCCACTAATGTTATGGAATAAAATATGGTTTAGATCAACCCTAAACCTATGTTCCAGTGATTCAAAAATAATGAATAAGTTCATTATAAAATACAATTATTTTAACCAAGGTTTTTTTGAGATAATAATTGAAAACAAATTACAATGAATAAAGAGAAAGGATAGTCCTATATTTTCACTAATACTGAGATGAATCATGAAAGTTATGTGGAAATAAGTTCACAGGTAATTCATGCAAGTATAGAGATCCTACTATTTTATACTCATTCTAAATATTCTTTAATTTCATGGAAGTATAGTATAACTTTACAAACCCCACCATTAAATATTATAGTTGAGTAATCTATGAGAATAGTAAATAGAGAAATTATTATATCTCGAGTATATAAAACCACCCTAATAAATCATTATAGACTAAAAAAATAATAAAATATTATTATGCATCATTTACTTTAATTTTATTATATACTGGGAATGGATTGGATAACTATATTTAAGTCAAACATTAATTTCAATGATATGGAAATCACCCTCTATATCAAAAGTCATCCTCAAATTCTGTATATGTGTAAGGAGTAGGATGAATCTCATTAGGAATATTCTTCTCAAGATTGGATATTATTTCCTTTAAATAAATCATATATAGCCTAGATGATTGATAAAAAGTAGAGTATCATGCTTGAAGAAATTCTCATTATGAGGGAATATACATACGTATTCCCTAAAGAGTTTCCTGGTCTTCTCCTTGACTGAGAGGTTAAGTTCACTATTGAACTTATACATGGATCTCTGACCATATCAAAGTCTACCTATAGCATTTCCTCCATTATGTTTTAAAAAATTAAGAATAAATTACAATAAAATATATAGAAAATTATTCTCCTGAGTGATTCTCTATGGGGTACATTGTTCTTCCTCATCAAGAATAAGGATGGGTCAATACATCTAGGAATTGATTCTAATAAACAAAACCAAATAATGATAAAAAATTTATATCCCCTGCCATAAATTGAGGAATTTATGAATAAAATATATAGGTTCTAGTTTTTTTTACCTAGACCGTTGACTAGGATATTATCAATTAATGTTGAAAAAGGAAGATATTCCCAAGACTATAATTCAAACAAGTAATGGACACTATGAGTTTATAATGATATCATTTAGACTCACTAATTTTCTCGAAATATTTATAGACATAATTAATATATTATTTTGATATTACATACCAAAATTTGTGGTCATATTTATAGATGATATTCAAATATAATAAAAAAATTGGATAATCATAAAGAGAAATTAAGTAAGCTCTTCAACAAATTATGAAAATAATCTATATGAAATGAAAATTAAGTATAATTTTTGGAAGGAGGAAATATCTTTATTTTGAAATATTATCACTATAAAAGTGACATATATGGACAACATTAATAAAAATTCAATTAAGGAGTGTCCAAGACCAATATCTATGATAGAGATCCATAATTTACATAGAATATATAACCACTACCATTGATTTTTTTTAAATGTTGAGAATGAAAACCTATTAACCAAGATAATATAAAATGGAGTGATATTTCATTGGACCAATGAATGTGAAGAGAGTTTCATGTTATTGAAATTGATGCTTATCGTTACCCTATTACTCACAATAACATCATATAGGGAACTTTTCATGGTATATAGTGATCCTTTATAGAAGGACATGGGCTATGTTCTACTGAGAAATGATAATGTGATTTCTTATGCCTCTAGGATTTTGAATCTTCATGAGTAGAAATGCACAATACATGATCTATTGTCAGCTGTAGTGACCTTAAACATTATCATGTGGCAGCATTATCACAATTTAGAGATGTGTGAAATATATTCAAATCATAATTGCCTCATGTATATATTCACATAGAAGGAGAATAATATGATCTAATGAAGACAGATACAGATGATCATGGATTATGATATCCTAATCAAATACCATCTCGAGAAAGCACATAAAGGGTCAAATTCACTATATATATAAGATCATGTTATCTTATAAATGACGGGAATTTAAAAGCATAAAATTATCATAAACATTAAAAGGATGTGCATTTAATTAATTAAATAAGTAACAACATACTATATAGATAAAAAAATTATCCAACATTCTATTATAGTGAAGATAAAGTGTCCTTAATGGGATAAATTTGAAATACAAAAGATGGCAGAGGATATAAGAAAATGAAAATCATTAGAGCACAAAATTGAGGAAGAACGAGTTATATGATTTGGTTAATGAATATGTATACTATTACAATCATGATATGAAGAGTGATCTATCAAATGATGAACAAAATATAGAATTTCCTATCCAATCAAGGATCATGAAGATGTATCGATATCTCAAAAAGGACTATTTTTTGTATGTTACAAAGATTGAAATTGTGTAATATACATCAATGTGATTGGTATGTCGACAATTATAGGAATAAAGGAAAAAATCACTAGGGGATGTTGATACCATTATACATAATTACATGGAAATGGGAAAATATAACCATGGAATTTTTAGTGGTTCTTTTGAAGAAATCCATTGGAAATACATAAATATAGGTTTTATTATACCTTCTTACAAAGACTTCTCAGTTCATTAATATTCAAGAGTACTTCTCGCTTGATCGACTTGCAAGGATATACATTAGAGAAGTTGTCAGGTTGTGTGGAACACCACTATCAATTGCATCTAATAGATATCTAGGGTTTTTCTTTCATGTTATAGAAATGTGTAAAAATTTCTCAAAATAATGAGTTGAAATTTATTATAGATCATCACCCCAATAAGATTTCCAATCTAAGTATACTATCCATACACTAAGGATATATTGAGAGTATTCCTGATGGAATTAAAATGAGGATAGTATCAATATCTTACTTTAGTTAAATTATCATACAATAATAGTTTACTCGGATAAATCCATATGGATCCATTGGAATTTCACTATGAGATTAGATCCAGAACAACTATGTGGTATGATGAATTTGGTGCATGTATGTCGATGGGGGATAAAATGGTTAAATAAATGGTAGATAAGGTCAAAACCATTCAACAACACATCAAGACAGATCATATATGAAAAAATAGATATGATGCTAACCATTCGAGAGACATAGAGTTTAAGTAATATATCTTTGAAAGAGTTTCATGATATTTTTTAGGAAGGGAATGTAAATTCCAAGGTATATTAGTGTCACGACCCATCCTGAGGGCCCGTGCCGTGACTACCCCAAACCCTCCTTCCATAGGCCAGGGGCTGACGACTAGCACCAAGGCATAAATCCTGGAAAAGGGAAGGAATTACCTTTGTAATGAAAACAACAACCACCACAGAGTAAGCTGGCAGAAGTAAACACTAAGTAAAAACTGGTACAATAGTAAGTGTGGAAAGTAAGTGGGCCAGAATGCAAACCCAAACTGGAAGTAATGTACAACTCGAAAGAGAAACAACAACTGAAAAGTAAAGCCGCAACGTCGATCCGTCCACTGGACGTCCCACCTGAAGGGTGGGTATAGATAGCCTCCACTGCTCCTCGGGTCCATCCGACCGCTCTAAATACGTCCCACCCAGTGGTCCACCTCCAGGTACCGTCCTGCTCGGCAAACCTCCACCACGATCAACGTTGTTCGTCGTCTGCAACCAACACAACGTAGTGCGGGCATAGCCCGTGCAGGGGTGAGTATAAGATACTCAGTAGGGACCCCGAGACCGCCAAAGGTCTCCTAGAATCCACAAAGGATAATCCACAAAGGAAAGATACAATCACGAAGTAACATCCGACACAGCTTAGGTATATTCCCATACATATAACTAAGTCATCAATTCTCTCTTGGCTCCAACATCCGAGCTCAAGTACAACCCAGTCCACACAGGAAAGAAAAACATAAATCCACACAGGATAGCACAACACAATCCACAAAGGAAAGAAAAACGTAAATCCACACAGGATAGCACAACACAATCCAAAAAGGAAAGCAAAATAGGGTTTCAGCTCACACAAGTATACTTCTTCGAATGACAATAGAGATGATCACTGATCCATCTTTGCCATCGGACCCACAGAGGATCGACAGGTACTAACCCCCACAATGACCCACAAAGGATCTGACCCACAAAGGATCGATACAATCAAGAAGTAACATCCGACACGGCTTAGGTATATTCCCATACATATACCTAAGTCATCAATTCTCACTCGGCTCCAACATCAGAGCTCAAGTACAACCCAGTCCACACAGGAAAGAAAAACGAAAATCCACACAGGATAACACAACACAATCCAAAATGGAATGAAAAACGTAAATCCACATAGGATAGCACAACACAATCCACAAAAGAAAATCAAAACAGGGTTTCAGCTCACACAGGTATACTTCTTCGAATGATGATAGAGATGATCACTGATCCATCTAAGCCGTCAGACCCACAAAGGATCGATAAGTACAAACCCCCGCAATGAACCACAAAGGATCTGACCCATAAAGGATCGATAGGTAACTAACCCCCGCAATGACCCACACAGGATCGGACCCACAAATGATCGATAGGTAACTAACCCCCGCAAAGACCGACACGGGATCAGACCCACACAGGATCTGTAGGCGCTAGCCCACACAGGACCGCTGAGCGCTGACCCACACAGGATCGGACCCACATATGATCGGTAGCACTGTACCACAAAGGATCGTTGAGTGTTGTAGTCATCGCCGTCGAATCCACTGAGGATCTCTGCACAATCGTCGTCGTCACAGTAGCAGTCGCAGCCAGCTCTAGGGTTCCCGCACACAGAAAGCTCGTTCGGGAGGGTCTGCTCCATGAGCTGAGAGGCTGATACATCAACTTACACATAGTCCAGATTTGATGTATCCAAATGTTCCGTATCATCAACAGGAACTCAACGTCTTAAACAGCGTGTCAATCGGACGCCCGGTCTGAGAGTTATTGGCTTTTTCGTCCCCGGGGCCCGGTTGGTTTTTAAGGAAAATCCAACCCGACCGTACTCCACCTGCGTCCAAACCTTAGGCGGAGTAAGCCAAAAGATCTGTCTCACTTAGAGAAAAACAACAAAGTCGAAGGCATGTCAATCGGACGTCCGAAACTCAAGATATGAGTTTTTCTGCTCTGAGGGCCCGGTTGGTTTCGTGTACGAACCAACCCAGCTGAACCCAAAGTATTCCGAAATCTTGATTGTAATATACTGAAACGACCGACTCTATCCAAGGATTTCATCTCCGCTGACGGCGCATCGTTCGGAGTTCTGTAGCTCATGTTATGAGAAAAATACCGAAAGGGTCCGGAAACGGGGGGTCTGGGCCCTGACCGACCCGGACCAACCCCCTAGGTCGGCCCGAACCGGGTCGACCTGACCCGGGTCCGGGTCTGACCCGGTTTGGCGTGACTCGGACCGGCCAGGGCCGCTCGGCCCGGCCTGGGCGCGACCCAGCCCGGCGGGTCGGCTCGGCTCGGCTCGGCCGAGCGGCCGAGCGAGGGAACCGCGGGGTGTGTTGTCCCCGCGGGAAGAGGAGCCGCGGCCCCGCGTGGGGCCACGCTTGGTCAGTGGACGCGGAAAAGCCGCATCCCATGTCTCGGTTGACCCGCGCGGTCGCGGGTCTGGTCGGCCACCAGAGTTGCTCCCATGGTCCGATTCCACTTCTGTCTATGTCGTAGCTCATCTCGGGTCTCGTTCTTCACTGCGGAATCAACAAATCGTCTCTGCGGCCGTTTTGTCGTCGTCTTCCATTTTTCACATCAACGAAGAACTGTAGAGGGTTGTTGCGCCGTGTTTGTTTGGTCCGCACCCTCCGCGTTAGGTGATAAAAATCGGGGAAAAAGATCAACACATGAAAACATAAAAAGATACAATTTTAATAAATTAAAATTTCACTTTGATTCCGGGATCTTTGTTTTAGAAGGAAACAACAACGGGAATAAAATATTATTTTCAAATAAAATCCATACGTCCCTGTAGTCGTCGAGTGAGCGTTCTACGCGGAATCGATCATCGCGGTAGGAGGTGATCATCGCGTCCCGGAAGGGCGTCACATCGTCACGGAAGGGTGTCACGTCGACGATCTCTGAGGGTTTAAGAAACACACTGATTTAATTATAACAATTAAATCCATGTTGAGGATAAAAACCGCAAAGGAATTTAAAGGACCACAATATCTTACCTCAACGGACGATCGAAGATTTGTCGCGGGGAAAGAACGTCGCGAAAGAAGCGTCGGCGTCGCGTCGATCTTCGAGGGTCGGGCATTCTTCGTCGCCCTTCGTCGGAGGCCAGCGTTCTTCGCGTTCATCGTGTTCTTCACGTTCTTCGTGAAGGGGGATGGAGATCTTTAGAGATTCTCTAAAGGTTTAACACAACATTCAAGGAGAAGGTGTGTTGTCCTTATTTTATTAACATGCCAACAAATTGAAAACGTGTTAAGAAACGAACAAAATTAATTCATAGAATTAATTTCAACGAACTTAACCTCCCAATTAATAGGAGCGTTTAATAGTTTATGAAACACCCCCTGTTGACTTTCATTTAAAAGGGTTTTCGCGGGTGCGTTACTTAGTGGAAAAGAAACGGTGGGGCTTGTGCGGCCCCCACCTCACAAATATCCTACCAAGAGGGTAGGATATTTTGGGTTCCACTTCAGCTTAGCTTAAGCAGCTTTAAGTGGCTTTAAGCGACTTTAAGCGAAATAAAATAAAGCTTGTCATATGACATTATTTTATTTCTTAACATAAAGCCCAAATATTTAAAAAACCACACCCGAGAAAACGCAACTCCGGAAGAGGCGTTTCTAAGAAAATACCAGCACTGTGATTCCATCGGTACCCTCGGAATTCGATTTCGAGCACCAGTTGAAAAGTCATAAAAACTCGCTCGTTCGTTCACTGAACGTACCCGATCCCAACTTCGAAAAATGATTCCGGGCACACCGGGCCTCAGAATCAGGTGCTTTCAGAAACTGCGTTCATGTAAAATTACAAAGAAAATTAAGAAAAAAATTCCCTTGAAATTTACGGGTCTTTAAATCACTCCCACCTCTGGGCTTTACATCCCTGTAAAGATACATCATAAGCTAGGGAAACAAATGTGGGTACTGAGCACGCATCTGAGCCTCTCGCTCCCAAGTGATTTCCTGGAGGTTCCCGTGCTTCCATATGATGCGCACTAGTGGAATCGACTGTCCACGTAGGACCTACTCCTGTCGATCCTTGATATCCACCGGGACCCCCACAAAAGTCACCCCATCATCAACGTCTATCTCCCCATGGTCAATGATGTGCGTCGGGTCAAGCATGTATCTCCTCAGATGGGATATGTGGAAGACGTCGTGCACCCGGTGCAACTGAGGTGGTAGATCCAGGTGATAAGCCACCTCTCCAATCCTGCTAAGGACCTGGAATGGTCCAATGAAGCGTGGAGACAACTTGTAGCCTCGGCCAAATATCCACAATCCACGTCGAGGTGAGACACACAAGAAGAAGTGGTTGCCATCCTCGAACTCTAGTGGCCTCTGACTCCTGTCACCATAAGACTTCTACCAGCTCTGAGCTATCCTCATCTGCTCCTGGATGACCTGGACCTTCTCTATCATGGCCTGGAGCATCTCCGGTCCCACAAGTGCTGACTCCCCAGGGTCTGTCCAGCACAAAAAAGATCTGGAAGGTCTGCCGTACAATGCCTCGTATGGTGCCATCCCGATGGTGGAGTGGTAGATGTTATTATACGCGAACTCCACCAAGGGTAGGTGGTCCTCCCAGCTGCGACCAAAGTCGAGGACACATGCATGGAGAATGTCCTCGAGAGTCTGAATGGTTCTCTCCGTCTGACCATCCGTCTGAGGGTGAAAGGCGGTGCTCAGACGTTGCTACGTCCCGAAGACCTCCTGTAGCCCCTTCCAATGCCGGGAAGTAAAGCGAGCATCTCGATCAGAGACGATAGATGATAGAACACCATGAAGCCTTATAATCTTATGAACGTATAAAATCCCAAGCTCTCCACTGAGCCCTGCTCTCTGATTGATAAGAAGTGAGCCAACTTGGTGAGTCGGTCGACAATCCCCCAAATGGAGTCGTGACCTCTGGAAGTGCGTGGAATTCAAGTCACGAAGTCCATAGATATCCCATCCCACTACCACTCCAGGACCTCCAAGGGTTGTACCAAGCCTGCTGGTACCCGATGCTCTGCCTTTACCTGCTGGCAGGTGAGGTATCGAGAAACGAACTCTGCCACAGCCTTCTTCAAGCCCGGCCACCAGTGCTGTCGTCTGAGATCCTGGTACATCTTCGCCACTGCAGGATGTACCGCCAAAGGAGAAGTGTGAAACTCTCTCAGAACCTCCTCTCATAAAGCGACTGGTACCAAGGTACGTCCTCTGAAAAGGATGTTGTGCTCTGCTCCAAAGGAGAAGCCATCAGGTGCCTATCCTGAGGATATCTGTGCACGCCGCGTATCACAGTCAGCATCCCCACATTGTGCCTCTTTTACTCGCTCTAGTAGTGGAGGAGTGACTGTGAGAGACTGAAGAAAGTCTGATCCATCTTTATCCCCAAAGGATATCTGCAAAGAGGCTAGCTACTCTGTCGCCTCCTCAAGTAGTTGGATGCTCGTCCTCCTGCTGAGAGCATCGGCTACCACGTTCCCCTTCCCAGGAGTATAGACTATCTCAAAGTCATTATCCTGGAGGAACTCGAGCCATCACCGCTGTCTCAGGATCAAGTCCTTCTGCGAGAAGATGTAACTGAGACTCTGATGGTCAGAAAATACTGTAAAGCGCTCTCCCATCAGGTAGTGTCGCCATGTATTCAGGGCAAAGACCACCGCTGCTATCTCCAGGTCATGGGTAGCATAGTTCTGCTCACGCGGCCTCAACTGACGTGATCCATAGGCGATCACTTCCCGCTCCTACATTAGAACACATCATATTCTGGTCCCTAATGCATCAAAGTAGACTACGTACCCTACTCCCTCCTCAGGCAACCTCAAGATAGGTACCCTGGTCAATCTCTGTCTCAGCTCATAGAAGCTCTCCTGACATCTGTCTGACCACACAATGGGTTTCCTCTTCTTCGTCAAAGCTGATAGTGGTTCCGCAACTCTGGAGAAGTCTGGCACAAATCTCCGATAGTAACCGGCTAGTCCCAATAAACTCCACACCTCCGTCACGCTCCTGGGTTGCTCCCAAGCTAGCACGGCCTCGATCTTCGCGGGATCCACTACAACTCCCGAATCAGAGATGACGTGCCCCATGAAGTGCACCTCATGTAACCCGAAATGGCACTTTGAGAGATTTCCATAAAGCTGGTGCTATCAGAGTGTGTCTAGTATAACCCGCAAGTGGTAAGCGTGCTCCTCCTCAGTCGTCGAGTAAATCAAAATGTCGTCGATGAAGACCACGACAAATCGATCAAGGTATGGCTGAAAGATCCTGTTCATGAGGCCCATGAACACTGATGTAGCATTTCTTATGCCGAATGGAATAACCAAGAACTCATAGTGGCCATACCGACATCTGAAGGCCGTCTTCTGCACGTCCTCATCCTGAACTCTGAGCTGATGATAGCCTGACCTGAGGTCTATCTTCGAGAACCACCGTGCTCCCTTGAGCTGATCGAAGAGGTCATCATTCCTCGGTAGCAGATACTTGTTCCTCACTGTCACCTGGTTCAGGCGACGATAGTTGACACACAGTCGCAAGCTCCCGTCCGCCTTCTTGGCGATCAAAATCGGGGAAGCCCAGGGTGAAACACTAGGACGGATGAATCCCTTTCCCTGCAAGTCCTCCAACTGCACTCGTAGCTCTCGAAGCTCAGGGGGGGCCATCTGATATGCTGGAGTGGATATCAGGGCTGTCCTGGGGTACAGATCAATATAAAAGTAGACCTCTCTATGAGGAGGTAGCCCCAGAACATCGTCGAGAAAGACGTCCGCATACTGATCCACCACTGCAGGAAAACTAGGACTCTGTACGTCAACTGCTCCTAGAATAAGGCTAGCCAACTGATGAGTGATGGGATATCCTCTCCTCTGCGGAAGTCAATCCTGTGCTGTGAAGGCTCCCTTCTCGTCGGTGAAGGTGAACCTACTCCCATCGGTGCGTACACATCGCACCTTGTGCCTAATACAGTCAATATGTGCATGGACTGTAGATAACCAATCCATACCCAAGATGACGTCGTAAGGCCTCGACGCCGCTACAAGTAGATCCCAGCCGAAGCTCTCGCCTCCTAGAGTAAGCTCACACTACCATCACCAGTGCGTAATCGTTGAGTCTGCTCCCGTAGGAGTCTCCAGCCGTAAAGATCGAGCCAACGGCTCTGTCGGAATCTCCGAGCTCCGAACAAGGCCAGCGACTATGAAAGAGTGACTGACTCCTGTGTCTATAAGAACTGCAGCAAGGGTGAAAACGACACAGATCATACCTCGAATCATCTTGGGTGTGCCATGGGCGTAGCCCTCCGCTACCTGGAGCTATGCCTGTCTCCGCCCGCCAGCTCCCTGTGGCCGGGGTGGACCTCCTGGTGGTGGTGGTGGTAGAGCCTCAAAGCGTCACCCACCACCTGCTGCTTGGCTAGCTCCTCTGCCTCGTCTGACTCCTCCCTGTGGACCACCACGGTCGACCATTTTCCTCTGGCTGGGTTGCCCCTCAACTGTCTGCTGCTCCTCGGCACGGTGGGTCGGGCAGTCACAAGCCATGTGACCCTGCCCGCCACATGTGTAGCACTGCCTGCCTCTTGAAAGACTGGCTCCACGCTGTGTGCCCCGCACTGCTGAGCCACTGTCCGGAGGTCGTCTGCATGAGGGTCTGGTCTGCCTGGACCCCTGAGTCATCCATCGACTACCTGCTGCAGAAGACTCTGCTACGTGCCGCCCTGCGGTAGGTCTCCCCGCTGGAGAAGTATCAGCAAGAAAGCTCTCGATCAAAAGGGCTCGCTCCAGTACTCCTGCCTGAGTCGGAATGCTGAGGGAGATCAGTGATGCCCTGATCTCGTGTCTCAAACACTGCTCAAGGGTCCGATCCCGGAAGAACGGGTCCCGTACCATGTCTGTTGAGTAGTGAGAGAGATCGGTAAATCTCGCCGAGTACTGGGCGACCGTCAAACTGCCCTACCAGAGTTGAAGAAGATCCTGGATGCGCACCGCACAGAGGGTGGCCGGGACGAACTCTGTGTGGAAGAGGCCCTCAAAGTCTGTCCATAGGAGTGATGCCTCATCGTGCACCTGGAGCATCAAGCTCCACCATCGTCCCGCTGCTGCGTGAAGTAGGCTCGCTGCGAGGATCACCATGAGGTCTGCTGGTGTCCTCACTAGCCTGAAAACTCGTACAACTGCCACCAGCCAGTCCTCGGCTGCCTGGGGGTACGTCTCCATGAAGAACCTGGGCGGTCACTAGTGCTGGAACTCATGCAGTGCACTGAGGCGATGTGCATCATCAGCAGTTGGTGTTGGAAGCATCGGTGACTTGGTGGGTAGAGGTACTGCCGGTGCCTCTGCTCTAAAAGCGCCATGTACCGAGGCCTTGTCGCTCGGCGGGCTGTCGTCACATACAACTCTTGGAACCCTTGCTGGATGCCGTCATGGGGCCATCCTGAAAAGAAACAGGTGTGCCACGGTCAGAACATTATACATGGTGATCTGACACAATGTAATCACAATGAAAACATGAAACACACACGCAACTAATGTTTTCGTTCATTAAGTAGAAATCAGAAGTCAGGGTCTTAGTGTACAGATACGTCGGCCGCTGTACCAACACTGGACTCCCTGGACTGATAACCACACCCAATATGCTAAACACTATTTCTTCACATAGAAAAAGATCTGAGTCTGCGGTAGAACCAAACTCCTCTGATACCAATTTTTCACAACCCGTCCTCAGGGCCCGTGCCGTGACTACCCCAAGCCCGCCTTCCATAGGCCAGGGGATGGCGACTAGCACCAAGGCGTAAATCTCGGTAAAGGGAAGGCATTGCTATTGTAAAGAAAACAAAAACCATCACAGAGTAAGCAGGAAGAGGTAAACACTAAGTAAAAACTGGTACAACAGTAAGTGCGGAAAGTAAGTGGGCTAGAATACAAACCCAAACTGAAAGTAAAGTACAACCCGAAAGGGAAAACAGCAACTGAAAAGTAAATCCGAAACGTCAAGCCGTCCACTGGAAGTCCCACCTAAAGTGTGGGTACAGATAGCCTCCACTGCTCCTCAGGTCCATCCGACCGCTCCGAATACGTCCCACCCAGTGGTCCACCTCCAGGTACCATCCTGTTGTGCAAGCCTCCACCACGATCAGCAATGTCAGTCGTCTGCAACCAACACAACGTAGTGCGGCCATAGCCCGTGCAGGGGTGAGTATAAGCTACTCAATAGGGACCCCGAGACCACCAAAGGTCTCCCAGAATCCACAAAAGATACTCCACAAAGGAAAGATACAATCACGAAGTAACATTCGACACTGCTTAGGTATATGCCCATACATATACCTAAGTCATCAATTCTCGCTCGGCTCCAACATCCGAGCTCAAGTACAACCCAGTCCACACCGGAAAGCAAAACATAAATCCACACAGGATAGCACAACACAATCCACAAAGGAAACCAAAACATAAATCCACACAGGATAGCACAACACAATCCAAAAAGGATAGCAAAACAGGGTTTCAGCTCACATAGGTATACTTTTCGAATGACGATAGAGATGATCACTGATCCATCTAAGCCATCGGTCCCACAAAGGATCGATAGGTACTAACCCCCGCAATGACCCACAAAGGATCTGACCCACAAAGGATCGATAGGTAACAAACATCTGCAACGACCCACACATGATCGATAGGTAACTAACCCTCGCAAAGACCCACACAGGATCGGACCCACACATGATCTGTAGGCGCTGGCCCACACAGGACCGCTGAGCGCTGACCCACATAGGATCGGACCCACACAAGTTGGTAGCACTAACCCACAAAGGATCGCTGAGTGCTATAGTCGTTGCTGTCGAATCCACTGAGGATCTCTGCACAGTCGTCGTCGTCACAGTAGTAGTCGCAGCCAGCTCTAGGGTTCCCGCACACAGCAAGCTTGTTCGGGAGGGTCCGCTCCACGAGCCGAGAGGCTGATACATCAACTGACACATAGTCCAGAGTTGATTATCCAAATGATCAGTATCGTCAACAAGAACTCAACGTCGCATACGGCGCGTCAATCGGACGCCCAGTCTAAGAGTTATTGGCTTTTTCGTCCCAGGGGCCTGGTTGGTTTTTAAGGAAAAACCGACCCGATCGTACTCCACCTGCATCCAAACCTCGGTCGGAGTAAGCCAAAAGATCCGTTTCACTTAGAGGAAAACAACAAAGTTGATGGCACATCAATCGGACGTCCGATGCTCAAGATATGAGTGTTTCTACTCCGAGGGCCTGGTTGGTTTCGTGTACGAACCAACCTGGCCGAACCCAAAGTATTCCGAAACTTTGAGTGTGATATACCGAAATGACCGTCTCGATCCAAGGATCGTATCTCCGCTTAAGGCACGTCGTTTGGATGTCAGTAGCTCAAGTTATGATCAAAAGAACGAAAGGGTCTGGAAATGGGGGGTCTGGGCCCGGACCGACCTGGCCCAACCCCCCCTAGGACGGCCCGAACCGGGCCGACCCGGACAGTCCTGGGCGCGACCCAACCCAGCGGGTCAGCTCGGCTCGGCTCGGCCGAGCGGCCGAGTCAGGGAACCACGGGGCGTGTTGTCCCTACGGGAAGAGGAGTCACGACCCCGCGTGGGGCCGCGCTTGGTTAGTGGACGCAGCAAAGCCGCGTCCCGTGTCTCGCCGGACCCGTGCGATTGCAAGTCTGGTCGACCGCCGCCGCCTCCGGCCGCCGGTGCCGCCGCGCCAGCGCCCGCGATGCCAGTGGATTCTGCGGGCCACTGGAGTTGCTCCGGTGGTCCGATTCCACTTCCATCTACACCGTACCTCCTCCCGGGTCCCGTTATTCACTGCGGAATCTAAAAATCATCTCCGCGGCCGTTTTGTCGTTGTCCGCCATTTTGCACATCAACGAAGAACTGTGGAGGGTTGTGGGGCCGTGTTTGTTTGGCCCGCACCCTCTGCGGTAGGTGATAACAATCGGGAAAAAGATCAACAAATGAAAACATAACAAGATACAATTTTAATAAATTAAAATTGAACTTTGATCCCAGGCTCTTTGTTTTAGAAGGAAACAACTACGGGAATAAAATATTATTTTCAAATAAAATCCCTACCTCGCCGTAGTCGTCGAGCGAGCGTTCTACGCGGAATTTATCATCGCGGTAGGAGGGGATCATCGCGTCGTGGAAGGGCGTCGCGTCGTTGCGGAAGGGCGTCATGTCGTCGCGGAAGGGCGTCACGTCGACGATATCTGAGGGTTAAAGAAACACATGTATTTAATTATAACAATTAAATTCATGTTGAGGATAAAAACCACAAAGGAATTTAAAGGACCGCAATCTCTTACCTCAACGGACGATCGAAGATTTTTCATGGGGAAAGAACGTCGTGGAAGAAGCGTCGGCGTCGCGTCGATCTTCGGGGGTCGGGCGTTCTTTGTCGCCCTTCGTCGGAGGTCGGCGTTATTCGCGTTCTTCACGTTCTTCGTGTTCTTCGCGAAGGGGGAGGAAGATATTTAGAGATTATCCAAAGGTTTAACACAACATTCAAGGAGAAGGTGTGTTGGCCTTATTTTCTTAACATGCCAACAAATCGAAAACGTGTTAAGAAACGAACAAAATTAATTCATAGAATTAATTTCAACGAACTTAACCGCCCAATTAATATGAGCGTTTAATAGTTTAAGAAACGCCCCTATTGACTTTCATTTAAAAGGGTTTCCGCGGGTGCGTTACTTAGCGGAAAAGAAACGGTGGGGCTCGTGCGGCACCCACCTCACAAATATCCTACCAAGAGTGTAGGATATTTTGGGTTCCACTTCAGCTTAGCTTAAGAGGATTTAAGTGGCTTTAAGCGGCTTTAAGCGAAATAAAATAATGTTTGTCGTACGACATTATTTTATTTCATAACTTAAAGCCCAAAAATTTAAAAAAACCACACCCGAGAAAACGCAACTCCGGAAGAGGCGTTTCTAAGAAAATTTCGGCATTGTGATACCATCAGTACCCTCAGAATTCGATTCCTAGCACCGTTTCAAAAGATAGAAAAACCCGCTCGTTCGTTCACTGAACGTACCCGAGCCCAACTTCGATAAATGATTCCGGGCACACCGGGCCTCAGAATCAGTTGCTTCCAGAAACTGTGTTCATGTAAAATTCCAATGAAAATTAAGAAAATAAAATTCCTTGAAATTTACGGGTCTTTACAATTATCACTTTTAAGACATTTAATTATGTTTGAGATATGGCTTATCGAATGAAATTTCCACCAACCATTGTTTTATGTACATTACTTGTTCCACAAATACATCTTGAAGATTTATATACTAGATCCCTTACATTTACTCTTTGTAGAGGTGGTAAAAATAGAAAACATTCTATTATGAGGAGCAATAAATGAATATCTTAGTTTGTGGGGAAAATTTTCTATGCGACAAGACATCTCTCCTAGTTAAAATATTATGGAGGGACCATAAATACAGGGTGTTTACAAGTGAACTAGATAAAGAAATTAAATAGGATTTACCATATATTTTTTCATCATAGTGGGTGAAATAAAATTTCCATGGTGGAATTCCTTAAGGGGTGAGAATGTATTGGATACGAATTTTATCAATAGAATTTATCTTCTGGTTATATAAATGTGTCATATATTTAAAGGTGGTATTTTATAAATAAAATGACCCAAATTATAAATCCATTAATATGTAATTATATTAATTTAGAAATTATAATTATAGAAAAAATAATTCTACATATTTAATGTATTATAATTGGAAAATTTTTTGAATATAAGATAGTTGTAATTTGTAATTTTGGGTTTTATCAATCTCCAAGAAAATTTACACTCATGAAACATGCTATAGAAAAAAAAAATATTAGTAATTAAATATTCATATTTAAAATAATAATATATATAACCTTGAGAGAAGATATAATTGAATGTAGAATGAATAAAATATGTTGTATTTATTGAATATTGGGAACCCATATGACTATTACAAATATGAATATTTAAATAGAAATATGACTATTGGAATTATTATATGATAATATTTTATAGTACTAAACATATACATGTAATTGTAAAATAAGTTTTAGATATCTCATAAAATTAAAATATGACATATTTATATCATGATACAAGTAAATATTTGTTTAAAAAATTATTAAATTATTTTTTAACATATGTATTCTATTTGAATTTTTATTACAAGTTTAATGTTTTGAAATAATTTTTTTTCATAAAATGTTAATATAAAATAATATTAATTATCATTATAATAATAATATAATTTATTTATACCATAAATAAATTTCCAAAAGAACATAAAAATGATCATGAAATTAATTTTTTTATTTCATAAATAAATAATGATTTTATTTAAAAATTTAATTTTTTATATTTAAATAATTATTTACCAAAATTGGATTTCATTTTTAGAATATAAAAATCAAAAAATGGTTCATTTGATTTTTTTTCTAAAATAGTTGAATTTTTTGGAGTAAAAAATACTATAAAATACAGGATAATACATTAGTGGTTAAATACATGAATTTATGGGTCATTTCTAATATAAAAACGCATTTTTTCGATAAAAAAGTCTCTAATTACATTATATAGTCCTAAGAAACAATAATCTTGATTTTATTGAGCCAAAATAATATTCAAAAGAATATAATATTCAAAAAACACACTTATCTTACCCTTATATATATCACCCCAAACCACCCAATCTCCTCAAATGTTTTAACTTCCTTACCTTTCCAAATATCTTCCAAATTTATTCCTCATATCTCCCATATTTCCCTAAAAGCTTTGGTATCATAAAAATACCACTCCAACATTTCTGAATGGGAATCCTAAGAGGATACATCCAAAGGGGATGGTTACACTATGATATGATCATTCTTTAATTCTTTCATCCTCTACCTCCTCAAGCCCATATTATCCTTGATCGTTGGATAATATCATTATTTTTAATGTACTAATTTTTTTAAATATATAGAATTTATGCTTCCTTAATTCTAATATTATAAAAATGAAAACATCATCCATAATTGGTAAGTTCACCATATCTGTGGATGATGAGTTTTTTTATTCTATTTCCAATTCGTAGTAGAAAATTTTTTATAGGATGAGGGTAAATACCTATTTATTTAAAAATAAAAGAAAACCCCTTTAAAGAATGGAAAAGGAGAAAAACATTACATGGTAGAGGAATGTATTCTGTAAATAACCTATGATATTCATCAATAAATATTACATGTTTTCATATAAATATTCAATACATTTCATAAATACACACATAATTACTATAAAGGTTTAATTTATTTAGATACTATTTAAACAACATTTCTATTTTACAAAATAACATCAGTATATCCTATAAATATTTTATTGTTTTCTAATATTCACTAATATTCCATAATTAATCCTTTCTAAATAATCTGTGGAAAGAAACATAATAATGTGTGAGCTCATATGCTTAGTAATGGTAAACATAGAAGATATCGATCAATGATCATATGAAAGTAAAATACATGAATAAGGGTATGAGATTATAAATATAACATAATATCCTCAAATCAAATATAACATTTAGAGTAACCATTATCCAAGGAATAAAACAATATCATTTAAAAATAAATTAAGTATAATAATGAGAAATAATCATAAATAAACCAATAACTATAAGCTAATATCATATAATTTTTGTAGAGGCCTGAAGCTTGACGTACATGGACATTGCATGACTTTTTAGGAATACTTAATACATAACAAAAAACAACACTCAAGGACCTTAATAGTATAGTGTCTTTGGAAACTTGGAACATAATATTCTAATCATAGTGAAAGATCTTCAACATCTCCTATAAAGATCTTCCCATTTTGGTTTTCTTACCTAAAACCTTTCTTTAAGTCCTGGGAAAAGGTAACATATAAATGGTGAGCTCAAATGCTCAATAAGGGTAATCATGGATAAAATAAAACAAACCATATACATTTAAACTTAAAAACATTAACACAATGTTTAAACATCAAGATCTTGACCAATGACATAAAACATGGAAGTACATAAGGCATAGATCATAATGGAACATCAATCATGATACAATAGCATGGGAATAAAACTTTTAATTGTGTCAAAACATTAAGCACATGATATTATTTCCATAGTATCCATGGAATTGCTTCCAAGACCATCTTATTGGACAAAGTCCCTTACTAAACCGGGTTTACTTGTTGTTCCATCCCTATATTACTGAACATGATTTACTTGTCGTTCCTGCCATGTCTATCCCATGAGATATAAATCTTTACCCAATAAATTGGAGGGAGATATAGGTCCCACCCATCTCATATTGAAATCATTCTTACGTGTGCCACAAAATAATCATAAATCATTCATCATAACCCAAAGAATAAAATGGGATTCATAAACATCATCCCATCATCACATAATCCATATAAAACCAATAGATATTTCATGATAAGAAAATTGAAACCATGTAAATCATAGAGAAATTATACATGAAACATACACATATGAAATAATGTCATCTTATATGGAAAATGGTTTTGATAAAACACTTGAAATGAATTCTTGAGAAAAATATCCTTTCTTCTTCAAAATCAATTTCTTTTCACAAAACTTCATGCAATTTTAAAAGAAAGATAATTTGTTGAAAATAGACATGAAATATTTTGGAGGATGCTTCATGAAAATTAATCTTTATAAAACCATAAAAATATTTTCATGCCGTATAAGTTAAAAAACATTCTCCTCATACTTTTGTCAGAAAATTCAAAAAGTAACTCGTATGGTAATCAAAAGAAAGATTCCTTCCATATGATGTGGTAAAAGTAAAAAAATGGTAAAAATGTCATCAATCATACATGGAAGGAAAGTAAAATTTTTATTAAAACATTTTGATAACATATGGACATGGATAAAAAACATAACCCCAGAAAATACTTATGAATAAACAATCTCAGATAAGAGCGAGATTGGAATAGTTATCCCTTACCTTAGGTCTGATATGCTTCGTACGTATCTGAACCTCATGTATAATGATTTAAATAATGTCATTGACTTAATATTGAATCATATTCATTTTTATGATATCATATATGGTTCAATTATTACTTTATATTACCCGTTCTTTGGTAAATCCCATGTTAAAGCAAAGTTTTGGGTAAAATCATCTTATTTATCGTACATGTTTGGACATGTTGTTCCTGATGTTATTATTAATTATATCATGATTTACTTACTTCCAGAATATAAATCATGATTTATATATCATATATATTCATTATATATCAAGAATATACATGTATTTGTAATAGTACATAACATATGGAGGTAAGAAATGAAATGCACCGTTCATGGAGACGGTAAACCGTACGTACGCATGAATGCTACTTTAATTTCTATTTATTATTTTAATGTAATTAAAACATAATGATACATTGGTATATTATAACTCTAGTATTATATCATATATAATATCATTAACTCCATCTTTATACATTCCACAAAAGGCATTAACGAATCACATATCTTTGAGGGGGTGGTTGTCCGCACTTCCTCAAATGAGATTATCGTATTTACCGACTATGGAAACCATAGTGGAATTATATAATTGGGATTTTAAGAAGCATAAAGAAAATAATAAACATAATATAAATCATATATAAATACAGTACCACCATAATGGCCACCATTAGAGGCGGTAGGAGAAAATCGAACAACCATCGTTTCGTGAGGCGTTAGTTTTCCATCCACAGAAACATTATGTGCTTCATCCATTAGATAAAGGTGTGTGTAAATTTATTTATAATACTTTTAATTACAATATCCTAGTATTTTTAGGATACTGTTGTTGTCACAAACTAATGGATTAAAAATTGTTTAGGGGTTGGATAAGTATAATAAAAAAACAACTTAAGAGAAACTATTACCTTTAATTTGGGTAACTTCCTTTGGATTGAACCAAAGGGACTTCTTGGAGTGTCTTCTGCCTAATGTAAGTCTTCAAGGGGGAGTAGATAGAGGTAGGGATCTTAGTTTGGTAGAGTTTGGACGATCTAAAGGCTTTAGATGTGTGAGAAATTGCATAGAAGTGGTCTCCTTTTATAAGGGAGAGGAGGGGCTCTTTTGGAAAGTGTGGGAATATTATTTTATTATAAACTTATCTTCGGTTTCAAAAGGTCCCAAAATAATTTAATACGAATATAAGATGACTCATGGTGGAAATAAAATCATCCAATCAGAATTGGAAATGTTTTGGATAATATTTTAATCATTATAATCTTATTTATTTAAATCATTTATTAATGAGGTAAATACTGCATCATTATTGTGTAATAAATAATTTAATTTATTTGATGTATAAAAATTATAAACAAAATACAAACATGTATTAAATCGTTTTATCTTACCAATGAATATTTATATCCGAAAAACTAAATTATATATCCCCTTATAAAAATTAATTACTAAAGGATGTTTTTTAATGGCAATTTTGTCATTACATTAAATTAATTAATCTAATGTGTCATTGTCTTTCATAAGTGGCTCCATGGTGTCCCAAAATCGACCCAAGTATGCCAATGTTCAGACATTACTCATCCAATATGGTTTGGACAAGTGTTAAGGTAATTTTGAATTATTATAATATTCTTTTAACCTTGAATTGGCCTATTTACTTTTAATCGTGGTAAATAAAAGTAAAAAATTACTATTCACCAAAAATTATTTTTATCTAATTGAACCACATTTTACTCCTTGATATTAACTGTGTCTCTTGGATTTTCGAAATTCAACTCACAGAAGAGGTAAAATTATGTTTTATGATCAATTGCAAAAGCTCCTAGGAGGTCGGTAAAAAACGGTGAAAAGTTCAATACAATTTTTATTAATCTAAAATTATTATAAAATGACTCCAATGAATTTTATTGAACATATATATGTATTATGTATCTATTTTGACCTAAAATAAATTTATATCAAATAATTTATTATTTAAATAAAAAGTCAGTTTTATCCAAAAACTCAGTGTTTTCACTATTCATCAAAAATTGATGTTTTTCATAAAAATACCAAAAATTCAGCCTAAGATATATTTGATATTCTGAATTAAAAAATGATGTCTATTTTTCCAAATTCAAAACATAGAAGTGACATTAATTAATTTTAAAAGTAATTCCCATTATCAAAACAAATAACGTATTTTTAAGAAACAATTACAATCAAAAGAACATCACTTGTTTATTCCCAATTTCAAAGAGAAATTAATTAAAATGACCAACATTGGTTTAAATGGTAAAAATATATTCTAATTCATCTTTTAAACAAATTAAAAATATAATATAGCCATATAAATTTTTGCGATGAAAAATGTTGTTTCTAATTAAAATATAGCGTGTTTTTACAATTCATCAAAATATGAAAGTTATCAGAATCATATGAAAATTTAATCCAAATTAAATTTTTATATCCTGATTCCCATAAAGAAATTTATTTTCTCAAATTTAACTTATAAAAATTTCAAAAACTACATTTAAAGTGGGTGCTCCATCAAAAGGTGGCAAAACTGTATTTTTTGAAAAATACATATTTTACCCGAAAAATTTATTTTGTTCCTATAACAAGTTCTAGAAAATATGTAAGATAAATAATAATTTTATAAAATTAAAAATTTAATTTATACAATTCATAACAGCTAGTCCATAATAATATTATAACAATATATCGTTGTTTATTGAAACCTGGTATTGTGTACTACACATGCTATCGAGGAAGGCCGTGATTGCGTGTAATGCAAGCCAAGTCAGGGTTGCGTGTGATGCAAGACTTATTCATTGTTTTGTATAAAAAAATCCAACCATATTTCATTTATACATTGAATATATATATATTTATATACATACTCAATGTTGCATGGAATAACTACTATCAAAATTGTGTGTAACATGATCAGAGAATAGTGTTGCGTATACTGAAAGCTAATACGGTGTTATGTATAGCGGAAGGTAATCTTGGTGTAGTGTCAAACACAAGACATCAATGAAATTGAAAGAATATTTTTCATAAAATCTCGGGGTTTTACATTATACGCCCCTTAAAATTAATTTCCCCCTCGAAATTCGTCGGGGTTATAAATAATTTACTATTCATAGAAACCCACATCGTAAAAAGGAATACTAAAACTAGATTTTAAAAACTAAAGTTTGAAACGTAACGATTACCCAAAGTAACTCATCAATGGGGTTCCTTATAGGATAACATAGGTGAAAATATGGATATGGAAGAAAAATCTAACCATCAAGGTATGATGGAGAGTGGTAGAGAATATGACTATGAAAAATCCAACAATCACAAAGCCATAAATTTGTGATGATCTAAGGTACCATCAAATTCATCGGATATAAGGATACTAGGACAACATTTTTTTTGTTTTCAAGATCATTTCCCTAAATTTGAGGAATTTTTGAATCAAAATAAATACTTACTTGATTTTGGTACAATCTCACCATTGTTCGTGCCTTGAAAAATTTCCATTTCATATCTCAAAGAAATGATGTTGAATTTGTCATTCATGAAGTGTTAGCGGATCATGTGATAGAATGATGAGTCATTCCATCTAATTCAAACAAAAGGTTAGAAAATGATATCAAATATACATAAGTCCATCTATGGTGTGGTTAATCATATATTATTCTAAAAAAAGACTTATACATCATCTATCATACCGCTTAATAAAATAAAACTAGTTTCTACTAACCATGGACTTCCTGTAGGTCATTGGTAGGCGATAAAGGCCTATCGCACTTTGGTTGTGGGTTTGATCCCCATAGCCTTGTCCGACGTGACGGGTTGTCACCCGTCCTATGGGTTGCCCGTTTTTCTAAAAAAATACATTATTATAACATTACATTAATAATATAGAAAAAGTTCTAGCCTTAAACAATACTAACTTATGTCCAAAATAATCTATTCCAATATTTAGGCTTATCCAAAATTCTGTTTTCCAATCTCATATTATAGTGAAAATGATTACCAGAGAGTTCATAGAACAAGCATGTTAATACCATCGTTGATCCCCATATATCATAAGATATGTCTTGTTATTGGTCACATTCCAATCATGTGAATACCTTAATCATTTATTCTCTTGAAAAATGAATACCCATTGAACCTTAGTGAAAACACGAATTCTGTCAAAAGTTAACTCTTTCCACATACCAAAATCCCAAAAATTATTTATACTCAAACCATGATATCACTTTGTCCTTATATAATTCATGAGCTCATTAATACTGTCAAACATTTCATTATCTCCTTAGCACTTCTTTATGTTCATATTAGGTTCCTTCCAAAAATATCTGAATAACCTTTCATGGTAACCGGTACCATTCGTCATACACTTTCAAAACTTGAGGAAAGCCAACAGTGTAACAATCCTTAGATGTATCTATATTCCATAGTACCATGAGATTACATGTACAACATTATTTTGGAATCCCATTACATGAACACTAAATCATTCCACCACATCGTTTTTATATTCAACATTTCCAATAGTGATCGCATGTGACTTCCCTTTATCGTTTAACATAAGTGGTTGCTCATGTTGATCATCACTAACCCTTGGATTCGGGCATTTATTAGCATAATGTCCCATTTACTTTCACTTGAAGCATTAATGTGATGGTGGAGAGTGCTCTGTAGTCTTTTCTCTATTCACATAATTAGAATCCTTTTTCCCATTACTTCGATAATCAACTGCTCGATGACCTTCTTTTACACACATAAAACATTTTCTAGTCCCTTTAAGACAATATCCACCATGCTTCTTTCCACACATTGAGCATAAAGAAACATTCATCTTCTTTTCTCCATTGTTCTGAGATTTCTCCTTGAACTCCATCTTTCGTTTATTGTCAAAACCATGAGATGGATATGTATCATCAGCTTCCATTTCTACCTTGATAGCACAACGCACAATTTCTTCATAGCTATTGAAGTCTCTTATAGATAATTCCATTCGAATACTTGGTTTTAATCCACTGAAGAATCGATCAACTTTACTTTCAGGTTGGTTGATAAAGCCAGATGCATACCTTGAATGACTTGTAAAATTCGCTTCATATATACTAACAGATTCATCATCCTTTTGCTGAATCTCAAGGAACTCCTTTTCCATCGTTGTTCGAAGAATACAAGGGAAGTACATATAGAAAAATAAGTTCTTGAACTCATCCAATTCCATGGAGTCAATTTCACTTTGGGGCCTTGTATTCTTAATTAAAGTCCACCATTGATTTGCTTCGCCTTCTAATCGGTAAATAGACAGAATGACTTTTTCATATTCTGAACAGCGAAGTATGGAAAATATATATTCAATGGTACTGATCCATTGTTCAGTAAAAAGTGGATTTTAAGACCCACTGAAAGAAGGTGGACATTGCCTCATGAAGGACTCAATAGAATATTGTTCCCTTCTCTGCTCATTTGGAAGTCCAGAAAGATTCATAGCTTGTGCAAGTATAGCAATAAGATTTTGTACTCCATCACCCATAACATTGGTTTGTTCAGGAGGAAAATAATTTCATTTCCCATTACATTGATCAACATAGTTCTTTCAGGTTACATCCATCATCTAAAACCCAAAAAGAATAGTGTAATAGGAAAAACATATGCTAGGAAAACAACATAATAAATGAGGAGTAACATCAATATCTAACATCTTAGGTTTAATTATAATATCATTGCCATAATTCTAGTACTATAACCTATACTTATACTTAACCTTAGGGAAGTCCCTAGACATACCTTAGAAATATCTTTAGGGATCTCACTAAAGATTTCGAATCCTAGTTTCCAAAGGTTAACTAAACCATTCATCTGATACCAACTGTAGAGGCTCGAATCTTGACGTACAAGGACATTACATTACTTCTGCGGAATACTTAATACATAAGAAAAACCAACACTCAAGGACCATAATAGTTTAGTGTATTTGGAAACATGGAACATAATCTTCTAATCATGGTGAAAGATCTTCAACATCTCCCATAAATATCTTCCACTTTTGGTTTTCATACCTAAAACATTTCTTTATGTCCTGGGGAAAAGAAAACATATAAAGGGTGAGCTAAAATGCTCAACAAGGGTAAGCATGGATAAAATAAAACAAACCATATACATTTGAACTTAAAAACATGAACACAATGTTTAAACATAAATATATTGAGCAATGACATAAAACATGGAAGTACAAAAGGCATATATCATAATGGAAAATTAATCATGATAAAATAGCATGGGAAAAAAATTATAATTGTGGCAAAACAATACGCACATGATATGATTTCCATTGTCGCCAAGGCATTTCTGCCAAGACCATCGTAGTGGACAAAGTCCCTTACTGAACCGGGTTTACTTGCCGTTCCAGCCCTGTATTACTAAACCGGATTTACATTCCATTCCAGCCATGTCTATCTCATGAGATATAAATATTTACCCAATTCATTGGAGGGAGATATAGGTCCCATCCATCTCATATTGAAATCATTCTTACGCGTGACACAATAAAATCATAAATCATTCATCATAACCCAAAGAATAAAATGGGTTTCATAAACATCATCCCATCACCACATAGTCCATATAAAACAAATGGATATTTCATTATAAGAAAATTGAAACCATTTAAATCATAGATAAATTATACTTGAAACATACACAGATGAAGTAATGTCATATTATATGGAAAATGGTTTTGATAAAACACTTGAAATGAAATCTTCAGGAAAATATCCTTTCTTCTTCAAAATCAATTTATTTTCACAAAACATCATGCAATTTTAAAAGAAATAGAATTTGTTGAAAATAGTCATGAAATATTTTGGAGGAAGATTCATGAAAATGAGGCTTTATAAAACCATAAAAATCCTTTCATGGTATATAAGTTAAAAAAACATTCTCCTCGTACTTTTGTCGGAAAAGTCAAAAAGTATTTCGTATGGTAATCAAAAGAAAGATTCCCTCCTTACGATGTGGTAAAAATAAGAAAAGGGTAATTTTTTTAAAAAAAATACATGTAAGGAAAGTAAAAATTTTATGAAATTTTTTTTAGAACATATGGTCATTGATAATAAACATAACCCCAGAAAATACTTACGAATAAACAATCTCAGATAAGGGCGAGATTGAAATAGTTATCCCTTACCTTATGTCGGATATGCTTCGTACGAATCTGATCCTCCTGTATAATGATTTAAGTAATTTCATTGACTTATTACTGAATCATATTCATTGTTATGATATCATATATGGTTCACTTATCACTTTATATTACCCATTCTTTTGTAAATCCCGGGTTAAAGCAACGTTTTGGGTAAAATCATCTTATTTATCATACGTGTTTTGACTTGTTGTTATTGATGTTATTATTACATATATCAGGATTTACTTACTTAAAGAATTTTAATAATGACTTATATATCATATATATTCATTATATATCCATAATATACATGTATTTATAATACTACATAACATATGGAGGTAAGAAATTAAATGCACCGTTCATGGAGACGGTAAACTGTACGCACGCATGATGGCTACTTTCATTTATATTTATTGTTTTAATGGAATTAAAACATAATTATACCTAGGTATATTATAATTCCAGTATAATATCATATATAATATCACTAACTCCATCCTTTATAAATTCCACATAAGGCATTAATGAATCACATCACTTTGAGGGGGCGGTAGTCCGCACTTCCTCAAATGAGATTATCGTATTTACCGACTATGGAAACAATAATGTCATGATATAATTGGGATGTTAAGAAGAATAAGGAAATCATAAACATAATATATATCATATATAAATACATTTCCATCATAATGGCTATCATTAGAGGCGGTAGGAGAAAATTGAACAATCATCATTTCGTGAGGAGTTAGTTTGCCATCCACAGAAACATTAAATTCTTCATCCATTAGATAGATTTTTGTGTAAGTGTAGTTCTAATACTTCTCATAACATCATCCTAGTATTTATTGGATACTGTTTTTGTCACAAAAGAAAGGATTAAATAGAGTTTAGGGGTTGGAGAAGCGGAATAAAAGAAAACAACTTAAGAGAAACTATTACCTTTAATTTGGGTAACTTCCTTTGGATTGAAACAAAAGGACTTCTTGGAGTGTCTTCTGCCTAATGTAAGGCTTTAAGGGGTAGGAGAGGGATTTAGGGATCTTAGTTAGGAAGAGTTTGGACGAGCCAAAAGGATTGAGAGGTGTGAGGAATTGCATAGAAGTGGTCTCCTTTTATAAGGGAGAGGGGCTCTTTTGGAAAGTGTGGAAATATTATTTTATTATAAACTAATCTTCGGTTTCAAAAGGTCCCAATATAATTAAAGATGAAGATAAGATGACTCATGGTCGAAATATAATCATACAATCAGAATTGAACATGTTTTGGATAATATTTTAATCATTATAATCTAATTTATTTAAATCATTTATTAAGGAGGTAAATACTGCATCATTATTGTGTCATAAATAATTTAATTTATTTGATGTCTAAAAATTAAAAAAAACATGTAGTAAATCGTTTTATCATTCCAATGAATATTTATAGTCGAAAATATAATTTATATAGCCCCTTATAAAAATTAATTACTAAAAGAAATTTTTAATGCCAATTTTGTCTTTACATTAAATTAATTAATCTAATGTGTCATTGTCTTTCATAAGTGGATCCATGGGGTCCCAAAATAGACCCAAGTATGCCCATGGTCGGCCATTACTAATACAATAAGGATTCTATAAGTGTTAAGGTAATTTTGAATTATTATAATATTCTTTCTACCTTGAATTACCCTATATACTTTTAACGGTGGTAAATAAAAGTAAAAAGTAACTATTCACCAAAAATTATTTTTATCTAATTGAACCACATTTAACTCCTTTATATTAACAATTTCTCTCTGATTTTCGAAATTCAACACATAGAAGCGGTAAAATTATTTTTTATGAACAATTGAAAAAGCTTCAAAGAGGTGGGTAAAAGACGGTGAAAAGTTCAATACAATTTTTATAAATCTAAAATTATTATTAAATGACTCCAATGAAATTCATTGAACATATATAAGTATTATGTATCAATTTTGACCTAAAATAAATTTAAATCAAACAAATTATTATTTAAATAAAAAGTCAGTTTTAACCAAAAACTCAGTGTTTTCACTATTCATCAATAATTGATGTTTTTCAGAAAAATACCAAAAATTAATCCTAATATATATTTGATATTTCAAATTCAAAAATTATGTCTATTTTTAAAAATTCAAAACATAGAATTGGAATTAATTTATTTTAAAATTAATTTCCATTATCAAAACAAATAATGTGTTTTTAAGAACAATAACTATCAAAAGATCATCACTTGTTTATGTCTAATTTCAAAGTGAAATTAATTCCAATGACCAACATTGGATTAAATAGTAAAAATATATTCTTATTACACTTTAAACCCAATTAAAACGATATTCTAGACATATAAATTATTGCGATGAAAAAAGTTGTTTTTAAATAAAATATAGCGTGTTTTTACTATTCATCAAAATATGAAAGTTATCAGAATAATATGAAAAATTTATCCAAATTAAATTTTTATATCTTAATTCAATTGAAGAATTTTATTTTTTCCAATTGAACTCATAAACATCTCAAAAAACTAGATTTAATATAAGGCCCCAACCTTAAACCTTACTTAATATTGGATTAAATGAATAATTCACATTGAGGATCCTTTTAGGTTTAGAGTTTTAGAGAATTAGATAATTAATAATGAATTACATTCCACTTTTAAACAAAGTGGTTACATAAAATATAGTATTCGTTTTTCCCATCAACGGAAACATATTTAAAATAAAACATGGATTCTTTCTTGACACTTCCGTGACACTATCAACATATCATGCACCTTTCCCTTGACATGTGAAAAACATTTCAAAAACATGGTATGAGCATAAAAAGCTCAGTAAGGGATATAAAAGTATGAAAAGAAAACATTAGTCCATGTATGAAATCATACTTTACTCATAAAACATAAGCATTTTAACATAACTCATCAAATCATGAATAAATCATAGAAATAATAATGCATAAAGGTAACTTGAGGCATTCATAACATTCTTACGTAGGGAGTAACCCTCTTGGTTACTTTTGAAATACCCATCACAGTATATTCCCTAAATATCTTCGGTGAAACCTTAACGTTTAACTCCTTCGCGTTACCCAATGCACTGGAGAGCTATATCGGGCTCACCCGCCCTTAGTTTATCGCGGAACCACTCGTCTTCATAACAATACCCAAGAACCATAACATAATCATAGCATGTAACGTAAGCATAATGGAAAGATAACATTCCCACATTGCAATAACAATATAGCATTTTAAGATATTGAAATAATGAATCCATTCTAAAAACCATTTTCAAAACTATTTAAAACATTTAATAAAGAGATTTTTAAATCAAAGTGTCCCATACCACATTGAAGCTTTTAGCATTTTAAACCATTAATATCCATATAAATAAATCCTTAAAACCATTTTTAAAACATGGATATTAATGATAAATATTTATAAGATTAAATCATTAAAACATTTAAAGCGATATTTTAGTTAAAGGGTTTGTAACAAAATGAGAGACAATTGAATACAATAATTGAGGAATAACATTTAATCAAAACTTTATAATATCATGAGAATAAAGGGATTCATGATATAATATTCCAAAAGACAATATATAGACCATATAAGAGTGAATTGGTGCATAACAACAATGAAGTCTCAATGGAAATGTAAATAGATATGAAATCCATTATAAAGATGGTATCCTTATATTAAGGATAAATCAATCTCATAATTATGAGAGAAAAATATAAATAAACCCAATATAAGTGGATATTAAGTGTAAAATAATCAAAGGTAATTCACACATATTCAATAACTACATGTTGAACCCAAAGAAATCGAAATTGGGTTAAGAAGATCCCTTGACAGCCTAACGGCGTCACATCAAATTTTAGAAAAAGATTTTATGATATAGATAAAGGGTATCTCATATAATGGACAAAAAATTTACAGAAATAAGAATATATAAGAACATATCCCCACATAATAAGATGAAAATTAAATGACATAACAATAGAAGTCGTTTAAAAAGAGGAAGGTGAAAGGTTCCCTTACCGATTTGGGTAACTTTCGAAACGTACACCCCATGAAAAAAGGACTATATAACATTGATGTAAATACTAATAAACAAAATTATGTTACACAAAGAGTATAATATTGGACAGTACATACACCACTCAAAAAGAAATATTGGAAAATATAGCATGAATCTCACGAAAACAGAAGGTGAGATAAAAACCCCCTTACGAAATTTTGGCAGCCTAACGACGCCAATTAAAACATCCAAAATGGATTGATGAGAGAAAATAGGGTCTCTAATCAAATTAACATAAAACATACAGTATGATTAATATAAAATAACATCCCAATCATAAGAAAGATGAGCTTAAAAGGAATGACATAAAAGAGTGTACTTAAAAAGAAAGAGAGAGGTAGGATCCCTTACACTGTGTCTGACATGACTCGATCATTCATTAATCACATGAATAATAAAATTTGGTCAATTTATAATTTTTTAAGGACCTAAGTTAAATTTTATTATTCAGTTAATATCACATATTATAATGTTATAATAATTGGTTAATAAAGTGAGTTCATATCAGGTTTTTTTGTTGATATTTGGTACACGAGTAAAAATCGAACTTGTTGGAAAAGAATTTTCCATGTAGTTGTAGGTAAATCATATCCAGAATATTATTGATGTTTTAAATATCATATAAATCTAGTATATATTCATTTTATAGTATTCCATATCATTTGTAGATAATAAATTAAAAGCACCATTCATGGAGACGGTAGGCCGTACGTATGCATGAACGCTACTTTCATTTTTTTTGTCATATTAATGGAATTAAAACAAAATGAGATATATATATATTATAATTACATAATTATATCCTTAATTAAGATATAAGGTTATATTATAATTACAGTAGGATATCATATGTAATACTATTAATTCCATCCAATATACGTCCCACATATGGCATTAACGAATCAAATCACTTTGAGGGGGCGGTAGTCCGCACTTCCTAAAATGAAGATATCACATTTAACCATAATGGAAACCATAAAGGAATTCCATAAATGAAAAATAAATAATCTTAAGGAAAACCTAAACATATTATATATCATATATAAATATAGTGACATCTTAATGGCCACCTTTGAAGGTGTTAAAATAATATTGAACAATCATCGTTTCGTGAGGCAGTAATTCGCCATCCACAGAAACATCATGTTCTTTAACCATTAGACGGAGGTGTGTGAAAGTGTAGTAAGAATATTTCTTATAAAAACATCCTATAATATTTAAGATACTTTTTTTGTTACAAAAAAAGGTAATATAAATATTTTAGTGGTTTGGAGAAGAAAAATAAAACAAAAGAACACAAGGGAAGACATTACCTTTAAATCGGGTAACTCTCTTTGATTTGAGCTCAAAGGATTCCTTGGAATGGATTATAACTAAATTGAGGCTTCAATGATGAATATAGAGATGTGGAGAGATGAAATGGTTAGGGTTTGGCCGAGAAAAAGGCTTGAGAGGTGTGTTTAAGGTGATAGATTTGGGGGCCTTTTATAAGAGGAGAGGAGGGGCACTCTTGGAATGTTATAAAATATTACTTTTATTATAAAATGCTTTTCGGATTTAAAAGGTCCCAAAATGATATATTTCTAGAATAAGGTGATAAGGTTTCGAAATCCACACATTAAATAGGTTTGTGACAAGTGTAATACTTATATTTAACCCTGTCTTCTCATTTTATTTAAATTGTTCATTTATGAGGTAATCCCTGCATCATCACGGTGTCATAAATAAATTAATTTATTTAATATATAAAAATTATTAAAAAAATATAATGATTTAGGAAATATTTTTATATTTCTAATTAATATTTATAGTAAAAAATGTGACTTTTATATCCCCATATAAAAATTGTTTTACTAAAACAACACATGTTTGTGATGTTTTAATTTTAACTTTAAATAAAAAGGTATTAATGTCATTTTTCAAGAAAAGTTTCTCCATGGGGTCCCCAAGTTTACCCATTGATTTTCTGGGTCGACCATGAATCATCCAATGAGGTTAGTACATGTGTCTAGGTCATTTCATATTATTAAAACATTATTTCTATCTTAAACTACACTAATTACCTCTAATCGCGATTAAAACATAAAAGTTATTATTCACAAAAAAAAATTATTTTAATCCCATTAAACCACATTTTACTTCTTAATGTCACCATGTATGTCATATTTTTTAATGTCGAAACACATATGTGGTAAAATTTTCATTTAAACAAAAAATCATTTTTTTAAGTACCACTTAGTGGTTTCACTGTTCATCAAAAACTGAAGTTTTCCAGAAAAATACCAAAAATTCACCATAAGCTATATTTGATATTCCGAATTCAAAAATGATTTCTATTTTAAAAAATTAAAAACATATATGTTACATTAATTAATTTAATAATTAATTCCTGCTGTCAGATCAAATAGTGTGTTTTTATGAAACAATAAGTATCAAAAGATTGACACTAGTTTAAGTCCAATTTCAAGAGGAAATTAATTCCAAAGACCACTATTGGAGTAAATGGTAAAAATATATTCTAATTTCATTTCAAAACCAATTCAAAAGATAATATAATCATATAAATAAATGATATTAAAAATAGTTTTTGAATTAAAATACAACATTTTCCACTATTCATTAAAAAATGAACATTATCGGAAAAATACCAAAAATTTACACAAAGTAAATTTTGATGTCCTGATTCTATAGAAGAATTTTATTTAGTCAGATATAACACATAAAATTTTCAAAAGTGGATTTAAAAGATATTCGTCATCAAAAGGCGGTTAATCGACTTTTTAAAGAATATTAGAATGTTTACGCTTAAAATTGGATTCATTTGCATTTTTAATCCTCTAAAATTTATTGTAAAAAGTAAAAAAATTTGACAAACATATTTAATAATTTTGTAGTTAGTTCTATTCATTCCTGCTGTTACAACGGCTAGGCGTTAACTACAATTTAAAATAATATTATTTTCTTATTAGAGTGCAACGTAAGATTCTCAAGAAACTCGTTGTTGCGTATTGGGTATGCCATCGAGCATAGCATCCCCATTAAAGTTATATTAACATTTTATTCACAAATATGGATAAATGTGAAAATTTCATATTCTTTATTTCCCTGGGGTGTTACATCCTTCCCCCCTTTTGGGAATTGCGTCCTCAAAATTTTAAAATTGGGATTGGAAACATCATTGAAAATCCCACATCGGAACAAGAGTCAGTAAAAAAATCACTTTAAAATAAAGAAATAGAAGTACAAATGTCAACCAAGTTAACCCATACTAGGATTACATGTAGGAAAACATGGATATGGAGGAAAAAACAAAGGGTCATGTTCTAGGGGAGAGTGATAGTAAACATGTCTAGGAGAAATTAAACCATAAGAAAATCACAAACTTGTGATGGGTTCAACGGTATTTGATTCCCCAATAGGAAAAGTTAATAGACAACATTTTGGTTTTAAGTTTCTTTTCATTGAGTAAATTATTTTTGAGCTTAACTAAATCATAATGAAACATACTTACTTGTCACATAGACTTTCAACTTTTAATAGATTCCTTAATTAAACTCATATTTTCCCCAGAAGATGAGTTTTTAGGAAGACTTGTTCGCATTAAGAGTACTATAAACAACTTCTTGAGAATCAACTAATCCACAAAATAGAACTATATATTTCCCATGTATTTAGACAAAATCCAAAACAAAAAATTGTTAGTATGAGATTAGATAATCCAAAAAAGTATAATCCTTTATAAAAATAAAATCTATTCTTAATCTCAATAATTTGTCCAAAAAACCCCAAAGTTCAATGAAGACCATTCAATAAACAATTGTCCATAAAATTATTCAAAGTAAACCAAACTAAGATTGAAACCCAAATATTTGAAGGATTTTATCACATATTCTTCCAAGGTACAAATTAACTTTTATCTCCAAATAACATCAATTGCTCTTAAATTCTCATATTGAAAAGTAATTAACCTAATCACATATCCTCGATGATATGTTAATCATTTCCATAGATAAACCAAAATAAACTTACTCTTGATTCCTAAAATCATCTAACTAAAAAGAATTACGCAAACTAACTAGGGAATTCATGTATTCCAGTGGTAGGCGATAAATACCAGTCGCACATTGGTTGTGGGTTCAATTCCCATAGCTTTGTCCGATGCGACGGGTTTTCACACGGTCTACGTGTTGTCCTTTTTCCAAAACTATATAATTCATAAAACATTCCCCAAAATGAGATAAAATATTCAAATATAATCATAACATATTTTAACATCATGTTTATCTCATGCCTTTCATTTTCCATCATAATATATAATAAACCATAATTACCTCAAAAGTAAGGATCATATAAACCCTAATGGTTACCTTTATAATTATTACCTGAAATTCCACATCGATTGGTCATCTCGTTCATGATGCAATACAGAACATACCAAGGTACATGTGGTTGATCATGACTCCATGATAGTTGGTTTAGAACAACCATGATTTTCCTCACTGAATCCCCCATTTCATCCAGTCTCTTAATCAGAGAACCACCACAGCTTCCTTCTAACCTATTGCCACTTTGGTGCCTGCTAAATCCATCCATTCACTAAAAACACAAATGTCTGTGTGAGTATATCAACAAAACCATCATGTACTAATGAGGAAGATAAACACTAAGATATAATTACTCATTCACTTTATCTAAAACTAGGTCTCTTTCTGAAATCCTAACCATTATGGTAATGTCACTTATGCCTAGAGAATACCCTAACCTCTAAAGTTATCTAAACCGACCTCTGATACCAACTATAAGGCCCCGACCTTAAACCTTACTTAATATTGAATTAAATGAATAATTCACATTGAGGATCTTTTCAGGTTTATAGTTTTAGAGAATTAGATCATTAATCATGAATTATATTCCACATTTAAACAAAGTGGTTACATAAAAGATAGTATTCATTTTTTCCCATCAACGGAAGCATATTTAAAATAAAACATGGATTCTTTCTTGAAACTTCCTTGAAACTATAAACATATCATTCACCATTCCCTTGACCAGTAAAAAACATTTCAAAAACATGGTATGAGCATAAAAACCTCAGTAAGGAATATAAAACTATGAAAAGAAAACATTAGTCCATGTATGAAATTATACTTTACTCATAAAACATAAGCATTTTAACATACCTCATCAAATCATGAATAAATCATAGAAATCATAATGCATAAAGGTAACTTGAGGCATTCATAACATACTTACGTAGGTAGTAACCCTCTTGGTTATGTTTGGAATACCCATCATGGTATATTCCCTAAATCTCTTCGGAGAAACCTTAACGTTTAACTCTGTTGCATTACCCAATGCATTGGAGAGCTATATCGGGATCACCTGCCCTTAGTTTATCACGGAACCACCCATCTTCATAAAAATGCCCAAGAACCATAAAATAATCATAGCACATTACTTAAGCATAAAGGAAAAATAACATTCCCACATTGAAATAACAATATAACATTTTAAGATATTGAAATAATAAATCCATTCTAAAAAACATTTTCAAATCCATTTAAAACATTTAATAAAGAGATTTTTAAATCAAAGTGTCCCATACCACATTGAAGCATTTAGCATTTTAAACCATAAATATCGATATAAATAAATCCTTAAAAGATTTTTGAAAACATGGATATTAATGAGAAATATTTATAAGATTAAATCATTAAAACATTTAAAAAGGTATTTTAGTTAAAAGGTTTTTTTAAAAATGAGAGACACTTGAATACAATAATTGAGGAATAACATTTGATCAAAAATTTATAATATCATGAAAATATAGGTATTCATGATATAATATTCTAAAGGACAGTATATACACCATATAAGATTGAATTGGTGCATAACAACAATGAAGTCTCAATGGAAATGTAAATTGAGATGAAATCCATTATAAAGATGGTATCCTTAAATTAAGGATAAATAAATCTCATAATTATGTGCAACAAATATAAATAAACCCAATATATGTGGATATTAACTAATGGAAATAAGACTTTTCCCAACACTTGCATTCCAACGGTTCAAAGAAACTGTTGGTATAGGTAGTCTTTCCCAACGGTTTCATTAAATTGTAGGGATAAATGTTTTAAAAGTCTCTATTCCCAACGGTTTGATGAAACCGTTGGGAAAGATGGGTAAAAACATCCCTTTTCCCAATGGTTCCGTTAAACCGTTGGGAAATATTGACATTCCCCAATGGGTTTTAAATACCTTTGGGAAAAAAATGCCCCAAATTTGACAGAAGCCTCCCCACAATTCCAGAACCATTCCGCTGATCTCCAGAAGCTCTCCAGAAGCGATTCCTTTGCAAAAACCCTTGAGAAGCCCCAACTTTTCCATCGGATCAGCTACTTCCAGGTTACACTCCTTCCATATTTTATTAAGGATATAGTTTCTCCCCTTATCAATAATATCCTTCTATTCTCAAGGATTTGGTTATTCCCAGTTTTTAGGGTTTTGGTAAAATTTTATGATTCACTAATCCATGAATTGTGTACTCAAATCACTACATCGGTTTATGTCCAATTAATGTTTTCATTACACATTTACATTTATAAGGGCATGGTGCCTATTGTGTTCTAATTTTAAAGATTCATAGTTTTTTTAATCTCAATGATTCAAATATTTTATCTTCATGTATATAAACTTATAAAAAATTGTTTGTAATATTTATTGGTATCATTTCATGAAAATCAATCCTTTCATTAAGATCATGTCAAACATGAAGATCTTGTTCATCTTAATTTTTTTATACTATGTGTTTTACATAACAAGTATGTATCATGTTTCTATCAAAATATATATATATATATAAAATGACACACTGTTCACTTATCCCTTGCACAATAGAACATATAAAGTATCTTCTTGAACATTGCAAAATAGTATGTGGATCCTAATTAGTATTTCTTCCTTCTTCATGAAACTAATTCATAGAATTTAAAATTCGCAATATTAGTGAATATTAGTTTTTCTAATATAACCATTAATCATTCTGCCTTCGACATCATACATGTGTTATTGAATCACCTTTTTAAAACACAATGACCATTTTCACTGATTTGGGGTTCCAAAAAATGCATGGGAACATAAAAAAAATGCATGTATTGAATCGTGTTTCTCATATGGTTTCATGGATACAAGTTCATATCGAAAATCATGACTGTGTGGTTCAAATATCCTGAGGACCATGAGATTTTTATTTTTCACACAAATGAATTTGTTTTCTACAACTATGTGTTTTTTTTTCACTATTGATTTGGTCGAAAGGAGATCTTTTTGGTCATTAATCATGGTTATGGGTGGTCATTTAGGATGTAAGATAGCGAGACATCATTTTACTTGATATATCTAATATTATTATTGATTTATGTTCAAGTTGATTATCTTTAACAAGTGATATTGTTTAATAAGTTTTTATTAATGGCTGTAATAATGACAATATGTCCTCCCGGACACCCCCCAGATAGCCCCTCAGACAGCCCCCCAGACAGCCCCCACCGTCCTCCCTGGACACCAGACAGCCCCCCGGACACCCCCTGAATAGCCCTCAGACAGCCCACGGACACCCCCCCCCCCCGGACCCCCCCCCCCCCTCATCCTTGGACCCCAGAGAGCCCCCCGAAACCCCCCCGGAACCCCCCCCCCACCCTCCTCCCTGGACCCCAGATAGACCCTCAGACACCCCTCGGACAGCCCCCGAACAGCCCCCGGACCCACCCCCCCCCGGACAGCCCCCAGACACCCACCGGACAGCCCCCCCCCCCCCCCACCCTCCTCCCTGGACCCCGGACAGGCCCCCAGACACCCCCCAGACACCCCCCCCGGACACCCCCCGAACATCCCCCCCACAAACTCCTCCTTGGTACCCAGACAACCCCCCATATATGCCCCCAGACAGCCCCGACCAGCCCCCCGGACACCCCTCAGGACCACTCAAACTGTCTCTCTTTTGTTCAAAATGGAATAAATTTTATGTGAAATCAACAACTGACATACAGAAAACTGACCAAACGACTTCAGATTCTGTTGAAACTTTAGGAAAATGATCCATGGGTCATATGGGACGTGTAGGAGTCAACCTCGCCTCAATACGAGGTGATGTGTGGATGACACCACCCAAATTTTCTCTCTTTTGTTTAAAATGGACAATATTTTATGTACATACGCCAAACCAACCAAACGCCTACGAATTCTGTTGAAACATTAGTAAAATGATCCATGGGTCATATGTGATGTGTACGAGTCAACCTTGCCACAAACCGAGCCACGGTGTGGCTGAGACCACTCAAATTGTCTCTCTTTTGTTCAAAATGGACTAAATTGTAAGTGAAATCAAAAACTGACATACGAGAAACTGACCAAATGCCTTCGGATTCTGTTGAAACTTTAGTAAAAATATCCATGGGTCATATTTGACGTGTACGAGTCAACCTCGCCTCAATCCGAGGCACCGTGGGACTGGGACCACCCAAACTGCCTCTCTTTTGGTCCAAATGGACAATATTTTATGTACATACGCCAAACCAATCAAACGGATTCTGATTGTGTTGAAACATTAGGAAAATGATCCATGGAACATATGTGACATGTACGAGTAAACCCCGCCTCAATCCGAGGCCCGGTGTGGATGAAACCACTCAAAGTGCCTCTTTTTTTTAATGTACTTAATTTTAAGTGAAAACAACAACTGTCATACGGAAAACAGACCAAACGCCTAAGGATTCTATTGAAACTTTAGGACAATGATCCATGGGTCATATGTGATGTGTATGATTCAATCCCACCTCAATCTGAGGCATCGTGGGACCGAGACCACCCAAACTGCCTCTCTTTTGTTGAAAATGGACTAAATTGTAAGTGAAATCAACAACTGTCATAGAAGAAACTGACCAAACGCCTTCCAATTCTATTGAAACATTAGGAAAACGATCCATGGGTCATATGTGATGTGTAAGAGTCAATCCTGCCTCAACCCGAGGCACGGTGTGGTTGACACCACCCAAATTGTCTCTCTTACGTAAAAAATGGATAGTATTTTATGTACATACGTCAAACCGATCAAACGGATTCTTATTATGTTGAAACATTAGGGAAACGATCCATGGCTCATTTGTGACGTGTAAGAGTCAACCCCGCCTCAATCTGGGGCCCGGTGTGGCCGACACCACTCAAAGTGTCTCTCATTTTTTTAAAATGGACTTAATTTTAAGTGAAAAAAAACTGACATACGCCAAACCAACCAAACACCTCCGGATTCTGTTGAAACATTAGGAAAATGATCCATGGGTCATATGTGACATGTATGAATCAACCCTACCTCAATCCGAGCCGTGGTGTGGTTGGGACCACTCAAACTGTCTCTCTTTTGTTCAAAATGGACTAAATTGTAAGTGAAATCAACAACTGACATAAGAGAAACCTACCAAACGCCTTCGGATTCTGTAGAAACATTAGGAAAATGGTTCATTGGTCATATGTGATGTGTACTTGTCAGCCCCGCCTCAATCCGAGGTGTCGTGTGGATGGGACCACCCAAAATTCCTCTCTTTTGTTCAAAATGGACAATATTTTATGTACATACGCCATACTGATCAAACAGATTCTGATTGTGTTGAAACATTAGGAAAATAATCCATTTATCATATATGACGAGTTAGAGTCAGCCCCGCCTCAATCCGAGGCCCGGTGTGGCTGACACAACTCAAAGTGGATCTCTTTTGTTTAAAATGGACTTAATTTTAAGTGAAAACAAAAACTGACATACGTCAAACCAACCAAATGCCTTTGGATTCTATTGAATCATTAGGAAAACGATCCATGGGTCAGATGTGACATGTACGAGTAAACCTCACCTCATTCCGAGACGCGGTAGGGCTGGGAACACTAAAACTGTTTCTATTTTGTTTAAAATGGACATAATTTTATGTGAAAACAACAACTGACATACGCCAAACCAAGGCACCATGGGGCCCAAACCACCCAAACTGCCTCTCTTTTGTACCAAATGGACAATATTTTACGTACATAGGCCAAACCGATCAAACCGATTCTGATTGTGTTTAAACTCTAGGAAAATTATGTATGGCTCATATGTGACGTGTACGAGTTAACCCCACCTCAATAAGAGGCTCGGTGTGGCCGACACCACTCAAAGTGCCTCTCTTTTTTTTAAATGTACTTAATTTTAAGTGAAAACAACAACTTACATACGGAAAACCGACCAAAAGCCTACGAATTCTGTTCAAACATTAGGAAAACGATCCATGGGTCATATGTGACGTGTACGAGTCAACCCCGCCTCAATTGGAGGCTAGGTGTGGCCGACACCACTCAACATGCCACTGTTTTGTTTAAAATGGACTTAATTTTAAGTGAAAACAACAACTGACATACGCTAAACCAAAAAAACTCCTTCAGATTCTGTTGAAACATTAGTAAAACAATCCATGGGTCATATTTGATGTGTATGAGTCAACCCGGCCTCAATCTGAGCTACGGTGTGTCCGGGACCACTCAAACTGTCTCTCTTTTGTTCAAAATGGACTAAATTGTAAGTGGTATCAAAAAATTACATACGAGAAACCTACCAAATGCCTTATTATTTTATTGACACATTAGAACAACGATCCATGGGTCATATGTATGTGTACGAGTCAACCCCGCCTCAATCCAAGGCGTCGTGTGGCCGGGACCATCCAAACTTCCTCTCTTTTGTTCAAAATGGACAATATTTTACGTACATATGCCAAACTGATCAAACAGATTCTGATTATGTTGAAACATTAGTAAAATTATCCATGGCTCATATGTGACGTGTACGATTCAACCCCACCTCAATCCGAGGCCCTTTGTGGCCGAAACCACTCAAAGTGCCTCTCTTTTCTTTAAAATGAACTTAATTTTTAGTGAAAACAACAACTGACATAAACCAAACCGACCAAACACCTTCATATTCTGTTGACACTTTAGAAAAACGATCCATGGGTCATATGTGACATGTACTACTCATCTCCTCCTCAATCCGAGCCGCGGTGTGGCTGTGACCACTCAAATTGTCTCTCTTTTGTTGAAAATGGAATAAATTGTAAGTGAAATCAACAACTGTCATACGTGAAATCAACCAAACGCCTTCGGATTCTATTGACACTTTAGGAAAATGATCCATGGGTCATATGTGATGTGTACGAGTCAGCCCCGCCTAAATCCGAGGCGCGGTGTGGCTGACACCACCCAAACAATCTCTCTTATGTTAAAAATGGACAATATTTTACGTACATATGCTAAACTGATCAAACGGATTCTGATTATATTTAAAATTTAGGACAATGATACATGAATCATATGTGATGTGTACGAGTAAACCCAACCTCAATCCTAGTGCCAGTGTGGCTGACACCACTCAACGTGCCTCTCTTTTGTTTAAAAGAGACTTAATTTTAAGTGAAAACAACAACTGACATAAGCCAAACTGGCCAAACGCCTTCGTATTCTGTTGAAACCTTAGGAAAACGATACATGGGACATATGTGACATGTATGAGTCAACACTGCCTAAATCTGAGCCGTGGTGTGGCTGGGACCACTCAAATTGTCTCTCTTTTGTGGAAAATGGACATAATTTTAAGTGAAAACAACAACTGACATACGCCAAACCAACCAAATGACTTTTGATTCTATTGAAACATTAGGAAAACGATCCATGGATCATATTTGACATGTACGAGTCAACCCCACCTCATCCTGAGCCATTGTGTGACCGAGACCTCTCAAACTGTCTCTCTTTTGTTCAAAATGTACTAAATTGTTAGTGAAATCAACAACTGACATACGGGAAAATGACCAAACACCATCAGATTCTATTTACACATTAGGAAAATGATCCATGGGTCATATGTGATGTGTACGATTCAACCCCACCTCAATCCGAGATGTCGTGTGGACAGGACCACCCAAACTACTTCTCTTTTGTTCAAAATGGACAATATTTTATGTACATACGCCAAACCGATCAAACAGATTCTGATTGTGTTGAATCTTTATGAAAATTATCCATGGCCCATATTTGATTTGTACGAGTCAACCCCACCTAAATCCGAGTCCCGGTGTGGCCGAAACCACTCAAAGTGTCTCTGTTTTGTTTAAAATGGACTTAATTTTAAATGAAAACAACAACTGACATACGCCAAACCAACCAAACGCCTACGGATTCTGTTGAAAATTTAGGAAAATGATAAATGGTTCATATATGACGTGTATAAGTCAACCCCGCCCCAATCTGATCCGCGGTGTGACCTGGACCACTCAAACTGTCTCTCTTTTGTTTAAAATTGACTAAATTGTAAGTGAAATCAACAACTGACATACGGGAAACCGAACAAACGCCTTCGGATTCTGTTGAAACTTTAGAAAAACGATCCATGGATCATATAAGACGGGTACGAGTCAACCCCGCATCAATCTAAGGCACCATGGGGCTGGGACCACCCAAACTGCCTCTCTTTTGTTCCAAATGGACAATATTTTATGTACATACGCCAAAATGATCAAACAGATTCTAATTGTGTTAAAACATTAGTACAATGATCCATAGATCATATGTGACGTGTACGAGTCAACACCGCCTCAATCTGAGGCCCGGTGTGGCCAACACCACTTAAAGTGCCACTTTTTTTTTAAAATGTACTTAATTATAAGTGAAAACAACAACTGTCATACGGAAAAATAACCAAACGCCTACGGAATCTGTTAAAATATTAGGACAACGATCAATGTTTTATATGTGATGTGTATGATTCAACCACGCCTCAATCCAAGCCACGGTGTGGCTGGAACCACTACAACTATCACTCTTTTTTTGAAGATGGACTAAATTGTATGTGAAATCAACAACTGTCATACGGGAAACTGACCAAACGCCTTCCGATTCTATTGAAACATTAGGAAAATGATCCATGGGTCATATGTGATGTGTACGAGTCAATCCCGCCTCAATCCGAGGCGCGGTGTGGCCGAAACCACCCAAAATGTCTCTCTTATGTTAAAAATAGACAATATTTTATGCACATATGCCAAACCGATCAAACGGATTCTAATTGTGTTGAAACATTAGTAAAACGATACATGGCTAATATGTGATGTGTACGAGTCAACCCTGCATCAATACGAGGCCCGGTGTGGCCGTCACCACTCAAAGTGTCTCTCTTTTGTTTAAAATGGACTTAATTTTAAGTGAAAACAACAACTGACATACGCCAAACCAACCAAACGCCTTCGGATTCTATTGAAACATTAGGAAAACGATCCATGGGTCATATTTGACGTGTAAGAGTCAACTCTGCCTCAATTCAAGCCATGGTGTGGACGGGACCACTCAAACCGTCTCTCTTTTGTTCAAAATGGACTAAATTGTAAGTGATATCAACAACTAACATACGGGAAATGGACCAAATGCCTTCGAATTCTATTGAAACATTAGGAAAAAAATCCATGGCTAATATGTGACGTGTACGAGTCATCCTCGCCTCAATTCATGTCACCGTGGGGCCGGTACCACCCAAACTGCCTCTCTTTTTTTCAAAATGGACAATATTTTATGTACATACGCCAAACCGATCAAACATATTCTGATTGTGTTGATACTTTAGGAAAATGATTCATTGATCATATGTGACATGCACCAGTCAACCCCGCCTCAATCCGAGGCCCGGTGAGGCACTTATGGAGTCACAAGTGATGAGACTCCTATGAAACTACCTTTTCACCATATATTAGAAAAGTGGTTTGTCATATGAAGATTGAAATGGGTGTAAATAATATTTGAGTTATTGAAACTCTTATTCAACTATACTGGATGATTGTTGTCATATGAGGATTCAAATGGGGAATTATTCACCATGTCTCTAATCAAATAGGTGGTGTTTTTTTGTTGTTTTATGTTTGTCACTGTTTTAAGTGCTGTTTTTATGTAGGTGTATGCACTGGAGGGGCTACAAGAGGGGCTGCAATGCAACAATTTTGGAAATACACAATACCAACGGTTTACAACCGTTGGTATACATTGAGAAAGAATTATACCAACGGTTCAATAAACCATTGGTAAAAAAACTATCCCAACGGTTTCAAACCATTGGTATAGTATTTTTTATTGAACATATGCCAACGGTTTCATTGAAACTGTTGGGAAAAAAACTATACCAACGGTTGTAAACCGTTAGTATACTATCAAAATCATAGAATTCCCAACGGTTCTAAACCTTTGGGTAAACCGATACCAACAGTTCAACAAGAACCGTTGGCAAATCAATACATAGATTTGGCTATTCCAACGATTTAGTTCAAACCATTGGTATAGATCTTTCCCCACACCTTACTTCCCTACGGTTTGGACAACCATTGGTATAGAATATACCAACGGTTTTCCAGCCTATACCAATGGTTTAGAACCATTGGTATATCCTCCATTTCCAGTAGTGATTAAGGGTAAATTAATCAAAGTTTGTTCATACATATTAAAAAGATTAAATATTCAATAACTACATGTTGAACCTAAAGAAATCGAAATTGGGTTAAGAAGTTCCCTTGACAGCCTAACGGAGTCACATCAAATTTTAGAAAAAGAGTTGAGGAGAGAGAAAGAGGGTATCTCATCTATTTGACATACAATTTACGGCAATAAGGACATATAATAACATATCCCCACATAATTAGATGAAAATTAAAAGACATAACAAAAAAAGTCTTTTAAAAAGAAGAGGGTGAAAGGTTCCCTTACCGATTTGGGTAACTTTCGAAACGTACACCCCATGAAAAGACGACTATACAACATTGATGTAAATACTCATAAACGAAAGTATGTTACACAAATAAGTGAATACTTGATAGTACATACACCACTCAAAAGGAAATATTGGCAATTGTAGCATGAATCTCATGAAAACACAAGGTGAGATAAAAAGCCCCTTATGAAATTTCAACAGCCTAACGACGCCAATTAACACTTCAAAAATGGATTGATGAGATAAAATAGGGTCTCTCATCAAATGAACATAAAATTTAAAGTAATATTAATAGAAAAGAACATCCCAATCATAAGAAATATGATCTTAAAAGGAATGACATAAAAGAGTGTACTTAAAAAGAAAGAGAGAGGTAGGATCCCTTACCTCGTGTCCGACATGAATTGATCGTTCTTTAATCTACTGAATAATAAAATTTGGTCAATTTATAATTTCATAAGGACCTACATTAAATATTATTATTCAGTTAATATCCCGTATTATAATGCTATAATAATTGGTTAATAAAGTGAGTTCATATCAGACGTTTTGTCGATGTTCGATACATGAGTAAAAATCGAACTTGTTGGAAAAGAATTTTCCATGTAGTTATAGGTACACCATATCAAGAATAGTATTTATGTCTTAAATATCATATATATCATGTATATATTCATTTTATACTATTCCATAGCATTTGGAGATAAAAAATTAAAAGCATCGTTCATGGAGACGGTAGGCCGTACGTACTCATGAACGCTACTGTCATTTTTTGTCATATTAATGGAATTAAAACAAAATGAGAGATATATATATTATAATTCCAGAATTATATACTTAATTTATATGTAATATATTACATATATATCCATTATATATATGTACTTATAATAGTACATAACATTTGGAGATACGAAATGAAATGTACCGTTCATGGGGACGGTAAGCCGTACCTACGCATGAACGCTAATTTCATTTCTTTTGTTTATTCAATGGAATTAAATAATAATGATATAAAGTTATATTATAATTCCAGTAGGATATAATATGTAATACCATTAATTCCATCCTTTATACATCCTACATATGGCATTAACGAATCAAATCACTTTGAGGGGGTGGTAGTCCGCACTTCCTAAAATGAAGATATCGCGTTTACCCATAATGGAAATCCTAAAGGTATTCCATAAATGATAAATTCATAAGCTTAAGGAAAATATAAACATATTATATATCATATATAAATATAGTGACATCTTAATTTCCTCCTTTGAAGGTGTTAAAAAAATATTGAACAATCATTGTTTCGTCTGGCAGTATTTCGCCATCCACAGAAACAGTATGTTCTTTAACCATTAGACGGAGGTGTGTGAATGTGTAGCTCTAATCCTTATTATAAAAACATCCTATTATATTTAATATACTGTTGTTGTTACAAAAAAAATATAATAAAAAGAGTTTATGGGTTTGGAGAAGAAAAATAAAACAAAAGAACACAAGGGAAGACATTACCTTTACATCGGGTAACTCTCTTTGATTTGAGCTCAAAGTCTTCCTTGGAAAGGATTGTGCCCAAAGTGAGGCTTCAATGATGAATATAGGGATTTGGAGAGATGAAATAGGTAGGTTTTGGCCGATCCTAAGGATTTAGAGGTGTGTTTATGGTGGTAGAGGTGGGGGCTATTTAAAAGAGGAGAGGAGGGGCACTCTTGGAAAGTTATAAAATATTACTTTATTATAAAATGATTTTCGGATTTAAAAGGTCCCAAAAGGATATATTTAAAGGATAAGGTGATAAGGTTTCAAAATAAACCCATCCAATAGGTTTTTGACAAGTTTAAGACTTAGATTAAACCCTATATTGTCATTTTATTTAAATCGTTCATTTATAAGGTAATCACTGCATCATCACGGTGTCATAAATAAATTAATTTATTTAATATCTAAAAACTATAAAAAGTATATCATGATGTATGAAATCTATTTATATTTCTAATGAATAGTTATAGTAAAAAATGTGACTTGTATAACCCCATATAAATTTTTTTTAGTAAAACAACACTTGTTTGTGACATATTAATTTTAACTTTAAATTAAAAGGTATTAATGTCATTTTCCAAGAAAAGTTGTTCCATGGGGTCCCCAAGTTGAAACAATGATTTTATTGGTAGTCCATGACTCATAAAAGGAGGGTAGGACATGTGTATAGTTCATTTCATATTATTAAAACATTATTTTTACCTTAAACCACACTAATTACCTGTAATCGCGATTAAAACTAAAAAGTTACTATTCACCAAAAAAATTATTTTAATCCCCTTAAACAAAATTTTACTTCTTAATGACAACCATGTATCTCTGATTTTTGAAATTCAAAACACAGAGGTAGTAAATTTTCATTTAAACGAAAAATCAGTTTTTTAAGTACCACTTAGTGGATTCACTATTCATCAAAAACTGATGTTTTCCAGAAAAATACCAAAAATTCACCCTAAGCTATATTTGATATTCCGAATTCAAAAATAATTTCTATTTTAAAAAAATCAAAACATTGAAGTTACATTAATTAATTTAATAATTAATTCCCACTGCCAGAGCAAATAGGGTGTTTTTTGAAACAATAAGTATCAATAGATTGATACTAGTTTAAGTCCAATTTTATGATGAAATTAATTCCAATGACCACTATTGGATTAAATGGTAATAATATATTCTAATTTCACTTTAAAACCAATTCATAAGATAATCTAATCATATAAATAAATTAGATAAAAACGAGGTTTTGAATTAAAAAACAACATTTTTCACTATTCATTAAAAAATGAACTTAATCGGAAAAATACCAAAAATTTACACAAAGTAAATTTTGATGTCCCGATTCTAAAGAAGAATTTTATTTTTTCAAATATATCACATAAAATTTTCAAAAGGTGGAATTAAAAGAGGTTCTTCATTAAAAGGCGGTTAATCGACCTTTTAAAGAATATTAGAATGTTTACGCTTAAAATTGGATTCATTCGCATTTTTAATCCTCTAACATTTATTGTAAAAAGTAAAATTATTTGACAAAAATATATAATCATTTTGTAGTTAGTTCTGTTCATTCTCGCCATTACAACGTCTAGGTGTTAACTACAATTTAAAATAATATTATTTTATTATTAGATTGTAACGTAAGATTCCCAAGAAACTCGTTATTGCGTATTGGGTACGCCATCGAGCATAGTGTCCCCATTAAAGTTATATTAATATTTTATTCAAAAATATGGATAAATGTGAAAATTTCAAATTATTTATTTACCTGGGGTGTTACATTTAAAGTGGGTGCACCATCAAAAGGCGGAAAAACTGTATTTTTTGTAAAATACTTATTTTACCTGAAAAATTCATTTTGTTCTCATACCATGTTCTAGAAAATATGTAAGATGAAAAAAAAATTTATAAAATAAAAAATGTAATTAATACTATTCATAACGGCTAGTCTATAAAAATATTATAACAATATATCGTTGTTTAGTGAAACCCAGTATTGCGTACTACACATGCAATCGAGGAAGGTTGCGATTGCGTTTAATGCAAGTCAAGTCAGGGTTACATGTGATGCAAGACTCCTTCATTGTTTCATATAATAGAATCCAACCATATTTTATTTATAAATTGAATATATATATATATATGTATATATACACTCAGTGTTGCGTAGAATAAGTACTATCAAAATTGTATGTAACATGATCAAAGAATAGTGTTGCGTATACTGCAAGCTAATACGGTGTTGTGTATAGCGCAAGGTAATCGTGGTGTAGCATACAACACAAGACATAAATGAAATTGAAAGAATATTTTTCATTAAATCTTGGGATGTTACAATTGTAGCACCATCACATGCATAAAACTCGTTTCATATGTAATGGGTTACAATTGTCACCATAAAATAATAATATATTAGCAATAAAAACGTAGTTTTCATTTTATAAGAAAACATTCATTGTCGTCTGTAACACCCCGACCCCAGTTACCCAGAGTTGGTGCATTATTTTAATACATTGGCATGATTACAAGGAATCACGTCCTAATGGACCGATCAGTTTAGAAGTCTTGGAAAATAGATTACATACATGAATGTTACATTACACATCATAACATTCAAAAAAACATAAATAATCCTTTATGAATGCCACTATTCCCTTGTCTTAACCCTGCATATCAATCACAATACACTTCTTGGAATCCTGGGATAAATAAAACATAGAAAGGGGTGAGCTCAGATGCTCAGTAGGGATAATAATACAGCGAAAACTTTCATAAATAATCATAAACATTTAAGGAAATTTATAACTGAAACAAAAGCCTTTTTAAACTAGAACTTCCTCATAATATGGATAAAATGAAATGAAATAATTCCATTTAGTTATCCACATGGATATTCTACTAGTCAAATAATCATATGCAATATCAATAACCACTTTCATAATGATGGAATGCATAATGCCAGACTATCATAACCACATAGCCAAGGCCTCATGCCAAAACTACATATAAGATTTTTCCAAGGCCTTGTGCCAAGACACTAGTTTGTCTCATTAGACCTACCGATGCATCGAGGAGCTATATCGGGCTCCACTCGTCACTTATTAAGTCTAATTAATTCCTCATATGAACAGTTTTAATCATAATATAAACATTCATATTAAAACTAGCATACAAAATGTCTATACTTTCACCATAAACCATGAATGGTATAGAAATAACACATCCACAGTCAAACATATCACAAAACCTTCAATACAATATGGAAGTTTTTTATTATAATAAATCAACATCTAATAATCTTAAAATACATCAAATGATGTTGACATAGATGAAATCAAAACTATTTGAGAGAAATAACTTTTTTTAAATCATTTAAAAGTCACACATTTATAAAAGAAGTAATTTAAAATAGATTTTTGAATCAAAGTGTCCCATACCACTTTGAATCTTTTTAAAAGAAATATCATTTCAAAATATTAATGTTTATATAAATAAATCGTTAAAATAATTTTGAAAACATGGACATTAATTAAAAAGATCTAGAAAGATAAATCTTTAAAACAATTAAAATTCTGATCTTGATAAAGATTACCTTTCAAAAATTCATAAATTATTCATTTTGAAATAATTTAAAGGTCATATAATTATGAAATAAAACATTTACATTGAATATATTTTTATATGCTTGTAAGGGAAGCTTCGATGATTTTATAACGGCGGAAAATAGCCGCACCCGCCATATAAGTTAAAAAAACATTCTTACCTTAATTTTGTCAAAAAGGTTAAAAAGAACCTTATTTGGAAAATGACACAATGATTCCTTTATAAACCTCTTATAAAAAGTCATACAAGGGTATAAATGAATTTAACCCATATTATTGTATATAGTAAAAATGTTTTGAAATACATTTTTAAGAAACTTGGATGTGGATGATAATGAAATCCCAGTAGATTATTACGTATAAACAACCTCGGATAATGAAGAGATTGTGAAATAAACCCTTACCTTGTACTTTTCCTTTGTTAGGGGTAGTTTAAACTCTTTTATAATGGTGAAATAATTTTTATTAAATTATAAAAAAATCATATACATCAATATGATGTCATATATGATCTTTTAACATTGCTTTGTTAATAATATCTTAGTATTATAGTCGTTTCAGGTGTTAACTTACTCGTTCTCTTTTATATGTTTTGATATTTAAGCCGTGGTTGTCATGGATAGGTTTTATATTACTCATATCCATAATGATATCAAATCCTTAAACATTATTTTAAAATCATCAAATGATAATTATACTTGAATGGATATGATGGAGAATGAATCTCATCGTATTCGTGTAGACGGTAGTCCGTATGTACGCACGAGCGACAATATCATTCTTTTGATATTAGAATATTATATAATTGAATGTTTTATCATATATACAGAATAATTATCATTTATATTTATTATTTACATGAATTACACATCATCATTATACCCATCCAAATAATAATGTTTTGAATAACAATTACACCACGACATGGAGACGGTAAGCCGTACGTACGCACGTATGGTGACATGTCATTCAAAAGATGGATATAATACTGAAATATGGTTGTACAATATTTATAATAACATAAATGTATATATAATATACTGGAGTTATTATTTTATAATGGTAATAACTAAGAAAGAAGACGTGGAAGAAGAAAGGAACTTGAAAAAGGGTGGTGAAGTCCTTACCTCTTTTTCGGGTTCTTCCTTTTGATTTGATCAAAAGGGCTCCGTAGGTTGGATTTTTTACTAATTTAATGCCTCTAGGATGAATTTACGGATGTTTAGAGAGTATTTGGTCAGGGGTTGGCCGATCCAAAATGCTTTTAATTTGTGAATTAGTGAGAAGGGGGAGTGCCCTTTTATAAGAGGGGTGAGGGGCACCTTTGGAAAATCTAGGAATATTATTTTATAATAAATTCATTTTAAGTTTCTAACAGCTCCAAAGTGGATTATTTAAAGGATAAGGTGGGGATGGGTCTAAAACCACTCAACCAATAGAATTTATACAGGTTTGGGTCACTATATTAACCTTATCTTTATGTATTAACTCTTAGTTAATTAGTTTCACTTTTACAATTTCTCTTTGTATTTTTATGTTATATGGTTAATAAACTTAATATATAATCCAAGATACCCTCAAGTAGTCCATTAATGAAACAAATATCATGATATAAGTCTCTTGGCTGAATCTTATATTTTTAGGAATTTAATATCAATTGATAATATCATATTTTTTTAAAAAACTCTTTTATGTCAATTTTGACACTATTCAATAATTGATTTTTCTAAAACTCATAACAGTATTATTACTTCGAAGAAAGTAAAATTTCATATATCCTAACATTCCATATAAACCTAGAGAATTATTTTTATTTATAAAAAGTCTCAAATTAAATTTATTTGGGTATTTATAATATCAATTATTCTAATTTTTCACTATTATGGTAATTACTTCTTCACCATTGTGTCAGAAATAAATTAAATTATATAATGTCTAAAAATTATAAATAAAATACCCTTATGTATTAAATAGTTTTATCTTTCTAATGAATATTTATAGTCGAAAATCCAACATATATAACCCTATGTAAAAAATTTTTTTCTAAAAGATATATGCTTGTGTCATTTTTTTATTCATTTTAACTTAATTAAAATAAAGTGTCCCTATCACTTACAAGTGGATCCATGGGGTCCCCAAATCGACCCAAAGATGACTATGGTCGGACATGTATCAACCAATAAGGTTAGGACACGTTTTCGTGTAATTTTTTATTATTATAATATTATTTTTTGACCCTTATTTTCCGGATTTACCCTTTAACCATGGTAAATAAACTATTTACCAAAGTAATTATTCAAAATGTCTAAAAATAAAAGTTACCTATTTACACAATTTGAACATCCTGATTCCAAATATGGAATCCATTTTTTAAAATTCAAAACACAGAAGTGTCAGAAATTAATTTAAAATTAATTCACGTTGATAAGACAAAAAGCGTGTTTTTAAGAGACAATAACTATCAAAAGATTGACACTTGTTTATGTTCGGTTTAATTGTGAAATTTTGTCCAATGACCAAAATTGTATTAAATAGTGAAAATATATTCTAAATATACTTTAAAACCACTCAAATTCATAATTTATCACTACCAATTATTTTGAATAAAAAAGTTGTTTTTAATTAAAATTTAGTAATTTTCACTATTCATCAAAATATAAAAGTTATCTGAAATGTACCAAAATTTCACCCTAGGATAAATTCGATATTCTGAATCAAAAAATGATGTCCATTTTGAGAGATAAAATATATAAAATTTTAAAAAGTAGGTATGACTGTTTATTACGACTAGTTTTATTGGTTGTAGTGTGTGTTAGAACTCGAAGTTGCGTACAACACACGCTACTGTATTATTCAAAGAGAAGAGTACCGTGGAAGCTTGGGGTGTTACATTGTAATTTTTTTTTATGTCCACATTCTAAAGAATAAATTTATTTAGTCAAATTGAATATATAATATTTCAAAATATTGGAGTTAAAAAGGGTTCACTATTAAAGTTGGTACAAGTGCATTTTTGAAAAATACTTCTTTTATCTGAAAAAAGGGATTTATTCTTACATTATGTCTAAGAAACTCATAATATGGATTCTAAAATTATAAGGATTATATAATGTTCAACATTTAGTTAATACTATTCATAACCTCTTCTTAACGGCTTGTTTGGTAAGTCATGGTGCGCTTGAACTCGGTGTTACATGTAGTGCCAGTTATTGAATTGTTTTGAAGAAGTACATACTATGAAATCCTGGGGTGTTAAATTCTTCCCTCCTTCAATAAATTGCATCCTCTCAATTAGTACTCGGTATTGGGAACTTGGGGTTGACATTTCAAAATAACATTGTTGAAATCCCACATCCAAAAATTGATTAATGAGTCCTCTATTTAAAATAAAGTGTGGTAAGTATGAAGGTTACCAAAAATAACACATACTAGGGTTCAATGTAGGAAAATATGGATATGGAAGAGAAATCTAACCATCAATATCTGATGGTGAGTGGTAGATAACATGGCTATGAAAAGCCAACAATCCCAAATCCATAAATTTGTGATGATCTATGGTACCATCTAAGACAACATTTTTGTTCTATGTTCGTTTTCTTAATGTTGAGGAATTTATTTATGAGATTGGATAAGACAATAAGGATATATACATACTTTATAATTAGAGCTTTATCCATTAATAAATTTCCACCACAAATTCATCTTTCACTCCAAAACATAATACAACTAAAAAATACTCTATTTATTCTAATTTTATAGGGTTCCAAATATAAGGAATTTATAATTCATATATCAGACCCATTAAAAAAATAAACTACATTATACAATCCAAGAACTTTTCATAGCCCACTGGTAGGCGATAAATCCCAATCGCACTATGGTTTTGGGTTCGATTCCCGCAGCTTTGTCCGACGCGCAGGGTTGTCACACGGTCTGCGTGTTGTCCTTTTATAAAAATCCAAAAATAACCTTTCAAACATAATCCCTCCGAACCTTTAGACATATCCAAAATACTTCTGTAAAGTATCAGTCCAAAATTTATCTGAATTGTAAACATAATGTAGATCCTTTTTACTCATAATAGCATGTGAATACATTCATCATGTATTTTTTTTAAACACTAAAACATACTTAATTACCAAAATCAACCATAACTTATTCCAAAATCACAATGTCATTATCAGGACCATAATAAGGATTACCTTTCCTTCAACCATGTAATTTACAAAAAGTTTAACATGTTGTAGAGTCACTTTTCTTAGTACCATAAAATCTCAAATCCTCAATGAAATAGTATTGCAGTACAATCCTTATATACTTCATAATTATTATAACAAGTACATTGCTAATACAACACTCAAATGACATAATCAACATAAGAACTCTAATCATTCTTGTTCATATGTTGTAGTATCATAAATTTATTGTTATCCAATAGCATCATTTGCGGAATAGTCTGATGGTAGTTTCGTGTAGTGTGCAAACTCCTTGCAAATGAAGCATTGTACATTTGAAACAATTTTCTTACCCTTGTAGCGACGTACTTGGTGCCCTTTTTCCTACACAATTATAACAAACTCCCATTCCTTTCAGGAAAGTTCCAGGGTGTTTCTTCCCATAGTTATCAAATATAGGGAATTTATTCTTTTCCCTCTTCCCTTTAACCATCTTTCTCTCTTCCATCCTTTTCTTCTATTGCTTCCCTTCAAATCCATAGGACTCAGTAAACTCTTTAGGAATCTTATCCAAACATGATACTATTTCTTCATATGATGATAATACATGGGAGACTATTTCCCTTATAAATTATGGCTTAATAACATGAAATATATGATCCTTCTTACTCATTCGATCATACGTATTACTGGAGTTCACATTCCTTATACTGGGCGCCATTTCTATACAATAGAAAAAACTAGGTCAGTTTATGAATTGCAATGAATAATTCCAAACTTGTAAAACACCTAACGCAAATTGAACAGTTTATGGATAAAATCCATAATCATAAAAATGTTTTGATTGAGTAAGTATATACTCATGAGCCCTTCATAATGGTTTGTAATGAAAATGAGAATTATCTGAAGAATATCCCCTGGGAGTGTCATAACCAAGAGTGCAGCAAGGCCCATTGTCCTGAACCAGTTCCTGTTTGAGTCTATCTCACGCGGTGTTTTCAGGTTTTACCCCTAGGTACATATGTGCCAGAGCCACCTCTACCTGCTCGTATCTAGATAGGGATGTATTGCTCAGAAAACTCACAAAATCTCTACAATACCAAGATTCTAGGAAGTTCTTCTATACAAATCCTCAAAGCCTATCTTAGGGCTATGTTCTCTAATTAGAGTTTATCTAAATCGATTTTCCAAGTTTATTGCTAAACTTCCTCTGATACCAACTGTATCACCCCGACCCCAGTTACCCAGAGTTGGTGCATTATTTTAATACATTGGAATGATTACAAGGAATCATGTCCCGAAGGACCGATCAGTTTAGAAGTCTTGGAAAATAGGTTACATACATAAATGTAACATTACACTTCATAACATACAAAAAAACATAAATAATCCTTTATGAATGCCACTATTCCCTCGTCTTAACCCTTCATATCAATCACAATACACTTCTTGGAATCCTAGGAAAAATAAAACATAGAAAGGGGTGAGATCAGATGCTCAGTAAGGACAATCATACAGCGGGACATTTCATAAATAAGTATAATCATTTAAGGCAATGTATAACCAACAAAAAAGCCTTTCTAAACTATAACTTCATCATAATATGGAAAAAATGAAATGAAATAATTCCATTTACTTACCCACATGGATATTCTACTAGTAGAATAATCATATGCAATATCAATAACCACTTTCATAATGATTGAATGCATAATGCCAGACTATCATAACCAAATAGTCACGGCCTCGTGCCAAGACTACAAATAAGATTTTGCCAAGGCCTTGTGCCAAGACACTAGTTTGTCTCATGAGATCATCCGATGCATCGAGGAGCTATAGCGGGCTCCACCCATCACTTATTAAGTCTAATGCATTCCTCATATGAACTGTTTTAAACATAACATAAACATTCGTATTAATACTAGTATACAAAATGTCAACACTTTCACCATAAACCATGAAAGGTATAGAAATAACACATCCACAGTCAAACATATCACAAAACCTTCAATACAATATGGAAGTTTTGTATTATAATAAATCAGCTTCAAATAATCATAAAATATATCAAAGGATGTTGACATAGATGAAATCAAAACTATTTGAGAGAAATATCTCTCTTTTTTTAAATCATTTAAAAGTCACACATTTATAAAAGAAGTAATTTAAAAGAGATTTTTGAATCAAAGTGTCCCATACCACTTTGAATCTTTTGAAAAGAAATATCATTTCAAAATATTAATGTCTATATAAATAAATCCTTAAAATCATTCTGAAAACATTTACATTAATTAAAAATTTCTAGACAAATAAATCATTAAAAAATTTAAAATTCTGATCTTGATAAAGAGTACCTTTCACAAATTATTAAAATACTCATTTTGAAATTATTTAAAGGTCAGATAATTTTAAAATAAAATATTTACTTTGAAAATATTCTCATAATCTTGTAAGGGAAGCTTTGATGATTTTGTTACGGTGGAAAATAACTGCACCCGCCGTATAAGTTAAAAAAAACATTCTTACCTTAATTCTGTCAAAAAGGTTAAAAAGCACCTAGTTTGGAAAATGACGAATATATTACTTTATAAACCTCTTATAAAAATTCAAAAAAGTGTATAAATGACTTTAACCCATATTCTTGTAAATATTAAAAAAAATTTGTAATACATTTTTAAGAAACATGGATGTGGATGATAAAGAAATCCCAGTAGATTTTTACGTATAAACAACCTCGGATAACGAAGAGATTGTGAAATAAACCCTTACCTTGTAATTTTCCTTGGTTGGGGGTAGGTTAACCTCCTTTATAATGGTGAAATAATTTTTTTTAAATTATACAAGAATCATATACATTAATATGATATCATATATGATCTTTTAATATTTCATTGTTAATAATATCTTAGTATTATCGTCGTTTCGAGTGTTAACTTACTCGTTCTCTTTTATATGTTTTGTTATGTAATCTATGGTTTTAATGGAAAGATTGTATATTATACATATCCATAATGATATAATGTCCTTAAAAATTATTTTTAAATCATGATATGATAATTATACTTGAATGGATTTGATGGAGAATGAATCTCATCGCGTTCGTGGAGATGGTAGTCCGTACATACGCACGAGCGACAATATCATTATTTTGATATTGAAATAATATATAATTGGATGGTATATAATATATAGAGAATAATTATCATTTTATAATTATTATTTAAATGAATTACACATCATTATTATACCCATATAAATAATAATGTTTTGAATAACAATTATACCACGACGTGGAGACGGTAGGTCGTACGTACGCACGTATGGTGACATGTCATTCAAAGGATGGATAGAATGCTGAAATATGGTTGTACAATGTTTATAATAACATAAAAGTATATATAATATACTGGAGTTATTATTTTAGAATGTTAATATCTACGAAAGAAGAAGTGGAAGAAGAAAGGAACTTGAAAAAGGGTGGTGAAATCATTACCTCTTATTCGGGTTCTTCCTTTTTATTTGATCAAAAGAGATCCATTGGTTGGCTTTATGACTAAATTAAGGCCTCTAGGATGAATTTAGGGTAGTTTAGAGAGTATTTGGGCATGGGTTAGACGAACCAAAAGGCTTTTAATGTGTGAATTAGTGAGAGGGGGGAGTGCCCTTTTATAAGAGGGGTGAGGGGCACCTTTGGAAAATCTAGAAATATTATTTTATAATAAATTAATTTTCGGTTTCTAATGGCTCCAAAGTAAATTATTTAAATTTTAAGGTGGGTATGGGTCGAAAAACACTCAACCAATAGAATTTATACGGGTTTGGGTCACTATATTAACCTTAACTTTAAGTATTAACTCTTAGTTAATTAGTTTCACTTTTATAATGTATCTTTTTATTTTTATATTATATGGTTAATAAACATACTATATACATCCAAGAGACCCTCAAGTAGTCCATTAATGGTACAAAAATCATTATATAAGTCTCTTGGCCGATCCTTAGATTTTTAGGAATTTAATATCAATTTATAATATAAACTTTGTTTTAAAAACTCTTTTTTGTCAATTTTGACACTATTCAATAAAAGATTTTTTTAAAACTCATAATAGAATGATTACTTTGAAAAAAGTTAATTAAATAAATCCTAATATTCCATATTAACCTATAGAATTATTGGTATTTATAAATAGTCTGAAATTAAATTTATTTGGGTATTTACAATATCAATTATTCTAATTTTTCACTATTATGGTAATTACTTCATCACCATTGTGTCATAAATAAATTAAATTATATAATGTCTAAAAATTATAAATAAAATAAAATTACATAGTAAAGCATTTTATATTTCAAATGAATACTTATAATCGAAAATCCAACATATATAACCCTATGTAAAAATTATTTTTCTAAAAGATATATGCTTGTGTCATTTTTGTATTCATTTTAACTTAATTAAAATAAAGTGTCCCTATCACATACAAGTGGATCCATGGGGTCCCAAAATTGACCCGAAGATGCAAAGGGTCGGACAAGTATCAACCAATAAGGTTAGGATACGTTTTAGTGTAATTTATTATTATTATAATATTACTTTTTATCCCTTATTTACCATATTTACCCTTTAACCATGGTAAATAAAATATTTACCGAAGTAATTATTCAAAATGTATAAAAATAAAAGTTACCGATTAACACAATTTGAACATCCTGATTCTAAATATGGAATCCATTTTTAAAAATTAAGAACACATAAGTCACAGAAATTAATTTAAAATTAATTCCCGTTATTAAAACAAAAAATGTGTTTTTAAGAGATAATAATTATCAAAAGATTGACACTTGTTTATGTATGGTTTAATTGTGAAATTTTGTCCAATGACCAAAATTGAATTAAATGGTAAAAATATATTCTAAATATAATTTAAAACCACTAAAATTTATAATTTATCACTACCAATTATTTTGACTAAAAAAGTTGTTTTTAATTAAAATTTAGTAATTTTCACTATTCATCAAAATATAAAAGTAATCCGAAAAGTACCAAAATTTCACCCAAGCCTAAATTCGATATTATGAATCCATAAATGAAGTCCATTATGAGAGATAAAATTTATCAAATTTTAAAAAGTAGGTATGACTATTCATTACGGCTAGTTTGATTGGTTGTAGTGTGTGTTAGAACTCGAAGTTGCGTACAACACACGCTACTGTATTATTCAAAGAGAAGCGTACCGTGGAAGCTTGAGGTGTTACATTGTAAATTTATTTTATGTCCCCATTCTAAAGAATAAACTTATTTAGTCAAATTGAATATATAAAAGTTTAAAATATTGGATTTAAAAAGGGTTCACTATTAAATTTGGTAAAAGTCCATTTTTGAAAAATACATCTTTTATCTGAAAAAAAGGAATTTGTTCATACATTATGTCTATAAAACTCATAATATGGATTCTAAAATTATAACGATTATATCAGGTTCAAAATTTAGTTAATACTATTCATAACCTCTTTTTAACGGATTGTTTGGTAAGTCATGGTGCGCTTGAACTCGGTGTTACGTGTAGTGAAAGTTATTGAATTGTTTTGAAGAAGTACATACTATGATATCTTGGGGTGTTACATCCTCAATATCTCATTGTGGATTAATCACATCATCCAGTTTCACATAGTGGATCAAGCACATCGGTTTGTTTCTTATCATTATCTCATTAGGTATAAAACATCACCCAATGAATTGGAGGGATATATAGTTCCAACCCATCACATGTACATAAATGTTTATTCACAAACATCAGAATAAAGTCATCATATCGAAACCCATGAAAAAAGAAATGGGTTTTAATAATTTTTCATTATATAATAACCCAAGGAAAAAAAATTTGTTTCACAAACATTTAATCAATTCATCAATTCATAACCTATGGAAAGGAATGGTTTTAATAAGAAAATCATAATAATAATAATAATAAATAATCCAAATAAAGAATAAAGGGAGTTATAATGGATTATATACCTATTTAAACCTTGGAAACACAAATTTTCCATCATTAATGAATATAAATTCCACAAAATATCATTAAACAATCTTGAAGAAAATAACATTTTCATTCGAAATAAATTCTTTAAAATATAAAAAATTAACAAATTTTAGGGAAAATATTTTATTTGAAAGAACCTCCAAATTATTAAAGTAATATTCAAATATTTTATATTTCATGATGAATGAAATTTCTATTCATGTCGTACACACTAAAACAAATATTCCTTTCACATTTTTGTAAAAAAGTAAAAAGGGGAATTATTCAAAAATTGACAAGAATATTTCTTTTAATAAAACTTTTCAAAATTAAAACATGGGTAGAAATGTATTTGAAAAATAATTTGAGGATAGATAAATATTTCATTAAACATTTTCTAGAAAAAATTGACATTGAAGGAAATGTTTTTTTTGACCAAAGTGAGAAAAAAATTTGGTTTTCCCATAAAACAGTCATTTGAAATATTGAGTATATGATGAGTGGAAAATGAAAGGGAAAAATTTATTCTCCAAAAATAACCATAGTAAAAGAAAATAATTTTGTTTCTAGAAAGTTATATCATAATATATCATCATCAAAAACATAATCATAAACAATGATATTGTTACATAAATATTTTACCACTTTAGAAACTTTTGAATCATAAACAACGTAAATGGAATAAAAATATGTGGATATTTATATCCAATAAATTTCATGAGAATACTAATAAAATAAATATATTTTAAGTATATATACACCACAAAAAATAAACTAGTGGAATATAATCCATGTGTCCCACAAAAATAAAAGTTGGACGCAAATCTCATACCTTAAGTCATGACATCATTCATAAATGATAAAAAATCATGAAAAATAATTATAATTTTATTATAAATATATTATAGGATCATGTCAATATGTTTAATTACATGTATTATTTACTTATATCCTTTCATTAGCCATTTATTAAAAATTTCTTGTTAAAATCACGTTTCTGTTAATTTTTTCTTAATTTTTCATGTCAGTTTTGGATGGTGTTTTAGTCAATTTAATTTTATCATGGTTTCATAATCTCAAAATTTTTAATAATGAAATAAATTTTATATATAATAATTATATATATAATTATAGTGATATATTAAATTTAGATATAGAAAATGAATTACACTATTCATGGAGACGTTAGTTCAACCATATGTATGAACGATGTTTCCATTTTCATGGAAGGTGAAAAAAAGAGTTTACTAATATATTAATTTTAAAATATATTTTTATGACATATATATAAAAAAAATTCATTAACATTGCACTTATTAAATTCCCTATAAAGAGTATGTTAATAACGAAATGCATCACATTGTGAGGGGGTAGTTCGTCGTACACACATGCAACGTTATCATATTCCTTTGAAATTCAAATAAAGAACGTATATATGATAATATAACTATAGATGTATAATTATATAATTTCAATCATATATATATATATATGTGTGTGTGTTTAATATATCCTTATATTTAGCAGTGATATGTGGTCATAGAAATCGAATTGCATTAGTTCACAAGGCGGTAGTCCACCGTACGCATAATCGAATATTTTCTAACTCATTTGATGGAAGTTGAGGTGAATATAGGTTATTAATTTAGAATAATAAAACATTATTGTATGGGAGATAATTTTTTATATCATCATAATTTATAATGATGTTATAGAGTTAGAAAAAGTAATAAAATTGAAACCCTTAGTTGAGAACAATACCAATTCTTTGGATAACCTCCTTTGGTTTACGCACAAATCCCTCAAGGATAGATTATTGATTATAAAAAGGCCCATAGAAAGTGTATAGTTTGGTTATAAAATAATTTTTTAGTTATTAGATAAAACAAAAGGTTTGAGAAGCATCAATAGGAAAATATATAGTGTCTCATTTTATAAGTGGTAGAGTGGACAAAAATAGAATGTTTGAAAAGAATATACTATAACCTTGATTTTCACAAGCCAAATGGAAAAAAAATGGGTCATTATCAAAACCTAGATGATATAAGGGAAACTTATGACCATAAAATATTTTCCATAAAAATATTTACGCAATTTACCACATATCCTTTTAGTTCAACCCCCTATTAAACTTGTTTAACATTAACCATGAAAATAATTTTTTACTATTTTTTACTCTTACGATTTAGAAAACCAATTTCTAAATTATTATGTAATAATAATTTTTATTATTTTAAATACTTAATCAAAATTAAAAAAAAAAATTAAAAAGGAATAAAATTTTAATTTAAAATTAAACCTGTAGACAATATAAAAAATGAGTTTTCTAAAGAAATTTTTTTCATAAGTATAAAATTTTTTGATATGAAAATTCAATAACAATTTGATTCCAATATCCTATATTGGATTAATAATAACATAAATAATTTAATTTTACTTTTAATACATTTTTAAAAAATATATAACCATTTTAATTCACTAACTGAAAATTTGGTGTTTAATAAAAATCACTATTTTTCAGTTTTCGATGAAAAATTAAACTTCTTCAAAAATTTCAAAAATTTCACCATAATTTAATTTTTACCCATTGATTCAAAAAAATATATATTTTTTTCCAAAAAATATTAAATTTTAGAAAAATAGTTTTATTATTAATTTAAAAAAACAAATACAAATCATTTTGGTGGAAAAGGTACTTTCAAAGCATTTAAAGACGTTACTAAAAATTATGTGTTTATTTATATATTTTTCTATTTATCTAAAACTATTAAACTTAGTTTTAAAAAAATATTTATATTTATAATTATAAATTTAATAGATATTTTATAATGATCAATAATAATAATAGTATTATATCAATATTTTTTAAAACTCAATAATATATGTATCGTATATTATCAAAGAAATTTAATTTATTCAGAAAAAAAATCATAATACTACAGATGCTATATTATACCCTCCTTATAATTAACTTATCCATTTAAATTTATCACTCTAATGTAAAAAATGATTATTATTCTACCTCATCATTTCCTATGGTAACCACATAGCTTCTCTAAGTTGGTTACTTCACCACAAAACTTTGATAAGGTCAGTGGTCTTGTTTTGTAGCACATTATCTTTATGATCCAAAATCTACACTAAATTCTCCTTATAAGAACGATATTTATCTATTGGTATGACCTCTATGTTTAGTACATGTGATATAAAATGTATGTTCTTCCCCATAAGAGATACATGGAACACATTATGATCATGGGAAAGGTTCAGTGGAAGCGCCAAATGATACTCTACGGTCCTGATATGATCAAGAATTTCAAATTGGTAGATATGTATAAAAATTAGTTTCCCCTAATTTGAATATATATTTACATTATTCGATGGAGAAATTTTTAGAAACAATTTATCACCAACATCAAATTCCATATCACTTCGAAAATTGTCCGCATGATATTTTTTTTGACAATGTGTTTCACGAGTGCATTGCATAATGGATCTAGCCTTCTATATAATTTATTTACCTTGATAGGGCCCCTATAAATATCTTTCCTAAACAAAATCCAATTTTTTTGAGTTATACACATATTTCCATAGAGGGATTCAGGAGGATCCATCTAAATACTCGAGTGAAAGCTATGGTTGTGAGAAAACTCAATTTGAGGAATGTGTTGCTCCTAAACACGATTGAATCCATATAATAAGATCTAAACATATCCTCTAGGGTTTATGTATTTCACAAAGAGAAAAAATATTTTGAAATATGATATCCGGTGTTGGAACTCAACTTTGTCGTCAAACACTTTTGAATTCATTTCCATAAGATTGAGTAAACCTCATATTTTGACTAAACAAAATATAATGTGGTACTCCATGAAACAATACCACTTCTTTAACATATATCCTCTATGGATAAACATGATATTAATTCTCTCTGGTACAAATGAAGTGTTCTTACATTATTTGGTGATCGACTACAACCAAGATAGCATTATTCCCTTTAGACTTTTTGGGGAATCTGATGAAAAAATCCCTGGTGATATTTTCTCATTTCCATTATAGTATAGGTAATGGTTGTAATATCCCCAAGATTTATGTCTCTAAATATTATTTTTTTGACATAATAGGCACTAAGATAAGAACTCAATAATATCTATCTTCAATCTATCCCAGTTGAAATGCTCTTTCAGATTTCAATAAATCTTTGTACGTCCATTATGTATAGAAAATGAAGAACTGTGAACTTCATTAAATGGATCTTTTAAATCGGGTATGTACAAAAAACAAAGATATTCCTAAACAATATCATTCCATTAAAACCAAGGTTAAACTTATGATCATTTTCCAACATCTTATATAACTCTAAATGTTCCGTTTATGCTTCTTTAATCATCACTTAAATAGACAGCTAAATAATCATTTGAGAAATACATGATATCTCTCATTCCTTCAGTATTTCAATATCTATACACTTATAATATTTAAATATTGTATCTTTTGGTGATCCTCATCATATATAATTTTTCATAATCCTTTCGACTGAACTCATTTCCAATTTATTCACTTTCCTAGGGTAATAATTTATTGAGAATTCATAATATTTAATCAACTATAACAACCTTTTATAGAACAAGTTGAACTCCTTCTATGTGAATATATTTTTAAAACATTTTGGATCAGAATATATATATATATATCACAATTTTATACACAAAGATGATACTTTAATATCTTTAATGAAAAAAATACCACCTCTAAATCCAAATCATGAGTTGGGTAATTTTTATTGTAAACCTAAAATTATTGTAAAACATAAGCTATAGTTATGTCATTCGGAATGATAACGCATCTGATCCCCTTATTGGATTCCCAATATAGACTAAAAACCATTATCCACAATAGGGTAATGTATGAAAAGACACACTGAATAATATTATCTTCAGTTTCTTGATATTTCCCTCACATTCATTAATCCATCTGAGCATAGCTCCCTACTGAGTTAATTTGGTGATTGGATTAGATAGACTTTTGAAATTTTCTACAATCCATAAAATCCCCCCACACTAAGAAAAATACAGATCTCAGTTATTGTTGTTGGTCTAGGAAAATGTTCAGTAGCCTTCATTTTTTTTGGATCCACCGGTATACCCTCACTTGAGAATCCATTACCCAAAAATGAAACCTTTCATATCCAAAATTCAGACTTTTTGAATATTTGATATTGTTTCTCCCTCTTTATGGTCCTCATCACAATTATCAAGTTATCTTAGTGCTCTTCCTTTATCTATTAATACATAAGAATATCACCTATAATGAATACCAAAATCTAATCAAGGTAATCTCTAGATACACAATTCATTAAATCCAAGAAGATAACAGTGGAATTAGTAAGACAAAATGAAATTACTATATTTCATAGTATACATACCCTGTATTTAATTATTTCATGGGTATATACTCCATATTTAACCTCAATTGAAGATATATAGAATTAATTTCAAACATTAAAAAGTTTTCAACTCTACATAATTGATTAATAAAGTCATTAGTATGAGGTATCAAATGATTTTTCTTGATCGTGATATTATTTTTATTTTAATAATCAATGTAGAGTCACATCTATCCATATTTTTTCTTAAAATATAGAATATTTGCACCCTAACGTGGCACACTTGGCCAGATGAATCCCTTTTCAGGTTCACTATGATTTTATTCTTCAATTCGTACAAATTAATTGATTCCATTCTATAGTGAGTCTTTCAAATATGTGTGTCACTAGGTATTAATTTTATTGATAACTCTTATTATTTTAGTTTAATATTAATAAACTATTAATAAAATACAGAAAAATCCAAAAAATTGGAATATAATCAATTTTGGTTTTCTCCCTGACTATCCAAGATAAACACCCATTTTTAATAAGAATCAAGGCCCATACAACATGTTTAATCTACGTATAACTTTCATACCTATCATTTCACTGTTATAAAATCATAGATTTGTTTAGAATTTTCAATTTTATTTCTCTACCTTGAATATTGATTAGGTTTTTATATAGATAATGACTATACATGTCAAAGAAAACATCAAATTCAACAGGATGGAGAATAATTTGGTTTTCAATAATAATATTCACAAAAAAAATTAACTGTGGAAGAATCATAGAATTTACATGTGATCATATCACCATTAGGAGTTTTAATTTATAATTCAATATATATTACCATTAGGTCTCCAATTCCTTATTGAAAAAAAAAATTATTATGATCATGTGGAATCTTTTATTAGAGTGATCAATCATGAAAAAACATTCAAAGGATTTCTAAATAATGAAACCTTATTTTCAAACTATGACACCTTAGTTTTCGCTCATGTCATTCATGGTTATCAATCATTAAAATACTTCATGATGGTTTATAATTATTTTATGATCTTCTAATGTTTGTACTCTGATAGTGTCAAACTAGGTGTGCTACATGGTATGATGTCATTCACTAGGTTTTGATCAAATCTTGCTCATTGCGCCCATTTAGGGGTTATTACCCCTATGTAAAATTACTCCAGATATATAACCACATGTAGTATCTAGAATGGTACATAATATCTTGTAAACCACTTACTCTATCCTTTACCAAAATTCTATGTAATTTTCCTATACTTTGACTTATACTTAGACTTATTCTTACACATATCATTAGATATTCCACTAAATTTTTCTAAATATTATTTCTAAATGTTGAATAAAATAATTCCTATGATACAAACAATAGTGATCCAATATTTTATAAAAATATTACGTATTTTTACACTAATATGAAATGTGTTTCAAAAATTCACACTTGATGACCATATAGGTTTGGTTTCTTTGGAAACTAGTTACAAAATCTTCCTATTTTGTGAAATTTCTTCAAAACCTCCATAAATATCATCTACTTTAGTACCCTTCATAGGCATACCATATATAAAAATTTTGTTATACCCTTGGAAAATGAACATACTAATGGGTGAGATCATATGTTCAGTAAGGTTAAATAAAGATATCAATCAATGGTCATATGAAAGAATGAGATGGAATAATGGTATTAGATTATAAATATAAATTAGAATGTTAATACGTAATATAAAATTTATCATAATCATGATTCATGCAATAAAAAAGTTTCATTTCAGAATTCATGAACCATAACAGCGGGAAAGTGTCATAAATAAATCATGAACCAAACATTCATGCAATATATGTGTGGAACTACCAGAAGTATAGAATCCATTTCATATGTTAGGATTATTGACTAATATCATCAAATAATGGTGGATCTAGAATTAACATTTGTATTCCATTTCATAATGGATTGAGAATCATCACAAACATCCTACAGTGGATCAAAAACATCATCTTGTTTTTTATTGTGGGTTAAACACATCAACTTGTTCCCCATCATTATCACATGATATATAAAACATTACCCAATGAATTGTAGTGAAATGTAAGAACATGCATAAAAAATATATACATTTGGGTTCTACAATATTATAAAACATTCCAAACATTATATCCCATGAAAAAGTTAATGTGTTTCATAATCCTTTCATCATACAAAAATACAAGGAAAATAAACGGGTTTTATACACATTTTATTGATGCATAATATCATAACCCATGGAAAATGAATAGGTTTCATAAAAATATTTTTATCATAATCATAAATATGATCCATCCAATGAGATAATAAGGTTGGTACCATTGGATAATATCCATAAAAAATATAATCAAAATAAATGTTTGTTTCATTCATGAAAACATATTTCATAAAGGATCATTAAAACATTATTGAGGAAAAAATACTTCTCATTTGGAATAACTTATTTAAAATATAATAATTTCCCAAATCTTAAGGAATAAATATTCTTTGAAATGAAACTATAAAACATTTAAATAATGATTGAAATAATTGATTGGTAATGATGACAAAAAATCCCATATGTGTTGTACATGTTAAAACAAATATTCCTTTCACATTTTTGGTAAAAGGTAAAACGATATTTCGTTGGAAAACAACATGGTGATACCTTTTAAACCATTTTTTAAAAATCCATGCATGGGTAAATATTTATTTAAAAAACATTATTAGATATTGAAATACTCTGTGAATAATTTTTATAAAACATGGATATGGAAAGAAAAGTGTTTTCGAACAATCCATGAAATAAATTTGGGTTTTCCTCAAATACTATTTTTCATAATCTTGAGTACATAAAGAGAGAAAACTAAAAGGAATTCATGTAATATCTAGAAAAAAAAAGAGAAAAAAAATAAAAAATGTTTCTTGAGAGGTATATCAAAATATATCACACGAAGAAAACTTAATCATAAAATTCATTATCATCTATGAAATTGTACAATAAAATGTTTACCACACTGGTAAATTTTGAATCGTAACCCCATGAAAGAAAAATAAGAATTATGAATATGTATAGAACAAAATTTTCATTATAATAATCATAAAATATGTTAATGGAAAGTATATATAAACCACACAAAAGAAACATGGTGTGTTTAAGGAATGTGTCCCACTGAAATAAAATAAAAAAATACATTACATTAAGTATTGAATTACTTAATATGCATTTGAACATTATTTAAAAAACATATAATTATATTTTACAAATATTACCTAACCATAGTCATATATTGCATAAATATATGATTTAATTATGAATTTTTATTACCCGTTTATTAACAATTCTCTATTAGAATCACTTTTCAGGTAATAATTGCTCCATTTTTCATATATCTTTTGGTTTTGTATTTTTAGTAATTTTAAATTTATCATGGTTCCATAATCTCTATAATTTCAAACATGAAATAAATATATTATATATTAATTTTATATGTATATAGATTAATATATAAAATTTATATATTGAAAATGAATTTCACTATTCATGGAGATGATAGGTCGCACGTACACGTGAACACCATTCCCATTTTCTCAACGGATAAAATAAAAGAATAATTAATAATAGATTATATTTAAAGTATAATTTATTTTTCATATATATCAAATATACTTATTAAATCTATCCTTACTTCTATCGATGTAAATAATATGTGAACAATAAATCACATCTCTTTGTGAGGCGGTAGTTCTCTATATATACGAGTGGCATTATTTTATTCCCATGGAACTGAAATTGAGAAGGTATATGTGATACAATAATTCCATAAGTATAATTCTGTAACAAATATCATATAAATATATTAAATCTATCATTATGTATTGTTGTGAGAGTTCGTGGTGGAAATCTAATTACTTTAGTTAGTTAGGGAATAGATTTTCATACACATGATTGATGGTTTTGTTTATCAATTAAAGGAGGAGGTGGTTAATAAATGTTATTATATTAACATAACAATATAATATTTTAAAAAATTTAAGAAGAAATAAAATGGAATCCTTTGGATGAGAATAATACCTTTTCTATGGATAACCTCTTTAGGTTTTCAAAAATTCCTTTATAGCATGGCTTCTTGGTTAAATATAGAACTCTAAAATGTGAGTATAGAATAAAGTGAACGATTTTGGAAGTGATTTTCTAAAATGATATTTTTTTTAAGTTTGATGAGTATAGAAGAGATAATGTCATTTTATATGTGCGGGAGAGGACACACATTAATGAATTGGAATGAATAAAGTGAAATACTGTTTTTCACATTCCCTAAGGATAAATCTAAGCTCAACATCAAAATATATAATATATAGGGTCAAAATATGGCCAAAATGGGATTTAGAAATGATTATATGTAATTTTACATCATATCTTTTAATTTATCCACTGGTAGACCTAATTTAACCATAACATTAGTAGTTAATGTTTATAATTTTATTTTTCATTTTTACTGAAATTAGTTATAATTATTATAAAGTATTAGTTATTCAGATTAAAAACATAGAATAAATTTTCAAAAATTCCATTTAAATAATTGGAACAATTTAATTTAAAATTAAACATACAGACATGTTGAAAATGTTGTTTTACAAATAGAAAATTTTCATAAGTATAAAAAGTTTTAGAATAAAAATTAATTATGAAGTTGATTCTAATTATATAAATTAGTATAATAATAACATATTTAAACTAATTTTACATTTAAAACATTTCTAAAATGTATTTACCTTTTTTTATTCTTTAAATTAAAATTTATTTTTGATTAGAGGTCGATATTTTTTACTGTTCACGAGAAATTTAATATTTACAAAAAATTAGAAAAAATTGGACCTAACCTAATTTTGAAATATTGATTAAAAATGAAGTTAATTATTTAAAATAAATTATTTAAAAGTTAATAATTTTTGTTTTATTAATTTTTCATAAATATTATTATACATTTAAGCGAACAAGCCCACGATATACTGAATCTGATGTCTACTATCAATTAAATTAACATGATTACGAGGAATCAAGACCCGAAGGTCTAATCAGTGTAGTAATCTTGGTGACCTAGATATTTAATTTATTATTTTTCTACAAATTTATACACTAATTACAATATAATTTTTTTCCTTCATTCTAAATAAATACCTTTGAGAAAAACTCTAATCCATTTAGTAAATCCATGAATATCTTTTATATTATTCTTCTTGGATACCTGGGGAATGATTTATAATAACGGTGAGCACAAACTCTCAGTATCATTAAGTAGAGCTGAACAAATAATGAATAATTAGGAATAAATTAGCATCAAATATAAAATAACTCATAATACATACCATTCAAATAACTAGATAATGAAATATCAATATGGAAAGTTAAAAAACTACAACACATGCCATCTAAATAAATAAAGATAGAATAATGTGTATCCAAAGATATATTGACGCAAAATATCATGGATAAATAATAATAAAAATCCTAAAAATTATATTCATCCATTTATATGTTAATGTAAGATCTAATGGAGGAATAATTACTGAATATGACTAAAGGAAATAATTTATTATTGTATTCATGTTTCTCGGGTATATGGAACCTTTAACATAAATACCATTCATTATACAGTATACAAAACTCTAGATAGAACCCCATATAAGGTGGATAGCCATATTTATATTCCCATGAGACTACTGATGCATCTAGATTTTATCCATAATTAGGCGCCATCTCAGACATACCACTCCAAAACATTACTCGTATATCGAATAATAAATTAAAGAATGTTTCTTCTCAAATTACCATATTGAATAAAGAATATGGAATTATCAATATTTTACCAAATAATAAAATAAATTTAAAATGTTAAACTGTATGTAATATAGTATATGGTTTGGGAAATACTAATATCCATAAAAAATAATATGGATAATTTGGTAATATTAAATGATTATAAAAGATTGAATATTTCAAGTGGGAACATGAAATCAATGAAGGGAATATGAATCCAATCCTTGGAAAAGTAAATCATAAACAATCTTTATAAATATAAATTATGGTATCAATACAACAAACCCTAAGTGGATTAAATTAAAGGGATGTTGTATTTGATGATATGAAATATTACAAAAAGATCTTTCAAAAAAATTCTTGAGGAAAATATCCTTTTATTTTGAAATTGTTTTCAAAATTAATTTCATTGAAAATGAATTTAAAAAAATAATTAAAAATTAACCTTTCAAAAATTAAAATTAAAATTTGAATGAATGGTGGCAGGTAAATCTATGCTTGTCATACATGGTAAAAAGAACATTCCATTTGTAAGTTAAAAAGGTATAAAAATTTCCTTGTTCAGAAAGTGACACAAAGATTACTTTGAAAACATTAGTATGAGAAATAAAATCAGAAACATTTCTTTACCAAACCATTTTAAAAACTTTTTTTGAAATTTTTTTATTAATATTTGGTTTTTAGAAGAAAACAGGTTCTCTGACTAAGGGGATAAATTATTTAGAGTTTTCTTAAAAAAATTAAAACACTTTTACTAACAAAGAGTAAAAAATTGTACTAACAATTAAAAATGGTCATTAATAACCATAGGAGAATAAAAGTATTTATTAAACAATGATAATATAATTTCCTCTAATTTAAATACCATTGAAGGATCGTTAAGGTTATTTTTAATGAAATAATATTTAAGCATCCCGATGTGTCTCAAACCACTTTGAAGCATTTTAAATCATAAACCTCAAGAAGAAATAATATTAAATGAATGTTATAATATCATTAGAGTAAATAAATTCTTTATATAACATGTTAAACATCATTATATACACAATGTAAAAGAAACTTTGTGCAAAATAATTATTAAATCTCAATGAAATGTAAATTGAGATGAACATCTCGTACCATAAACGTATTTGTGTTTTTTGGTACTTATAATCATGTATATTGGTTTTAATAACTTATAAAAACCATATTAATATTTATTATATCATATAATAACCTATTATAATATCTTATTACCTGATTTTTAATAACAGTTAATTATTTTAACTATTTCGTGTGTTATTTTTTGAGTTTGTCGAGTATGTTATAACATGTTATTAGTCATTTTTATTAATTATATCATGGATTTATAAACTCTAGAATGTAAAACATGATTTTAATTTCATATATATCTCATATACATTCATTTATAGTAGGATATAATATTTTTATATTATAAATCTAGTTCATCATTTATAGAGACGGTAGGTCATACGTACGCATGACCACTACATTCATTTCTTTGTCGAATTAAAATAATTACTAACAAAGGATACATATTTCTATTTTAATTAAAGTATTATATATATTTTATATATGTTCTATAGGTTTATTAAAACCATCCTTTATAAGTTCCATGTATGGAATGAACGAGTCGTATCGTTTTGAGGGGGCGTTAGTCTATACTTCCTCCAATGAAATTATTGTATTTAATCATGAAAAAAAGAATAAAGGTTTGTTATAAATAATAATTAAGAAACATAAAAAAATTTTACATATCATTTATAATAAATATATTTATATTTTTTCCACCATTGTGTCCTTAATGAGAGGCTGTAAGGGAAAACATCAATCATCATTTTGTGAGGTAGTAGTTCATCGTACACATAAACAGTATGTTTATCCCCCATTAGATTTAGGTGTGTGTAAGTGTAGGTAGAAATCATAACATAAAAAAATAATAGTATATTTATAATTTTATAGGGTTTTAATAATGGAAGTGAAGCTAAAAATCCTGTGAGAAGATGTTACCCCTTAATCAGTTTACTCCTTTCAGTTTGTGCCAAAATGATTCATTATTCAGTATCCTAAACAGAGGATTCTAGGTCGAGTGTATGATTTTTTTTAAAATAATTGGGTAGAGGTTTAATGAGGAAATGTGTATTTAGAGTTTTGAAGAAGGGGGATAGTTGGTGGCCTTTAGAGAGAAGGAAAAAGACTCAAATGAAATTTTTTGAAACAAGTTATGTGAACAAGTATTTTTTCCTAACCCAAGTCATAAAAAACCAACCAAACTAAATAATATAAGGTACATGGATGTATTGTGGACATCCAATGGGATTTGGACAAGTTTATAGGTTTTATGGACCCTTAAAAATTAGGTTTAGTCCATTTTCAAGTCTAATTACACATTAATCACATTAATTGATTTTAATCACTTTCACTAATAATTTTAATAAAAAATTATTTTGATCTTATTAAAGATGAAATATAATCCTGATTAAAATTTTTTATTTATATATTTTTAAATTCACAACATATTATTGGAATAATTATGATTAATTCTAATTTTATAGACAAATGGTTTAACTGGTTTGAGTAGAAAAATATTAAAATGATTATTTAGTTTTTATATTAAATTAAAATTTGATGTTTATTATAATGAAATTAATTGAATAAATATATGTATAATTGAAATAAATTATCTCTAAAAAATTTAATAGGTAATTTAACATTAATTTTATTAAAATAAAAAAGATAGTGTTTTCACTAAAATTCTAATTTGTTTACTATACACCAAATAATGATGTTTCCCCGAAAAATACAAATGAAAACTTATTTTGAGATTATTAATTCAATAATGAAGTTTATTTTTTCAAATTAAAATATATAATAGTGTCGAAATTATGATTTAGAATATGTTCTCCATTAAAACGCATTATCATTTCCCTTATAAAAATATAGGTTTTTATGTGTCAAATAGGGTTTGTTCATATCTTATACATATCAAACATAATGGATAAATATAAAAAATATGTCATTGAATATATAATACATATGTTTCATTTAAATGTTTCACTAATTTTATTTAGTTATGTTTGTTAATATAACACTCCTTTGGTAGCATAAAAAATATAATATTTCTTTTTATATTCAATTGGTTGTTATTTTCATATCTCATTAATTATTAACAAATGATTTAATTTTATATTAGTATAAACCATAATTTTTATAAGTTAGTTATTGTTATTCATAACAACTAATTTAATATCTATTTTAGATCATATTATATTAAATAATAATATTTTTAATAATTTTTTGTTATTTGGTGAAACTCGCTCTTGTATTTAACAAAAGCTATCGAGGAAGGTCACTCTCGCGTGTAACACAAGCTAACTCGGTGTTACATGCATTATAAGCAATATCATGTGTTTAATTTTTGAAAATAGTTAATATATAGTAGATTTTTAGGATATTATATTCCCTTATACATTCGGTGTTGCGTTCCAGTTACACTATTGAATGCAAAGAGGTACGTTAAAATTTTTAGGTGTTACATTCTACACACCATAGTTAAATTGAGTCCCCTCAATTTAAGCTCAATCATGGTGATATTTTTTTTGATTGTTCCTATGTTTTAAATCCCACCTCATGATAAGGGTTTGTAAAATATCCTCCATAAAAGAGATAATGGAAATTACAAGGGTAACATAGACTATAATGTAACTAAGTCTCTAAGTAGGAGAATATTAGCTGAAGGTATAGATACATACATGGAGGAAAATGTAAATATTTCATGGGATTGAATGGTGTCATCAAGGAAAATCAACTGAATAATCAATATAAATTTTAGGGCCTCAAATTCATAAACCTGCTCTGATTTAGAAGACCACTGGTTTGATAAAAATTAATTTATTATGACAACATTTTTTTAATCAATTTTTCTAATGTGGGGAAATTATTTTACTAACCATGAATATATGGAAATATTCTTTCCTGATAGGCTTCAATTTCATTTGAAAAATAAAAAATTTTGGTTGGGCTTGGATCATATTCTAATTAATCCAAAAATGAATTTTCATTCTTGAATAACTAAAATAAATCTCTAAAGGATATTATGGCCCATAAAAGAGTGAAAAGTCCAAAATTTGGAATTTAAATATCTTCCAAAACAAATATATTTAATAGATTAATCTCTAATTCAAAATATTTATAATACTGGTTCATCATTAATATTTATTTCTCAAATCTTTTAAACAAACAATGAAAAATTAACCATTCAATTATATAGGTCAGTCTTGGGTGTTAAACCCATAATATCTATTGTTTGTGGGTTGAAGACCCACTGCCTTTCCAGATATTATTATTTGTCACCTATCATTCTGGTTTTCCTTTTCTAAAACCAAATTAATATAATCTCTAAGATAAATATTATAGACATAATATAAATTTATTAAATCATTAAATATTCTTCTGACTCGGTTTTTTAATATAACCCTAATATATAAATAATTAATTCACTAATTTTTACATAGATCCTTCCCTGGTATAGATTTTATCAATAATATCATTAGTTGGATTTCTAAATCATGAAAACATATCTTTAGTCTAAAACAACTAAGGTTTAACCTACATTATTCATTTTGATTATATATTCAAATCCTTTACATTGGTTTGTAATGAAATTGTGGATTATCCTAATAAAATCCAATAGGAGTGTCAAACTAGGTTCAAGATAAGGCTCATTGTTGTGTACCAGGTTACCCTGAGTTAGGCTTGGAACACCATGTCAGAGTTATTAATCTTAGTTGCCTCTGTTCTATAACCATGTCCACTTGTATTATCCAGACGGGTATTTATTACTAGAAAACCCACATAATCATTATCTAATAGACATTCTAGTATGTTCCTCTATACATATCCTCTATTTTTACCTTAGTTTTATGTTCTCTAACATATGTTTTTCCTAAATCTAGTACCTAATATTTCTACTAAGATTCCATTGATACTAACTATAGTGGCCCAACCCCAGACATCCCGGAACTGATGTCTGTTATCAATTAAATTGGGATGATTAAAAGGAATCAAGCCCCAATGGACTGATCAGTTTAGTAGTCTTGGTAATAAAAATACATAAATGAGTATTATATTACAAATTAATACACTAATTATAGCATAATTTATTTCTTATTCCTAAATAAATCATATAGAGTATAACACTAATCCATCTATTAAATCCTTTAATATATTTTATAGTAATCTTCTTTAATACTTTGGTAAATAAACATAATATGGGTAATCTCAAATGATCAATAAGGGTAATTAATGGGGAATAAATAATGAATCAATAGGAATAAATTAACATAAAAAGGTAAATAACTTATATTACAATCCATTCAAATAAATAAATAATTCAATATCAATATGCAATGATAAGAAACTAAAACTCTTTCCATCTAAATCAATAAACTGAGAATGAGATGAATCCATTGATATGTCGACACAAAATATCATGGATGAATAATAACTAAAGAATGAAAATGAAATTCATCTATATATATGTCAACATGAAATCTCATGGATGAATAATAACTGAATAAAAATGATAGAAATTATTTATTATTGGACGCTATGTTTCCCAGGTACATAGAAACTGAATCTTTATGAAAATTCAAAAAAGAGTTTACAAAATTCTTGGTAAAAACCAACCTATGATATCTATCCAAAAAAATTTCCATGTGATACTATAGATGCATCGAGGGGATATCTATATCTATGCCCCACCCATGTTGTACCAGTCCAAAACATTTCTCATATATTTAATAATCAATTTATCAATGTTCCCTATCTAATAACCATATTGAATAATGAATGTGAAATTATCAATATTTTTCTTAATAATAAAATAACTATCAATGTAGAAATCTTATGTGAAATGGTATATGGTTATGAAATAGTTATATTCATGATAAATGAAATGGATAATTTGGGAAATCCAATTATCATTGGGGATTGAATTTTTCAAGGGGAAATATAAATAAAGTAAGTGAATATGAATAATATCCCTATCCAAATTAATCATAAACCATACATAGTAAGATTAAGGATTTTATAAATTCAACATACCCCATGTGATGTAAATTAAATATTTGTTTTCATTGATGCATAGTAATATTTAAAAAAGTTATTTTAAAAACATTCTTGAAGAAAATATCATTTTTTAAAAAAAAATTATTTTATAAAATTGTTTCATTGAAAATAATATTTAAATACATTTCCAATAAAAATTATACTTTTGAAAATTAAAAGTAATCATTGAGGTAATAAATAAAGGAAAATCCGTACATGTCGTATAAGGTAAAAATAACAATACATTTTCATGGTAAAAAGGTTGGAAAAATACTTTGATTGGAAAGAGATATGAAGATACCTTAGGAAAAATTTGTAAAACACAAAAAAGAAAAAATATTCTTTAACAAACCCTTTTAAAAACATTTTTAATTCATTTTAATAAAACATGGTTTTTAAAAGAAAATTGTTTCTCCAACTAAATAGAGAAATGACGTCAGGATTTCTTAAAAATATTTTTAAAAACCATTGAGTACCAATGAGTAGGAAAATGGTACTAATACATGAACAAAGTCATGAATAAATAGAGTGGCCTAAAAGTATTTTTTTTGAAAATGGTTACATAAATTCATCAAATTTAAATACTATTGAAATATCATTAAGGATATTTTAGAGGAAAGGAATATTTAAACATTCCAAAGTGTCATATACCACTTTAAAACATTTAAAATCATAAAACTCATGAATGAATAATATAAAATCAAAGTTATAATATCATGATATTAATAATATTCATGATATATCATGTAAAATAGTAGTATATAAATCATGTAAATGAAATTAGGTTCATAACAACAATTAAATATCAATGAAATGTAAATTTAGACGAAAATCACTTACCTGAAACATATTTGTGTAGTGTGGCCTTTATACTCTTTTATAGTGAGTTTAAATATGTTATAAAATAATAAAATAACTGTCTTGACATTTATAATATCATATATGATCATATTATAGTATCATATTACACATTATTAATAGCATTTCATTATTTTTAATATTTCAAGTGTTAATTGTTTGGTATGTTGAGTATGTGTTAACATTTTATTTTCCATTATTATTAAATATATAATGGTTTAATCATATCCATAATGTAAATCATGATTTTAATATTATATATATATATATATATTATATATGTATTTATAATAGTCTATAAAATTTATAGATTATAAATATAGTGCACCGTTCATGGAGATGGTAGGTCGTGCGTATGCATGAACGCTACTTTCATTTCTTTTTAACATTAAAATAATGAAATATAAATTATAAATATTTATATTATAATTAAATTAGAATATATTTATTATATATTTAATATAGGTTCATTAAAACCATCGTTTATTAGTCTCATGTATGGAAAGAACGAGTCGTATCACTTTCAGGGGGAAGTATTCCACACTTCCTCAAACAAAATTATCATATTTTCCCATAATGAAAAGTATAAAGGTATGGTCTAAATAAAAATTAAATATGAGAAAAAAATTATAAATATGATATTGAATACATATATAAATGAATTTTCTATAATAATGGCCACCATGAGAGGTGTTATGGAAAATATGAACAATCATTGTTTCATGAGGAAATAGTTTTCTATACGCAAAAACAAATATGTTTATTACCCATTAGAGGATGTTATGAGTATGTTTAGGTATACATATAAAAATAAACACATAATAGTATATTTATAATAATTTTTTTATATAAAAATTTAATATGAATAGTATAGGGGCTGAATAATGGAAATGAAACTAAAAAGCTTGAGAGAAAACATTACCTTTTAATCAAGTAACTTCTTTTGGTTTGTTCCAAAAGGAATACTTAAGTGTCATACTACCCAAAGGGAGGATTCATTTTATAACGAATAAATGTTATGAGAATAAATGGGTAGATTATTGATGATGCAATGCTTCTTAATAGGTGTAAGGAAGGAGGAGAGGTGGTGTCTATTAATTAGGATGGAAAAGGACTCACTTGGAATGTTAGGAAACAAGTTAGGTGTATAAATGTTATTACCTAACAAAATTCATAAAAAACCAAAATATCTCACCAATTTAAGTTTAATGGACGAATTAGGGATAGAAAATCGGTGTTGGTAATGATTATAGGTCAGTTGGACCCTTAAATATAAGGTTTTGTCCATTTTAAGCCTAATTACACCTCAATCACTGAAATTAATTTTAATCACATTCACTATCATTTTGGTGAAAAATTAAGTTGATATTGTTAGACTCAAAATATTATGATGAATATAATTTTGTGTCTATTTTTTGAAATTCAAATCATATAAGAGGCCAAATTAATATTAATGATAATCTTCTAGACATACGGTTTAACTGGTTTTAGTAGAAAAATGTTCAAATGAATGATCAGTTTTTATATTCAGTTTCAATATGAAATTGATTTTAATAAATTTAATTTTATAAATATATTTATAACTGACATAATTTTACTATAAAACAAATTTATTATAAAATTTTACATTAATAGTTATTTATACAAAAAGACAGTGTTTAAACTAAAATGTTGTATTTTTTATGATTCATCAAAAAATGAAGTTTCTTAGAGAGATCGCAAAAATTCACCATAGGATAATTTTCAATTTTTTATTTTTATAATGAATTTTATTTTATTAAATTGCATTTATATGAGTGTCAAAATTATTATTTATAATAGTTTCTCCATTAAAATGCCATAAAATAGCCTTTATAAAAATATAGGTTCTTATGTGTGAAATCAGGTTTGTTCATATCTTATTCATATCAAACCTAATGGATAAATAAAAAAAACATTTTATTTAATATATAAAATATATGTTTCATTAAAATCATTAAATAATTTTTATCATTTTTTTATTAATGTACATCTTCTTTGCATGCATAAAAATAATAATATTTCTTTTTATATGAGATTGGAACTTATTTTCCTTTCCCATTATTTTTTAAAAAATGAATTCATCTTATATTGATATAAAACATAATATTTATTAGTTAGTTATTACTATTCATAAGAACTAATTTAACACATGTTTTATATCATATTATATTAAATAATAATATTTTAATAATACAATTTTATTTGGTGAATCTCACTCTTGCGTGTAACAAAAGTTTTCAAGGAAGGATTCTCTCACAGGAAACACAAGATAACTCAATGATGAGTGCATTATAAAAAATATCTTGTGTTGAAATTATATAAAATATTAAATATATAGTATAGTATTAGGATAGTATATTCCCTTATGAATTTAGTGTTTTGTTTCATACATGTTATTGAATAAAAATTTGTTCTTTAGAATTTTGTGGTGCTACCCGAATCATTTTTCAAATAAATTAATTTCTAAAGAATATAAAATATTTAATAAAAATTATGTGATTATTTATGAAAATATTTCATTTATATAAAAAAATTATAATTAATATTGAAAATATGGGTGTTCTTATTCTACCACAAAATTTAATGTCTAATTTGTAACGATCAATAATAAAAATAATATATCATGGTTTGTTAAAACTCAGTGTTGCATGTAACTCATGTTATGGAAGAAATAAAATTTATTATAAAAAACATAAAAACTAAAATTTTAACATAAGAATTTCATAAAAACATACATTAATATCCAAAAATTATTTATCCTTGGCAACATTGAATGGAAACCAATAAAACAATGAAATTAAACATGTCATTTCATTAAAATGTTTGTAAATGAACATAATATGACTATAATTAATAATATATTAATGAAAAAGTTTATAAATTAAGTAATTTATGAATAAAATTTGATTATTCAAAAGTTTATTTTGGTTTGAACAATGAATCGGGACATGAGGTAAGGAAAATCTCCAAATCATTATACTTTGTTTGGGTTATTCATTGTCTCAATTTATCTCACATTGTAAATATATTCTTATTATTTAATTATATTATATATATATATATTTCCCAAAAATATATACCAAGTTTAATTTAACTTTTTTTGAAGGTAATATTCATGTTTTAAAGGTTCTCTTCTCAATTTATTTACTTAAGCAGAACTAGTTAATGGAAACTTCTTTTTTTATTTCCTATTTTGATGTACCACTCAATGAAATGTTTATTATAATATTTAATATCTCAAAACACTAATATTATTTTGGAAAAACATTTTGATATGAGGTTTTATGAAAATTATTTTTCCCTTTCCCAAAATAATAATAATTTTCTATTTTCCTATAACCCCACATAAAATAAATATTTCTTAAATATTTCTTAACTCTTTTTTTTCTTAAATTTTAGTAGACTTTATTTTCATGAAATATTATTATTTTTATTTCTATGAACATCAAATAATGATTTAATACCTTATTTCATAGAATTTATTCAAAAATTTCGTTTTTCTATGATATAAGACTTGATTATGTTACCCATTTCATTTCAATGGGTTTTTTATATACTTATTCCATTTTATTATTCCATTATGTGAAATACATATCCATATACATGTTATTATTAGTATTCCTAGATAAATATATAATTTATTATGTAGTTTTTATATATCAGGAGATAATATTTATGTGATTTGGGAGTCAACCTAATCCATTATGGTACATTGTCCACCATGTGATGTAGGCTTGGTGGTTATCCTTGAATTATTATTTTTTCATGTTATATATTGCAACCACCATCGTATAATTCCTTGAAATTATGTTTCCTTCATACTTATATCATTCATGCATGTGATCATTCTTGTAAACTTAAACTTATGATACCATGATATTTCATTTGATTTATATGTTCTGATTCTTCATCACGTTTATTAACCTAAGTATATTTTTATCTCACTCTATTTATTTTTTATTCCCTATTCAATTAATTATAGTTTTAGGATATCAAAGGTATTTAGGAGCTAATTTTAGAGAATAAAATAAATATGTTGTGTTTTAGTCACTTATTGATTCTTTATGTAACTGTTCTATAAATTAAATAAGGCCTATATATATAGATTGGGTTTATTTTATATTTATATACATGTAAAATAATTTTGTTAATCCATTACTTGTTAAATACAATTATTATATTTTAATGTTTCTAATATTTACAAGGGCTTCACTTCTCTCTCTTTTAAATGGGAACCTCATATATTTACTTCTATACATATATTAAGCCATTTATATAAATAAATACCTAAAAAAGTATATTAAGAACTCTCACCCTCACATCCTAGAGGTTATACACTCACAAAAATTCCAATCCTAGTAGTCATATGGGTTGATCTAAAGTAAAATATCCAATGATGAGGTATAAGTCTTAAATTTTTTTTTCATATTTATTTATTCTTATGACTCATTAAAATATATTTTAAAAAACCTAATATAATTATATAATTATTTTTACTATAATTAAATTTTATTATATTTTTCGAATAACTATTTTATACAACTTTTCCATCTAATGGGAAATGAAAACATCAGTCATCCGTATGTGCAGAATCACACCTCCACGAAGTGTTTTGTTTCATTTTTCATAACAACATAATAAGGTTTTTTATAAATAATATTAAATGGATATATAAAATTTTTATAACATAATTTTAATTTTTTAATGATAATTTTTTTACCACTTTGAATTCTCATTGGTAGAAAAATGTTAACATCGATATTTATTACATGTAGACTATAATGTTAATAATTTTTTTATTTTATCCTAAAATATCTAGTCATATGGATGGACATAATGAAAAAAAAATTATATTTATAATATTAAAATGTTTCTATAAAGTAAAAAATATATCTTATTTATATCCTTTCATTCCATTAGAAAAATGAAAATATTTCTCATGCTCATGTGCAGATTACTTCCTCCATGAAATGATGGGTTTCATTTTTCATGATTTCCATACAAGGATGGTAATAAAATTATATTGAATATATAAAAATAAAAATTATATAAATTAAAAAATTATTTATATTATGAAAACATGAATTATTTTGATATAGTCAATGCATCGATATTATTTTAATGGTTCAGTACTGAACATCCTAGAAATGCCTTATATAATCATAATATATTTAGTACATAAATAAAACATTGAAATAAATGAACTAAATTGAATTTGTTCAAAGTAATGAACATAGAAAATGTTCTTGATAAATTATATAGTTAAAATAATTTTATTATTTGGGGATTTAAAAGTCGTACTTGGGGAGTTAGTAGAAGAGTTAAAGGATTCACCTCAAGTTTCATTCATTATGACGTGTTCTGTGTTATAAGCCTATTTTTTATATAGTTTATATTTTTACTAATTGAACTTTTAGGTCATGATTCTCGTTTTATTCATCGTATTTAAAGTTTCATTTTAGTTTTTCTCTTAATAATATTTCATCTATAAAATGTTGTAAATGTTTCATCCCAAATTCCCTTATTTAAGACATGCTTTGTATTAGGATCATATTTTGTATATATGGTGAATATGATAACTATTTTAAATATTATGTCAATTTTCTTAAATTATTAATGGAATCTAATGTTTAATTTCTTGTTTCATATTTTCTTTTCGTTTTGAATAAAATGTTAAAAAATGTTTCTTGTGTTTCTCATCTCAAAATTCCTTCTTTGAGACTTGTTTTAAATTAAAGAATCATTTACATTAAATTGAGTATATACAACCTGTTTTAAATATTATATAATTATACACTCTTTAATCATGGTAATTGATGTTCCATTTCATGTTACCTAGTTCACAAGGTTTTTATTCAAGTGTTACGATATCTGAGATGGTATATTGTACACTCTCACATTTCATCGGTATTGATCATGTTTCAATTTCCTCTGAGGGAAAGGTATGTTATTACTCTTTAAAATCCATTATATTTTGTTTTAATATGATTACAAATTTCTTTTAAACTGTTTATTAAATGTCCCCAATCTTTAATACTCAAAAATAATTAAAGGATGATTTTAAGAAAAACTGAAATTATTTCTTCTTTTCGGTGAGGAACCTTTATCTTCCAAATATATATTATATATTTAATTTAAATAATATATTGATATATATATAATTTCATAATTATAAATTTATATTAATATTTAATCTATTTTTAAAAAAAATTAATCTTATATTTTTAATGTTTTTTATATAATCCAACATTGGCATTCTTTGAAAAAAACTAAATTGAATCTCTTTTTAATCATTTCACACACGGATACATTTTCCCTCTATTATGATCACACTTAATAACATATCTTCCTTTAAATATTTTTTTTGGTTTTAAAAATTAATATAAATTTTTATTATTCAAGGAATTATTTAAAATAAAATGATATTATTTTCTTAAATGTTATTAAAATGAATTTAATTCCACTTTTGTATATTTTTATCTTCCTCTCTAAATTTTATTACTTAAGTATAATTTATTTTGAAGATTAAATTATTATAAAATATTTTAAATTAGTTTTCTTATGGTTTCCTATATATATCATAATTTTTTATGTATTACTTTAAAAATAATTGTTTTTATAATAAAGTTAAAAAATATTAAAAGTAAAGCAACTTTTAAAATCATGGAATCTATTTTCCTCTCAATATTGTAAAGGACACAACTTAATTAATATTCTGTCATTTATAAAAAATTTAGGTTATCCTTTTTTACATGTTCTTTTTTAATATAGATTTATTCAACACCATTTCTATTTTTGACTAATCCACATACCCATTACTCTATATAGTGAAAAAACCAATTTTATATAAATCTGATTGGTGGTGTTTACCAATAATGATAACTCATTTATTATATAGGGAAACATTAACAATATGTATATTTTTTAGTTCTATATTGATGACAATTGACTAATATGGTTGGATGATTATGTACTCGGTATATATTTACATATCATATGGTAGTTTTTTAATATTAATGTTTAATACTAACACATATAGATTACATATTTTATTATTATTAATTTATCCCACATGATTAATTCATTAGACATAGTAATTGCAATGTTTTCACGATATTGGGTATCCCATTGATGCATAATAAGGTCTCTTGAGATATATTATCTCTGGAATTTGAAATATACCTTACTTATATATATATATGATGTCTTGGTATGAGCCCTTAACATTTAGAGTATATATTTTGGAATTATTAGTATTATAATTATTAAATAATTTATTATTGACCAAGTGATTACTACATTAATATTTTACATGTATAAATTTTATACTCATATTATGGATTAAATGGAAGCTAATTTGATTTTCTACTCTACATTATTTCTTTTTTCCTTATGTATTCATGATAGCTTCTAATGTATACTATCGCATAGGGAGAATTTGAACTCACCATTTATTATGTTTCCATTTATATAGGTTATAAAAAATATTATTATTTATAATATATCTCTTAAGGTTTCATTTGTATAGAATTTTATAAGATATGTTTAAGGAATATTATAAAATTATTGAATCTGTGTATAGTGGAAAAAGTTACCATTAGGTGTCAAAGATAGTTTTTTTATTAACTAATTATTTTCCTAATTCTATAATGATCTAAAACAAAAAAGGTACTGGGTTTATAATTGACTCAATTTTTTATTTTATGTGCTAATTATAGTGTTCATTTTTTTCACTTCAATTAGTATAAAAACAACTACATAAAGATTATGTTTTATCAGAATATCCTTGTGTGCATGTTATAAGGTACTAAAATTGGTATAAAATAAGGGTTCACATTAAATTATAGGTTATTATGTTATTAGATGATTATAATTTATAATATTAAAAAATATATGTTAATATAATTATTTGGGATCATAAGTTAAAAGTAAATTATATCGTTAATGTTTAATATGTTATTGAGAAATGTGGTTATTTTTTGATGACTAGAAATATTTAAATATTAGATGAAAATGCTTATGGATTTGTTATTATTTAACCTCTTCATAATATGGTTTATTATGATTATATTTAACATACTTTCTTAGCCAAAATTTTCTTACTATGCAGTTGGAACCACAAGAAACCAAGTTAACAATGGATGTGATGAACAATGTGGTGGTTATTAAATGAGTAGCCAAATAAGATATGATTTGGAGTGAAAACTCTTTTCATTATTCCAAACCTAAAATCTTCATTTATGATTATAACCCAAAACCAATGTGTGTTTTATAATTCTCTAAATATGGAAAATAGAGTTTCATTGATAGTCAAGTGATAAAAATAATAAAGGTAAAAAATATCATCTTACTTTCCAATAATATGGTTTGAATCACCCACTGAAATGTAACAAATGAAAAACTAATTAATTATATATATATTAAAGGATAAAATAGATCAACAAACTACTAAGTGAAAATTATTATTTTAATTAAAACATTGAGGGGAATAACGTTCTTTATATGTTGTAAATTAAATATTTCAAATTTGAGGAGTTTTGGTATAATTAAAATTGATCCTCTCAGTGGGAAGATAATAAAGTGGATCATAAAGACAATATGAATAATTGTTTTTCATGTTTATATGCTGAATATGATGAAAATTTGAATAATATATAAATGGTATAAATTATTTTAATAACTTTTCTTTTATTTAACATAAGAAACATGATTGTTAAATTTTATGACATAATGCATATTTTTTTCAAAAGTAACTAATTATTAAGGAATAATATTCCAAATCATTAGAAATGTTTATAGAGGAATTTGTATGATTTAAATGTCTACATATAGGGATTCAAGATTTATGATCTATTGAAACTTTATTTTAAGTATTCACATTCTTTAAGAATGATTATATATTCAATTATATAAATACACTTTTTATGTAATATGTTATAATATTCAAGGATGACTAATTATATTTTTGGTGATATATATTATGTTTTAGGGGAAATTAATGATTAATGTATATATATATTTTTGGATTAATGTGATCTTTAAATTTAGTGAAATTAAGATTAATTTTTAAAAGTGTTACTATTTTTTTAAGAACATGTGTTTTATAATATAGAAAAAAACATAGAATTAAAATTAAAATTTTGTTATTTTCTTGGTTAAATTTATTTTATAAAATGTTCATTATAAATTTAGGAACAGTATATAAATTAGTGTAAATGTAAAATTATTGTCTAACAAAGGATTATTTTATCAAATTGGATAACATTATTTAATGGAAAATATTTTGTTGACAAGTAGAAGAATATATGATTGTAATATGGATTTATAAAGATTTAGGTTATTTGGGAAGGATTTGTATATTTTAGAGGATAAATGATAATGGTTAATTTTACTCTCTGACGCTAGAGGCCCAAATATAATGCATTTCATTAATAAATTGTCATAGATACATGATTAAAATCCTAAGGTACTAAAATTTTTAGTTATTTTAGAAAACGATATTAAATTTATGATACCCATAATACATTATGAAATTATAATTAAAAAATAATACATAACAAATTCTAATTAACTGCATCCTTGAAACTCATTAAAACGATTCATCTTCATAACACGGGGAAAGGAAATAAAAATAAGGGTGTGCTCAAATCCTTAGTAAGGATATGTAAAGTGGAAAAAATAATGAATCAATGGGAATAAAACAACATGGAAATATAAATAACTATTAAAACATACCATTTAAATATCAATATATGGAATAATAAATACAAAAATGTAAGAAACATAAAACATATTTCATTCAATCAATAAACCAAGAATGAATTCCATCCATACATTTATTTCATAGTAAAAATATCTGAGATAATAAATATTGAATCAAAAGTATAGAAAACCTTAATTATTGGATATCATATATCTGGAAAATTAAATCCTATAATATCTTGATAAATCCTCTAGGAAGTTTAAAACTATAGGTAGAAACCTGTTTAATTTAACAAACTGATTTGTCTCATTATTTCCTATTGACGCATAAAGGTGCTATAAATATTATGGGCCCCACCCATCATTGCATGTCCAAATCATTCCTCATATAAATTAATCGATTTAATTAATAAATAATATAACCTAATAAATATCAATATTGAATAAAATATCTGGATTTATTAATAATTTCATTGCATGATAAGTAACAACATGGGTTGATAATGTTGATAACTTTGACAAATAGAAGTTCCATTGAAATATCATTAAAATATTATTGAGAAAAATAATATTTAAATAATCAAAAGTGTCTCATACCACTTTGAAACATTTGAATCATAATCCATTTGAAGGAATAAAATTATAATAAAATTTGAATACCATGAGAATAAGTAGATTCATGATATAACACATTGAGTCTGACTTATCCCGTGGGTATTTATAATCCAAAATAATAAACTTATGTTAATTATTTTATTTATTCATAACATTTTTAAATTTTATTATTACTTTTTTTTTCAATTATTATAATTTTGTGTACAACTACTTGAATAGTGATGTTTAAGTCATGTATTTTTTATGTAATTCAGTCTAGGTGTCAAAAATAACTTTGGTGGGTCAACTATGGTTAAAGATTTAATTATATAAAAATATAAATAATAATAATAATTAAATAATTATAATATTTATTCAACAATTACACTCTTAATCCCAATTATGAATGATGGTTATGAAAAATGAACAATTGTTACAATCATGGAGATGGTAGTTCACACGTACGAATGAGTAACATTTCCTTTTTTTAATAATCATTATAGAAAGAAGGAAAGTAAAACTATAAATTTATATAATGATAATTATATAATGCATAAAATGTTATATAACTATATATAATTATTGTGATGTAAAAGCAATCATATCATGTCAGGGAGGCGGTGGTCCACACGTCCTTGACAAAAGTTATCACTTTTTTACTGTGAAAAAATGGTAATAAAGAAAATGATATATTATATTTATAAAAAAGGTAATTATCTAGTTAATAACATATATATATATATATATTATTTTAAATAGTCTCAATTAAAACTATCCTTTATACATTCTACATATAGTGTGAATGAATCACATCTCTTTGAGGAGGTCGTAATCCATATATTAACAAATGATATCATCGTACATACAAAAATTGAAAACTATAAGGTAATTTATTATAAAAAATATTATATAATAATATAAAAAATATAAATATCATATATATCATATAAAAATAGTTTTTCAATCACATTACCCAACCTAGAGTGGTGGTAAATTAGAAATCAACAACATCGTTTTGTGAGGTGGTAATTCATCGTACACAAGAACGATAAGGTTTTTTACCATTATAATGATGTGTGTGTGAGTGTATAAATAAAAAATATTATTAAAAAATATCATTATATTTATTATACTCTTTTTATTATATATTCTCGGAATAATAAGACGTTACAGTGTGGGTAATGAAGATTAAACAAACAAGCCTGATTAATATTATCACATATCCTTTGGGTAACTCCTTTTGTTTTGTAGTAAAGGGCTTACTGGGATGGATTTATTCACAAAGTGAGGAATCTAATATGAGAGTAGGTATTTCTGGAGATTATTGGATCAGATTTTGGGTGATCCAAATGGTTTGAGACCTGTGAATAATAGGGATGGGTGAGTGACTTTTTATAGTGAAGGAGGAGTGGAATTCTTATGAAAATTGAAAAGGGAATTCTAACCACATTTTTTCTATGAATAATAGCTCACATAATGACCAAAATTACATAAAAGATGGTATATGGTTTAATATTTCCATCCAATTTATTCTAAATAGGTTTATTGGTTATTTTTAATCTTATGATTTTGTTTTAGTCCCTAGTTATGCTAATGTTTCTCTTAATCACTGTAATAAATTTTAATTACAATAACTGATATTTTTTATAAAAAATTATTTTGAAATTATTAGACATTATAAATAATAAAAAATAAAAATAAAGAATCAATTTTACATAGTTCCAATCTCATGTGTGGCATAAATTAATTAGAATTTAATCCCATAGAAGGGATGGTTAAGCAGGTTTTTTAATAAAAATGATCAAAAGTTTGAGATGTTTTTATATCCAATATAATGGTGAAATTGACTAAAGATACATAAAATTTTTGGAATTATATAAAATTAATCTTTTTTAACTCTAAAACCAAAAAAATAATATTTAACCTTATAAATAAATTAGATGTAAAATAAGTTTTGAATTAAAATTATGTTTTTCTTATTATTCATAAAAAAATGAAATTTCAAAGAATAATTCCAATAATTCATCCTAAACTAATTCTTACATTTCAATTTATAAAATTAAGATTATTTATTAATATAGAATTTACAAAAATTTCATATTTCATATTTCATGTAAGTTCTCCATTAAAATGTGAAAAAACTGATTTTCTAAAAATATATTTTTTTATTTCTATAATTGGGTTTGTTATTATTATATTCTTATAAAATATATTTAATGAATTTAAAAATATTTTATTGAAAATAAAAAATATTAATTTACTATATAAATTCTCTAAAATTTTTATAACTTAATTTAATATGAAAAATCTTAGTAAATATTTTTTTGAAACACAGTGTTGCGTGCATTGCTAGCTATCAATATAATTAAATATATTATGAATAGAAAAAATAATAATGTCATGGGGTGATACATTGTTCCCTCCAAAAAATCATCTTTTAAATTTTTAGTTTTATTACATTTTAAAATGATGTGGGTAGTTATCCTTCATAAGATTATCTTATTCATATATTTCCTCTTCGATTATGTTATTTCTTTAGAGTACCTTTACCATAGGAGTCGTCTAATTCCACCGCACATGCTCTTTGATTTCAATAATCTGGATGGGTTATTTATAGCTGGAATGGTTGGTTTCCAACTCTATTTCACCATATGTGATCACATGAGTTGGTTATGGCATTTACATTCTTTTCATAGATGTGTGGAACACATCCTGTACTTTTGAGAGATTTGGAAGCATTATCATATAATAAGCAGCAACTCCATCTCTATCATGAATACCAAATTTTTTGATTTACCTTGGTCTCATATTCTGTTACTTAACATACCTAATAACACCCATACATGGATATAATTTTAGTATAACATTTTCTCCCACATGGAACTCTAAATATATCCTCATATTATCGGCATAACAATTTTACCTATTTTGGTGTACATTTATATGAGGCTAAATAGTTGTTACCTTTGTTGTCATATCTCCAACATGTTTTATCCCTATGAGTTTAATTTCCTAAATTTCAACCCAATATTCTAGAGTATGATAACTCATTTTATATAATGCTTATTACGTCGACATTTGAATACTTGATTGTAAACTATTGTTATTGGAAAACTATAACAAGGGTAATAAATGATCTCACATAACGTAAAAGTCAAGTGAGACTAGAATCAACATTTATTCCTTTATTTGAATCATTATTTCATATTTTCCAACGGTATGGGTATGGTAGGAAGTGCCCAAATAAAACTTAGTCTCAAGATCCTTCTAAATACTCTCCTATAATTTCAAAGTAAAACAAGCATCTAGATCCAAAAAACTGATATAGGTGCACTATGAATTCTTATATCATCAATAATATAGATCCTTGTGAGGTGATCAAGAGGTAGGTCTTCTCTTATATCAAGGAAATGTGCATATTGTTTTACGTGATCAATAATAACCCATATTTTATCATTCTTCCTAGTATTATTTAGTTTCCCTATGACTTAGTCCATAGAAATTTAATCATATTTCCACATAATAATAGGATGAGATAGTAGGACTCCATTAGGATGTTCCATCGCAATATTCACTTGTTGAAAAACAAACATCTAGACACATAATCAATAATTTTTGGATCCATGTTATCCCACCAAAAATGGTCATTCAAGTCCCTATACAAATTTCTTCTACAATGGTGTATAGATAAAATTGAGGGATGTAAATTCTAAAAAAATACCTTTTTAGATTAGGTATAACATCAACACATAGATTCTTTCCAAATTTTTGAATACCATCTTCACAAATAATGTATGCTAATATTCCATCATTCAAAACATTAATTTTCTTCTGAAAATCCTCATCATATGATTAGAAATAACTTTTCATCTCTAATATAGATGGTTTAGTAATAATATTAAAAATTATTGTTGTATCCCCTTCCTTATAAATTCTCATATCCATATTTACTAAATCTATGAACATAGGATCCTTTTCAATCCTCATTTGGATTATAAATCTATGGTCCTTTATAATTAATGCATCTTCAACCTTATTTTAGTTTCCTAGGTGGTATTGTATTGAGGAATTATAATCCTTGAGTAGATCGAGCCATCACCATTGTCGAATGTTGAGTTCTTTCCATGAGAATATGTATTTCAGGTTTTTATGATCTGTGTATCTATTAGAAATTTCACCATAGACATCATGTCTCTATGTTTTTAAGGATAATATTAATGCTTCTAACTAGAGATCATGGGTTGTATGGTTATTTTTTTGAATATTCAATTTCCTTGATTCATATGAAATAAATCCTTTATTTTTCATTAGGACACAACCAAGTACCTTTTTTGTGAATTATTATATAAAAACCACATTGCATCTATATGGAAGTGTTAGAATCGTATTATTGACTAATATTCTCTTTAGTTTAACAAATAACTCTTCACACACTTTGGTTAACCCAAACCTAACCCATTTATGTATAATATTGGTAAATGGGTTAGCTAATTGAGAAACATTAAAAATTAATTGAAAATAATATCCTTAAAAACAAATTAAATTCTATGCCTCAGTTATGTATTTTGGTGTACGGAATTCTATAGCTCCCTTTTTATTTGTAGGATCAACTGATATCCCATCCTTGTATAAAAAGTAGACATGAAAAGAAACTTATTGAAGCTATAAAAAAACTTACTAAATTAACCAAAATATTAATCCCTTATAAGAGTATTTATAGTGATTATCAAGTGATTCTCATGGTCCTCATAGGACTTAGAATACACCAAAATATCATCAATGAATACTAGAAGAAAAATCTTCAAGATATATCTTTAACACTCTATTTACTTGGTATATAAAAATATAGGTTAAATTTGTTAATCCAAATGGATTTAAAATATACTCATAATGTCTATAACTCTTCTAAAAATTTGTCATTTAAATTTATTCCTTCATCACTCACAATTGGTGATACCCATAACAAAGATCAATCTTTCAAAAATATTGGGATTTATGAAGTTTAACAAAAAATACAACAATGAGAGGTAGATAATATATTTTATGTATTGTAATAGCATTGATTTCCCTATAATTAATTCACAAACTCTTAGATCCAAATTTTTTTAAAAAAAGAGGTAGGGGCTCCCCATGTTGAAACAATATCTTGAATAAATCTCATAATTCCATAATTCTTGTTTTTTCTTAAACTCCACTAATTTCATACTGATCATTCTATAGAGAGTATTTTATATTGTTCCTTCATTAGAGAATAAATCAATAAAAATTTCAACTTCACTTTTTTGTGGATTTCCTAGTAATTCCTTATAAAATACATTAATGTATTCCTATAAAATATGTACATTATTAATTTGAAAACGTCCTTATTCCTCTCTTCATGATTTTTCTATTCGTCCCCAAGAATTTAATTAAGTCGATCTACAAGGGGTGGATATAAGTAAAAATTAGGTGTAGAATCTGCTAAAATATAGATGAGGGATTCCACCTCTTCCTCGCAAATAAAAATTGCATTCCTCTTATACTAAAATTTTTCACCATGTTCTGAGATCCAGTATGTACTGAGGATTTTATCAAATTCAACCATAGGTATGAAAAGAAATTATAAATGTAAATAACATTTATGATTCATAAGGAGAATTTTCTTACACATCTTGGCTTCCATGATACATCTCTTGGGATTTTTGACTAGAAACTCTCTTATTAAATCAGAAGAAAAATTTATAATTTCTTTAGAAAACTAGTTATATATAAAAGAGTTATATGACCTAGAGTCAAATAAGAAACTAGATAAATTTAAATATATGATTGATTTAACTTCCACCATGTCATAGGGTACTTCTACCTCAGCTGTTCGGATTTCATAATCTTGTTCATCTCACATTATCTTCTTTTATAGTTGTATACCTTAACTCCTGAGGTATTAATTCTCATAGTTTCCCATCTCCCTAAAGTATAAACATTAGAAATAATTGTTTTCTTTCTTCCTATTGCAATCATGAAATTGGTGACCCATCACTTCACACTTATAACAAAAACTTGGTCCCTTAAAAATATTCCTGGTTTCCTATTTTCTATATTTTTTAGAAGGTCTAATATATTGAGTTTTCTTACTCTTCTTGGGAAAATATCCATTTTGATGATTCTCATATAGCCTTTTCTTTTATTGGATTCCCATGAATATATTGATTATAGAAAATTACTTCCCTATTTTGATGGTACAAAAAACTATTTATTTAAATGATGAAAAGGTCTCAGAAACTAGTTACCTTCAGAGATTTGGCATAAGACCTTCAAACTAGTGGTCGATAATAAAATATGTATTGTGCATGTAATAAATATAATAACTAGATATACTTGTAAAGGTGGATTCATAATATGCAATACTTTATTATTCCTTTTTTGTTATGCTAAGGAATTTTCTCTTTATCTCGATTTTTTTATCACGAGGGATGTATTTATCAGAGAATGTATCCTTAAATTTTTTACATTCCTTAAGTTCTATTTATTATTCCTCCCTAGTATTAAAGATCACATACCAATATTGATCTATATCACCTTGAAGAAAATACACTGCAATTGTATCCTTTTCCATCTAACTATATCCCATGGTTGTATATATATTCTCAAGAGACTTAATCCATTTCTAAACTATAGCTAGATTAGTATTCCCAGTAAACAATATAGGTTTTGTTGCATAAAGATATCAATTAAAAAATATTCTCTCCATTAAATATAGTATGCTATTCAGCAAGGTTATTTTTCATAACCTAATTTAGTTTCCCCAATATTTCCATATTTTTCTCCATTAAAATACCTACTGTATTAGTTTTCGGAATAGGTAAATATCTTTATTTTTCATGAGTATTGATATCATTCAACCTTAGAGGCACCATTTCTAAATAATGGAATATACAGTATTGGATCATGAAATTATAATTTTTAATTCCAAATATATTATTGAATATAACATAAATTTATACATTGTAAATCTTAAAATCATAAACATTAGTTTATTTAGAGACATATTTACTTTTCAGCCCCTCAAATTGGTTTGTAAATAAAATTAAAACTATCCTATATGTATCCCCCATGAGAGTCAAACCATGTTCGCACTAAGTCTCATTATTGTGTATCCGGATACATCTAGTTAGGATTGGATCACCTTGTTGGAGTATTTACCTCTAAGTTCATCTATTCTAGAACCACATCCACTTTTAGTATCTTGGTAGGGTTGTATTTCTAGGAATAATTATATAATCTCTAACTTACAAAAATTGTATTATTTTTTATGTATATATCCACAATTTCTATCTTAGAGTTATGTTCCCTAATCTAAATTTTGTACATATAGTTTTAAATATTCTTACTAACCATTCTCTAATACTAACTATAATTCTTCAACCCCAGAGTCCTAGAGTTAGTGCATTATTTTATTACATGGGTATATATACAAGCTTCAAATCCTAAGGGACAAAATGGTTTAGTAGTTTTCAAAACCAGATAACATACTTGATGTACATATTATATTGTTAATATAAAATAAATCATAATACATAACGAATACTAATAAAATGCATCCTTGAAACTCATTCACTGGATTCCTTTTCATAACCGTGGAAAATAATTAAAAATAAGGGTCAGTAAAATTCTAAGTAATTGTATGTACGGCGGAATAAATAATGAATCAATTGGAATAAAACAATATGGAAATGTAAATAACTAATAAAATATTACCTTTAAATAATTGGATAATTCATAATCAATAAGTCAAGTTAATAAGCTTAAAACAAATTCAATTCAATAAATATACAAAGAATAAAATTCATCTATATATTTTTTCATAGTGAAAATATCATGTATAATAAATACAGAATCGAAATGAATGGAATGCCTATTTATTTGATGTCGTGTCTAAAGCACATGAAAATAACTACTTCTAAGATCTATCCTCCATACATTTTAAAATAATATGTAGAAAACCATTTAATTTTTTCAACTAGTTTTTCTTATGAGAAACTATCAATTCATCATGGGTATATATAAATTTGGTGCCTCACCTGTTATTGCATGTCCAAAGGATTGCCTATATCAAATAATGTATTTAATAAATAAATAATATGTCTTACTAAATATCCTTATTGAATAAGAGATATGTATTTATAAGTAATTAATCAATGGAGGATATGTAACAAGAATGGTTGTTGATTTTGAGTAATCTTAATACCATTGAAATATAAATAAAACAATTTTGAGGAAAATAGTATTTAAAACTTCAAATGTATCACATACCACTTTGAAACATTTGAAATATAATCCCAATAAATTAATAACATTAAATGAAATTTATAATAACATGAAAATAAGGATATTCCAAATATAACATGTCAAAGGGTATTATATACACCATATAAAAGTGAATTGGTGTATAACAACAAATAAGTATCAATAGAATGTAAATAGATATGAAATCCCTTACCTTGAGTCTAACTTGTGACATAATTTTTTATATTCTTCAATAAAAAACTAATTTAAATTATTTAATTTATAGAATTTTAAAATATTATTACTAATTATAATTCACTTATTAAAATGTTTTATACAACTAGTTAAACAATTAAATTTACGTTGGGTGTTTTTTTGCAAAATTTACATTAGGTGTAAAAAATGAATTTGGTAGGTTGACTATGGTTAAAGTGGTGATTATATAAAAATATATAGAATAATAATAATGAAATTATTGTCATATTTATAAATAAATTATACTTTTATCCCCAATTATGAAAAATGAACAAACATTATAATCCTGGATATTGTAGGTTCTACGTATACATGAGTAACGTTCACATTCTCAAATGATCATTGTGGAATGAACATAAGAAACACTATAGTGTTCTATAATGGTTATTATATCATAAATACCTTGTTTTTTAATTTTATATAAGTCTTTTTTTGTAAAATTAATCACATCGTGTCAGAGAGACGGTAGTTGACACATCTGCGACCAACGCTGTCTCTTATTAGGGTGTAGAAAGGGTAAAAAAATAAAATCATATATTATGTTTCTAAAATGGTAATTATGATATGAATATTATATAGATGTAATTTTTATTTCATATTTTAAATAAAACCCACCAACTCTATGTTCCAAGTGTAGTAGGAATAAATCACATTCTATTGAGGTGGAAATAGGCCACATGTCCATAAAAGATGTTATTGTATTTACAAAAAATAGAATGCATATGGGTATATGTTATATAAAAATTAGATAATCGAAAATATATTATAAATATCTAACATGTTACCTGTAAATATTGTTTCCATACGAAATTCTAACCATGAGAGGTGGTAAAAGAAAAAATTATGTAATTATTTTGTCAGGCGTTATTTTTTTGACTGAAAATTATATATTTTTTTATTTTACAAATCCAAATTTTATGTATTAGTGGTAACCTACATAAAAAAACCCAAAAAACAACTGCAACAAAGTCCAAATATTAAGAATCAAATATAACACCACATCTGATAATCACGATTGAAGATCGTCCGCATAACTCAAACACCATCCATCATCATTCACCATCATAATTTAACACTACATAATCATCACCATCCAACCACCATGAAAACCGGTCATCAAATATTTCTGAAAACCATCAAACCTGTCATAAATCATCTACCTGAAACAAGTCATTGTCATCCCCCAGCAAATCCAAAAAATATACCACAAATAAATAGATAAATAGTATTAAAATCACCATGGTAGCATCTATAGAAACTTGATGGCCACCAGCATAACCAAACTAGACAAAAAACAAACCTTGTCTAAAAAACAAAACACCACCAAACATCAGTAAGTTCACAAACCACTCAAAAATAAGAAAATAAACCATCACCAAAATCATGAGGCCAAAACCTCCAATACCAAAGCCATAATCGGGGTATAAGAACTTATAACCCTAATAACCACTGAACCAAACCTTTGAAAACATCAATGTTTCCACCGCTCTAGATCCAAAAAGGATAGGAGCAGTGGAACATGAGTTTAGAGTAGTAGTAAAGCGACTGAGAGAACCGAAGTGTGTGTAAGTGTGTGTAAGTGTAGATAGAAGCCATAATATAAAACAATATCAGTATATTGAGGATAATGGTTTTATTATATAATCATGGAATAATAATATTTTAGGGTGTAAAGAATAAAAATAAATGAAAAGAGACTGAGGAAGGATATGACCACTTCTTTGGGTAACTCCTTTTATTTTTCACCAAAGTGATTACTTAGATGAATTTCATCCCAACGAAAGGATTCTATGTTCAGGGGTTAGATGTTGGGAGATTATTTGAGCATATTTTGTGTGATACAAAGGTCTTTATAGTTTGAATAATGAGGTGGGGGGTAATTTCCTTTTTATAGTAGAGGAGGGGTAGTATTATTGTAAATTTTTTAAAAAGAATTCCACCCCCGTTTTTAATGAAAATGTTCCCAAATAATGGTTCAAAGTTGATCCATGGGAGTATCGGGTCCAAATATGGATAGATAATGGATTTAGGTCATGTTTATAGGTCATTTTGGATCTTATGTTTATGGTTTAGCCCCTAGTTAATCCAAATTTTCTCTTAATCATTATAATTAATTTTAATTATTTTCAATAATCATTTTGGTCAAAAACTAAGTTCAAATTATTAAACATTTTAAATAATGATAATTCCAAATATGAAATACATTTTTTAAAATTCTAATAACAGTAGTGGAAAAAATAATTTAATCCCACAAATGGGAAAACAAAGCGAGTTTTTAAAGTAGAAATGTTCAATGTTTTCAGTTGATTTTACATCCTATATCACATTGAAATTAATTCTAAGGACCTAAAGTTTTATAAATGATATAATATTCAATAATTAATATTTAAACCCAATAAAAATATAATTTATCCATATAAATAAATTATATGGGAAATGCTTTTTTGAATTATAATTCAGTATTGTTCATTACTCATCAAAAAATCCAACTTCACTTGAAAATAGCTAATATCCACCTTACCCAAATTTTAATGATTCACATCCAAAAAATGAATATATTCCTTAAATTAAAATTTTTAACTATTCAAAATTATAATTTAATGTATGTGTTCCATTAAAAGGCTGTGAAATAGATTTTATAAAAATATATGTTTTTATGTGTTAAATTGGTTAGGTTTTTATTTTTTGCATATAAAATATAATTTATAAATTTAGAAATATTTTATTTTATATATAACATATAAATTTTCTATATAAATTCTATAAAGTTGTTGAATTTAATTGACAGTGAAAAACATGACTAAATCGTGATCTATTTAAACATAGTGTTGCATGCATTGCTAGAAATCAACAAAATTATTTCTATTCTAAAAGGAAAATGTAGTTAAATATTTTTGTGAATGAGTATATACATATTTTTTATTTTAATTTATGAGTGATGAATATTTTTTACAGATAAATGTAAGTTTATTTTAGAAGAATATGTGATCACATCTCTCTTTTTGGATATTTAACATCGTTAGGAATATTTTTAAGAGTTTTATGGTTTATTTGTAGTTGGAATTTGGGTGTTATTTTTTGATTTATTAGAGTTTATTTTATATTTTCATAATATGAATGTATATTTATATTTTATTATTATAATCTCTATTTGTGTTAAGCATTTTTTGTTTTAGTAAATTTATACAATCAAGATGAATAACATAATATCAGTTTTATTGATCTTATAATATATTAGAAGTTAAATTTAGTGATTCATTTACTAAAAATCCTTTATGGTTTCTTATCAACTATAGTTGAGAGGAATCAGGAATAGAAAACTGCTTGATGCGCACTAGAATGCAATAATTGTTCTTATGGAATAAAAAGATAGAATGTGATGATATATTATTGTATTATCTCCCTCAATGGTAAAAGAATTCCACAACTCAAGAAAGATGAAGATAAATATATCATGTATTATAATGAAAATATCTATTTGGTATCATGGTATTTTTTTTAGAAACTCATTCAAATGTGTGACTCATAAAATGATAAAAACATAGTCTTAAAAATATTCAATTAGGGTATATTATTTTTTCCTAGTGGTGGTTTGTAAATTAATTATCCTGATTAAATCAAAATCATGTTTTATGACTATGTCATGATGAAATAATTTTCTTAATGAAAAATTAAATTTTGGGACGTAATTCATTAAAGGGGGACAATATAACACCCATAGATTTAAAAAATTAATTCTCCTTTAAAAAATACTATGTTTCATAGCTTACGTTACATGAAAAATTGATGTGAAAAGATTTATGACATGTTATTACAAATCATTAATAAATACAAATATAGTTATAAATTATTATACTTTTACTGTATATTTTTATTTATGATATATAATTTTTAGAGAACAAATAATAAATATAATATATTTAAATTTTATTAATACTAAAATGGATATTTTCATATTTTTTAAATTTATTGTTTACTTTATACTGATAAATTATATTACTCTATTTTAAAATATGGAATTTATGAAATTTAATATATTAATTTTATACTCATATTTTAACATTCAATTAATTTCTAATTTATTTGAATAAAACATTTATTCTAAAATCGTCGTTAATCTTTAATATTTTTTATTTATTTTTAATTTTCATGTAAAATATAAATTTATTACTCATATGATTTTAATATGATGGAATGAACTTAATTTTTTAATTTATCATGTTGAAATTAACTTACGGTTATTTTTTATTATTCATAAAAATGTAGATTTTTTTGAATAGTGAACAATACTGTTTTTAAAAATACAGTCACTTTTATGACATTATCTTGATATAAAAAACATTAATGTTTAGGGAAAATATTCCATACAATGGATATATATTTAATATGTAATATAATTCATTTAAGAATATATTTATGAACATAGAAACCAATAATAAACATTCAGAAGATCTAAATAATTTTTTTATGAAAATAAAAAAAAATTTGGTTATTCCTTTTTAATAAAATATTCATAAGGTTACTTTAGGTTTTAATTTGGTATTGAAGTGAAATATGTTATATTTTTAAAACATACAACTATTAATTCCTTTAGAATCAATAATATAAATGTTTTTGGTATATAATTTTTTCCCTAAAATCAATAAAATTTTATAAAAAGGGATTTTTTTCATGCTTTGTGAACATATAATAATATTAATTCTTTACCAATTATGGAAATTTAATCTTAAAAAATTGATTACATATTTTGGTAAATCCTATTCTATGTAAATAACCTGACTCCATTAACCAAGATCTAGAATCTATGTTATTACATTGGCTCTAGATACAAGTGATCACACCCCAAAGAGATAAATAATTTAATTGTCTTAATAAAATGGATACATATCTGATTCCAGTATTAAATTTAAAAAAAACATTATTTTATTCATGAAAACAATTGTTCTCTATAGTATATTCATGAATTTATTTCTGGCTACACTTTTGGGTTTCCTATGATAAGAAACAAAATAAGGGTGAGCTCAAATGATTTGTAAGGGATAAGTGCAGTATAATCCATCTTGAATCAATAAGATTAATAAAAATGTAATGGTAAATAATTTATAACACATTATATTCAATAAATAACTTTACTATAATGATTATATAAGTCATAAACAATATTAAAACGTAAGTAACTCAAAACATAAAACATTTAATCAATTAACTGGAAATGAAATGAATCCAGAGATATTACCATTGTGAAAATATCATGGAATATAATAAATAAATTCTTAATGAAGTAAATTCTTAATTATTGGAAATCAGGATCTCATGCATCATGATACCTCTGCTATAAATTCCTCTCAGAAGACAGCTTAATACTAATGGATAGGTATAAATCAGAAACCCATTTAACTATAGCTAGCCAACTAATTTGTCTCACGAGACTATCGATGCATCGAAGACCAATCTATAATTGGGATCCACCTATATCTATATATACATTTCTTTCCTCATATATCGAATGATCGATTTAATTAATGAAAAATATTCATTATCAAGAAATATTTTTATCATGTAATGAATATAAAATTACAATAATTTTTGTAGTCAATCAAAAAAAAATTAAATTAAAATAATTTATATATAAATGATATACACATTAATAAATAAGTATATACATGATAAATATTAAGGGTATTTAGTGTAAATGTAATTCCCAATGAAAATAATAAAGTGAATATTTATAGGTAAATATAATGATTACAAAAATTAATCATGAAAGAGAATGTTAATAATTTCCCGGGTAAAATTGATCGTAAACTATATATATCAATAATAATCACGTGATTAAAAAAACATCCCCATTGGATTATATTTTTAATAATGTTTTGATGATTTAGATGAAAATAAGTACCATAAATATTATATTAAAAACATTCCTTAAGAAAATATCCTTTTCGGTTTGAAAATCGATATTTAATACTAAAATTTCAAATAATATTTCAAGAATAATTTTAATTTAAATATATATTGTATTATTTTAAAATAATATATAAAACTTTTATTCATCATGATTGATTGAAATTTCATACATGTAATAATTTTTCAAATAAATATTTGTTTCAAATTTTTTATATAATCTTCATGGGCCTTATTTAGAAAATTACATGAATATTTATTTTTAAAAAAATTTAAAACTATATTATGGGAAAATCTGTTTTTAATAAATCATTTGGATAATGTTAAAAAATTATGATTTTTTTAAAAAAATTGTATTAGTGGAAAAATTATTTTCGACCAAAGAGATAAATAATGTTAGATTTTTGTAAGAATATTCATAATAATTTAAGTTCCAAAGAGTAGAAAATTGTACTATTATATGAAAATTTCATTAATAATAATATATGTATGAAATGAAACGTGTTTATTATATAATGACCAAATAAGTTATTTTAATGTTAATTCAAGCATAATCGTAATTAAAATGAGATTAATGCATAAATAACTTACCTCTTTGGTAACATTTGAATCATAAACTACATGAAATCACTAACATAAAATAAAATATTAAATAAAATAAATATGAAGATATTAATGATATAAAATATCAAATGGGAATTAGATACACCTCATAAAAAAATATAGGTTTATAACGTCAAATTTTCCCTAATGAATTAAATTTGAGACGGGTAACCATTAAAATGATCATAACATTGAAGTGAGAATTAATCAATGGATAGATTATGTGTATAAAATGTAAGTCAAAATAATAAAGTGTAAAAAGCATAAGGTATTATAAACAAATTGGATACATAATATAATAATTTTAAAGACAATGAATATGTAATATAACTCGGTGAAAAGAAATTGAGTTGTGAATTTATTTATCCCTTGATAAATTTAAAGTCCAAATACATTTCGGTGAAATAATCCAAATTGAAACATAAAATAATATGAGATTTTAATAAATCATGATATTATGTTTAAAAGGGTTAGTATATACACCATATAAAATAAATTAGTTTTATAACATTATAATATGCCTTAATAAATGGACATTGAAATCAAGTACCTTACCTCACACTTCTTTTCAGTAGAACACGATTTAACCTTGGGTATAATGGTTTTAAAAATGTTATTAAATTATACAAAATAATATTATTTTTTATAATATCATATATTATCATTTTATAAAATATTATCACTCTTTTACATTCTTTCATTATCACTACTGTTTCTAGTGTTAACTAGCTTGTTCTCACATACATGTTTCAGCAAAAATGACCAGATTCCAAAGAATATTATATAATTATATCATATCCATAATTATATTTATTTTATAAAATTTTTGTTCATTAAATACATTTTTAGAATTATTATTTTAATTATATCATGGATAATGGATCACATCAGTTCATGGAGATGGTTTTTCATATGTACGCATGAGTGACATTATCATTTCATTAATGGGTTAAAGGGTAAAGAAGTAGATTATAAATTTGTTTTAAAAAGTAAATATAATTTGATATATATTCAATATTTTCATTAAATTTGTCCTTATAACCTTCCATGTAAATCATAAGTGAAAAATGAAACACATCGCTTTGTAAGGAAGTAGTCTTCTGTACACATGGGCAACACTAAGATAATTTTAAAAACTTGGAAAGTTAGATGGTATATGTGATATTATAATACCATAAGATAATAATATTAATATATATATATATATACATTAAATCCATAATTATATATAATCATGGTATGTTTTTACAGATAACGAGTTATATTGGTTCGTGAAGCGGTAATCCACCACACACTTGATCAACGATTTCGTATCACTATTGATGGTAGAGAAGATGGGTAAATATTATTACCAAAACATAATAAAATAATATTATATGATATTTATTTTTGTATTTATATTGAAATTTTTTATACATAATTTAAGGTGGAAATGAATAAATAAAACAAAATATATTTGTTAAGACAATTACCTTCTCGTAGTGTAACCTCCTTTGGATATTCTGTAAATGTCCTTAGTGATGGTCTCTTTCTAAGGACAGAAGCTCTATAATGTATCTATGGGTTTTTATGAGATATTTTGGGATTTTTTTTATCCAAAGGGATAGATATGTGTGAATATCTGAGGAGAGGGGGTGGCCTTTTATAAGTGGCGGATAGGAAATATGTGAATTTTCTTAAAATAATATAGTTGCCCCAAATTTTTCACATGAGACAAGGATAAAAAATGGGACATTTTCAAAAAAAAAATTTATGAAATTAGGCTTAAATATATCCATCCTGTGAGTTTTGGAAATGTTTTTTTGTCATTTTTATCCCTTATATTTTTAGTTTAAGACCTGGTAAACTTATTTTCATCTTAACTATGGTAAATAATTTTTACTATTTTCACTATTAATTACAGTCAAAATTTAGAATAAAATATTTTATAATATATATGATTCGGATTATAAATATGGAATCTTTTTTTCAAATTCAATTCACATAATTGGGAGAATTAAAATTATAATTAAACCGACATGGATGATGAAAAAATCAGTTTTCCAAAGTAAAAACTTTGAAAAGTTTAAAATATTTTTATATAAATATTCAATATGATATTGATTACAATGAACTAATTTTATTTATAAATTTATAATTTATATAATTTTACTTTTCAAACCATAATAAAATTATAAGTTTATTTTATATTCATTAAAAAAAGTAGTTTTTAATAAAAATAATTATTATTTTCTATTCAATGAAGAATAAATATTTTCAGAGAAATAATACCATAAAATAATTTTTATATACTAAAATAATTAATTAATTTCATTTTGTAAAATAAATTTTATTAAAATTTTAAAAATAATTTTTTTATAAGTCCTAAAAATGTGATGTAATTTTTTTTATTAAAAAATGTTGATTTCCATAAAACCTTATTTACTTTTCCTTTTAACTAATTTTATATTTACTTATAATAAACATATATCTTTTTAATATATGTTATTCATGTTAAATCCATATAATTATACCTATTTAGTTCTTACTATTCATACCCTCCATTTTAATGACTACATTATTAGGGTATTATTTTTTACAGTTCATTTAGACTCTGGGTTGTGTGTGTTGCAAGCTATTGAAGAGAATAAATTAGAAATATATTTCATTGGTTATTTAATCTCAGTGTTTCATGTTATATAATATATCTAATAAAATTTTATTCTCTTATAATTTTAAAGTGTAATATTATTCCCATTATAAATTAATTATTGCCTTGAAATGGTATCTTGCGCTAAGAAATAAAGGGTTTGATATTTTTAAATACCTTTTATGAAAAACTGTATAAAAAATTAATAATACATCTTCTTGAAAAGAGATAAATGAAAATAAAAATGATCATGTTGAATAACACATAACTATGTTTCTACGTATGATAAAATTGGTGCGAACTGAAGATATGTAAATTGAAAAGAACTGTAAATAATTATAGAGAGTGATAGAGGTATTTAGTTTCCCGGGTTTCCTAACTCCTAACCTCTCAGTCATAAAAGCCTACCATCATCCCTCCTTCCTCTAGGTCATCATAAAATCCTACCAAGAGGTCCTTTTCCACGATATATGCATTGATGAATACATAGACAGGTGTATTTTTATGTGCATCCCTTCAGGAAGATTCTTAGTGGGGGAGTATAGGAAGGCAATGCTTAGACAACCAACTAGCGACCCCAAAGGTAGATTTCTTTGGAGAAAATATATCCTAGACAATTTTGGTTTCCTTATATGGAGATTTTTATCTAACATAATTACAATAGAGATGGCTATTAAATCCAAAGGTATTCCCCTTTCCTTAGGATGATTTAGCTGTTCATCCCCTAAAGATGAGTCCTCCTTCAACATTTTCTTCCAAAGTGACTGGTATGGACACTTATGGAATTTTCTTAGGGATTTATAAATGTGGTGGGGTTGGTTTCTTCTCAAGATGAGTTTTTTTATTATTGGTTTAATGGAGCCCCCAAAAATCATAATGAAGATGGTTGGTCAATCCTTATTGATATGGGTTTCTAGGGTATTTGGAAAGTACATAACCATGCAAGACATCACTATTCTTTACCTTCTCTCCATGGTTTGATTCTCTGGACCATATTTCTTATCTCTATTGTAGATAATCTCCATAATCATCATACAGTTTTTCCTTCCCATTGGTGTTACACCAATAACAAGTGCTCCACATTCCCTTTATCCCCTACTCAGTCAAGTTTCTGGGTTAGATGGTACCCTCCCTCATCTGGGCTCAAACAAAACAGAAATGGTACTTTTTGCTATGGGGTTGAGGGGAGGAGGAGCTATTTGGGATAATTCTAGTTCTTTTATCACTGTTTTCAAGGCCTATTGCGGGGATGGTGACTAACTTGTGTTGGAATCCAAGGCTATACACAGCGGTATATAGCTTTTCCACTCAAAATCCCTTCCCCAGACTTCAGTAGGGGTAGTCTCTAAAATCCTCTGGGGTTCCCTTAAGGGAGACATCTCTCCTATTTGGCATATCACCTCTCTTGTATACAAATGTAGGGATCTTATTTTCTGTGACATCGAGATTCTTCAGACATGGAGGGAGGGTAACCGCCTAGCTTACATATTGTCCTATATGGATCCTCATGCCACTCCTCTTTTGATGTTTAACCATATTGGATCCCTTCCTATGGGTTTTGTGGACATAATTATCAGGGATTCTCTTGATTTTCTATTTTTAGGCCTCCTTGATTTTTCTTTTGGACTTTTTTCATTGTTTTCGGCTGGTTTTCTTTGCTCTTGTGTTTTCCCCATTAAAATAAATAAAATCATATATCTAAATATGAAGTATGGAAAAAAAGTAGATGATTTATTTTATTATATAAAAATATATGGGAATATAATTACTTGGTATCTTTTTATTTCATTAGCATAATTTCATAAATTTTTTATTCCTCAATAAATTTTTAATTAATCATTAAATCTAAGAGATGAATATCCAAAACGGTTTTTTTATTCATGAAGCACTAAAATTCAGTTTTAATTGATGGTAATATCTGATAAAGAGTTAAAAGTCCCTCCATATATCTATAAATATTATCCATAACCAATATAGATAGAAAATGTTTTACATAACAATAAATTAATAAAGAACCACTATACTAACAGTACTGGAACAAAATTCATATTTTTCCATGAAATAGTTTAGGGGAAAATGGTGACATACTAACTAGAATATCAAGTTTTTCAATGGTAGGCCCAACACCCTTATCACCCTTAAGTTGTGGTTTCAAGCCCCATAAGCTTACTGTATGTGATATTTTTTCACCCAGTATTTAGGATATCCTTTTTCTAAGACTATATTAATATAATTAAAATAATGTTCCCAAATTGAAATAACATATAATTACCTCAACATTGAGATAATATAATCCCAAAAGGTTATCATTACCTTTATAATTTTTCCTAAAAACTATAATGACATTCTTCCTTAAATACATTATTCACTAAAAGATATACTAAACCGATTGGTTATATTTCCATAAATGTTTCCCAATATATCCATAATCTTTGTAGACTCCCATCACATAAAGCATAAAAAGTGTGTTTTTAATACATTGAACTTTTTATCAATCATAGAATTGTAAAACCATGATTATATCTATAACACTTAAGTTATTGAAGACCTATATGCTTTTAAATTTAATACAATACTTATGAATTTATTTATTAATATATCTAAAATACCACTGGTAAAAAATAATTCTATAATATAATTCTAGAACCGATATAAATTATTCAACCATTTAATTTCAATATAGGTTATTCCTGGGTCTAGAAGATAATAATTAAAAGTTTTCATTGACTTGGGTAATTCCCAAGTTCCCCACATTTTACCTAATTAACTATAAATGGATCTCTAGGATGAAATATATTTCCTTCCATCTTACTTATCATTTTTTCGCAACAATTTTATGCTTTATTCCCTTCATTTACACAAAAAATAAATTTACCTATTCCATTAAGAAACAATTTTCGGCGTATCATTCCACATTTATAACACAAAGGAAATAAATCCTTCTTTTCTCAATGGTATTCACCACTAACGATCTCAATGAACTCCATATTTATTTTCTTCGGTGAGTTCGAGAGTTGGTTAAGGTATTAGTTGTTAGTTATATTTTGGGATAATTTTTTAGGAATAATCCCAATATCTTTCACTTAATTCATCATCCCATTTTGTTGTTCACACTCACCACATTTTCTGTTATATTTAATGCCAACATGATTTCATTTGGGCTTAAACCATTAAATAAAACAAAAAAGTATACTATGAGTAAAAATAATTTTAAATGGAATAGTATATAACAATTTATAGAGCACCATAATCATGACACATTTTTTAATCCAATAAACATTATTTTTAACCCATTTCAATAATTATCAAAATCATTTCAAAAACTTCATAATTGTTTATAAATAATATTTGAATTATCCAAAGAATATCCTTTGGTGTGTCAAATGAGATGAACAATACGACCTCGTTTTGTATACCAAGTAATGATCGAGTTAATCTTAATGAGACTTTTTTAGATCTTTTATCCCTAGGTAAATTTTTCAATATCCATTTCCAATTATAGTATTTAAAAAGGAATTAATTTCTAAGAAAAAAAAATATCTCTACCTTAACAAAAGTTTCCTATTTTTTCCATATTTACCCTCAAAGTATATCATACGGTTATGTTCCCTATTATATGTTTTTTTAAATATAGTTACTAAGGATTGAAAAAATATCCCATAATAATAACTATAAAGACCCTAAATCTAGTATCCTAGAGTATCCATCCACATTATTACATTGGCACAATATATAAGTGATCACATCCCATTAGATCGAATAGTTTATTAGTCATGGGAAACTAGATACATACATAACACCATTATGAAATTTGAAATCACAAATTACAACATAATATTCTTTTCAATAATATAATTATTCCCTCTATAATAACACTATATATTATTCTTACTATGAATCCTTGATTTTAGGGAAATGATATAATAAAAAAGGTGAGGTCACGTTCTCAGTAAGGGTTAATGATAATAAATCTATCTTGAATAAATAATCATAATCATCATGGAATGGTAAATAACTTAACACACATTTCATTTAATAAATAACTTGAATATCATAATTATATAATTAATATTCAATATAGAATGTTAAATAACTAAATATATATTCCCATGAATTAATAAAATGAGGTTGAAATGAAAATAGAGATAATATCATTGTGAAAATATCATTAAAATTAATAACATAATTATTAATGAATGAAATTCTCTATTATTGGATTTCTTGATCTTATGGATCATGATAATTCTTCTTTCAAGGATTTTTTGAAGAAAACGTAATAACTATGGTTAGCTATACACCAAAAACCTATTTAATTAATTATAATAAATATATTAATCTCATTAGACTACTGAGTAATTGAGGGGAAATCTATAATTGAGACCCATAAATATATGCATGTCCTACATGATCCTATTAAATTGAATGACCAATTTAATTTATGAACAATATGCAATATCAAAAAATTACAGAATTGAGGAAGGAATATATATTAACAATAATTCCCCCATTTAATCATATAAATTGAAAATTTAAATACCATATAAAAAATGATATATGGTTTAATTATTAATTGTATCCATGATAAAAATAATATTGATATTTTGGGGAAATATAATGTCCAATAAAAACACAAAAGTGAATATTTTAAGGAAATGTTAATGATTGGAAAATTAATCAAGAAATAGACTGACAATACAATACATAGTCAAACTTATCATAAAAAATCCTGAGAAATAATAATGATGGTATCAAAAAAACATATCCCCATTTGATCAAAATTATTGTAAAGGGTTGATGTTGTTGATTCATATAAATACCCTAAAAATTCCATAAAATCATTATGCAAGAAAATATCCATTTAATAATAGAAATCACCTTATAAAACTAAAAGTTCACAAAATATTTTGAAAATAATTATTTTGAAGAAAAAATTGGTATTCTATAAAATAATATTTAAAACATTTATTGGTCATGATGATTTAAAATTTCTAACATGTTTAACACATTAAAAAAATTCTTTTCATGTTTTTTATTAAAGTAATGTAAGAATTCAATGGAAATTAACATGAAGACTCCATTAAAATAATTTTTTAATGATTAAAACATAGTAATAATTTGATTTAATAAATTGTTTTTATAATTTAAAAAAAAATGAAATTATTTTGAGAAAACATTATTTTTGAATAAATACAATTTTTGATTGAAGAAATAAATAAAGTTGGGTTTTCTTAAAAAACATTTTTTCAATTATTTTATGTAACATTGAGTAAAAAATAGTAAAATTACATAAATATTTCATGAATAAACATAGTATAATAAAAATAAAAGTTGTTTATTATACAATTATCAAATAATTCCCTTTAATTAAAATTCATGTATAATCCCGATTAAAATGACATTAAAAAAATATATCACTGTACTGGTAAATTTTTAATTTTAAACCCCGTGAAAGTAATAACCTCAAATAAATTATTAAATTCCATGAATATATAGATATTTATGATATAATGTATCAATGGTTTAGTATATAGTCCTAACTAAACAATATAGGTTTATAACATGACATATGTCCCAAAGAAAAAAATTCGAGATGAGAAACACTTACAATGACTGTAATATTGAAGTGAGAATTACTTAAATAATTAACTATTTGAAAAAAAAATTAATCCACATAGAAAAAATAAAAAATAAAAAATAATATATTCAAAAATATTACACATATAATCTAATAATATCAATGAAAATGAATATGTAATATAAACTAATGAAATGAAAATGAGTTATGAAGTTCTTTACCACATGGTAACTTTTGAATCAAAGTTCCTTGACATGAAATAATAAAAATTGAAACTTAAAATACCATGAATTATTATTGAATCATGATATTTCAACTAAAAGTGGAATTAGTTTCACCATAAAAAATTAAAAAGGTGAAAAACATGACAATATGCCTCAATGAAGTTAAATTGATATTAAGTTTCATACCTCATGACTTCTTTTAGTTGAACACACTTTAATCACATTTATATTGGTATTGAACATGTTATTATCGGTTAAAAATAATAATAATATTTATTATATAATATAAGATCATTTTATAACATCTTTTCTCCTATTATTTAATAATATTTCATTATTACTGTTGTTTCAGATGTTTATTTTCATGTTTTATCATGCATGTTTTAACATAAATTTTCAAATTCATGTGAATACTATATTGTTACATAATCTCCAAAATGATATTAATGTTATAAAAATAATTTTTTTCACTAAATAAATTTTATAATCATTATTGAAATTTTAACATAGAGAATTGGATTGCATCGCTTTGTGGAACCGGCGGGATGTATATACATACAAGTCATGCTATCATTTCTTTTATGGTGGAAAGGGTAAATAATTATGTTATATATTAGTTTAAAATAATAAATAAAATTTCATATATTCATATATATATATATTCATTAAATTTATCCTTTTTACCTTTAACGTAAATCGTAAGTGAAAAATGAATCACATCACTTTGTGAGGCTATCGTCTATTGTATAAGAAACAACATCATAATTTAAATGTAAATGAAATTAAGCAGGTATATTTTTTATTATAATTAATTAATTACTATTACTCTATAAATAATATTTATATATATACAATAAATATATCATTATATAAAATTATGAGAGGTGTTGATGGGAAACTAATTACATTGTTCCGTGAGGTAGTAGTATGCCAAACATATATTCAACAATTTTGTTTACCATTTGATAGAGGATGAGATGATGAAATATTATTACATAAAAATAATTACATATTTGTTTATAGAAGATAAATTTTTTATATTTTAGTTTTAATACATAATATACTATGAAAATATGATAAATAAAAAACAATATCTCCGTTAAAACAATAACCATCTCTTAGTGAAACCTCATTTGGATCTCCTCTTAAAAACACTAGGGTCGGTCTTTTTATAAGTCCATATGGTCTAAAATATGTATAATGGTGTCGGTGATATATTTTTTTATGGTTTATTCAATAAAAATGGATTTATAGGTTTTAATTTGTGAAGTTATAGAGTGGCATTTTATAAATGGGGGAGAGAACATGCATCGAATTTCTGAAAATAAAAAAGTGTGACCACAATTTTGTTTTACAGTAACCTTAAACTTGGGATTTCTTATGTCGTGAGCTATCAAACGGGTTAAATTAAAAAAAATATTTTGGGTTGTTTAAGATTGATTTTTCTTGTTGAATATTCTATATATTTCAATTATATTGTTCTATAATTTTGGGTTATCATAAACTAATTTTCTAATAAGTTCAATTTCATATTATTTATAATAAACAATCATCATGGTAATAGTTTGAAACAATGGTAGTGGTTTAAAGGACTAATAAGGGGTTAAGCTAAGATATAGGGATTAAAATATATCTCAAATACATAAAAATTATTTTTTTGAGTTGATTTGAAAAATACCATATCCTATCTATGAAATTTGGTTTCCATGGATCAACTTTCCTGGATAAATACATTTATTTTATTTTAAATTTCTCAATGTTTACTAGGGTGTCTCTCATCTAACATATAAAAGGGAACTTCTTGTCTTTACATATACATAAAACATATACAATATTACCTTTAAAAATATCATTAAAAAGATACATTTCAAACAATCATATCCATGTCCTACAGGTCTTGGTCTCCCAAAAATACAAATCCTAGATGGATTAATGTGTATTCCAATGAACGATATCAAATTTAGAGGTATAATTCTGAACCAAAATCTTTCAAGTTTATTTTTTATTCTACCACATTAAAATAAAATTACACCAAAAAATGTTATGAAATATATATCATTACTATAGTGAAATTTTATTATTTTTAAGAGAATCTATTTTCTTCCTCGTTTAAATGTAATGAGATATAAAAACATCATTGATGTGTATATGCCTATTACAGTCTCCATACTATAATGTGTATCTTCATTCATCGTTGCATAACACAAATAGTTATAAGGATTAATTTCATCAATATATATTATTTTATAACATAATTATGATTCTTTAAATATAAAATATTATCTACCTTCTTACCCTCCCACTCATTGGAAAATGATAATGTCTTTTATGCATGCATATGGACCATCACCTCCCAGAAGTAATGTGATTCGTATTTTATTTCCCCCAATCTTGGATGATCATATGGATGGATTTATTTATTTAATATTATATTTATAATGTTGTTATAACTTTTTAAAGTTAAACCATTGTTTTATTTATTTCTTTTTAATCTATTATAAATATTTAAATGGAACCCTTTCGTACATGTAGATTACCGGCACCTAGAAACAATTTATTTCACATTTCCTAAACACCATAAAAGGATGGATTTAAAATAATTTTAAATTTATAAAAATGATAATTATAAAATGTTTATAATTTTAGAGATGGTGGAACCATTACCCCTTTGAACGCAGTCAATAACCTGAATTTCTTTTAAAGGATAATGATCAAATGACCCCAAAATGTCCCTCATAAAATCAACCAATTTAGTAAATAAATAAATCACGGTAATAAATGAAATAAAATGAATAATATAAATTAATAAACCTGAAAAAAATATTAATCAAGTAAATAATTAATATAATATCATTATTCTAGGGTATAAAAGACGTATATTGCGAGTCGAGAGTCGAGGTAAGGTCTTTGTCTCAAAGTCCCTTCTTTGGGATATTTTTTGTATTATGTAAATATATTATTTACATGCTGTATATGATTCCTATTTATAATTTTATATCAATATTTTCTATTTATTCATTTTATTTCATATTTCATTTCATGTTTTATATTGTGATAATTTTTTGAATCAAATGTCACAAAATCGATTATAGTTTCGTCTCAAATACGTTTTGTTAAAACTTGTTTTTTATTATGAATCAATTTAATTTATATGGTGTATATACATAATTGTAGAGCTCTTATATCATGATTCTTTCTTTACTCATGGTATTTAAAATTTCATTCCATTTTTCATCTTTTAAAGACTTTTGAAATGAAATATTTATAAAATCTAAAAGGGTATCTCCTCTTAAACTTTCAACTTTAAGATTTCTTTTAAATTACAATCTATTTATACTATATGATGTATATGATACATATTTAAAATTTTATATCAAGATACATTATTTACTTAATTTAATAGACTTTTTATTTCAATTTCTCGATTTTAAGAGGTTTTTATTCATGTTATATTAGATCTATAAATGTTTTTGGAGTAATATCACTCTTTATCAGGATAGTTTATGTTTCAATTTATTTTTAGTGGACCGTCTTTTCTTATTCTCTTTAACACTGCTATTTTTTTATTCGTTAAATATTATTTCTATGATTTTTATTTAATATTTCTATTTTCCACATTATTGGTGTTCGTTGGGGAAGATCATCATAAACACTCACGATGGGGGTGAATTTAGTTTTTGAAAATTTATTTACATAAAACCACCCTCCATTAATGAATGATAGATTCTGATATTCTCTTATAATAAGAAATAAATTGAAATAAAAAATTTAAAAATTTATCAAATCCCAAATATATAATAGGTTTAAGATACATATATTTTCTTTTTTCCACTCCACCATTACTCAACTCGTAGATTTTGTTGATTTCACAAGAACTGGTACTTTTTCATAGGGACTACCTGATTGAGTGCAGGTAGCCATAACCTAGAGAAAATAGTGAGCCTTTTTATAAGATCCTATAGAGATTTAAATAAACAAAAAACATAAATAATGAATACAATAATTTATCACTTCTAATAATAAGAAATAATGACGATATATTACAAAATGAAGCATGCAATTGAAAATACATCTAAAAAAATAGTATATTTCTCCATGAAAAAGAACAATAATGAAAAATATCAATAAGAGAGTCTTTAAAAGATATAATGATTAATTTTCAAAGTATAATAATTGAGAAAATTGATTATTCTTATTCTTATTAAAATATGTAAAAATAGTATAGAAGGCTTTGAGAGAGATTGGGAGTTGTATCTATATTTTGTGTATAAATACAATTTCATTTGTTCTCACAATATTTCGAAACATGATGTCAAATAAATAAATCCTCATTGTAAAAGAAATAATTTAATTTTCAAAACAATTATTTATTTGAAAACAATGAGTAATAAAATAATCCATGTTGTTTTCTTTCTTGTCACTTGCAGCCATTTATAGATCGATTTTTTTACAAAAAAATGTGGTGCATTGATTATTTCTTCAAAATAACAATTTAATTTCACTCAAAATAATTCAACAGTAATAAATAATAATATTTATAAAAATGATTAAAATTTTGGATCTCTCTGTAGAATAAATCCATATACCTAAATTCATGTGGATGAATTGATTTACATAAACATTCCTATTGTTTTTGATTTATGAATATGGCCAAAAAACCTAGGTGAAGATTCAATAAATCCAAATTATGTATCCATTTTGATCATGTAGAATAAATTTACATATTTTATTCAATCATGTATCCTATTGGAACCACATGGCCAAATATTCAACAAATCAAAATCACGTAGCTGATTATTCTACACAGTCGATTTGACATAGCCTTTTTATCAATGCATCAATTTCTCGCATAGTTGATTCATCACTATATATGATTTATATCATCGATTATATCACATATCCAATTTCTCAACAAATCCAAATTACACATTTGTAAATCCTACACATAGCCTAATTTCTCATATATATCCATATTAAAATAAATTTAAACCAAATTTCATATTACTATAGAGATGAACAAAATAATATTAAACTAGACAAAATAACATAAAAAGATAAACATTAGAAACATATAAAACGTTTTTAGGATCATAAAAACTTAATTTATAAGAGATATGATGGAACAACATTAGTAGTATAATAGTATCCACCATTTTTAATGATCACAAAACCCATTATATGTTAAGCATAAAAATTTAATGTGATAAATAGTTTTACAAAAAATCTATAAAATATATAACGCTTTTAAAATTTTTTGTTTCTTCATTTTCTCTCCACTTTATCATTATTCTCCCTCTTTTATGAAATTACAAATGAAGGGGAAGGTGTGATGAAAACACATTAATTATGGAACCAATAGTTATGAATAGTTATAATATAATAGTAAAATTGAATTTGAATAATAAAGGACTTCAATATATAAATTATAAAAAGTAATAAATCTAAGAATATTAAAAACATTAAATAAAATATCTTTTATACACACCCAAATAGAAAAATAGGAATTTTATTAAACATGAGGACTCATAAAATATAAAAATAATAAAAACATACAAAAATTCATAAACAGTACTTCATTAAAGGGAACCAAGAATATATATAAGATCAAAATTAGATAGAGTAATGGGTATAGTTTTCTTTTAGGATGGTCCGGAAGAAGATCTAGTGGGTGGCTAAACTACTGGAGGTAGTGATACTCTTTGAATCTCGAACATATAACATCTGTTAACTCCATAACCATATCCATCTCTATGCCATTAGTTATGCTTCCTCAAAACCATTTCAAGATTACCTAAAGTAATCATAAAGTTATAATAGAAATTGAATATATAGATTATCTTTATTTAAGGAATTGAATATATAGCCTATATTCTAGTAGTTTCAATGGTTTCAATGGTAGGATTTATGGATTTATCATTCATATAAATAGTGGTCAGAACCAAAACTATGTCTATTTTTTAATTAACATTATAGGTATTCTGAGGTTCTAGTATAAGGGTTCTTCATCCTATGAGAGATAAATGTTTTCAATACATATATCTATCAACATGATGATATCAGATTTTTAGAAATCCAAAATCATTCCACAAATTTTTCAATGATTCTATACTATAGTGCATGGTGAGTGGTTTAAAAATTCATTAATGGAATAAAGAATTCTCAAAGAAATATATGTGTAGTACTAACTAGAGAATATAGTTCAGGATTGGATAGTGATACTAAAGGTTCAATAAATATATTTTATTAAATCCCATCTGATAAGACTTTAAATTTAATAATTCAATCTTCTAATGAATTTAACTTGTGATCTGGTTTGGAAAACTACTCTATAATGAATTACGAATACTCATGGAAATTAGTAGATGGTTCCTGAGAAACTTATGTACTATAAAAATTTGGATCAAGTGTAACTTGTCTAAGTGGTCAATACATAGAAATCTCCATACCATTATTTCTAAATGGTAATTTAGAAGATTCCTCATACTATAAATAAATATATTCCTCTATATAAAAATAAAAATAAATATATAAAATTACTTAATAGATATTAACCAGCATAGTTACAAATTTTATATAATTAATGTTGATTTAGTCAATATAAAATGAAACCATATACCATATTTTCATGTATGCCTCTAGATTTATATCAATCATATCATCTAATGAAGGAATATATTCCTTGAAAAATCCAATTATATCATTTAAGGAAACAATAAAACTAATTCATTTTCTTCTAGTAGACTCACTGGTCTCCTAAACCTCAGTTCATGGATCCTTATTAAAATCATTCAAATCATAGGTCTGAACATGTTACATTGTAGTGAATAGAAATAGGATGAAATTGAATTTCTATCTGAAGTGAGTTGTTCTATGTGTGCCTTGAGATCAATAATCACTAAAGGTTGTGAAGTAGTGGTGTCACTACAAAGAATTCAAATTTTGAATTCAAATTTCCTCCCCATTATATTTTTCCATGTATGCAATATATTTTTCATATCTAATTCAAAATAATGAATTTTATCATGGGTAGCCTCATAAATGGATGATTTGACCACTAAAAGTATTTAAATCATGCATCTATTTAAGGCTTTAATAACTCCATGTTCTTACACATTCAAAATAGTGGCACATATTCTTTTAGGTTCATTAATATGGTCTCTTATAGCCTCAATTTTTTATCATTCAATCATGTTAAATGTCTTCAACCAGTAATAGAATCTTGATCATCTTATTCTAGGTAGCCATTATCCTAACCAGTCTATCAAAATTAGATATGTCACTAAGATTTACCTCATCTATATAACCTCGTCCTAGGAAGTGATAGACGGTTTATTCATATCATCATAATTACCCTTTATATTATCAAACATGATACTAATTATGGGTGTAGAAGTATGTATATGCTTCTCAATATCAGATCCATTATTAAAGTTACATCCTCTAACATATGAGGAGGAGATTGAATTGACTTAGGGGTTTGTGAATGATCCAAATAATCTTCCATGATCACATATATTCTTCCATATCTATCATTAGTAGGAGATCTTAGGATTTGATCAACTATTGTGTTATTAGCTTCATAATCAACACTATCTATAGAAGAATAAACAGAAGACATAGTCTCAGCTGACCATTCAACTTGATATGCAATAGTTTTTTCAAAATTGGGTAATTCTGGCTAAACTAACTCATATGTAGTTACAGATTCGTGACCCTGATTATCTTGTAATAAAATTTTGACTTCAATAAAAAAGGCTCTGATTTGTTAATAACTATCTACTTCATATTCTTAATATAAATCATCTCAGTAGGTATTGTATCCCAAGGAGGTGAGGTCCTATACTACTCCCTCAGAGCTAGTACACGAGGTTGAATAACCACCCGTGCCTCACCCTTATATCCAATAGGTCTCATGGAGTTTAATTTTGTATCTCAGTTATATCCAAAATTATTTAGAATTACATTAGACAATGTGTTCATTTTGTGTCATTTAATGTCTCCTCATTCATTCAAGTCAACTTCCTTCTTCATAAAAACTAAGGAAATAAACCTTCTACTGGGGAAATAATTTTTCTTATCCTTTCAAAGAAAAAAATGATATATAAAACTTATCTTGTATCTTGGAATATTCATCTTAACATTATTGATTAAAAAATATAAAAAGATACATGTTCTGAAATAATACTTTCTGAAATTCTCCCTCTCTCTAAGGAATTATAGTGTGAATGAGTTTTCACAACAACTTCCACGCATATTCTATATCCTTCAATGCATTCTTATCAATATTAGATGACCCAAAACTAAATTTAATTTCATCATAGGGTGTTAATGATATTCTTCCAATTAGGTTCTGACTAATACATTACTCACCTTCATAAGGATTGTGCATTATATTTTCCATCTCCGCATAGTTAACTAACATATATTTTTTATTCACATTAATCAAAATAACATACTTTGTTTTACTAAAATAAAACTATACATTACATATAAACTCATTGAAATCCTATTCATACAAAAATTAGGACATCTTATTTTTAGAAACAACTCCCTTAACTAGGATAGAAATACCTTCCTCTGTAACTTCTCTAATCCTTTAAACCATTCTATATCCACAACTTTTCCTAAAAAGAACTCAACACAACACATATTCTAACCATTCATTTCTTCAAATATCAATAAATAATTTAATCTCAAAGATTTACATTCCCCATCTCAAATATGTTGGTTTAATATTGAGATACTCAAGAGGGTGACAACTCGATTTTCGAAGATAAAGGATGTACCCAAATGGAGTGAGAGGAGAGGGTCGATTTTAGGGTTTGCTTGTGTACATGATTCGGGAGATAAATATATATCAAAATGAGGGATTGTTTCAAATTATAGTTAAACATAAATAATATAATAATGTACATAAAAAATATATTCTAATATAATTAAAACTTATTTTTCGTAGATAATTATTAAAGTACTATGGATTTCTAAGAGTAAATTAAAACAAAATATAATTCATTTAAATTTAATAATATATAGAAAATTTAATAAATTAATATAAATGAAAAAATTGGAATAGAATTAAAAAATATTATTAAAATAAATTAAAATAATTTGAATTCAAATAACACCAATTATTTCTTAAAAAAATCAAAATTTTCTGAAGTAAGGGTGTTAGTAAAATTATCATCTAGTTGATTTTTATTAGAATTAAATTCAATAGATATATCACTTCTATGAGTATGATCTCTCATGAAATGATGAAATATATCTATATTCATTAATCACGAATTATATATCGGAATCTTGGAAATTTTGATAGCACCAATGTAATTTCAATTTATTTTAACTTTATAAAAATTAGTGCAGAATACATTATGTTGGGTTTCATCCACATCGCTTATGCATAAAAACTTATAGAGGATATATACTCTACTTCAATAGTTAATAATACAACTCATTATTATTTCATACTAAAGAAAGATACTAGATATTATACCTAGAAAGTGACTGGTTTCTAAGGTACTCTTCATATCTAGTCTACACACACTAAAGTCAACATCTAAATATGAAATAAAATTAAAAATTGAGGTTTTTAGAAAATGTGAATAAAGCGAAAATATGTCATTTAAATACCATAAAATTATTCCGATAGCTTTAAAATGTGTTTCTTTAGGATTTTCTAATTTTTAATCACATAATAAATCCTCAAAAACACGGATTAATCTTCTATTAGTTAAATATAGTAGTCTCTAAATTATTCCTTCTAATAAATTTTTATCAATTAGTTTCTGAACATCCTCTAAATAAAATTTTTACTTATAACTCATAAGGGTTTCATGTACTTTATAACATTCAAGTCCAAACTACTTCAGAATATAAAGTCTACATTTTCTTTTATTGTTTAAATTGCAAATGCTTTTTTGATAAATTTTAAATCTGATATAAAATTTTAACACACCAATCATATCCATTTAAATTTATTTTTTACAGGAACTTTCAATGTATATATAAAATATTTTAATTGTAGAAGAAAAAATCACCTCAACAACATATATTTAAACTAAAATATACCTACGAATAAAATTTTAGTTAAAATGATGGGATTTTAAACTCCTACAAGAAACCCATTTGATAAAATAAAGAACACAAATTCTTTTACCAAGATCTCGGTGCTTGTTTAATACCATAATAAGATTTAGCAATCTTGAAAATATAATTTGAATGTGATCATTTTAAAAACCTTGAGGTTGTTCAATATATATTTTCTCTATAAGAAAACAATTTATAAATATATATTTTACGTCCATATGATATAATTTGATTTATATATGAGATCAATAATCTAGGATAACTCTAATGGTTTTTATTATGGATAAGAGTGATATTTGTTCTTCATATTTTATTTCTTCCAATTGATTGTACCCAATAGCCACAAGTCTAGCCTTATTACTAGTGATTACACCAAGATTGTCATGTTTGTTTTTATAAACCTATTTTTCCAATAATAGGAAAATTATATGGTTTATTAATTAATTTTACTACCTCCTTTTAAAATAGTTCAGATCTTGATGAAAATTTATAACTCAACTTTCAATAGATAGGGAATCTTATTCAGTTTTAGGTTGAATTTTGGAATAAAAAGGTATAAAATTTTACAAGGTTTTGTACACTTATTCTAATCCTAATTCTGCAGTCTAGTTTCCCTATTATAGTATCTAAGGGGTTATTTTTTATGGTTCTAGGACATCTGAGAAAAAAATATATAGGTTCTCTAATACATGTCCTTTTAAGATTTGTTTCACCAAATTCATGTTCTAAATAAAAATTCTCTCTATTTCTAAATAGAGGTTCTAGTATAATGTTTTCAAAATAATAACTCAACTCATCATCATGAGTCATTTTATGATCAATCCGGTCACTTTCATTATATTTCACATGAGATGATTATTCAAAAACATTGAATATATTTTTAAAAATCTATGATAAAAATTAGTATTTGAATTACCAAAAATATTCCTTAATTAACCTTTGGAAAAAATTTACCCTGATAGTGTAGTTGGGGTTTGGTTTACTGGTACATACCCCCATAATAATACATCATGGTTTAGGGTTCAAAGATGATTGGGTGTATAGATTATAACAGAATAATAGAGGTACTATAGAATAAATATACTAGTAGTGAAACTGTAGCACATGTGACATTGTAGTGATGGGTGGAACTACAGTAAGAACTATTGTTGTGGGTACTTCAATAGATAGGCGACCATAGATTTACTATTCACAGAAGTGCCTTTGGGGTAAAATATGAAATTTTGGGACATGTCATGGGATTTAATTCCCTTTCAACAGATAGATCATGTGGTTTTAAATACTACAAAAAGGATGGGGATTCAAACCCATTAAGAACAATATACACTATTATCACTATAGAAATACCATTTTAGTATTGGATATATAGTACAAGAAACAATATTATTTTGGTTAGTACTTTAACAAGTATTGTAGTTGAAGCGGTATTGTAGAAGATACTATAGAAGGATGGGTACTGTTGAAGTATTATTCACTATATTGTTATTTGGGCTAAAAATTGGGCCTTTCGACCAAGATTTATGGATTCCAATCCATGGGGCCTAATATTCCATAATGTAATGGCATTTAATTACATATAAGAAAATGGACCATTTAATGTGTCTATTCCATAAAAAAGATGTCCTTTTTTCAATAAAAAGTTTCTCCGACAAAATGTTGTTACAAAAAATTATCAATATAATCCTTGGTGTTGAAAATATAAACCTTTCATACAAAATATTTAATGTATCCAAAAATTGGTTTTATATTGTTCAATATCTCACAGGGTGTTTTAATTAAAATTGGCCTAATTAGAAATCTATTAATGTAATAACATGTGTCTATAAGTTCATCCAAAAAGTGAGTGGGAAAGTTATATTCACATAACATAGTCATTGAAACTTAATTAAAGCTTCTTTTCCTCCTTTCAAGAAATCTATTATCTTGGTTCTAATAATGTACATCTTATAACATATTTGGAAAAAATCTCATGGTTTTCAAACTCTCTACTATGATCCCCCATCAACAAAATAATATTTGTGTCTTTAACTTTTTTAACTAATTTATAAAAAATTATAAATATAGAAAAGGATTCTATTTTGAGACTCCAAAAGAGAACCCATGTAAATATAAAAAATCATAAACTAACACATAATAATAAAAATATATTTTACTCTTGGAATTTTTATTGTGTTCAATCCAGTCAAATCCATGTGGATGTGTTCTATAACCCTAGATTTGAAAACATATTTAATAGATTTAGAATATGAATTTTGTTACTTACCCATAAAGTACATGTTGGATTTTTAATTTGAGATTTAAAATTATATCTCATAAGATTTTCCCTCAATATAATTATAATAATCACTTGATTTTTCCCTCAAATAATTTTTTCACTTCTTAAATTCTATATTTCATTTATGTTTATTATCAGATTTAATTATTTGTTAAAGTATTTGGTAAATTTGTTTGATATGTACTAGATTCTTTATCATATATCACATAACATCCATGAAAATTATATCACATTTTTTAAACTTATTAATTTATTTATAGACTCCAATTATATTATTATAGAAAATTTTAGACTTAATTGAAAATTGAAAAAGATTACCATTAGAATCAGAGTAGTATAGAGTATCCTCGTTATATGATTCAAAAATTTTAATACCATTAATCTTACATTTATCAATTTAAGTGAAATCTTTAAAAGAATCATTTTTTTTAATCATTTTAATCTCACCATCGTCAGAATCTATGTATGAATAATCCATCATGATTTTTATATTGATATTATTTATTTTTTTAGTATTTCACATCATTGAATTATCATATGGAAGATGAAATTACTCTCAATTTCGATGTAAAAAGTATATGAATTTTATATCCTAATACGGTTCATGAATTGTTTCTCTTGGTGAATCAAAATTATTGACAATTTATGATAAAAATAAATTAAAATGTGTTATTATTTCTCTATCAATCTTTATGAATGTGTCATGATTCAACATTAAAGTGTTTTTCCTTAGTAATATAAAATTATCAGAACCTTCCTAATCCACTAATATAGGTTTTCACATCACATGTGATGTCACAAATTGAGAAACATAATTGAACTCATCTAGACCAAGTCCCCATATAATATGATTTAGGTATTTGGAATTTAGATCATATCCACCTTTTACAACAGTACCCCATTTTTTTAACTCCTTTCGGAATTATTTTATGTATTTAAACTTTCAACTAAACCATTAGAGCATTTTTTTCAAATAAATAATCATTTGTGTCTCTCAATAACAAAAATTTTCTCTATTGAGATACTGTTCTCTTACCAGAGACATACCTTATCTCTTTTTATCCATATCATACATTTAAATATAATATTTATGAATTATACATTTAGAGTTGACAACACATGATTAACACCTATTAAAGAAATTTATTCGTAAGAGAAGAGATGCACAAATACTCGTGATAGGGGATGAATTGATTTCTTGAAAATTTAATTATTTAAAACCATACATTTTTTTGTTGTTACATATTCACCTTTTTTATCAGAAGAAAGAAACTGTAATTGAAATATTTATAAAAATATTTAACATATATGATTTATAGCGGGTTTGGTCATAGATATACATTTTTCCACTCCACTAGCACTAAACTCATATTGATCTGTGATTTCACTAGAACCATTCCTTTTCCTAGGGACTTCATTGCTAAGTGAAAGAGGCCATTACATGATAAAAATACTATAGAATTATTCAATCTACTATAGGGATTGAAAACCCATAACCTGAAAAACTCAATACAAGGATTTCTCACTTTTATAAACAAGCATAACAAATGTGATATTAAAAAATGAAGCATACAGTTGCAAGATGAAACAGATAATAGGAAATATTTTACCAAGATAAATAATAATAATAATAAAGAATAATTTCTTGAGGAATGTATTTAAAACACAAAAAGATTAAGCATCAATTTATAAATGTAGAAATTCCTGATTTTTATTCTTCTACTTAGCATTGAGAAATGGAAACATAGTAATATTAGAGAGAGAGATTGTGATTTTTCTCTATTGTACATGTTTGAATAATATTTTTTTATCTTCCCACATTATCACACAACATGATATCAAATAAAATCAGGTCTATTGGTAAAATCATAGATTTACTGTTTAGAAAATTTTCCATGTAAAAATTCACTGAAAAATAATATAATATATACTGATTTCTTTCTTCGTACTTTCAGCCCTTTGGAAATAGATTTTACCAAAAATAGGTTGTTTATTGTTTAATTCTTAAAGATAAATATTAAACTCAATTAAAATGATTTAATGGTAATAAATTCCTAATTTCTATAAAAATGTAGTTGATTTTAGATCACTATATAGCCAAAATCCATGTATCTGAAATCATATAGCCATGTTGATCTATGTAATTGATTTTTATGTATTTGATTTCTTCTCATATTGAAAATATTTAAGAAAAATTTTCCATATTGTAAAACTACATATCCATTTTGATCGTGTGTAAAAAATAATTTATAGCTATTAAAATCATGTATATGATAGGAGCGACAAATTGAAATATTCCAAAAATCCAAATCACATAGCTTATTAATCCACATAGTCGATTTCACATAGTCGTTTCATCAAAAATGGTATTTCTCACATATCTAATTCATCGACATAGATGATTTATGTAGTCTATTATATCAAATTTATTATTAATGTTGATAATTTCTCAATGTATTCAAAATCCACATAGTCTATATCCTTATGTAGTAAATGTTAGAAAAATATTTTAGAAAAAAATATAATAGTAGATTTGAAATAAATAAGATAAAGACCACATATATACACATAAAAACAGATTCATTAGAAAAATATCAATGTTTTTTATGTCATCATAACATAAATCACATGTCATATTATAGAATAATGTAAATAGTTAAAAAAATTTGTACTTAAAAATACTAATGCAATGTTTTTAATAATAAATGGTCTTATTTGTTCTTTTTTGTGAGGAACCTTTCACTTCCACTTTTGTATCCATGTTTTTTTAATAAAAATGTTTTATACAATTTAATGATTCATAAAATTAACTTTAAATACATTTTGGTTCCTATTAAAAAAATAAAGGAATATTTTTAATGATTTCTATATAATAAATCTTTGACATTCTTTAAAAATGTGTGATTAGAATCTATTTTTACACTTTTTCTTCCTGAATGAAATTTTTAATAATTATTATTACTCTTCATGACATATATTAATTGAATAAAATTGATGTTTTTTCATTATAATATATATTCCCATTATTTTTGTAATTTTTTCAAATAAATTGTTACTACATTCTTAATGAATTTAATTCCACTTAGATTCTATTATATTCTACATCACATTTACATACTTAAGTGTTATTTGTTTTAATATTTAATTATTGAAAATTATTTTAAATATAATATTTTAATGATATTATTGAAATACCATAAAAATCGTTTTCAAAGTGGAATTTTTTTCCTTCACAAAGTAATAAAATATTTAAAGGATAAATCTTTTTGAAAATATAAATTCCATTTTCCACTATTTATTTCAAAGGAATTGTGTTTATTGACAGGAATTTATTTTTGATTAATTGATAGTCTCCTTTATTTACAAGTTATTTATTATAATGGATATATTATACACCAATTAAATTATTTAAATAGTCATGTTCAAATTATATTATATGGTTTAAATGTCCTATTTTAAATAAATATTATCAAGGTTTTCCCCAAGAAATATAAATCATTTATTCATTGGGGAAAAATTCCAATCTATGAACAAGATATTTCTATATGGTTGATTATTAAATTCTATGGAAGGATGTTAATATTCAGCAGAAATTTTGAAATTTTGTATTCTATCTTTTCAATATGAATTTTTATTACTAGAAAATGTTAATTTTGTATTGAATTTTTTTTCATTACTATTATATGATGAATGATTTGGGCTAAGTGAGTGATGAGAGGGGCCCAATATTAAATATAACTTTGATGCATTGATTGGCCTCCTGAGAAAAACCGGATTTTGTAATTTTCATATGCCTTACCTATTTATATATATGTCTTGTCATGATGCCTTGGTGGTATGATTATGATGTCTGACATGATGAATTCCACCATTATGAAATTAGTTATTATTGTAAATTCTCTTTATAAATTGATATTATGCATGGATGAATTTATTTTTAAATTTGTTTATTAAATGGTATAAAAAGGATTAAACAATATAAAAAAAATATTCCATATTTATTCATGATACCTTCCACTATAATATTTCCTAAACTGAGAATTTGAACTCCCCATTTATTATGTTTATGTTTCCTAATGTTATGAAAAAAGTAATTAATCTATTGGATTTATAAGGTAATTGTGTATGGATAATTTGGTGGGATACGTTGAATGCTTATTATGGAATAATAAAACCATGTTAGACTGGGAAAATGTAAATTTTGTGGGAAAGGGATGCGTTTTGGTAAGTAATTATGTAAGGTCAAGATTGGGTCACTTCAGTTGGTATCAAACCCAGTATATAAAGAATATGTTTTAACACTAAATAATGGTATGGCTTAGGGGATTATATATAGTAATTTCATATTGTATCAACATGTAGATGAAGGATAAGTATATTGATGCACCATTGTTAGTGAATTCTCATTATTGGATCGTTGAATATCATGTTTTCATAGAGAAGAGTGGATAGATTTCTGATTGAGGGAGATTAGTGATTTCTCTACATATATAAAGGTTTTAAATATAATGGTTCAGCGAGCCCGATAAAAATTTTAAAAATCATTTATTGTTCTTATAGGATTTTGGTACACCAGTACATTTTATTTTAATTCTCCTTGTATAGATCAAACTATGAGAGAACCATTTAAAATCACTTTTATCAGTGTTTTTTGATTTATTTCTTCCATATTTCATTATAAGGTATATAGTGGGGAATTTCACAATAATCATTGACCAATATTACTATATGGGTCACATTGAAATTATTATTATTTAATTAATCTCCCCCCACCTCTTGGTGTCTTCCATGTATTGGACCAAAAAGTGAAATCAAGTTTGATAGTTTTATTTGAAAAAGTTTTCTCTCTTCGGAATGTGTTTAAGTGGATAAAAATAACAATTGTATATTATTCCTCAATGGAAACTAATTTCAACTATTGAAGAAGTATAAGAAATGTTATTTCTAATCATTTCACATGTATTTGTTTATAGTTTTTATATATAATGTTATAGTAAAAATTTAAAAAATAAATTTATCATAAAGTTATCATAAAGTGTTTGACATTAACACTTGTGTAATAAATCTATTAGTGGTATATTTTTTCAATGTAATATATATCAAGGTAATATCTTGTAAATACTCAGATTCAATGTTGGAATTGTATCTCAACATCTATAAAGGTTACTCAAAAATATGGAAATCCAAATTGAAGGTTATTTGGAAGAAAGATAAGAAACTAGTGATAAACAACGATAAATCCATTATTTGATAGGGTAAATATTAATATATAGTATTTTTGTATGGGATAAAAAAATTATGATATCATGAATTTCAATAATAATCTGTTATGGTTTAATATTTGATTCAATCTATTTATTTCAGTGCTCAATGAAACTTTTGAAATATAGGTTACATTAGATATTATTTATAGAATTTTCATTGAAAATTTGAGTCAGGACTAATTAAAATTATCAACTAAAAAGGACAAATATCATAAAATAGATTTTCAAGGATGTATAACTTGTCAATGGACGATAATCCCAATCAAATAAGGTTTAACAAATTTATGTTATTCCTTTCCTTAAATCCCAAAAAATGATAATATAATGTTTCAATGTGAACGTTCCCTTTTATTTCTTTCAGTGTTAAATTGTCGGGAAACACACTATAAAATGTCCAAATAAATTTTAAAATTATGAGAAATATTATTTTCCAATTAAGAAATCATCCAAGGATGAGAGTGGAATATGGATCTCTAAGTACACATTATTTAAAAAGTAGTAATTTATTTCACAATATGATAAAATATAGTGGAAGATATTAAGCATTTAAAAGAGCTTAATGAATAAATTCTTGTAGAATTCATTGAAAAACCAATAATAAAAGAAAGAAAAATGGTAAATTAAGTGAATTTGTTGAAAGAGTTGACCTCAAAAATGGAGCTAGAGGATATAATTAATCATATGTATTTTTATAGGGATAAAATAGTGAAATATAATGGAGTGGATCATGAATAAAAAATTATTATATATTTATCAGAATATTATAAAATAAGTTTTAAGACCACAATTAAAAATATAAAATATAAAAATATACAAAACTCATAAGAATTATTGGTTACATACTCAGAATTGGAGATTAGTTATTAATTACTTAAATTTTGACTATAATTGTGAAATATTAATTCAAAATAATCGAGGATCGTGAAGGATAAATAACCTAACTACAAATAATGGATGAATATTCTGTGAGACTCTGGAAATTTAGTTTTACATCGTGAAATTTTATTTGGTGGGTTGTCAAGAATGTGAAAAAATAATCATGGTGATATAATACAGTTGTTTAAGGATTATATTAAAAAATAATAAGTCATTAGAAGGATAAATTTGGTGTGGTTTTTAATGATAACCAAAAAACATCATTATTGATGTGAAAGTATAAATACCTACTCTATGGAAAAATATTTATTTGTGTAACACTCAAAAGATCCAAAATTCCATAAGTTTAGGAGTAGTGGCACATAGAAATATATCATAGATAAAATTTTAGTATCATGAAAATATGATGAATACAAATTTGTGTGTTCTACAACTTACACGCACTTTAGTAAACAAGGTAAATGAATTAATATTAGAATAAATCAATAATATTGGTATTTTTTTATTTCTATTATTTTTGGAAAAAATGATATTAAAACAAATCCATATATTTATCATCGCGAATGAAAAATCGTGTCCTAAAGGAGTCTCAAAGTGGAAATTATCCATATAAAAATCCTTCATCATGAGGAAAAAATGATAAATCATATTATATATTTATAATATTTATAAAACCCATAATATCTGGAGGAAGAACAAGTATAAAATTCACCCATAGATATTAAGAATTATGTTTATGTTAAAAATAAAAGGTCTGAGAAGGATTTTGGTATGGGGATTAATTCGAATGAAATTGATAAAACATTGGTTATTTTCAATGATAGTAGATTCAATTATCATCACATTAGAAACAAAGCCCATTTTATTTTCATTTAGTATAATAAATAAGGTGTGTTTGTATTTGGAAATGGTGTAGGCTTGAATGTAATTATATTTTAGTATTCCAAATTTGAGGAAATTATAATACTTGTAAATATTTATTTCTTGTTTAAGGCCTTAGTTATAATTCTATAAGTGTAAGTTAGTTTTCTTAATCAAGGCATGAAAAAATATCCTCAGGAGAGAATGTAATAGTTAGATAAAATATAGTGAAATTATAATGCATGGGAATAACATGAGGTGGAATATCTACCTCAGTAGTGGGGAAGAAGACATATGATTCTTTTTTATTGAATAAAATATTTAATGAAAAAAATATTATATATTTATTACAACAATGTTTAGAATCATGTGCAAAGATTGAAGGATCTCATGATAAACCACAACTCTAAGATCATCATTCGAAAATATGGGACCTTTTTTAGAATTGAATGTTTAGTTAGAAGGAATAAAAGTTGATGTATAAAAAAAGACACAATTTCCTATCATGGTCCATGTAGATTGTTGTGGGTCAATATTAGTAAAATTAATTAATGGATATATATTTTATATAATATTAATTGAAAATTTTTGTAGTATTGAATCACTAATGGTGATAACATAAATGAATGAAATATCAAATTACATTACATAGTAGACGATATTAGAATAAAATATTCCAACATTAAAAATTATGAAATTTTAAACCTATAATGGAAAATAGTTTATAAAAAGCTATGTTTTGGATTATCCTAATAATCATGGAATAAGGAAACATGTCTCCATGGTGAGGAATCCTCAAAAAACTGGTGTAGCTAAGAGGAGTAATCATATCCCTAAAAATATGGGTCAAATAATTCTCATTAAGAAAAAAAAGCTGAATTGGTATTTGAAAGAAAAAGTTTTTACATCGGCCTATATAAAAAATGGAGCTTTCATGTGTCTGGATGAAGAGAAGTCTCTGTATAATTTTTTGAATGATAATAATCATACGTTGACTTTGTTTTTAGTCTCTAAAATAAATTGCTTCTTTATCAACAAGGATAATTACCATCATAGGTTTGAATCTTGTGGGGATGAAAGGTTATTTCACAGATAATCATTAAAAATAAAAGATTATAAATTCTAAAAATTATAATGGAATGATTATTTAATTGTGACATGTCCCTATTTTTTAAAATGAGTAGAATTGTAATATATGGTGATAAAATTATAATTCAATGTGGTGACGATTTGAGTATCTCAAGATAAGAACCAGGGGTTTTTTTGATTTTGAGTAAGACATTTATTATGAGGTCTATAGTGAAATATATTTAGTATTGTTGTGTACAAGAATCTAAGATAAAATCAATGAATAAAACATTTTTTTACCTGACATATATAGTGAAAACTCTCAAGATAAAGACATGATAACAAAACTCAAACATATCAAAACTAAAACCTAAAATTTATTATGATGCTACTAAGGATGAGAGTTTTTTAAAGGTAATGAAAAATAATATTGATCAAATCAAGATGATTTATATATGGGAAAAAATTTCACAGCCATGTGACATGAATGTTATTTAAACCTAATGACTTTTATTTAAAAAACTGCATGAAAATGAAAATTAATTAAATATAACGAATGGATTTTTTTAAAAGGATACTCCAAAAAAGGATTATAGATTAGACATTTTCTCTTATGCATTGGATACAAATTATTTTATTTTTCTTGTCCATAGTGGTCCAAAACTGATTCAAGGTATTCCAAATGGATTGTAAATTATCATCCCCAAATAGTCTTATATGGAATAATTCTATATTGAACATCTAAATATCATTTCTATTTATAAATATGAGAACATGGTTTTCCAGTTTATTAATGTGTTTCAGGCATTAAAATAGTCAATAAGGGACTCCAAGGCAATGACTTTACCATTTTTTATAATCGATATTTCAAAAAGGTGAATGACCATTTTATGAAGGTTTTTATTAATATTTATGAAATAATATTTACTGGATCTAATGTAGAATATTCCAAGTAGTTTTTATATTTCATGTGGGTTGAATTCGAAATATCAATGATTAGATAGTTAAATTTTTTCCTTGTAATTTAGTTGACTCAAAGAAGACATGGAACATTTATTTATCCATCCAAACAAGACATGTATGTGATAAAAATATCTGTAAGAGTGGACTCGAAGGCATTGACTTTGCCATTTTCTACATTGATGATTTTTTTAAGGGATGAAAATGGAAAACTAGTTAATGTGATGAAATATAAGAAATTAATTGGGAGCCTAATGTATATAAAACCATTAAAAATTTAAATTTTATCTACATATCAAGATACATGTTACCAAAGTAGATGCATATAATCCCACTTTTAATATGAAATGAGAATACTTTGTTATATCAATGGAATAATGGATTTAGGTCTTTTGTATTGTGAAAAATTACAACATTATTAATTGGGATTTATAGATATAAATTGGATAAGTTTAATGGTATATCAAAAGTAAAAAAAATAAGAAATGAATTTTATCTTAGGTACATGTGTATTCATGGATAAGAAATAAGTGATATGGTAACTCATTTAGAACTATTTAAGTTTAATACGTAAGGTAAACTCAATCTTGTACATATATCATATGGTTGAAGTAATGATAACAGAATATTAGATTTTTGTCAAATAAGTTATTTCTATAAAGTTTGATCACTAGAGTGCAATTAATCTTAAAAAAATAATTCATCAAATAAATAAAAATCTTACTATGATAAACTATCACATCATTAAGAATAAGGGTTAATAAGTTTTATAGAATTTGGAGTATGTTTCTACAAAAATATATGTCTAAAATATAATAAATATGGCACTACCCAAGGGAGTTATTGAATGAAATTTATTAGATATTGATGTTAAACATTCTTTATCAATGTAGTTGGTTTAGAGAAGGGTTCCATATAGTGTTTTACATTCCACACAATTTTCTAAAAAGTGGTATCATAAATAATTAGTTAATGTGAAGATATGATATCTCTCATGGCCTAAATTTTTGAGTTTCTAATTCTATCTTGTAATCTTTTAGAGAAGTGAATTATGAGTTTTTTTACAATGGGTGATATTGGACTCCAGTAAAGGGGAGTTTTATCTCAAAAAATATTTAAAGGTGATATATAGATAAATGAATATTGTTGAAGTGTTCTGCATTCTATTTTCGTATTGACTATGATTGCTAAAAAATCATTAATAATATTTTGGAAGTGAGTTCTTCAATATTATTCCAAAGGGATAATTCATTGAAAAATAATTAGCATGTAAGAGTATTATTAATAAGTGATTTCATAGAAGTGATTTATAACAATCCCAACCCCAGTAGCCTAGAGTTGGTGGTTATTTTATTATAATGGCATATACACAAGAGATAACATCAGCAAGGATCGATCAGTTTAGTAGTATCCCTGAACTAGACACATACATGGTCCCTTATTACATTGCTAATTAAACATAGAACATAACAAATAAAAATAAAATTCTTCCTTAACACTTGTTCAAACATTTCATCAACATAAACTCGAGAAGGAAAAAGGGTGATCTCAAAGGTTCAGTAAAAGATACATATAGTAGAAACATGAATAAATAATAATAGAATTATAATAAATAACTTATAATCAATTTAGTAAGGTAAATAATAGGAAATAAAATTACATTTAATCAATAAACTGAGAATTAAAATGCATCTATATATTTTTTCATAGTCAAAATCTCATGGATAGTAATAATTGAATACTTAATGAAGGAAATGATTAATTATTAGAGGTCGGGTATCTGGTACATGAATCACTACCATAAAGACCTATCGAAAGATTTTTTATGCTTTTTTGTAGAAACTCAGCTGATTCTAAATGGAAACAAACCCAAAGGGGTTTTTTCTAACTGTTTTGTCTCTTGATGCTTGTTGATTCATAGAGGGGATATATAAATTCAAGACCTACCCATAACAAAAATTAAAAATACTAAATTATAAATAGAATTAATTCAAGAATAATATGCCTTGTCAAAATAACTATATTTAGTAGAGGATATATATTAATCATTATTTCTTGAATTAAAATAACAATCAATGTAAATAGAATATGTAAAATTCGTATATGACTTAGACAAAAATCATTTATATGATACATAAAATATGGATATTTAATAAAATATATAATTATTGATGATCATAATTAAAAAGGGGTATTATAAAAAATAAATAAGTGATAAATATGTCTTATGTCCCTTAAAATTAATGAGAGATGAACAACCCATACAACTTATACTCAATAAAATTGTATTACCCATAAACTTAATAATCATCAAATGAAACATTGAATACCACGAAGATAAATATATTCACAATATGATATGTAATAGATAATTATGTATACAACACACAATAATTAAGGTTTAAATATCTAATTTATCTCATAGAAGTAAAAGTGAGATGATAAACCCTTACCACTTATAATCAATCAAATCGCATGCCCCATAATATTAATGTTAATAAAATAAAACATAAAATAACATGAATATAAATAGACATGTGATATGATATATAAAACGGAAGTATAGAAATACAAAACACAATAAATAAGTGTTGATTAAATCATATCTCATGGAAATAAAAGTGAGATGAGAATCCCCTTACCACTTTGTAATTAGACGAATCATATACCCCATTAAAAGAAATTATTATCAAATGAAGAATTGAAATACATTAAGATAATTACATTTATAACATTATATTTCAAATTATAGTATATATACACCACATAAAATACATAAGTGGTGAATAAGTCATATCTCACATAAGTAGAAGTGAGATGAGAAACCCCTTACCTTATGTATGAATGTGTTCTTTACAAGTGTTTAATATCCTATATTATAAAATTATATTCATTAATTACATAATTCATAAATTTTTCAAAATATATTATATATATTATAATTATATTATATTATTTTATCTCTATTATAATGAGTTATAAAGTTTTAATTATATTGTTCTAAGAGCATTTGTTTCATGGTTTTATGGTCGGTTTCCTTATGTATAATTTTGGGAATTCATGTAAAATGGAAGAAAACTCCGAATGTAAAATTATTAAATATTAATGAACATAAAAATATTTAAATATTCTCATATATGATTTGGTTATATATTATGTGAATTAATAATTTGAGAAAATATTGATGAAAATGTTTTGATTTATTTTGGAAATTTTTACAGCCATCACAAACATCTATCATTTAATTTAATATTATGTTTATATGTTGGTTCCAAACAATGATATAACTTATAAAATTTATATTAAATATTATTAATATTTAATAATGGTTTTTTGAATAGTCTTCAATTCATTAATATAAAACAAAAAATCACCGTCCATGAAGGTGGTTAATCAGCATGTCAGAGATGATGTTTTCATTTTGTAGATGAAAGGGATAAGAGAACATATTTGGTGAGGGATATTTAATTAGAATAATAAAATTATAGGATTTATATGATTCTATAGTTAACATGTCACTTTATATAGGGTATGTGGGTCGAGGATAATAATATAAAATAAATTAAAAGAGAAAAATGTGGATTTTTCCACTGGAATATCAACTCCTTAGAAACCACCTTAGGACACTTTGATCTGGTATTTTAGTAATAAAAGTAGGAAATGCGAATAAGGAAAATAATAATTATAGGATTTAGTCATAATTTTAAAATCATTAAAGTCTTATAAGGTGTGATGAGAAATGGTGGTGATTAGAGGTGTTTATAGGGGAGGAGAGGGGCATTTTTTGATTAATTTATTCTTTAGATTGTTATTTGTTCTCAAGACATTCAATCGTGTTGATTATTTTGAATTATTACATTAACTATGGAATAATATTTATATCTAATAGTTTCTTAACTCATCAATAGAACATACATGACTAAAAAATTCATTTAATTACTTATGATTTTCAATACTGAAAATTACAATATGTCACTATTCACTAAAAACTCATCTATTTCAGAAAAATCACAAAAATTCATAGTAAACATTTTTCAACATGTATATTACAAAAATAGACTACATTCAATGAAATTAAATTTATAAATATGATAAATTAAATTTCTAATTAAAATCATAATTTATTTGAAAACTATAGATTTTTATATTATAACTGATTTAATGATTATTTGAAAAATTAATTATGGTTTAATAAAATTATATTATAAGTATAATACCATGAAATATTAATTTATGAATATATTTTATGAAAATAAATTTTATTTGGAATTATTTTTGTTAATTATAAAATTATAAATAAACATTTATGTTTCTTAAAATACCAACATGTAATTTTTCATGATTAAAACATTTGTTTAATTATTCCATGATATAAATATATCATATTTTAATTTATGAGATACCAAAATATTATTTATACCTTTATAGGTGGCGTTGTTATTCTAATGACCAGACTATTATTTCTAATAGATACATTACTATTACAATGGATATGTAAATATTTAATAGTATATCCCAGTTCGGTTAAACTATGGGTTGCATGAAACATTATATATCAAATAAAATGAATTTATTTAAGATGTTACATACCCTAAAATCTAATTGTTTTATATTCTCACCTCCTACTAAAATTTTGTCCTTGTATTTTTTATGAATATTACCTTCTAAACAGATGAGGGTGGTTCTTCTTCATAATATCCTAATGTTATCACCTTTCATATTCTATTATATGTTTTTTCAAAAGAACATTTTCCAGTAGATTCAACCTATTTATCAATATTTTCTCCTTAGTGTTAAGAATCTCAATAGGCTCTTCTTAGTGGTAAATATCATGTTTCAGTTCTATTTATTTATAGGTGAGAAGATGTTTTGGGTCTAGCTTGTACTTATTTAACAATGATATGTGGAACACATCATGAATATTTGAGAGACATGTTGTCATTGCTAATCGGTAATCTATCACCCTCATTCATTCCAAAATTTTGAATTGTTTGATATAAAAGGGGCTCAGTTTTCCTTTTATACAAAACCTTATGAAACGCTTCTAGGGAGATACTTTCAAAAAGATATGATATCACACTTAAAATTAAAAATCCATTCTATGATTATAAACTTAACTATGTTTCCAACATTGAGATTGTATAATAAAAACCATTGTAATGACCCAAACATTTATGAATAGAATTCCCTTTATTTTTGACATAATTAAATATTTTATGGTTATATAAAAAACATACACGGATTTTATTTTTTAAAATTAGATATAAAATTACCATTAAGTATCTATACTATGGATTTTATAGTCATTGAAAAGTGATTACATGAGTAATAAAAAATACGGTTTTAGCAAATCCTTTTGACACAGACCAAGGAAGTGGTGGCCAGAACCAGTAAAATCATACCCTATAAAGACCATTTATTAGAGCTTCTGAGGAAGATCAAAATTTTGGGCTTTTCCCTAGAATAATTCAAAGTTTATATCTAAAAAATAATAATGAGAGAAACTATTTATGGGAGAATTTCACGTTCATCGAGATCACACCAAAATCTCGTTCACTAAACAACCCCATGAAATCCCCACTGTCGTGCACCTTACACATAGGGAATACACTAGTATAATAAATCGATATATATCAAGACCATAAATATAATATTATGTACATTATTTTTTGTATAATAATGAATATATTTCTTTTAATGACCAGAAATTTTGAAGAAATTTTGTTTCCTAACTTTGTGTGTCATTAAATTTTATACTCAACAAAACTATTTAATTTAATAAAATGAGTATAATTAAAATAAGACCATTGGAAACTAAATGTTGAGATTATTGTTAATAAATACAAGTGATCTTGATTAATTAATATAGAATGAAGATTCAATGGCCCCATCCAGTAGTCTTGGGCCAATCGAAGCCCATCTAACAGAACTCGAGAAGGAGGTATCACCTTTGGGCCTTGCTCTGGACCAAACCCAAGCCCAACTTCATCGTGTGAAGCTAGAACAGAATCACCTTCACGAGAAGTTCAAGCTGATAGAAATCACTACTCGAGAAATGATGTCCAAGCCACCCCAAGATTCTATCACCCTAATACACCTTACTCTTAGGTCCTATGCTAGTGTTATGTAACGAAACCGTAACTTCCTTATGTAATCCTTTGATTTAAATAAAAATTTTGATTTCTTCTTATGATGAAGTTTTTGAATTTTCAAATGTCTAGATAAATATAGTATGAATATCATTAATGAATTTTAGGAAAAAAATATTTTAAAAATATTTATGTAAACCTTAAAAAATTAAAAACGTGTAATGATTTATAAAAAATTTTATTCTACAGTTGTGTTCAGTATGAAATTTAGAGTCTAATAAGAACAACATAATTTTTTATGAATAGTAAATTATGAATAGTGATTTTATGCTTAATATTAGTAATGTGACCAAATAGATTAGAAATATCAATTAAAGAAAGTGTTAATATAATTTAGGCACCTTGATTAAGTATTGTGATTCAATAAAATAGATAAATAATTGTTTCAAAAATTATTCGTTATGTATTATTTTTTCAAGTGAATATGGTTTTTTATTTAAAAATTATTTTTTAATTATTTAGAAATTTTTTTTATAAAATGGAGTTCATTTTTTGAATTCAGACCATTGATATTAGGTTATGATGATATTTGGGGATTTTTCTGAAAAAATGAGTTTTTAGTGAATAGTGTTTTCATTTATAAATTAAATTAAAAATATTTAGAAAATTATTTTCATAAAATGGAGTTATTTTTTGAAATCAGAGCATCGACATTTGGTTGAGGTGGAATTTTGGGGTTTTTCTGAGAAAGTTGAATTTTTGGTGAATAGAGAAAATATAGTTTTTGAGTTTCAGGTGTTTAATGGCATCATTAAGGACGTAATAATTATGAAATAATTATATACCACTTATTATTAGTAAGATAAGGGTTGCAGTGTCCCAAGTGTCCAATACCATGGTCAAATACCATGGGAAACACCATGGTTTTTCCAATTCCACCAATGAGGCATCCCTTGGCCATTAATGCCTTGTCCCCTCATTTCCCTTATAAAAACCAAGCCATTATCTCATCATTTACATTCCAAAATCATCCTCAAAGAAGCTCTGGTCTCCTTATCTCCCAAGGAGTCCTCCCAAGGTTCCATAAAGCCTCCAAACGTCCCAAAAATTCAAGATTTCAAAGTTACTCTTCAAGGTAAGGGATCATACCTATCTATTTCATTTCAAGTACTCTCTTTTATGTCATTTATTTAATGATCTATGTTCTTATATTGAAGGATGTTCTTTTTAATCTTACTGCCCTTTTCATGAGAATATTATGAGTTACCCCATCTTTCTCTCATCATTTCATTTTATGAATGTTTATGTGGTGACGTTAGGCTGCCAAATTTTTTTAAGGGATCCTACCTCTCTCTTTCTTTTCAAGTACTCTCTTTTATGTCATTTCTTTTATTCTCCATGTTCTTATGTTTAAGGATGTTCTTTTTAATATTATTTCCTTTTCATGTTAATATGATGATATACCCCCTCTTTATCTCATCATTTTATTTTATGAATGTTTAAGTGGCGTCGTTAGGCTGTCGAATTTTTGTAAGGGATCCTACCTCTCTCTTTCTTTTCATGTCTCTTTTGTATGTCATTTCATTTCAGCCCCATGTTATTATATTTGGGGATGTTATTTTATATTTCAATTACTTCCCTTTTCATGATAATATTATGATAGATCCCCTCTTACTCTCATCATTTCGTTTTATAAATATATAAGTGGCATTGTTAGGGTGTCGAATGTTTGTAAGGGATTATTTCACTCTTCCCATTTTCAATGTTCTACTTTCATGTCAAGTATTTCAAGTTCCTTTTTCCATGTTGTGGTATGATCTCAATATTCATTATACTTTCCTTTTATATTCACATGATTAGAGACCCTATTTAATCACATTAGTTCTTTTTTTATGTTTTATGTGACGTCGTTAGGCTGCTGAATTCTTCCTAAGAGAAAACTTATTTTTGTCTTCCTTTCAAGTTTTTAATTTTATGTGTTATATACTATAAATTTCATTTCCATGTTCTTATATCATTTATATTATGTCCCTCTACTTTTTATGGATCATTTATTACTGGGTGACCCATTTTCCCCCACTTTTCAATGTTTTCTAAAACCCTGCAACATAGCGGTTATTCTGCCGAATTTTTGTCTCAAAATGTCTCTCAATTTTTCCCAAATTACTTTATTTTATCATGTTAATACTCAAAACTATTTATTATACAGGGGTATTCAAATATATATCAAAATATTCTATTTTAAATTCTGGTATTTACATACATGAGACCCTCTTTCCTTTTCAGTTTGTTTAAAGTGAAAAAAGATCACGTCTGTAAAGAAATTTTTAAAATGTTATGACTATGAAAAGAAACCCATTCCTTTTATTATATATGGGTTATTTATTAAATGATTGATGATGATATATGTGGCTCACATGATAAAAAGGACAAATTAATGGTGCGCCCTGATAGCGCTCTAATGCATTGGGTAATGATGTAATCTCTAGGGATTAAAATTTTAACGATACCTTGGTAAATAACCTTGGTAATTTTTTAAATGACACCTTGGGGGTGGACCTTGGTGATAAGGAAATTATTGTATATGTTTAATGTTGTAACCACATCTTCAAGTTATGAAAGATGCTATTTTTATTATGATATTCCTCATGATCTCTTTATTGTTCCTTAAAGTTAATTATCATGACACTATTGATGTATCTCAAGTTCACATGTAAAATGTTTCTCTTGTTTCTCTTAGTGGCCCTTCTACTCACACTTTCCTTTGATGTATGATCCAAGGTTATGAGATGCTTTAATGAGCTTAGGATGAACAATGGAGAAGCCTTGTAGGTGGTTTAGAATAATTTGTTATGTTGTTCTCATGTTTTATGTTCCTGATTTCCAAGACACTAGACTTTAAGGATCCTCTGTTTGTAAAATGTAATGAAATGTTTTGTAATAAAAAGGCGGGATGCTGTATTTATCTTCCTATTATTATTACTTTATAAATTATTTTTATAGCACAAGTTGTATTTTTTTTAATATTCAAATTGAATTAAGATATAAATTTTGTTGAAATAATGTATTTTTTAAATAGATGATATTTTAATAAAATATTATTTGTAAGTAAATTTTATAAAATTTAAATAATCATATAAGTTTTTTAAGTAATCATTAATATTTATTATGATATGAACATGGTTTTCTCATAATCGATCAATTTTTAATAAATATCAATTTCAATTTTAAAAGTTATAATTCAAATATTAATTAAATAATTTAGATAAAATGAATATTATTTTTTGAATCAGGATTTCAATATTATCCAAATGTTATTTTTTCATAATTTTCTGAGATAGTGAAATTTTTGGATAAAAATTAAATATTTTATAAATATACAATGTATTTTATGACATCATAATGGACCAATAGTTTTGTAAAAACACATGGTAGAAAACCATGGGTAGTTTTTTGGTCTTGAATATTTTATTATGATGTTTCCAAAACCAAAATAATAAATAAATATCCCTCTTTTTATATATAAAACCAACAAAAAACCCAATTCTCTTTACTAAAACTCCTTAAAGATTGTCCAAACTCATCTCCCTACTCCCTAGTGTCCTCTTAAGTCACCCCAAGATCCTAAGAATCCTCTCCCATTCTTTTTTAGTCACACATCCAAGTAAGGGATCTCTCTCTTCAAATTTTCATTCAATCACTTATTTTATATTATAATTCTTATATTCCATTTTCTTATGGTGGGATAGGATCCCATTACTATCCATTTGATGTATAAATTAGGTTATCTTCCTTTTACTCTCATTAATCCCCTAAGGATCATTTAATCACACCCTTTACTCTGCCTAAATTATATAAAGGATCTTCCACCCATCTCCTTTATCAAGCACCCATGTTATGTTATTTCTTATAATTTTCTTTTTCCTATGTTGGTATATGTTTTTATGTATTCCCATTATTATTTATTTTATTTATATGTTATTGGATACCCCTTACTCTATCATTAACCCATTTTATAAATTTCTATATGACGTTGTAAGGCTACAAAAATTGCACCATGATTTTACATGTCAATATAATGATGTAGTGAATATCATACCCATTTCATTATCAAGGTTATTCATCAGTATTCACATACTCCTCTTTATTTGGGTCTTACATGTATGTATTAAAAATTTTCCAAGTCATGGAATAAAATTATGGTGTCGGATGAATCTATGTTATATGATCTATGTGGCACACTTAAACATTTGATTGAAATCATTATGGTGTGTATGATCTAATAGCACTCTAATAAATTGGGTAATATTTTGTATCATGATACATCATGTTGCGATAGGGATTTACATTTTCCATTTATGGGACTCTTTTCTGCCATGAATTCTTGGTGGTTTAGCTTTTATTTGGGTTTGTGATGCATTGTTTTAAGTTGTCACATTCCCCATGTTATGATTATCGTGTTAAATCATTCCTTATTATTCATGTTCATATATGCCTTGTTGATATGCATTGTCTAACATGTATTGTTATACCCATTTTGTTCCATGTTTACACACTTACAGGGCTATATAGATCTCCCCTTTATTATGTATGTCCTTAGGTTATCACATGTAGTGTTATGTATAAAGGAATGTTATGGTCATCTCAAAGAAATTTTCAAAAAATATATTGTGGGTTTTCATGTTTTAAGTTGTTATTTAATGTTCATAAACACCAAATACACTATAACTATTTATCTTCATAGTTTTATTAAGCAATATTTTATGTAAAAAATCATGTTTTAATATGAAATAAAGAAAATGGTTGTTATATCCATAATGGTATTTACCTTCATCTGTGTCTCTTCAATAAGTAATGGGACTATAAGTTTCCTCTCACCATCTTTATCCCAAAAACATGGAGTACAATATCACTTTCCATATAATTCTTCATATAGTTCCATTTCAATTCCAGTATGGAAACTATTACAGTTGAAAAAATATACCAAGGGTAAATACTAATCCCATATACCTTGAACGTAAAGTGAGCATCATATCAACATGTCTTCAAATGTTTGAATAGTCCTTTTAGACCATCCTCTAGTTTTAGGTTGATAAGAAATACTCAAATGAAGCATAGTATCTAAATCCTTCTGAAGATGTTTCCAGAATATTGATGTAAAACAAGGATCTCGATCAGAAACAATCAATATAGGTGCACCATGAAGAATTTCATCTTCATTAATATAGATTATTTCTAGGTTGTCAATAGGTAAATATACTCTTATAGTAATAAAATGTGTTGATTTTTTAAGGTGGTCAACAATTACCTGTATCATATCATTCTTTCTATGGTCTATGGTAATCGCTTGATGAAGTACACCGTAATTTCATCATATTTTTTTTATAATAATATGTATAATTTTCATGTCTTCTCAGAGAATTTGTATCACATCCCATACTTTTTTTCAAACTATACAACTTGACACATCGTCAGAAATTCCCACTTCATATTTCCCCACAAAAAATGTTCATTCATATACCTATAAATATTTGAAGTACCATTGTGTATAAGAAAATTTGAGCTATGAGAATAATTTAATAGTTCACTTTTTAGATCAGGTACTTATCGAACACATAAACTCTTTAAAATTTCATTATTTCATCATCATATATGAAGTCTTCCAATATTCCATCCTTAATGGCTATAATTTTTATTTGAAAATTATCATCATCAGATTGAGAAATTTTAATCTTCTCTAGTAAATATGGTTTATGTATCATTTGAAAATTTATTCTTATTTCCCTTTATATAAAAACTATCATATATCTCTTTACTAAATAAATTAACATCGGATCACTCTAAATACCCATTTGGGTCAAAATTCCATGATATTTCTTTCTTAATGCATTTGCTATTGTATTTTTCTTTTCCCAGGCGGTAGTGAATTGGGAAATAAAAATATTTGAGTAACTAGAGCCATCATATTATCCACATATTTATATTTTTCTGTATAAATTTATATTTTAAACTCTTATAGTCCATGTAAATATACCATCTTTCTCTATAGAGATTGTGTCTCTATATCTTTGGGGAAAATATTATGGCTACTATCTCAAGATCATGAGTTGGATAATTTTACTCATGAATATTCAACTGCCTTGATGCATATGCAATAAATATATCATTTCTCGTATGAATAAAACCCATTAGTTTCTTTGATGAATAATTATATATCATAAACTAATCATTTCTTGATGGTACAGTCAAAATAAGAGCATTGACTAATCTTACCTTTAGTTATTAAAATCATTTTTCAAATTATTTTTCTATATGAATGTAACCCCTTCATCTGTGAACTTGGTTAATAGTTTATCTAATCTGGAAAAAATATTAATGAGATGTAAATATTAAAAATTTATACCAATGAATATATATAACTTAGTTATGTTTTTTGGTGTAGGTCATTCTTGGAATACATATATCTTCATTATATCAACTGAGATTCCATCCTTAGAGAAAATATAACCAATAAAATAAATTTCCTGAAGCTAACACTCACACTTTCTAAATTTACCATGTAAATATTTCTTTCTGAGAGTCTCTAGAATGATCCAAACGTTATTTTCATGGTATTCATAGCTTTGAGAATAAACAAGACTATCATCAAAGAATACTACAAAAAATAATCACAATATTTATTGAATATACAATTCATTTTATCCATGAAAATTTTGGGTTCATTATTCAATCCAAAATGCATTATTCTAAACTCTTAAATTACATACCTCATCTGAAAAGTTTTCTTCAAAATATATTCCTTCTTTACTCATTATTTATGATACCCTGAATGAAGACAAAAATAAGAAAATATTGAGTTTCAAGAAGTCATTAAATAAATCATCAATGTGATCCAAACGATTCATGTTCTTTATTATAATAGCATTAATTTATCTATAGTAAATGAATAGCCTTGTGGATCAATATTTCTTTTTAATAATGAGAAAAGGTCTTCACCATGGGGATGCACAAGGGAAAATAAATCCCTTATTACTCAACTCATTTAGTTGTTTCTTCAAATCAACTAATTCGAAAGTTTCCATTATATAAGGAATCATTGATTTTTATCTTGAATTAATGACTAAATCAATGATAAGATCAACTTGATGCTCAAGGGTGTGTCCAAGTAATTCTTTCAGAAAAACATCAATGTGTTTCTATAAAATTTGTACATCCTCAATATGACGATTACATTCCTCATACCAAGATATTATTTTCTATTCCAACCCAAGAATTTAATTCAACAGATCTATTGGGGTTGTATATAGATAAGAATACAATTATGAAGTTTCTTCTATAACGATAAGAAATTATACATCTTCCTCAAAAAACATAATTTCATACTTCTTCAAATAATTTTTCTTATCAAATTCTAAAATCTAGTATAGACTAAGCCTTATATAAAATCCAACCATAGGTTTGATGATTAAGATGGAAAATAAAGTATTTTTTATGGGTTATAATAGGGACTTCCCACCATATTTATATTTCAATAAGACATCCATTAGGATATTTTATTAAAAACTCCCTTATGAAATCAAAAGGGAACTATTTTATTTTCTTTCAACCTGGGTAAATATAAAATAGTGAAATGATCCAGAATTGATTAAATCATTTTCTAAATTTCAATATAGGATTAATATACCTGCTACTACATCATTGGGTACTTCCACTTTAGCTGTGCTAACCACATAAGATTGGAAATTCTCCCCTTGGAATCTTCTATGGTAGATTCCCATCACACATGGGACATTGGTTTTAATTCTGATCCAGTTTTTATAGTTTATGAATTTAAAATAATTTTATTTTTTCACCTTGAATTCATTAGCCTGATGATCCATTTATATTCACATAAAATAATCTTCCATGGCTCTGAGGGATTTCCTAGGATGATTCTTTCCATAATTTGTGGAAAATGGGAAATGATTTGTACCTCTATTATTATTTTATTATTTAAATTTTTCATTTTTATCATAAGAACTCTCATTACCATTATTTCTCTTGAATATATAGGATCTAGATAATTCCTTCTCTATTTTTGTGGTACTTAATAATATTTCATCATATGATGAAAATTATTGAGAAGAAATTTGCCTTCAGATAATTGACTTAAGTCTTTTAAAGAAATGATCAATCTTGTTTTCTGAATCATGTATGTAATTTTTATTATACCTATCGAGTTTTGTGAAGGTATCATCATACTCTACAACACTCACTTATTCATTTTTCTTTATTTTATGGAATTTTCTCTTCATTTTAGTTCATTTCATACAAGAGAAATATTTTTCTAAAGAATTTTTTTAAATCATTCTATTCAATATGTTCTATTTCATAATCATCCATAGTATTTAGGATCAAAATCCACCATTTATTATCATCCCCATTGAGAAACTATACATCCCGTAATACCTTTTAATTTTCATTGCATCCCAATATTAGAAATATCTTTTCAAGGGAATTGATCCATTTCTTATCTTCTTTTGGATTATCAGTCACACAAAAAGATGGGGGCTTTTCAACATGAAACGAACCAAAATATTTTTAGTATAATTATTATTCATAACCTAATTAATGTTTCATAATAAGATCATGATCTGTTAAACTGCAACACCATATATATTGACTTGCTCATTGGGGAGTCCCTATATTGTATATGTGTATTGATTCCCTTTCTTCAATTATGTGTTATCACTTAATATTGGTACACACTGAGTTATCTAATTATCATAATGTGAAATTAGACAAAAATTGAATATAATTAATTATTATAAATCTAATGTTTATTTAAAATCTAGTTGCCAATGGTTCTACTAAACTTTCTCAAATACCAAATATTACAACCCCAAACCCAATATCTCAAAGTCGGTAGTTATTTTAATAAATTGAAAATATATGAGAGAACGGATTGATAAATATAAATCATTATAGTATTATTTAATAACTAGATATATAAATGGTTATTTTATTACATTGGTAATTGAACATAGAACCTAACAACGAAAAATAAACAACTTCCTTGACACTTATTTGAATATTTCATCTTCATAACCTGGGGAAGGAAAAAAAGTAAAGTAGTGATCTCGAATGATCATTAATAGTTAAATTCAACATAAAAAAGAATAAATAATAATTTAAGAATAATAAATAATTATAATCAATATGGATATGTAAATAACTAAAAAACACATTCAATTTAATCAAAAAAAAACTACGATTGAAAATGCATCCATATATTTTTTTCATAGTGAAAATATCATAGATAGTATTAAATAAATACTGAATAAATGAAATGAATAATTATTTTATTCCATTTATCTAGAATTTTAACCACTACTATCATAAACTTTTACAAGATAGTTTATGTTTATCGGTATAAACCCATCTGATTCATCATAGATTCAAATGAGAAGGGTTTGTTGATAACTATTTATTCTCATGAAACCTATCGATGCAACGAGGGGATATATATTTCATGGCCCCAATGATCACTCTAATTTGAAAGAATTATTCATATGTAAATTTAATTCAATAAAAATGTGTCCTATCAAAATATACATATTGATTAGAGGATACATATTTTCAATATTTCCCCAGTTATAATTACATTCAATGTAAACATTGTATGTAAAATTATATACATATTAGATAATAATCATATATACAATACAGGAAATATATATATTTAATAAAATCATCAACAATTTGTTATCTTAAATAACATGGGTAGTATAAAATGTAAATAATTGACTAATATTCCATATGTCCCATAGAAATTAATTTGAGATGAAAAATACACTACCACTTATAATCAATCTAATCATATTTCCCATAAAATTAATAATAATCACATTAAAAATTGAATAACATGAAGATAATGAAATTAATTATTTTATATATAAAATGGTTTTATATAAACCACATACAGTAATTAAGGTTTTAATAAGGAATATATCTTATAGAAGTTATAGTGATATAAGAAATTCTTACCACTTGTAATTAATTGAATCATATTCCCCATAAAATTAATGATTATAAAATGAAATATTTAATTACCTATATATAGAGAGGTTTATAATATTATATATCAAATGGAATTATAAATCCACCACACACAAAAAATAATTTGTAAATAAGGCACATCTCATAGAAATAAAAGTGAGATAAGAAACCCCATTCTTCTTTGTAATCATTCAAATCGTATAACCCTTAAATGAAAAAAATTTCAAAATATATAATTTAATAAAATGAAGAAAACTATATTAATTATATTACATTTCAATGGGTAGTATACATACACCACACAAAATTAATATGTGTTGAATAAGGTATATCTCGTGGAAATATTATTAAGATGAGAAACCCCTTACCTTATATCCAAAAGTGTTCTTCACTTGTAATTGATAACTTGAATTATAAAATTAGATACATTATTTACTTAATTTAGAACATATTAAACACATATATTTTTTATTATAATTTTATTAATTTGATTTATGTTCATTATGAGGAGTTATAATTTTTTAATTTCATAGTTTTGAGAGTGTTCGTTTCATGGTTTTATGGTTGGTTCCCCTATGTATAATGATGGCACTTCTTGTCAAATGGATAGAAAATTCAAGAAGTGAAGTTATTTAGTATTAATGAACTTCAATAATTTTAAATGGTCTTATAAGTCATTTTTTAATATGTTATGAGGATGAATCATTAAATAAATCATTGATGAAAATGCCTTAATTTATTTTGGTGGTTTTTATGGCCACCACAATCTTCTATCATTTTATTTAATATTATTTTTAAATGTTGGTTATAGAACATGTTATAACAAATAGTATGAATATTAAAATTTTATATCACCAAAATAAATTTTTTATGACCATCCTTAATGGTGGAATGGATAAAATAACTCATTATCCATTATGCCGGTGAATCTGCACGTCATGGACAATGATTTCATTTTCAAGATACAAGGTATAAGAAAATGTATTTTATGACTTATATTACATTATAATAATAAATTATTGTATATATTTGATATTGGTGTAACCATGAATGTTTAGAATGTGGAGGATTTGAGAGAATAAGAAAAGAAAATAAATTAAAATATAAAGAAGGATAATTTTACCTCATGAATATTGTCTACATCGGAACATCCTTAAGGCACTTGGACATGGTCTTTTGGTAAGAAATGTGGTAATTGGATGTGGGGAAGAGTCTTGGGATGTTAATTTGGTAGATTTTATATAGGATTCAAGGCTTATAATGTGTTAGTAGAAGTTGTGGTGAGGGTTGTATTTATAGGGGAGGAGAGGGGTGACTTTGGATCATTTTTTTCATTAGTTTATTATTTTTGTTGAAGATGATAAATAGTGATGATTAGGGTAACTAGATAGAGTAAATAGTGAATTTGAGTTTAAAATAATGTGTTCATACCTCATCCATAAATCATCTATGACTAAAAAATTTATTTATATACTTCTAATGTTAAATAATGTAAATTACTGAATTTAAAAAATCACAAAATATTCAACTATTTTAGAAAGATCCAAAAAAATCACTTTAATTTGTTTTCAATGTATAGATTTAAAATTATGGACCCCATTTTATAAAAATAATTTTATAAATATGAAAAAATTAATTTCAATATAAAATCACCATTTATTCCAAAAATATTAATTTTAATATTATAACCAACTTTACAACACTTTGAAAAATTAATTATGGTCACATAAAGTTCTATTATAATTAAAATAAAAAAATTTAATATTGAATTTATTTTATGAAAATAATTTTTATTCTAAAAAATTCTATAAAATAAAAAATTTTAAATAAAAATTTATGTTTCACAAAAATACCAAAAGTTATTTTAGAATTTTTTTTAAAATTTATTTTCTTATTCAATTATATAAATACATGATATTTTAATTTATGATAAAAATAATATTAATTTTTAATTTCATAAGTATGTTTATTATTATAATGTCCACATTACTATTCTTAATGTTCACATTACTATTCCAACTATCACGTTAATATTTAATAGTATATCCCGGTTCGTTAAAATTAGTGTAGTAAGAAATGTAAGCTATTTAATAAATAGAATTTTTTTATGAAGACAAATACCTAAAAGTCTTGGTGTGTTATATGATTTTTGAAACCAATTTCTTATTGAGTTGTTGATGTTTGTATTTCCACAAGTGGAATATTGAGTAATGCGTGAAGGTTAAATCTCTATTTCTTGAAAAACATTTCACGTTTAATATTTTTATAAAATAAATAATATATAATATGATATTACAGTGAATGATTATTGAATCATGGATTACTATATATGATGATTTGGGACACAACTAATGTATTGTACATTGGAAATTTGAATTAAGGTTGTCTGGTGATATCAACAAACCTAGAGGTAGAGATTGTTTAGAAAAAAAAATTTAAAGTATTATTGGATGGTGTTTATTGAAAAAGAGTGGTTTAAATCCTCTAAATCACTCATGTAAATCATTATGAGTATTTTTTTCATAGAGTCTGTGGAGTTATTATAATGTCTCGTAGTGTATTATCTAATAGAAAAAATCACACCACAAAAGAGTTTCCTGCACTTTGAATAATGGTTTCATAGTGTAAGGAGTAACTCAACATTTTTTATGTATCATTAGTTGAGAATAAAATGTATTTTTTTGAACAAGGGAGATCAAAATACAATGTTATTTCATTTGGGTAAGATATTTATATGTAAGAATTGTTGTATAGGAATCATAATTCACAGTTATTGGATAAACTACAATAGATGTTACATTGGAATAATTTAATCGAAGACTGGGAAATGTCTTAAACAATAGTGAAAGAAATCCCTGAAAAGATTTAGATATGTCATATTTAAAATTAATTGACTAATATATCATAAGATTATGTAATTCTATATCTTTATAGGTTAACCAGTTAAAAAAGAACCCAGTCTATATAGATGAGAATCAAAACATATGTTTTTATACTGGAAATTGTACATTGATCCAAGAAAAATGGATTTCACCATGAAATGATAATTTATGATATATTTATCATGATGTAAATGGTAGATTCTAATATGTGATTTTTAGAGTATAAAGACATTACACAGTGTTAGTGGTCATCAATCCTTGAAGTTGTCGTATTAAGTAGATTACATTGTTTTTAAAGTTTTAATATTTTAGGGAGTCCAAAATGATCCAAATGAAAAGTAGTTTAATAGATTTTAAAATGAATTCATGGAAAAAATTTCCCATCCTAATCAAGAAAAATTATAGATATTAATTAATAGAAACAATTATATAATTCATTGATTATATAGATACATTTCTACAAAAAATTGGAATAAAATACATTATTAAAAATGGATTGGGATAGAATATGTTATTCTATAATTTAGTATAAATAATAGATGTATATCCAAGAGTTAATCTCACTAGAAATTATAGGATATTCATCGTGTAGATGAAGGTGTAGGATAATATTTTTTTTTTCATTATTAATATCAATTTTTGGATTATGGAAGATCAATTTTTCAATTGGATAAGCAATAAGATTTCAATGTTCATTAGATATGTGATTTCTCTATATTTTGGAGGACTGTAAACATAAATGGTAGTGTGAATACTATGAATTTATCTAAAATAATTTCTGAACTTATTGAGTTTTGGTATATAAATATTTTCATTATATGATATATAATTTTTTTTCAAATTTTTGTAATCCAAGTGAAAAATACATATGTCTCTCTTTTTTGCTTTTTCACCTCCACATTTCATTATTAAGGATATAATTGTTTTTTATTTATCATATAACAAGATTTTTAGAAATGTTTTTTCTAAAATTATCAAACTTGATTTTAGACCATTGAGGTTATCTTCATTGTTTGGGGCCAACAACTCATGTGCATGTCTCCATTGTTGTAAAAAATGAATGATGTTATGTATACTATATAATTTGAGTGGTAGTGGGAGGTATTAAGTGTTTTATACAACATGCTCTAAAATTTATTGTTTTCTAACAAATCATAGAGTTAGATTAAATTTTTTCTCATCAATTAGTAACCTAATCATGGAGAAACAGATAGGAAAACATGATTGGTGACTTTACATAAATATTTTTCTCTCTTAGGATTAAAATATGACATTTCCAGCACTAGTAACTAATAAATCATTTTTTCATTAGTCTTACATAATTATTCATCCCCTATAGTTTGAGAGGTCCAATAAAATAAGATTTGATAATCTCAATCCAACACAATTTAAAATGACAATGTCTTCTAAAGAAAACCTTTATAGGGTCCATTTAAATACAAGAATAATATGTGTTATTATAGGATAATTATACATGTGAAAGGTGATCTTCTGTTGAAAAAATAAAATCCAAAACATAGGCCTACAACTATCTTAAAGAAAGTGAATAATCTACATAGACTGGCCATTAGTTTGATGGTGAGAAGATGTACTTAGGTTTATTTTAATATTAAGAGGACACAAAAACCGTTTCAATAACATACGCATGAAATTTTGGTATTGATCATAAATTATTTTCTATGACATCTTATATATATTTATAAACACCAAATTTTATAATTTTCTTATCTTATACACATAATACAATTTTTTTAATAATAAAAATGAGATATATTTTTTTGTCCATCTATGATCACCCAAATAGTATAATGGCCCATTATCAATAACTAAAATCTAGTTATATAATCTATAATGATTTAATCATATTATTTAATCACTAATGGTTGGAAACTAGTGCCAGGGGATTTAACATAATCAATAAATCATGTACCTAGGAATCAAAAGTTATAATAACTGAGTAACTGTGGGTGAAAAAGTGTGCGAAAAATGTTTCCTAAAGAATATTCAAATGATGGTAATTTTATTGTATCTCAGAGTAACCAAAAAAATAATGTGTATCATGGATTTATATAGATAAATAACAACAAAATACATGATATATTTACAATGTTAACAATATATTTTTATTGAGTGTATATATTCTCTATGTTTACTGATTACGATTCCACATAACAGATATTCATTTTTTTGTTGACGAATAGTAGATTATTTTAATTGTGAATATGATTTTGAACACCTATAAGTAAGAAACATGAAATACTAGGATGAAATTCTAAATATAAGTGACAGTGATGATTATTAGTCTTCTTTAATACACCTAATGTTTCTCTAATGATATATAAAGTGTAAAAATTGTTCTTATCCTCAACCCATGCGAAAAACACCAAAAATATTTCCAAGAATTTATTCACGACTAAATTGAGGTTTATTCAATAATGTTTATGTAAAACTCAATATTTTTATAATTCCCATGATACCACAACGTGGTGTAATAAACCATGATATGGTTAATCTAATAGAATCATTATTCAAAAACTAATTCCTTAATCCTTATCAATTGTGGATTTTTTTAACATTTTTCCCTAATAAAAATGAATCCTTAAATAAATCTATGTTTTTTTATCATACCACAATTTTGTTCCATTACATTGAAATTTCAGCTTTCTATCGTAACTGAACCTTGATCATTGAATCTTCTAGACACACTATAGTCCCTCAAACCATGATGTGGTCCCACTGATCCTTGAATACCTGAATTTCATCAAAATTTTCCATATTCCACTATTAGAAAGTATCCCATTTTTTAATTCAGATAATGAAATAGAAGAAGAACAATTATTATTTATTATTTAATTGTATAAAAATAAATATTATCATAAATATCAATGAAACAATCAAAAAATGATGTAATTTTTTTTATAAAACTCAATATACTGTACTTTACAATGAAATGGTTTTCTTCCCTATGGTTGAGAATCCCAGGACCCAATCATCAATATCTAGTGCTAAGAATATAAATATTTTTACACATAATAGTAAATATAACCAACTCAAATATCTAAAAACTTGGGACTTTGGGAACAATGTATGTATTATATCATGAATCTATAAAATTTAATGAAATATTTTATATTAGACCATTATAGTCTTATCCAAATCTCTTTTTCACCTATGATCACCTAGAAAAATGGGTAACATATTAAAGGATCAAATTGAAATACTTATTTAGGGGTAAAAAATTCTATGAGGGATAAAAGAATTATCAAAAGAACAAAAGAAATTGAGATATGTTATAATTAAAAAAATGGAATGACTAACAGAATATAAAATAACTAGAATGGAGAATTAATAATGAGATAATTATCAAATAACATGGAAGTAAATACCTAAAATAATGATCTTGATATCATATAATATGCATTTCATAACACATTATGGGTGGATACCCCTCCCAGGAAGGACTCCCTCCACCATCCTAATTAGTTACCCGTTCCTTATAATAAAAGAAGGAAGTGTGTTCATAAGCATAGAAAATAATATTATATTCCAAGATTGCCTTCCAATACCATACTTTCATTTTATGATATGTTAAATTACATGTACCAATATATAGTGTGCTTCCCTCACTACCCATGAATCATAATATTGTGTTCTCAGATCACATCCCATGTAGCATACATAACATCTCATGTGATAAAATATTTACCCAATGCTTTAGGGGGATATATATTTTTGGGACCACATATCTACATAATGATATATATATATATATGCGTATTTGTTTCATGTGAATATGAAAATAAACAAAAATCCATCATAATAATATCTTGATTAAACTATGGAAAGGAAATTTAAATCAAATGAAGTAATATAATCATCCTAGAAAATACCCTTCAATAATAATAATAAAATTTATTTCATTCACACCATATATAATAAGGAATATATTATTACATAGGTGAACACCCTTTAATCAATAAAACAAAATAGATGGTTTTCCAGATTAAAATTCATTGGAATAAAATATTTTCTAATAATTGATCCTTAGATAAGAAAAAAGCAATGAAAAAATGATCCAATCATAAGTATTTCATTTCTATAATACCATAGATAAATTTTACTATAAATATTGACTAAACCATTTATATTACCGTATTAAATATTATGAAAGTTTACGATAAGAGAGAAAACAACATATGTTCATTTAAAATGGTGGAATTTGAAAAATGGTATTAAAATAAATGGGATATCATTTAAAATAGGACAACAAATTTCATAATATTTAATAAAATAATTCTAATTTTTTAAAAAAAATTTAAAGTAAGGAAAATGTTATTTTTATGAAACGAAATAAATGTAAGAATTTTTTTTAATAAATATGATATTTTAAAAATTAATAATCATTAGATCAATAATATAAATAATTTTATTGAAAAATATCCTTCACTATAATTGGGGGAAATATAAGACAAATCCTGCAAATATTTTTCCTAATATTTGGTGGCATTGTCACAAAATCGATAAATAAATCACATTCAAATATCATTTTCAAAATGTGATAATAATAATTTTATATAATAATTTTGGTAATATAATTCCCAAGTAATATATAATTATATATAAATAAAGTTAAATTATAAAAAACTAAAAGATGAAAATATTAATTTAAAAACATTCTCTTATAAGCTTCATAGGGTTTGACTTGAAGAGATAATAGATAAGTAAACATAAAGGCATAAATATATTAATAAAATTGATAGAAAAGGAATCATATATGAAATATGAAAGTTATTTATAAATATGTAAAGAGGAATATATAGAGATAGTGAGTCATATATAACAGAAGCATAATAATAAAATGAAGTGGGAAAGACCCATTACAAACAATGTAGGGTATGAACTATAAATCCATAAGGGAATAAAGGGGGATATAAATACATTAGATATAAATTTAAACAATTTATGTTATATATTCAAGGCCTTTTATAAAATCTATACATGATAATATTGAAAATTGGGGAATAATACTACAATAGAATGAAAATTCAAAAAGAAACCCTTACCTCATGTCCCATCTCTCTTTGTATGTCCCCTAATAACCTGAATAATTGAATTATATTTATTATTAAAATTTTTCTACAGTTATTCATATTTATTTAACAATTATTATTTCTTTTAATTCATTTAATAAAATTTATTGTAAATTTATTAGCTTTATTTCTCTTATGTTGTATGTTTTGTATTAGTTTTGTGCATCATTCCAAAACTACATCAGTGTAATGGTAATGCAAAATGGTTACTAAATATTGGTTAAATAAGCTATAAAAGTGTTAAGGTATTATGTTCATATCATTACAATATTAAAAAATCTTATTACTTCTATATATTAAATAAACATTTTCCAAAAGAAGAAGTGTTTCTTCATATGATTTGTTTAAGTGGATTTGATTATTTATTTTTAATCTAATTATTATCATTTATTTTGAATAATTACAAAATAATAAAAAATTCAATTATTAATGTTATATTGATTCATGAAATCAATTTTGGAGTATAAACAAAAAAACAAATAAGTGAAATTAAAACAACATCATTCAATTAGGTAGTGTAAAACCACTATGACTGAATGATGTTTTTTAAAGTGTTTTAGAATGATTTAAAATAATAATTTTCTGAATTTTATATAAAAAATGATTATAAATAAACGATTATATTAAAGTAATTTTTTATGATCACTTATATTATATAAATGGTAGGAGAAGAAGGGAAATTATAGGATGTGGTTTTTGAAACTGGTATTTTGACGTAATTAAAACAGTTGAAAAGTCTTTGTTAATAGATAATGACTGATGATTCATCAAAAATGGATCAAAAAGACATTAATATTTTGGGAGTATAATCATTGATGAAAATTATTAGAGGTTTAAAATTGATTTAACTAGAAATTATCTTATATAAGAAATGATTGAGAGGATTGAAAAACCTTACATTCTTCACAGAGTCACCACCCATTTAAATCATATACATTCTTCATAGAACAAACATTTTTCAATACTAAATCCTTAGAGACATGGATTGGGAAATGTGGAGATGGAGTATAGAAGTTATTTCATAGTGGAAAGGGTTTTTTATATGAGGAAAAATGGGTGGAGGAGATGTGTCAATATAGCTAAGGGAGATGGTTATCTTTGATTGTTATATTGATTATTTAATTATTTAAGCACAAGGTTGTGGATTAATTTGATTCGTAGGAATTTAATTAGTGATTGATTATATAACATATGTTCATTTAAAATTGTAACAATGCAAAAACTGAACATAATATTGGAATTATTTTATTCTAATTGAATATTAAATAATATTTTCTTATTTGAATAAAATATAACTTAGGTTTTCAAGATTTATATATAGGATAGGAAATTAATTTTATTATATTATAATGAATTATTTTACTCTTAGTGTGCATTTATGTTTAAGAAAAATGTTGTATACATTTATATGTCATATTTATAGCATGATAATCTCTAAAAATTTATGCTATATGTAAAAACTATATTTTTTCTATTCGTCAAAAAATATTTTTTTGGAAATAAATAAGAAATTCAACCTAATGTTGTTTTTACATGTCGATTCAAAAAATGAATTCAAATTTAAAAAACCATTATTCTAAAAAATTTTAAAATTATCATTTAAATAATATCACATAATATATAGAGAAAATTTGGTTTTAAAGACGCATTTTGTTATGAAATAAAATACATCTTTATGTCATGGTAGAGGGAGTCCAGTTATATAGCCCATAGTCCCAAGGCTATGTGGCCCATTAACAAGGCCCTAATTCCAAGTACAACATAATTCTTACATCATCATTCTTACATCATGCCTATGTCACCATCTGCCTTTATCATTCGTGTAACATTGGTTGCATTGTAAATCCCCCAGGGGATTTCCAAGATTTGAATCCTATTATTTTGGATGTAATATTATAGGGTTTACCACTTAGGAGAAACCCCAACTACAAAATCACCTAATGCATCAAAAAAATACTTTAAATAAATATATTTTCTTTTTCTATAAGTGATAACATATCTAATTTAAATTATTTATAATGTATTATATGATAAATAATATATTTTTAAACATTAAAACATATAAATTTCAAAAAATAACATATTATACTTTCATGTACTGTTAATTTTTATCTTTCGAGTGCTAGATGTGTCGAGATGAAATCTAGTGAAATGAGAGTGGAGTTAGATATGATGTTTCCACTTGAGGGATGTGTTTCGGTCAACCACAATTTTCCATGGTTATTTGGATAAAGGGTAAGTTTTGTAGTCTAATGCATTATGGTGTGGGGGATAAGCCATGATATTTTATTGTTTTTCTCTATCTTAGAGTCGAACACCAGTAGTGGAATCATGGGTGTTGGTTTTGGTGTAATGGAATGTGAGTTAATATTATTCTTGGTATTTTTCATCAGAGAGTGTTATGTTATAGAATAGAGATTTTTGGTATGTTTCATGGTTAACATTATAAGAGGTATATTTTTTATTTACAATGCTTGATACATCAGGGAAGCCTATGTGGTCAATTTTCATCATTCTTCCATTTTATGGGTCTTTTTCGCATGATGATTATTATTAAGTCATGATGTTTTTCTGAGGTGTGGTGAGTGAAGGTATATAGCTATGAATTATTTAATTATTATTTATTTTTAAAGATAAATACAAAAACCAAATTTTTTATTCCATAAACATCATTAATTTTATCAGTTTTATGTGGTTTAATCCCATGATATATAAGATATCTTAACTTTATTTTCATATTTTTTTTATGAGTTATGGTGTGACTGCCACTATCACGTGGTGATTTTGGGTTTTTTATGTTTTTATTATAAATTTTTTATCTGTATCAAATTATATTCTACTTCATCAAATTTTATCAAACCCTACATGACTGGAACTGTGTTTTTTAGAAATCACTGGTCATCTATTTTTAGGTTTTGGCAATTAGCTTCAGCAGAAAAAATTTGTGAGATCCAAGGTGAGATCTACTTCTATTTTCATTAGTTGTTATTCATTACTTATTATTATATATTATTAGGGATTCCATTTTAGTTTGGTTCCTTCATATTTTCTTTTCTTGTGTTTTTTCATTGATGAGTGGTAGTTAGACATAAGTTTTATGGGTGTTTTTTTGTGATATATTGGTGGTGTGATCATTATTTCATCCATTTTATCTTATAGTGATTTCACGAAGTATCAGTTAATGTGTGGGATTAAGGAATTATATGTTATTATTCATATATTATTTCATAATTAACATGTTTTTATTTTAAGAAGGTGTATGGTTATAAATGACCTAAATACTATGTTGTGGTAGGCTAAAGAAATCAATGGGGAAAATGGGATCCACATGTATTTCATAATATTCTTTGTAATTGATTATTTTTTGATACTTCTCAATTTATTGTTTTTGACTATTGAAACATTTTTTTATTTTTTATATGTTATATTCACCTATATTAAAGGGATAATCAATTAATTATTTAAATGAACCATGGCATGGGAATTAGAAAATTTTTGTATTGTTGTTTGTGCTTGAGAACATGAATATAAGAAAAATTATGATTTAAAGGGAAAATATGTGCATTACCTAATGTGGTGATTTTTATTATTTGTTTATATGTTCATATTTGTACCCTTTATTTAATTCATGTGGTCTTGGTAGTGATCTTTTTCTATTAATAATTATAGGTGTTGATGTGGTTTATCAATTGTGGAAAATATTAGGATAATGATGTATTGATATTGTAGATTATTGGTATGAAATATATCTAAAAAGGGTATATATATTTGTGTGATTTTTTTATGATTGATTTAGTGGTGTGGAGAATATGGTTTGATTGATTTATGGTTTCTTAGTAACATTTTTAAATACAAAAATATGATAATCGGATAATATATTATTCTGATTTTGAATGGATAATGGGATGTATGTTAGTAATATCTAGGATGTTTAATGGAATAGGTTTGTTTGATGAAAATATAATGATAATTAATGTGGTATAAAATTAATGATTATTTTAATATTAAATATAGTTGATTAAATGTAATGTGGCAAGTAATTGTCAAACCTAAAATTTACGAATTATGTTATAAAAAGGGAAGTTGTTTTATGTTTTTTATACTATTTTTTCCGAATGAGTATAGTGTTTTAATATTTTTGGTAGTGGTTGCTATTGTATAGTATTCGGGTTGATTTCATAGTTTAATGCAAGTGATGTTTTTAGAATTGATCAGTGTGTTATAAATGTATGATACTCCTTTAACAATTATATATTTTTTCATATGAACCACCACACAAGTCATGTAATCATACCAACAGCAATTTAAGGACATAGTTTTTAGGTGTTTTCTCAAATATCCTTATTTTAGAGTGAATAGATGGTTGATTGATCCATCTTCTATTCTCTCCATTTATATATAGTGTGTGTTATGTTGTCTTGAGGACTTATAAATAAATGTGATATAATTCATTATGGTTACAATATATATATATATATTGACGTGGTTATATAGTTATGATGTGGTAACATGATGGGGGATATGTACGGATGGAGAAGGGTATAAGTCCAATATCCTTTATTTTTATTTGACTCTACTATGATGTGAATGTGATTTAAATTTGTGATGTGGTATATGGTAGTGGATATGTGGATGAAAATTTAATGTGTAATGAAATGAAGGTATGAGGGTGAGTAGATTAGTAAGAAATTGGTTTTAGGGTAGTTTCTTATTATACTCTTTTGATACTATGTTTCTATACTAGGGAATGTTTTTGGGTTAGTGGGCCTCAGTTATTAAGGGTGATAGTTGTCCAGTAATAGCTTAGAGCTGGTTCTATTTTTTATTCATAGAGAAATTAATATGCTTATACCTAATTTACACAAGTGGATTTTAGAATGACCTTATAGATTATATGTGTATTGTAAACCCTATATATATAAATATTTTAATTGTTTTCTATGAGGGACTTGGTTATAAATATAGAACATTCCAGATTGAGGAGTTTGGATCAAGTGTTCATGAGTAACAATGATAAGAGTTTGATTTTGTAGTTTATTTAGAGGAATTATCATATATAAAATTACATGAATTGTGTTATATAGATTTTTATAAATAATATAGATTTTAATTGTGGTTATCTTTATATTTCCTTGAATTTATGTAATAAATCCCTCTTATATGTTTTTTTTCACACACTCAATGCTTTTCACTAACCTATGGCCTTTTAGAGATGGTATTTTGGGGTTACTCTCATCATCACTTTTTGATATAGAGGGGTACTAGTTAGGGTGGGTTGTAAAAGAGTGGTATAATTTTTTTTAGACTCAGAATAAAGATTATATAAGTAAATAATTATTATTTCATGTGTTTGGTTGGGTAACTCTATCAATCAAGATTATAATTTCATATAACAAGGGATTCAAGGAAATATTCATGTATTTTAGTGCCCAAGTTATCAAAAACAAGGACCGAAAGCATCTTAAACATATTTTGTAACATGATAATAATTATATGGTAGTGACCAAGGTGTGGTACATGCATCATGATTATCCATGATTCTAATTTTATTTTAGTGAGTCTCAAGAAATGAAATGAATATAATTAAATGTATTTTAGTAAAATTATAAGATTCGAGTATTAGGTTCAACTTATATTCTATATAAATGTATGGTAAATAATCCATGTGTTGTTTAGTTTTTCAAGGTGTAATATGATGGATTTTTTAGTCATGGGATGTATTACCTAGTGGATAATTAAAAATCTTAGAGGAAGATGAGGCATGAGTTTCAAAAATTGTTCTTTGAAATGATGCAGGGGAGTGTCTCTGATTAATAAATGAATTTATGGTTAGAATATTTTGAGATTACCATCAACCCAGTCTATGTTTTGAATTATAATTGGATCCAATTAAACATTTATTTAGTTGAGAATATTTTTGTGCTAGTAGTTATTTATATTCCTTTAGGAACATTGGGGTTTGGTAGTTACATGAGATGATTTACATAATGAGTTATTTAGAGAGTTAATTTATTTTTCACTAAAGGTAGTGAAGTAATTGGATTTTCCTACCCTTAGGAAAGGTATATATATCATGTGAGATATTGGTATCTAGTTCAAGGACCTTTTTGTAATCATCCAGACTCTCTTATTAATATCATGTCTAGGGATTATCATTTTGAGGTAATGTTTCATTCATATACTACTAGAAATAAAGGCTATAGTCATGGTTTGGAATCATTTGAATATTCCATAAAACCATTAGTATAACCCATATCAGCAGTTTCATGATTCATTGGTTGTGATTTTTTATGAAGGACATATACCAATGGTAGGAGAAATTTTGGTGTACGTCATAAAAAATACCTATAAAACTGATTTCGTCAAATCATTGGTATGGGTAATGTGGAAATAAATAGTTATGAATTTCAATCCTAGGACCTCCGAGTGATCATTCAATTAATTGATCATAAACTATCAACCACTTTTATATAGATTATTGGAATAATATATCTATATATATATAATTAATTAATTTAAACATTTACCTCTTTATTATTATTAGTCTAGTTACTTAATAAAAAATTTCAAATATATATAAGTGGTTCTTTAAAACCATTGGTATATACCACTAGAAATGGATTTAGAGAAATTTTGGTGCATTTAAAAAAAATAGGAACTTATACAAATAATTCTATAGATTTTATGGTACAGATACCTAATCTTTTGGGAGTTATACTAATAGTTCTCTAAAATCATTGCTATAGTTCAATGGGTATATATTAGATTTATAGTAGTGTTTGATTCAACATCAGTTCAACAAAATTATCTGGTCTTTATACCTTAAGGTGTCATTAAATGATGACTTGATCAAAAAATGCATAAATATACTAAATCATTTCATGAGGGGAGTAATCATAACCTCCTAAAGAGTATATCTAGAGATAAATATATTAGATATGATAGTAGTTGATATTTTAACTAGAAGGGAATATGTCCTAGAAATATACTTTATGTTTCTCTTAGGATATTTATTATAAAAAATATATTGGGTTATTCTTTCCAGTGTAAGTTACTCATGTAATTAATATCCATCACTTATTTAAGTGCAAGACTATTTTCAATATACAATGTGGGGTAGGAGGTCTTCTTCTAGTGTAACATCACCAAAACATTCCCTGAAATCCATATTAGTTATAGGGTAAGTATGACTTAGGCCAACTAAGAGGAGATAAAGTAGATATAGGAAACTCTATTGATATCGATTTCTCACTGGTACATAAGGGTGAATGACCCTAGACCACCATGAGAGGGGGTTAATTAGGGTGTCAACTTTTTCTTCTAAATTGATGGATCTTGTTCCCATGTTGGTAGAAACTCGTTTAAACCTATATGATGGATATGTTCAGTAATTAAAACATAGATAAGTACAACATATAAATTTTTACTTGGTTCACCACTAATGTACAAGTCCAAGTAGCATACACTGATAGGTTGTCAGTCATACAAAATTCCACTAATCTTCACAAGTTATGGATTATAAAGGTTCAGACACAGTCACTATGTCCCAGGAACATTTGCTTTACAAAGGATCAGGGATAGACCACTACATCCCTTGGATCGCTTCTATTAACTCTCCTTGGCTCACTTCTATGGGAAACATCTCACTCAGATTATCGACCTGAAGGCCTATTCAACATATTGGCATGAATAAACTTTGTCTCTATTCAGCATGAGACACTTCTTGCATCAATGTCCCAAATTGATTCTATTTTATATTCAATTTTCTCCTTTACCAAAATTAATGAATGCACTAGAACTTATTCCCTTTGTATTCACTAGAATCACAAACTTACATTATGATGTATTTGATTCTATGAACTATCCTGGATTTTGCAGACTATCTCTGATCTGCATACCACCCCTGCTCTGCAAACCACAACTATGCTGTGTACCACGCCTATTCTGCATACCACCTCTTCTCAGTGTACCGTGCCTGCTCCATGCACATTACATGCTCGGCGTACCATGCCTACTCTGCATACCTCCCCTACTCGGCATACCATGGATACTATAAATATCGCGTCTGCTCCGGCTACTACTTATTAATATAGGCTCTACATACTTCCTCAGCATACTGCCTTCACATACTAACATCCACTGCGGATTTATCATCTTCTCCACATATCGTATTACTCTGTGGACTGCCTTACACTGCCGCATACAATGATGGTTTACTACAGGAACTTCTCTTCCTTCCATGGACTTGTTTCCTTATACAGATAGGTATCTCTGGATATCGTCCTCTCCTCTGCCTACCACTTAGTACATTACCGGATTACATCCCAAAATTTCAATCTCTAATCCATAGCTTAACAAATGGGATTATTGTTCATTAAATAAGTACCTAACTCCATATATATTTCTAATACGATTTACCTAAATTTTCAATGTGGGATTATATTATTTGTGAACTGAACTCCATCCACGTATGGTTAGCCTCAACTGCGTACCACTCCTCTTTCATGAACCATAGAAATCCCTCCAACCATCTGCACTCTGTGTACTGCATTCCTTCACCTTGTAACATTGTTGTGAACTATTTTCGGTTCCACACACAACTTTTCATACTAATTCATGAACCTTTCCCTCTTACCGCACGCCTTCACTTTGTTCTATCACTGTAAACCATTTTCAGTTCCGTACACCACTCCTTGTACATTTTCCACCTCCAGGAATGTGACAGCGGACCATTCTTGGAACATTTACTTTGTCATTATTATGATGTACGTGGTTTTCTTCCTTTTCTAATTTCATTCCTCGTTTCACATCTCATTCACTCCTATGCAGAAATGTAGAGACCCAAGCTTGACATACATGGACATTACATTAATTTTGCAGAATACATAATACATAACAAAAATAGAGACACAAGGACCGTAATAGTTTAGTGTCTTTGGAAACTCGGAATATAATCTTCTATTCATGATGAATGATCTTCAACACTTCCCATAAAGATATTCCCCTTTTTTCTCTTACCTAAAACCTTTATTTAAATCTTGTGGAAAAGAAAACATATAAATGCTGAGCTCAAATGCTCAGTAAGGGTAAGCATGGAGAAAATAAAACAAATCATATACATTTGAACAAAAAAACATGAACATAATGTTTAAACATCAAAATCCTGAGCACTGACAAAATACTTGGAAGTACGTAAGGCATTGATCATAAAGAAACATTAATCATGATAAAATAGCATGGGAATAAAACATGTAATTGTGGCAACCATTAAGCACATGTTAGGATTTCCATAGTATCCAAGGCATTGCTGCCAAGACTATCTTCGTGGACAAAGTCCCTTTCTGAATCGAGTTCGCTTCTAATTTCAGTCATGTATCACTGAACTAGATTAACTTTCCGTTCCAGCCAAGTCTATATCATGAGATATAAATCTTTACCAAATGCATTGGAGGGAGATATAGGTCCCACCCATCTCATAATGAAATCATTCTTACATGTTCCACAAAATAAACTTAAAACATTCATCATAACCCAAATAATCAAATGGGTTTCATAAACATCATCCCATCATCACATAATCCTTATAAAACAAATGGATATCATTTCATCATAAGAAAAATTACACCATTTAATAATAGAGACATTATACTTGAAACATAAACATATAAAATACTATCATTTTAGATGGGAAATAGTTTTCATAAAACAATTGAAATGAGTTCTTAAGTAAAATAACATTTCTTCTTCAAAATAATTTTATTTTCACAAAATGCCCTGCAATTTTAAAAGAAAAGTATTTTTTTCAAAATAGTAATGAAATATTGTAGAGTAAGATTCATGAAAATAAGGCGTTATAAAACCGTAAAAATCTATTCATGCTGAATAAGTTAAAAAAACATTATCCTCGTACTTTTAACAGAAAATTTAAAAAGTACCACGTATGGTAAAAAAAGAAATATTACTTACATACCTTGGAGTAAAAGTAAATAATGAGTAAAAAGGACTTTAAACATTAACAATACCATTTTTAGAAAATAGGGACATGGATGATAAATATAAACCTAGTAAATACAAACGAATAAACAGTCTTGGATAAAAATGAGATTAGAAAAGTTATCCCTTACCTTATGTCTGATATGATTCATAAGTATCTAAACCTCCAGTATAATTATTTAAATAATTTCATTGAATTATTAAAGAATCATATTCATGGTTATGATATCATATAGCTTTCACTTGTGACATTATATTACCCGTTCTTTTGTAAATTCATGTTTAAGTAGTGTTTTGGGTAAAATCGTTTCATTTATCGTCCGTGTTTTGACCTGTAATTATTCATATGATTACTTAGATCATGATTACTTAATTATATAATGTAAAAAATTATTTATATATAATATATTTCTAGAATTTACATATATATATAATAGATCGATAAATGGAAATAAATACATCGTCCATGTAGACGGAAGGTCGTTCGTATGCATGAACGTTGTTTTCGTTTCCTTATTAAATTGAATGGAAGTAAGTAAACAACATATACATATGTCTATTATCATTAATAAGTCATATATTTTATGATTATTTAATATATATACTTTATAATAATTCATTATTTGTTAACTTGGAGAATGAATTTAATCACGTCGTGGAGATGGTAATCTGCACGTACGCATGAGCGATGATATCGTTCCCATAATTATTGAATGGAATATATATTGGATGGTATAATATCTCAGACATATTATCATGTTATAATTACCATATATGTGGTTATTCATTACACTATTTTACCCATCCAAGTAAGGTGGTGGTGGAAAAATTGATTACACCGTGACGTGGAGACGGTATTCCATACGTACACACATGTGGTGATTTCATTTCTAGTAGGATGGATAGAAGGTGAAATGGGGTTGTTTCATATTTATAATAACATATCAGTAAATTATTGATACTGTTGTTATTACATTATAATGTATCAACTATATAATAAGAATTTAAAGAAGAAAAAAACTTGAAAGAATTGGTAGTAGAGATTACCTCTTCTTCGACATGCCTCTTTAAACTTCCTATTACGGCACTGGAGATGGTCTTTTGAGATGACCAGAACCTCAAGAATGTTTCTAGGGAAGTGTAGAAGATAAATGAGTAGGGTTTGGATGAGCTTGAAGGCTCAATGTTTTGTAAAGCGGAGAGGGATGAGGTGCCCTTTTATAAGGGAGGAGAGGGGCACCTTTGGAAACATAATTTATCATAAATTCAAACCCCACATAAAAACATCCAAAATGACTCAAATCCAAAGCATAGATGATATAGTGTTGTAATCTCATCATCCAATAAAATTTAGAAATGTTGTGAATTTATTTTAAACATTATGAACTTGATTTATCCTTATTTAATCTATTTAATTTTATTTGTTGTAATAACATTCTAGATTTTAAATTGTTATAAACACTTACTTATGTGTTCTGAATTGTCCATATAATGGATCATTTATGAATCTTTCGACCCTATAAAGTTTAATTTATAATTTTTAAATATTTTTGTTATTTTTAAACAATTTTATATTATGTTATTTTTATAAAATAACAATAGTGTAAATTTTGACACTATTCATTTATTTGAATTTAAATGATGTCCCCACAGATGATATGTTCAAAATAAAAGCTTTAATAGATTAATAACATGTATTAATTTTCTATAAAATTAGTGTATCACATTAATTAGTTCATATAATATTTATTTTAATATTTTTAAAACCATTTATTTGATATTTCAATCAATAAAATAATTTCAACATCACTATTGTGTCACCTTTAATGATAATTATTTAATCCCTAAAAATACTAAATAAGTCCACATGATGTAGATAATTGTATTATATTTCTGTAGACTATTCATGTTTGAAGTTTCATGAAGTTCGTCAATAAATTAAAATTATTATTCTTATAAGATTTAAGAGAGTGACTTGTTGTCACTTTCTTTGGTTTTAATAACAATTAAATTATTTTCATGGTCCAAATACCATAAAATTAATCTAATCCAACCCTTAGGTGGTATGGGTCGAATTTTAGTCATCCAGTATAATTTTTTAAGGTGTTAGGGTAATTTTATAATCTTATTTTTACCCCTTAATTACTCGATTTACCTTTAACTGTAGTAAATAAACATTACAGTAGTTACTATTCATAATTTCAAAAATTAAAAGAAAACTATTAACATAATTTGGACCCACTGAAACCAAATATGGAATCAATTTTTCAAAATTCAAAACACAAAAGTTGCAGTAATTATTTTAAAATTAATCCCGTTGTTAAGAAAACGAGTTTTAAAAGTTAAAACATTGCAAAAGATTGAAATGAATTTACCTATGAATTCAATGTAAAATCAATGATAATGATATAAATTATATTAAATGGTAAAAATATATTCTATTTATACTTTAAAACCATTAAATATTATACTTTAACCATATAAATTCTTATGATGAAAAAAGTTGTCTTAAATTAAAATATAGCGTGTTATTACTATTCATTAAAATATGAAAGTTATCAGAATAAAATGACAAATTTATCCAAAGTAAATTTTTATATTCTGATTCCAAATAAGAATTTTATTTTTTCAAATTAAACTTATAAACATGTCAAAAACTAGATTTAATTTTGTTGCGCCATCAAAAGGTGGAAAAACTGCATTTTTTGAAATATACTTATTTTGTTCTCAAACCATGTTTTATAAAATGTGTTAGATGAATTATAATGTCATAATATTCAAAATTTAGTTACTAATATTCATAATGTCTAGTTCATAATAATATTATAACCATATATCTTTTTTATTGAAACCTGATATGTCGTACAACACACTCTATCGAGGAATGTCGTGATATGTGTAATGTAAGCCAAGTCAGGGTTGCCTATAGTGCAAGACTCATTTGTTGTTTTATATAATAGAATCCAACCATATTTCATTTATACATTGAATATATATATATACACTCAATGTTGCGTATAATAACTACTATCAAATGAACTTGAAATTGTGTGTAACACGATCCAAAATAATGTTGTGTATACAACAAGATTATATAGTGTTGCGTATAGTGCAAGATAATATTGGAGTAGGGTAAAATAGAAGATATGAAAGAAATTAAAAATAATATATCTCATAAAATCTCTAGGTGTTACATTCTACACCCATAAAATGAATTTCTCCCTCGAAATTCACTGGGGTTATAAATGGTTTATTACTTGAGAGTTTCTTTCATAGAAACCCACATCGTAAAAAGGAATTATACAACATAATTTAAAAAATTTACTTTAAAAACAAAATGGATACCTAATGTAACTCATCACTTGGGTTCCCACATAGGAGAACATAGGTGAAAATATGGATATAGAAGTGAAATCTAACCACCATGTTCTGATGGAGAGTGGTAGAGAACATGACTATGAAAAAAGCCAACAATCAAAAAGCCATAAATTTGTGATGATCTACGGTACCATCTGATTCATCGTGTATGAGGGAAATAGGAATACATTTTTGGTTTTCAAGATCATTTCCATAAAGTTGGAAAAAATTTGAATTAGAAGAAACTCTTTCTTGATTTTGGTATAACCTCACCGTTGGTCATTCCTTGAACAATTTCCACTTCATATCTTAATGAAATGAAGTTGTATTTGTAATTTATGAAGTTTTAGCAGATCATGCGATAGAATGATAGTTCATTCCATCTGTCTCAAAAAAAAAGTTAGCAAAAGTTATCAGATATATATAAGTCCATCTATATTGAGATTAATCGTATATGGTTACTAAAATGTAATTATACTTCATATATCATACCACTTAATAAATTAAAACTAATTTATAGTGACCAGGGTCTTCTTGTAGGCCAGAGGTAGGCGATAAAGGCATGTCTCAATTCTATTGTGGGTTCGATTCCCACATCCTTGTCCAACGTGACGGGTTGTCGCCCGTCATGCATGTCGTCCATTTTCTAAAACTAAACTATTATAAACATACAATAATAATATTGAAAAAAGTTCAAGCCTTAAACAATACTATCAGATGTCCAACATAATCCATTCTAATATTTAGACTTATCCAAAATACATATGTACAATCTCATAGTATAAAGAAAACGATTACTAGAAAGGTCATCTACCAAGCATGTGAATACCATCATTTATCCCCCATATATCATAAGAATTATCTGGTTGGTCACATTCCAAAAATTTGAATACCTTAATCATGTATTCTCTTGAAAAAGTGAATACCCATTGAACCTTAGTGAAAAACATGAATGCTTTCGAAATTTGACTTTTTTCACATACAAAAATCAAAAAATTTCTATATACTCAAACCATAATATCACATTGTATTTATATTAATCATGAGCTCATTAATAATATCCATAATATTATTTTCTCCTTATCCATTCATTATATGCATATCATCTTCTTTCCAAAAATATCTAAATATCCTTTCATGGTTATTGGTACCTTTCAACATATACTTTCAAATACTTTAGGAAAAATAATAGTGTAACAATCCTTAGATGTGTCTTCATTCCATAGCACCATTACCTATACAACATAAATCTTAATAAAAATAAATCATTCCACTACCTTCATAAACTATTGACCGAGCTTCCACAATTCTTTTATCTCACATATCATTTGTAGTCTCATCATCATCATCAATATTAATACTTCACATACGACTATGATGATTCTATTCATGACATTTTACCTTAGGGAATTGGTTTGCATAATGCTGGTATATTCCATATTTAAAACATTTAACCATTGTTGATGTCTTAGAAATACCATTATCCTTGTCCATAGTGTTAACTGAACCGTTTCCTTTGCAATTACTGGCCTTGTGTCCTTATTTTCTACACGCAAATCATCTTCCAGTTCCTTTGAAACATTCTCCATGATGCCTCATCCCACATGATTTAAATTAGAAAAATTGAAATTTTGTTCCTCTATGATCATCATGAAACTCCATATTTTTCATATTAGATGAGTCGGGATACTTACCAAAGTTGATATTATTGATCATATTATGAGATTTCTGATTAGGAATAATAATGATATTTTGACATCCAAATAATGTTTTATTTGGTTTCTCATAAAGAATATCAATCCATTGTCCATCATATCCTCCATTTTCGTGAATCTTCATGTTTACAACCATTTTCTAAAACCCGAAAAGAATAGTGTGAGAGGAATAAATAATGTAAGGAAAACAACATAATAAAGGGGGACTAACTTCAATATATAACATCTTAGGTTTAATTAAAAGACTGTTACCATAATTCTAGGACTATAACCTATACGTATACTTAACCTTAGGGACATCCCTAGACATACAATAAAAATATCTCTAAGGTTCTCACTAAATTTCTCGCATCCTATTTTCCAAAGGTTGACTAAACCTTTCCTCTGATACCAACTGTAGAGACCCAAGCTTGATGTACATTGAAATTACATTACTTTTTTGGAATACTGAATACATAACAAAAACAGACACACAAGGACCGTAATAGTTTACTCTCTATAGAAACTCAGAATATAAACTTTTAATCATGGTGAAAAATCTTCAACATTTCCCATAAATATCTTCCCCTTTTTTCTATTACCAAAAACCATTCTATAAATCCTGGGGAAAAGAAAACATATAAAGGGTGATCTCAAATGCTCCGTAAGGGTAAGCATGGAGAAAATAAAAAAAATCATATACATTTGAACAAAAAAACATGAAGATAATGTTTAAACATCAAAATCCTGAGCAATAACATAAAACATGGAAGTACATAAGGAATAGATCATAAGGAAACAGTAATCATGATAAAATAGCATGGGAATAAAACCTATAATTTTGGAAACCATTAAGCACATGTTATGATTTCCCTAGTAGCCAAGGCATTGCTGCCAAGACCATCTCAGTGGACAAAGTCCCTTTCTGAATCGAGTTCACTCCTCGTTCCAATCCTGTATCACTGAACCGGATTAATTTTTCATTCCAGCCATGTCTATCTCATGAGATATAAATCTTTACCCAATGCATTGGAGGAAGATATAGGTCCCACCCATCTTATAATGAAATCATTCTTACCTGTTCCACAAAATAAACTTAAAACATTAATCATAACCCAAAAAAATGGGTTTCATAAACACCATCCAATCATCACAAAATCCATATAAAACAAATGGATATTATTTCATCATAAGAAAAATCACACCATGTAAATAATAGACACTTTATACTTGATACATAAAAATAGGAAATACTATCATCTTAGATGGGAAATAGTTTTGATAAAACACTTGAAATGAGTTCTTGATGAAAATGTCCTTTCTTCTTCAGAATCGTTTTCTTTTCACAAAATTCCATGAAATTTTAAAAGAAAAGGATTTTTTTGAAAATATTCATGACATCTTGTAAAGTAAGCTTCATGAAAATAAACCATTATAAAACCGTAATAATTTTTCATGCCGTATAAGTTAAAAAGAACATCTTCCCCGTACTTTTAACGAAAAAGTCAAAAAGTACCACATATAGTAATAAAAAGAAATATTCCCAACATACCATGTAGTAAAAGTAAAAAACGGGTAAAAGGACTTTAAACATTCTTAATACCATTTTTAGAAAACAGGTACATGGATGATAAATATAACCCAAGTAAATACTTAAGAATAAACCATCTCGGATAAAAAGGATATTGGAAAAGTTATCCATTACCTTATGTCTGATATGATTCGTATGTATCTGAAACTCCTGTATAATGATTTAAACAATGTCATTGAATTATTACAGAATCATATTCATTGTTATTATATAATATATCTTTCACTTATGACCTTATATTACCCGTTCTTTTATAAATTCATGTTAAAGTTGTGTTTTGGGTAAAATCGTTTCATTTATCGTCCGTGTTTTGACTTATAATTATTCTTATGATTACATATATCATGATTAATTACTTATATAATGTAAAACATGATTTATATATAATATATTTTTAAATATACATATATATAATAGATCTGAAAATGGAAATAAATACACCATTCATGGAGACGGTAGGTCGTACGTATGCATGAACGTTGTTTTTGTTTCCTTATTAAATTGAATTGAAGTAAGTAAATAACATATACATAAGTACAGTATCATTAATATGTCATATATTTTATGATTATTTAATATTTATAATTTATAATCATTCTTGAATGGTTAACATGGAGAATAAATCTAATCATGTCGTGGAGACGGTAATCCATATGTAGGCACGGGCAATGATATCACTCCCATAATTATTGAATGGAATTAGAGTGGATGATATAATATCTCAGAATTAGTATCATGTAATAATTACCATATATATAGTTATTCTTTACGCCATTATACCCATCCATGTAAGGTGGTGGTGGAAAACTGATTACACCACGGCGTGGAGACGGTATTCCGTGCGTACGCACGCGTGGGTATTTCATTATCCATAGGATGGATAGAAGGTGAAATTGGGTTTTTTCATATTTATAATAACATGTATATATTTTATTGATACTGATGTTATTACTTTATAATTAAAAAACTAAATAAGAATAAGTTCAACAAGAAAGAAACTTGAAATAATCGGTATAAGAGATTACCTATTCTTTGACGTGCCTATTTTAAACTTCCTCTTAGGGCACTAGAGTTGGTCTTTTGAGTAGATCAGAACCTCAAGAATGTTTCAAGGGAAGTGGAGATGAGAAAGGGGTAGGTTTTAGCCGATCATGAAGTCTCAAAGTGTTGTAAAGAGGAGAGGGAGGAGGTTCCCTTTTATAAGGGAGGAGAGGGGTACATTTAGAAACATAAGAAATATTAATTTATAATAAATTAAAACCCCACATAAAAACTACCAAAATGACTCAAATCCTAATATTAGATGTGATAGTGTTGTAATCTCATCAACCAATAAAATTTTGACATGTTGGGAATTTAGTTTAAACATTATCAACTTGATTTATCCTTATTTAATCAATTTAATTTTATTTGTGGTAATAAGATTCTAGATTTTAAATTGTTATAAATAATTACTTATCTTTTTTAAATTGTCCATAATTGGATAATTTATGAAACTTTAGACCATATAAGTTTTAATTTATAATTTTTAAATATTTTTGTGATTTTTAAACAATTTTATATTATGTTATTTTTATAAAATAACAAGAGTGTCAATTATGACACTACTCATTTATTTGAAATTAAATAAAATCATCACATAAGATATTTTCAAACTAAAAGATTTAATAGATTCATAACATGACACAGATATCTAGAAAATTAGTGGAGCACATTAAATAGTAGATATAATATTTATTTTAATATTTTTAATACCATTTATTTGATATTTGAATCAATAAAATAATTTCAACTTCACTATTGTGTCACCTTTTATGATAATTATTTAATCCCTAAAAATTCTAAATAAATCGACATGATGTAGATAATTTTACTAGATTTATGGAGACTATTCATTTTATAAGTTTCATGAAGTTTATCACTAAATTAAAATTATTAATCTTATATGATTTAAGAGAGTGACATGTTCTCACTTTCTTTGGTTTTAATAATAATAATATTATTATCATGGTCAAAAGTCCATAAAATTAATCTAATCCGACACTTATGTGATATGGGTCGAATTTTAGTTATCCAAAAGAATTTTGGAAGGAGTTAGGCTAATTGTATAATCTTATTTTTACCACTTAATTACCCGATGTACCTTTAACTATAGTAAAAAAAATTACTGTAGTTACTATTCATAATGTCAAAAAAATAAAGAAACCTATTAACATAATTTGGACCCAATAAATACAAATATGGAGTCCATTTTTTAAAATTCAAAACACATAATTTGCAGTAAATAATTTAAAATTAATCCCATTGTTATGAAAATGAGTTTTACAAGTTAAAACATTGAAAATGATTGAAATGAATATACCTATGAATTCAATGTAAACTCAATGATGATGACATACATTATTTTAAATGGTAAAAATATATTCTATTTATACTTTAAAACCATTAAATATTATACTTTAACCATATAAATTCTTACGATGAAAAAAAGTTGTTTGAAATTAAAATATATCGTGTTTTTAATATTCATTAAAATCTGAATGTTATCAGAATAATATGAAAATTTTTTCCAAAGTAAATTTTTATATCATGATTCCAAAGAAGAATTGTATTTTGTAAAATTGAACTTATAAACTTGTCAAATACTATATTTAATGTGGGTTTCCATCAAAAGGCGGAAAAACTGCATTTTTTTAAATTTACTTATTTTACCCGAAACATTTATTTTGTTTTCATACCATGTTCTATAAAATGTGTTAGATGAATTATATTGTCATAACATTAAAAATGTAGTTACTACTATTCATAACGGCTTGTTCATAATAATATTATAACCATATATCGCTTTTTTGTGAAACCTGGTATTGCGTACAACACACGATATTGAGGAAGGCTGTGATTGCGGGTAATGCAAGCCAAGTCAGGGTTGCATGTAGTGAAAGACTACTTTGTTATTTTATATAACAGAATCAAACCATATTTCATTTACACATTGAATATATATATATATATATACACTCAATATTGCGTAGAATAACTACTATCAAATGAACTTGAAATTGTTTGTAACACGATCCAAGAATAATGTTGTGTATACTGCAAGCTAATGTAGTGTTGCATATAGCGCAAGATAATCTTGGTGTAGCGTACAACATAAGATATTAAAGAAATTAAAAAAGAATATATCTCATAAAATATTGGGGTGTTACAAGAAATATATCCATTCCCAAACAAATTGGATTTTGAGGTGCAACAATTTGGGAAACACTAGGAAATGGCACCACCATATATATCTTCTTCAACAATAACACCCATGCTAGTTAACTTTTATCTTTCTTATTCAAAATTTAGCATATTTAATCATGAACTCCTTACACCATGATATATATTATTTGAATGATAATTTCCAGCATAGTCAGATTCTCTAGGTAATGTACTATAACTTACAAAATTCCATGCCTTCTATCAACATCAGTCTTTCCATTCAACGCTAAATATGACTAGCATCATCTTCTCAGCTTTATATGAACATTCTTAAATCTTCAAATCTCCACATGAGTCCTCATGCAATAATTCATGTCTCTCAATAACTTTCGTGTTCTTCTTTATCTCATTATTCATTTGGATCTTGATTGATAGTTTTTGACAGCAAATACAACCATATACACAAAGTGGCCCCAACAATACCCCCTTTGTATTTTGTTTTCAATACCTTAAAGTTAACGTCAAATGAATGTGTCAATAACAAAATGAGAATCTTCAATTCCCCCTTACATTCATTTCACTTCTCACCCACTTGTTGATAATAAATAAAAACCTCATGGGAAAAGGGTATCAGTTCTTTCTTAAGCAATGTACCATCAATAATCTCACTTGAAGTCTACTTGATCAATTCATGATGTAGAAAACAAAATAATTTGAATTAGAAAACAAGGATATCTATTATTAACTTATCATAAGACCTCATGATATAAGAACTCATGTGATTTGTCTTCAAGGGTTTCCACGTTCATTCTAGGCTGAAGAAATTGAATGTGATAGAGAATAATCATCCTAAAACTCTTGCACTCACTTCAAAAAATAGATCAAAACCACCCAAGTACAATTGTTAGTATAGGTGACCTTGAGACCCTTCAATTTTTATTATTTCACTGATTAATTCAGTTACATATCCTTTGTAAAATGATATTCATTCTATGTAACCAAGAATGAGAGATTGAGAAATAAAATACATTTTCCAATGAAATGTTGTTGAAGAAATTTTAAGATTAATTGAATTTTATACCAACATAATTTGATACTAATTGAAATAATAGTTTTGGAATCTTCTACATTTATATCCTCCTTAATGGAAAAACTCATCATCATCTTTATCAAGGTTGATCTTTTTTCATTTTAATCTTTTAATATCAACTAAAGAATATTCCAAGGATAGAAATTTCTTCATCTTAGCTATCAATAGTTGATAGCATTCACTACTTCTCAGGTTCTCCCCTTGAGAGCATAATTGACCTTAAATTCGTTATATTATTAGCTCAAATACAACAGAAAAATGATTAATGGAATAAGGTGGTTCCTCCTTACATCATCAATATGAGTTGCATGGTTGAGTTTATTTTCTCAACCAAGTTTCTGCATTTACACTAGTCATAATTCTTGCACATATAAATACGCGTTCTGATCTATGTTGATGTGGCATGGCTCTCTTCACGTTCTCCTCTGCTTTGTGTGGAGAATTGTTCTTCTTACCTGTCGTCCTGAATAATACATTCCTACTCCTCATAAGGACAGTTTCTTGCTCTGGTGTTAATTTTAGATAACCTTTTGCAAGGTGACCAGATTTCATAAATCTCTCACACAGAACTTCTTTAACACTTATTTTTCTCTAGGTTTGAAATATCTCATGAACATTATCTGTATAACTTGATAGGATTTAGTTTCTTTTATCACCATACATGGCCTTTTATTCTTCATGTTTCTTTATTCTTTTAAAATCTTTGGGCCAAATGACAGACATGTCATTTAAAACTATTGCAGTAGGTTTGGATCTTCTACATGGGATCATTTCAGTGTCATCCTTATTAGTTGATATTTGGGAATAATTTCCCTTCAATTTCATGGATTTAAAATCTAGAGTCTTCTCAGCTTCCCTACATGATATTTTCTTGGTTAAATGTATGTTCACAATATTCTTCTAATTTCATCCCAAGATGTAAGCTTCAAACTTATATAGCATCGAAGGTCTTCTTTTCTTATCAACACTAAAAGCATGTTGATATAGACATGTACCTTCCTTGTGGCCACTACCATTTCATACGTTATAGATGTTATTAATCATTTTTAATCTATTTGCAGTAAACAATGTTTCTAGACCTACATATATTGATTCTTATTATCTAGATTTCTTCTAGTTGATATAGGCTTTCTCTATGCTTTTTCATTGAAGGGATTTTACCAACAATCCAATCCACAATGCCCAAATCTATTACAACACCAAAATTGAGCCACAAATCATTTCTTTGTAATACCTTCTATAAAAGGTTGATATGACTTAATTTTAATGTGGTGTTCTCTATTTGGGGAAATTTTGTCCAGTATCCATTTCCTATCCACTCTAGCCATGGTTGTAGGTTCCTTCTTCTCACCTTTCCTCATCCATAATTGTTTAGAATTTTTCATCCCACCATCACTTTTTGTAGAAACATATTTTGAAACAATATTACAAGTTTCATTGGAAGGAAAATTAACTTTATCAGCTTCTAGTTATAGATCAAGGAGTTAAGTCATGATCTTACCACATGTTGGAGGTCTTTTGATAGTAGAATCATCCAGTGATCATTGAGTAGAAACAGAAACAGTTTCTTGAGATGAATCATCAACAGATTTCATGATCTTCTTGTCAAATGTTGAAAGTCGTTCAGCTTTAGAATCCTCTAATGAACACTGAGTACCAATAAAACTATTTCTTTCTTTTTTAAAGTCTTAATATTATTATTTTCAAGATTAGTCAACTAATCTTCGAATTAAATACATTTCCCATTGAGGACGACTTTTTTATCTTCAATAATTTTCATCTTCTATTCACAAGCCTTCATTATTCTAAAAACTTCTTCTTCTTGCATCATAGTTTTATTCTAAATCAAGGAATCATGTTCCATGAACCTATTGTATATACCTTCAAATTTTAGACCCTTGATATCAGTGCGATTTTCCAATTTCTCTTCAAGCACGCAGATATTTTCATTGGGAGCCTTTACGACTCTCTCTTCTTCTTCTACTTCCTTGAACCATTTTGATGTATTTATTTCATGTTTCCTATTTGTTTCTTTAAATGATTGAATCTCTCTAGAGAGCCATAAATATTCAAGGATTTTTTCTTCCAAGCCCTTTTCCATATTATCTGCTTCTCTTTCTAATTGGGTGACCTCAACCTACATACATTGAAAGATTATACAAATAAAGGAAGTTCTTTCTTCAGAAACATCACCCAGATAATTTATTATTTTCTCAATTGCCATCTCAGGTGATGTAAAATATTGATCAACATCCCCACTTTTGTTGGAAACTTTATTTTTTGTGGAAAACTGAGTCCCATGCTCTTTAATATTCCAACACTGGTATTTATTTATAATTAGAAAGGCATGGAGAACCAGAAACATCATCTTATTTATGAATGGGAGACTTCTTCAAATATCTCTTCCCTTTCTTGTTCCTATTTGTCATAGTCTTACTGGATGTAGAATTATTCATAGAGATAGTTGAATCTTCATCGATACTGAACTTCATTGTTGACATTAGGAATGAATATCAAATAATCTTCTATATATAATTACAAAAGAGTATCCAACAAACATAAACCTCCCTCTAAGACTAATTAAAGGACCTTAGAACACCCTGAGAGGGGGGTGAATCTAGGTGTCATCTTTTTATTCTAAACTGAAGGATCTCGTTCCCACGTTGGCAGGAACATGTTTAAACCTATATGATGGATATATTAAATAATTAAAACATTCCCAAGGATAAAATAGAACTTTTTATAGGGTTCACCACTAAGGGATACGTCCAAGGAGAAAATGTTGACAGGTTTCCATTCATACCAAATTCCTCTAATCTTCACTAGTTTTGGATTAAAAAGGTTCAAACACAGTCACTCTATCCTAGGCACACTGCCTTTACCAAGGTTCAGGTATAGCCCACTACTTCCCTGGGATCACTTCTGTTAAATCCCTCTGGAAAACTACCTTGGGGATGTCTCACTCGGTTTGTTGACTTGAAGTTCACTTCAACAGATTGGAAAGAAAAATATTGGTTTCTATTCAGCACGAGACACTACTTTAATCAAAGTCCCAAATTGATGCTATTATATATTCAATTTTCTCCTTTTGTGTAATTACTAAATGTACTAGAAATTATTCCCTTTTTTATTCACTATAATCACAATCCCCCATTATGATGTATTCATTTCAGAAAATTGTCCATGATTCTACATACTGTCCATGGTCTATGTACCATGCCCGCTCTGCATACCACACCTGGTCTGTATACCATGCATATTCCACGTACCACCCCTACTCGACATACCATGCATGCTCTTTGCACCGCCCCTGCTCGAGGTACCATGCCTACTCCGCGCATCGCCCCTGCTCGGTGTACATCGCCTACTTTACGTATCACCTCTACTCTGTCGACTGACTCTATGTGTGGCCTCTACGTACCACCTCAGCGAATTTCCTTCACGAACAGCCCTCCTCCGTGGACTACTCAGCTTCTCCACGTACTGTCTTGCTCTGCGTGCTGCCTTACACCACCGCGTACGACGAAAGCTTCATGTGAGAACCACTCTTCCTTCCATAGACTATTTTCCTTACGCGGATGGTTCTCTTTGTGTATCATCTTCTCCTCCGCATTCCACTTCTTACATTACCATATTTCTTCACGAAATATTAATTTATAATTTGTATCTTAACAAAGAGGATTAATCTTCCTTAAATAGGCATGTAACTCTACAAATTTCACTAATCTGATTTACCCAAATTTTCAATGTGAGAGAATCTTCTCTGTGAACTAAACTCCATATATGTATGGTTAGCCTCTGACGCATACCGCTCCTGTTTTACAAACCATACAAATCCCTCCAACCATCATCATTATTCATACCGCATGCCTTCACTACATACTGTTGATGAAAATTGTTCTCGGTTCTACACACCACTCCACGTACTGCTCTATGAACCTTTCCCACTTACTGCTAGTCTTCACTGCGTACTATCACTACAAACCATTTTTTTATGTGCATCGCTCCTCGTACTGTTTGAGCTGCCAGGTACGCAACTGTGAACCATTCTCGGAACATGGTACGTGGTATATGTTCTAATGTATGTTTTTTTCTTCCTTTTCAAATTTCCTTCATCGTTACGCATCTCGTTCACTCCTATGAAGAAATCCATCCATTTCTAGAAACAAAATCTTGATTTAGAGGTCCAAAAATTTGGGAAACACTAGGAAATGGTACCACCTTAAATATCTTATTCGAAAAGAACACACATGATAATTCACCATAATCTTTATTTTTCAACATCCAGTAGTTTCATCATGAACACCTACAACCATGATATATACTCTTTGAATGATCAGTTCCACCGTCGTCAAATTCTCTAGGAAAATTACTGAAACTTACCAGTATCCCTGTCTTCTGGAAACATCAGTACTTTTGGTCAACACTGAATATGACATGCATCATCTTCTTAGCTTTGTATGATCATTCTTAAATCTTAAAATCTTTACATGATCCCTTATGCAATAATGCATGTCTCTCAATAACTTTGGAGTTCTTCTTTATATCCATCTCCATTTTGATCTTAATTGTTAGATGTTGAAAAGAAATACAACCTTATACACAAGGTGGCCCCAACAAAGGGGAAATATGATCATAGAGGAGGTTTCCTGCATGCTTAATAAGGTAGATTATCAGGTCATATTTAGTTGCACACCATAGAGTTTTGTGAAGACCATATTTTGTTTCAAGTATAATTTTCATATCTTATACCATGGATTTTACTATGTTTGGTTCTAGAGTATCACATTACATTTTCTATCCCCCTTGTTTTAGCGCATAGAACTCAGGTTAAGGAAAATTCTAATTACCCTCATTTGAATTCTCATTTTGGAGGTTATTCTACTCTAATTAGTGTGTTTTATGGTAGTAAGTTGATGATAAGGAAGATTCAGTGATTTCTGGGTCTCTTATTTCATTATATACAGCCACATGATGTCTTCCTTAGAAAGGTTATGATGAAATATATGTTAAAAGTCATCAATTTTTTTTAATGGAGAGTTTTTTTTGCTAAAATAGATGCACAGTGCTTAATATTCAATAAATATTAGGACTTTCATATGGTATATACTTTTTAAAATCCTCTTTTGTATTATCTTGAAATTTTTTTTATTGAGTTCAATGGATGTTTTGGTGGTGGTGTAACTAATTGTTTTTATGAATTTCAAAATGTCTTTCTTGATTAGGTTGTTATGATACACCCTTGACTAATATTTAATTTTTTATATCTTTTCAACCTGTTGTCTTTAGGATTTCAGTGGCTCCTTATCAAGTGGGTCACTCTGATTTTAAATAGTTGAGGATTTTAATCAATGATTTTATGTTATAGGGTTTCATATGATCTAGTTAAACACCTTTGGATGATCTAGTATTATTATACAGAAAGGTGGATTTCATTCAAAGGTTATATTCAGACTAATTATGTTTGAACAAGGAAACATTGAATAATATTTATACCCCTTCTGAGGAGAGATGTTATGTTTGATCATTTGAAGGTAGACAATTACTTTTTATATATTATTTAATAGTATAAATATTATAAAATGAGGGTAAGGAAGAAAGATATTCTAAAGATTAATCGTAGGTATTATTATGAGAAATTAGATTTTATGAGTATGTTTTATGTGTTATAAATTCCCCAGATATTTTCAGGGGACTCATGATTTCTATGTTTCATGAATTGTTTTATTAGTTCCGAGTAATGTTATTTACTGACTTTATTCCAGACCTGAAGTCAAAGGAGGATCGTATGAAGCATCATTAGACCATCCCTAGATCCTTAATCACCTGAAACTCTCTATAAATCTATCAAAGTGTATGTTTTTGGATGTTATATGTTTATTTTCCTGGACATGTGGTGTCTCAGAAAGTGGTAGTGGTGGATCCTTTAATGATTTAAGTAGTTGTTTCTTAGGAATAAACCATGAACATTATAGATATTTACAGTTTCATTAGTTTTACATTTAATACCCAAGGATTTTATTTTTATATTTTATTTTAAAATAACACTATGTTGGATAGTATACACCACATGAAACACTGACTTTAAATGAACCATAATATACTATAATATAAATTTGACCATTATGGTATAGTTGTTGGTTTGAATGTTATGAATAGAACAACTATGTGATGATATATATATATATTATGTAATTAAATGAATATTAAATCATTAATTGACTCTTAATTAGTTATAGAGAAAGATGAAATATTTTTACAAAAAATTAAATATTATTACCAAATAATTTTAATGAGTTAATGGAATTTTGATCTTGATAAATTAAATTATTTACAATTGACAAACAATTCCAATGAAATAATTAGATTATATATGCAATTGAATAAATTAGCATTTATTTATTCATGGTTCTTAATAATTTAATAAGAATAAATTCATTTTTGGATTTTTGTTGAAAAGGTGGGGATAATGAACCATTTATTGAAAAACCAAAAAAAATATAGAAATCAGAAGACAGATTCATTCATGGAAGAAACTTACTCATCAATGAATAGATATATACCCAATTTTTCTCTAATCCTAATTTTAATATTTCACTCCTTATCACGTATTTTGTTCCAATCAATTAAACCACACCCATGCCCACGACCATGAACCATGGGATGTCGGCATCTCCTTAATTTTTTTGATTTTCCAAAGAGGAATTTAGTGTTATTTATATCAAAGTCATAACATTCAGCATATTTTTCAGACTCATCCTTTTTATAAGGATCATCAATTGTGCCTTTATCTATAGTGTTTTGCACTATATTTTTCTGAGGCTTTCCTTCTTGCATATCCATATGAACATTGCATTTCTCACCATTTTTTCACGTGATTGAATTTTATCATAATTGACCATGCTTAGAATCCCAAATTTATTATAATTTTTCACCTTTATCTTATTCATACTTCAATTTCCTTGAACATTTATAGGTTTAGGGTCATCAAAAAACTAGAAAGATGGATTTAACAAACTTTAGGGGGGTCTAGTTGTTGGAGGTTCTGTATGAATAGGTATAATAAGATGTTTCGATGATATGATGTTTTTATCATGAGAGAAATAGACACATCCATCATTATAAGAAGATGGTATAACCCTCCTAAAGGGGACCAATTGAAAACCATAGTTGTCTACTAAGATTATTCATATAGAATAATAAACTTTCTTACTAGCTAAACCATTGTCTCTATAAGAAACCACGCCACAATTAGCAACCACAACCGTATAAACTTCAGATATTTGAACATTTTCAACATCATTAGTATTCTATAGCTTATGGTATGTAGGATTATCCTCACACACAACTTATTCTTAACATTATATTATTTTAATTTACTAAAAATTAAAAAAATTCAATATCTTTATTTTATTACCAATAATATGTAGTCATATGAAAAAAATTATATGAATGGTAATAAATCGATATTTTAAGGAAGAATAAATTATTTATATGGTAGTACTTATTTAAATTTTTTGAGATATTATAATTTTCATAAACGTTTATGCAATGATGATGTAGTACTTGTTATAGTATTAGAATGATCAAATAAATGATTTACAAAAAATAAAAGAATTAATTTTTTATGAATTATGGTGATCCAAAAATTATATGCATAATTATAATGTATAATTTATTTTAAAATAGTTTATATTTTAATTCCATTTTCATCATGATGTCTTTAAATTCAAGATATGTGAGTAGTCCAGATAATGAACTAAAATGGTATTTAATGTTAATAAAAAATTTATAATAAAAAAATTCAAAAAAAAACAATCATGACTCAATTTTATGGGATATTAAGTATATTATAATTCAAGGTTTATGTATGTGGAACTTTATATTTTTAAAATTACTTTTAAAACTTTTAAAGAGTGAAATATTAGTTACAACAGTTATGTTTGAACACGGTTAATGAGGGAATTAAACAAAAAAGACAATTTTTAAAATGAATCCTAAACCTCTATAAAATTGAATTTTTATTATATTTCAATTTTATCCTCCTTAAATTAGAATAAAATTAATATTTTATACATTTTATTTGATCTTGACACATTATATATTAATATTTCAAGTATCTACAAGTTTTCCACCTACCTCACTTATAAAAGAGAACCTTATATCCACTCTTATTAACAAAATTTGATCAACATATATAAAAAATACATTCCTAGATTCCCTAACTACTTAATAAATCATAATTTTATTCACTAATACCATCTTATGAAGTCTTAATTTGTAAAATGAAGGAAAATTACAAAGAAGAGTTATAACTCTTTACTGAATTCATATGTTTTATTTCGTATTATACCTTAATTTTTTGTGTCTTAACCATTCTAATATAATTATAAATGTTTTTTAAATTTTATTTTATTTATTTATTTTTATGTAGAACTTATTATTCATCTCGGTTTCATCCAATGTAAAATGAAAGCATATCTAGTGCGTAGGTACGGGCTACCATCTCTAGGGAACGATTAGGTTCATTTTCTATAAATGCCTCTAAAGGATGGATATAATGATAGAAAAAATGAATATATATGATTTCTAGGAGACTATTATGATTCTATAAATAATATATATTACATAAATTCATACATATATTTCCATTTGAATATGATAATGTCACTCCTGCGTATGTGTTTACCACCACCACCATAAAGAAATGTGATTTATTTTTCATTTATATATTATGTTGATGGTAATAAGGACATATTAAAATAATATATATTATATAATAATTATTATCTAATGATGAATTATGTTTTAAATTCCTTTATATTCATCCATTTCAAATTGGAAACATCATTCATTGGTATGTGTGAACTACTATGTCTATTAAGTGTTGTAATTCGTGATTCATAACTTACTTATATAGATGGGTATAAAAATTTCATAAAATTAACAATTATGATATTTATGGTATTATTAATATTCTAAATAAAATTAAACCATATCCATGATTTATGTACAAGAACTATTAATCCAAAATAAGAAAAGTAAAAATACCATTTCCCATCCAATATGATAATTTTAATGAAAATTATTAATTAACTAGTGATGGGATATTATAATTGAATATTTTTTGGAATCATAAGTATTAATATGGTTCTATTATATATTTATAATGAATATAAATTTATTATATAGGTGAATAAGAGATCATAAAAATCATTTTGGACTTGAGTTATGAGATATTTGTTACAATCTCATTTTATTTCAAGATTTTCAATATTCATATTCCTTTTGGGAAAATTATATAATACTAATATCATAAACCCCATATATTTTCTCATCCTATAGTTATTTCATTGTATTAGATATTAATTTTACACTTCTTCTATTAATGGACCATGAATTAATAATATAGTATCATGTTGGGGAATTTATATCAATAAATAGTTTTAATGTTTTCCATCAAACTCATTTACTTCTATTTCGATGATATATTAATAATTTTAAGAATATAATTCAGTAGAATCCATTTATAATTTGAAATAATTTTCAAAACAGATTTTTAATTATTTATAGAGTTTAAAATGTAATATTATTAAAATATTTTCCAAAAAACTATTTTCTTAAATTTTTACAAAATTTCAAAAATAATGGTCTTTTTAATATATAAAAAATGAATACATTTTTCCACTTTCATGAAAGTTGTTTTATTTCGATCTTCTTGTTGAATGTTTCAATGGTTATTTTAAAAGAAAATAACATTTCCAATAATATATGAATATTTATTTAAACTTTTATCCTGAAAATTGATACTATTTTCTAAAAGGGATGAAAATAATTTTGAAGGTTATTTATTTCAACATCTTTAAAAGAAGTTATAAGGATGTTGCTTTAATTTTTTTCCTGAATTTTCATATATATTTATGAATATCTTAGTTTTACTATAAAAATATTCATTTATAAGTAATTTATGGTATTTTTCACTTATATTTGGTTTTTTGGTTATTAAAGATATCATGCCAACTTTCCTATCACTCTACGTCATTTCATTTATCATTCAATTCTCCTCCATGTGTGTGTTTTTATTATCAAGGATAAATATGGAATTAGTTCTTAAACTATTAAATTTTCTCAAATTTATACCATTAATATATATTTTATTTGTATAAGGATGTTTTTTATGAAATTTATTTCATTATCTAACACCCATATATTTTGAACATAGAGTCATGATTGAGAGTGTATTCGACACTCAACACCAAGCTTAAATAACTGCCATATATATAACAATTATAACCTAGCTGTTAAATTCGAGGACATTAATAGTATTGACTAATTTATGATATATATATATATATATCATAATCGATATAAATTATTGATAAATTCTTGGTAAACAAGAAATCATTTTTTGTAAAAAAAATTATTCTTTAAGAATATGTTTTCTTTAAAAATGAATTTTATTTATTTTAATAAAACAATTATAATTATATGTATGGAATATCATATAAAATTTATTATATAAAATTAAATTTTTTTAAAATGGTATCATATAGAAATTTATTTTCATTGATCTTTTGGGATGTTTCAGAAAATATTGATTTTTCATTGAATAGTGAAAACACAAATTTTAAAAAAATGTAATTTCTTTCAAATAAATTAAAATTTTTAGAAGTAAAATTTTGTTTTGAATATTATTTTAATTAAAATAATTTTTATTTAGTTATATTTAGTATAAATAATTATTTTTTAATCGGTTTCATATTGGATTTGAGTATACATTTTTCCATGGGTTTAAGAAATGGGATTTTTCTTAAATCTACTTTAATGTGATTAATGTTTCTCTTTTTTTAATTAATTAAAAAAACTAATGAGGTATTATTTAAATTAAATTCATATATTATATATCTATAAATATTAACTAATACTCATAAAATACTAATTATAATTCATAGAGTTAATATAAAATCATTTTTCCTTGAAAAATACACTTCTTCAAAATCTACTTTTCCATCTTGTCTGCAAGTTTAATTGTAAATTAAATTTTACAGTTATTGGAATTAATTTTTTTAAAAATGGATAAAATATTTTTAATTTAAATAATTTTTATTATATAATAACTTCAATAAAATAAAATTTAATATAATTTATAGTGAAAACAGGAAAAATAAATTATCATGGATGAGGTGAAAACAGGTTGACCGGGGATTAAACTAAAATTATAAAGGTTAAAATGAGTCAAAAACTTGTATAAAAACAATTTTATAGCCATATTTTGACCTTTTAATGCCTAATTATCTAGATTTATGTTTTTCTCATGTAAAAAACATGGGTACACATTATTCTTTTCAAAAATTACAAATAATCCACTTAAGACAACTATAGAATAAAACCCCCTATACTCTAATATTCAAACCATAAAACCAATTTTTAGTAAATACCATCAAAAGTAAATTCCCAAATTCAGTACACTCATCCTAGAATCCTTGGATTGGTCATATATCCATTCTAGTAATACTTTTGGTACAATCTAAAAGAGGTGGTCTGATAAGATGTAAAATTCTTAAATGTGTGTTTCTGTTTTTTTTTCTTCTTACACATCCTTAATTTATTATTAAAATATTATCATATGATAACAAAAGTATATAAAATATACTGATATGTTTTTATATTACATTTCTATCATATTTCCCTCTCATGTTCCATCAAATGGGATATGAAATCATTATTCATGTGTATGGAGGATTATCGCCTCACGAACTGTTGCCATTCGTTTTCCATCATCACCTCTCATTGATTGTTATAATGATGGATTCAAAGTAAATATATTTTATTTTTAACATATTTATACTTATATATTTATTATATCACATATACCTTTTTGCTTCTCATTTTGTGGGGGATACGATAATGTTCCTCATGTGTACGGAGGTCCACCGCCTCGCAAAGCAATGTGATTAATTTTTCACTAATGCATTACATGTAAGGAAATAAGTAAAATTTTAATTAATAAATGTGAAATAAATGAAATAATATTCATATTCATAACATTTTTATCATTCTTATTATAATATATAATTTCCTCTCTTACACTAATAAATGATAATGACATTCGTGTACGTGTGGACTACTACCTCCACGGAGTGATGTGATTATTTTTTCGTCCCCACATAATAATAATGATAAATATGGTTATATTTAAACAAATAATATAGTATTTGTGATATTATTAGCTTTTTTTAATATAAATAATAAATACATTCTTTCAATAATGGTCGCTGAAAAATTGACACATTACTCATGCCTATGTACAACCAAACACCTCCATGATCATAACATAGTTCATTTTTAATTAAAATGTTTCATTATTGGTTTTAAAATTATAATTTATGAATAAATATTAAAATCATTTAATGATAATTATTCATTATATATTTAAATAATTACCTATTTGACCACATTTAACACATCAAATTCATTTCTTAAAAATGAACCGAATGTCTTCAAAATACCAGATATAGACTTAACTAATTAAATATTATAATATACCATTAAAAATAAATAAAACATATTATTTAAGAATAATTTATTAACCATATATATTTTTCATAAGAAAGAAAATATCAGATGAAATCTTATTATACAAGATTTAAATTACATACAAAGAAATTCTAGACTTGAGGTAAGGTTTTTCTCATTTTACTTTTATTTCTATGAGATATATGTTATATTCACCACTTATTTACATTGTGTGGTGTATAAAATGACTTTTTAAATGATATATCATGAATCCTTCATAATTCATTTTATTTTACTATTTAATTTGAATTATTTAATCCTAGGGGATTTGACTAGTTATTTATCTTTCAATAATGAATTTCATAACTCCGTTTCTTTTCATGGAGCCATATTACTTCTTCATTTTATTTGATATTATAAGATTATATTTGTAATTAATTTATATTGTATTATGTTTTATTTACATTTATTTTATTTTTATTTAAATTTTATATACATAATTTATTAATTTACTAATTCTTGGTTCAATGAAATGATTATTTTAAGGGTTTCTCCTCTTAAATAGTATTCTGTGGGATATATTTTATGTTATGCACTTATCTTACTTAATGTGGATTAGATACTTAAACATAAATATTTTATGTATTTAATCTCTTTATATTTATTATATTTAATATTCTATTCTAAATTATTCATTCATAGTTATTTCAATTATATTGTTACAAATGTGAAAAAGGCTATATGTTACAGTCTCCATTATTTTTGGGATTGTTTATGTTAATGGTTCTATTTAAAGAAAAAATATTCCCTTATTTTCTATAATCATGTCATATTCTTCACCACTATTTAAAAATGAGTTTTACATGTTTAATTTTTATTTTCTTCTTTATTGATTAATGAAACATCATGAAATTCATTCGAAAGTGATAACAAAAATGTATTTTCATTTCGATCAGGTATCTTCATATTTGATGTCCATATTTTTGAAAATGGATTAAAAATGTCCTTTATAAAAATAAATGATTTAATAAAGAAATTTTACAAGGAATTTAAGTATATTTTCAACGGTTTTTAAAGTAAATTTCTTAAAAATTTCCAAAAGAGTCACTTTTTAATCACATTAACACAATGTTTTGAAAAAAATTATTATTGTCAACATTTTCAACATAAAAATATTTTACATTCATCAAGACCATTATTTTCCTCGAAACATCCTTTATATGTTTCTATGTTTACTTTCAAGGAAATTGATTATTGAAATATATTGTGACTTTTTATTTTTAAATTTGATTTTAAAATTGAAATGGATATTTTCTCCAAAAAAATTTAATGATATTTTATTAGTATTTTCACTCATCAATGTGACACCCGAATGTTTTTATAAAATATATTCTTTAAATAATTTTAACTATTAAATATCTTTCATTTCATGAAATTGTGAGTATAAACTAACCAATAGATATCAATATTATAAAATTACTATTATACCCTAGCCATTAGGTTACCTAGAATAAATATAACTAACTTATGAAAATGTATGGTGAATTCTTTAGCAACCAATTATTTATGAAAAATGTAAATTAATTATATATTTTTAATTTTGTTTTAATATATTAAGTGAATTATAATTTTTAAATCAAATATATATGTTATATATTTATTAAAATATTTTTTATATTCATCCAACAGATATTTTATTCCTATGGTATGAATAAACCCTATTTTATGTATAAAAATATATATTTTTTAAGAGAGTAATTTTACCACCTTTTAACAGAGAACCCATTTAAAGTTAAAATTTTGAAAACTCAATAATTTTTATATGACAAAATAAAAATATTCTTTGGAAACAAGATATAAAAATTCACTCTAAAGGAATTTATATATTTTTATAATACTTTCATGTTTTGATGAATAGTAAAAATATACTAAATTCTAATTGAAAACAACTTTTTTCATAAAAATAAAAAATAACATAATATTATATTATTAAATGGTCTTAAACTATAAAGATATTAAATTTTTATCTTTTAATGTATTGGAGGTCATTGGAATTAATTTTAAGTTGGATTAATATGTAAAAACATTTCAATATTCTGTAATGATTTATCTTTTAAAACCAGTTTTCTCATTATGTTAATGAGAATAATTTTTAATTAATTACTGATACTTATATGTATTAATTTCTAAAAATTTAATACTTATTTCGAATCATGTGGTTCATATTATGTAAATATCATTATTTTATCTTTGGGTATTATGAACAGTAACATTGGTAATTTTTATTAATATAGTAAAAGGGTAATTATGCTAATTAAGGGTAAAAATAATATTTTAAAATTACACTAAAAATTGTACTAATATAATTCGATGAATTGTTTTCAAACTAAATCATTCTGGGGTATAAATGGTATCTTTTAGAAGCCACTTGGATGATATTTGGACATTTAATTTGTTTTGTTTAAAGAAAAGATAAATATGTCTTACTCAAATGTTAATAAATGTATCATTTTTAAAAAAACATTATAAAGAAGTTAAATTATAATATAAATAAAATTTTAAAATATGAAATGTTTTTCTTTATCATAGTAATTTATTGTTAATTTTTTCTAAATAAATAATTATTTTAATGGATTATAAATTGATGATGGATAAATTATTTTATTAGTGAAAAATCAATATAATAATTTCTATTAACAATGTTAATAATAATTAAAAGACAAAAAAACGTGACCAAATCCTATTGGTATAAAATATCTCATCTAAAATCATTCGACTGTCATGTTATTGTCCCTTTGGAGCTATATGAAACAAATTATGATAGTAATAATATTTTATTTGAAGTGATGTTAATGTTTTCACAATCACATTTAAAAAAATATAACCTTTTTAATATTGGTTTTTATAGAAAATATATTATACTATAATTCTATGATATATAGAAGAATTATTTTCATTATGGAATTTTATTTTTAATTTTTAACCATCAAATAGGTATATTAAAAAATTACAAAAAACTAATGTTGTAATTATTTTATTAAGGGAGATAACAATTAAATTTTATTAAAAATATTAATATGAATAAACATTGGGATAATTAATATATCCAATTAATTATATATATGAATTTTACCTCTTTTAAATATAATTATAAATTTCATTTGAAGTTAACTCGCTATATTCATGGTTTTAAAAATTAATAAATTGAATAGTGCCAAAATTGACATTATTGATTATTTATAAAAATAATGTATTATTATATTATTTAAATATCATAATACATTTTTAAAAATTTTGAATAATTATTATATTGTATAATATGATCTATAGTATAATTGACAACAAATAATTAATATTTTACCTTATTAATATTGAAATTTTTATTGCCTTAGATAAAATTAAATAAAATAACTAAGTGTTCAATTAAAATGATAATATTTAAATGGAAATAAACACATTTTTTAAAAATACTGGTTGATTATATTAAAACCTTATCTCATCAAATATTATAAACTATGAAATTTTTAAGGTTTTTTATGGGCTTAATTTTATTATAATTTAGTATTTTTGGATATTCCAAAAGTGCCCCTCACCTCAATTATAAAAGGGTACCTCCTCCCTTAGATATTAAATTCAGAGTAATACCTAAAACTCTTCCATACCCTGACAATTTCCCTTATAAACATTTCTTTTTAAATTATAGAGGCTCTGGTCTTCTCCAAAGACCAACTCTAATGCCTTTAAGAGGAGATTTAGAGGGATCTCATCAAAGAAGTTGTAATATCCTCTACCGATTCTTTCAAACTTCATTCTTTTTATACTAAATATTCATCAGTTGATGACATTATAAAGTAATAATTAAATAATAAATTATATACTCATATTTTATAATTATTATGGAACAATAATATTACACCTTATATCCATTCTATGAAAAATAAAATCACCACACATACGTATGTACGGTTTATCATCTCCACGCTATGGTGTAATCATTTTTTCACCGTCACTATACATTAATGGGTATAATGATGGAATTAATAAAAAAATGTGATTATTATAAAATTATATGTATTCTGAAACAAAATATATACCATCCACATCCCTACCATTTCGCAATTATGGGAATGATATCGTTGCTCCTGCGTACATACGGCATACTATCTCAATGATGTGATGTGATTAATTATACATGATATCTATTAAAGCATGATTATATAAATTTATATAATGAATAAATATGGAATATATTATTTTAAAATCATTTTTTATAATATATATATTGCCCAATATGGATAACCGGAACTTCTTCGACAAAACAAGCACAACAAAAATAAAGTTGGTAATACCTGAATAATGAGTAATATGTAATTTTATTAAGAAACAGATGATAATAAAATCATATATGATATCATAAAAATAATTATTATTCAATCATAAGTAAATTACATTTCTTAAATCATTATATATGAGTTTTGTATACATAAAAATGATATTATACTTAAGGTAAGGGATACTTTTTTCAAACTCATTATTATCTATGATTTCTTATACATAAGTATTTACTACGGTATATTTATCATCCATGTCCATGTTTCCAAAATATATTACAAAATATTAATAATATCCTTATATATTTTTAATGTTTTTTTACCCATTGGGTAATTTTTATTAATTGGTATGAAAGGAATATTTTATTATTTTCAATAAGAAGTAATTATTTACTGTCTAACAAAACATCAAGAAGAATGTTTTTCTTTTATCTTATGTAGAAAGAATGGATTTTTATGTTTTCATAGTGCATTATTTCCTTGAACATTCCTTTAAAATATTTCATGATTATCTTCAAATAAATGTTTTATTTTAAAATTGCATAGCATTTTGAGGAAAGCAGACATTTTTAGGATGAACGTATATCTTCCTCAAGAATTAATTTCAAGTGTTATATCATAATTATTTTCAATCTGAGATGGATTTTTTAATTGTTTTATGTTTCAAGTATATTATCCCAATTATTTTTATAGTTTTATTGTGTTTATGATGGAATTCTATTTATAAAATCCATTTTTTACATGGATTATGTTATAGTGGAATGATGTTTAAAGAAACCCAACTTATTCTTTGGGTTATGGTGAATGAGTTATGTTTTTTTTGGAAATGATAAGAATGATTTAATTATGAGAATTTTGGGACTTATATCTCCCTCTAATTCATTGGTTAAATATTTATATCTAATGAGATAGATAGGGATGGAAAGAGAAATCATCTCCATTATGTAATACTGTGCTAGAATGAGGAGTGAACTTGATTTAGTAATGTACTTTGTCCACTAATATGGTCTTGGAAACGAGCCTTGAATAATATGAAAAGCTTTTCTATGCATATGTGTATGCCAAAAAATTTCATGTCTTATGTTATGACTTTTGGGATTATGTTCATTGATTCTTATAAACTTTTTTGATTTGTCCCATGACATTATATTGTGATCTATCATATACAGGATAAGATATTGAGCTGTAATGTTCTAATGTCTTATGATTATTATATGATTGATATCTCCCTTGTTTACCCTTATTGAGCATCTGATATCACCTTTACAAAAAAAATTACCCAGGCTATTAAGAAAGTTTTTAAATTAAGATATTTTGAAAGGGGTCTAGTTATGAATAAATAAGTGGGAGACAATGTTGATATCTTATGAATCAATTGATTATGTTTCTCAATTTCAAAGAACACCAAAACTATATAGTCTTAGCATGGTTTTATTATGCATTGTAATGAATATTCTTCAAATTTTGAATTAATATCTATGTTTGAAAATTATGGGTCATTATACCTGGAATCAGAGCAAAGGTATAGTTATCCATTTGAAACTAAGATGATAAAACCTTAGTATGAACCCTAAAAATGTGTTGAAGTATAGGTTAAAATCCTAGTGTTTTATAAATATTCATAAATAGACTAGGATAAAACCTAAATTTTTCTAATTTGATATTTTATTCTTGATTATATGATTTTTTAATTATGATAGGTCTTTCCCGCACTATGCTTCTTGATTTTAGTCAATGGATGGAACTTAAAGGAACCGTGTTAATACTGAATGAAACGGGAGATGAAATGATTAACCGCTTGAGAAACTAATTGTTATGGGAGTTGGGATGAAAAATCATGTAGCTATTCTCACACAACTATCTCATGCTATGAATCATGAAAGACATCCAAATAAGAAATGGATGGAACAATTTTGTGTTTAGTCTTTCATGAGGAATTTTCCACCTTGTTTTAGTGGGTCTTCTGACCCACTAGTAGATGAACAGTGGATTAGTTCCACTGAAAAGATATTTTTTGTCCTCAAATGTTCAGAACAAGATAAATTCATCCTAGCAGTCTATCATTTGGAAAGTAAAGTTGATCAATTGTGGAATATTATTAATAATACTCGACAAAGAGTTGAAATTCAATCCCTATAATGGGATGAGTTAAAGAACTTATTTTTCAATAAGTACTTTCCTTTTATTCTTCGAAAAAATATGTTACAGATGTTCATTGAGCTCAAGAAAAAGCATGATCAATCTATTGGTACCTATGAAGAACCATTTATAAGACTTGTAAGGGACATATCTGGAATTATTATCCAAACTGAGAGTAAAACTTATCTATTCTTTAGTAGATTAAAACCAAGTCTCTTATGGTAATTATACAAAAGTTACTTCAATATATATGAATAAATAATTTTATGTGCTATCAATTTTGAGATAGATATTTGAGTAACCCATCAGTCCTATTATTTTGATAAAAAAGATAAAAATGTAATTAAAAGGAAAATATAAAGACCAAACTAAAAAGAAGATTATATTTCCCTTATTATAAAATTGTGGAAAGAAACATGGAGGAAATTTTCTTAAAGGTGATAGAAAATGTTTTAAGTATGGGAGAGAAGTTCAACAATAAAATCAATGCCGAATTTATTTTAAAATAATGTCAAATGATGTTAATAGAGAAAACGTTGCACAAAATGAACCTCTCACACTTCAATGCTACAAGTCCAAGGAAACGGCTCATTATTCAAACCAATACACTAATCCAAGGGTTATCGATGATAATCAATATAATAAAACACTTAAGGAAAAAGATAAAGAAAAGTCACATGAAATCACTTTTGATGATGTGTAATGAGATAATGAAGTGGTGAAAGGTACACTTACCATCCACTCTAAAGTAGAAATTCATTTATTTGATTCTATATCCACCCAATATTTTATTTCAATATAATTTTCTACTGGAATTTTCATATTACATCAATATTTATATGCTGATTTAGATGTGAAAACTCTTAATGGCACAATGATCACATCAAAAATTTATAATTCTTCTCATGTTGAAGTTTGTGGGAAATTATTTCCTATAAATCTTATTATCCTTCATTTATTGGAATTTGATGAGATTATTTTAATGTACTAGAATTCTCTATATGGATCTCATATCAATTTCCAAGTAAGGGAAGTCATATTTCTTATTCTAGATAAAATCTATGATCATCTATTGATTCAAGGATGAGTGTGACCTTCCATTGGAAATTTCATCCATCTTATGGGTTTTGATTCTTATAAATAAAGGTTATATATCTTATATTTTTTAGGAGAAACTCACTATTAATAATACACCTATTGTATGTAATTATTTATATCTTTCTAGAATAATTTCTACTTATTCCACATAATCATGTAGTTGAATTTTCTACAGAACACATAATGGGTTCTATACCTATTTCAAAGAAACCATATAGAATGGTCCCAATTGAGTTGTAGGAATTGATGAAGAAACTCCAAGAGAATCTTGAAAATGGATTTATTCACCCATGTATATCGCCTTAGAGTACACATGTTCTGTTTGTTAGGTATAAATATGGATCAATAAGACTCTACATTGAATATTGAGAACTAAACAAGATCACTATCAATAAAAAATATCATCTCTACATTGATGACTTATTTGACCAAATATGAAGAGCTCAATACTTTTATAAGATTGACCTTCATTCATTATATCATTAATTAAGGGTAAAAAAGGAGTATATACCTAAGGCGGCATTATTTATAAGGTTTGTACACTATGAATTTATAGTGATTCGTTTTGTTCTTACTAATTTTCCCATTATCTTCATGGATCTAATTAGCAGAATCTTTTGATATTATCTTGATCAGTTGGTGGTAGTCTTTATATATGATATTCTTGTATATTTTAAGAGAATGTAATAATAATAAGATCACTAGATACTTGTACTATACTCCTTGAGAAATGATAATCTTTATGATAAATTTAACAAGTCTGAATTTTGGATTCAACAAGATTCATTTTTTGGTCACAAAATCTCAAGAGAGGGGATATATGTGGATCCAAGAAAAACAAAATGTTATTGAATTTTCTCCTACACCAACAATGAAAACTGATATCCAATGTTTTCATGGTTTAGATGGATTTTATAAACTTTTTAGGAAATATTTTTCATGACTATCGAATCCACTCACCAAATTGATTGGAAAGAAGTTATGTTTGTGTGGATGGAGAAATGTGAAGAGAATTTCAAAGATCTAAGAAGAAGGTTCGCTAGTTCCCCAATTCACCCACTTCCTTATAGTTGAGAATGTTTTTTGATCTATAGTGATTCATCTAAGAAGGTTGTGGGATATGTTCTCATGCAAAATGATATGGCGTAGCTTATGACTCATGAATATTGAAAATCAATGAGGAAAATTATGCATATCATGATTTTGAGTTAGGTACAGAAATATTTTCATTAAAGATATGAAGGTATTATATTTATAGTGAAATGAGTGATATTTATACTAATCTTAAAATTTTAATGTATATTTTCACACAAAAAGAGATGAATATGTGCTAAAGAAGATAGTTTGATTAGACTAAATATTACAACTCCTAAATACATTACCACCCAGGGAAAGAGAACAAGGTGGCAGATTCTTTGAGTCAAAAAAACCATGTTATCCTATCTATGATGAGGATCAGAAAAGATCCAATATTTATAGATTTGTGAAGGGTAGATCTTTAAATTATAAAGGAAGGGGAAAAATATTATCTTTATTAAATGAATGTTAAACCATCAATAAAAGTGAAGATTTTGGAGGCATAAAAGGAATATGTAGATCTACAAAAGAAGGTTAGAAATATTACTAAATTCAACCTTCATTGTTATTGAATAATAAGGCTCATGAAACCGGTTCATATTCGTCCCATTCCAGAATTAAAGAAGGTTTTTTTGGATGAGTCTTAAATTTCTTCATTATTTATTTATCAGGGATGCACAAACATTTATACGGACAAGAATGAGAATTTATGGTTGGATTAAAGGAATGTATATGTTTCCAAATATGTCTCTTAGTTAATGGTTTGTCAAAAAGATAAAGATAAGTGACAGAAATCTTATGGGATGTTATAACTATTACCCATACCAGAATAGAAATGGGTAAAATCTGTGTGGACTTTGTCGTCAAATTTTACAAAACACATAAAGGCCTTAATTTTATATGTATTATACTTTATCACCTAACTAATTTGACAAACGTCATTTATTTTAGATAAAATTTCTCTCTTGACCAGCTTTCTAGGATATATTTAAATGAAGTGGTATCGTTTCATGGAGTACCACTTTCCATTATATCTGACCGAGAACAAAGGTTTACCATAATGTTCTGAGAAATTCCTCACCAGGATCTGGATACTGAATTAAGTTTAAAGGCAACTTATCATCCTCATACCTATGGCCAGTCTGAGAGGAAAATTCAAATAGTATAATAAATTTCAGTAGGTTGCTCTATGGATTTCAATGGTGGTTTGGATCAAACCCTACCTTTGGTATAAATTTTTACAAAAATAGCTTTCACTCTAGTATTTAGATGTATCCTTATGAAGTCTTCTATGTAAATAAGTGTATAACTCTAACTTATTAGGATGATGTTGTGGAAATAAATCTATTAGAACCCAATCTTGTTAATGAAAGGACAGAAAAGTTCATATCTATTAAACAACACATAATAGTGTCTTAGAGTCAACCTAAACATTATACTGACAACCAAAATAAATAACTACAGTCTGAATTGGGAAATAAGGTTTTTCTATAAATATCTCCATGGAAGAGAGTAATGATATTTGGAAACAAGAGAAAGTTGATCCCTTTATATATTGGTTCTTTGGAAATTCTAGATTTTGTTGGGATGGTAGCTTACCGACTTGCGCTTCCACCAAATCTCTCTATCTCTCTCAAGTTCATGATGTGATCCATGTAACTCATGATAAATTAAATACATTATCCTTCATATGTACTAAACTCAAAATTCGAACTGCCAGAGGAAGATCATTCTTATTAAGAACAACTAATAGTGATTATGGATCATATTACAAAATTTATATAAAAAAGACCACTCAATTGGTTAATGTTTTATGGAAGTACCACCAACTTTATGAATCTATGTGGGAAATTGATGATGCGATGAGGTAGAAGTATACTCTTCACTTTTTATCAAAGTGACGAATTTTGAGGGACAAATTCAGTTTAATGGAAGTATAATTTAACACAAAGATGTTTTATGAAATGTTTCCTTCAAATAATTTTAATTCTTCAATAGATTTCATTTCATGAAATTGTGAGTTTAAAAGAAACATGAGATGACATTAGTGTAAAATGACCATTACAACCTAGTTGTTAGGATGTAGGGAATAAATATAACTAACTTATGAAAATGTATAGTGAATTCATTGGCGTCCAATTATTTATGAAAAATAAAAATCAATTATATATTTTCTTGTACTAAAAAATTATGTGATTTATAATTATTAAATTTAATTAATGAAATATATGTGTTTTATATTTAATAAAATATTTTTTATACTCTTCCAATATATATTTAAGTCATAGGATATTAATAATCCCTATTTAATGTATAAAACCCTATATTTTTCAAAAGGGTAATTTTACCACCTTTTAATGGAGAATCCATTTTAAAATAAAATTTGGACACATTAATAACTTTTATATTAAAAAATAAACCTCTTATTCGGAATCGTGATATAAAAATTTATATTGATTTAATTTGGGATATTTTTCTGATAACTTTCAATTTTTGATGAATATTAAAAATATACTAAATTCCAATTGGGAAAAAAATTCATCAAAATAATTTATATGGTTAAACTATATTATTGAATGGTTTTAAATTATAAATAGATTAACTTTTTTTCATTTAATTTAATGGAAGTCACTGGCATTAATTTTAAATTGAATTCAACTGCAAAAACATTTCAATCTTCTGTAATGTTTTATATTTTAAAAGTTGTTTTCTCATTACAACAACGAGATTATTTTTAAATTAATTATTTAAAATTATTTATTTTGAATTTTTTAAAATGGATTACATATTTTTAATCATTAGTTCCAAATTATGTAAATATCTTTCTTTAATTTTTGCGCAATATCAATAGTAATTTTGGTAATTTGTATTAATACCGTAAAAGGGTAAATCGAGTAATTCAGAGTAAAAATAATATTATAAAATTACCCTAAAACTTTTCCTAATAAAATTTTATGAGTTTGTTTGACATAGATCATCCTTGGGTCGAAACGGAATCCTTTGGAAGCCACTTGGATGAGAATTGGACATTTAATTTATTTTATTTAAAGAAAAGTTAAATATGTCTTACTCAAATTTTAATAACTATATAATTTTTAATATAACATTATATAGAAGATAAATTCTCCTATAAATACTCTTAGGAAATATTAAATGTTTTCTTTTATCATTGTAATTTATGTCTAATTTTTAGAAAATAAATAATTACCTTAAATGCTTATACATTGATGATGTAGAAATTATTTAATTGAAGAATAATCAATAATTTTTTAATTAAAATGATAAAAATAAATAAAAAACAAAACTTACATGAAAAAATAATAGTTTTGTTATATTTTTTGACCATAATCATCCAAGGGTCGAGTTATTTACCATTTTGATCAATATGGAAAAGATTATGACACTTATAATATTTTATTTAATGTTATGTTAAAGTTGTCACATTCACATTTTAAAAAATAAAACGTTTTTAATAAAGTATTTATAAAATATATATTCTAGAAAAAAATATTCCTTTGAAATATAGAAGAATTATTTTTTATGTTATTTTATTTTTAAATTTTAATCAAAATATTGATATTTTAAATAATTACACAAAAATGATGTTTTATTAATTTGAGATAACAAATAAATGTTAATAAAAATATTAAAGTAAACAAAAAATTTCTTATTAATAAATCCCATGAATTTTATATATTACCTTGGCCTCTTATAAAAATAATAAAATATATTTTTTAAATTTAACTTTTTATCTTCATATTTTTAAAAATCAATGAATAAAATAGTATCAATATTGAAACTAATGATTATTTATCTAAATATATTATTAAATTATTTAAAAATCATGAATAATTTTTAAAAATATATAATAATTATTTTATGCTTAAAAACATTCTTCATTATTCATTTATAGTCTAATTTACATCAAATAAGTAAATATTTCACCCTTTTAATATTGAAATATTTTCTACCTTAGTTAAAAAAATATATAATAACTAGGTGTTAAATTAAAATTATAAGGTTTAAATATAAATAAAAACTTGTCTAAAAAATATTGGTTGATCATATTACAACCTTATATCATCTAATATTTGAAACTATGACATTTTGGAGTTCCTTTATGGGGTTTTATTTTATTATAAATTAATATATTTGGAGATTCAAAAAGAACCTCTCAACTCATTTATAAAAATGAACCTCCTAGCTTACTTATTTACATCTCCTTAAGCCTTTAATCAAGTCCAAAATGTCCAATTTCCCTTATCAACATCCCTATACACATTATATAGGTTTTTTACATCTCCAAATACCAACTCTAGTTCCTTTAAGGAGAGATCTACAGGGAGCTCGTCAAAGAATAGGTAATCTCTTCTACTGATTCATTAAATATTCTATCTTCTTCTACTTCATGTTCATGATTTTTTTATTAAAAGTAATAAAAAGTATAAATTATATATTTAGATGTTATTATGATTATTTAACAACCATCTTCAACCTTCTATCCATCCTATGAAAAAAAAATTACCATGCATTTATATTTACGGCTTACTGTCTCCACGTCGTGTTATAATCTGATTCTCACCACCACCTTACATGGATGGGTATAATTATGTAAGTAATAACTATATGTAATTATTATAACATTATATATATTCTTGAAAAAAATATATACCATCCACATAAATACCATTTCACAATTATGGGAATGATATCGTCGCTCATGCGTGCGTACGGTCTACCCTCTCCATGATTCGATGTGATTCATTATACATGATATCCATTAATGAATTATTATATAATTATATATAATTAATAAATATGTTATATATTATTTTAATATAATTTTTTTAATGATATAATTATGACATATGAATTAGAATAGAAACTTATTCAAAAAACAAGGATAAGAAAATGAATCATTTAAGGCCCGAATAACGAGTAATACTAAAATGTTATTAACAAACAGATGATAATATTGCCATATAATAAATCATAAAATTAATTATTATTATTTAATAAGTCAATTAAATTATTTAAATCATTATACATGAGTTTTATATACATATAAATTATATCATCCCTTGCAGTGCACACAGGGTTGTCCGTGTGTAAGCAGAGGAGCCTCAGCATCGCAGAGGTTGAAATAGATTCAAATATTGGCAAGGATTTCTTTCTTGGGAGGGTTATCACTCTATGGTTGATCACCTATACTATCATACAATGTAAGGCTATCCTCTTGGATAGAGTTATGGTTACCCGAACTTGGCGTGAAGGAAACAAAGTGGCAGACTACTTGGCCTCCCTTGGAGTCCCGGAATATCTTGTGGTTTGTTATTCTAATGTCTCTTTTTTAAACTGGAGAGGGTGAACATGATTAGGGGTTATGCTCTGTGGCTTCATTATTTATGGCCTCCCTAGATGAATTCTCATGTATTTTACTTCTTTCTTGCCTATTTTGAAATAAAAATTGTAATGTTGGAATGGTGGAATGAGAAATGATCTCGGTTTGTTAATACAAGGCTACAACGAGGTTTAAACATAGTTCAATAATGGACTTTTTCTAGTATGATGGTTCTGGAAATGATCCATGACTAATTTGAAATGATTTTCTATACTTATGTGTATGACAAAAATCTGCATGCCTTATGTTCTGAATTTTATGATTATATTCATTGACTCTTATGATCTTTAATGATTTATCCCATGACATGATATCATGATCTTTCATATAGAGGATAATATTTTCAAATGTTATGTTCCAATGTCTTGTGAATATGATATGATTGATATATCCATTTTTTACCATTACTAAGCATATGAACTCACCCTTTAATATGTTTCTTTTCCTCATTTCATGAAGAAGTTTATTAAGTGAGATATATTAGAAAGGGTTCAAGTTATGATGAAATAATAATGATAAAATGTAGATTTATTATGAATTAGTAGATTATGTTTCCTAGTTTGTAAATACACTAAACCTATACAATCTTGGTATGGTTTTGTAATGTTTTATAATGAATATTCTTTAAATTTTGAAGTAATATATACGTATATATAATTATGGGTTTTTATAATCAACATCATCAACCCTTATTTTTAATTATCCACCAATGAAAATATTTTGTAATAATACCTTCCTCATTTATTCTCTAGATAGATTATGATTATTTACAAGTGATTTTTTTTTGAAATTCATTTCTTATCTATGGGTATATATTGTTTCAAATAGATTATTATATAACCAATTTTTTTATGGTTTAATCATGATTCAAATATATTTTTCTGTAAATTATTTATTTTATATGGATGAATCATTTTTCAAATAAATTATTATTGAACATGTTTATTCTTCACTAGTTAATAATGTTTCAATGTGATTTTTATGGTACCCATTTCTTTTATATGCTTTAATAATGTTCTAAAAAGGATAAATGTTATTTTAATTATTATATGATGAAATTAATGATCTATGAACTTTATTAATGATAAATTTCATGGACACTATTTATAATGATGGGTGGTTCCACTAAAAACCAAGGACGGGTGATTTTGTTATAATTCAAGTATGGCTGATTATGTTATTAACTAAGGCTGATTGGTTCTGTGATAAATGAAGGATGGGTGGGTCTATTATATCCCTATAATTTATTAGATAATTGGGTGATGGAAGCCAACCATATTAGTTATTCCATTTTTTATAAGTTATGTAATGATAATGATCTAAGTTACCAATAAGTTTTATTTAAGCAAGATATGGGTTTATAATGTTTCCTATAACAAAGATTGATATCACATGGCTCATGATTATTGATTCTGATTAAAATTTTAGTTTTTAAAGAATTATGTCATGTTTATTTGTTTGATGATCTATGTATTGTTGGATATGAATATTCTTATGTTATAATCATGAAATTTTATTATTTCATCACATTCTAATTATAACAAACCTTCTCTTTATTTCACATTAATACTTGATTTATTAAATAATAATACACTTAATACAACTTGGATAATCATTAAGACTAGTGTATTTGGTAATTCATTGCACTACATAACAATATAAAACAGGGAGTAAATCATCATTATTGAAAAATTCTTTAACATGCTCAAAATAATCCTTCGAACATAAAACTGTGTGGGATAACCTAGGGAAATACATAAGAAAGGGTTGATCTATAGATATCAGTAAGGTAGTATACATGGAAAAAATTATACATGTTAAAAAATTGGCATATCAATGAGGAATAAGAGGAACGTGAATACTAAGGCATGATAATCATAACATGGGAAATATAGAAATAAATTTAAACATTGAATCATAAATATAGGTCAAGGAAAAACTAAAAAATACATAATGTCAGAAAAGGTCCCATAAATGGAAAAGGTTCACTATGTATACCACCATTATGTATCATGATAGTAAATATTACCCAATGCATTGGAGAGATAACTGGGTGCACCCATTTTTTTTATATCATTCTCATGCTTAAGTGTGCAACATAGATCATACAAAATGGATTCATCCATCATCATAATTAATTATATGATAAAGTAATGTGTAATATATACATGTAAGTATAAAATAAATATGTATATGTTCATAAATTTTAATACCCATGATAGAAAAATGAATATGGTATTCACAACCCAATTTTGTTTGCATGGAAAATCATGGTGAAATTTTGGCAGCATATCATCGTCACTTAAAAATCAATAAATATTTTTTATGATTTAAAAATTGTCATTTAATCATTTATAATTAAAATGGGAATTAATAGGGTCATGGAAATAAAATTACCATCTTTTTTAAATGTAAATAGAAATCATAAGTTGATAAATAAACTTCAAATAATGATGAGAATGTAAGAATCCCTTACAGAATTTCAGAATAATAACAGCTTAGGTTAGGGTCCAAATGAGTGAGGATAAATGATAAATCACTAAATTAACATAAATTTGATATTATTTATATTATTATAAATCAATTAAAATATAAATAATTTACATTAAATGAACTAAAATCAAAGAAAGTGCTTGAATTTCAAAGGTGGAGAGGCTTGTGGGGATCAGTTATGGAATTTCAGCATAGTTACGGCTTAGCTAAGGTTACAAATGAGGGAGTATAAATGAAAAATAATTAAAATAAAATAAATTTTAAAGTAGTGGAATTATTATCAATTAATTAAAATATAAAAAATTGATATTAAATGAACTAATATCAAATAAGGTTCTTGAATTTGAAAGGAATATTGGATAGTGAGGATCCCTAACTTGAGTGTGTGACTTCAACAGACTGAGAGGGGATTCTTGAAACATTTGGGGAGATTTGGGTGTAATATAATGAGTGAAGGTTAAATTATGGTCATTCTACAAGGATTTTTAATGAAGATAAATTGTATATTGGGTGGTTTTATATAGGTAAATAGGGGGATTTCTTTATTATGTTTCGTTAGGACACTACATATTAAAATATACAAAACCCACCAACCGTACCATGGTTTTGGCCCATGGTTTCTAACAAAATTAAATTTTTTTATATTTTATAAGTATAAGGGTCGAACTAATTAAAATAATTCCCTTTATTTTGTGGATGTGACTCACACTATTAAAGAAATGATTTTAAAACCATAAAATATATTATAGATTTTGGAGGATTCATAATGTATTTAAAAAATAAATAAAACAAATTTAAAATGACATTTTTTAAAGTATAAATATATATTTGGTTTTTTATCCCATTAATATTAATTATTACATCACTTTTGGTTAATTATGATGTCATTAAACATAGAGTGAATTTATATGATATTTAATTTTTAACAAAAATTTCGGATGTCCCGAAAAATTATGAAAAATTAATTATTCGAGAATTTAAACATTATAAACCCAAAAATAATATTTATTTTATCTAAATAATTTCATAAATATGTGAATTTTCACTTTTAAAATAATAAATATCATTTATTTAAAAAGAGGACTTTTTTTAATAATATTTTTGAAACACTTATAAAAATTGCATTTGATTTCATAAAAATTATATGATCATTTATATATGATAAAAATTATTTAATAATATAAAGATATTATTAATTTCAAAAATATATTAATTTATAAATTCATTAACTGAATTTGAATATTAACTAAAAATAAAATATGGTTCCTATTTCCATAAATTAAAAATCATTTACAAAGTAACGATAATTGGATGAAAATATATTCCTTATTATATAAAAATATACATATTTGTATTTCTAGTTACTTGATACATATCCCTTTAATACATCAGATAACTCTATAAGATTAAGGTGTGTGATGGTTGACTTTCATGGGGTGGTTTGACAAACATGGTTTGGTACATGATATTGATGAGCTTGAAATTTTTCCATAAATAGTTTCACTCATGCTTATGTTGTGTGATATCAGCTTGGGATTAGTCAGGGTAAAATATAAAAAAATTATATCCCTTGGAAGCTCCAATAAATGGTGTTCATAATGTATGATCCTACAGGTTGAGGTTATCACTTCCTTTATCTACTTCAATTGGATTTGTTAAAACCCTATATTTATACTAATCATGTAATCACTATTAAATTGATATATTATAAACAGTAATGATTCTAAATGTACCTTTAAATACAATGGGATATAAAAAAACATAAAAAAATCATGTGTTTTATATAACCATATTTTATGATTAAGCATTTAAATAAATCAAGAATTGTAATTTTATTTATAACAATTTGGTTCATTATAATATTTCCCCCAAAATAACTTTTCTCCATTGAAATTTTCATTTCCTATACTAAAACAGATGAGGGTACATTGATTCATCCCCACCTCTAGTTCCCACATTGCTTCTTCAAACTTTTGTTTTCTCCACAACACTTTGGTAAGGTGCATTTTCTTATTTCATAGAACCTTTTCTCTAAGATATATTATATTCACCGCTTACTACTCATATGAAATGTTATTATCTAAAGGTACCACCTCAAGATTGAGTACGTGTGAGGATTTGGGTATGTACTTACTCAATAGGGATGTATCGAATACATAATTTACTCGATTTAGGATTGGTGGGAGTAATAGTCGATAGTCCTGCACTCTAATGTGATCAAGGATCTCAACAAGGCCAGTGTACCTTGGGATAATATTTCCCATCTTCCCAAATATCATCACATTATTCCATACAGATATGCGTAGGAATACCATGTATATAATATCAAACATTAGGACTCATTGACGATTATCATCATAGCTCTTGTGCCGACTCTGAGTAGCCTTGATATGTTGTTCAATGGTCTTAACCTCATACACCATTTCATCTACCATTTTAGGACCTAAAAGTTCATGTTCCCCAAAGTCATCCTAACAAGTCTTTGTTCTACACATCCTCCCATAAAGTTCTTCATAGGGATCCATTTTTATGATTGAGTAGAAATTGTTGTTGTTTGATAACTCAAAAAGAGGAATATGTTGGTCCCAAACTCCTCTGAAGTCCATCGAACATAATTGTAACATGCCTTATGATTCCTAAATATTCTACTCATATTGGCCATCAGTTTGATGATGATGGGACATACTAATGTTCATATCAATGTTTATAGCATGTTGGAGAATTTTCTATAACTTGGAAGTGAGTCTCGGATATCAATCGGATAGAACCTAGTATGGTACTCCATGCATCCATACCACTTCTATGATGTATATCTGTGAAAATTGACACAATGAGAATCCCTCTCATATTTTGATAGAGTGATATATATTTGTAAGATGATCCATAAAAACACAAATATAAATATATCCACTATATGTATTCAGAAGTCTGGTGACATATTCCATGATGATGTTCTACCATTTCCATGTTGGTATGGGTAATGGTTATATCATCCCCTTAGAATTCTTCATTTCAGCCTTCGCTAGCTGGAATACCAGGAACTTTGATACATATTCAATGATATATTTCTTCATATTGTCACACTAATAGTGCTCACGTAGATCTTGATACCTCTTTTTTCTTCCTAGTTGAATGGAGAAATGTTGATTATATGCGTCATCCAAAATTTCCTTCCTTAAATCCGGATTTTATGGAATACATAGTTTTGAACCAAATTACACAATTACTCTTTCTTTAATTTTAAACTTCAAGGACTACCCTTTTCGTATAGTTTCCACTTTCTTTAAGAATTCCCACATCATCTTTGTTTATCATCCTTTAACCATTCAAGAAGAGATAGTTGAGAAATAATTTATGAAAGGATTTATTATATTCCATCCTTTTTTATTCCCAAGACCACAATCTTCAATTTTAAGAATATTGGATCCTTCTCAATTATCATCAATTATAAAATTGGTTGATCCTATCTACATAGATCATCCTCTACTTTATTAAATTTACTAGGATGGTTGTTAATTGAGAAGTAATAGTCCTTGATCAGATCTAACCATCTTAATTGGAAAATATTCCGCCCTTTCTTTGTGAATATATATTTGAGACTTTTGTCATTTGTATATATTCTACACTTCTCCCCAAAGAGATAATCCCAACATATTTTCAATGTGTAGATCACTACATATGACTTTAGATTATGTGTTTGATGGTTTTATTTTTGAACTTTCATCATCCTTGAGGCGTAGGCTATGACTTGGTCATTTTTCATCAGCACACACCCCAATCCCTTTTTTGAATCATAGCTAAATATTACAAAAAATTCTCAAATTCATGGTAGTGTGAGAATAGGGGATATTATAAGACTCTTTTTCAAATTATTAAATATTTATTATCATTAATCATTGAAATAATAATTGACTCCCTTCCATGTTAGAATAGTAAAAAGGTTTTACAAATGCATGAAACTTATCACAAATCCGAGATAATATTCTGATAATATAAGTAAATATGGATATATGTCAATGATTTTAGCCTCATCTATCCTTTAATTTATTTTTTATTTGATGGATCCGTAGATATCCACCTTCTTGTGGTGATATTCTTAAATAATTTGAATTCCTTCAACCAGAACTTGTGCTTTTTTTACATTTCATAATTAATATCCTTTCTCATGGTCTTTATCATAGTTCCCATAAACTCCTCATCATCCTCCATAGTTATAATATAACATATAAATAATACCATATATTTGTCAAGATAATCTCTAAATACTCTATTCATCTAGTACATGAACATTTTTGGATCATTAGTTAGTATGAATGGAATTACTATGAAATCATAGTGCCTATACCTTGTGTGAAAAGTAGTCTTGGGGATATCCTCATTCCCCACCCTAACATGGTAATACCCTTACTAAAAATCCACCTTGGAGAAGTATTATGTTCAAGATAACTGATCGAATTTTTTTTCAATATATGTAAAAGGATAATTTTTCTTTATCATGATCTTTTTCAGATCATGATAATCAATTCAAAGGTGTATTTACCCATCCTTCATCTTGATAAAGAAGAATGGTTCATCCCATGGTGATAAACTTGGGCATATAAACCCCTTATCTGAATTCTCATGTTGTTTCTTTAGCTACTACACATCTACGAAAGCCATACTATATAGTGTCTGGGATATTAAGAATTCCTCAGGTATAATATCAGTAGAAAATTAAACCTCTAAACTTAGAGGAAGACCAGGAACTTCTTCCAGAAACAAATGAGTGTATTCCCTCACAATATGAATGTCTTCGAGGAAGGTACTTTTGTTAAACTCAATCATTTGAGCTGGATACACTTTCTCATAAAGAAAATAATATCCATTCTAGATATTATGGCTCTAAAGAAGATCCATCATCCTCCTTTCACTTGTATATAATTGGGGGTTGATTCAAAATACAGAGAGTGATTTCTTTCTCATGGCAGTTTATTTTGGATCTATATAGATACAACCAATACATGCCCATAATTGCACCAGATTCTTCCAAAGGCTATACTCTAAGGTTCTATAAGAATTTAATCCCACAAACTATAATAGTGTAGTAGTTATATACTTTAGATGAAATAATTTCACCATTTTTCATTGTCACTGACAGATCTACTTCTGTGCTTTGTGGTGGGTTTTTACTAGTTCTACTAAAACATTATGATATGAAGGAATGTGTAGAACTATGGATGACAACCCTATATTTTACATTTTAGTTATGGTTCTAAATTATAAAATATAGGCTTAAGGATGAATATCTTTAAAATATTAAACACATAAAGTGTGAGTCTAATGATAATAAACAGATGACTTATATATTACATTTATATCTTAATATATGAATTTCTAGGATTTAATGTAACATCCTTGGTAAATAAAAAATATGAAATTTACATATTTATTAATATTTTTCAGTTAAATATTAACTTTACTTTAAAGGGTATGCTATGTTTGATGGCGTACCCGACATACAAAAATGAGTTCCTCTGATATCTCATGTTGCACAAAAGGTTGTGTCATACTGAAAAATAATAATATAATATTATTTTAAATGGTATTTAACTCTTAGTCGTTTTATTGTAGGGGATAAAAATAACTCAATAAAATATGATTATCTGTATTTGTAAAAAATTACATTTATCCAATAGAATTTTGAGGCTTAAAATGAGAATGAATCATATTTTAAGCATAAATACTCTGATATTTTTAAAATGTAGTTTTACCCATTTTGATGGAAAACCCTTTTAAATATGGTTTTCGTAACTTATATATGTTTATTATGAAAAAATAAACTTCTTAGTTACAAGACGGTTATAAAAATTTACATTGGGTAAATGATTTGTGTTTTTATGATAAAGATTGTTTTTTAATGAATAATGAAAAATACTGCATTTTAAGTCAAAACTGTCTTTTCATATAGTTTATTTATATGTTTAGATTATATTTTTAAATTGTTTTAAAGTGTATTTGGATTTTATTTTTACAATTTAATCCAATTTTTGGAATTGGATGTAATTTAACTCTGAAATTGGACATAAACACAGGTAATTCTTTTTTTATTTTTTACTTCTTAAAAACACACTTTTTAGTTTTCAAAATGGAAATTAATTTTAAATTTATTAATGAAAAATATTTGTTTTTAATTTGGTAAGGTGGAAAAAAAATTGAATTTCTAATATCATATTTATCTTTGGGTGAATTTTTGGTATTTTTCTAAAAATAATCAATTTTTGATGAATAGTCAAAACACTACAATATAGTTAAAAAATCTTCATTTTCATTTAAATGAAATTTTACCACATATATGAATTGAATTTCAAAAATATGACATACATGTTTTTCATAAGTAATAACGTAAAATTTGGTTCAATATGATGAAAATATTTTTTGGTGGATAGTAACTTTTGATTTTTATTTATCGCTGTTAAAGGTAAATAGGGCAATTCAAGGTAAAAATAATAAATTAATAATATAAAATTGCAATTACACTTGTCCTAACATAATTGTATGATTCAGGGACAACCAGTATAATCCTTGGTTGAGACTTTTGGACTTTTAATGCAACTTTAGTTAGATAATGACATTAATAACTTTCTATTTAAAGTAAAAATAAAACTATCATAAACCTGTATTGTTTTGCTAAAACAATTTTAATGTGGGGTTATATAATTCATATCTTGAACAATAAAAAATCATTATAATGATAAAAATAGTTCCTACATAATGGTATTTTATTAATAATTTTTAGACATCAAATTAATAAAATTATTTATGACACAATGATGATTTAATAATTTCTTTATTAATGAATGTTTTAAATAAATAAGATTATAAATATTAAAATAAAAGTTATGTTGAATCTTTTTATGAAATCCACGAATTTTATGGATTATTATGACTTATAATCTTTGAATTAAATTTTTTTTCTTATTGAACAACTTGTTATGGATTTCTAAAAAGTCATGATATGAATAGTATAAAAATTGACATAAATAAGTTTTTAAATCAATTAATATTTTATTAAATGAAAAAATAGTCCTACAAAACTGAGATTCATAAAAATGACATATATGATGTCAAAAACATCATTAATGATCCATTTTGGGTTTCTTGGTATTTTATAGTAAATACATTGACCATATAGTATGAATATACAAGAAGACATGGTAAAAGGTTTATACGTTAACAAAGGTTAAAATAAATACTATAAGGATTAAAAAAGATCCAAAACCTATCCAATTTTTATTGGATGAATTTATTTTGACTTGAATTCATCTTATCGTAGAATTTAATTAGGTTTGGACATTTTAAAACTGAAAATAACTTTATAATAAAATAATACTTTCAAACATTCCTAAAGAGCCTCACCACCCTATTATAAAAGGACACCACCTTTAACCCATTACTCACAACTCTCAAGACCATTAGCTCATCAAACCTCATATAAAATAATCTCCCAACATCCATATCTTCTTCCTATGATCCTTACCTTAGGAATAAGGCACTTCAAGAAATCCTTTTGGTTCAAACCAAAGGGAGTTACACGATTTAAAGGTAACGTCTTCCCTCAACATATCTTCTTTTAATTGTCCACTCCATATGGTCTTCATATTATTTATTTACATATCCAAACCAGTATCCTAAATATACTATGTTTTTTATGATAATTGTTATAACTAAACTTACACACTTCTTCGTCTAATGGGTAAATAAGTTACTATTTCGGTGTACGGTGAACTGCTGCCTCACAAAACGATGATTGTTCGATTTTCCCCTACCATCTATCATGATGGCCATTATGATGGAACTATAATTATATATTAAATTAATGATATTTATTTTATATCTATTGATCTTTATTTCTCATCTAGAACATACTTTTATGCTTTTCATGTTGTATAAATATGATAATTTCATTTGAGGAACTATGGACTACCACCCCCTCAAAGTGACATGACTCGTTCATACCATACATGGAAAATATATATAATGTTGTTAATAAAATTATTTAATGTATATAAATTATTATATTATACTGGAATAATAATATGCCTATGTATCATTTGATTTAATTCCATTTAAAATGAAAAAATGAAATGAAATTAGCATTCGTGCATACATACGACTTACCGTCTCCATGAAAGGTGCATTTCATTTTCATATATCTAAATGATATGGAAAATTATAAATAAATATATACTGGATATATATGATATATATGATATATAAATAATTAATATCATTCTATAGATAATATACTTTTGACCCCATGGACAATTTGTAATTATAACAAATTCATTTTTAACGCAAGTTCTGAACATTGATAAAATGTTTGATATGAACTCAAGTAGTTAACTAATTGTTATAGAAAAGTAATAAGTTATATAAAAGGAAAAATAAAATTGAAAAAGGTTCTCAATCAAGTATATATTAGCTTATTTTTATTATTCTGGAAGAACAAGGAACATACAAGACAAGTCAGACTTGAGGTAAGGGGTTTAATTTCACTTTTTATTATTGCAAGATTCATGTTATATTTGACACTATTTCCTTTTTTTGGTGTATGTAATTACCATGATTGTATTAATTGTATAATATTTTTTAATTTATTTGTATTTACATCTTCATTTTATGATATTTATTTTATGTGGTGTATGTTTTATAAGTTACCAAATTGGTAAGGGAACCTTTCACCCTCCTCTTCTAGTCAAAGACTTCTTATATGTTATGTCATTAAATTTCAATTCTAAAATGTTGAGATATGTTCTTCTATATCCTCATTGCTATAAGTTTTATGTCACTGTGATGTGATACCCTTTTCTCTCTCATCAACTCATTTCATAATTTTTAAGTGACATCGTTAGGCTGCCAATGTTTTGTAAGGGAACTTATTAACCCAATTTCAATTCTTTGGTTTAAACTTCTAATTATTGATTATGTCGTGCTATGAGTATATGTGAATGAAATATTATTGTTTTACATTTAATACCCACTTATATTGGGTGTATATAAATTTTTCACACATAATTATGTCATTGATTTATCCTTAATATAATGGTACAATCATTGTCAGGTAATATGTCTCAGTCTCCTTTCATTGATGCATATCTTGATATTGTGCACATTTATTATCCTATAAATTGTATATACAACCATTTTGACATTTTATATCATTAATTTATATATTCTCATGATATATATATTTTTCTATGATGTTATTCTTTAACTCAATATTTTCTCATGTTGTAAAGGATTCTTTAACTAAAAAATCATTTTAAATGTTTTAAAGATTTGATATTATAAATTCTTTTCTCTAATTTCCATATTTTTTGAAATGATTTTTAGGATTTATTTATATGTTCATGAGTATTTTAAAGTGTAAATTTCTTTCAAAATTTTCATAGTGTTATGGGACACTTTCATTCAAAACTATTATTTTTGGATTTCTTAAATGGATTGATTATGTCAATGTACTGAAATGTTATATTGTTATTGAAATGTGGAAAATTTGTCTTTAATTTATTCTTGTTTTATGTGTTATGAATATGTTATGGTTTGTAGGCATTGTTTGTGCATACAGGTGGTTCCGTGATAAACCTAGGGCATGTGATCTAGAGATAGCTCTCCAATGCATTAGGAAACGTGACGGAGGTAAACATTAATGTTTCTCCAAAGAGATTTATCTAATATAATGTGATGGGTATTTCAAGTGTAACTCCCTATGTAGATGGGAAAGCTACAATGTAAGTATGTTATGGATTCCCCAATTTACCTTTATGATTTATGATTTCTATGTGTTATTCAGAAATATTATGATTTTGTGAGGTATGTTAAAGAGATTATGTTTTAAGATTAAAAATTATGATTTCATTGATTTTTATGTATTCATCGACTAATGTTTATTTCCTTAATTTATATCCATTAATGTGATTTTTATGCTCATCCTATGTTTTCGAAATTTTTTCCACATGACTTAAAGATCAATAGGATCATGGATGGGATCAAGGAAAAGTCATGTTGTCTAAAACATTTAACTAGACATGTTTTTAAGTGTTTTTTATTAAAACAATGGATACTAAGTAGAAGTGTCTAAATGTAATATTCCAGATGTTATGTATAAGTTATGACCTAATTCATTATACATAAAAACCATATGATATCCTTAATGTGAATTATTAACTTAATTCAATATTATATAATATTAAAGACCAAGGCCTTATAGTTGGTATCAAAGGTCGGTTTAGATAAATTTAATAGTTAGGATGTTATTTAGGAATAAGTGACATATCCATAATGGTTAGAATATTATAAATATTCATAGTTATTTTAGATAAATATAATGAGTTTAGGATAACATGAATAAATATATCATACTGTGTACACTCCTCATAAGATATTATATGAAGATTTATCTGATATAATCACACTGATCTTTTTGGTTTCATTGAATGGCTGGATCTTAGAGGCACCGAAGTAACAATGGATGTGAAGAAACCTATTATGGATTTTTTTATAAGGAACTGAATGAAATGGAAGCTGCAATGAGAACTCTTGTGGTTATTATCAACCAACTATCTGGAGTCATTATTGACCACCTGAACCTTGTTGATTTTTTATAAGGAATCATATATGCTATAAACAAATCCCTATAGAAGTTCAAGTAATAATTATAAAGGTAAGTATATTAAAAAACCTACGTGTAAATTATGTGGAAAGAAACACCTAGGAAATTCTACAAAGGAATTGAATGATGTTTCAAAATTGTTAATGAATGTCATAAAGTAATAACCTTGCATGGAAAAAGGATGCATCCAGTTGAATCTAGGAATTGGAAAGAATTTCTTTCCAAAGGATCAATTGAATGTTTTAAATGTGGTGTGTATGGTCATTATAAAAATATATGTCCTATGAATAAGTTTCGGGAAAGAAATCATTAGGATCATAAAAATATAATTTTACCAATTTCTAATTCCCTTCCAATTGATGATGAGAATACTGACAATGAATAATGAATGGTTTGGATTATTTCATAGCTGATGTTTTGACATTATTGAATACTAGTATATGATTCATGATTTTTTTAGGAAAGAAGTATTACGGAATAATTTGGAAAATAATGTCTAATAGATCATGAATAATTTCTAATGAGTATGGAGTCTGCATATAAGGGATTCACGAGTTATGGTAGATTTTAGGATGATGAAATTTATAAAAGTATTAAAGCTCTTTTGATGAAGGGATTACTTTCAAATACTCTTTCAAGTATTTCTAATAGTGATGGTTGGTGTGTGAAAATGTTATTAGAGGATGAATTATCTTTTCTTTTATAGATATAGTTATAAAGAACCATTTGGGTTTATATGATCCTTTAATTGGAGGGAATTATAGGTTATTAGTTTTTGTGATGAAAATGCGAGGTATGAGATAACATTTCTGGTTAAAATATGTTATGGTTATTTTTGAGAAATTTATCTCATTTTTGTGAATGATATAAAATTATAGAATTTTTGAAAAAGGACAACATACAGACCGTGTGAAAAACCATCATATCAGACAAAGTTACGGGTATCGAACCGACAACCAATGTGCGATTGGGATTTATCACCTACCACTGGACTACATGATATCTATGGTTAGTATAAAAAAATCATTTTAGTTAAATGATTTTATGTATCAAGAATAAGTTGATTTTGGGAACTTTTTTTATTAAATGGATATCCTTAGAATAGTAAAATGATTTGGTGATTAAGTGATAAAGTTTACATTGCAAGATGTTTTCTCTTTTGGGAATACTATGTGACTAATGAAAATAAAATACTATGAGATTTTATTTAAGTAGTAATGGTAAAATTTTATTTTATAATAATCTAGGTTTTTTATTGTAGAAATATAGAAATTTGAGTTATTTATTGAAATGATTAACCTATCATATAGAATATCTGATTAGGTTAATTAATTATCAAATGAGATTTTATGATTACCTGATTTTATTTGGAGATAAATGTTAAGATTTATCATGGAATACGAAGTGATCAAATCCTTCTAAATTTTTGGGTTTCAATCATATTTTGGATTATATTGAAGAATTTTAAGGAAGATTATTTATTTAATGGTCCTTTTTTATCTTTGGGTATTGTTTGTTCAATTTTTGAGATTAATAGTAGTTTTTATTTTTATAAAACAATATCCTTTTTGGGGATTATCAGATGATGTACTAACCATTTTGGTTTTGATTAATGGCTAAATACAGGGAAAATATATAGTTCATATTTTGTAGATTATGTGATTATCTAGAAGTTTATTTTAGAACTTCAGGTGTGACCAAGTCATCCTGAATACTCATCGTTTGGAGAAAAGATAATTTTTTGGAATAAATTTATTAAATGATTATACTCTACTTGAAAGGTATGTATATTTCTTTATGTTCTTAGTCAATATCATAAATAAATTTCTCCAACATTATGAAAGTGAAACTAAAAAAAATGTTGTTCGTTTACTTTTCGTACTGGGAAATCAAATACCATTTTACTTATCACAAGTTTGTGGTTTTTTGGTGGTTAACTTCTTCCTAATCATGTTTTCCATCACTCTCCATCCAAACATGACATTTATTTTCTCCTCTATATCCCGGTTTTCATGGAATCCTAGTATGTGTTATCTCAGATGACCTTTTTACATCTCTTTCTTTACTTTAGATTTATAGTTATATTGTCTCTCTTTCTAATGTGGGGCATTCAAGGAAGCTTCCAAGCCTAATTTTAAAATTTCGAGGACACAATTGCTATAAGGGGGTAAGGATGTAACATCCCAGGTAAATAAAAAATATAAAATTTTTATATTTATTAATATTTACGAATTAAATATTAATTTTACTTCCAAGGGGATGCTATAGAAGATGGAGTACCAGACACACAACAATGTGTTTCTCTAAAATATCATGTTGCACTAAAGAATGAGTAATACTGAAACATAATAATCTCATTTTATTTTAAATGGTAGTTAACTCCTAGAAATTATATGGGTGGGAATAAATATAACTAACATCAATATGATTATACATTTTTGTTAAATGTTTTTACATTTATCCAATAATTTTAAGAGTCTTAAAATGAGAATGAATCCAATTTTAAGCATAAATACTCTAGTATTTTTAAAAGGTATTTTTACCACCTTTTAATGGAAAACCCTTTTTAAATCTAGTTTTTATCACATTTATATGTTTATTTCAAAAAAATAAACTTATTTGTTACAAGATGGATTGGAAAATTTACTTTGGGTAAATTTTTGGTATTTTTCTAATAAAGTTCATTTTTTTAATGAATAGTAAAAAATACTACATTTAAAGTCAAAACTGTCTTTTCATATGATTTATTTGTATGGTTATATTATAATTTTAAATAGTTTTAAAGTGTAATTGGATTATATTTTTACCATTTAATACAATTTTGGTCATTATAAGCAATTTCACAGTGAAATAGGACATAAACACATGTCAATCTTTTAGTATTTTTTACTTCTTAAAAACCCACTTTTTAGTTTGGAAAAAAAATAATTTTAAATTAATTAATGAGACTTCAATGTTTTTAATCTGGTAAATTAGACATCATATTTTAATTCAGAATATCAAAATTATCTTTGGGTGATGTTTTGGTATTTTTCTGAAAATATTCAATTTTGGATAAATATTGAAAAACACTACATAGTTGTTAAAAACAGACTTTCTCATTTAAATAAAATTTTACCACTTCTATAAATTAAATTTAAAAAATCCAATATACATGGTTTTCATCAATAAGAAAAATTTTGTTCAATAAGATGAAAATAATTTTTTTTGAATAGTAAATTTTGATTTTTTTTATTTACTGCGATTAAAGGGAAATAGTGTAATTCAAGAAAAATAATATCATAATAATATAAAATAATTTTAATACTTATAATAACCTTGTTTTATGAGTCATTTTAGACCAATAAAATCCTTGTGTGAGACCTTTGGCCTTCTAAAGCCACTTGGGTAAGATAATGACTTTAATAACTTTTTATTTAAAGTAAAAAATAAAAATATCAAAAACATGTATTATTTTGATAGAAAAATTTTATTGTGCAGTTATATAATTGATATATTTGACTATGAATAATCATTGGAATGGAAAAAATATTTCCTATATCATAGTATTTTATTTATAATTTATATATATCATATAAATTAATTAATTTATAACACAACGATGATGTAATGATTACCTTATTAATGAATATTTTAAATAAATGAGATTATAAATATTAAAATAATTTTATTTTTAAACTTTTTATGACATGAAAAAATTTTATGGATTATTTTGAATTGTTATATTTGATTTATTTAAGTTTTTTTATATTTTATCAAGTTTTTATGGATTTTTTAAATGTTGTGATATGAATAATATAAAAATTTACATAAATTAGTTTTTAAATCAATTAAAATTTTATTAAATGGTAAAATAGAGATATATATCTAATATTAATAAAAATGACATATATGATGTTAAAATTTTCATTAATGATCTATTTTGGGTCACTTTTCATTTTATAGTAAATATATTAATAATATATAATGAATATATATGAATACATGGAAAAGGTTAAATAAGTTAACAGTGGGTTAAATAAAAACTATAATGAATAAAAAAGATCCAAAACATGTACAATTATTTCTGGATGAATTTATTTTGACTTATATTCATCTTATTTTCTAATGTAATGAATTTTGGACCTTTTTAATCCGAAAATCATTTCATAATAAAATAATAATTTCAATCATTCTTAAAGAGCCCCTCCTCCCTCTTATAAAAGGACACCGCCTCTAACCCATTACTCACACCTCTAAAGCCTATTGTCTTGTAAATATTCTGCCCAAATAAGATCTTAATACCCCTATATTCTTTTTAGAGGCCTTACATTAGGAATAATTCACTTCATGAAATCCTTTTGGTTCAATCCAAAGGGAGTTACCCGATTTAAAGGTAATGTCTTCCCTCAAGTTCTCTTCTTTTACTTCTCCACTCACTATGCTCTTATTATTATTTGTTAACATAGAAACACCGACATCCTTAATACACTAGGTTTTTTTATTAGAATTATTATAACTACACTTACACGCACCACTATCTAATGGTTAAAGAACATATTGTTTCTGTGTACGGTGAACTACTGCCTCACGAAACGAGGATTGTTTGATTTTCCCCTACCACCTCTCATGGTAGCCATTATGATTGAACTATAATTATATATGATATATATGAAATTTATTTTATATCTATTCTTCTGTAATTATTATTTATAACATACTTTTTTTTTGTTTTCATGTTCTATAAATATGATTGTTTTATTTAAGAAAGTGCGGATTATAGCCCCCTTAAAGTGATATGACTCGTTCATACTATACACGGGACATATAAAGTATGGTGTTAATGAACTTATTTAATGTATATAAAATATGATATTATACTGGAATAATAATATACCTCTCTATAATTTGGTTTTCATTCTTTTAAAAATGAAAACATGAAATGCAAGTAGCATTCATGCGTACTTACGACTTACCGTCTCCATGAACACTGAATTTCATTTTCATATATCTAAATGAAATAGAATATTATAAATAAATATACACTAGATATATATGATATATATGATATATAAATAATTAATATCATTCTTGAGATAATGTACTTTTTACCCCATGGACAAATTGTAATTATAACAAGTTCATTTTTTGACGCAAGTTCCGAACATCAACAAAATGTCCGATATGAACTCAAATAATTACCTAATTATTATATAATGGTAATAATTGATATAAAATGTAAAAAAATTAAGAAAAATTTTCTTAAGTAAGTATAAATTTACTTATGTTTATTATTTAGCAATAACAACGATCATACAAGACAAGTCCAACTTGAGTTAAGGGGTTTTTATCCCACTTTTTATTCTTGTGAGATTCATGTTATATTTTCCACTATTTATTTTTGTTTGGTGGATGTAATGACCATTATTGTATTACTTTTGTAATATACATTAATTTATTGGTATTTACATCTTCATTGTATGATCATTATTTCATGTGGTGTATATTTCATAAGTTACCAAATTGGTTAGGGAACCTTTCACCCTCATCTTCTATTCAAATACTTCTTTTATGTTATGTCTTCAAATTTCAATTATCTAATGTTATGATATGTTCTTGTATATCATTATTTCTGTAAATTTTATTTCCATGTGATGAAATACCCTTTTCTATCTCATAAACTCATTTTAAAAAATTTTAAGTGACGTTGTTAGGCTATCGAATATTTGTAAGGGAACTTCTTAACCCAATTTCAATTATCTAGGTTATACATCCAATTCTTGATTATCTCATGCTATTAATATGTTTGAATGAACTCTGACTATTATACACTTAATATTTAATTATATTTTGTTTATTTATATTTTTCATTCATAACTATGTTATTGATCTATCCTTAATCTAATGGAACATTCTTTGTAAGGGACTATGTCTCAATCTCCTTTCATTGAGACATATCATGATATTGTTCACCTTTATTATCCTATAATTTTGATATACAATAATATTTACATTTCATATCATTAATTTCTATATTATCATGATATTTATAGTTTTCTTTGATGTTATTCTTTAATTCAAGAGTTTCTCAAGTGGTAAATGATTCTTTAACTAAAACATCGTTTTAAATGTTTTAAAGATTTAATATTCTAAATCCTTCTCTTTAATATAAATGTTTTAGAAATGAATTTGAGGATTTATTTATATGGAAATGACTGTTTTAAAGTGTAAATTATATTCAAAATTTTCAGAGTGGTATGAGACAATTTAATTCAAAACTCTTATTTTTTTAGTGTTTTAAATGCATTCATTATGTCAATATACTAAAATATTATATTATTATTGAAATGTTGAAATGTTATCTTTCCATTATGCATGTTTTATGTGTTATTAATATGTTATGGTTCTTTGGAATTTTTTATGCATATTTTTAGTTCTTTGATAATCCTAGGAAAGGTGAGCCCAAGATATCTCTTCAATGCATTGGGTAACAGACAAAGGTAAATGTTAATGTTTCTTTTATGAGATTTAGGGAATATACTATGATGAGTATTTCAACTGTAACTCCTTATGTATCTAGAAAATCTATAATGTAAGTATGTTATGGATGCCACAAGTTACCTTTATGATTTATTATTTCTATGTGTTATTCATAAATCTTATGATTTTGTGAGGTATGTTAAAGAAATTATGTTTTAAAATTAAAATGTATGATTTCATTTATTTGTATGTATTCATGGACTAATATTTTTTTTCTTATTGTATATACCTTACTGAGATTTTTATTCTAATCTCAAGTTTTTAAAATTTCCTCCACAACACGTAATGATGAATGAGGTCAATGTTGGGATCAAGGAAAAGTCATGCTATCTAAAACAATGAACTATACATGTTTCTTTTTTTAAGAGTTTTTATTTTATGAAAAAATAGATATTGATTAGAGGTGTCTATATTTAATATTCAAGATGTTATGTATATGTTATGATTTAATTATTTGAAATTATTATCCTTAAATGATTCTCAATTCGAATTATTAACTTAATTAAATATTATTAAATATTTAATGATGGGGCCTTACATTTAATCTATGTTGTCCATGATCTATTTCCTAAAATATACTCTTATGGATAATATTTTTTATTCCATTAATAATTTTTCACAATAATCTTATGATTGTTTAATAGAATATCCCATGGGTGTGTCAAACCAGGTGTGTAGTAAGACCAATTGTTGTACACCAGGTTACCCGTGTCGTGCCTGAAACACCTTGTTAGAGTTGTTACTCCTAGGAACATATATTTCAGAACCATGTCCACTTGTATTATCTATATAGGGATATATTTTTTTGATTAAACACTTACTCTTTTCTAAAAAAAATATAAGGATGTTTTTTTATACATAGTATTATCCATAACTATTTTTATATATTTTTCTAAACTTATTCCCAAGAATAAAGAAACTCACTATGATACCAAATATAACAAACCTTCTCTTTATTTCACATTATTATTTAATTTATTACATTATAATACACATAATACAACCCCAACTGATTGATAATTATAGTGTCACTAGGAATTTGATACATTACATACCACCATAAAATCGGGAGTACAACATCTTTATTGAAAAATTCGTTAACATGATTGAAATAATCCTTTAAACATAAAATAACATGGGAAAACCTAGTTACATACCTAATAAAGGTATGATATATAAACCCCACTAAGTTATTAAACATGGAATATGTGATACATGTTATACAATAGTCATATTAATGAGAAATTAAAGGAACATTAATAATAAGACGTGATCTAGCATGATAATCATAACATTGGAAATGTGGGAACAACTTAAAACATTGAATCATAAACATAGGTCAAGTATATACCCAAAAAAACATCATTGTGGAAATACTCCCATAAAATAATTAGGTTCACTACCTATCCCAATATGACTTATCATTATACTGAACATTACCTAATACATTAGAGTGCTATCTAGGCGCACCCGTCATATTCATTTTATTCTCATGCTAAAGTGTGCAACATAAATCATCTTACATGAATTAACATGTCATAATAATTTATTACAAGACCAAGGAATGTGTGATACATACATTAAAGTCCCGAATTAATAATTATTTGTGTATAAATTCGAATACCCTTGATAGAAAAATGGGTACAATATCACGATAAAAATTCAGCAGCATTACATCATTACATAAAAATTCATAAAAATTATTGATTATAGATAAATAGGTATATAATAATTTTTATATAAAATTGGTCGTAATATGTACATATAAATACGTTTCCCAAATTTAGAAATGGGAAATATAGTGAAAAATATTTTAAAAAACATAAAATAAAGAAGAAAATATGAGGATCCCTTACTGAATTTCGACATAGTAAAGGATTATGTAACAATAAAAATGAGGGAGGATAAATGATCCCTCATTCAAATAACATAAAATTAAAAATAGGGGAATTATTATAAATTAATAAAAATATAACTAATTGAAATTAGAAGAACAAATTTCAAAGAAGGTGCTTGAATTTAAAAGGAGGAGAGAAAGTTGAGGATCCATTACAGAATTTTGACATAGTAATGGATTATGTAAGCATCCAAATGAGGGAGTATAAGTGATACCTCATTCAAATAAAATCAACTTTTTTTTTGAAGATGGAGGCATGAATTGGTTTCCCAATTCATGCCCCAAAAGGAATTTATTAAAAAATAAGTGTAGCATTACAGACTCGAGGTGTAAATGGCTTACACCAGCAGGGAATAAAAGAGACAACAAATAGAGAAGACAAGACAAACTAGCAGCAATATGCAGCAATCCAAGATCAAAACCAGCCTTCGTCATCAAAAAATACGGAGATTGTGGGTTTCACCACCACTGCTTGGCACATCTTGGTTGTAGCCCACCAATAAATGCCTTGTGATTTATCCCCACAGGACCTGGATGGGCATGAATGCCTTCTCCAGCCTTGGGTAATATCTCCCGGTGTCCCCTTGGTAAGCAACTGGCCTTCTCCTTCCTTGAGCAGCATATATCCCAAAAGAATCTCCACTCTTCCGGTGTGAATGAGATCCCTGATAGCAGCAACCGAGTATGATCGAGGGCCCCAAGGGAAGAACCACTGGCAGAGTCTTCAGCAAGAGATGGGACTCCTAAGGCAGATGGTGCAGGGGGGCCTCCAGGTGTTCAAACCCACGGAAACATCCAGCCTGAGATGCCAAAAACCAAAAGCAGGCAAGGACAGCAGCATAGACTTACAAAGCAGGCAGATAGCAGCAGAATCAGAACTGGAAAACAACATTTTATGGATCAAGGAAATAAAGAAGGCTGGGGATTCAGCCAACAGCATTCTAGTGGCATGAAAACAGAGAGGCTGCAGCTGGGGAAGTCTAGAAGAGAGAGCCATCCCGGAATTTGCAGTGGGTGTCTCCAGTTGGTCCAACCATCCAGAGCTAAGCAGCAAAAGCAGACAGGAAATAAAGGTCCCTTCAAAACAGAATTTCTATGAAGCAGACCGAAACAAGCAAGAGAAAATAGCATCATCAAACCAAACATGCCCAGGGAAGATAGACTAATCATTTCCATGGAATTTCATTGAAATTGAAATTTGGGTTCTTCTTAAATTCCTCACAAACAAAGATAAACATTCTTTTTCGGAGCTCAAGATAAGTGTCAGCGGTCATGTCCCCATTTTTATATTTCCGAAAGGCAGTTCTGTCATTCTCATCTATCCAAGAATCACGCTCTTTTGAGAAGTCCATTTTTTCCTCCATGACGTAAGCATCTCTATATGCAGGGTCATTCTCATCATCCTCACTAGAGGAAGCTTCTGAATCTGTTGTGTCTGAGTCAGATGACATTTCAGTTGTCACGGGCTGTGGAGGAATATCATTTTCTTCTTTTGCATGTGCAGCAAGGGATCTTGTAATAATGGTTCTTTCTATTTTGGAGCAATCTTTGCTCTTTATTGTGTGTCTATAACTCGGAGTAATAAAACCGTCTGCGTCAATTATCGGCTTCTTCCCTTTCTTAGTACTTGATTTCAGGAATTCTTCCTCCAATTGACAGGGTTTGTCAAGCTCATCTTGAATGGGATCATCTGTGTCAGATTGAGCTTCACCCTCCCCCTCCTGTTGACTAGTATAGGCCTTTGGAGAGAGCTCAGTGACATCTTCACTTGAGGTAGGGTCAACATTGATTTTCACTTTCCGATCTTTTAGATGAAAATCTTCTTTCGCTTGAGAAATCTTAGCCTCACTAGTCTCATGACCAACTTTATTAAACACATGACCTCCAGGTACAGAGTCCACCCCTATAGTATGAGGGCTGGCATTTTCACTGGTGTTAACCAGTTGATTGCTTGGGTTATTCTTGAATATCAAGTCATTCGCGGGAAAGCCAATCTGGTCAGTAGGTAGCATTTCTGGAGCAGTCTTTTCAACCCACACTGATTTGAAATGTGTCCGTGGGTGAGGTGGGTATATTTCGATCCCACATCTTTTAGTAGGACGACCAATTTTAAAACATTTCTTGCAAAAATCTGGGACATTCTCAAACACTACAGTCTGTATAAATCCAGACCCCCCATTTTGTATCCAAAATCTCGAAGGCAACTCTTGAGAGATATCTATTTCTGTGCATATCCTTGCAACCGAGGGGCGTGTCAAATTTAGTGTAGCGTGATCCATTTTGAGAGGCTGACCAAAGAGTCGAGCAATTGAGAATAAAGCATTGTGTTTGAAAAGGTGCAAAGGTAGACCCGAGAAGCCAAGCCAAACAGGGACGATGGGGGGTTCAGTATCAAAATCAAAATCAGGTGACCATTTGAAAACTTTCATGAAAGAACCCCCAAAAGAAGGTTCCTGAAATTAAATAGAGGAGAGGAAGGTGAGGATCCCTAAAATGATTCTGTGACTTCAGAAGCGTCTGAGTGGATTATTGAGAGATTGGGGCATATTATAAGGAATATAGAGAGTTGAGGTTAGAGTATGTTCATGCTCTGAGGGTTTCTAGTGAAGATAAATGGGAACTTGGGTGGGATTATATAGGAAAATAGTGAGATTTATTTATTATTTTGGTTTTGGTCTCTAAATAATAAAATTTCTAAAACCAAAAACCATACCATGGTATTTTCTCATGTTATATACTAAAAGGTATTGTTTTTCTTTGATTTATAAGTTCTTTGGCCGAAATTATAAAAATAATTCACTGTATTATGTGGAGGTGAGTCACACTCTTACAAAAACAATTTTAAATAATTAAAATATATTATAGGTTTTATAGGATTTATAATGGCTTTAGAAAATAAATAAAATAAACATAAAATAAAATATTTTTAAATATAAACCATTTATTTGGTAGTTTATTACATTTATATTAATTATTACAACACGTTTTGTTAATTATAATTCTATAAAACACAAAGTATATTTTTATGATATTTAATTTTTACCTAAAAATTCAACGGTCTCAGAAAATTATGAAAAATTAACCATTGGATAATTTCGAGGTTATGATTCCAAAAATAATATTAATTTTCTCTAAATAGTTTTCTAAATATGTGAATTTTCACTTTTATATTAATAACCAATATTTATTGAAAATGATTAGTTTTTAATAATAATTGTTTTCAAACACGTATAAAAATTACATTTGAATTCTTAAATATTATATAATGATTTATGTATGATAAAAATTATTTAAGAATATTAAAATATTTTGTATTTAAAAAATAAATTAATTCATAAATTCATTAATTTAATATAAATATTTACCAAAAAACAAATAGTGCTTTATTTTATCAAAATAAAAATAATTTAAAATGTAAAAATAATAAAATGAAAATATATTCATTATTCTATAATAAATTTACATATTTGTATTGATAGTTTCTTGATACATGTCCATTTAATACACCCAAAAACTCCCTAAGAGTATTTTTCGTGACGATGGGAACTTTATTGGGCAGTTCGGCGAACATGGTTTGGGTCATGATCTCGATGAGCTTGAATTTCCCCCAGAAATGGTTTCTATCATGATTAAGTTGTTGGATATCATCTTGGGATTAGTCAATGGAACTACCATAAATTATATCTCCCTTGGAGGATCAAATAAATTAGCTTCATATGGTATGATCCTACTCGTTGCGGCCATCATTTCCATTCTCTCTGTCAATTTTATTTTTTAAATTCCTATGTTTATACTAATAACATAGACACTATTAAATGACTATATTATCAACAATGATGATTCTTATAAGTCATTAGATCCAATAGGATATAATAAAACAAAAAAAATGTATTTATTTTCTATAACCATATTTCATGATGAGACATTTAAATATATCAGAAAAGGTAATTTTATTTATAATAGTTCGATTCATTACACTTATGCTCTGCTCATGCTACCTGATGATATTTAATTTTTAATGACTATTTTTACCTATACTAATAATTTGAAATCACCATTCCTATGTTTCATTTTTCCAATGTTATAAAGATTAAATTTGAATAAATTATGCATAGAATGGTTTTATATAGATGATAATGACTACCTAAGTGGAATATGAAAATATGGTTATAGTGGTTCATGATTCTAATCATTATGAACTTTTTAATTATGAAGATTCTAATCTTTATGAACTTTTTAATTATGAATCCATGATGATAAGAGGTTATAATAATTCTCTAAAACTAAAAAAATAAAATGTCCTTGAGAATTTAATTGATCTGATATTTTAATTTTTATGTAATTAGTTATAGATAATGAAAATTAGGTCACATTCATCAGTATCAAATATGGAAATGTAGAGTTCATGTTTTCAATGTCAGATCTGGGAGTGTTGGTTTGGGGCTATTATAGTGCATATCAAAGTAAAGGTTTAATTAAATTTAAAGATTATGATATTTTCATATGAGGTTATAATATGAGTTATGGATAACATATTAGGACTATAAGAATATGTATGATCATATGTTATATATCTTAGACACCTCTTTCAGGTTTTTAGGAGTGATATATTTGGGTGATTAATAATAGTTTATGATATGTTTTATTAGGTTTAAGTATATATAAATATATTTTTTATTTCAATTATTCATTTAAATTATTTGAACATAATCTTTAAGGTGTTTGTTACCTTTATAGTATATATGATCATGGATATTGAAGTTAATATGGGAACACAGTTTTTATTTAATAGTTAACCATGAGATTAAAATGTGTTTTGGTGAGTAAGTGATTAATGTTATTTCAAAAGGTGATTTCAATAATTTTTTTCTTGTGAGCTGAAAGGTATGACATAACCATGGAGGTTTAAAAACTATTTAATATTTATTTTATTGAGTTCATTTGGGATATAGTTTTATTTATTTATGGAATGATATTGTTTTAAATTTGGGTATTACTATTTAATTTTAGAGATTAATGTATTATTTCATCATATGAAAGTTTATTAATTATAGGAATTATCTTACCATGTGGTAACAATTTTGATTTTTTATGTCAAATAATAGGTGGAATATCTTGATTATACCTTATATAGTTATTAATCATTAAAAATTTCTTTTAGTGCTTCAGAAATGAAAATTTATGAATGAATTCTCATTTTTTAGAAAAGAGATGATGTTACGGTGGAAATTGGATAAAGGATGAAGTTATAATTTCCAAGTAATTATATTATATAATTATATACCCTTATATGTTAATGTAATTAATAAAATCATTGAAATTTTGCTTAAAACTAATAATTTATCCTAGTACCTTCCTTTCTGATGACCTCATGGCCTTTTCAATCATCACAAATTTATGGTTCTGAAGTCCCTGCCTTTCTATTGATAATTATATTTCATGTGATCAATGATATCTATAACTCTCAATAATTATTTACTATTTTATTCCATGTAAAAATATTCACTTCCCACTTATTTTATCCTGTTAGGAAATTTTTTTCATTATTTCAGATGACCATTATAACTTTTTTTCTCTCTTATCAAGTGGATGTTTTATTAAAAAATTATATGATAGGGCATACAGAAAAATGTATTTTTAAATTTCAAACAATTAATTACTGAGATAAAGTTAAAACAGGGAAGAATAAATATATTTTTGTGGGGGATCATGTAAGATCCCAATATTTTAGAAAACAAAATTATGATCGATAGTGTATTCGTCACATAATATTGAGCTTAAATGCCCCTAATAAAAATAATTATTAAAACCAAGTCGTTAAATTGGAGGGTCTGAATATTATTAAATAATATATTTTATATATAAATTTATTTATTTATTTATTTACTATTCAATATAAATTATTTTTAAATTCTTATTAAATAATCAATCATATTTTTTTAAAGATATTTTCTTCTCCAAAAATATATTTTCATCAAAAATGTTTCTTATTTCTTTTAATGAACAAAATATTATAATAAATTTACGGTACCTTTAAAAAATTTATTGATAAAATTAATTTTATTTTGGAAATATTCATATAAAAATTTAATTAGGGTGAAATATTGGATTTTTCAAAAAATATTTATTTTTCAGTTAATAGTGAAAAATAATAATTCTTTTAAAATTGCATTTTTTAAATAAATTAATAAATTTTAAAGTATTATTATGTTATGAATAGGAATTAAATTAATATAATTATTTTTTAATTATATTTAAACTAATTAATTCATTTTGAATCAACTTTATATTGAATATTAGTGTATGTTTTACTATGTGTTTAAAAACAAAATTTTTGTAAAAATTGTTTTAAAGTGCATAATGTATCTCCATTTAAATTATTTAAAAAAACCTAATGAGGAATGATTTAAATTAATTTTATATATTATATATAAAAAAATATTTTTTTATATTTTTTTAATTTTTTTAATTTTTATTTATAGTCATAGAGTTTATATAAAATCATATGTTCATTGATCAATAAACTTCATTAAAACCTTGCTTTTCATCGTGCCTATTGGTCAAATAAAAAATTAAATTTTACCATTTATGTGAATTAAATTTAGTGAAATTTATTTAATATTTTGAATCATAATAATTTATATTATTTAATAATTTAAACTAAAATTTTTCACAATAATTACTATCTAAAATGGTATAAATAAATTACTATGGTTAAAGTGAAAAACGAATTTACAATGTGTTAAACTAAAAAGATAAGGGTCAAAATGAACTAAAACTAGCCTAAAAATTATTGACATATTTATACCCTATAATATATATACAATTATCAATTATTAATACTTTTAGTATGTGAAAAAAGTCGGTACACCATTTTATTTTCAAAAATTACAAGTGCCCCACTCAATGCACTTAGAAAAGGCCACCCACACAGTAACGACCCAAACATTCATTAATGGAAATCCCTATTGATATAATTAAATGCCTCTTTATGTAAAATGTTTATATAAAATGTAAAATTATTTGGTTTTATGTTAAGAATTTTAACTGTTTCTAATATAATCATTGAACAGTGATCACATGATTAGTATAAATATAGGTCTTTAACAAATCCAATTTACTCAGACAAAGGAAGTGATGGACTCATCCAATAGACATTCCCCATACAAAGCCCATTTGTCAGAGCTCAGAATGAAGGTGGCATAATTGGGAATCTCTCTTGACCAAGCCTAAGTCGAGCTTTAATATGTTAAGCTCGAGTGGGACCGCCTATGAGAGAAGTGGAAGTTGATAGAGATTACCACCCGAGTAATGTTATTCGAGCCACCCCAAGAGTCTTTCACAATCACACACCTTACTTTTCGGTCTTAGGTGGGTGATATAAGGGGTTATGTAATAATACCTTATCTCTATGTTTATGTACATTATATTTGTATATGGTAATGAATATACTTTCATTTTATTATTGTGACCTTGTAAAAAGTTTTTAAATCACAAATATTATCTTTAGTTAATATTCAACTAAGAAATATATTTTCGTGAATTAATGGATTTTAAAATTAAATAATATTTTAATATATTATTATTATTAGGAAATTAATTTTTTATTAATTATAAATGATTGTATAATTTTAGTAATGCAATTGTAATTTTTATTAAGTTTTGAAAACCATTTTTGTCAAAACCCATGAATTTTCGATAAATATCGGCTTTTATTTTCAAAGTAAAAATTAACATATTTAGAAAATTATTTTGAAAACATAAATATTATTTCTATAATCAGGATGTCGAAATTATCCAATGGTTAATTTTTCATAATTTTTTGAGAGAGTCAAATTTTTGGGTAAAAATTAAATACCGTTTAGATATATAATGTGTTCTATGACATCATAATGACCCAATAGTGATGTAATAAAATTATATAAGCATTATTTTCGGCCAATATATGTTTTAACATTAAAATAATTTTGTTTTGGAATTTTTTTACTTATTTTACAAAGCATTATTGGACCCTTCAAGACTTATTAATCATCTTGCCATTTTAAATTATTTTCATCGGGAGTGTGACTCACCTCCACATAAGCAGCCCAATTATATTAAGAAGTTAGGAATTTGACGTTATAAGATATTATTTTACACTTCCCTTTTCCAAAAACCTTTGGAAAAACCCAAGGTATTGTTTGTGGTTTGGATTAGTTTAATGTGAGGTGTCCCAAACCTAAATAATAAAGAATTCCCTCACCTTTCCTATATAAACCCACCCAAGCTCCCACTTCATCCTCACTCAAATCATTTAGAGATTGTCAAAAATATGAAATCCTATCTCTATAATCCTCTCCAGGTTCCCCATTCTCCCAAGAAGCCTCTCTCAATCCTCTCTCAAGCCTTTGGAAGCACACTTCCAAAGTAAGGGATTTTCTTCCTTTCTCATTTTTGTCCAATATTCTTTAAATTGTTATGCCCTTTTAAAATCAATTATAAATGTTGGGGTACGGTTTCTAACCTCCCCTACACTACCATATTTATGTTTTAATTCTGTTATACCCCTTTTGTCTCATTAAATTCCTCCCATGTATACCTGTTACTATGCCGAAATTCCGAATCAATTTCTCTCTCCTCATTTACATTCAAGCAATTATTTTTTATCATGACTCTAAATTCCATTACAATTGTTGGGACATGTATCTATATGACCCCTTTAATATCCATTTCATGTAAATATTATGAGACACCCCTCTATTTCTCATCAACCATTTTTATGAATTCTTACGTCATGCGGTTATGCTGCCGAAATTGCGTCGTTGTTCCAAGCCAAAGTCATTGTGTAGTGAATACCATGCCCATTTCTCTATCAAGGGTATTCACCTTTATGAACATTTAATTATTGATTAAAGAGTTTCATTTATTTATTTCACATTCCTTTATTATGGAATAAATGATGATGGTTTATGAATCCATGTTATATGATCCATGTGGCACACTTATTCATGAAATGAAATGTTTAAAAAGGGTGCGCCCTTATAGCACTCAATTTCATTGGGTAAAGTATTGTATCATGATATGTCAGGTGAAATGGGTGTTTACTCATTCTAATTTACGTTAAACAAGGGTTTACTCATGCTTCATGTGCAATGAGTATTTACTCACGCTCCATGTGCAATGAGCCTTGGCTGATGCTATTTCATCGTTAAGTGTTGTTGCCACATTTCCATAGGTTATGATTATCATGATTTATCATGACTTTATATTTATTCTTATATTGTGCTCTATTGATATTCCTATTGTCTAACATGTATTTTATTCCTTATGTTATTCCATGATTATTCACTTACTGGGATTTATAGCTCACCCTTTTCTTATGTATGTCCTCAGGTTATCCCATGCAATGCTAAGTACGAGGGAATATAGTGATCATGTAAAATAAGTTTTCAATAAAGATGTTGTTTTTCATGTTTTATGTTATTATGTAATGAAAATAATCCCAAAAAAACTAGACCTCTCGATCTTCCATATTGTATCAAATGATGTTTATGTAATAAATTAAGTTTAATTGTGTAATAAAAAGCAGTGTTATCATACACTCTCCTATAAGCTTCACTCCTTAAAACCCTTTTGGTTTAGAATAATCCTACCAAAATAATTTTCGAAATTTAATTTCATCATCATATAATCCTTTTTCCCAAATACATTCTATTTATACTTTAGGTATAATCCTCAATAGGTGATCCAAGAAAATAAAAAATTACTAACTATTAATATTTTTTTATTTCATCCTACACCACATTCAAATATTATTACAATATGATCGTATGATAAAATATGTATCTAATATATAATTAGATGATATTATATTAATTTAATAAACTAACTCCATATCGACTTCCACCAAATGGGATATGAAATCATCTTTCATGTGTGTGGAGGACTATTGTCTCGCAAATCGATGTCATTTGTTTTCCATTATCAACTCCAAAGGATTAATATAATGATACATTTAATGTATATATATATACATATATATATTATATTTTAATCATATTTAGAATTATGGAGTTATTATAACTTATTTATCTTTTTTTCATTCAATTCCATGGGGGTATGATTACATCGCTCGTGTGTACAGCGGACTACTGCCTTGAGAAGTGGTGTGATTCCTTTTTCACTAGTGTTATACATGGAAGGTAATAAGGATGATTTCATTGAATGTATGTGAAATAAATAAAATATTAATTATATGCATAACATACATATCATTCTAAAAAACTAGGACAATATATTTATACTTAAATTGAAAAATGATGACATCGTTTTTGTATGTGTGGATTATCGCCTCTAAGAAGGGATATTGTTCATTTTCTTCATCAAAAAATCACACGAATTATATATATACGTACATTAAAATAAATAATATTATATTTTTGATATTATATTTTTATTTAAAGACAAATTATTACATTATTTTTTTTTTAAATGATCATTGAAGAATGGAAATGTTACTCATGTTTATATATGGCCTATCATCTCTATGATCATAATTTATTTAATTTTTAATAACCATTTTTCATGATTTGTTTTAAAAGGATAAATGATGAATAAATATTATTATTGTTTCATAATTATTATTCTGGAAATTTACAAATAATTTCCTCTCTAAACATGTTCAACACATTGAAGTCATTTTGAAATAATGAACTATATGTCCTCAAAATAACCAACATTGACTTAATTAATAAAATATTTAAATATTTAATTAAAAGAAATAAAATAAATGGTTTTTCAATATCTTATTAAATCAATAAAATTTTATTAAGAAATCAAATAATTTATGTAATATTATTCTCGAGGATTTAAAAGACATACACGGAAATTTTGGTCTTAAAGTAATGTTTTTCTTGTCTCACTTTTATTTCTATGATATATTTTACATATTTACAAATTATTTAAATTTTATGGTTCATATAATAATCTTTTTAAATGTTATATAATTTATAATTTAGAATTAATCATATTTGGAGTTTCAATTTAAATTTTTTAAGCCAATGGTATTTGACTTGATAGTTACCATGTGGTAAATAATTTTATAACTCATTTTATTCTGATGAGGTTATATTAAATCATAATTTTATTTTAAATACTAATATTATTTATGTAAATACTTTTTGTTATAAAATATTTCTTTTCAACTTATTTTTTTATTCACATTTGATACACATAATTCGTTCATTGATTAATTATCACTTCAATGTTATGATCATTATAAGGGTTTCTTATCATAAATTATCTTCTTTGGAACATATGTTATGTTATACACCTATAATAATTTATGAAATTTTTATACATCCCCTATGATATTTTAAATAAAAAATCTCCACATGTTCATGATATTTAATGTTTAATTTGATTTTATTCTTTCATGGGGCTTAAAATTGTAGAGTTAAAAAAGTGGAAAAGGTTTTATGTTACCCTCCCCATTCATTTAAAGATTGTTTATATTAAAGATTATTTTTGAGGAAACCATATGATATTATTTTCTTGAACTGAGTATAACTATTATAAACTATTTATTAATGTAGTTGACTTGTTTTTTTACATTTCCTTTATTCATAATTAAAAAAATGTCAGGAAATGTTTTTCTATATGATACAAGTCTAGAATTTTTATAAGATCCTTTATTTTTCTCTTCCATATCTACATCCTATAAAATGTATTTAAAAATTTACTCAACAAAAAATGATTTATTAAAACTATTTTTCACAGTCATAGACATTATTTTAAAATGTTGTTAATGTAAATTACTTACTTTTTACCAAATGATTCACTTTTGACTCCTTTTAAAAAATGTTTTGAAAAGAATATTTATTTTTATCATTTACAACAAGAACATATTTTCCCACAGTAATAACCATTGTTTTTTTGAACATTTCTTTTTTTCCATGGTTTTTCTCAAGGAAATGGTAATTTAATTATTATTTTTTAAAATTTTTATTTTTAAAAATCATTTTTAAATTGAAAATTCAATTTTATTAAAAAAAATATTTTCAGTGATATTTTAATACTACTTTCATTCATCAATATCAACAATACATGTTTTTATTTATGATAGAATGGTGATATTTTTTAATGATACTATCTTCATTATTTATATTTATTGATTATTAATGTTTCAAAGAGATTATTTTATAACCTGATTCCTTTTTTGGGGTTAATCATATTTCAAATAGATTATTATGTAACCCATTTATTTTCTATTAGATAATCATGTTTCAAAGATATTTTTATGTAACCTATTTATATTCTAAGATTTAATCATGTTTCAAATAAATTTTTATGTAACTTATTTCGTTTCAAAGGGGTAATCATGTTTCAAAGATATTATAATAGAACATGTTTCTCCTCCATGGGATAATCAATTTCTGAAAATAATAATGGTTGTTTCAATTATTTTATAATAAAATTAATGCTCTATATATTTTTCCCATGATGCAATTCTAGGAATTTTTTTATAATGATGGGTGGTTCTATTATAAACCATGGATGTGTTGTTCTGTTATAAACCAAATATGGGTGGTTATGTTATTAACTAAGGATCGGTGGTTTTTGATAAATCAATGATGGGTGGGTCTATTTTTTCCCTCCAATATATTGGGAACTATGTAGATGGAAGTATTCTATATTGGGTATTTAATTTATAATAAGTTATGTGAATATAATGTTCCATGATACTGTTGACGCTCCTTTTCATCACATTTTCTAAAAGAATGTAAAGGGAAATGACTTAGCACAAATTGATTCATCCTTTGAATAAAAAATCAAAAATCGACAAAGGCATGAACAAGGGATCAAGAGCACATGTGTCGTGCAAGTTATATCACTGTCGTGCAAGTATACTTGCGCGACGCATGATGGTCACACAAGTGACTTGCACGACCTAAGTGATAACATCCCGGGGTCTTCTCCTGCATATAAATAGACCCTGTGGGCCCCCATTCATGAGAGGATTTTTTCCAGAACCCTAGATTTGAGATCCCGGCGCCCTAGTCTCTTCTCAAAGCTTCTGAAGCACTTCTAAGGTAATTTCTTACCTAGAACCGAAGATATAAAGAGGGGGAGGAAGGCCTAAGTGTTGAAACTCATCAACACGTGCGCACCTGAGTTGCAAACCTTTAAAGGAAAAGGCCCCACTTGCGCACCTCCTTACTCGTTCAATAGAACTTGTGCACCCCTCTTCTGGAAGAACCTTAGGAGGATTCTAAAGGCTTTAATCAAGAGTCGCTCAAGTATAACCCTACTGGTTAAAACGGCGCTCAAGTACCCCATATGTCGCGCAGGCATACCTGCGCGACCAGGACTTGTGCGCCCACGCAGTACCTGCGCGCCTGCCAGGACTTGCACGCCCCTACCCTTTTTGGGTTCCCTTCTTGCCTATTTCACCCCTCTTAAGCCATTCCACCTTTCCTATTCAAGATTCAGTCTTCAAGAAACTTTTCAAATCCATTTAGGTCATGATTTCTTGATTTGAATTCCTTATCTAAAAGGAATTCTCTGGAAAATCTCTCAAAACCTAGTGACTTACACATCTTTATGTCATTAAAGATTGAGATTTAATTTATTCAAACTCATCCTTTAAGATGAGAGAACGCAATTGATTTGGGCCTCCTTTTCAAAAGTAAGTCCCAGTCATAATTCTTAACTTGGGCATCCTCCTTAGAAGTAATCCCCAATTCTTAAAATTCCCAAATCTGGGCATCCTCCTTAAGGGTAGGCCCCAGTCCCCAAATCTGGGCATCCTCCTCAGGAGTAAGCCTCAATCCTTAATTCCCTAAACCTGGGCCTCCTTTTTAGGAATAAGTGCCAGTCATAATCCTTTAACCTGGGCCTCCTTTTCAGGAATAAGCCCCAGTCATAATTATCAAATCTAGGCATCCTCCTTAGGAGTAAGCCCCAACCATAATTCTCTTAACCCGGGCTTCCTTTTCAGGAGTAAGCCCCAGTCTCAAACACGGGCATCCTCCTTATGAGTAAGCCCCAAGTCCCTTATTTTTTTCAAAATCTCTTAACCTGGGCCTCCTTTTTAAGAGTAAGCCCTAGGTTAGAGTATTCAAAATCTTCATAAAGCACATATACCTTTATGGACACTGCTCCTGGATTTCTTCCCTAAATTAAATCTTAACCTTTCAGTTATCGGTGTAGTCATACATACATAAGCCCCACATTATTTCTTATGATTTCATCTTTCATGGCACAATTGTCTACTTTTTTTTACCAATACCTCTTGTTTCTCACACTGAGCATGACTCACGTGAGCTTAGAGTGTAAAAGTAATTATGACATCCATTTTGAGCCATCAATTATAAACATCATACTCCCTTACTCGAAATACGTGGCTTCTGATTCCTTTTCTAAACAAAGGATACGTAGGTAGCCCTTCTGCAGGCTCGATCCCAACTCTGAAATAATCCATGTCTTTCTGAATGACAAAAAACTTCAAATTCCCCACTGAGTGGCTTTAAAACCAGCATGGTCATCATAATGACCAAGATACTTCTATATAAATATGTCTAAGGGTACCATTTACCAAGAATCTCTAATAAATATAGATGATTATCTATCGTTGAAGAACCTCGAATACATATAAAAGATTATCTAAATTTCCAACATATTGATCATTGATTATCAGATCTAAAAGAAAACTTATTTTTTACTTGGTAATGTAATAAGGATTCACGAACATATCGTAAATCTATAAAGAGAGTCCCGGAGTAGACAATAATTCCCCTCAAAAAGGTGTGATGAGTCCGACCTCCCATCCTCTCGACCAATGAAAATTATTAAGCCTCATCATTCCACAACTAATGAGCACCTTCCTTCGGAATGTAGGTCCGAATGGATGTGGAATCATTGGATGTTTCCGGTTCTACGAAAAAACCCGTTAGAAACCGATCGGAACGTTTGAACCTCCCATCAAAGGTGGTCATCCCCAAAATCCGGGGGAAACAAAAAATGGTCAACCCGACGTGAATCCTTAACCAAGATAAAATAATGTTTTACACATTTGTTAGGCCCCTATTTACAACTCAATGAGAGGTACAACAAAAACAATCATTGACAAATGTGCTCATACAAAAGATGTAGTGGCTGAATTTATCTTGATTACGTCTATTATATCAAACAGGCACTCTTTTCCAAGATCTTCTGCATTTCTAGAATGGCTGCTCTCAAGTTCACACCTGTGAATACTGCTACTGCAAATGCCACTACTGCTACTCCTGCTGGATCATCGTCCGTTCTAAGGATGATATCACCTACTCAGCGTCTTCAATGCGGGGTATCAAACATGCTGGTTAAGGATTACCGTCAACACGATACCATCCCAACTCTGGAGGCTGCCCGACAAGCCCTCCAAGTGAACAACTCACATCGGTCGTCCGGACAACGACGACCAGTGGTAAAATAGAAAGCAGTGCTGACTACCGTCTCTAACCTTTTAGGGTCGTTATCCCCGGAATGCAATCACCATTCGCTCCCTTATTTTGGGGAGGTGAATGAGCAGGTCCCTCAGGACCTTAATTGAAAAAAACAGGAGTCCTTCCTGATGTCTCCCACCAACAATCGCCGCCAGACTCGTGCGACAGTGCGCCCTCAACATGATGAGGGTACCGACTCCAGGAATTCGGCTCAGGTTCCTCGAACCCGAGCAAGCAAGACGAACCACCAGAGGAAGAATCCAGTCAATAGTGAGCAGCTTCTCATCTCTGCCATCTCTGGAGAAGTCCACCAACCTAACTTGGTGGCAAGCAACGAGCAGGCACATACACCTGCCCATTTTAATTCCGCTATCCGTCAGACTCATCTTGCAGCATCACGCCAATCCTTCTTGGAAATTCCGGTAGAGTACTATAGGCAGGAACATACACATTTCTATACATCATCAGCTAGTCAGCAGGCTCTTCTAACTACATATGATGGATCTCGTCAACCACGTTTGGAAAAGTTCAATTAGCAGGCACATACACCTATTCGTATTAATCAATCCTACCAACAGTCTCTCTTGGTAGCATTTGGAGAAGTTAGTCGGAAATCCCCAACAATAAATAAGAGGCAGACTCAACTCTCTGCCCCCACACTTGAGTACTGTCAGGATTCACTGACAGGAAAAGGAGGACAGGAGCAGGCACATACACCTGCTCCAAGCCCAGAATGGATGTATATTCTCGTTCCGGTAGCTGAAGTCACCAAGCATATTCTATCAATGGTGAAAGAGAAAAAGAAAATCCCTGCTCATATTCTGGATGCCTGCCAGGATATTATAACAACTTCAGCGGCATCTCAGGGAAAGACACATTAATCTATCCCTACTAGTGGAGTGACACATCAACAATTCACTCCGGAATAGACACACACATCTGTTCCAGTCAAAGAGGGTTGTGGGGCTTACTCCCCCATATCATACGGACAGCCAAGTCAGGCACATACACCTGATTTGAGTAGAGATCGTCAGCCTAACCTGGCCATATTTCCTGATCAGGCATATACACCTGCTTAGTGTATCCACTTTCTTCAACAAGTGGTTTCCAAGGCGAGTAAGAAGGCGTCTAAGAAAAAGACCTGCCCAGCACAGTCAGGAGATCAAGAGCTAATCTGTAATAAGTCCTTACTCGATGCTGGAGTTCCTAAAGCCCTCAAAAAATTATCTATTGAAATTCAAGATTCAACACCCTCATTTCCCAATAGTGTGAACATTAATTTCGAAGGACTTCAACAGACACTTCCTCATGAAGGCTTACTTCATGACCATTTGGTCCATCTCGAAGTTTCATCTTCAGATGAGAGCCACATAAACCCTCTGTGTGGTTAGAAGACCAAGGAGCAAGAGATCTTATCTTTTGATGTAACCCATTATGGTGGTCTTCCCCATGATGATGAATTTCGCTGCGAATGTCCTCTCCGCAGTAGTAATGCACATTTCCCGGAAAAACCTCCAGTGGACAATGTAGTGCCGAGAAAGACCTCTTATCTTGAGTCAATTGCAAATGCGAAACTAGTCATGTCTGAAGCTTCATCTCTAGCAGGTGAAACACTTTCTCAATCGGAAGATATCCCAGGGTGTAGGTCATTCTCCGAACCACCCCTAAGTCAGGCATATTCTAGTTTGATCAATTATTTCTCTACCAATCCTGTTGAATCCAATGAAGCAACAAGGAAACACCAACTCTGGTCAAATCAGGTAGAATAGTCTTCTTCAAATGACAAAGAGGAAATGCTGAACATGAGTAAACAACTGGCGAAAGGTGAAGTGCCAGTCATGTTTTGGCCTTTGGATGACTCTCAGTATAATATTCCAGAAATGTTGACAGAATATGAAATTCATGATATTCGTCTCAAAATATGGAAAACTAAATGTCAGTTGAAAAAGAAAGTATTATCTTATGATGAATATGAAAATAATCTTAAGATAATAGAAGGGTCACAACGTTAGATTGATTTGGTGTCTCTATCAGTCTCTCGATATCCGAAGGCTGAAAATCAGCAGATATCCCTTCAACGTTCATGCCTTGGCGCACTAAGAATATTGCATCAGTTAATTCCAATGCCCCATCTGGTATTCTTGTCAAAGGATTGGGTGTTCATGGAGCACTGCATTTCATGGTGCTCTCAAGTCAGCAAAGCCCGCCGAAAATGGTCTCATGCAATGTTATTGCCCATAACCGGCCACAGTCAATGGGCTTTGTTTATAATCAAAATCATTTCCAAGAATAGGCTCCAAATAGTTCCTCTCAAAATCAAAAATATAGAGAACAAGTTGTTGAATTACTCTTGCATCAAGCAAATGAGAATATTAAACAGGGGTCGCTTTTGGAGAATGCACATCACCAAGTGACAGAAGTGTCATAAATCATCCAACAGTCTTTTGAACCGGGTGATAAAAGCGGATACAGGTTAATGCATCCAGCTAATTTCCGGACTAAGGTTCACAAGATCAGGAGGACTATCAAGAAAGTATCAGACATAGCATGTTAAGAACCACCCCAGCTCGCCAGACTGGGGATTCTTTTAAACCAACCCTCGGAATCAACAACTTGGATTCGAGGAGTTGAGCGAGAACAGTAGGAACAGCCCCATTCCACTGGACTGGGGACTTTTTCAAATCATTAATCCCCTCCTCAAAGAAAGTCGGTCTTTTCTTGATTGGCGAAGAAACCTCAAGAGGAACGAAGAGCCAAATTATCAGGAGATTCCCTCCAAATTACGGTTCGTCAAGAAGTTCCTGAGGGATCGAATCAACAAAATGCAATGTATCATCAAAGACATGGAAGAAGACAATATCACAGAAATGATGATAGAAGGGATGCGATGAGTTATGCATCAATCAATTTCATCAATGTCGTTGTTGCTGATCCACCAGATGAGTCTCACTCAGGGGATTTAGATGAAGAGGTTCCTGCTCAAGAATATGTATGCACCAGAAAAAATGAAGAAGGTGTTTGTAAACGAAGTTAAAGGATTACTCAGAACCTAGGTAATCCTTTGAGCAACCCACTTCCCCGGCTCCGAAAAGGATCCAAAAAAGGAAAGTGAAACAACTAGGTTACATATCCTTCCTCTGGAGAAGGTCAATCCCTCTCACTATCGCAAAGGTTTGCGCAATAGGAGGAAGAAATAAAGGAATTAAGAAGGTTGAATGCAGAACTACTTCAGAGTATTCTTCTTCTGAAGCATGTTGTAGTCAGTAATCCAAAGTAATTTGTTGCATCTACTGAGATGGATCAAGAATATCCTCCTATCTCAGTACACCCTCACAAGTCTAATCCTACGGGTCAAGTGCAACAATAGTTGGAAGTGCTACCATCAGTCGCAGCACCAATCGCCACATCTGTCCAAGCTCCAATCATTGCACCTACCCAAGTCGAAGTTCAACCAGTTTTTCCTAAAAAGTTAATAACTACTATTGAGTCATTAACATCTCGGTTAGAAACTATGGAAGGGAAACATGCCCAAGTTCAACCAGAAAAGAAAGTTTACCCTGAATGGGTAAATTCAATTTCTCCCCCATCCAGTTTTGGGAACCCTGTATTCCCTATTTTCAATGGATCAGGCGATCCTGAACAGAATTTGACGCATTACGTGTCTTGTTGTGATCCTATGATGGAAACTCCAGAGCAAAAAGAAGCAGTGAAACTCATGTTCTTTGTGCGAACCTTGCATGGACCAGATTTTGTTTGGTATACAAGCTTGCAATCCCGGTCAATTACCGGATGGGAGGATCTTCGCCGAAAATTCCTCCTTCAATTCAGCTCAACTTTGCCAAAGACAATAGTTTTCGATCTTACAAACTGTAAGAAAAGGGAGAATGAAAGGGTATCTGATTTCATTGATCGATGGAAAGGATTAACATATTCCTTAAGTTTAGCACTCCCGCAAGAAGAATTTTTGCCAATCTGTGTGGCAAATCTGTGTGACGAATTACGCACACCATTAATCCCAGTGAAATACACCTGAGGGTTTCGAGACCTTACTTCAATTGCTCAGCAGATTAAAGATTCCCTTATACAGGCTAAGGCTAAATCTCGTGTAATTAAATCAGCTCCAGGAAGGAGAATGGGAAAAGTAGAAACCGCTACAGTTATTTTTAAACAAGCACCGGTACCTATTTCTACCTCAAAACATTCATCTTCTCTAAGGGCTCCACCTTCTATGCGCTAACAAAAAAGGCCTTTTCGTCCAGATGATCAAAAAGATCAAGGACGAAAACAATTTGAGGATCTAAAGAGAAAATCATACTCTTTCCAAAATGAACACGTTCCTGGTTATATCATTTCAGCTCTAGAAAAAATTTGGTTCAATTTCCAATACCCAAGATGCCAAACAAGAAAGGAGATGAAGACCGTCGTAATTATTTCCCTTTTCATCAAATTTTGGGGCATCCCATCCAGGAGTGTTTCGTATTCAAATACCTCCTGCAAAAGATGGTCGACTCAGGACAAGTCACATTGAAAGGCTCCTCAGCCTAGGTAGCATGTGTCACTACTACAGTTCCATAGAAGGAAGGTGAATGGAAAGAAGTCAAAAGAAAAAATGCACAGAAGTATGATGATTGGATGGTCAAAAAGACATTCAATCAAACTCATGCTATTTTGTGAACACAATTAAAGAAACCAATTGTGTCTTCTGCCATGAATGTTTCGGCAAAACCCTCTTCTTTAGAGGTAAAGTCCTCAAAGAAACGGCATGATTCAATGAAAGAAAAAGAATCAGAATAAGATGAGTATGTGTCAAAGCCTAAGTTTTCTTTGACTTTAGCGGACGTCATGCCATCTACTTCAAATCCACGGGCACTGCCCCACCAAACGGCAGAGTCAAAATAGGATAATCAGGCCGAGTCTTCATCAAACGAAGTGTTAATCTTTGGTTCTGTTAATATGATTTAATTAATAGATCCATATGCCAGTCGCAGTTTCGATTTCAATGATCTTGAATTCCCTGTATCAAACAGAGGAATCAGAGGAAGTTCCAGGGTCTCAGGATACAGGGGAAGATTTTCATCTTTCAGAAGCAACTATTCCAATTCTACCCCTGTTAGAACTGTGTACGCGGCAGAAACTCGTGGTAGAGCCCTTCATAGAGCTCAGCAAGAACAAGCTAGTTCTTCTACCAATAGGAAATTCTATCCTGGCACAATTATTTTGGATGACTGGTTGAAGCTTCCATATTCTTCCTCTCAGCAAACAAATGGATCTAATCGGTCTAATTTACCAAAACCAGGAATATTACCAAATCCCATCCCAATACAAGATGCATCAACTTCCAAAGCATCTGCTTCCAAGGTACCTTCTAAACCACATATTCTTATTGGGAAACACAGACCTCTAGATCAGAAGTATGATATATTGAAACAATTGGCCCATGTCCCATCCATGTTATCAATTCTGGATGCTCCGAATCTGTCAATAGATCTTCAGGAAGCACTCATCGAGGCTTTTTCAAGCCCTATAGAGTTTGAAACTGAAATTGTTGCTGTTGAGGTATATCACATAGAGATTAATCCTACAGAATGCCGTGAAATAATATCTTTTACTGATGAAGATTAAGATGATGGTGTGCATGGACATATTAGACCATTGTACTTGTCTGACAAGGTCAATGGCGTGGATGTTCGAAGATTTTTCATTGACAATGGTTCAGGAGTCAACCTCATGCACATTTGTACACTTAGTCACTTGGGCCTCACGGAATCTGATTTATCTCCTTCTACCATGATGTTATAAGGATATGATAAAAATGAACAAGAACCACTGGGTGAGGTAACACTAAGAACGTAGTTTGGAGATCTTGTATCCAATTCATATTTCATGGTTGTTGATCAAGACTCATCCTTCAACATCTTTCTTGGAAGACCCTCTCTACATCAACATGCGGATATCCCTTCATCATACCATCGATGTCTCAAATATTGTTTCGATGGTCAAGTTGGGACATTGTATGGTGATAGGGCCCCGTTCAAGAAATGTGAATCTCAATAAATTAAGGCGGAATTCTATCACATGAAGCAAAGGGAGAAATCCATAATAAAGGAGATTACCAAAGTTAATGCTCCATATGGTTTGGAAAAAATTCCAGTAAATCCATTTACACATGTGAGTACAGATTATGTGTTTCCAATTAGTCAAATTGTTGAGATATACCCAGATCAAAATACTCTTATGGAAAGATCCATAATGTCAATTATGGCAATCGAGCCAGACAACATGGGAGAAATTGGTAATCTACCAAGAAATGATGAAAGCACAAATGGTGACATCTTCATTTCATCTACTGAAATCCATCAATTATATGCTTCTCCAATTGGGCCAGAAGAAGTTATAGCAACATCGGAGGTGAACAATGATGCCGATTCTCAATCCATCATCTCCTATTTATTACCCAAAGAAGACCCTTCATCATCAATTGAGTCAGAAATGGATGCTTCTTCTTCAAGATATGCAAATTTTGACATCTCTTCGGATCATGAGAATTATACTTTATCATCTACTATGCAAGTAGAAAAGGAAGAAATAACACAAGATCAAGGATAAGAGGAAGATGTCAGAGATGCTCCTCCAGCATTTGAAGAGGGTATCTCTACCACTGTGGATGAACTTAGAGAAATAAATCTGGGTACAAAGGAAGATCCATGCCCACATTAATCAGTGTGTCAATGACTCTTGAAGATCAAGAGATGTATATTTCTTTTCTAATGAAAAATAGAGATATATTTGCTTGGAACTATACAGAAATGATCTGGCTTGATCCTGATGTTGCTACTCATCATTTGGGTTTACCAGAAGAACATCGATGATTTAAGCAAGCTGCGAGAAGAACACACCCAACTTATGCTTCCAAAATTGAAGCTGAAGTTGATAAGCTTATCAAAGATATCTTCATCAGAGAAGTTAAATATCCCAAATGGTTGGATAATATTGTCCCTGTAATGAAAATGAACGGACAAATTAGAGTTTTCATCGATTTCAGAGATCTTAATCGGCATTGTCCTAAGGATGATTTCCCAGTTCCGATTACAAAACTTCTAATTGATGAAACAGCTAGCTATGAAGCACTTTCCTTCATGGATGGATATTCCGGATATAATCAGATCCGAATGGCCCTAGAGGATGAGGAATCTACAGCCTTCAGAGCCTCTCCAGGTGTGTTTTTCTACCGGGTAATGCCCTTTGGATTAATGAATGTAGGTGAAACTTATCAGCGTGCCATGCATCGTATCTTCAAACCCTTCTTAGGGAAGTTTGTTGAATGTTATTTAGATGATTTGGTAGTTAAATCCAAACAATGTTCTAATCACATGGATGATTTTGAAGTCATATTCTGCAAGCTTCGACAACATATTTTGAAGATGAGCCCCTTAAAATGTGCTTTTGGGGTAACCTCGGGAAAATTTATCGGCTTTTTTGTACGCCGTCGTGGTATTGAAGTTGATCCTGATAAGACCAAGTCAATCCTTGGTATGTCATCTCCTCAAAATTTGAAAGAATTAAGATTACTTCAGGGACACTTAGCCTATAGTCGGCATTTCATCGCCAATTTGGCAGGCGAAAGTTTACCATTCACCAAATTGATGAAGAAGGTAGACACTTACCAGTGGACTGAAGAATGTCAAGAAGCATTGGATATTCTCAGGAAATACCTCTTGAGTCCACCGGTACTCATGCCACCTTTTGAAGGAAGACCACTTATCCTCTACGTGACAGCTCTAGAGAGATCATTGGGTGCCATTATTGCTCAAAAGAATGATGCTGGGAATGAAAACAGTCTCTACTATCTCAGTCGAACCATGCTTGAAGCAGAAACCTCATATTCAAGTATTGAGAAGTACTGTCTGGCATTAATCTTTGCAGTTCAGAAGTTGATACACTACCTGAAACATCATGAGGTCCAATTGGTATCTCGCAATAACCCGCTCAAATTTATCCTTAGTCGTCCAATGCTTACTGGACGTCTGGCAAGGTGGGCAATTATTTTGCAATAATTCGACATTCAGTATGTGTCTCAAAAGGAGATAAAGGGCCATGCTATGGCTGATTTCCTGGATGAACACCCTTCAGTAGAAGATACATCTTCAAATATTGAACTCCCTGATGAGGAAGTCTTCTCTATTCAAGAAAGTCATCAGGCATGGGAAATGTATTTTGATGGTGCATCCAGAAGTCCAAGAGGGAGGGAAATGGAAAATCCTAAATTCAACAAATTTGGATTAGGAATTGTGCTCATTTATCCAGAAAAGGCAGTGTTACCTTATTCCTTCTTATTTTGGGAAGGTGGTACCAATAATGAAGCAGAATACCAAGCTCTCATCGTAGGCTTGGAATTAGCGCTTCAAGCACAAGTGAATCACTTAAAGGTGAAAGGTGATTCAGACCTGATAATCAAACAAGTCAATGGGGATTATTCCATCAGAAAAGAATAACTAATCCCTTTTTATGATTTTTTCATAGAGTTAATGGTAGAATTCCCTTTGGAACCGACATTTTCTTATGTCCCAAGATTACAAAATGCTCAAGCTGATGCATTGGCTAATATAGCCACAGCTCTGGAAGATCCATATCAAGACGAGACAACCATCAGTATTTCCCACCATCGTGCAATTTCACCTTATGTTCGAATCAAAATAGAGGAAATTAATGAAATTTGTCCCATTCTTGAATGATATGGTCATACTACAGGATGGATGTTACCTATCAGGGAATACCTTCAAAATGGAACACTTCCACCTGATAGAGCTAAGAAAGAACAAATCTAGAGACGTGTGATTAATTTTACTCTTTATGATAGACCAGATCACCTAGAGAAAATTCTCTAAAAACGTGATTTTGATGGAGTTCTCTTCAGATGCATTGATGGTGAAGAGATAATGGTTTTCATGAAAGAAGTGCATGCAGGAGTCTGTGGTGCCCACCAGTCTGGACATAGACTATCTGATCAAATTTGATGGCTTGGATACTTTTGGCCTTCAATGATACAAGATTGGGTCAATTTCACAAAGAAGTTTCATTCATGCCAATTAAATGCCAACTTCATTCATCAACATCCAGAGTTACTTCATACAGCCAAATACTAATGGCCATTTGCCACATGGGGAATGGATGTGGTGGGACCTTACCCTTCGTATACGGCCAAGCAGTTTAAGTACATTCTTACTGCTACTGACTTCTTTTCCAAATGGGCAGAGGCAATACCTCTCAAGGAAGTCAGTTCTAAATGCATTGTTATCTTCATCAAGTCTAACATCATTACCAGATTTGGTGTCCCTCATACCATATTGATAGACAATGGTGCCGATTTCTGTTCATCCGAGGTGAAGAAGATGTATCAAGAATACAACATCAAATCCAACCATTCGTCTCGATATCATGTAGCTGCCAACGGCCAGATAGAAGCCTTTAACAAGACTCTTTCAAATATACTACAAAATTTGGTAGATAAAGATAAGAGGTCATGGCCTGATAAAATCTTTCATGCTTTATGAGATTATCAGACTACCGCCCACACTGCAACTCGATCAACTCCATATTCATTGGTATATGGAACGGAAGCTATCTTTCCCATTGATGTTCAACTAACCTCGCTCAGAGTTTCCATTTGTGATCAACCATCTACAGATGAACAATCTCAAAAGGGATTGAATGAATTGGAATGGTTAGATGAGAAAATATTGTGCACTTTGCACCACTTGGAAGTCTATCAGAATCGAATAGAACGAGCTTTTAACAAAAAAGTTCATCTTCGTTCATTCACTCAGGGAGAATTGGTATTAGTTCTCAAAACTCCAATGATACCAAGAAAGAAACCTCCCAAACATGAGGGAAAATGGGAAGGACCTTATTCAATACATATGGTCTACTCCAATGGAGTGTATTCATTAATCTCGATGGAAGGAGAACTCATCACTTCTCCCACCAATGCCATATTTTTGAAGAAGTATTTTGTATAAACTGCAAAGTATGTACTATGTCCCTGCAACATGACACTAAACTGTGTAGCACCAGCTCTTCCTTTCTATATGACTTTAAACTATACATCAATGGTCCAGTATGACGTTAAACTGCAATTTCGTCCCACACGACATTAAACTATGAAAAAGTTCCCTAAATGGTCCAGTATGACCTTAAACTGCAACTCGGTCCTGTATGACCTTAAACTACATCAATGGTCCAGTATGACTTTAAATTGCATCCTCAACGGTCCATGCATATGACCCTAAACTATTTGCAAGTCCCTTACGTCCAGCAAGATGTTAAACTATGACGTCCTAACTACATGATGCTAAACTGTATAAAAGTACCTTATGTCTGGAAAGACGTTAAACTACATAATCATCAAAGGTCATGTATGACCTTAAACTACACTTTTGTCCAGCATGACATTAAACTGCACCATCCAAGGTCCATGCATATGACCTTAAACTATTCTAACTTTCATCCAACATGGCGCTAAACTGTGGAAAAAATCCCCAATGCGTCCAACATAATGATAAATGATGTACTCTTTTGTCCTCACTGCATGACATTAAACTGCACGATCCCATTTTCATCCAATATGACGTTAAACTCTATTTTCCCCATTGTCCTAACTACATGATGCTAAACCATACAGAAAGTCCTTGATACATCCTACATGACATTAAACTGTACTTTGTCCCTTCTATATGACACTAAACTGTGCATCACCAATAGTCCTAACTGCAAAACATTAAACTGCATAGTCCCTTCATACGTCCTACATGACGTTAAACTGTGCATCGTTAAGTTTGTTTCTACCTCTTTTTTCTCACACCGAGTATGACTCACGTGATCTTAGAGAAAACCTCAACCATAACACTCTCTTTGGGCCGCTAACCATGTGTAAGTCGCAACAACATTTTTTTAGGTCGTTGACCCCAAGAACAACTTGATCATTAATTCATTCTTTAATTGAACTACATGGACTTTTATCCTTTCCTTCTAGGCTGGGTATGTAGGAAACCTCCAATGGTTCAAGCCCAAAACCAATCTCTTCACATCGGTTCACCTCCATCTCATACGATGTTGATTCGTGAAACCGCCCCTAGAATCAATATCATTACATTGGTTCACTTTCGTCCTTGTTATACGACGTTAAACTATACAACATTTTTTCCAGTATGACAATAAACTACAATATTCTTTGATACCCTCACCTGAGAGGGAACCAATATTTACATTTATTTTTCAATCGTTTTTCATTTCAAAGACTACGTGCATACATGGCAACGCCCAAACCTTTTATCATGGGTTAAACCCTCATTGTACTAAAGTCCCCTTTCACCCTTCATATGTATGAACCAAATTTGTACAAAGGGTATTTCTAGAACTATGTGGGCTTGATTACCATCCTTATGGGATACGTAGGAACGTTCATGTGTCCCTAAAATCTAGCCCCAAGTCTTTGGGCCTAACCCCAAATTCTACTTTCACTCCCTTGGCTGAAAAGTCCCCATGAAAACACACACTGTGTACTTCTTACAATAGTCCAAGATCTATGACCCTAAACTAAGATCTCTAATCCTTTTGTCCCACATGACGTTAAACTGTAGTTTAAGAACTACGTATGGCTTGATTCTCATCCTTATGGGATACGTAGTGAAGTCCAACATTTCAATTCAGGACCCAGCCACAACATTATTATGGTTAGCATTGATATGTGTGTCGTTGAATACATTGAACAATATCTATCTTTATGTTTCATAATCCCAACCTTAAATATTTTCAGATCCTCATAACCATTTTCATGATTTCTAGTCACAAAAATGTCAAACTTCTGAGAGTTCTTTTGCCTGACTATGCAGCACGTGCCCATAGGAGGCCTTGCATAAACAGTCTACATAACAGACTTGTTAGCCAAAAGATACTATTATTTGACTATGCAGTCAATTCCCTTAGGTGGCCCTGCATAATTCGACCCCCTAATGGGTTTGTTAAATAATGGTAACTTCATTATTGGGAAGAATGCCACTTTTTCCCTTATTTGTCTTAAATGACAGTATGTAGGGATTTGCAAAAATATCCATCCTTAACATATTTGTCCCATATCCTTTTTCATGATCTGAAAGTATTCAAATCTATGGTTTATATTCTCCTTCCCTACGTTTGGTTCAAACCTTCGTAGGAGTGATATTCATCTAGTTCTTCGATAATCTTGTTCGGAAATATCTTCTCCATATTCAAGTACCTATTTCCATACAGCAAACTCTATACTTTGGAAGATTTGAATCTCCATAAACATTCACTGGCTTTTAGCACTAGGAAAGTAAGTTTCTGAGATTTGTTTTCCCTGACTATGCAACACATGCCCATACAAGGCCTTGCATAAACAGTCAAAATAACAGACTTGTTATCCAAAAGATACTATTTTATTTATCTATGCAGCCAATGACCTTAGGTGTCCCTACATAATTCAACCCCCTAACGGGTTTGTTAAATAATGGTAACTTCATTCTTGGAAACTACTTCTTCTAATGCCTTTTAGATCTTTTTCATTTCATTTCTCAGAATCAAATATTCTTAAGTCATAGGTTACATATTTTCCCTCATACTTGAGTATGGTACTATGTTTTAAGATGAGTTATCAAGTAATTGAGTCAATTATAACCCATTTCGGTCAAAGATATTTCGACCTTAAACATTAGCCTTTTTATATCCGACGTGCATGACTTTAAACTGCCCATAAAAGACAAGGGAACTCTGAATAAAAGTCAAGTTCCCAGCTCACTAAACATACATTTTGTATGATTTAGGTATCATTGATCAATTAAAAGGTTTGAAGTTTGAAGGGTTATTTACATTAATCCTAGTAAAAATCAAACTATGCTTACTAGGCCCATTGGCTTAAGTAAAATCTAAAGCATGTAGAAAAAGAGAATGGAGGTATTAATGAGTGAAGGTGAAACTGTTTTTCATTGATGCACAAGAGTTAGAAGGACATCCACAGATTGGAGTCTCTTCTCTTTTCCAAGGATATTACAAAATACTATCAACATAAGCATTCATTTGATTTACGGCATCCTGAGCTTCATCAACAACCACCTGGAATTCATTCATTCAACTCGATACAATAAGAGATGTGGTGATACTAGCTCTTCTTGGAAAAATTGTAAAAGAATGTTCTTGAGTACGGTTTGAGAAAATTTTATGCTCATCAAACAGTGAATCTATTTCTGTCCAAGAGACATGGAAGATGGATACATGGATTTGAGAATGGAGCATTGGAAGTAAAGAGCCATTTGGAGAGAGTACTGTTTTAAGATATTGCTCTAATTCCATGTTTGTCTTCTCTCCACCAACCGGAAGCAGAAAACATTTCATCCCATGGGTTTTCCATTTTCATATCTGCAAGGAAATGGCATGGATGGAGAATTGGAATGTTCACACCATTGTTGTTGCTCTTAATGCACAACGTAACCGAAATAGAGGAGTAGCAGTGCACCTGCATTTCAGGTGTATAGTTCTTTGCATTTTGAACATTGACTCTTTGTAGATGACCATGACCACACAGAGGAAGATAGATGCTCTCTGTGAAATTAAGATGATATCTCTTCAAGTACATAGCTAAATTTGGGAAAGTGCTATCACAGATATCATAGTAATCATGGCCAATGATGTTTATCATGTCAACAATCCGCTTGCTAGCCAGTTCATCAGTCGTTCCAATTCTTCTGGGAGCCATTGAATCTGCACAAAAGTTGAATAAACTAACTCTTAAATGGGTTTATTTTTCATAAAACTTGTGACTAAAATTCATAAAAATGGAAAAGGCACTAAGGAGCGCAAGTCTAAAAATTGGTGCGCAAGTATGGGTGTGCTGCGCAAATAATTGGAATGCAGGTATCACCGCACAAGTCAAGTTACCTTGACATCAGTGCACCATCAAGGAAACACCAGAAAACAGAGAAACCTGCGCAGTGAAGGTGACCTTCGCAGTGAGATCTCGAAGGGTTGATGTTCGGAAATCCGGATGCTTTGTACGGAAGGGAGGACCTCTATTTATAGACGCATCCTGAACCCTACATGCCATACCCTGGCCGACTAAAGGCCGTACCCCTACGCGCCGAATTCTGCGCGCTCGAATCTCATTTGTGCGCCCAAACCTGTGCACCAACTTTCCATTGGTTTTCTTCTTTTTCTCAGAGTCAAATCCGCATTTTTTTGGATCCAACTCTGAGGGGGGGCTTTTTTGACTCTCATATTCGTCACATTGTCTAAAATAATGGAATGGGAAATGACTTAGCACAAATTGATTCATCCTTTGAAGAAAAAATCAAAAATCGACAAAGGAATGAACAAGCGATCAAGGGAACATGTGCCGCGCAAGTTATATCACTGTCAGGCAAGTATACTTGCGTGACGCATGATCGTCTGGCAAGTGACTTGTGCGACCTAAGTGATAACCGCCCGGGGTCTTCTCCTGCCTATAAATAGACCCTGTGGGCCCCCCATTCAGGAGAAGATTTTTTCCAGAAACCCAGATTTGAGCTCCCGGTGCCCTAGTCTCTTCTCAAAGCTTCTGAAGCACTTCTAAGGTAATTTCTTACCTATAACGTAAGATCTAAGGAGGGGGGAAGGCCTAAGTGTTGAAACTCATCAACACTTGTGCGCCTGAGTGGCCAAACCGTAAGGGAAAAGGCCACACTAGCATGCCGCCTTACTCCTTCAATAGAACTTGCGCGCCCCTCTTCTATAAGAACCTCATGAGGATTCTAAAGTCTTTAATCAAGAGTCTCTCAAGTATTACCCTGTTGGTTAAACCATCGTGCAAGTACCCCATATGTCGCGCAGGAATACTTGCGCGACCAGGACTTGCGTGCCCACGAAGTACCTGCGCACCTGCCAGGACTTGCACACCCCTACCTTTTTAGGGTTCCCTTCTTTCCTATTTCACCCATATTAAGCCATTCCACCTTTACTATTCATGATTCGGCCTTCAATACACTTTTCAAAGCCATTTATGGCATGGTTTCTTGATTTGACTTCCTTATCTAAAAGGAATTCTGTGGAAACTCTCTCAAAACCTAGTGACTTACACATATTTATGTCATTAAAGATTGATATTTCATTCTTTCAACCTCATCCTTTAGGATGAGAGAACTCAATTGATTTGGGCCTCCTTTTCTGGAGTAAGTCCTAGTCATAATTCTTAACTTGGGCATCCTCCATAGGAGTAAGCCCCAATTCTTAAAATTCACAAATCTAGGCATCCTCCATAGGGGTAAGCCCCAGTCCCCAAATCAGGGCATCCTCCTCAGGATTAAGCCACAAACCATAATTCCCTTAACCTGGGCCTCCTTTTCAAGAATAAGCCCCAGGCATAATCCCTTATCCTCGGCCTCCTTTTCAGGACTAATCCCCAGTCATAATTCTCAAATCTGGGCATCCTCCTTAGGAGTAATCCCCAACCATATTTCTCTTAACATGGGCTTCCTTTTCAGGAGTAATCCCTAGTCTCAAACACGGGAATCCTCCTTAGGAGTAAGCCACAAGTCCCTTAATTTTCTCAAAATCTCTTAACCTGGGCCTCCTTTTCAAGATTAATCCCCAGGTTAGAGTATTCAAAATCTCCACAAAGCTTATATACCATTACGGACCCTGCTCCTAGATTTCTTCCCTAAAGTAAATCATAACCTTTCATTTATCTGGGTAGTCATACATACATAATCTCCACATTATTTCTTATGATTTCATCTTTCATGGCACAATTGTCTAATTTTTTTACCAATACCTCTTGTTTCTCACACCGAGCATGACTCACGTGGGCTTAGAGTGTAAAAGTAATTATGACATCCTTCTTTGAGCCATCAATCATAAACATCATACTCCCTTACTCAAACTACGTGGGTTCTGATTCCTTTTCTAAACAAAGGATACGTAGGTATCCCTCTGCAGATTTGATCCCAACTCTGAAATAATCCATGTCCTTCTAAATGAAAATAAACTTCAAATTCCCCACTGAGTGGCTTTAAAACCAGCATGGTCATCATAATGACCAAGAGACTTCTATATAAATATGTCGAAGGGTATCATTGACCAAGAATCTCTAATAAATACAGATGATTCTCTATCGATGAAGAACCTCGAATACATATAAAAGATTCTCTAAATTTTCTACATATTGATCATTGATTGTCAGATCTAAAGGAAAAATTATTTTATACTTGGTAATGTAATAAGGATTCACGAACAAAACTAAATCTATAAAGAGAGTCCCGGAGTATACAATAATTCCCCTAAAAAAGGTGTGATGAGTCCGACCTCCCATCCTCTCGACCAATGAAAATTCTTAAGCCTCATCAGTCAACAACTAATGAGCACCTACCGTTGGAAATTAGGTCCGAATGGATGTGGAATCATTGGACGTTTTTGGTTCTATGAATAAACCCGTTGGAAACCGATCAGAACGTTTGATCCTCCCATCAAAGGCGGTCATCCCCGAAATCCGAGGGAAACAGATACCAATAAGTTTTATCTATTATAATTATATGTTTATAATGTTTCTTATGATCAATATTGATATCACATGGCACATGATTATTTATTCTAATGACTCTTAACATAATTAAAGCCTTATCCTATGTTATTGTGCTTGATGATTTAGGTAATGCTGGGTATGAATATTATTTTTCTTTCCTCATGAACTTTGACTATGTCATCATACCCATATTATATTCTTATTCTCCATGATGACTTTCAATTGATAATTATTATGTTTACCCTTATTGAGTTTTTTATCTCACCCACATTATGTTTTAATTTCCCTATGTTACAAAGATTGAGGTTAATGTAATTATTTTTAGAAGTTTCTTATAAGAATTATTATGATGACCTAATGTGGAATATGAAAAGTTTAAGTATAATGCGAGATGATTTCCATCTTTGTGAAATTGTTTTTTATGAATCCATAATGTTATGTATTTTTCGTAATTCTCCAAAACTCTGAACCTAAAAGGTTCTTGAAAATTTATATGATCAAATATTTTAGTGTTGATTTTTTAATTTTTGGATAAAAAAAATTGGGTGACCATAATTGGTATAAAAGCAAGAAATGTAATGTTTTTGATTTCAACCCTAGATCCAGGAGTGCAGGTTTGTGGATATTACTATTATTATTAAAGCAAATGTTTAGATATCTAAGGAGATTAGCATGTCTTCATGTGTGGTTATTATAAGGTTTAATGATACTATACTATGTATATGTGATTAATAATGATCATAATTTCAATTAAGTAGACACCCCTTGGAGGATTTAAGTGATGAGATATAAAAGGGATTAATGGAATTTTAGGAGACCTTTTATTAGGATAAAGTATTTGTAAATATTTTATTTTACGTGAAGTATGCATTTACATTTTTTTTAAAAAATGTTAATGTATTGAAAATGTTTTGAATTTATATAAAATTGGATATTGAGGTAATTATGGGAACATGAGTTTTATCATATAGATAATGAAGGTATTGAAAATTTATTTGGTGACTAAGTTATTAATGTTATTTGAAAAATGATCCCATATTTTTTGGATTATATGATTAAAGGTATGAGATAACTTTTAGGTAAAAACACTATTTAATGTTGATTTTACTAATGTTATTTGGTACATTGGTTTATTTATTTGTGTGATTATTTAGTTTTAACAATTGAATTACTATTGAAATTTAGAGATTAATGCATTATTTCATCATATGAAGTTATATTAACTATAGAAATTATTATACCATGTGCTAAAAAAATTTAATGAATAAATATAGGTGGAATAGCTTGATTATCCCTTTTATGATTATTTTTTGTTTAAAAGTTTTTTTTAGTGCATTATGCATGAAATTTTCATCCTGAATACTATTCATTTGGAGAATAAGATGATATTATGATAGAAATTATCTAATTGATGACATTAGTTTTCAAGTAAGTATATTTTATTATTTTAACTTTGATTGTGAAATAATTCCTCAACTATAGGAAAAGGTTCTAGAAACAAAAAAAATTATCCTAGTACCTTCATTTCTGATGAATTGTGTAACACCCCAAGCTTCTACGGTATGCTTCTCTTTGAATAATGTGATAGCGTGTGTTGTACGCAACACCGAGTTCTAACACACCATAACTAATCAAACTAGCCGTTATGAATAGTAATACCTAATTTTTGAAATTATATATATTTTATATTTGAAAATGGACTTCATTTTTGGATTCGGAATATCGAATTTAGCCTAAGGTGAAATTTTGGTACATTTCGGATAACTTTCATATTTTGATGAATAGTGAAAATTACTAAATTTTAATTAAAAACAACTTTTTTAATCAAAATAATTAATAGTGATAAATTATGAATTTGAGTGGTTTTAAAGTATATTTAGAATATATTTTTACCATTTAATATAATGTTGGTCATTGGACATAATTTTACAATTAAACCGAACATAAACGAGTGTCAATCTTTTGATAGTTATTATCTCTTAAAAACACGCTTTTTGTTTTGACAGCGGGATTTAATTTTAAATTAATTTCTGCCACTTCTGTGTTTTGAATTTAGGAAAATGGATTCCATATTTGGAATCAGGATGTTCAAATTGTGTAAATAGGTAACTTTTATTTTTAGACATTTTGAATAATTACTGCGGTAAATATTTTATTTATCATGGTTAAGGGTAAATCCGGTAAATAAGGGTTAAAAAATAATATTATAATAATACTAAATTACCCTAAAACGTGTATTAACCCTATTGGTTGATACATGGTTGACCATGGGAATATTTGGGTCTATTTTGGGACCCCATGGATCCACTTGTAAGTGATAATGACGCTTTATTTTAATTTAGTTAAAATGAATACAAAAATGACACAAGCATATATCTTTTAGAACAACAATTGTTACATATAGTTATATATGTTGGATTTTAGATTATAAATATTCATTAGAAAGATAAAAAGATTTCCTACATAATGATATTTTATTTATAATTTTTAGACATTAAATAATTTATTTTATATATGACACAATGATGATGCAGTAATTACTATTATAGTGAAAAATTACAATAATTGATATTATAAATACCCAAATAAATATAATATGAAACTTTTAATGAATTAAAATAATATTATAGGATAATATGATATATTAGGATTTATGTAATTGACTTTTTTCGAAGTAATCAATCTGTTATGAGTTTCAAAAAAATCAACTATTGAATAGTGTCAAAATTGACATAAAAGAGTTCTTAAAAAGAATATTATATTATTAATTGATATTAAATTCCTAAAAATCTAAGGTTCGGCCAAGAGACTTATATCATGATAGGTTCATCATTAATGTACCACTTGGGGGTCTCTTGGATGTATATAGTAAGTTTATTAACCATATTATATAAAAATACAAAGAGACATTGTAAAAGTGAAACAAATTAACTTAGAGTTAATACTTAAAAATAAGGTTAATATAAGTACCCAAACCTGTCTAAATTCTATTTGTTGAGTGGTTTTAGACCTATCCCCACCTGAACCTTTGAATAATCAACTTTGGAGCCTTTATAAACCGAATATGAATTTATTATAAATTAATATTTCTAACTTTTCCAAAGGTGCCCCTCACCCCTCTTATAAAAGGGCACTCCTCCTTCTCATTTCTTCACACCTCTAAAGCCTTTTGGTTCGGCCAAACTCTGCCCAAATACTCTCCCAACATCCCTCACTACAACCTAGAGGCCTTAGTTTGATCCGAAAGCCAACCTATGGAGCCCTTTTGATCAAATCAAAAGGAAGAACCCGAAGAAGAGGTAATGATTTCACCACCCTTTTCTATGTTCATTTCTTCTTCCACTTCTTCTTCCTTTGTTCTTACCATTCTAAAATAATAACTCCAGTATCTCACGTATACTTTGATGTTATTATAAGTATGGTACAACCATATTCAGTATTCTATCCACCCTTTGAATAACATGTCACCATACGTGCGTACGTACGGCTTACCGTCCCCACGTCGTGGTGTAATTGTTATTCAATATAATATTATTTGTATGGGTATAATAATGATGTGTAACTCATGTAAATAATAAATATAACATGTTAATGATTCTGTATATATGATATACCATTCATTTATATATTATTTTAATATCAAAAGAATGATATTGTCGCTCGTGCGTACGTACGGACTACCGTCTCCACGAACGCGATGAGATTCATTCTCCATCGTAACCATTCAAGTATAATTATCATTTGATGATTTAAAAATGATGTTTAAGGACTAGATATCATTATGGATATGAATAAGATACAACAACCATGGCTTATGTAACAAAACATATAAAGAAAATGAGTAAGTTAACACCCGAAACGACGATAATTCTATGATATTATTAACAAATCAATGTTAAAAGATCATATATGATATCATATTAATATATATGATTCTTGTATAATTTAATAACAATTATTTCACCATTATACAGGAGGTTAACCTACCCCAACCAAGGAAAAGTACAAGGTAAGGGTTATTTCACAATCTCTTCATTATCCGAGGTTGTTTATACGTAATAATCTACTGGGATCTCTTTATCATCCACATCCATGTTTCTTAAAAATGTATTTGAAAACATTTTTACTATTTACTAAAATATGAGTTAAAGTCATTTATACCCTTTTTTACTTTTATAAGTGGTTTATAAAGGAATCTTTCCGTCATTTTCAAAACAAGGTCCTTTTTAACCTTTTCGACAGAATTGAGGTAAGAATGTTTTTTTAACTTATACGGCGGGTGTGGTTATTTTACGCCGTTATAAAATCTTCAAAGCTTTCCTTACAATCTTATAAGAATATTTTCAAAGAAAATGTTTTATTTTATATGGATCTTAAATGATTTAAAAATAAAAGGAGATAATTCTTTAAAAAGAATTTTGATTTCATCTATGTCAACATCCTTTGATGGATTTTAAGATTATTTGAAGTTGATTTATTATGATACAAAACTTCTATATTGTATTGAAGGTTTTGTGATATGTTTGACTATGGATGTGCTATTTTTATACCATTCATAGTTTATGGTGAAATTATTGACATTTCGTATGCTAGTTTTAATACGAATGTTTATGTTGTGTATAAACCTTTTCATATGGGAATGCATTGGACTTAATAAGTGACGGGTGGAGCCCGCTATAGCTCCTCGATGCATCGGTAGGTCTCATGAGACAAACTACTGTCTTGCACAAGGCCTTGACAAAATCTTATTTGTAGTCTTGGCACGAGGCCTTGGCTATGTGGTTATGATAGTCTGGAATTATGCATTCCAACATTATGAAAGTGGTTATTGATATTGCATGTGATTATTCGATTAGTAGAATATCCATGTGAACAAGTAAATGGTATTATTTCATTTTACTTTTGCCATACCATGTTGAATGTTAATATTTAAAAGGCTTTTGTTTTAGTAATTCATTGCCTTAAATGTTTATGCTTATTTTGAATGTTCTGCTATATTGTTATCCTTACTGGGCATTTGAGCTCACCCCTTTTCTATGTTTTATTTTTCCCAGGTAGTGAAAAGTAATTTATGAATGACTTGCAGGGATATTATGAGGGGTTAATAGTGTGGATATGAAGACTTTGTTGTTGTAGTAGTTTTTCACTTTGAAATGTAATGTAAAACTTTATGATTATATCTAGTGTTTCCAAGGCTACTAAACCAATCGGTTTTTCGGGATTTGATCTTTCGTGTGATCATGCCAATGTTATGTAATTAATGCACCGACTCTGGGTAGCTGGGGTCGGGGCGTTACAGTTGGTATCAGAGGAAGTTTAGTACATACCTTGGAAGCTAGATTTAGATAAACTCTGATTAGAGCACGTAGACCTAAGATAAACTTTGAGGATTAGTATAGAACAACTTCCTAGAATTTTGGTATTGTAGAGATTTTGTGAGTTTTCCGAGCAATACATCCCTGTCTGGATATGAGCAGGTAGAGGCGGCTCTGGCACATATGTACCTAGGGGTAAAACCCGAAAACACCGCTTTGAGCTAGACTCGAACGGGAACTGGTGCACGACAACGGGCCTTGCTGCACTCTTGGTTACGACACTCCCGGGGGATATGATTAGGATAACTCTCATTATCTTTACAAATCATTATGAAGGGTTTATGAGTATATACTTCCTCAAAGAAAAACATTTTTATGATTATGGATTATATCCATAAATAGTTCAATTTATGTTAAGTGTTTTATAAGTATGGGATTATGTATTTTGATTCATAAACTGATCTAGTTTATGCCATTGTTTAGAAATGGCGCCTAGTGGAAGAAATGGAAACCGTATCAATGCACGTACTCCATGTAGGGATTGCCCTCCTGCTCAAGATAATTATAGTGGGGCTGGTGATGCAACTGGTGCTGATCAGCTAATCACCATACTGGGACAACTTACTCAGGTTATGAATAATAACCTTACCCGTATGGAGCACCCTGATCCGCAGCGTGGAGGATCAATGTTAGATCGATACGTGAGGCAACAACCACCAACGTTCAATGGGAATACAAATCCCTTAGTAGCTGAGCAATGGATATTTTCCCTAGAGAAAATATTTCAGGCTTTGGGGAGCAGTGAAAGGGAAAAAGTTATCATGGCAGTTTACCGCCTCACTGGAGATGCTGATTAATGGTGGTCATTGATTCAAAATACGAAGGAAGATGATGAAGTATCAAATATGGAATGGAGGGAATTCAAAGATCTGTTTTTAGAAAAATACTTCCCTCGCGACCATCGAGCAGATATGGAAAGACAATTTCTGAGTCTGAGACAAAAGGAGGATGAGAATGTCACAAAGTATGAGGCTAACTTTACAAGGATAGCGAGGTATGCTGGAGATTATATTCGCAACCCAAGAAGTAAGATTGATCATTTCTTTGATGGGTTAAAACCATTTCTCCGTCGAGCGTTAGTCTCACAATCCTTTTCATCGTACGAAGACATTGTCTCATGTGCTATAAAGACCGAAAAGGAATTCTCTAAGTCTTATGACTTTAAAGCAAAGCAAGAGAAGAAGAGACCTGCTGATTAATCTGGGAATTGAAATAAGGGGAAGAAGGGAAAGGTTGAATATCCATCTTGTGGTAAATGCGGGAAGAAACATCCTGGTACTTGCTTGAAGGGAATGGGAGTCTGTTACAAGTGTGGTGAAAAAGGCCACCAAGCTCATGATTGCAAGGGGAAGAAGGAAGCTACCAACGTTCAGTGCTACAATTGCAGGGAGATGGGGCATTATGCAAATGCATGTCCTAAGAGTCAGGAGAACTTACCTCAGAAAAGGCCAAGGGATCAAGGCCAGGCTTATGCTATCACTACTGCTGAGGTAGAAGCTCCGAAAGACGTGGTGGCAGGTAATTTAATGGTTTCCTCAAGTTTAGCAAATGCATTATTTGATTCTGGATCACCGCATTGTTTCATATCTTCCAAGTTTTCTAAGAAAATTAGATGTTTCTAATTTGATTTAATAAGGGAGTTTTTAGTTAAAACTCCTAAGGGAAGTATCGTTGCAACAAAGTTTTGTGAATCAGTCCCCATTAGAGCACATAAATTTTATTTATCTGCTGATCTCATCATCATACCTATGATTGAGTTTGATATAATCCTCGGTATGGACTGGCTTTCGGACAATGATGCGAAGATTTATTGTAAGAAGAAAGATGTTACGATTCTTGATGATAATGATAAGGAGCACCTTATTTTTAGAGCAGAATCGTCACCACCTAATTCTTATTTAGATCCACCCCCAGTAGCTCAACTTAATTCAATTATTGTGGAGGAAGAGAATGAAATAACTGTCGGTGAGGAAAGGAATGTTCAAATAGAGGATGTACCTGTTGTGAAAGAATTTCTAGATGTATTTCCGGAAGATTTACCTGGACATCCTCCAGAACGAGAAGTTGAGTTTTCCATTGATTTGATTCCTGGATCAAGGCCTATATCGAAGACCCCTTATAGAATGGCCACTGTAGAGTTAGTCGAACTAAAGAAACAACTAGAGGAATTGAGTAATAAGGGATTTATTCGCCCTAGTGTTTCTCCATGGGGAGCCCCTGTTCTTTTTGTTAAAAAGAAAGATGGATCTATGAGGTTATGTATTGACTACAGGGAGATCAATGCTATAACGATAAAGAACAAGTATCCCCTACCTCGTATTGATGATTTATTTGACCAACTGCATGGAGCTCAATACTTTTCAAAGATTGACCTTCGATCTGGATACCATCAGTTGTGTGTGAAGAAGGAAGACATTCCGAAGACAGCATTTCGAACAAGGTACGGGCATTATGAGTTTACTGTAATGCCGTTTGGATTGACTAATGCACCCTCTGTATTCATGGATCTGATGAATATAGTCTTCAAGGAGTATCTCGATGAATTTGTGGTGGTATTTATTGATGATATCTTGGTATACTCCAAAACCTACGAAGATCATGAAAATCACTTGCGCATTATCTTGAAGACTCTGAGGAGGCATGAATTATATGGGAAGTTTAGCAAGTGTGAATTCTGGCTTCAGGAGATTTCTTTTCTTGGCCATATTGTCTCTAAAGATGGAATCTCTGTTGATCCTTCTAAGACCAAGGCAATCCAAGAATGGCCAGCACCTACGAGTATAACTGAGGTACGTAGTTTTATTGGTTTGGCAGGTTATTATCGACGTTTCGTCCAGAATTTTGCCCGATTGGCTAACCCATTAACGAAGCTCACACGTAAAGGGGTTAAATTTGTTTGGACAAAAGAGTGTGAATAATTTTTCGAAGAACTGAAGAGAAGATTAGTCAATGCTCCTATATTGACTCTACCATCGGGGAATGATGGGTTCGTTATTTATAGTGATGCATCAAAGAAGGGACTTGGTTGTGTCCTTATGAAGAATGATAGAGTTATTGCCTATGCATCACGACAGTTGAAAATTCATGAACAAAACTATCCTACTCATGATCTTGAGTTAGCAGCTGTGATCTTTGCTTTGAAGATATGGAGGCACTACCTCTATGGGGAAAAATGTGAGATTTATACTGATCACAAGAGTTTGAAGTATATTTTCTCACAAAAAGAACTCAACATGAGGAAAAGTAGATGGCTTTAATTACTCAAGTATTATGATTGTACGATACACTACCACCCGGGGAAAGCAAACAAGGTGGCAGATGCTTTGAGTAGAAAAGACCATGGAGTTTTGAACATGATGAGAATTGAAAGGGATCCAATTTTCATGGATCTAGTGAAGATGGACATGGGAATAACCAGGGAAGGTGAAACATCAATGCTTTTTAAAATGGTTGCCAAACCATCTTTACTAGAAAGGATTAAGAGTTCTCAGACCGATGATGAAGAATTCCAAAAGAAGATTAAAGTTGTGAATGATGGGAGATTGAGAGACTTTGTGTATGAAGATGGAATTTTGAAATTCGGGAAGAGACTTTGTGTTCCTAATATACCTGATCTATAAAGGGAATTGCTGGATGATGCTCATAGTTCCAATTTCTCTATACACCCTGGGAGCACCAAAATGTATAGAGATTTGAAGGAACATTTTTGGTGGGACAACATGAAGAGGGAGATTGCTGATTTTGTGTCAAGATGTATGGTTTGTCAACAAGTGAAAGCTGGAAGGCAATAGCCTGGAGGAGTCATGCAACCTCTTCCCATACCAGAGTGGAAATGGGACAATGTTACGATGGACTTTGTCATGGGGCTACCAAAGACTCCTAGAAGGAACGATGCAATATGGGTGATTGTTGATCATCTTACCAAGTCAGCACATTTTCTTGCTATAAGAGAATATCTACCCCTGGAACGTCTAGCAAGACTATATATTAATGAAGTTGTGAGACTTCATGGAGTACCCCTATCGATTGTTTCTGATCGTGACCCCCGTTTTACTTCAAGATTTTGGAAAAGTCTTCAGAAATCCCTGGATACTGAACTTCATTTGAGCACTGCTTACCTCCCTCAGACAGATGGACAATCAGAACGGACTATTCAAACCCTAGAAAACATGTTGAGATCTTTCTCACTTGACTTTCAGGGTATGTGGGATCAATATTTACCACTGGTATAATTTTCCTATAACAATAGCTTCCATTCGAGTATTCAGATGGCACCATATGAAGCATTATACGGAAAGAGATGTCGTACACCAACCTGTTGGGATGACGTTGGTGAAAGAAAACTTGTAGGCCCAGAACTGGTGGAGGAAACGGTGGAAAAGGTGAAAGTAATCCAAAATCACATCAAAGCAGCTCAAAGTAGGCAGAAGAGCTATGCCGATAATCGAAGGAAGGATTTGGAATTTCAAGTCGGCGATCATGTTTTCCTAAAGGTATCTCCATGGAAGGGAGTCATACGTTTTGGTAAGAAAGGTAAATTGAGTCCCAGGTACATCGGACCTTTCGAAATTCTAGAACGAATTGGGGTTTTAGCTTACCGATTGGCAATGCCGCCAAGTCTCTCCAAAGTTCACGATGTGTTCCACGTATCTCTATTGAGGAAATACATGCCTGATCCGACGCATGTACTCACCTATGATGAATTAGAACTGGAACCCGATCTGTCTTATTGTGAAGAGCCCGTCATGATTCTTGATACGAGAGAACAAGTGCTGAGAAACCGGACGACGCGTCTGGTAAAAGTTTTGTGGAGAAACCATAAGATGGAAGAGGCAACGTGGGAACCCGAGAAACTTATGATGAAGAACCACCCGAGTCTTTTTATGCAGTAATACCCTAGAAATTGCGAGGACGCAATTATTTGAAGGAGGGGAGAATGTAACACCCCAAGCTTCTACGGTACGCTTCTCTTTGAATAATGTGATAGCGTGTGTTGTACGCAACACCGAGTTCTAACACACCATAACTAATCAAACTAGCCGTTATGAATAGTAATACCTAATTTTTGAAATTATATATATTTTATATTTGAAAATAGACTTCATTTTTGGATTCGGAATATCGAATTTAGCCTTAGGTGAAATTTTGGTACATTTCGGATAACTTTCATATTTTGATGAATAGTGAAAATTACTAAATTTTAATTAAAAACAACTTTTTAAATCAAAATAATTAATAGTGATAAATTATGAATTTGAGTGGTTTTAAAGTATATTTAGAATATATTTTTACCATTTAATATAATGTTGGTCATTGGACATAATTTTACAATTAAACCGAACATAAACGAGTGTCAATCTTTTGATAGTTATTATCTCTTAAAAACACGCTTTTTGTTTTGACAGCGGGATTTAATTTTAAATTAATTTCTGCCACTTCTGTGTTTTGAATTTAGGAAAATGGATTCCATATTTGGAATCAGGATGTTCAAATTGTGTAAATAGGTAACTTTTATTTTTAGACATTTTGAATAATTACTGCGGTAAATATTTTATTTACCATGGTTAAGGGTAAATCCGGTAAATAAGGGTTAAAAAATAATATTATAATAATACTAAATTACCCTAAAACGTGTCTTAACCCTATTGGTTGATACATGGTCGACCATGGGAATCTTTGGGTCTATTTTGGGACCCCATGGATCCACTTGTAAGTGATAATGACACTTTATTTTAATTTAGTTAAAATGAATACAAAAATGACACAAGCATATATCTTTTAGAACAACAATTGTTACATAGGGTTATATATGTTTTATTTTAGATTATAAATATTAATTAGAAAGATAAAAAGATTTCCTACATAATGATATTTTATTTATAATTTTTAGACATTAAATAATTTATTTTATATATGACACAATGATGATGCAGTAATTACTATAATAGTGAAAAATTAAAATAATTGATATTATAAATACCCAAATAAATATAATATGAAACTTTTAATGAATTAAACTAATATTCTAGGATACTATGATATATTAGGATTGATTTAATTTACTTTGTTCGAAGTAATCAATCTGTTATGAGTTTCAAAAAAATCAACTATTGAATAGTGTCAAAATTGACATAAAAGAGTTCTTAAAACACATATTATATTATTAATTGATATTAAATTCCTAAAAATCTAAGGTTCGGCCAAGAGACTTATATCATGATAGGTTCATCATTAATGTACCACTTGGGGGTCGCTTGGATGTATATAGTAAGTTTATTAACCATATTATATAAAAATACAAAGAGACATTGTAAAAGTGAAACTAATTAACTTAGAGTTAATACTTAAAAATAAGGTTAATATAAGTACCCAAACCTGTATAAATTCTATTGGTTGAGTGGTTTTCGACCTATCCCCACCTTAACCTTTGAATAATCAACTTTGGAGCCTTTAGAAACCGACTAGGAATTTATTATAAATTAATATTTCTAACTTTTCCAAAGGTGCCCCTCACCCCTCTTATAAAACGGCACTCCTCCTTCTCATTTCTTCACACCTCTAAAGCCTTTTGGTTCGGAAAAACTCTGCCCAAATACTCTCCCAACATCCCTCACTACAACCTAGAGGCCTTAGTTTGATCATAAAGCCATCCTAAGGAGTCCTTTTGATCAAATCAAAAGGAAGAACCCGAAGAAGAGGTAATGATTTCACCACCCTTTTCTAAGTTCATTTCTTCTTCCACTTCTTCTTCCTTTGTTTTTACCATTCTAAAAAAATAACTCCAGTATCTCACATATACTGTGATGTTATTATAAGTATGGTACAACCATATTCAGTATTCTATCCACCCTTTGAATAACATGTCACCATACGTGCGTACGTACGGCTTACCGTCTCCACGTCGTGGTGTAATTGTTATTCAATATAATATTATTTGGATGGGTATAATAATGATGTGTAACTCATGTAAATAATAAATATAACATGTTAATGATTCTGTATATATGATATACCATTCATTTATATATTATTTTAATATCAAAAGAATGATATTGTCGCTCGTGCGTACGTACGGACTACCGTCTCCACGAACGCGATGAGATTCATTCTCCATCGTAACCATTCAAGTATAATTATCATTTGATGATTTAAAAATGATGTTTAAGGACTAGATATCATTCTGGATATGAATAAGATACAACAACCATGGCTTATGTAACAAAACATATAAAGAAAATGAGTAAGTTAACACCCGAAACGACGATAATTCTAAAATATTATTAACAAATCAATGTTAAAAGATCATATATGATATCATATTAATATATATGATTCTTGTATAATTTAATAACAATTATTTCACCATTATACAGGAGGTTAACCTACCCAAACCAAGGAAAATTACAAGGTAAGGGTTATTTCACAATCTCTTCATTATCCGAGGTTGTTTTTACGTAATAATCTACTGGGATCTCTTTATCATCCACATCCATGTTTCTTAAAAATGTATTTCAAATTTTTTTTACTATTTACTAAAATATGAGTTAAAGTCATTTATACCCTTTTTGACTTTTATAAGTGGTTTATAAAGGAATCTTTCCGTCATTTTCAAAACAAGGTCCTTTTTAACCTTTTCGACAGAATTGAGGTAAGAATGTTTTTTTAACTTATACGGCGGGTGCAGTTATTTTACGCCGTTATAAAATCTTCAAAGCTTTCCTTACAAGCTGATAAGAATATTTTCAAAGAAAACGTTTTATTTTATATGGATCTTAAATGATTTCAAAATAAAAGGAGATAATTCTTTAAAAAGAATTTTGATTTCATCTATGTCAACATCCTTTGATGGATTTTAAGATTATTTGAAGTTGATTTATTATGATACAAAACTTCTATATTGTATTGAAGGTTTTGTGATATGTTTGACTATAGATGTGCTATTTTTATACCATTCATAGTTTATGGTGAAATTATTGACATTTCGTATGCTAGTTTTAATACGAATGTTTATGTTGTGTTTAAACCTTTTCATATGGGAATGCATTGGACTTAATAAGTGACGGGTGGAGCCCGCTATAGCTCCTCGATGCATCGGTAGGTCTCATGAGACAAACTAGTGTCTTGGCACAAGGCCTTGACAAAATCTTATTTGTAGTCTTGGCACGAGGCCTTGGCTATGTTGTTATGATAGTCTGGCATTATGCATTCCAATATTATGAAAGTGGTTATTGATATTGCATGTGATTATTAGATTAGTAGAATATCCATGTGAACAAGTAAATGGCATTATTTCATTTTACTTTTGCCATACCATGTTGAAAGTTAATATTTAAAAGGCTTTTGTTTTAGTAATTCATTGCCTTAAATGTTTATGCTTATTTTGAATGTTCCGCTACATTGTTATCCTTACTGGACATTTGAGCTCACCCCTTTTCTATGTTTTATTTTTCCCAGGTAGTGAAGAAGTAATTTATGAATGACTTGCAGGGATATTATGAGGGGTTAATAGTGTGGATATGAAGACTTTGTTGTTGTAGTAGTTTTTCACTTTGAAATGTAATGTAAAACTTTATTATTATATCTAGTGTTTCCAAGGCTACTAAACCAATCGGTTTTTCGGGATTTGATCTTTCTTGTGATCATGCCAATGTTATGTAATTAATGCACCGACTCTGGGTAGCTGGGGTCGGGGCGTTACAAATTGAGGTTCTTTTCACTTTTTACAGATTTATGGTTTTTATGTTCTAACATTCAATTAGTAACTCAATTTTACATGATAAATGATATCTATTACTCTCCATAATTTTTTTACCTTTTCCTCTATTTTTAAATATTCACTTCCTACCAATGTTATCTTATTTGGAAACCTTGTATGTTTTATTCAATATAACCTCCATATTTCTTTTTTATATTATCAGGAAGATGTTTTATTAACCTTTTTTTGATGTGGGTTTCCAAAGCAAATAGTATTTTCAAATTTATAAATTTGGTTACTAAGATGAATTTCAAATTTCATGGAAGAATTATACTAAAGAGTGGAGGATGTAACACCATGAGATTTTATAAAATAAAACTATGATTGATAGCATATTCGATAGAAAACACCAAGTTTAAATGACTTGTGATATATATATATATACCACTCGTAATTTAGATATTAAATTTATGGGTATGAATATAATTAATTAATTTATAATATATATATATATATATAGATCCTCAATCAACTTTTAGTAAAGCAATTGTTTTCTTAGAAAACGTGTTTTTTAACAATGATTTTATTTCCTTTCAAAAAAAAATTATAATTAATTTTTTAAACTTTTTTAAAATATATTTGGTAAAATTAATGTTATTTTTGAAGCAAGAATATCAAAATTTACATTCCATGAAATTTTGGAATTTTTTAAAAAATATTAATTTTTCAGTAAATAGTGAAAATACTGATTTTTGTAAAAATGTGATTTATTTTCGATAATTTAATTAATTTAATGGTCCCATTATGAATTAAATATAATATTAAGTAAAATAATTATTATTTAGTTATATTTAATCCACTTAATTACTTTTTAATTGAATTAATATTGAATTTACTATAAGTTCGTCATTGTGTTTAAAAACTAGATTTAAAAAAGTCTTTCAAAGTGTGTAATGTTTCTCATTTTTAATTAATTAAAAACCACTAATGAAGAATGATTTAAATTAAATTTATAAAACATATATATATATATATATTAAAATATATTTTTAAAATAATTATTATTAGTCATAGATTTACTATAAATCATATTTTCCTTGAAGAATACACTTCTTGAAACCCCACTTTTTCATCGGGACTGCTGGTTAAATTTTAATTAAAAATTTACCAATAATATGAATTAAATTACATAAAATGTATGAAATATTTTTAATCAGAATAATCTATATTTTATAATAACTTTAAATTAATTTATTACCATAACGAGTAGTTTAATTAGTAAAACAATTGTGATTAAAGTGAAAACGAGTTTATTGAGGGTTAAACTAAAAAGATAAGGGTCAAATGGATTGAGAGATTATCTAAAAAATATTATATTTCTATATTTCTACTTTATCATGTCTATGTCTCAGTAATTTACTATTTTGGGTTCTTTTTCAAGTTAAAATCTAGGTTATACATTTTTCTATAAAAAAATTACAAGTGTGCCACTCACCTCACTTATTAAAGGCCAACCCATATTCTCTCTTCTTCAAACATTCAAAAAATTTTAGTTCATAAAATACCTAAACAAATAATTTATCAATATCCAGACCCTAATACTAGAAGAATTTGTTCTGTAAATCTATTCTATAATACTTTATATATTATACAATTTTTTTTCAGGAAGTGCTAAATTCTTTACTATGCATTTTTTATTTTATTTCTTCTTAAACCTCATTAAAATATTGTTGAAATATTATAATATGATAAAGACATTATCTAATATATATTTATACGTAAATTTTATTAATTTAATAACCTAAATCTATCTCATATTTTAAAAAATGGTATTCAAAATCATCATTCGTGTGTAAGGTGGACTTCCACCTTGCGAACCGATGTCATTAGTTTTCTATCATCCCCTCTAATGAATTATTTTAATGTTCAATTTATAGTATATATATTATATATTCAACATATTTATAATTATTTTGTTATTAAATCACATATAACTTCTTAATTTCCATCCTATGAGGGATAGGATAATGTCGCATGTGTGTGTGGCGGACTACCACCTCATGATGCAATGTGATTTGTTTCTCACTAATACTTTATATTGAAGGTAATAAGGATAATGTTAATAAATATATGTGATATAAATAAAATAATAATTATATTCATACCATATTTATCGTTATGAAAGTATTATTTTACTTTTCCATTCTTACACTAAAATATGGGAACATTGTTCGTGTCCGTGTGGACTACCCCCTCCACAGAGAGATGTGATTCTTTTTTTATCACCACATTCGAAGAATAATATATATAATTATATTTAAAGAAATAATATTTTGTTTATGATATTATAAAAATTATTTAATGATAAAATAAAACATAACTGTATTCTATAATGATCACTGAATAATGGAAACGTTGCTCTTACTTACATATGACATATCATCTCTATGATCGTAACATAGTTCATTTTTCTTAATCAATTTCCATGAATGGTTTTAAAATTGTAATTAACTAATAAATATTATAATTATTTCATGATAATTATTCTAGATATTTTTAAAAAATTACTACTTCAATCGTGGTTAACACACTAAAGCCGTTTTGAAACAATTAAACGAACATCCTCAAAACACCAACCGTGGAGATAACTAATTAAATATTTAAATATTTCATTATAAATAAATAAAATAAAATATTTATATGTATTTTATTAAACCTATAAAATATTATTAATATATAAAATAATTTATCTAATCTTTTTATATTTTAGTTAGAGGACAAATAAGGAAATTCAGAACTCGAGGTAAGAGTTTTCTGGGATCACTTTTATTTATATATGGTATATTCCATATTAAAAATTTACTTATATTGTGTGCTGTATATATTTAAAATTTTAAATTTTATATCATTATTCCTTCATAATTCATGGTATTTTAATTTTAAATTTTAATTATTTCATTTGAGGTTATTTGACTAAATTGTTACCATGTTGTAAATAATTTCCTAACTCAATTTCTTTTCATTAGGTTCTATTACTTAATTATTTTATTTAATATTATAATATTACTAGTCAAAGTAATTTTTATTATGTAATATTTTATTTAATATTATTTAATGTGTATATTATATTAATACACAAAATTTATTAATTTATTAATTATCACTTCAATGTTATGATCATTTTTTAGATTACTCATCTAAAATTATCTTCTATGGGAAATATGTTATGTTATAAACCAATATTCATTAATGACGTGTATCTACTTCGGATTTTATATTTGATATCATGAATATCCATATCTTCATGATATTTAATGTTTAATTTGAATTTATTCCCTCATGGGGCATAAAATTGAAGAGTTACAAATGTTTCAATGGCTTTATGTTACAATCTCATTTCTTTTCATGATTTTTTATGATGAAGGTTATTTTGTGGAAATGATATTATTTAATTTTAATCAACCATATATCATTCTTAAACAATGGTTATAAATTTATTTAACAAGTTTTATTCCCATTTAAGTATTTATTTATGAATGAAACATCCATAAATTCATTTGTAAGTGATATTGATCTTGTATTTCCTTTTAGATTGGGTATCCTTCTCTTCCATACCCATGTTTTCTAAAATATATTTGAAAATTTACTTCATAAAAAAAATTACTAAGTGAATTTTACATGGTATTTGATCGTATTTTAAAATATTTTAAATGGAAATCTCTTATCATTTTCTAAATGACACACTTTTGACTCCCTTTTACAATTTTTTTTAAAAAATGATTATTTTCAATGTTTATATAATGAATGTATTTTAACACCATCATTACGATTATTATATAAAAAAATAAATTATATGTTTCAATTTTTTTTACAAAATAATGTATTTTGGAAATTTATTAGTAGTTTTTAGTTCTATTAGTGATTTTTAAAATAAATAGGTTATTTTCTATAAAAATTTATTTAATGATATTCAAAAGGCATTTTCATTAATAAACATAAATAACCCATTTTGTTACATATGAAATAAGGTAGATATTTTTTAATGATAACTTCATCATATTTAATTGAATATAGTATGGCTAGTTCAAAGATATTTTTATGGGACTCATTTTTTTATGGGTTAATGATGTTTCGAATAGATTTGTATGTAAGCTATTTCATTTATATGTGTTAATAATTTTTAAAATATATTTTTATATAACCCATTTATTTTATATAGATTAATCATATATCAAAAATATTTTTATATAAATAGTTTCATTTACACAGGTTAGTCGTGTTTCAAAGACATTATTATGGGACCTGTTTCTTTTTCACGGGTTAATGAATTTTTCAAAATTATAAAGTTTGCTTCAATGATTTTATGATGAAATGAATATTGTGTATAATTTATTCATGATTTCATTCTTGGAAATTATATATAATGATTTTTTATTCTATTATAATCCAAGGAATGGTTGTTTTGTTATAAACCAAGGATGGGTGGTTACGTTGTTTACCAAGGATGTGTGTTTTCATGATAATCCAAGTATGGGTGATTCCGTTTTGGAAATTAAATTAATTTGTAACCCATAGATGTAATTTTATCATATTTTTTATTCCAATTTTAATAATTGATGTGAAGATAATTTTCCAATATAACAATAAGTTTTATATATTATTTATATGGGTTTATAATGTATATTTTTATCAATATTGATATCACATGACTCAAGATTCTTGATTTTGATGACACTGGACTTTGTTAAATCCTTATTCCATGTTTTTATGTTTCACTATATAGGAATTTATGTGTATTAATATTCATATGTTATAATCATGCACATTGATTATTTCAACATACCCTTATTCTCTTATTATACTCTATTATTATATTAAATTATTAATTCTTACATTTAACGTTACTAATAATATAATGTCAAACTTCTTATGTTTCATATTATTTAGGTTTTAAAATTATTGGATGAATTAATTATTTCAAGAAGGGATTCATACGTGTGTTTATGATTACCTAATGTGGAATATGAAAAGATAGGGGTAGTATTAAATGTTGTCTATCTTTATGAACTAGTTGTTTATGAATCCATGATGTTAAAAATTTGACCTAATTATTTATAACTCTAAACTTGTAATTTCTGTGAGAATTTATGTGATCCAATATTTTCTTTTTCATGTTTTATGTTTTTGATAGAAAAAATTTGGTCACCTTCATTAGTATCAAATCTTGAAATATAAATTTTATATTCTCAATATCGGATTCAAGAGTGTAGTTTAAGGTTTGTTATATATTGATTTACGAATATTATTTTTTCTATATTATATAAATATATATTTTTATTTATAATTAATGTTTAGAATTAATTTTTTATATCATTCAATAAATGTGGAATGTATAGGACTTGAATGTGACTGGAGGGGGTTGTTTTTAGATATACACTCAATACATATCTAGGCCTCTTGGAAAAATAAAGATGGAATGATATATATTTTAATGTTTTAAGAACATGTCATGGTATTTGGGTAATTACTGTATACATACCCATTCAATAAATGTATCATAGATGAGGCCATAACTGTAACATTCACGATATCTTAGTCATGACCTTAATTATATGATCATGGGTGTTTAGATTTTTTAATTTCCTTTATTAGGAATTAAATTTTCAATATCCATGTGATTTAATGTTGATATTATCTCTTTATGTACATTGAATACAAGTTTTTTATTGAATGACGTAATTTTTGATTATCCACTTTTCAATATTAATTTTATCTTCTTTACTAATGATAGAATCCTATATACGTAACCCTTACATAGCATATGAGATCATACATTATTTGTTTTCTTTTTCTTATATAATAACAAAGGATGTTTTTATTGATTCTCAAGGATACAAGAATCGTTTTCATGAATATTTTTTAATTTCGAATGTAATGTGGATTTCATTCATGTATCTAGTATTTCAAAACTGAAAAATTTATCGATTGTGCATGGTGTGATCCATTGTATTTTGTACCCATGTAATATATAAGCAGTAGTTCTAAGTTAATAATGTCAAGGATGCAACTATTGGTATTGGTGGATGTTTAATAGGATCCTTGGGAACTATATTTTATAAAAACATAGCTAATATAATGATTATAATCTGTCATAATATTCAAAAACAATTAACTTCATAGGGTTTTTTATTCTATGAATAAATATTCATGATGATGTTTAGATAACTATAGGGGTGCCTCTATTTAGATATGGTTTCTATAGAAATATAATAAATATTAATGGTCAATTTAGAGATTACCCTATCGATAATAGAAATATAAAGTGTGTTAAAGCTGAGAAAATCATATAAATGTTATAGAAAGTGACTTAGGTTATGATTAATTTCTTTTCTCATATATAGAAACCAAATGGGATAGAAGTAGGAGTGAAGTCTCTTATAATTATGCCTAACCGACCATTCCAATTTTTAAAAAACAATATAAACCTAAAACCATTTCCTAACAATAAGAGAAAAGTGGAGTTTCATTAATTATTAGGTGATAATGACTATGGAAGTAAAATGATTCAACATCCCATGTTTCAAGAATATAGGAAGAATCACTTGGGAAAATTCAAAAATGGGATTGGAGTTTGTTACAACTATAGAGAAAAACATCATCATGATTATAATTGTAAGGTGAAAAAATAATATAATACTATCAAGGTATTTAACTATAAAGAATATGGGTAATTATGAAAACCAATTGCCCAAGTATGAATGATTACCCTAATAAATATTTATTAGTATTTATTGAATATATATTATCATACTCTATGGGTTATGAAGAGTATGAGAACCAATTTATAATCATTCATTAAAAAATTAAATTAAAATAAGTAAAATGAGAAATTTTCTAAGTTTCAATGTTGATTTACAAAATTTTCTTTTCTTAGAAATATCACCTCTATGAATAGAATATTTATTCATCATTTTAAGAAAACATTAAATCTATAAATAACCCTTACGGATGAATGAAACCTTTATGGGTTTTAATTAATGGTAATTATGTTTTAATTATTGAATATATGATAATGATGTGGTGGTACTTATCAATGGTAGTATAGTTTAAGGATTAAGATAAAACATCCTCGGATTTTTCTAATAATATTCATTTATGTTGGAAATTCCGAAAATGTGAATTTTTGAAACATATGTTATATTCTATCAATGAACCTAAAATTTGATTTTTTTTTAATTTTGATTTTTTGGAGATATTTATTAATGAATTTATATACTCTATTAAATGATATTATGAGATATGAGAAGGTTATACCTGGTGAATTTTATTTTATTTTTGTGTAGTATATTTGGGAATAATTATATTTTTGAATATCTAATTTAGAAATATACATATCTTAGAGATAATGGTTGTTTTTGGATTAGTAAATGATATTATTTTTAAAGAATAAGTGATCAAACCAGTACTACTTTTCTATTTAATATTAATCAAGATAATTTTAGTAGTTTTCAATTGATCTTTGGTTAGAAATAATATTTTGGAGGTTAATTTTTATGAAGGATTATTCCTATTGATCATAATTTTATCCTTTTTTAACCATTTAGGGTTTAGAAATGAAAAATAACATTTAAGTATTTTTTTGATCTTATAGCTGATTAAAAGTTGATTTTAGGGATTCATACCTGATAAATTCATTTTTACCATGACAGTGTAAATCGAAGGATGTAATCATGATTATTGAATGTGATGATATAATGTTAGTAAATTTTTACATATTTTCATATCCTAGTGGTAAATAAATTTATCATACATTAACAAGTTAAAGATAAATAAATCTTTTATTTTTTGGAATGTGACACTAAACTAACATGGTATATTTTTAGAAAATCATTTAAAAATATGAATCTTATAATAGTACATGCATATCAATTTTCATGGTCATAACCAATAAATTATATTACATGATAAAATCTATATATGATTTTATTAATATGTTTTGATATATTAGGTTTAGAAAAGAAGAATTAAAATTCTGGATTTGTAATTTATATAAAGAGAATAAAATTTAATACCCATATATTTTAGTTTAAATTTTCATTAAAAGAACATTATGTTTGGTAGAATACACTGTACACAACACTGAGTTTAAATGAACTATGATATTCTATTATTATATAACACCATTATTGAATAGTTATTGATTTTGAGATTATGAACAAGAAAAAGAACATTATTAAATATATAAAGAATTTTTTTCCATAAATAAAAATAATAATCAATCAAAAATTGATTATTAGTCGGCTATAAATGATGTTAAAATCCTTTAAAAGTAAAAGTAATATATTTAATTACCTTATTTTAAGATGTTTAATATATTTTGATCTTAATATATTAAATTAAATACTATTGATAAATGATTCTACTAAAAAAAATAATATTTCATACCCAATTTAATTAATTTATGTTTAGTTTAGAATGGTTAGAAGGAAAGAATTGAGAATACTGTTCGTTTATGATTCAAAAAATGGTTTCTATTTCTTTTTCATTGTGGATATTAAAATTAATTCTGTCCAATTTTATAAATCATATTTAAAAAATGGATGTTTTTTTTAAATAATAATGTTATAATAAGGTTATTTTAACATCCTAGTATTTTATAATATATTTCTCTTCCTATAATTTGATTTATTCAATAGCTTGTGTTACATGTAACACTGAATGTAAAATATCAACAATATACTACTAAAATATTATTATCACCTAACCATTGGTTTGGTATGTATGATTTGGATTAAAAAATTTATGTAAAATTTATGGTTTACATATGTATAAAATAAACTATTTGTTTATAAATTAAATATAAATGAAAATAAAAGACATTTGAGAGTAAAAAATATAATTTTCAAAAAAAATGTTTTATACGTGTAATTTTTTTATATCGTAATATATTAAATTAATTACTTTTAGTGAATTATTTTAATTACATTTAAATATATATATTATTTAATGAAATATATTAACATTTATGTCATATTTTTTAAGACATATGATACTAATTAACAATGTTTTATGCTTTAAATTCAATTTTTCTAAAAAAACGTTTTCATCACATATTGCAATCTTTTTTTTAAAATTAATTAATCAAAATTATAGAAATTGACTTTGATAAAATAGATTCAATAGTTGTAATTAATAGGTTTAGTTTTTGGTAAATATTCACCTTTTATTTTTGGACAATATGAACAGTAACCATAGTAAAATTTATCACATTAGTAAAGGGTAAATGGGATTAATCTACGTTAAAACTAAATTATAAGGCCCTAATTTATCATAATAATTTTTATTTTATTATTTAAATTCAACCAATATCAAATTTGTATCGAAATTCATTTTTTAATTGATATTTTTTCATTAAAATGACCTATATATTATTTAAATCAAAGAAACATAAAAAACTTATTCTCTTGATTTTAAATATATTGTATGTATAAAAATATGGGAAAAAGTTATAAATCAATAAAAATATAATTTTTGAGAGAAAGTAAAATTATATTCATGATGGTAATTTATTTATAATCATTAGGTTTAAAATAATTACATTGAATCCCAACACAATGTTGAAACAATATTTCTTCAATTAATAGAAAAATAAAATAAATTACATTAATAATATTTAAAGTGATATAATTTGAATTATGTAATTGGTTAAATAAATTTTATATATGTATAATAAATATAAGTTTTTTTAAGTATTATATTCTAATTATAACTTTTTTAAAACATTTTAGTCAAATTAAATAAATTGTATCAAAATTGCCATTGATGATAATATTATCAAAATAATAATTTATTTAATTGGTTAAAATCAAATATATATATATATATATGAAAAATTAGATTATAATTGGTATAAAATTTATTAATTTGGTCATTTTTAGCCAATTTTATCCTCATATGAAGATTTTAACACTTTAAGTGTGGAAAAGACGTTACCTAAATTATTGGTAAAATAGGTTAACTATGGGGTTAAACCAAAATATAAGGTTTAAAACACCATCAAAACCTGTCCAAATATTATTGGTAGATATGATTTATAACCCATGATATCATATATTTTAATATATTTCATTTTTTAATGAATTTTTTCTAGATGATGACTTTATTGTAATTTAATCTTGTATGAAATTAAAAAAGCGTGTGTTGCCTCAATTAAGAAAGGGAACCTCCTTACTCACTTGTTTACACTACACTGATCCATATATATTAATCATAACCAGATTAAATGTCTTCAAAACATACTTATAAAAAATTTATTGGTTTTTTTCTTCAAAAAATACAAACCCTAGTGCCCTTAAAAAATATCTAAAGGAGTTGTTTCAAAGAAGAGGTAATCACCTTAACAGATCTCAATCCTTTTAATTCTTCTTTTACAAAATATAAATAGGTTATATTATTCATAAAACAATAAATTAAATATAATAAACATAATTAAATGTTATTATTTATATATATCCATCTTCACACACCATATTTCCATCAAATGATAAGTGAAGGTAACCTCGTGGGCATATAGGGATTACTGTATCCGCATAGCGATACAATTCATTTTTCATCACCATATTTCAAGGATGGTTATTATGATGGGTTTAAAGTTTATATATGATAATTATGAAAATATTTTACTTCATTAATCATAATATCATATTTACCATCTTACCTTCCTATCCACTGTAAACAGATAATGTCGCTCGTGCGTACGTACGGACTACCACCTCCACCGAACAATGTGATTCATTTTTTATTTCAATTTTAATTGGATAGTAATAAGGATTGATTAAATGATTATTTATTATATATATGATATAATAATCAATCTAAAGAGTTTATTTATTATTTTATATTTTTTTATTCCATTCGTCAAAAATTGAAAACGGTGTTCATGCATACGTGTGGCCTACCATCTCTATTAAAGGTGAAATTCATGTTTATATCTCTACCTGTTTTGAATGATTAAAATAAATATATAATTAATATATAATATTTTATTCCATTATTAACATTATGAATATGATTTAAACATGATCTAAGTATAAGGACCACAAAATATCAAACCAAAATCATTATGAAAGAACAAAATATGTAACCCCAAGAAATGATAATTTTAATAATGGATTATTAAAAAAAGGTGTTGAAATATTTAAACTAGATAATATTTGATATTATAAATGTAAATGAATCTATTATATATTTATAAAAAATTTAACTTTTTTATGTATGATACTAGAGTTCTATTAAATAAATTAAAATTTTAGGTAATGAATTTTTGTATCACTTTAATTTCTATGAAACACAAGTGATATTCACAACTTGTTCTTTTGTGTGTTGTATATACTACCCCTGAATGCATTTTAGGATGCCTCTTATAAATTTTATGTGTTTCTAAATATCTATATTAGTTTATTTATTTCATGAGGCTTATGATTCGAATTTTACTAAAGTATTAAGGGCCTTATATTAGAATATCATTATTTACCCAGATTATTTTTTTTTAAGTTTTAGTGATGATATATTATGTTATATCTTTTTTGAAACTAAAAATATATCTTATTATATGGTTATTTCGTTAAAATATATGTTTTCTATTAATTTACATCTCTTTAAGTGCTCAATATATCAACAAAATAAAAAAAAAGACTTTACTTCTCTCTTGGACCGAAAAAAACATTTTCTTCCATATCCATGTTTTCTGAATATGTTTTAATTACGTTTTTTAATATTATAATAATATTTTCAATGTTATTTTTTACCATGTTTTGTTTTTTAAATAAAATTAAAAGTAGTATTATTTTTATTTTTCAAATGAGTTTCTTTTTTACTTTTTACAAAAAAATGAAAGGAATATTTTATTAAAACTTATACAGTATGACTAGAATTTCCCACCCTCATGACTGCTCAATACTATAAAAATTTCAGTATACATTTTCCTGGATAATTTCAAAGAAAATTATTTTCACAATATGTTTGTAATTTTTTATGTTTTTATTTTTTATGTGGAAAAGATATTTTTCTCAATAATTTTTAATGATATTTTAATGGTATTTCAATTCATCAAAGACCAAAAAACCAATGAATTCAGTTATTGTTTACTAGAGATGCGGTCCAAGTATTCCACCATTATTATTTATATCGATGGATTATGATTATTAGAATAATGTGTTTATCAAACGCGTTACTTTTCCTCATTTTATGATATGATGAACTGATGAAATTTTTTTAAAACCCATTCCGTTTCCACATATTATTCTATAATGAAATTCTTATTAAACCAATTTCGGTTCATGGTTTATGATGTTATGGTAGTTTTTTGTTCTTGTGTAGAACACCTCTATGATTTTCATTATTTTATGGGTGGGCCTGGAATTATATATATCTATAATTCATTTGGTAAAGATTGATATCTAATATTATATAAGGGAATGGAATGGAGAGTGAACCCAGTTTTATAAGATAATTTTCAACTTTGATAGTCTTGGGAGTAACCCATGACTACGACAATGGTTTGTGGAGTGAACTAATTCCACTATAAAAGTCTTTTAAATGATCAATTGAATGAATATACCAAATGCTTAATTTTTTTATTGATTTTAGATAAGCCCCCTTTTAAGGAAAAAAGGGAAAAATCCATACATGACTTCAATGACATACAAACATCAATATAAAATGAATGTCAAATACCAAAAAAATAACTACTAAGAAATACCCCTCCCAGCATCATCATTAGTATGGAAAACCTCCACTAGTACATGATAGTTTCGTATGTTGTCACGTGAAGAAGCATGGGATAGGTACTGATGGCAGACTCATTATAGTTCCATAAGTTGTCATGTGATGATGCACCAGCCTGGTAGCAGTGGCAGACTCATACCCTCTTACTAAAAATGTGATCTCACCCTTTATTATGTTTTATTTCCCTAGGTTATGAGGAAATATTTTAAATATAAAATTTCTAAGAAGGGTAATATTTATTAATAACTATGTAGAAGATGATGTAGTTTATTTATGAACCAATATTTTATACATCCTTGATTCCAAATGAATTATACCAATATAATTCTAGGGTGGATCATTATATTGTGTATCGAATACTCATCTATTATGATATGATATCTATTTATGAAAATTATGGGTTTCTATAGTTGGTATCAAAGTAAGTTTTAGTTAACCTTTGGAAACTAGGATGATAAAACATTAGTAAAAAATATAAAGATATTTATATGTATAGGATAACATCTATAATTTTTTATAATGATCACAGAAAGCCTAATTTAAACCAATTGTATCGTGGATTTAAAATAAGGTTTCATGATTTAAACATCTTATGAATTATTTTTAATGATAATGTGAATTTCCACTATGATTTGTGTAGTTCATAATATGATTTTTGGCATTAGTTTATCACTATAACTAGAAGAAATTGAATTAATATTGAATTTTTTACATAATGAAATGATTTTCCTCCTAAAACACAGAATTTTATGGGATCTAGAATAAAAAAATTCCATTATAATGCTCACAAATGTTTCTCAAGCTACTAATCGGGTTGAGCTTCCAAATAATAAAAAGAAGAATAATATTCTTTTGATTCCTTTATGAGGTATTTTCCACATTCATTTAGTGGTTCTGTTGATCCACTAGTCATTGAGTTGTGGATTTTTTCCACTAAAATGATATTTTCCCTTATATAGTTTTCGAAACATAAAATTTTCATTTTCACGATTTATTATCTGTAAGGAGATACATATCAATGATGGATGCTTATCAGGAATATCGAGAAAGAGGAAAAAAATTAACTCTATAGATTTTTATGAGTTTAGGATATTATTTTTTTAATAATGAATTTCCTTATGTACGTCATATAAAAATGGAGAATTATTTACTTGAGATAAATTAGAAGGATGATAAATTGGTCGGTACATATATGGAAAATCTTATGAGACTTTCAAGGTACACTTCTTTTATTATCATCCAACCTAAAATTAAGTCTGATTAATTATTCAGTTTCTTAAGAACATGAAGGGATTTATCCATATGAGACTTCAATATATGTGAAAAAATCATTTGATATACTATCAAGGTAGAAATGTATACTGTAGTTACCTATCTATCTCAAAGTTTCGATAAGAAATGAAAGATAAAATTCAGTAGAAACTATTAAAACCAGGGAGAGAATAAGATGATAATTTCTTTACATTAAAATCATAGAAATAGACAAAGAGGAAATTTTCTTAAGGGGAGTGGTACATTTTTTTACTATGGAAAGGAATGTTATTGGGATATCAAATACTGAAGTGATGGGAAGAAGTTAGCTAATGATAATAATAGAGAGAAATCACTATATAATCCACCAACCACACTCAAGTTTTTAAAATAAAAGGAGTATATAAACTTTGCAAAAAAATTACTCAAACACAATGTTTAATGATTATTATCGACATTGGAATCCTATCAATCCTATAGAGAAAGGAAAATCTCATGTGATCATTAATGGTGATATGGAGTATGATAATGAAATGGTTAAAGGAATACTTACCATCTACTCTAGAACTATTAATTTTATTATTTATTATATATCTACCCACTCTTTTATATCTAAATAATTTGATATGGGAATCATAATGCCACAGAAATGGTTATATTTTGAGTTAGTAGTAAAATCCCCTAATTTTATAATGTTCACATTTCATGTCTATGGTTATTCTCTGGCTAATGTTTTTGGGAATGTTCTTCTTAAAAATATTGTTATTATACCTCTTGTTTAATTTGATGTTATATTACTTGTGTATTGCATTAAACTATATAAATACCATATTAATTTTTATGGGGTTTTATAATTGATTTCCTGAATTAAGAGTGATGATAAAAATGAACATACAATTGAAATTTATTCATTATATGGGCCATGATTCCTATTCAAAAGTGGTTTTTATCTTTTATGGTTGGGGAGAAACTCAAAATTGAAGATAATCCTATTGATTGATAATTTATTGATGTATTTATTGAATAACTGCATTGTATTCTAGAAAATCATGAAGTTGTATTATCAATGGAACTCATACCATGTTCTACAAATATTTAAAAGAATATATATATTTAGTGACTCTGATTTACATAAAGGAATTGAAAAAGAACCTCTATGAGAATCATGAAAAGTGATTCATTAGGCCAAATGTTTCACATTAGGGTGCAGTAGTTAATTTTTTTTATAATAAATATGTATCAATATGAATTTTCTAGATTATCAAGAACTAAAAAAGATCACAATCATAAACAAGTATCCTCTACCCTATAGTTATGACTTGTTTCACCAATTTTTTACAGAGCTAGATATATTTGTAAGATTTACAATTTTTATGGTAATCAAAAAATAAGGATCAATAAGGAAGATATTCCTAGTATAGAATTATATTAAAGGTATGGACACTATGAATTTTTAGTGATTTCCTTTGGTATTACTAATGTCCTTACTATATTCATGTATTTTATTAATATAGTATTTAGACATTACCTTGATCGGTTTTTGGTAGTCATTAATTAAGAAAATAATATATATTAAAAGTGAAATAATGTGTATCAAGATCATTTGAGGATTATTATGAGGACCCTGAGGATGGAGAAGATATTTGGAAAATTTACTAAATGTGATATTCAGATTTAGAAAGGTTCATTTTTTGGGTCATATACTCCCATGAGAGGATATATTAGTGAATCCATTACAAAGAAGTTATTGAATGTTTGGATAGACCAACTACTAGGACTGAAATCTGTAGTTTTCTAGATATTGTTAACAATTTGTGGATAATTCATTATAATTTTCCAATTCAATGACCATGTAATCTCGGAAAAGATTCAAGTTCATTCGGACTAATGAATGTGAAGATAATTTCATGAAACTGAAGAGATGTATGTTCAATGAAATTATTCTTACAATACCCTATACTAGAAAATTTATTTAAATATATAGTGACTCATTAAATAATTTATTGGGATGTGTTATCATTATAATATATATGGGGATATTTTATACCACTTGTAAATTGAAGGTCCATGATAAAAATAACAGAACTCATGATTTTAAGATACATGAGGTAAATTTTGAATTAAAGATATAGAGTAATTATATATATAGAGAAGGTGTGACATATATAATAATAAAATTTTTAAATTATATTTTCACACATAGAGAGTTTAATATATTCCAAGGAAGATAATTGGAGTTGATAAAATATTATGATTTATTAATGAATTGCCACAATTGGATAGTGAAAAAGAGGATGATTCCTTGAATTTAAAGATCATTCTAGATTATATAGTATGAGGAACACAAAGGATCTAATATATATGTATTTTAAAATGCTGGATCTTGAAATCTTGAAGGAATCCGTGAAATATTATCTTTCTCAAATAATTATTCAACCATATATCCAATAGAAGATTATATAGGCACAAAATGAAAATGTATAGCTACAAAAAGAATGTGAGAATTGTATCTGATATTTAACATTGATTGTGATGGAATGATAAAGGTCAAGAATCATGTATGTGTTATATCGATACCCAAATACAGGAAGGTGTTCTTGGATGAAGCTCATATTTCATCATTATCTATTCATCAAGGAATTAGAGAGATATATAGTTATCTGAAAGAGTATTTATAGTGGGATAGTATAGATAGAGATTTTGAAGATTATGTATTTTGAAGGATGACATATTAGAAGGTTACGGATGAGATAAAAAAATTATGATGGGTTATTAAAACCTCTAACCATACTAGAATAGAAATAGGAAAACATCACCATATACATTGTATTCAAACTCCTAAAACCCTATAATAGACATAATTATATTTGGGTTGTAGTTTATCACTTTAAGAATCCATCACACTTAATTTATATCAGATAATAAATCTCTCTTGAAATTTTTTTCAAATTTTATATTACAAAAGTTTTAAGGATTCTTGTAGTTCTATATTATATTGCATCTAATCAGAACATGAGGTTTACATTGATGTTATAGGTATGTCCATAACAAGATATAAATAAAATGATGAGTTTCATAATATTAAATAATCCTCATATAGATGGTAATTGTGAAAGAAAAATTATATCCTTGGATTATATGCATAGATCTTATTCAATGGATATCAATAGTGGTTGGGATCAGCACCTTCCTCTTGTAGAGATTTTCTATAGTAATATATTTCAATTGAGAATTTATATATATCCATAGTAATCCCTCTATGGATATAAATTTATAAAACCAACCTAATGGGATTATGTTGGAGAAAAAATATATTTGGACCTAAGAAAACAGAGTAAATTATAGAGAATGTTAGAAATATTTAGAAGTACATTAAAGTAGCTCAATGTTAATAGAAACATTATACTAAAAATCATTTACATGATTTGAAATTTGAAGATTGTGAGAAGGTGATTCTATGAATTTATACATGGAAAATGGTTTTGAGGTTCATAAATAAATTAAATATAAGACCTACATATATTTTTCCATTTGATATTATTTATCAAGTTGGGATGGTAACATATCGCTTGGAACTTCCACCAAACCTCACTCAATTTCACAATGTGTTCCATATATATCTCCTGAGGAAGTACATACTAGATACATAACATATACTAAAATCATAGGTCATAACACTATATCATGAAATTAATTATGAAGAAAATCTATTATAAATCTTGGATCATAAAGATAATGTCTATGAACAAGGCTACTCACCTGGTGACTGTTCTCTATAGGAATTAGAAATTTGAAAAGCTACATGGGAACATAAGGATGTGAAAAAACAAATATATCATAATGTTTTTGTTGTATTAATTAATTTAAAGGTAATAATTCATTTAAATGGGGGTATAATGTTACACACCAAGATTTTAGATTATATTTCACTTTAAATAATCTTATTTCTTCAAAAACCCGTATTACATAAAAATTCAAGTTCAAAACCGTCGTGATATACTATTAAAATATTATTATCTCTTAGTCATTGGATAGACGAGTATGAATAGTATTAACAAAATTATGGAAAATTTTTAGTTTATATATGTATAAAATAAATTAGTTTGTTATCAATAAATTATAAATGAAAATAAAAACATTTGAATGTAAAAGATATATTTTTCTGAAAAAATTATTTATCCAAACATTGTATTTCTATCTTAATAAATTAAATAATCACTATTGGTGAATAATTTTAATGAAATGTGTATATAATATATTCCATCAAATTTTTTAACATTCATTTAATATTTTTCTAGAAATGGAAAAATAATAAAACCAGTTTTATTCTTAAATATTTTTTCCTTAAAAGATGTTTTGTTCGAATATTTCATGCTAATTTTTAAAATTAATTTATGAAAATTATAGAAATTAAATTTGATAAAATTAATTCCATATTTGGGATTATGAGTTTAAAATTTTATATATTGGCCCCTTTTATTTTTGGTCAATATTAATAGTAATCTTAGTAAAATTTATCACTTTAATAAAGGGAAAATCGGGTTAATCTATGTTAAAACTAAGTGATAAAGATGTAATTTTTCATTATAATTATTATTTGATAAATTTAATTATACATTTTTTACATTATTCTATAAATTTATTTGATTAATGGGCACTTTTCCCTGAAAATGACCGATATACTATTTTAAGTAAAGAAATATAATACATGTCACTCTCTTACTGTTAAATATCTATTATCCTTCCACATAAGGAAAATAGAATGTTATGAATAAATAAAATTTTCCATTTTTTTAATAATAAAATCATTCTAATAATTTTAATTTATTTATAATTTTTAGTTATTAAATAATTAACGTTAATTCTTACACAACATTGAAATAGTATTTATTCAATTAATGAAAAAAATAAAATTAATAAAATTAAATATATTTAAAGTGATATAGTATAAATCATTTAATAGTATCAATAAATTTTCTTTATTAACATGAAATATTAGTTTTGTTTTAAAGTAATATATTCGTATTAAAACATTGAATTTATGTCTTTTAAGTCAAATTAAATAAATATTGTCAATATTGACAATAATGATATTTTTATAAAAAAATATTTTATTAATTAATATAATAAATATAAAAATATTTAAATATGACCAAGTGGATAATTTATTGTCTATAATTTCATTCCTTTGAAATTTATTATCCAATTATCTTCTCATATATAAAATTATAACCCTTTAAGAGTGAAAATAATGTTTCCTTGATTAATATTAAAATAGATTAACTAAGGGGTTAAACCCAAAGATAAGTTATAAAACACCACTAAAAATATCCAAATTTTATTGGATGAAATTATTTTAACCCTATAAAATTTTATATTCGAATAAATATCCTTTTAGAGGCATGAGGATGTAGAATTAGTTAATTATAATTTTATATTTTAATAAATTCCAATAGCGCCCCCACATCAATTATAAAAGGGAACATCCTCTTCCACTATTTTTCACCACTTGGATATTTATATAGAAACAAAACAATTTTAAAATATCTTTGAAAATTAATTAGTCACATTATAAAGGTTATATTATTACCAAAAGGAAAGTTCTTGGGTCTCTTTAGAGAAGACTTAATGGAGTTGTTTCAAAGAATAGCTAATAGCCTTCACCAATCACTTTCTTCTAAATTTTTATTTTACCTCAAAAAATATATTATATTATTTATAAAGTTAAAAATTAACTGTATTTAATATATTTAATTGTTATTATAATTATAAATATTCTTTTACTCACCCTATTTCTATCAAATGGGAAGTGAATGTGTCCCTCATGCGTATATATGGTTTAATATCACCATGTAGAGATACAATTCATTTTTCATCACCCTATTTCATGGATGATTATTAAAATGGTTTTAAAGATTATATATGATAATTATTAAATAATTATACTTCTTTAATTATAAAATCACATCTACCTTCTTCAATACCAATCCATTGGACAATGATAATGTTGCTCAGGCGTACGTGCAGACTACCACCTTTATGAAGTGATGTGAATTTTTTTCATTTAAAATTATCAAGGATTGTAATAAGTTTTGATTTAATGAGTATATATGATATATATGGTAAAATAATTATTCTTGGAAGCTGAATTATTTTTTGCATTTATTTTTTCTAGGCTACAAAAAGTTAAAAATTCAATCATGTGTATGAACGGCTTACCGTGTCAATGAATAGTGTAATTTATATTTCTATATCTACCTTTTATAAACAATAATAAATATGTATATAATGAATATATATTATGTTTATACCATTTTAAACATTATAAATATAGTGTAACCATGATCAAAGTATAATAATCACAAACTACCTTACCGGAATTATTTTGAAATAACAAAATATTGAACAATCAAAAATGACAATTTTAAAGATGGTTTATTAATAAACGGGTGTTAAAATGATATAAGGGGATCATATATGATATTTAAAATATATACATTTATTTTTTATATAAGTATAATAAATTTAAATTTATTAAATAGAATACTGGATTATTTTCATAGAATGTCAAACTCGAGTTAAAGGATTTTTATCTCACATTTATTTTTGGGAGACACGTTCCATATTCACCACTTTTTCTCTAATGTGGTATATATACTTATCATAAATGAATTTTATGAAACCTATTATTAATTTTATTGAAATTGGTATTTCTAGCTATGTTTCTTTCTTTCATGGTGCTTATGATTCATATGTAACCAACATGATATGATATTTCTATTACAATATCAATTTTTTTCAAGATTGTTTGTGGTTAAGTTATGAAGATGAAATTTTATGATATATATCACAAAATAATTATTGCTTTTTTATCCTCATTTTATTTCATGAAAATACTTATTTTACATTTATTTTACTCACAATAAGTATTCAAGATACAGGAGATAGGTTTTTAAGAAAAATAAAATTTATTTCACACTTTGGTAGAAAACAAATGTTTTCTTCTGTATCCATGTTTTCTAGAAATATTTTAAAGATGGATTTTACTATTATAATAAATTATTTAATTTTTATTTTTAACTAGGTTTGACCATTTAAAAAATGGTTTAAAATTAATATTCTTGTATCTTTCTAAAAAAGGTACTTTTGAATTTTAACAAATAAATGTGGAAGGAATGTTTTCTTTTAATATGTATGACATGATCGAAAATTCTCACCATCATGAAATCCTAATAATATAAATTTTTCTTTATAAGTTTACAATGTTATTTTAAATAATATTATTTTCAAAATATTTTGTTCTTTTTTACAAGGTATTTTCAAATTGGAAAGGATATTTTCCAGAACAATATTTTAATAATCTTGTAATGGTATTTATATTCATTATAAACAACACCTATTGGTTTCACTTATTCTTTACAGGGTATATGATCCTAGGATAAAAACCGTATTATTTACCATGATGTTTTATTATTATTATGATAATATATTTATTAAAAATATTATTTTTCCATGGGTTATGATATGATGAGTTGATGTAATATTTATAAAACCAGTTTCTTTTCCATTGCTAATACTATGATGAAATACATATGAAACCACTTTATTTTCATTGTTATAATATAATGAATGTTTTATGATCATGTGGAACACATATTTATGATTTTCATTACATGATGGGTGGGTATGGAATTATTTTTCCCTCTAATGCATTGGATAAAGTGTGATATATCATGAGATAAACAAGAAAATAATACTGAGTGAACCAAATTCAGTAAGGAAATTTTTTTACTATGATTGTAATGGGAGTAAAACTTGACTACTTGGATGGTTTTGGGAGTGAGGCTCTTCTACTATGACAGTCTTAAAAATGATCCTTGACTACCATGGAAAATATTTTCTATGCTTATGTGTATATCACAAACATATGTATTATAATAGTGTTATGATCTCAAACATCTTGTTCATTAACTCATTGAGATTAATGTCATATTAAATACCATGATTTATTCCATGAATCAATATTATAATATATGACATGTAGGTATGATTTTCAAAATTTATGCTCACATACTCATACCCTTATGATCACATTATACTCACCTGATCATTAATATCTACCTTTTTTACCCTTATTAAGAATTTGAAATCACTAATTATTATGTCTAATTTCCAAAGGTTTTGAATAAATATTTTAAATATGACATTAATTATAAGGTGTCTATTAATAATGAACTAAGTGGGAGACAATGTGGTTCATTTATGAACCAATTGTTTTTGTATCCATGAATCATAATGAAGTTGAAGTATATGATTCTAGGGTGAATAATTATTTTATTTATTTAATATTCACCTATTATGAATTGATATATCTATATGTAAAATATGGTTATCTATGAAAAGTATTAATTTGTTATATTTTTTGGAATGGATTTTTTTTAGTGAATAGTGAAAAATACTAATTTTTATGAAATTATTATTTCCTTTATCTAAATATTGTAATTAAAAATTCTAATTCTACTTTGGATTTATTTTAAATTCAAATAATATACCTTTTATTAAAATTAATCTAATTTATTTCAAGGGAATTAGTTATATTTTTTAGTTCATTTTTATACTTAAAACTTATTTTTTAAATTTATTTTCAATAAAAGTTTCATAAATATATTTTTATTTATAATTATAAGAAATGATTCATTAACAATTTGATTGAATTTTTTAATTATGAGGGGAAAATTTCATAAATATGTCAATTTCATTTTAGTCATAATGAATATTAAACCATGAAAATCTTTAATCACCATAATAATGTGTAAAACAAGCTACTTATTATAAAAAACAATTAGATAGTGTGACAAACTAAACAAAACAATTTCATTTATTTAATTGTAGTATATTAATTCAATAATAACAATCTAAATATAGAAAATATTGAATTTTTTTCAAATTTCATTTGATAATGACCTTGTCATTGTTTTATGTTTAGAAAAAAAATAACTTTCACATTTATTTTATTAATATGTATAACATGTTTTCATTGGGATAAGAAGAAAATATTAGTGTTTATAAATAGTTTTTTTATTATGAATAAATTGATTTTATAATATTAATTTTTTTAATTTTAATTGATAAAATAATTTCCTTGAATGCATACACAACACTGACATAACCATTATGAAAGTAGTTGAAAAATCAAATAAATGTTTCTACAAACATTAAAAGTAATTTATTTGGGATAAATTATGAGGTTGTACCAAGATGATAAGAATGATTGAAATATTCATGTATCTTATTATTTTTTCAAGGAAATGTCAAATAAAGAAAAAATCGCCTTCCTAAGTTTTTGGTGAAAATCATACTTACCATTGTATTCAAAAAATCACCCTCATAATAAAATGAATTAAATTGAGAATATATATTCTGGATTAAAAGGTTCATAAGACACACCTTAGTTATGAAATGATATAAGATAACATAAAAATGTACTGAATAAAATTCTTCATGACTTCAATAAATATCTTATGATGTCATACTAATCTTGGCGTTCTCATAAATAATAAGTATGTTATAAAATATGTGATGAAATATTTATAAAAGAAATGGGGTTAAAATGTTATACCAAAAATATTCAGTACAATCGTATTTAGAAAAATCATATTCGGGATGAGTAAGGAAAAAATAAGTTTTTTTAGGATTGGGAAGATATAATACACATCATTATAAGTCATATTATGTTAAATTTGATATTCAACGTAATCAAAGTCATGATAAAAAGAGAATTTTGTCAAATAATTAATTTGATAAAGTTTAAGATTTTCAATCTCAAAATAATCATAATTATATTACCAAATTAATATTTTTTTAAAGGGTGAGGTGGATGATAATATCAAAGATTCTAGTTTTCAGTCCAACAAAAGGCTAAATGATTTAAATCCTCAAAAAAAGAAGTTTATAAGAATCTTATTCAGAAAATAAATAATCCACTAATACCATTCCATCAAACTAAGTATGTCATCATATTCATGAGATCCATAATTGTTAGTGATAAAAGTTTTTTAGTTTTATATTTATAAAAAAAATAATAACAATGATCTTTTTCAAGCTATATCATCAGTTGGTTTAAGAGACAATGTATTGAAGTTGATTTTGATTCATATTTCTGATGAAAATAATAAGTGTAAGTAGTTGATGAATTTTTAAAGAATATATTGTCCACATTGTAATGAAGAAATAATAATGAGAGAAGGTTCTATGAATCATAATGAGAAAACTAATTTATCCATTCATACATTTGGTGTAGAGAAACATAGTGAGGAAACTATTGAAACTTGCTAAAAGGCATATGTTTCCCCCATAGTGATGAAAAAGATCATAATATCAATCAGAATAGGGAACCAAAATTAGATTGAAACTTTCTATGAAGGCTAAATTTTTCTATTTCATACTTGCATTTGGTATAGATATTTGAAATGAAAGAATTAGAATGATCATTGTGAATAATATTTTAAGAAGTTTGGAATGTTTGAGAAGATTCAAGATGGTTTGAGAACATTTGAAAACTATTTACGGAGTTAGGCTATAATATAAATTCAAGACTATATTATGATATGGGAAAATTATGTTGAGAGAAAACAATTTTAAGAATACCTCCCAAACCAATTTTAGGGATACTATAAAAGGAAATGTATTTTGTACTTTCATCTCAAAAAAGTATTATGCATGGAAGGAATAGATCAAGAAAATTGATGACGAATTATAGAGCGTTAATGTTTTTGGATATTGTTTTCCTGAATAATTCATGCTGGATAGAAGAATAAAGGAGAAGATACAATATTGTATTCACCTAATCATCATATTAATATAATCATCATAATTAGTTATTTTCCATATTGGTCTGGATCATTAGACTCGAAAAATCATATTGGGATTTCTAGATTGAAGAATAAGTTATATAGAATTATTTTTGTGGTATCTGGACACAGCTCTACATTTTCCTTATTGAGAAATCAGACTGGAAAAATTAGACTGGGAAATCGGACTAAGTATCATTATGAAGTCCAAAATGTACTTAATATATTCTGGGTAAGAAAAAAAATAATTTTTTAGAAAGATCATATTTTTTAAAGTTGATCAAGAATCATAATAACATGTTTATTAAAAAACATTCTTGTATCATTTTGTGCTACTCAAATCACATGAATTATTGTATTAATCATAGTTCTACATGAGTGTTAGGGAAGATCATACTCATTTTATTCCATACAAAAGGATTTTTTTCTAGGGGAATGGGTAGTATTTTATTATTTCAAAACCATACCAAGGTCGTATCTACTCTTATTGATTGATGAACCATGTAAATTATTTTATTCCTGTGGATGTGTGTTTAAACTGATTTTAGAAGAGAAATAAATAATTAATAAGATGCGAAGGTTGTTTCATAATAAAGTAAACCTAAAATTAAAGGACATCAATGATTCACCCCCTCTCTCTCTCTGTGATACAACAATATTGACTAGAAATTTACAGTTTGTATTAGAGAGAAGGTTATCTTTATTTATTCTTTTCTGGATTTTTAAAGAGAATATGATAGAGAATCTAAATTGTCTCAACAGTATAGGTATTTAGGACTTCTATGATAATAATTTTCATATCTAGAAAGATATAATGTATCCTTATCTTATGTATCTTGGATATAATGTTATTGAATATGTCATAGATAGATTTCTAACCATTGATGATAAAATTCCTCTTACATCTGTTGATAAGAATAATCTTGAGAATGATGGAAAGGATAAGAAAATTTTACTCTCATCACTTTTAAAAGTTAGTTTTTAATATTGAATGGTGTTTCCAAAACTAATGGTATTCGGTATAATTTAAAAAACATCTATAAAGGTAACACAAAAGTAAAGAAAAAAAGGTGAAAATTTAGAGGCTGAAGTATGGAGATCTTAATATGGGTCAATGTGAATCTATTGCTGACTACTTTACTTGGGTGAATTAAATTGTTTGTACTATCATATGTCCTATAAAAAAGTTAGAAAATTCTTTAGTTGTTGAAAATATCTTGGGAATCTTTCCTAAAATTTGGATGCTAAATTTTCCTCAACGGAAGACAAGGATCCTGAAACATTATTTGTGGATGATTTTTCATAGCACTCTCATAACATATGAAATGATAAGGGAGAAAGATATAAGAAAAACTAAAGTTTTTAGAGAAATTTATTTCAAGGATACCATGAAAGAGAAATCATATAATACTCATATTGAAGAATGTGTTTCAAACTCTGAATCTGAAAATAAGTTATGTAAAAATCATGATGAAATTTATTCCTTATTTTATAAAAATGTGAGGAGTAGTATAGGTAAATAAAAATGGAAACTTCCCTTGAAGTAATTTTAATGTGGAATAGTTGCACAGTTTATGGATAATTTTCTGGAAATAAAGAAACGATAAGATATTGATGATGAATAAAGAAGGCCAAAAAGTTCATGGAAGAAATAGGTTAAAAAGGATAAATATTTTTCTAGAGGTAACGAAAAAAATATCATCAAATAATTAAAGACATTTTTTTGTCTAAATATGAAGATGAAGAAGAAGAAGATAGTGATGCTAAATCTAGAAATTATTTTTCTATGAAAGATTAATGAAATACTTTTATTGTAATAGTAAATAATAAATATTTTTGAAGTATAAGTTCTAATGAATAAGAAAGTAAACTTTATTCTCATATGAAAGAATATTTAAAATAAATTTTGAGAAAAACTAGATGACTTAATAATGAAAAAAAGAAGTTGATAAAGGAAAAATCCCCTTCAAATAATCAAGAAGGTTTTCCATATGAGAAATTAAAAATTATGAAAGATATTGATGATTTGAAGAATTATTTTAGGAAATAAATGAATTTTAATGAGCATCTAAAAGTAAAACTTAAGGTAAAAGAAGTAGATTTGGAACTTGTCTAACTAAAACTTCCTAGATCTGAACAAAGAGGTATAGGTTTTAGAAACTCTATCTCCAATTTCAGTGAAAGTTTTCATAAAGGGGAACCTAAAAGAATTAACAAGAGTTACATTAATAGTCTGATAATAAAGCATGAATTGTTTCTTAAAATAAGAAAGTTGGAAAGGTTATGTATGTGACAAAATTTAAAGAAAATAAAAAAATTAAATTTTTTAAAGACTCTATGTTTGAAAATATTTCTATACATTAAAAATACTGAATATTTATTACAAATTCTATTTCTAATAATATTGAAAAAAACAATGTTTTAATAGAATATTCTGATTTAAAATAGAATGGTTTTTAGTTAATAATTTTATGATAATAAATATAAGAAGATTCGGAAGAAACATGTTAACAACTTCATTCAAGATAGATGTTTTGGAGGAAAATATTACTTTTAGGGGTACTAATTGAATTTTGGAGGACTCGGATGCATGGAAAATATGTGTTGGTTCAACCAAAAACATTACTATTATTCTACAATTCATACATGTAAAATTTTGAGGGGGATTCAACCACCTCAAAGGAAGATGAAGGATGTTATGATGATGTCTGAGAAGGTTGTTAGAAATAATCTTGAGAAGGTAACAGAAAAAGTTAAAAATAAATTCAAACCTCTAGAAATAATTTTTAAATGATGTGAACAATCTAGATAACTTGTAAATGGATGTTTTATTTTATTACTATAAGAACTTATGTTTCATAATTTTTAGAATCTAGAGATTAATAAAGAAAAATGGGAAGAAAATAATGTTGTTGTAGAAACTTATTTGAAAGCTACAAATGAAGAATGACCTTGTAATTTTTATGGTGAGTGTTATTCACATATGAAAACAGATTTAAAGATGTGGAAAAATTTTAGAGACTTTAAAGAATGTATATTGACAATTGGAAGTGATGAATCCCTGATAATCAAAGGTGTCAGGTTATCCATCATTAGGAAATAAAAAGTTTAAATCCAACAAAGATGTGTATGTTGATGGGATGAAACCCAATCAGATGTCTATTTCATGAATTTTTGATAAGGGCGGAAAATTTATCTTAAGAAAATATGGATTTTTTTGTAATAAGTGAAGAAGATGAAATGATAGTTAAAAGAAGGAAACATACAAAAGGAAACGTATTCCACGTTGGTAAAATAAAAAACACTTTTTACTTGGGTATGGTGGAAGAAAATCAATTGTGGCATCAATGGTTGGGATACATGTGTCAAAAAAACACGATTAAGTTCTAAAATAGATACTTTATATAAGATATTTTCGATATGTAATGAAGAATATATTGGTGTTGTACTATTTTTCAAAAAAAGAAATATTGAAAATTATGTGCATAAGAAATTTAAAATTTGTTCTAAATGACCCCTGGAACCTAGTCATTCTGATATCTATGGAATAATGAGAAAATAATGAGAAAATGGAGATAATTAATTCCTCTCTTTCATTCATTACTAGACTCATATTAAATTTTCTATTTATTTAAAAGATAAGTTAGATACAATAAAAATGTTTAAAATTTTCATGAAAAAAGATGAGAAGTAAGTTGAGTATTTCGTAAATAATTTAAGAAATGAAAATAGTGGTGTGTATAAGAATGGTGAATTTTAATGTTATATTGAGAATCATAGAATTAGTCATGAGTTTAGTTTACCATATACGCCTAAAAAATGGGGTTTATGAAAGTAAGAATATAAGTTTTATGGAAATGGGGAGAACTATGTTACATGGACTTTTTCTTTTTCCTTACTATTGGATGAAAACCATGAGTACTGTTGTGTATATCCAATACTGATGTTTCTATAAGAAAATTTCATATATGGATCCATAAGAAATGTTTTATGAAAAAACACCAAGCTTTAAACACTAAAGAGTTTTTGGGAGTCCACGCATCCTAAAGAAGAAAAGTTGAAACCTTGGAATGTTTGATAAAAGAGGTGAAGATGTAATTCTTCTTGGTTATTATTTGTAAGTAAGTGGATATAAATCTTTCAAAAAAGAAAGTTGAATAACTATTTATTCTATTGTTGTGAAAGTTATTGAAAATTATGAGGATAAATAAACTTAGGCTGATAAATAAGTTGAGTAGGATAACAAAAGTTTTATTAATAATTATGATAAGGATACTAATGGTGGTAATACTACCCAAAAAAGAATAATTGAAATAAAATATTTCAAGTGATGTAGAATTTTCATGAAAATATCATCCTAGACTAAGGAAAAAAGTAGAACTAGAGAACATTATAGGTGATCAGCATTAACAGGTCTAAAGAACAAGAATAAAAAATGATATTACATAGAGTTTTTTATATTAAAAAAATGATACAAATGATATAAATTAATTATTTAACCATCCATAATTGGTTCAATCCATGAATGATTATCTATATAAAATAGAAAATAATGATATATAGGAAATCATACCTAATCCATATAATAAAAATATTATTGGTACAAATGGTGTTTTCATGAATTGTTGAATGAATAAGGTAAAGTGATAAGGAACAAGAAAATATTATTGTGGAATGGATAATCATAAGTTTAAAGTGTCTAATTTTACTATATTTTTTCTCTAATGATATGGTTAGAAAGAATCATAACATTTATTTCTATTCTACACAATGAATTTACAAAAAAACTCAAATAGATGTATGGTCTGTATTTTTTTAATGGGGATCTTTATGAGTATTTTTACATTGAACAACCGTGTGGATTTATTTTAGGAAAGATGAATTTTATGTGTTTTAATAGAATAAATCCTTATATGGGATAAAACAATATCTGAGGAAATGGAATTACAAATTGGATACTTGATTAAGGAAAATGAGTTTCAAGAAAGGAATAGTTAGTAGAAATCTTTTTGTCAAGGAAATTTTGTAGTTTTTGCTAATTATAATTTTTTATGATGATGAAATTATCATAGATGTGAATAATTAAAGATATAGTGAAAAAATTTATAAAGAAATGAAACGTTTTTTTTTTGAGATGTCCTTACCTGTATAAATGAAATAATTTATTGGGTTAAAAAATTTAAAAAATAAGAAATAATGTTTTATTTCTAAAGAAAATTAGGATAGGGAACATCTTAAAAAGATTATCATGTAAAATTAGAAACCAGTTTCCAAATTGATTTTAGTGGGATCCATGTTGAGTGATGATAGATAAGGCAATGAAGTTGTTCAGAAGGAGTTTCGAAAGCTGATATAAAATTTGTGGTTTTTGACTGCCTCAAGACGTGATATTGTTTATGTTATTACCTTATGTGAAAGATTTCATTGTGCTCCAAAAGAAACACATTTACATGGAGGAAAAGTAATTCTCAGATACATTAGAGTCACAAAATTTTTTGGAATTAGGTATTATATCTTATAATTTATTGACTTTTTGTGCATTTAGATGATGATTGGTAATAAATTGTTGATGATAGAAGATACACATCTAATGGATTTTTCATTCTAAGGAAAAGTGTTGTTAGTTTGAATACAATGAAATAGAACTCAGTAAATATTAGAATGATTAATGCTAAGTATGTTTTTTCTACTCAATTCACTACCCAAATTATGTAGATAAAGCCTCAGTTATAATATTTAATTGTTGAAGTGATGTTAACCTTGATCTCGGGTTCTGATAATAAAAGTGAAATTAAACAAAAAAAGAACCCAGTACAACATTCACATTCAAAACCTATTGATATAAAATATATTTACATCAAAGATCAATTGTAAATGTATTAATTGAATCTAGAGTATATCCCAACATTAGAATAAGTTATAAAATTTTCATAAAACCATTACAGAAGGAACCTTTTTCTAAATTAAGGTTGAACATTGGCATCCAACCTCCTTATAAAAAAGGTTCAGGTATATACTTTTATTATATATCTTATATTACCTTTGGATAGTGTTTTCAAGGAGATATGCATATGATGTAAAAAGGGGGAGTTGTGGGTAAGCTTTGAATTAGGCATGTAACTATGTGAACAGTTTTATCTTTTTTTATTGGTTGTAAGAAACAAAACATTCATATTATAAGAATTTTGATGTAGTGATGAAAATATAAGGGAGAAATATGAGGGAAAAAGCTGAGGAAGTTTTTCATGAGTAACTACTTTTGGACAGTATGGTTTTTCTCTCAATAATTCTTGTTTCCGAAAATGATTTAGCTCATATAGGATTAGAATTTTTGATAAGTAATCCATAGCTTGATGATTCAATGTTTAGTAATTTATTAATCTTGGTTGAAAGAAAATTCAAAGGGGATGAGTTTTAGGATCAAGATGGTAAGGAAGATTATCTTATTCAGGTATTGTATTTTTTTTTCAAAAAATATGAATGAATGAGAAATCCCCTCACTTGTTTTTGGTGAAAATCAGACTAACTATCGTATCTAGAAAATAAGACTCACAATAAATTCCATTAGATTGAGAAAATTTTTATTGGATGAAAAGGATCATTGAATTCACCTTGGGTTCGGAATGAAATAAGAGATCATAATGAGGTTCTAAATCAAAGTCTTCCTAACTTTGATAAATATATTACGATGCCTTACTGATCTTGGAGTTCTCATAAATCATAAGTAAATTGTAAAACTTTTTTACATAATATTGATGAAAGAAAGGGTAGAAAGGGTGATTCTAATAATTTTCAGTCTAATTGTATTCAGTAAAATCATATTCCGGATGGTTAATAAAGAAAGATGTTTCTTGAATAATGGAAAGTTACAACACATTGCATTATAATTCAGATGATATTGAAGCTAATATTCAATGTAATCAAATTCCTGAAAGAACTAATTTTAAAAATATTTGTTTTAGAAATAAGAATGTTGATAAATTCAAATCTTTCCAGTCTCAAAATCATCATTATGATATTACTGAATAAATATTATTTAAAGCGTGAAGATGATGATCATAATGAAGGTACCGGTTTTCAGTCAGACAAAATGTTAAAAATATTTAAATTCTTAAATAAATAATTTTAATAGAATCTTATTCAGAAATGAAATAAGCCACTGATACTCATCCATCATATTTCTTATGTCATCGTATTCATTAGAGGTATAATTTAAAATGATAAAAGTTATTTAGTATCCTATTTAGAAAATAAAGAAGAACTTTGGTTTTTTTCAAATTCTTTTATCAGTTGGATCAAGATCCATTAAATTAAAGTTAATATCAATAGATATTTATACTTTGAATATAAATTGGAAGTAATTGAATATGTTTGGAAGAATTTAATGTCCTCATCATAATGAATAAATTGGATTGAGAGTTTGATCCGATAATTATAGTGAGAAAACTTATGTTTCCATTCATATATTTGTTGTATAAAACTATAATAAGGGAAATATTATTTTACATTTTTCTCTATTAAAATGAGGAATATCATAATAGAAATCATTTTGGAGAACCAGAATCAGACTAAAACATTATAATAAGACTAAAGTTTTTAATTTATTCATATAAGAAATTGTTACAGAGAATAATACTAAAGAAATTATATAGTAAAATTAGAGTGTTGAATCAATATCAGACTAATTTTTGAGATGAAATTCTGAAGTAGAGATGAAGGTGTGAGAAGATTCAAGAAGGTTTGAGAATAGTTGAAAAGTTTTGATGAATTCAGGATTCACCCAAAATTAAAATATATTTTCTGATTCGTGAAAACCTAGTTAATCTGGAAACTTTTTAAGAATCCTACCCAAACCGATTTTTGAGGACACTATAAAAGTTAAATTACTTTTTACATTCATCTGACATAAGTATTATTCACATAAGGAAGAGATAAGGTAAGGAACTAACAAATTATAAATAGAAGAAGTTTCCAGATTGTGTTATCTTGAGTAATTCATGTTGGATAGAAGAAGAAAGGAGAAGAGACAATATTGCATTTAGTTGATCATCATATTCAATTGATCATCATATTTACCGGGTTTATATATTTGGTTGGATCATCGGACTAGGAGATCATATTGGTATTTCTAGAATGTAGAATAAGTACATCAGAATTATTTAAAAGGAATTCTGACAAAGCTATATATTTCCCATATTCATCAATCAGACTGGAAAAATCAGACAGAAAAATTCATATAGAGTATCATTACGAAGTCTAGGAAGATATTGGTAACATCTGGGTAATAACGTGAAGAATGTTTTTGAAATATCATATTTGTTAAAGTTGATCAAGAAGAATTGTGACATTTTTATTACAAAACAAATCATATTAAATTTTATGCTATATAAAGTACATGCATATTTTTATTCATCATAGTTCTATTTGTGTGTGAGGTCATATCATGCTCATTGTTTTCATCACAAAAGTATTGTTTTCTAAAGGATTTTACGGTTCTAGATTGTTTCCAAATCATAATAAGGTTTTAGCTACTCTCATTTTGTGGTGAAACCTGTAAATTCTTATGTTCTTGTGGATGTTTGTGTGATTTTTTGTAAGAGAAATAAATCAATAACTAGTGGTGAAGATTTTTTCATATTTAAAGAAACATAAAAGAAAATTATATCACATATTCACCCCCTTACTCTCTTAGTGATACAACTATCTTGACTGGCCAATTACATTATGGTCATAAAAAAAATTTATTGGATACTTATAATTTAACAGTTTTAGTGAAATATTTATATTCTAATCCCATTTTTATCTCAATGTATTTAATGTCAAGATATGTGAATAATCGTGAAATTGAACTTAAATGGTATTTAATGTTTAAATATTATATTTAATTTTTCGAAAATATTTAATATCCTATAACAACTCATGAGGATGTGAAATAATTGATCTTATATCCATGGATAATTTTTATTCCACGTGGAATTTTTAAAATTATTTTCTTGACTCTTAAAGTGTGAAACATTTGTTAAAATGGTTAAAGATAAAGGTGGTTAATGAGGTGGTTAAACCATTAGATAATGTTTAAAATGACACTTATAATTGAAAAAAAACATTATGATTATATTTCAACCTGATACTTTTTATCATTGCTTCCAAGTTAGTTTGGATCCATTTTTTATGATGTATACACATATTATATGTTAATATTTCATGTATATACAAATTAACCACCCCCTCACTTATAAAAGGGAACACCCTCTCCAATATTTTTCTGAAAAATTGATCTTCCTGGATTAAAAATTCTCTACAAAAAATAACATCCTATGTTCTTTCCCAACATCCTACAGTCTTTTGTTTCTTTTCCAATGATTATCCAATGAAGTTATAAGGTGTTAACCAAGGAAGGATTCTGAAGACTAAGTACAACTCCTAAACGAGTTAATTTATTTTATTTATTATTATACCACCTTTAATTATTTCCTTTCCATGATGATATAATAGCATTACTATCATCCAAATATTAAAATTTTATTATTTTTATGGAAGATTATTAATCATATCATTTTCATCCAATTTAAAATGAATGTGTTACTCGTGTGTATGTGAGGACTACCATCTCGAGGTAGTGATGTGGCTAATTTTCCATAAATTTTTCTCATTAATGTATTTAATGATGTATAATATTAATATTTAGGTTATTTATGATATAATTATGTTTCAAGAAAGATTATAGATTACATAACTTCATATACTTCCATATTTTGGAAGATGATAATGTCATGAGTTTGTACATGTAGACTACCACCTCCATCAAGTGATGTGATTTGTTTTGAATTTACACATTGTATGAATGATAATAACTATATATTCACCTTTGTTTCATTCTATCCATCTAAATATGGAAAAATCATTTGTACATATGTACGAACTGTTATCTCCATGAAGTGGTGTAATTATTTTTTTATCACCAACTTATAGTACTGGTTATAAAAATTTATATAATAAATGAATATGATAAATATAAAATGATTATCATTCTGTAAAAAATGAAACTATGACCAAGCTATAAGTAGGATAACCATCAAGCAGATATATGCGTGTAAAATGGACCAGTTTTCACCTAAAAGAGAATTTCAATAAATAATTTTTAATTAAAGGGTAGCTAGATGTTGTAAGTGATTTTTATATATTATGATAAGTATGACAATTAATTTTGTATATATTAATAATAAAAATAAATTATATATACAATAGTATAATAGAACATAACAATAAATCTACACCTGAGGTAATGAATTTATATTACTGTCTCATTTTATTTCGAGAAAAATTATGTTTATATTTCCTTTAGGATAATTATTAGATGTTACCCTATTAAATTGTATCCCTTTTTTCTCTCATGTTTATTTTTGGGGTTTACATGTTAATTTTCATTTTCCTCTCATACTGGATCATGAATCAACAAATACATTACATGTAAGGTACTCTCTAATAAAATTATTGTTTTAATGTTATCCTTCCAATTATTTTATATAAATGAAAAGGATATTTCAAATATTTTAAGAATATAAATATTTATGAAAATATATTATTTTAATTCCTTTTAAACCATATCTGAATTTTTTTACAATTTTTTAAAATGAATATTTATAAAATCATTCCAAAGAATTGATTTTCTTAACATTTTTTAATGTTTTGAAAAGATTTTTCTCTTTTAAATTATAGGACATGAATATGTTTTACTATCATCTCAACCATTATTTTAAATGAAATTTATTTTTCAAGTTTCCATTTTTATTTTTAAATAAAATAGTATCTCAGTATTATTGAAATTATTATCTAAAATTTTATCTAAGGAAATGGGTATTATTTTTCTTAAAGTAATGAAAATAATTATGAAAGGGATTTTTAACTTCGTTCAAATGGAAAGATACGAGGAAGTTATTTTTAATGTTTTCGTACCATTTTCAATTCTATTTCTAATAGTCTTAGTTTTAATATAAAACCCATCATTTAAAATGAATTTACGTACAACATCAATTTATTTGTGGTTTTTTGGTCATTAACTTTCTCTTGATATTGTTTCTTATTTCTCTCAATAATTTCATTGGACATTATATTCTCCTCTAAGTATATAAATTAAGTATCATGGTTTAATACAGCATAATTTACAATTTCTTGATTTTATCTCAACTATATACCATTTATATTTGGTATTAGTTGTAGGATATTTATTAAGAAATTTACTTCATTTATTGGGTAAATATTTGATATTCTTGGACCAATATGGATAAATATTGATTTATAAGGAATTTGCAGAATTAAGTGTATTGATCATTAAAATTCATGAAGATTTTATAGGGAATGAAAGTGATGGGTGGGGACTAATTATATATATCCTCTTGCTGAATCGATAGGTCTCATGAGACAAAAGATGTTGGCATCATGTATAAGTTGAAGCTATAAGATCATGTCATAATAGTTGGGTAATTGATGTATACCTACTAATTCAATGAATGTTTATTAAATAAGGACTTGATGGTAATATTAATGACATCATGGCTACGAGATTTATGGTAATATAAAAAATATTCATATTTGTGAATTTCCTAAAATGTGAATTCAGTTTTCATTATTTATGTTATTACAATGTTGATATTAGAAATAGATTTAATTTGAATTCAATTTTTTGATTGAATGAAATGTTTTATGATTATATACTCTTTCATATTACGTCTTCCTTTTTTACTACTGATAGAATCCATTTCATGTAACCCTTACTAAGTATTTGAGATCACTTTCAATTTTTTTTCCTTTCCCAAATATATAATGAAGAAATAATTGCATTATTTTTAAGGATGACATAAATATTTTCATGGTATATTATTAATTTATAATGTTTTATATAATTCTTGTATGCATCTAGTTTTATAATAATACTAAACTAATTTATCATACATGGTGTGATCACATCTATCTTTTCCTAATATAATAAGTAAGAACCAGATCTTCATTACAGTAGTTTAGAAAGCTATAAAAAAGTTATTCTAAATGGTTAGTGTCTAATTTTTCTTTGATCATGGCCTCATTAATGTATTTGATGAAGAGTTACTATTCCTTCATATAGACTTATTAGTATCATCCAAACTTTACATTCCTATAAGAGAAGATGATCAACATTGTTGTCATTCTATTTTTAGAGGAGTGAGTCATGTCCAATGTTTTTTGGGATGCTTTACATATCATTTTGGGTTATGTATTGATGTAGTAGAGGTAAGTGATTTTATATAGTTCTTGGTAGTAATTATTTCAGGATAATAAATTTTCCACCCACGATCTCGACTAAGTAGTTTTGGTGTTTACATTTAAGATATGGAAACATTGACTCATTAGTTAGTGATTTATTTTCTCTATAAATCACAAGAGATTTATGCATATGTTCTATCAATGGGATCTAAATCTTTTTCAAGGGATGTGAATGGAGTTAATGTATGAAAATGAAATCAAGATATTTTACTCCCTAATAAATAATAAGCTATTTACAGATGTTTTGAGTAGGAATTCATAGGAGGATACTATTTGAAGTCCAGAGATTTATAATGATTGATAGAGGATATTTTAGTAATTAATAATGATATAGTGGAATATGATGTTACATATTATCTAAATCAAATGACAATATAGTTATTCTTAATGAAGCTGGTGGAGGAGTCTCAGTTCGAGGATCAAGAGGTAGATATTTGGGTAGATTGTGTCTTTTGTGGATCAGGAGGGATGGTCAAAGGGTGGTAAATATTGGATATTGATTTCTGGAAAGATATTTCTCTATTCAAGATGTATTTTGTGGTTCTTATTTAAATTCATAACTCACCCTTGGTCATACATCCTTGGGTGTCCAATAAGAGGAATTACATAAGGAGTTAGTGTTAGTGTCTAGGATAGAAGTGGTCAATGGTGGAGTTATTTTTCATGCTGTTTAGTCTCCTTGAATATAAATGAATAATATTGTGTTCCTATAGATGTTTTTCCATTATATGTCCTTTAATGAAAGTGGGAGGACATATTAGTGGATTTTAGAACTAATTTTACCTGATCAAAGTTAATGGATGATTTTTTTGTTATTGTGGATCGGTAGACAAAGTCATCTCTTTTAATGTTAATCAAGGAGTTGAGTGTTATGGATTATTCTATGCCTCTTTATATGGAAATGATATTGAAGCTTCCTGAGGTTTTAAGGATATTCATTTTTAATTTAAATCCAACATTTCCCTTGTGATTTTAGGGAGGTATTCAATATTACTTTGTCTAAAATCTATTATTCCTCACTATATTTCATCCTCCAATGGATGGTTAGATTAAAAAATTATACCAAAAATGGAATACATGGTGTGTTCTAGAGTTCTAAAATTTGGTGTTTCTTAAGTAAATAATTTTCATTTTTTGAGTTAACATATAATATCAGTTATCACTCTACTATTGGAATCACATCATTTGAGCCTTTTTTTCTATGACTATAAATATATCCATTGTTTTAAAATAATATTGGGGAGTTGTAGGTCCTTGGATTAGATGTGGTGTAGAGTATGAATTATATGTATCAGATGACTAATTAGTGGATGAAGTAAAATCAATACCTTTAGAAGTGTTATATTGATTTGTGGATAATATCACTAGAGTTAGAAGAATGAGATAATATGTTCTTGAATTTTTTTACCCATCATGGGAAGTATAGGTTTTTTGAGGAATTATGATTTCTCCTTAGTTCATTAGACTTTTATGGTATTGGGGAATCCTAGTGAGGTTGGTATTGGTTAGCACTTCCTCATCATCTAGACTAAATCCATGATGTATTCCATGTTTCAATGATTTTTAAGTATCATCATTATGACACCCATGTCATTGATTTCCATGAGGTTGATGTAGGGGATAATTCTATGTTTTTGGAGTAACTATTTGAGATTTAGGATCATTTGGATAAGGTGTTTTGTGGGTGCATCATTCCCCTAGTTTGTGTCTTGTGGACGCATTATACCTTCAATAAGTGTATGAGGTAATATCAGTCGCATATTCATGCCCATTATCTAGATCAATTTTGAAAAATTTCCTGCTTAATAGCATAATTCTTGATTTTTTTATTAGTTTATTATGATATTTTATTCTTCTGGTGTGTAATATTTTCGTAATGGATTCATTATTATTTAATATGTATCACATAGAGATATTTATTTTTTTAGTTATTTTATTTATTCTGATATTGGTTTTTTGATTATTGATGAAAATAATCATTTGATAGGCTTCTAATTTGATAGACCATAATTTAATGTACTATTCATTGTTATCTTTTCATTGTTTGAGGAGTTGGGAAGAGATTCAGAATAAGGTAGTTGGAACTAGATCTAAAATTTAAACTATATTGATATGTAGAGTCATGGTATACTGAACTACACATTGATTATTTGGTTAAAACATGGGGTTTTTTAGTATTATGCATTTATTCCAAGTGGAGAATCCATGATATTTCATTCCCATACTATCTCAAAGTAGAAGGTGAAATACAAACTGATGGGTATTAGTTCAATTGTGAATTTCTATGAGTTAATCTGCCATAATTTTCTTATTTTTTGAGAACATTATTGGAAATATTTGTTGTTATTTATATGTTGGGATATTATGGTGTGATTATGAACATAATTTAATGTATGTAATATTTTTTTAGAAGCTTTAGGTTGAGTTGGATAGTCAAGAATTACACCATGATTCTTGATTTTTTAAGAGTTATAACATGAACATTTTCATTATTCAATAAATTTAATTCAATTTTTCAATTTTAATGTTGTTTCTCCCATGAAATTCAAGGTTATATCATACATTGGATTCATAACAGTGGTGAATTGTGGTGTAACTACCCCTTTCACATATTGATATTGTGTTTTTTAGTTTTGATTAAAAATTAAATATCTATCATTTATTTTATCACATCTCACTTACTTCATTATAACCATTGGTGACCAATGGAGCATCATTGGATACCGTTGGAAATCCTTTTATAGGTTTTGTAAATAAAATATTACATAAACTAATGTTGTTACCTTATATCCAAAAATTTCACATGTTTTGATGCACACTAAATAACTATTTATTTCTCTTATGAGTTTATCTTAATTGATTTCAATGTAATAGTTAATATTTTATAAATTCTTATTTCATTTGAAGGTTTTTAGATCAATATATTATTGTTTTATTTTTAAGGAATTTTCCAAAGGAAATTTTCATATCCACCAAATAACATATCCCAGGAGACTTTGCCTAAATTTCATACACTAGAATACAAATTTTTGGAAAAGTTAATTATCGTATTGGTAGTATAAAAAGACATATAATTGAGGATAAATATCTTATGACATTTGAAAAATATATCATTCAAGGAAATTTCTTATGAGAAATATCATAAAACATAATAAATTCATACATCCTAGATATTTGGAAATGTAAAATATCTTATACAGTCTAAAAAACCATATGAGTTTCCAATATTCTATACATTCTTAAAATATCTAACAACATGGAAATTAATTTAAGGGATTTGAGTTTCCAAATCATCATTCATACTCTCTTATATTAAGGGAAGTTAAATATCATGTATCAAAGAATATCATATAGCTATGAATATCATAGGTAGATTATAATCCATAACAAACTGAAGAATATCTTACAAAGATGTTGATATCTTATGGAGGAGAAAAAGTATTATGAGACTCTCTTATTATATAAAAATAAATTATTACAAAATGATATATCTAACCATTGTTAATTTTATGAAAAATTACTCTATTCATTATTATAAAATATCTTTTTTTACCTTTTAAGGTATTTTATGGTTTAGAGAAAGATCATTTTTTATTCCTAGGATTAATTATTGATTTTAATAGAATTTATTACCAAAACATATTTCAAGGAAAAATTTACCCCTTCTTTAGTTTTATCGACTGTTTAGGTATCTAAATTGAAAAATCTCAGGTTTTTGTAGGCTAATAACTCCAAATAAGAATATATTACTTAGGAATATTATATTTGCACTCAACAGTTATCTATGTTCTTACATTTATTCATAGAGATAATCATATATAGAAAAGATATAATTTCATATTCTAGGTATTAATATATTTGTTTTTAATTATTTTAAAATATAAAAAAGTGTTTTGAAAGGGAAAATAATTGACTATGTGAAATAGGATATATGCTTAACATATTTAAATATATTGATAATTGGTTCTATTTTGAAAAAATATTATTATTATTGGGATTCCTATACATCTACAACTAAGAAAAGAATCTCCTAGAGCTACAATTTTTAGAAATAATCCTCTCTCTATAAGATCTTAATATACTATTAGTTTCTCCTCATAATTATATGTTAAACTTGTTCTCTCTTCTATATCTCTCTTTCTTTATAAAGTAATAAATTCATGAAATATGTGTTTTATAAAGGTCGTGGGTAGGTATTCTAAAGGTATATCCACAAGAATAGGCTCCATGATCTATTATACCAAGTGATAGCTTCTTGAACTCATCTAGTAATTCCCTAGTAAAATTAATAGTTTAGTAAAAAAATAGAAAAATCCTATTTAGTGTTTTTGGAGTGGACTGAGGTAGTTAATTTTTCAATGAACCACTTAAAATTTATGTGTCCTACTCTTTATATTTTGTAAATTTCTGCTGCATATCTAATATAATAACTAAGGCCCGATTCAAACATATTTAAAAAGGGATATTTTATTTGGGGTAAAATTTTAAGAACTCAATTCACCCCTAGTAATTATGAAACACCTGTGGGTAAAAATAGGAATTAGAGAAAAATAATTTTGAATTATCACCTTTTTTGGTTAAATTCTTGATGGTCATTATCTAATTTATTAAAATGGATTAAATGAGGGAATAAATTTCTATGGTTATTGATCCTTAATTTAATGAACAAAAATGTTGTTGTTAAATGGATTAGATGATTGTATACTTGAAGAGTCTTGTCTTAATGTTCTGCATGAGGGCTATTAATCATTTTAAAATTCATGATAGATAACGTGTGTTTTGGTGTTTAGATTTGGGTGTTTAGTATGAATTTAACTCTAATGAAATTTATTATATTATATTTAATGTTTTTCAAGTTTATTTTAATAGTGTTTTTCAATGAGATATTTCTCATGAGATGTGGGAAACCATTTATATTTCATATGCGGGAAAAAATTTCTACAAGTTAAGGTATAATACTACTAAAATTATATTTTATACCTTTTAGTTTCTATATAGTGAAATCATAACAAATATTAATAGTGTAATTACTAAAAAGGTAAATAATATTTATACCTCATGAAATTTTGAACTAGAATTTGATCAATCTCTAAAAGTTCTCAATGTTTTTCTAATTAAATGGATTGGTAAATTTGCATATATTATATATTCCACTCTAGTTAAGGATATAAAAATGAAAAATATTGCTATAAAATTTATTATGTATTAATATGAAATGGAATTTAAAAAATAACTCTACAATTTTTTGTTTTCATACTTAACAATAATGGGTTTACTCCCTCTAGTTTTATTGACCTTGTGAGTGGTGAATATCTGAGTTTACATTAATTTAAACATTATTTATCCCATAGGATCCCATATATTTTATTTAAATTCATTAGTTTAGATGAATGGAATATAAAAATTGATCATTATTTAATCAAAATGGAGAATACATACTTAAAATTTTATATGAATGAAAATGTGAAAAAGTAGAAGAATTGAAATCAGATTCATATGTGCAAATTTAATCAATTTTTTCTAATTATAATTATTTTATTTCTCAATTGGAATGAAATTTTTATATGTTTTATAAGAAGATAAAATTATTCATGTAATAAATTAATAATATTATTAACAATGACAGAGGTATGAAATAATTTAGGTACTATAAATATAAGAAGCATGGGAGTATAATGTTTTATTACCCTTATCTTAATGGAAATAATTAATCTAAACAAATTCTCTATAAAATACGGTTATACGAAAAAATGGAAGAATTATATAAAATCATAATGGAGTTATAATTAAGACCCTAGTGATGACTCTAGTTATGACTTATATACTAATAAATATAATAATAAATCCAACATGTCATTCATGTCTTAGACAAAAGAGGTGAAAAGGGTGTAATTTTCTAATTTTGAATTTGTGACTAAAAACTACTCATTTGAAGAACTAAAATAATTTATTACCATGATGGAATGAAAATATGAATCTCTGAAAAATATTAATAAGGCACATAAAATATACTTTTATTATTTTAGTTTAGAAAAAATATAGTTATAAAAAAATTATGATTAAATAAAAATATTGATATATTTTCCTCCACATTTTCTATTCATGATAGAAAAATCATAGAATTATTAAGAGAAGTAAATTCTATAAAATATGTTACAAATTTATTTTCAATGTAGGGATTATCTATACCAAATAAAAAGTAACAATAATGATTGAAAATTTAATTAAGGGAAATAAAATAATAAAGCGAAACAAAAAATGTATAGGAATTGTTTTTTACATAGTTTCCTAGAATATAAAAAATGTCTAGTATTAATAGTTTTCTTAATGGAATAAATAAACATTATAATAATAATTGAAATATGAAAATACCCAAATTTTAGGTGTTAAAAATTCATTTATTCAAAAAAATATATAAAAAATAAATCGTGAATTTATAGATATTGTTAATATATTTGGGTTCCAAAATCATTAATATATAACACTTACTGACCCAAAATATTTTTGTTACTAAATAAATATTTTTTTTACTCTCATTTTGGATGAAAAATCCATAGGTAAAATCTAAAAGGTATATGGAAAGTGGCTATTTCATGAACTGGAGTGTATATTTTTTAAAATTCCACTCTGGATGAATAAGATGTGTTGGATTTCACAAGACATCAATATGGGAAATATTGTGAGATTATTTCCTTGATCTTTGGATCTATATGTTCACTAGAATTAAAAATTTATTTTGATAATAATAAAAAAATCTTGTGGTGTAGTGTTTTTGGGATCATGAAAGGCCTTTGAATTCATTGAACATTTTGAGGGATGATTAAGGGAATCCTTATATGATTCTTATATTTTGAATTTCATTATTTCCAATTTTATGTTTGTGTTATTATGAACTGTTAAATTTTTTCATGAAGGATTGAGAGGATACATCAACACCCTGATAGATATAATTTCAATAATTGGTATATATTCTATCTTCATGGGTAGAATAATTATTATCTTCTCATGTATAGATGATTTCTACTCAAAAATACACTTCATTACATATTTATGTCTTTTTTTCATTACCTATACTTTAATGACTTATCATACTTGCATTCATCTAAATATATTATCTATATGACTATAAAAGTTCTACACTTTAATACCTTCTAATTCTTGGATGAAAATACTTGACTATTTGGATTTTCACGTAAATAAATTCAATTGATATATGGTAATTAAATGATTATATTCTATTTTTTATACGTTCATGGTAGAATGATATGATGTCTTACTTATTCATAGATATGATCTTTTTATGATGGAACATAATTATTATTATTTAATTAGAAGAAGGGGTGTTTCACTGTTGAACATAGTTACCCATTAAGAGCCTATAATTTTTAACATAATTTGAATTATTGATAAACTAATTACACTTGATTTCAAGTGTTGGTTAAAAATTATGTGTCTTATCATTCATTTTTTTATACTTGTAGTCTTAGTGTTTCATTATTTGAGGAGTTTGAGTTCGATAAGAATTGTTTTTCTAATTTTTTGAGGTTTTTCAATGTTTCCAATTGAAATATAAATTTATTATCTATATTTTACTTTGAAAATGTCTATGGAATTTTTAGTCTTGTTTTACCATATTCGGTATGGGTGAAATCATGTTACACAATGTGTGTTTTACTTTGAAACAATTATTTTTCTAGTAATTATTTTCGGGGAATGAGTTGGTATTAGAACTCATATCTCATGTGTTTTATGATTAGAAAATAAATTGTTTGAATAATGGGAAAAACGAAGCATATATTTTTCATATAAGACTTGTAATATTTATGGTTTATTATTTAAGAAAAATTCCTAAAAATGATATTATTTTAGATTTTCCTCAAATTATATTGGATAAAATTAATTTATGTGATGCATTAAAAATGGTAATGAAACCCAAATCATCCTTTAAACCAATAAAATAGTTTGTGACTTCTATACTACTTGAAATTATCCACATGAACCTTTTTGGACTTTCTAGGATATAAATTCTTGGGGGAAACTTTTATTTATGTATTGGTAGATTATTTTTCTAGATTTACATGGCATTACTTTTTGTGGCTTTGAATTGAACAATATAATTTTTTATTTATTTTTTGAGACTGTTTAAAAATTTAAATACACACATAATTATTTCACTAAGAGGTTACCGTAGTTGATAGTCTGGGAATCAATAATTGGATTTATTTTTCAAAAAATGTATTTAACACATTTTTCGCCACCAAAGACAACTCATTAGAATGGATTTTTTCAAATGAAGAATACGACTTCATAAATAAATATAAAAATACATTTTGTGAATATCAATTTTTTATAAATTTTTGTGTTGATGTATTTAACATGACATGATATTTCCTTAATATAGTTCTAATTATGTATATCATTAATAAAACACCTTATGAGTTGTTTAAAAATAGAAAACCAAAGCATGCGAACATCAATGATTTTTTATGAAAAGTGTACATATTGAAATGACACTATATTCTTTGTATGTTCAATATAAAGGTTAGTGAAGGAATATTCCTAGGTTACAATACTACTTTTACATCTTGTAGTGTTTTTAATAAAAGTTCAAGGATAGTTAAATAATATACTAAAGAGAAATTTGATTAAAGTGATCCCATTGATCATAAAAAAACTCAAATGGGTGATCTATATGATTCTATGAATAACATCATACTTGAAACTCTTTTTGATGATAAAAATAATGATGATATGAAACATTATCATGAAGAATTTATTCCAAAAACGACTAAAAAAATTGAACATGAGAGTATGCTACTAAGAAAACCGAATACTCTTTACACCATCACAATGAAACTTTAATAAGAATATTAGAGGTTGTAGTTAGTTACAGAATAATTTTATGAAACATTACAAAGTTCTATGTATTTTTATCAAACATTTAACTTAATATAATAGAATAATATTTAAATAAGGTATTTTTTGTTATCCATAAAATAAGAGTTAAATCAGTCCAAAATGAAAAAGGTTTTTTAATTTATTTTTAATAAACCCACTAATTATCATTTTATATGAAATAAATGGGTATTTATAAATAAAAAATGTAATCATGGTATAATTATCATATATATATTGATTTTTAGTTAATGGTTAAAATCAAGAACAATGGGATTATTATGAGGAAACCTTTTTCCCCAAAGTTAGTCTATAATCTAGTAGAACTATTTTAGCTTATTAATATCATATGAATTTTAAAATTTTATATAAGGATGTTAAATTTTCATTTTTAAATTTTTTTATTATAGATGAAGTGTAAGTTAAAAATACACAGGGTTTTGAAAATTCATTCTTTAAAAAATCTATTTTCAAACTCATAAATGCTCTATATTTTCTAAATCAAGCACTAATAACTTAGTATAAATGGCTATTTTCTTTTCTATTTTCAATTATTTTTCTATGGGCCTACTAGACACAATATTATTTATGAAAATTCCCTAAAAATATATTTTTCATGTACATATTTATTATTATTATTATTATTATTTAATTATTGGTTCGAAAAATTACAATTTGTGAATTGAGTTTTTAAAACTCATATAAAAAATAATTTGAGATAAGCATAATACGATATTTAAATTTATTTCATAGTTTTTAAATTTATCAAATATATTTTCAAAATATGTTAAATTAAATGAAATATATACATTATTTACTAAAAAGGTTTGTAAAATAAAAAATTAAGATATATAAAACTCCCATGAGTTCCAATATTAAAATTGATTTCGACAGTGTTTTTAAGATAGTTGATAACAAGTCGTATTAAGAAAATATTATAATATAGTTATATCAAACTATTAGTTGGCTATATGTTTTGTTTCAATTATGTTTATCTAGTAGATTTTAAGAAAATATCAAAGAATCTACTTTGAATGATTTGTAAAATTATTTTTATATATTTAAATGGATTTATTTCATTATCTTTACTTTTTACAAAAAATTGTGGGTTTTTATTGGGATTCATATTAAGATTACAAATTTAGATGGTCTATGTTAGAAAAAAATGGTTATCCTTGAACCTACCACTTTTGGGAAAATCATTGGTTTCTTAGACACGTAAAAATAAATTCCCAATTAAATTATAAACTACAATTTTTGAATCTATTACATTTGGTTGTTATTTTGTATAGGTGTTATGGATGAAGACAATTAATGTAATTTAGATTAAATTATGATCATTCTATTATCAAATATGATAACAATAGTTCTCTAATCATTGTAAAAAAATTGATAAGCCTTTATGAAACTATGAAAATATATTTAATACAACATTTTCTAATAGACCACACTAAATTGGGTGATACATAACTTGATTTCATAAATACTGAAAATTAATTACAATAAATTTTTACAAAACACATGCTTGGTTAAAAATTGGATTTTTTTTTAAAATGATTTTGTTTTATTAACATTACACTAATTTCCATTTCACTCTTATTTTTTGTTTAATTATTCATTCAACATATTATAATTAAATTTTGATTTTTTATATTTCAAATTTCTTTTATTTATTTATTTATCAGACCACTTTTATTGACACTCCATATTCTTTAAAAAAAATTATTATTTGTCTGGAAAAAATTAATGATTTATAATCCTTAGAAACTTACTTCTCAATTTCAATGTATTTCCATCATAAACCTAATACCTTTGAACCCCAAGATGTTTATCTTTGTCAAGAAAGTAAAACAGTAAGAGATTATAAGATGTTACTACTTGTAGTTTAAAGAGAGATAAAGTGATGTACAATGTTTTTTTTGGAAAATCTATTGATTTTTAATACATGGATCATTGATATTTGTTTCCAAATAAAGAGTTAAATTTAATTGTTTTGAAATATTTTTTATAATGAGAAAAATATAGTTTTTTATAAATAATAAGTGAATTAATTATATAAGAATGTATGGTTTATTTTTTCTGAGAATGAATTCTTAAATGTTTTAACGGTAAACAATTAGGATTTTTTTATTTTTCCAAAAGACTTATTTAGATTTTTTTATATTCATATGTGGAATTTAAAATAAAAAATGTCTCTTTTAAATTTATATTAAGTATGACATTAAAATTTGGTAACTTATATTGTTAAATATTCTAAAATAAAAAATTATTTTTATAAGATACTAGATCTTGAGAAAGATATTTAGGTTATGTTTCTTTAAACTGGAATTTAACATCATGCAAGGATATAAGAAAGTGTCTTATTTCAGGACATTTATTTATTTTATATTTTCTTTATTAAGAATAAATTTAATTTTACTTGGTATATATTAAGGTGTATTTACCAAATTAAGAATTCTAAATTGAGTTTTTATCCATTCAAAATTATTTTAACTCTGATGAGTGAAATAAAAGAAGTAGATATGAGTACTATTGTGGAATCCAAGTGAAATATTTTATACAAATTAATAGAAATATTACTAAAGAAAATTATCTATTTCTAGAGATATTATTTGGAAAATATTTTTCCCAAAAGATATCAAGAATATGTTTAAGAATATCATTTCACTATTAAAGAGGGGTTATTAATGAAATATATTAATGATTTTATTATTCCTTAGATAAAGGTGGATAGATTAACTCTAACTAGTGTAGTGGGTACAGAATATGATGATTAAAACCTATATTTCATTTTTAAAATGACATTAAGGGTTCTGAAAAAGAATTTTAATATCATCTATTAATAATAAATAAAAAATTACTCTTTGATGAGATTCATTGTCCTGTTGTTGATTCTAAAGATAGAAAATAAAAAGGTATTTATCATGCACAAATAATTTGGTGTTAATCAATATGAGTTATATTTTCTTACTATAGATGTAAAAATATATTAGGAAACAGTATCTTAAAACTTTTCTCTTATAAATCATGTAGCTATTGAACATGGTGATAAGTAGACCATTACTATTTCAGTTGGGTCATGTTCCCTTATTGGTATTATTGTATCTACTGATATGGTGATAATTTCAGTTATATAAGTTATAATTGTCTATATAAATGAATTAATTAAAATATAAACTTGGTAGTTTTATAAGAAATGAAATTTTTGGCTCAGATGAGATTATGTTATAATAAAAACTTTTTTAGAAATATAAGAAGTCAGTAATTGATATTAACACTTCTCATGGTGACTAAAAAAAAGGAAAGGCATCTTGAGAAAATAAATATGATGGAAACTAATGTTTAACTAGTCAACATCAATAAATTTATAAAATAATATCTTATAAATTAATCTTCATGGAAGATAAAATGGATGGTTTGATGACTAGGCTTAAATATTCCAAAGAATATTTGAAGTATTTAAATTAATTGTCTATTTCTAAATCTGAATTAGAAAATTACATAAATGATATGGTCTCTAAAATATATCATGATGCAATGAGATTGAATATGATTTCTAAAACAAAAATTTATTTAATGAAAAAGATGATGAAAACATAGTTAGATTTCATGAAAGGTCTCAAACCAACTCAAAAAACTATCACTTGTTTTAAATAATAAGGGACCAAAACTCTCTGAGAGGATATAAAATCCATTTAATCATATTTTGTTACTGTAATTATTTATTTTAATAAATATGGTATTTTATCCCTAGAATATATTTAGGAGTATAAAAGGGACATAATCTATGAAGTCAAGTATATAAAAATAGATTATAAACAATGTATTAAATATATTGAAAAAACATATTTTGTATTATTTTTTTATAGGATAATGTTATCTATTTGAAGGAGACATCAGTAGATGATCTTGAGGAATCTTAATATGTTTTGAAAAGTACATATGATATTATGGATTTTATAGATATGAGATTTATAATATTGATGTAAAAAATGTTAAGGGAACGGGATACGATTTAAGAATTTTTTTTATTATTTAGTGGTATCTTCATAGAAGGATTTTGAGAAGGATCCAAATGTTAGGAAGCATTCTTCCGGAGGGAAGGATTTTTTTCTTAGAGAGTCCCTAGTTGTTACTATTTTTTCTATAAAAACTATTTATACATCATGAATTTTAGTGGTTCAAATATATGTTTTGAAACATGTGATTGCCAATTATTCCCATAGGTTTGATATTCAAGGTTCTATAATGGTTTGTGGAAAAAAAAATTGGGCAATGAGATTCTTTCATCTTGGGTTTTTATAGAGATTCCACTATCAAGAGGGTCGACATGTTTGATGATTCAGTCATTTCGTTTAGAGACATAAGATCACTCGGTCTAACACCTATTGATAGATATCTTGTGTCTAAGATGAATTCAAATGACACATTTTATCCGAAGCATGTTGATCCTAACATTTCACTATCTGAAAAATGAACTCCAGAGAAAGAAGGTTGAAATTATTTTATATTTGGTGGTCTTTTTTCAATTTTAATTATATTATTTTTTTTATTAATTTTTTGTTTAAAAACTCTAATTTTTCTGCCTGTTGTTATTTATTTTATTGATCTATATTCTCTCAGACAATTAATTTAGATTAATATAGTAAATGTGTGTTATCTCACTACCATATCTTTATTATTCATATCACATAAGGCTAAGAAATTATATATAAAATTACCCTACTTATTTTCAACTTATCTCACACATAATTTTTTTTAAATAGAAGATTGTATTATAGAAAAAGTTAAAGTAGATAAATTTATATAACTGATAAATTTAAAAAAAATTTGAAATCTCAATTTTATCTCAAATTATAGATTATTAATATTTTTATTGTTTATGAATTTAAATTATTTAATAAAAAATATATAAATTATTTATGGATTTTTTTATCATAAAAATGGGGGATATTATTTGACATACTAATTTAGTTCTAATAAATTCCAATATTTTTCATGTTTTTAATCATAAAAAATCCCGAATTGTTTTAATAATGATTTTATCTTAAGTGATTTCTATTTAATAATTAATATTTTATTTTTCATTATTTTTTAATGTTTTATTTTAATTTTGTGTTATGCATGACTGAATAAATTTTCCAATGTATATTAGCATATACACCTGATGAAATATTCTAAAAGGATTTGTTTAAAAGTTTTAAAATGGAATTCACAATTTTAGAAATGTAAATCATCGTATAAGAATTCTTAATATTCTTAGGATATGGGAGAAATATCTTGTTATCAGTGATAAATATCATATGTTGTATGAGAAATACCTTACATGAGAAAACATATTATGATAAATATCATATGATGTTAAAATGTCTTATGTTATAGATATTTATCAAATTAATATATCTTATGGAGTAGAAAAATATCTTATAAGGATCATATCTCCAATGTATGATCAAAAAATCATATTCCAGAGAAATTATCTTAATAGAGTAGTGTTTATAGATAAACATTTACACTCAATTAACTTATGTAGAGTTCAAATATCATTCATTATAGAATATCCTACCGAGGAGAAAATATTTTTTGAAACAAAAGTCTTACGAGACTCAAAAATATCTTATGAAGGTAAAGATTTCATATGAAGGATAAAATGACTTATTAAATTTTTAGAGTATTTAATATTATATTACTACAACATGGTAAACATAAATATTGTGAATTTTATAAAAAATGCACCATTTATAAGTTTCATATATCTTTTTTATTTTTTTGGGTGGGTGTTGATTTAGAGGAAAATTATATACTTATTTTCTGTAATTAATATATTTTTCTGAGTTATTTCATATAGTTTCAAATTTCTAGGAAACTTTTTCTCCAAATTTTTTTCTTTCAGAAGTGGTTTTGTCTAAATGAGGAAAGGTTGAGTTAAATAAAGATACTAATTCCAAAGAATATATATTTTAATGGATTGTTAGAATGTATTTTAAGAGCTATGTTTTATGTGGGTTAATATTTTATGAACTCAATTCACCCCCACCCCCATCCTCTTGATTAATTATGAAATACCTTTGAGATAACATTGACACCATGATAATATACTCTTAATGACCATTTATAAGCTCCTCATATATCTTCCCTAGTTCTTCCTCATTCCTTCTTATTTTATATTATTAGGAAGGTAATGGGTATGATATTTTTCATATTTATTTTTATTTGATCATGTGGTTGTTGATGGTTGGTTGTGAATAGGTTCTCTAGGTTTTCCTTACAAGTTCTCATCAGTGTAATCATTCTACATTCCTTATTCTTTTGTCGAGAATTTTTTATTCATCAATTGAGGTAGGAAATAAAAAAATTATATAATTTTTCATATGTAATCATTGAGTGATTATTCCATTGTTTTTTACGGTTTAATGGTTAGAATTAATCAAAATAATATAAAGAATCAAAATAAAAAAATTTATAAGTAAAAAAGGGTGATTCATGTGTTTTACATGATTCCATGTTATTTATTATACATTGATACTTAAAAAATGAGTTTTATTATTTTGATTACCTTATTTATAGTTATTGATTTGTTATAATCCCCATTCATAATTTTTTAATCACATAAATATGGAAATTTACTTGCCAAAAATAAATTGGGTAATTATAGTGATGTTGTTTGTTCTTGGGATTTTTAGTTTACATGAAAGAATTATTTAAAGGGGAGATATAGTTATACCATACTATATTAATTAGTGTTGATAATTTCTATGTTTATATTGGTAAATATCGTATGATTCATGCTTTTATTGAATAGATTTCTTGTAGATAGAATTTAGATGTTAGTGTCATGTAACTTTTATGCCAAATATTGGGATAATGATATGTTGTTGTTTTTTCTGGTTGGTATGGATGTTATAAGAAATAGGTGGATATATGTTGGTATTGTAGGTTTTTATATATATGGTGATGTACAGATGATGGTGTGATAAAATCATCTCTTACCAAAAACATTATTAATTTTTGAAATTAAATGAAAAAATTTATTGTTATTTAGAAGTGGAATGGGTAACAGGATGGGAGCTAATAATTAGTGGGTTATTTAATAAAATACATTAATATGATGAAATTATAATAGATGGAATAAATATTTTAAATAATTAATTAATATTTTGATATTAAATATGGATAATTTATTTTAATATATAAATTAAAAAGTAAAACCAGTTATTCATCCTTGATAGGACAAAAATTTAATTTTTTTTTATGTTCGATGGTTTTTTTGTTCAAGTATGTTGGTTGAATGGTTTTAGTATCATTTTTTGTTATGTGATGTTTGTTTTTATGTTTTAGTTTTTTGAATGTTATTTCTTGGGAGTTTACACTTAAGTTGGTCTTATGTTTGATTACAATAATCATTATATTTTCCTTTTATATCATACCCTCTACCACTCGAGTCACGTAACCTAAATAACACCCTTATAAGGATATGGTTTTTGGGTGTTTCCCCTAACATCCATGCTATACAGGTAATAGATTGTTGACAACTCCCTCTTATCCACTCTCCCTTCTAACACAACATGGTCTATGAAGGCATGAGGACTTGGGTATATGTTTACATGTTATAATTCCATATGTTTATAGTATATATATGTTAGTATACATGGTTATGTGGGTGTGATGTGGCAACATGGTCATACTAAAACTAGTTCTCTACATCTCAGGATTTTATAGTTATGGATTTATTACTAAATTTTTATAATCCTAATTAACAAAATAAAAAAATATCCCTTATACCAACTAGGATAACCCAGATTCGCAGTTATGGATGTAGTGCAAAACATAAATAGTTCTTAAACATAACATGAAATAATAAAACATCTAGAATCCAATGTTCTGTTTCTCTGGGTAATAATAATAAATTACATTACCAACCTATAAAATTTAACAAAATTGTTCACCTTACCCCCTTATAATCTGATCCAAATATATTTAACACCTATGATCACATGTGGAATTAGAAAAAAACATAAAAAGAGTGATATAAAATACTCAATGACGGATATAATATTATTAATGAGTCATAGATTAATTTTCAATAAATCATAATAAAGTTAGGTATTTGATCATTGGAAATGTCATGATTAATGGAATATAAAATCAGAAGAAGTTAAAACGAGTCATGATAGTATGATAACATAACATAGAATAATTTTTACAAATTAATAGTCCAACATCATAGTATATACCTTTTAGAGAACTCCATAGGGGGCTACACCTCCTGGGGAGGACTCTTACCACTATCCCCAGTGGAATCCCATTCCTCAAGAAAAGGGAATGTGGATTATACATAAGCATAGAAAATAATAACATATATCAAGGATCTCTATTAAGACTATCATAACATGGGGATCTGAGCTCACTAACCATGCACTATAACATAGTGTGTGAAGATCGTTACCCATGAACCATAATGCAGGGATAAAGGATCATTACCTATGGACTATATATATAATATCATACGGTAAAAGCTTTACCAATGTATTATAAAGGAATATAATCCTAGAAATACCTATCATTATAATGATATATACATACATATGTTTTCTACATGGATAAGAAAGAAATCATAAATCCATAAAAATTATATCATGATTAACCTATATAATTGATAAAATGATATAATGTAATAAGTTATCTATCTTAGTAAATTCCCTTAAATAATGATAATGATGTTTGGGGTATTCACAGTATAGATATTAAAGGGTATATGGTCAAGTTGATAATTTCCCTAGTAAATTAAATTTATAGATATCTTGGTGAAGACCCATCAATCAGAATAAAGAAGAATGGGGTATTCATGAAAGAAAGGAATTGGAATAAAGGTTATTATTTTTCATAATTTATCATAATGGATGAACCATTTAGTGATGAATCAATACATTTATGGGTATTTTAATTCAAAACTACCACGGATTTATCAGAATTTGTATAATGAATAGATCAGTTATATTACTACAGAGAAACTATTGAAAGGGGATGATAAGAGATAAAATAGCACAAGTGACTTTAAAATGGTGGAATTTTAGAATAAGTTTAGATATATATGAAATATAATTTAGGTGTATATAATAAATTCTATAATTTTTAGGAAAACATTTTCTTAGTTTTTACACAATATTAAAATATATAAAATGTCATTTTTAAAGGTCATAAATATATGATTAATTAAAAAACAAAAATATTTTAAAATTTAATAATTATGAAATCAGATAATACAAATAATTTCTTGGAAAATAATCTTGATAATAATATGGATAGAAAAGTTAAATAAATAAGGAAAAGAGTTTTCATATCATTTAGTTAAATCCTCAAAAATAGGGAAATAAGTTACATTCAAAGCATATTTCCAATAGGTGATTAAAAGGATACTAAAACATCATACTAATAAGAAAATATAAAAATAATGTATTTATACTAATTAAGATTCAAATTATAAGAAATACATAGAAGTATACTATAATTAGAAAATATTAAATTAAATGTTTAGTCAGTTTTGACTGAATGAAAAAATAGAAATGGAAATATAATGTCATGAATATCCAAAAAAATGAATTAACATGAATATATGAAGGAATTATATTAACATTAAAGAAATTTTAAAAGAGTTAGATGTAGATATTGATATATAAAATGACCACAATGATGAAAAAGAGTGAAGAAGACCCCTTACGAACAATGGAATAAATAACTTATAAATACATAAAGGGGGAAAAAGAGACCATAAATAAATTAAATATAATTTGAAAAAATGTAAGGCATGAATTAAAGGCCTTACGTATGAGACATAAAATAGAAGATATGAAATGGTGAAACAATTCTTCAAAAAACTAATGATTTATAAAGAAACCCTTACATCGAGTCCCAACTCCATTTTTTATCCTCTAATATCATGAATAATTATAATAAAAAATTTATTACTTATTTCAGAACAATATTCATGATAATTTCACTATTATCATTTCTTAAAATTAATTTATTATAATGTTTTATTCATTTATTAGTATAATTTTTCCTGGCTAGACGTTTTGAGGTTGTTCAGCATTATTTCAAAACTTCATTGGTGTAATGTTAATAGTTGATGGTAACTATAAATAGTACCATAAGATCGAAAAGTTTCAATATATGGTTTCCATTTCATTATATAATCTTTGTTATTTAAATGTTTTGTATATTCAGTAAAATAGTTCAAAATCAATAATAAATTCTTCTTGCGATTGGTTAAAATGAATTTGTTTGTTGACTATCAATGTCACTATTAACGAGCATATTTATTCATTCAATAATCATAATCATTATTTAATTATTAATGATACATTAAATACTAAAATATATTTTTATAGATATCCAAAAATGGTATAATTGAAAATAAAATGTTAGTGTTCAATTAAGTGTCATAGAACAACCATAGGTTAACACTGTTTTAAAAGAGTTTAAAAGAGGTATAAAACTAGTATATATTTTGAATCCAAAAAATAATGAGGTTATATTAAACTAATATTTAAGGAAAACGTTTAATTTTCACTTAAATTATAGAAATATATTAGGATTATTGAAATGTGAAGACATGGTTTTTCAAACTTTTATTCCAATATATTAACAACTTATTAAAAGGGTTAATTAAGAGGGAATAAGTAATTATTAATTATTAATGGATCAAAATATTTTAATACCATGGGAATGGAATCATGGAAAAAAAATATGAGTTTTAAAATGTATATATGTAAAAATATCCTTAAATAAAAAAGGAAATAGATTTTTGAAAACCCTTAACATACTCATTGAGTCACCTCTCTTAGATTGTGTCTCAAGTCTTTGGAGGAGAAAATTTTTTCTAGACCGGAGCCTTTAAAATGTGTAAATATATTTATAGATTGTGATTTTGGTATATATTTTATTTTCTGGACATGATGAGAAAGGGGTGGATATGGGGTGTTTATATGGCATAGGGGGAGAGTAAACTTGAATATTATAATGTTAATTTTATCATTTAGGCTCAATACTATGATGTGTATTTATTATTTTTAATTTTATTAGTGACTTATTAAAATTTATTTTTTTATTTGAAAATTTAACACTCCAAAAATATAAATAAATCTTTAATGTATTTTATTCAAAGTAAATATTCAAAAATATTTTTTTATTAAAGTAAAATATAACTTAGGTTTTGAAAATTTAATTAGTTTTTTAAGAAAATATGTTTATTATTATTAAAATAATTATTTCACTTATTGAATATATTTTAGTTCATGAAAACTATTTTATAATTTTTTTATATTAATTTATATACCAGTCGTGTAATAGAAGTTACAGTTAGCATTAAAACTATGTATTTTTGAAATTCACCCAAAAAAATTCAAGAAAAATACTAGAAAATAACCCTTTTATAATTTCAAAATAATGATACCAAAAATAATTTCTATTTTATCAAATTCATATTCTAAAATTTATAAATATAACCTTAAAATAAAATCATATAATATGTAAAAAAATAAATATTGAATCAATATTCCTTCTTATAGTATAAGTGATTATATTTTTATTTATTATTATTTATTAATTATAATATGATTGATAATTAATTATTTATAAATGGAAATAAAAGTTTCAATAAATTTAGCATCTAATTAATGGTAATATATATTTTAAATAAATATTTGTGTAAATGATTTTTTTTGCAAAAAACATTATACATAATGAATATAACTTAATATCCATGAATATTTAAATTTTCTAACAAATAAATTATAAAAATAAAATAAATATTTTCTGATAATAGGGCACCATATATATGAAAATTGTATATTTAAATAAAAATGAAAAATAATTTATAATAATATTTTAAAAAATATATATATTATTTTATATTTTTTAATAAAATTTCTTTCATACTTAAAAATAAAATATAATAACAATAATTATATTTATATAAAATTATATATTTAAAAAATTTATTGTAAAAAAATAATTATTTATTTTACCATATTTTCCACATAATGTATTTTAGGACATAGAAAAATGTACACCATTACTTTGAATTATTTTATGTTATAATTATATGATTATTAAAATATATACCAAACATTGTTAACACTTACATTTAAATCAATATATTCAAATCTAAATTACAATATGAAAATAAAACTATTAATATCAATATATTAATCAAATAAAAATATAGGTGCAAAAAGTTTTTAATTCCTTAAAATTTATTGTAAAATCCATTTTAATATATAATTATTATTCACAAAATTCTATTATAATTCAATTAATGTTTTATTGAATAAAAACATGGATAAAATATACAAATTAATGGATATACATGAATATATATTCAAGGATTATATCATTGAATAAATAAATTAAATAAATGAATTTATAATTTATATATATAATTTTAAGAAAAAAATTATTGAAATTTTGTGGTGTTTTAATGGAATGAAGAATATCATGATAATTTATTCAAAAACCAAGGTTAATGAAATAATCATTTTTCCTCATTGAATTTTCCATTAATTTTCTAATAATATAACCACACATTTTTTACTAATCACTATGGAATGGTCAAAACTTCTTTTGAATTTTATCCTTTAATTACAACCTCTTCACACACAATTGATTTTTCACTCAACCACAAACATGTTAATAAAAAATAAAATAATAAATTTTCAATAAATCTCATAGAATATGATCTCAATAAACAAGTCCTATAAGTCTCTCAATGTTGAAGTTATCTAAATACCACATTATTTTATAGAGTAATATTGTTTAGATAACGTCATTTATAGACCTATAGATCATTATGAAATAGTGAAAGTTTCAATTGAGGGATTATTAACTACCACTAATTTAATTCACTTCATGATGCATATTTAATGTACCCCATTTTCTTTTCAATAAATATGCATTTAAAATTGTTAAAAAACACAAAATAAACTAATCTTCATTTATTTCCCTATATAGAAACTCCCCATAAAACATTTATACCCTCTTTTCACTTCCCAAAATGATTAGGAATAATCAACCTCTAATTGATTTTCTCTATAAGAATTCTCCCCCTTTATCAAAAAATAAAAAGGAATGAAATTTTAAAGAGAAATAAATATAAACTTATAAATATTTTTGGAGAGAAATTATTCCAAACAAAATTCTTAATTTACTGAAGGATTCCTTCGTTAATGGCTAGTTAAGATATAAAATAAATTCCCATTTATACAAATATACTATAGATTGATCTCAATATGTTTTCACTACCCTTTGAGGTGGTGATATATATTTTATATATATTTCAAAGAAGATTATTTTTTCTGATTATGATAAATTAACTTCAAGACCTATGGGTTACGTAATTGTCTCTAAGCCTTTGGGCCTTGTAAGGTTTCCACCTCACCCCTTGAAAGGTAGATTATCAAAAATAATAAAAAATGTAGTTTTTTAGGCCATTCCGACCGATAAATTAACTTTAGAAAGATTATCATACAAAATTAAAAATACGTATGTGAAATATACTCTCATATTGTTGTAATGTTTTTTTATCCAAATAATTTGAGAGTTTTATTATAATGAAACAATATAGTCAAATTTTTTATCTTTAAGTGAAATAATTATACATCTTAGGGTTCCATGAAACACACATTACTCTAATGAATAATGAACCTCTAGAATTAGATTTCACTTATAACACCTTCCCAGTCAAAATTTACAAATTATTAAAGTTATAATATTATTTCATTATCAAACAATATGTCATAATTAATTATCACTTTAACATAACAGAATATTTGAATCCATTTCACATTATGGGACTCCTTCATATAGATTTAGAACAGAGCATAAATTGTAATAAAAACACAATATATATTATTTATGTCACATTATAAAATAAATTACAAATTCTACATTGAATATCCTTTTGATAAATATTCTTTCCTTCCTTAACCAGGAATAATTTAGCCCCAATTACAATTAGAGTTAAAACTTATATTGAGTCTTAAATAAATATTTGTTTTAAAAAACACAATAATGTTTTTATTCTTAAGTTAATATAAATCCAGAAGCCTAAAAAACATCCATTACCAAGAAACAGTTAATCCCAAAAATCATAAACATTGAAAATATTCATTCATGAAGTATATTAAACATATTTTTTAACACATTCTTATTAAAATCACATCAATTAAAAACATAATTACAATAATCGATTTCTTTTTGTCTTACTTGAAATATAATTTCTTATACACCTTGTCTTTATTTAATTTCCTACTCTTTAAGATATTATCCTACTAATAATATTATGCTCAAGGTCCTTTTTTTAGTTAAAAAATATATTTTTTCAACCAAAGAACATGGGAAATTTTTTTTTAATAATAAAACCTTTTTATCAATGTATACATCTTCTTCAATATCATTATTCTATAATTAAAATTTAACATACATTCTAAAAACATTATAATTTCTTTAATCACGTATCATAATAAAAACATTACTATATCAATCCTTATGATGATGGAATTTTTTAAAAAAAATTAAAAACATTTAATTTGATAGAAACCTTCAAAGGATTAAATAATCTTTATTCTATTCCACTTCACCTTGGTTATTGAATATATTTTAGAAAACCCATTTTTTACATTTATATTTTCATCTTTGGGATATGATAATAAATCACACATATCATTATTTTTTATTCTAATTCAATTATTCTCTCTATACTGTAAATCCTATATTTATGTAGCAAATACTATTACAAATATTTTAGTGTAACATATGATGGTAAATCTATATATTAAAATTATTTAATTTTTTTGAGTTTGATCTCCATTATTATTGTCTCCAATAATTTTTTCACGATCAAATTTTTTTCCAAGTATTAAGAATATAGATCCACACTGATTTAGGGATTCCACATTACATAAAATATCTAATTCATCAAGAAAATTTTGAAAATATGACATTATAATTAAATCCATTCCATATATATCATAAAACACTCTTTTAGTTTCCTCAATCTCATCATAAATCTGTAGTGTTTTTTCACGAACCAGGTCAGTTTGCCATCTGACTCGACAGCCGACCCTATCTGCAGTATAACCTGAAGGGCTTTCCCAATCCCCACAGGCTGGAAACTAGTATCGGGCATAAAATATAAATTTAGTGAGAATAATTTTATCCAAATAATCATGATTAAGTAAATAAATTAATAATATTGAGCATGCAGTAACAACCCATAGCTGAAAATAAATAAATAAACAGCTGATCTAGATACAATATGAAACTAAACAGACTGAGGACTAAAACAAGAAAAATGAAACTGAAAATAAACTCAAACTAGGCTTAGCTACCACTATCACTATGTAAAATCTTGGTCACCTCTAACCACAAGACCAAAATTGCTCCAACCACAATCACTTGGTCAAGGATACCTGATCAAAAGCTGAACCTACAAAATAACTCGTGTCTACCAACACCGAGTGGTATAGGTAGGGTGTGTGCTAATAGCCCAGTAGGTAATCACCATAGAGTCCATGTTTTTCCTTTCCCAAAATAGTCCATTAACAATAATTTGAAATATAATTATAAAAAAATGATTTTTCACATTTTATTAAACCAAAAATTTTCCATTTCAAAGGAAAACACACACCACCATCCATTTTTCATAAAAACTACCATTTTATAACAAATACAAAAACCTAATAATACTAGTAAAATTTTTAAAAGGAACAAATTTAAAAGGAAAATAGTTTCAAAGAATTTAAAATTAAAGAAAAAACACTTACATTTAGAATTTGAAACCCATCCTACCATATGCCGACAAGAGGTGCAATATAGTCATTGAGCACTAGTCATGGGAACACCCCTAGGCACTAGCTAGTTGTGGGCCCCAGGTACCTTGTATCTTAGTGAAAAGAAACCATAACAATATACATTCTCATGAACGATCCACTAGTATGGAATATACATATAACCTAATGGTCCCCAACATCATCATAATAGTTTAGTTAGTGTTGTCATCATCAAACTTCCTACATAAAACTGGGTCCAAACCCTACTGGATCACTATCATAATAGTACACGTCTTCCCACCAAGATACTTGTGTTTCCCTTTTTTGATCACACAAGTTCTGCACCACGTGATGTCTCTTACACAATTCATCAACCAAACCAAGAATCACATTTTATAGGCCACCACTTTCATATCACAAACCGATTTTTAAAAAATTATACACATTAAAACATTTACAAATCACTTCTAAAACCATGAGGAACACCGATTCCCCAAGAATTTTATAAACAAGAATTTCCACATTTTATCAAAAACATGCATCTCTAGAAACAATCCAAACTGGCCTTTCTTTATACACACACAAATACATTTACCAATACATTTCCACATCATTTCTAAGACCATCGTCAAGTGTGAAATGCCAAACAGCCCATCAGGGCCAATTATTTTCCAAAACACACACACCAATAGAGAAATGGGAATAACCTCATGAGATTCCATTTTAAAACACACATAAAAACCACAGGAAGGATAAAACATTATTTAGAAAAAAAGAACCTTTTAAGAACCCAATATTTTAAGGAACGCTTGTTTAAAGCAACATCTTAATTTGAGGACACAATCATGTGTGCACCTAGTGCACCAATGGATGTGCCAACATCTGATGGTACACCAAATTTCTTAGAGGACACCAAAAACCCTTTTCCAAAAAACCCATCATTCTCTTTAAAACCATATCCAACCATCCACACTATTTAGTGAACATAAAACAATCCTCTTATAACAAAAAACCCATTTTCAAAAATATTTTAAACATTTAACAAGATAAAACATTACAAAACCAAACACACTAAAACAAGTTCACAATCTATAAATAACCATCTCATCATAATCAAGGAAAAAATTTCATAAAAACCCTCAATTTAACATTAAAAGAATAATGACATTAAAAACAATAACCCTAGGTTCCATAAACCTAGGAATTCCACACAAATCCCTTTGAAAACCTATTTTAACAAATTATACCAACACTAAATCATAATTTTCATCAAGAAATAGATATATAAGAGGTTCTAAAGACATTTAAAAATTAAATGAAAACACACAAGTGATCATGGTGTGTTCTAAAAAGAAAAAAATTTGGAAACACCTACCTCAACAGTGTGCGAATATGATGAAACTTCGTGGTAGGAGAGATATAAGCCCCAAGAACTATTTTCACACCCCATATCCAAATAAAAATGAACCAAACATAAACCCTAGACATTATGGTTTGGCCATGGAAGCAATATCACAATGAAAACCCAAGAATAAAGTGGGAAAGAGAATAAGGGAAAATTTGATGAAGGAAGCATGAATAATCACGAGACTTTATTGATAAATTGCCCCCAAATCTCCCCAAATCGAAGTATTACTAAGATGAGGATCCCTATGGCCGATAGCCAACACCTGGGGATTCATTTTATAAGTGGAATCACTCAAATTGGAGCTCCATGTCAAAGGTTATAAAGACCACAAGTGGCTGAATGGTTTGGATGGATAGATTTTTTAAAATGTATTCAAACCATGTGAGGGCTACTAGAAACATATATAGCTTCACATGGATAGGTTTCACGGTTTAGTGAGGCCGTTCACAAACCATACCCAAAAAAATGGCTGAAAATCCTTAAATTACACCCCAAACACTATGGTAGTTCACCCAATTATCCCTGAATGTTTTAAAAAAAGTATTGTCATTGAGGGTATCCCAAACTCTCCCACATGTTACTTTATTACCACAACATTCACAACAACCAACAAAAGGTCTAGATAAAACTAATACCACCAAAAAACATGGACTTTTGTTGAAAACCCAACTCGAAACTCAACCAAATGATCTAAAAACAAGAAATAAATGAAATGAAGGAATATCTGAGGTCAAGGTGTGACATTTTTTTTATAAAATACTATCACCCCTATGAAAATAACATTATAACTACCAATTATAATTTTTTGATTTTTATTTTAGCCCTGATATCCTCATCCACCTCCTGTATATCCAATAGACATCCCTTCATATTTTTATTCACTGATATTTTTAAAGTGTCTTCAATTTATCTTGATGTAATATGGGTCTACAAATTCTATTTATCTCATTATGTTTATTTTTTTCTTGAACTATATCACATAATTCTTGTTAACACAATTTTCCTAAAGAAAAAACTTATTGAATATATAAATAACTGTTATTTTATAATACATCTCAAAGAATTTTTTGTTCCATGATTTGATAACATGTTTCTAAATATTTAAACAAATATCTAGTTATTTCACTCAACTATTTCATTTTATCATTCATATATGAATAGTTAAATTTATTTTTAATGCTATTATTTTTACGATATTCTTTAAATCTATCATTTTTATACTTATATCTATTATTAGATAGGATAACCTACATGATTTTTAGAAAGATTTTAAATAATTTGAAACCCCTTAAGATACAATTACTTACTTAAGATTATATAATCATAATTCATATGAATGTAATCATTGACAAATTTAATTAAATATATATCTCTTTAATTTATTTCAGACTCATTGGACCACACACTTACAAATGGATTAGTTTAAGTGGGGTCACACCCTGATATTTTGTAAAATATTTTTTGCAAATAAATTTAATCTTTTGTATACTTTGAATTACATGAAACACATATTTTATCTTTCATTACTTGAAACACTATGTTTATCTTGTGTTAAATGAAACACTATGTTTAGCTTTCGTTACACAAAACACCAAGTCTAAACAAAATGTGACATGCTATTAAAGTTTTATTATTTAATATGATAGTTATCACCATGATCTTGGAATTGTGTGTATAAATAGGATTGTCTAAATTATTAAAATATATATTTTACACATGTATATAAGATAAATTATTTAGTGAAAAATTAATTATAAATGAAAAAAAAAATTTGAAAATAAAGAATTTTTTTTTGGAAACATTTTTTATGAAAACAAACATATTTTACCTAAATAACTAAAACGAAAGAATTAGTGAATTATTTTAATAAAATGTTTATATTATATATTTCATAAATATTTTAACATTCTTCATATGTTTTCTCTATACAAGATATAAGAATAAATACAATTTAGTGTTTAAAACATTATATTTATAAAAAGTGGTTTTATCACCTTTTGTACAAATATTTTTAAATTAATATTTTATAATTTTTTATATTTTATTTTAGAAAATTAAATTAAATTCAAAAATCATCATTTCAAAATTATATTGCAGTTAATTTTTTATAATTTTCTGAAAACATAATCTTTTTATGAATAGTGAGAAACACTTTTTTTATTAACAATTATCATTATTTTAAAACATTTAATCACATAAAAATTATTTCAGTATTTTTTAAAAGTAAAATTAGTTTAATTATATATATTTTAATCCAAATTAGTTTATTATAATCAATTTTATATTGAATTTTTATATACAAACCTTTTAACCTTTTGGAAAGTTTCTCTTTGGAAAACCACTTTCTCGTCGTGTCTGCGGGATTAATTTTAAAATTAATTTTTACACTTATATGAATGGAATTAGTAAAAATGTATTACATATTTTTAATAATAATAAAATATATAATCTAATAATTTCAACTTAATTTTTGTCCATAATTAATAGTAAAAAATATCATGATTAAGGAAAAAAATGGGTTCACTAGAGTGTTATAATAAAATGATAATGTTTAAAATGACCTAAAACTTTTCCATTTCTGATTTTTGTAAATATCTACATTAGATATTATAAATATGATAATGGACCATTTTGGAGCCTTTTTCGTGTGAAAAAACTGGGAACATCTTTTTCTTTTCAAAAATTACAAGTGTGCCACTCACCTCGCTTATAAATGGCCATCCACTATCCTCTCATATTAAATCCTTAAAAAACAAATTTTTTTATTAAATACCCTACCAAATAACTTAATTAATTACCAAATATTTTATTAGAATAATTTTTTGTTCATAAATTGTGCCTAGTAATTATTTTGGTGAAACTAAATGAGGTTTTCTGAAAAATATGTTACATCCCTAATCGAGCATTTTATTTTATTTATTCATCCACGTCATTAAATTTTTATTAAAACATTATTATATAATATCATAATTATATTAAATATAATGAGATTTTTTTTTAATTGCATGACTTATAACCATGTCCACTTATATCAAATGGGATACGAAGTCATCGCTCATGTGTATAGTGGACTAACGCCTCGCGAACTGATTTTATTATTTTTCCATCACCACCTATCACATATGAATATAATAATGGATTTAATTTTTATATGATATATTTATAATATTATTATACCAATGAAATTATAATACCACTAATACATTCCTACCTCCATCCCCATTAGAAAACAATAACATCGTTCATGTGTACAGCGGACTACTACCTCGTGAGCTGATATGATTTGTTTTTCAGTTATTTATTACATAAATGTTAATAAAGATATTATATATATATATATATGATATATTTAACATATTTATACTTATAGAATTATTATATCACATATACCTATGGAATTTTCATTCGTTGGGAACATGATAACATTGTGCATGAGTACAGCTGTCTTCCACCTCGTGAAGCGATGTGATTCTTTCTTCACATACGATTTATATGGAATGTAATATGGATAGGATTAAATAAAAATGTTTGATATATATGACATAAAAATTATTCATTAATGGTAATATATTATTTACAATTCTTTCTTTCAATCCATTGAGAAAATGGAAATAGTGTTCATATATATGTATGACCCGTCGTCTCCTTAAACGGTGTGTTTCATTTTATATCTCTATCATTTATGGATTAATATAAATAAATATATAATAAATATATATGATATAAATATATTGTTTATAATTAGTTATATTATGTTACCATGACCAAATTAATAGGAAGAAAATTTTAAAATTAAAACATACAAGAAAAACAAAGAAGTTATTACCTGAAACATTATTTTGACAAGGAATTGTCGATAAATAGGTAATAAAAGGGCATGAGTAAATCATATATGGTATGAAATATATTATCATGGTATTATATCATATGTGTATTAAAATTATATTTATTATACATGACGTTCAAACATTTATGAAAAAAGTTAAGCATTAAGATAATGGATTTTTGAGTCACTTTTATTTTCTCGGGGACAAATGTCATATTCACCATAGGTTTCATTTATTTGGTTTATATAATGATGATGAATTTATTTTTTTATTCAAATTCCTAAAATTTTTTGGATCTACATATACATTTTATGATCTCCCTCTCAAAGGTTTTACAGTTCAAAAGTTACCAAATCGATAAGGGATTTTTGTTTCAATTGTCCATCTTTAAGACATATGTTATGTTATGCACTGATCTTCTACTATGAAATTTATATAAATCCCCATTCACATTTAATATCATGAATTTATCAATTATCCTGAAATTTTATGTTTCATTAAAGTTATTATTTCATGAGAAATATGACTCAATGTTAAAAAAGTGGTAAGGGTTTCATGATACAACCTCATTATTTATCATGATTATTTATAATAATGTTCCCAATGATGAAATATTATGGTTGATCAATCAAAAAAATCATGATTTTTATTATATTATGTTTATTTCCTGTTCATACATTTTTTCTATCATTTTTCTCTTTTTATGTACTCAAGAGTTAAAAACAATTAAGAAAAAATGTATTTATTTCTCTCTTCGGTCAAAAAACCATTATCTTAAAAACCCATATTTTATATAAATATGTCCAAAAATATTTACATTACTCAAATTATATATAAAATATATTGTTTCCCGTGATTTACTTTTTACAAAAAATAATTAAAGGAATCGTCATGTTTTTTTCAAATAATGTCCATTTTTATTTTACTAATAATGTGAAAGTAATATTTGTTTTAATATGTATGGAATTAATATAATTTTCTAAATTCATGAACATTATTTTATTTTAATATTCTTTTATTAGTTTTTAAGGTAATATTTAGATAATATTATTTTGAAAATTTTAAATTTTTGAAAAATTAAATAAAAGAGGAAATTATATTTTCTTTAAGAAGTGTTTTAAAAGATTTTTAAAACATACTTTATAAGTTTTCAGGTTTTATTTAAAATAAAATTATTTAAATGTTATTTTATGAATTTTTAGCTTTAAAATTTTATTTTCAAATAAAATTTATTTTCCTTAAGAAATATTCCTTCTGATATTTCAAAATCATTTTTCATTTAAGATAACATCCTTTGATTTTACATATACTTTACTAAGGATATGATCCAAGTATACTATTCTTATCCTTTCGTTGGATGGTTTTCTATAATAAATATATGTTTACAAAACCATATTCTCTTTTGTGGGTTATACCATGATAAACTTCTTATGAAACCCACATATTTTTCTATATATTATTCATTGATGAAATGAATAAATGATTATGAAACCTATTTCATTTCTATAGGTTCTATTATGATGAAATGATTTTGAAACAAAATTATTTTAATGGGTTCTCATATGATTAATTTTCCATGATCTTTTGGTGTACATATAAATGATTTTCATTATGTGATTGTGGTTACATTATAACCACAGACATCAGTTAAATTATAACCAAGGATGTTGGTTACATTAAAACAAAAGATGGGTGAGACCTGTATCTCGCTCCAATGGATTTGGTAAATATATATATCTTATCAGATAAATGATATTGGAATGGGTAGTGGACCCATTTTAGGAAGGGACTCCATACACTATGAAATGTATGTGTGTGAACTCAAACTACTATGACTGTTTTGGGAGTGAACTAATTCCACTATGATAGTTTTGGAAATGATAATTGACTACTAAATAAATAGTTTAAAATAATTATATATATTCCACAATTCCATTTATTATGTAAATGTAATTCTTTCATGGATCATGTTCTTTGATTTATTTTTTATTGATGTCTTATGAATTAGAAATCTTTATTCCAATACGCAAGATTTTGATCTTTGATATCCAATGTATGGTTTTCATATGATATTCCTATATTATCAAACCCTTATGAACATGTTGTGTTAATTTATTTTCCCTCATTTACCCTTACTAAGAACATTATCTCACCTTTTATAATGTTTCATTTCCCTAGGTTATGAAGAATGTTTTTAAGTAATGTTTTTTTATGAATATTACTAAATATGAAGATCTTTCTGGGAATCATTAATGATACTTCATTGAATAAGAATATTGTGTACCAAGTATCCAAATTCAAATAACCATTATGGTCCTTGGGGGTGTTTTGTGTAATTTTATTAATATTTATCTCAAATATATTATATATATGTATGAAAAGTTTTGAACACTATATGTGGTTCTTTGTTTTGATCTCTAATAATTACTAAATGTTTCTCTCCATATTTACATTTTTATAAACATTAAAAGTATTACTTTTCTATTAGATAAACTTGAGAATGTTTCTCATAACTTATTATATGAACGTTCTATCCAAGTTATTTTTTAAAAATTATGATTTATTCTATGAAACTTTCAATTCCTTGAACATGAAAATCCTATTTTATTTAGATTAATATTTTTCTATTATCCTTCCATAACGTTAGTTAAATACTTAAAACTTCTAATGTAACATCCGTTAATTAAAAAATCACCTCATTTACAATGTTATAAAGTTGATAAACACTCAAAAGGTCTTGTATTAGCTTATAAAAAATAAGTAAATCCATCAAATTTTTCTTCTTATAACCAATTTGAGTGCTTCTAATGGATTCCATATTTAAATAACTACCTCTTTGGAACATGAAATATTTTTATCATATTTATTAATTTACATCAAGAGATATTTTTTTCCATCATTTTTTATGTGTAACCACTATCTATAATTAATGTATTTTCTTCCTCTAATATTTTTTAATAATTCTTAATCATCATCACAATTTCTTGATCACTCCTATTTTTGTTAGATTTAAAAATTATTTTTTATTCCAACTACTCTAATAGTAATGTAAGACACATTTTCTTGGTATGTTCTTGTTCATTTTACCAACCATATGTTTATTTAATAATCTCAAAGTTATTTTGAATTTCACATTATTCCCAATATATTTTCTTAGTTATCATTTTTTTTACTTTTTACCCCCTTGAATCATGGAATCTCTTTGGTAAATATAAATACATATTTTACAAAAAAAAATATGCTTTATAATCATACCTTTCATAACACTAATATCCCCTAAACATTAAAAATTATTCTTATGTCTATAGGATTTATGGGAAATACTTTTGGAATTTAATGGGTTGGGAATATATATTTTGTACTATTTTTAAAAGTATCAAAAAAATATATTTATTTATAGGATCTTGTCTATAAATACTTATCCACATAGATATAAATTGAAATATAGGCCTATATTATTTAATTAAATTATTTTTGTCGCTAATATCTATAAATTAATATTTTTTAAGAGATAAATCATATCATATAATTTACATATATACACACTAATGTGTGAAAATAATTTTTTAACTTATGTATATATTATATATTTATTTATAAATGATGTATATTATTTTTTAATCATTTTTAAATTAATGAAAATATATTCAAGTTGATTGATACACTTTCCATTTCTTATGGTGATTATAAATGTGGAAGGCATACACGTCCCAAGGTGGCCACTTATTCTCTCATGAAGTAAGTAGTTAAAATCATATTTTATGGTTAGAGTGGGAATAGATGTGACTCATAATTCAAAGAGGGCTCTTTTATTATTCTTTTATATTATTAATAATTTCACTCATCTTTAAACGTGTCCAATTCACTCATGAAAGTAAAATTAATTTAGAAAGAAATATCATTTAAAAAGTATCTTATATTTTATATCTCATATGTGTTATAATAAGGTTGAGGAAATGATTTTTTTAAATATATACATGTATATAATATAGAGTAATTTTGATTAAATAAAAAAATGGGTAGCCTATATCTTTAAATGGTCAATCTGAAAAAAACACCATTGAATGTTTTCTGATATAAAAAAAACAAGCCAAAATAGAAATTTTGAAAAGGGACATGGTCAAATATAGGCTTGTCTTATTTAGGTTTACCCCTAAACTTTTTTCATACCTAATCTATCCTATTAAATATCAATATTCCCAATAGAAGAGAATTTTATTTTTCCAAATCCTCTCATGGATTTTTTTTATGACTAAGAGCTATATTGCATTTATTAAATAAAATAATTCTTATTATTTCATTCCCTAATTGTATATTTTCCACTAGTATTAGATTTTATATATTTTTTCTATAATATAATAATTTTTATATAATTTTTTTCATAATCACTTGATATAAAAACTATTACATTACTTTTCATTCATGAATATGAAATAACCTTTCCTTTCTTTCAATTACTGCGTTTTTATTCATTGAATCCTTATACGTCTAAACTGAGCATACTTTTCTTCTTAGTAACTTAAACACATTTATTAGATGAATTGATATATTTATTTGATGGTTTTAATAATTTTTCAACTTCTTTAAAGAAAATTTTGTTTTAAAGTTAATATTTCATCGTCTAATTTTCATCTCTAGGAAACTTCTCTTAAATAGATTTAACATCATAAGTGTTCAAATTCACGATCACTATGGTGATATAAATAATATTATATCCTTAAATAATAATATTATTAAGATCACCAATTTTCCATACATAATTTATTTTTTTAATAACATTTGGTATCCTTTTCTTCAAGAGACTTATTAAATGTTTTAATATAACTTTAAAAAAATTTATTTTCTCTAAGATACATTGTATTCTCCATTATTAATTGGAATTACAGTTTTATTTACACATATTTAATCCCTTATTAACTATTTTATTCATTTATAGAATATTTTTAGGGATATCTGATTAATCAAGAAAATATTTAACATATTTATCCTTTTCACCTTCCTCACAATATGTCACATAATTCATTGATTAAAATTTTCCATTCATTGATAAATTTTCCATACCAATTGGCCATAATAATATTTTTATTATTTTCTAAAAACCACTTTGTGGTAGAGTATAAACCTTACAAAAAGACTCCATAACAAACTAAGAAACACAATGCCAAATAGAAAAAGAGATAGATGAGCCACTGAAATCAAGTTTAAGCCTATTATAAGTATTTCTCTACAAAAGCATCCATAAAAGACATGTTACCTCAATGTATGGAACTTCTATAATGAGATCCTCAAACCAGATTAGAAACTTATCCCATGCCTTTAAGAACTCCTCCATGTTTATCTTCCCTACATTAAACCCTCTTGTCATGATTCGATCTTTCCTGTCGATCCACGCCATTTTCACCTCGCTAGTAGCAACCCGAAGAACTCTCTCAGACAACTTCCCACAATCTTCTTCTGAGGCATTGAACAGAACCTATATCTCCAACATTTCCTCCTCAGAATGAATGATAACATCCCACCATTCCTCCAGTAAAGCCATAAACCTCATCGTATCATCCCCCTGATGATTTTCCATAATGATTAATCGAACACCCTCATTATTGTTCTCCATTGGATTATCTATACCCCTAAGGACACCAACTTGCTGACGAAATTGGCTTTTGCTTGAGGATCTAGTGATAGGAGGTCTAGTCAAGAAGGAATAATCTTTCCTCTTCCTTACCTTAGGAGAGTAATTTATAAACCCCTCTGAGTCAACTATAGTGTTTTTCCTTTTTTTAAAGGATAGTCTGATATAATCCTCCGCGAGGTCCACTTCGATAGGATCCTCTGGGGACTCTGAATTAGACTCCCAAACCAGATTGGCCTCCACCTCATCCCCTACCTCAACCTTAGGATTCTCTTCATCTTCCAATACTGCAAAATTATTAGGAAAGCAGGAAGAAATTCTGCATGCCTTGACCATCTTGGCATAGGACAGGAAATCCTTCGAGGCCTACCCTATATTCTCTAAAGTCATAGACTGCTCAAAAACTCGACCCCTGAATTGAGAATGAGGGTTCTGGTCCTCCCAATCCTTGGGCGATACACTAGACAGGGCCACAGGCCTGGTATAATCAACCACAAGGTGAAAATTCTTCACCACTACTTCAACCTCAAGTCCCTTACATGTAGTTTCCAAGAAAATGGATGTTTGGACTCTACCCAGATCCTTCCGTAGATGATCGAAAACCGCATCCACCTGAGGACCATATTCCTTAGGTGTAGCCTTCACGACTGATCCTTTATAGAAACTTCTTCATTTCAACCACTTTCAACCTAATTTCTTCATTTTAATAATAATTGTAATAATCAATTATAGCTTATTCATGATTTTACATTGGTAAATTTAGTAAAATGTGACCAATTTTTTCAAAATTGAAATATTTTAATTGAATTTTTCGTTTGTTCTTAAATTTTACCCATCATCATTCTTTTAAAAATAATACCATAAAATCATTAAAATTTATTCCATTATCCTTATTTTTTTATTCTTCCCCATGTGATTTTTTGATTCATTATTTTCGATCCATTAAAAAATTTAAAATCAATATCCTTTTATGAAATACATTTCTACTTCATGTCTTGTCCCCTTATCATTTCATCGGTTACCAATATTTTGTTTAGTTTTTCAGTGGTAAACTTATATAAGTTTTGAGCCTCAAATGTATATATTTGTTCATCAGCCTTTTCGGGTAGAATTCTCATTAACATTAACCCCATGAAATAATATTTATTAATTTCTCTAAAACTCTAGACTAAGTAAAAAATTGATAAATTTAATAATGAAAACATCCATAAATTCATCTTATATCATCTCTATAACATTAAATTACTCATTGTATTCTCGAAGACACGATTTTATTACTTTTTTATTTCATATATTAATTTCATTTAAGAAAATCCATATATTGCTTTTTATTTTCAAACCTATAACTTTTTTCAAATATTTCTCAGACACTAATGAAAAAAATACATTGCGAACTCTCACATTGACATAAAAATTCATTATATTTCTCTATTCACAATAAACTCCTTAATTGGGAAGTTTTAAACCATTCATGACATTTTCAAAAACTTTTATCCTAAATGATAAAGCATATGGAACCATCCTCTCTTTTGATCATTGAAATCCTATTACAACTAACATCGAAATATCCTTAGTATTGAATAAATTCATAATTAATGAAAATTTATAAATTAAAATGATTAAAAAATAAGTAAAAATGTTAAATCCTTAATAATAACCTAGTATATCATATTTAAAACCAAATAATGAGTGATTCATGGTGTAGGTCCATTTAATTAACACAAATTGTTTTAGTTTAATAGAATAAAATAATAAAATCAATGACATGTGTGAGTGAATCAGTTCAAAATTCAATTGATGTTTCTAGGATGGAAAAGTGAGTATCACCAAATGGGGTAATGAATACGTGTGATAAAAAAATTTCATAGAAAAATTTCTCATTCTTTTAGTGTATAGGAGGATATTTATGTGGCCTAAAAATTATATATATCAGTTATAGATATAGAGTAAGAAAAATTCATGACATATGATCTTTTAAAGGTTAAACAACTATTTATATTTTATAGATATTTACATGGTTATTAATGGATCCAAAATCACATCACATATATTATTCTATAATAGAAAATGAGTAGAGGATGTATAGAAAAAAGATTATCATGAACTCCTAGAATTCATAAATGAGATATATTATAAATAATAATTAAATAAAAAATTAAAAATAATTATTAATCTTAACTAATCATTCATAAGTGTATCAAATGAATAATAGAGTGTGAATATTTTTCTTATCCTTAAAAAATTATCAAAAACCACTAAAAATGATCCCATGAACATATGGATTTATATTTAAATATTTTATCCCTAATATTCAAGAAAAAAACATTTATATAAATCTACAAAAACTATATCTTGGTTTAGGAAACCATAACATGGTTTTTTATTTCCAATGATTGGTCAAAAAACCATGGTCATAATCCTTAAATCCTTTGAATTATTAAATGAAGTTTCTAACTATAAAGAATATATATTTGACTAAAATCATGATGTTGTTAAATTATTATCCAACTACCTATTTTCTTGATTAATGAATCATGATCATTTCATATTTTTACCATTTCATACTCATATAAACTAATAAGTGTTCACACTAAGTAATGATTATAGGGATTTAAAAATTTTCTTTAAACTATATTGATGTCAATTTCTATTTTTTACTTCTGAAAAAATACATGGTGTTAAAAATAAAATCTTTTATTCTCTTCATGGTAAAAACTAAATACATCCATAAATATTTAGCAACAACACCCAAAAAACATGAAAATTGTAATTAAAATACCATGAAATTATATAATTATCCACAACCATGAATGCATCCTCATGTCAATCATGAATCCCTGTAATATGTACTAAAAATAATGGGAAAACAATTGTTCATTTTCTATTAATTTATTCACATGTTTTTAAGAGACAGAAACTAAAATATGTTTTTATGCACACCGAAAAAAACAATTCTTAATAATTTATTGATTGCCTTATTTTCTTTTCAACTATAATTAATCATAAACTCAACCATGGTCATGTTTATAATTAATGTAATTTAAAATCACTTTTAAAGTGCATAAATAATCATCTAAAGAAATTAATTCTAGAATTGTCTCAATGTGAGTGTTTATAAACACCATATTTTAATATAGATTGCTGATTATGATAGAACTCAAACTATCAAATTAAATATTAGTACAATATTCTTTAGGTATCCACTGAGGGGTTTTCATCTCACCCATTTTCAAATCACTTTAGAAGGTATATTCAATACCACCCTTATATTTTTTTCATATAATGATTTTATCAATAAGAGAGAAACTTCCATTCTATATATATGACTCCCTATATTTTAAAACTAACAGTAACATAATTCCCCTATGTAAACACCATAATTGATAAGTTATTCTCTCCATTTTCAAGAACATCTACCAAACTATTATAAATTTTTCTCCAAAAATTCCATCTTATAACAGATTGAAGATAAAAACATAAAATTAAAATATTTTTATAATATAATTCACTCCCAAAATATCTCTTAAGTGATTGAAGGCATCCTTTGTTAAAAAAACAGTTAAGATATCTAATAATTTATTATTCCATGATACTTGCATCATGTTATTCTCACCATATTCTATCATGTCCATCAGAAAGTGATATTTAATGTTATTCTATTTTTACATTGAGTATTCCATTAGATTATTTAAAAAAATAAATTACAAATAGATAAACACACCAAAAAATAAATTGATATTTTAAACCTATTATATTGTGTTCGATCATACACTTTATACAAATCATTTGAATTATGGATTTAGGTTTGGTGAAAAACTAAACATACATTTTATTTATAAAAACATAATTTTATTTTATAATATTCCAAGAAAAAAACCTTCCATAATTGAATAATGGACCTCTAAAAGTATATTTTTAACTTCCCATATCATATTCTCAATTATAATGGAAAAAATAATAAAAATGTTATAATTTTTATTCGATATACCTCAAGAAATACCAATGAGTTTATTTGATATGACATTAGATATTATTCAATTTTGTATGATGTTACTCCATCTAGTGGATTTGGAATATATAAAAAATGATAATATATGGAATAAATTTTAGTACCCATATTTCCAGGTATATTATGCCACCAATCAGTCATAGAAAATAATTTTTTTAAAATTGTTTTCTTCTTCATCCAAGAACAATTTTTTTTAAATGAAAATAGGGGATGAAACCTCCTTGTATTACTTTACTCTAAATAATATTAGAAATGAAAGACATTTTTTAAAATAAATTAAAACATTTCTACATTTATAACCTGAAACCCTAATAAAAAAGTTATCTCATTAACAATCAACATTTCAAAATGTTTATTTATTTTGTTAGTAATAGATTCATAATTTTTTATTTATTTTTTTGGTAAAAATGATTTCAGAAATTTACACTATCACAAATATTGAGTTTATATTACATTTATTTACATAGATATTTCTATCTACATCTCCATTCCTAAACTTTATACCCTTGTATGAATTATCCAATATTGAATACAAATATCAAGAAACTAGTTTGAGTCTATAGATAAATTTATTCAACTTAAAAACATGATAAGTATCACAAATATGAATAAATACCTGAATTTATTTATTCCACCGTACCACTTCAAGGTCTCAATCCATGAATATAGATTTAACATTAATTTAAAAAAATAGTTCCGTTGATCACAAATCACTAGAATTAAATAGTATAAAAGGTATCATCTAAATTCATACCCTTAATTTGAGAGTATCTTTTTAAAAAGACAAAAAATTACAAAATACATGTCCTTTCTTATTGAGTTTATTTTGAAAATATATTTTTTATCAATTACATTCTTTTTCATTGGGATATGATACTAACTCCCAGATGTATTTATTCTCAATATGATTTTATTTATTATGGATAGAAATAATCCAATAATTGGGTTACTAATAGTATTCATCACTTTTTAGTTTAAACTATGAAATTAAGGTTATATGATTGAAATTACCCAAAATTATTCGATTTAAAATCTATTAATATTATATATAATAATCTTTTAGGATTATTATACATTATATATCTTGATAATATAGATCCAAATTTTTCCTCATAACTTGAAGTTCCATAATCCTCATTAAATAATTGATAATGTTTTTCTATAATTGAATATATCTAAAGCTAAACATCATCCTCTATATGGGCTTTCTCAATATAATAATCAAATAAAAAATATTTCCATTACACACCACGATCCTCCGTGATACTAATATCATAATGTTATTTGATATTCATATGAATTTTTTTATAGGAAATTTGGTTTATTCCATCAACAGTATATCCATAAATAATCCATTCCTTGGACCATTCATTAAATTTTCCCGATTATATTCATTTTTAATAAATTTAATAAGGGAAATTTAAATCATATACATATTTAATTTTGTATTATTCTTAAAAAAGACTTAATAAAATATGTTGTAAAAATTTAGTCATAGAAAATACCAATTTATAAATTAATAACTACTATAAGTAATTTTTTGTAAATAAATTTTCAGGTTTCATGATCAAATAATTTGATTCTATCAATTTAAACTAGTCACTAGTTCTTCCACTCTATAATATTAGTTTATTATTGTATGTTTTGAGTAATAATTTTATTCAATGTCCAATTATTTCCATGTATAATTCAAAGTATTCATTTTTTACTTATATCAATTAACAGATTGAAAACCTCTGATCATATACCCAATTTTATTTCCAATTTCTCTTCAAAAAAATTTAAAATTCTCCATATCTTGTTACATACTAAATATTAAATTCAAATAGTCATTGGATTTAAATTCATTAAAACACTAGTTAAATATTTGTCTATATTGTTTAATTTTTGACTCATCATACAACAGACATCTGAATCAAATTTTTAAAGAGACATTTGGTGTTGATTTACACTGATTTGTTTCCATTAATCACAATATTTACTTTATGAAAAAAAATTATTACTTGTTTATTAATTCAACTTTAGAATATTTCACATATATTATTACTTAATTATTTCTATATACTTTTTCCCATGTTACCATTTTTTAGATAACAAAGTTCATTTTAATCATTTTTACTTAAATAAAAAGTATATCATTTATTATTTATTTTAAATTTATTTATTTTTTTATATTATCCTTTAATAATTATTTTTTCATTATTCAACATTCTAATAAATTATCTATTCATTAAAAAATTACCAAAAAATATATTATGACTCATCTTATCAAAAAAAGAGCATCTTTTGATGTGAACTTATTGTAATAAATTTTTTTCCTACCAATGAATTTTAAATTTAAGTAAATATCATTTCCAAATGTGGTAGTGATTCTATAATATTTTTAATGTCTTTAACTCAGATGCCACTAAATGGGTGTCCTAAGCCAATTTGCCAAATGACCTCAGGCACACCTCCAAACACACTAGAGGCTTTTGACTTGTAGTGAGGGTCTAATAGACCACATGGGGAGACTATAACCTTTTTATCATAGTAATTCACAATAGATAAAACACAAATAAACAAACTATAAATAAACACTAATAATAAACATGATTTACCAACTAATTCCAAAAATTGGGTACAATCCCACAACCAAATAGTAAATATGTTATGTCATGTCATAAAGTTCTAAGTTTAAGTAAAAGAAAAAATAGCAATGAACTGAAGAGTCTCCAAAATGGGCCCTCACCCCAAGTTTGGATCCCTCATCCCTACATATCCCACATCCAAATAAACCCACAATCATAGGGTCTTTTCCCTTTTACTAACCTACAATTATGAAATCTGCTTGGTTGCCCAATAGAGGGATGATTACGGTTTGAGTACAAGTCAGTAGGCCACTACCAATGGTCTCTAAAAAATATCCAGTCTAAACCTATAATGTATTCATGTAATAAATTAATAACATGGTAAATAATAAATAAACTAGGTTTCATTAGATATTAATTATCACATAAACCATTTTCATTTTCAATTAAACGGGTTAGGAATTTTCATCAAACACGCTACATCCTATACCGGTCAACTACTAACAATAAGGGGTAATTAAATTACCCTATCTCACTAAGGAAAATACTTACCAATTAGTTACATCACACTTACCTTGGATCCTCAGTCCAGGTAGTCTCATCTAATGAAACCATAAAAATCATAAATCCTCATTCTAACATCATAATATGTTAATTATAAGGGTGGGGTTTAAGGAATCATTTTAACTTGACCCATAGATGTAAAATCTCAATTCAATACCCCACATACCACCAAGACACGTGAAAATTATTCTTTAATCATAAAAAATTTATCAAACATAACCATAACCATTCAGCGCATTCATCATTTACAACAAAATTTTACTCAAAACATATCCATCACAGATCCTTAACCTCTTTACACATTCTCAATTACATTACTTATCCAAATTGACCCATTTATTATTCACATGCCTTATCTAATAATCAAAATTATCTGTTTCAATACTTTACTAATTTAACCTAAAAACATTATATCAAACATCCACTTAGGACAAGTTAACATCAAAACACAATTACTATTAGTTCTATTTAATAACCCAACATAAAATTTCAACACATTTATTAGGGTCTCTATGACATAATAATTAAATTCTATACTTAATATTTCAATTTACATGTTTAAGAAGAATCACACACCAAGGGTGGATCTTAACTCAGCCAAATAAACCTCAACTCATCTCATGGGGATCATGAGGTGTTCAATTAATCATTTACCAAAACAATTTATCATTATAAAAAGGAAAACCAAAAGAGAAAAAACAACACCAAATCATGGATGCATACATAGAAATAACCAAAAGAAATAGTGGGATATGAATTTTAGACCACCTACCCTGATTTTTAAGATGAATGCTTGCTCAACCCTAGGCTTTGATTGGATCTGAAAATCACTCCAATCCCCAACCTAAGATCTGGTGGGAAAAGAGTGTTTTTGGGATTCATAAATAAAATAATGGATACACAATCCTGAATATGAAAAAGAGAATAAATAAGGGTGTTAAAATCACCCGTAGATTCGATTCGTAACCAATAATGCTCCAAAAATCTTATAAATGAGGGATATCAATACTTGGGAAGCTTGATATAGCTTCGTTCTTCACAATTATTACTATGGATGAAATTAGGAATATAATCTAGTAAGAGTTTATAAATCTCGAGGGGGGAATGGTAAGTTCTTCCTTCTTATGGGGTGCACAGTTTGGTCACATGATTTGATAAACTATGTTCCATTTGTGTGTCCTCATCTTTCCAAGATGGGGGGAAAGGACAAATGGTTACCTGGGAATCACAGACGGTTTAACAAACCATGTTATCACCATATAATATGGATTTGTCTAAGCTTTCATGGTTTTTCATTCCCCTTTGAACAGTTTCTTCAAACATTGAATACTTCCTCTTGGAAGGCACGGTTACGGTGCATGATTACTAATAACCATGAACCAAACATGAAATAAGTACTAGATGGAACCTTTCTCCAAAGTTTTGTGTCTCAAACACCCAAAACACCATCGAGCCTCTGCATAGACTTAGAAAAAAATCATTAACCATCTTAAAGGTATATAAACCAAAATTGTAAGTAATAATGTTCCTAAAATAAGTTCGAATATGAAAAAAAATTGAATGAATTTTATGTTATTTTAATTACCTATCATATCTAGTGATCCACCACTTTATGAGACCCAAATATTTATTCAACATAAATATTTGTAACAATATAAATTACTTCCAAATTATATTGGTCACTCTTCTTCATGTACGATTTAAAGTTTCATTTTTTGTTTCAACTACTATGATTTTAATGTAATAAAAAATTTATTAGTATTTATGTCATTATTAAACCTATAGTAAGTTTCTTCAAATATATAAATGTAGTTTTGATTAATTCCATTCATTTTTGAAATTTTTCTAAGTATTTTTGGAACCTTATACCTATAGTTCTAGTTCCAAAAAAAATTATTTGAGTATTGTATTTTATACCAAGTGATATAACCCAATCCTAACCTATATATATTTGAATAATATAAACATTAATATTATAATAATAAAATGATCTTAAGAAACATTATGTTTAGTGCATTTGGATACTTATATGAACAACTTATTTTAAAACAGAAGTGAAAATTACTCCCTAATTAAACCCCTAAAGGCCCCCATCTAGACTTCCCATAATTTATAATTATCTTTTAAACTATTTAATAGAAAAAAAATGGGTGGGCTCATAAAAATATTAAATTTAAATATAAGTGATAAAAATTAATGATAATAAGTGAGAATGATATAATCATATGGGTATGAGATCATATCCAAGGTCCATAAACATAACATTTGAAAATCATACCCAAATAAATATTGATCAATTTATAATAAATCATCGAATAAAGATAAAATAATAACATAACACATGATTCATCATGAAATTAGAATGTTTAAAACATAATTATATAGAAAAACATCAAAATAGAAACTAATTTCATTTTCTAAGACACACTCCCAAGACTATCAAAACCGAGTGGAAAAATTCACATAATAGATTGACTTTACTCTCAAATCTCTGATATTTCAGGTCACGGTTTATAATTTTTTACCCAATTGGATGGTTATATAATTATATTCCAACCCATTTTATAATGTAAATAGTCTTTTAGGGGTATGGGTTCACTCCATGTTCCCATTTCTCACATTAGATGTAAAATTACCTTATGCATTAGAGGGTTATGATTTTTTGTCCCACCATTCACATAATCAAAACCATACATATGTGTACCATGATAACATAGAATAATCATATTTCATCATCACCTAATTAACATGTGTAAAATTGATGGATTTTATGAAAACATTCATAGGCTATTTACTAATCCATGCGGGGAAAGAATTATGATGTTATTATAAGAATATATCCTAGGGAAATCTTAAAAACATTAAGAATGATGGTATAGATGAAAAAAATTATAAGAACATTACATTTAATGATACTATATAATATGGGATCAATAATAAGATCTTTTGATATAGAAATTTTAATTCCACAAAATAAAAATTATTATAAGGAAATATATAGAATAATTAATGAAAAATACTTTTTAAGGAAATAAATATTATTTGGATAAAACTAAAATGGAAGTGAATTTATAAAAGAGTTTTTAGAATATATTTTTCATATTTTCATAAAATGTAATATTGTGGGTCACTTTAAAAAGTTGGAGTGATAAATTTTGAAAACATTTACCTTTCAAAAGAATCATCAAAAGTGGTTCCTTGAAATATAGATAAAGGTTTTTTGTGGAAATTTGGAGTAGAATATAAAATTAATAATCATTAAAGGGAAATCTATTTAAAGTATTTTTATAATACCTTTTTTATAACCCATTTCTTTAAAAGGATAATAAAACATTATTTTTAAAATCTGTAAGGCGAAATAATAATTCACATAAGAAAATTCAATTTGGATTTTAAAAATAAGAGTGTAAATTATTTTTTCAAAGAAAAAATATGGACATGGAATAGAAATAAAACCAAAGAAGATGATATTTATTCTTAATAAAGATTCATTTATATGAAAAATAATTCTATTAATGATGTATAATTTCAGTTAAACCATTGAAAAGGAGTCAATGGTAATGATTTATAAATTCATAAATATAAATTGGAAGTAAAATATAATTAAATTATATGGTAGCAGGTACCCAACTTATACTAATAATTTTCAATAATAGTAATCATAACTCAATGAATGGAAATTGAGTTTGAAAAAAACTCTTATGATGTTAATAACACTTGAATAAAAATATATTGAAAAACATAAAATTTGATTTATTTCTAAATCCCTTTAATTTTATGAAATTTTGATAAAAACATTTATATGGTTTTATATACATCGCATAATATAAAACAAGTGTGAAATATATAATATATCTCAATGAAATCAATTTTAGTTGAGAAACCCTTACAATTTTTATAGTATTTCAAGAAAACCCAATTAAGAGGTATAAAATGAATTGGAATATTAAATAACTTTAAATAAATATTTAATTATGTTATAATAAATAAAATAGTTAGTATATACACCGTATAAATGTAAATAAGTGCATAATAAAAAATATATCTCAAGGAATTTAACATTAGATGAAACCCCTACCTTAAATACCAGATTACATGCTAAAAAATCATCCAATTGTATAATAAACATTACTATCTTAATAAAAAAGTTAAAAACCTTATTTATATCTATTAAGTTTCACTATATTTAATTTTATTCTTTTTTTGCAGTTGTTGGTCATTTTTAGTTTCTTTTCATCTTCAGATGTCAATGATTTTGATTATTTTATATATACTTAAAAATGATGATGTCAATATTATCTATTTGATACCAAGGTCATAATTCCTAAATTATAAAATTTACTAGAATATATTTTCATTAATTATTTATAATGTTATAATTTCAATAGATTAGTGTTTTTAGACCTGACTCATGAAGTTGAAATTAGTAATGAGATTATTTTGTCTAATTTATGGATATTAACATATTACTTTATAATGACAATTAATTAATTATTATTTACATTAAGAACATTATTCATGACTTATATTATTTATAAATATAATATATATTCATCAAATATATTTTTGATCCATCCATGTAGGTAAGTAATGATTAATAGAACATATCTCTCCATGGAGGTGGTAGTCTTCACGTACAAACGATCATTATTTCCATTTTCCATATAACATAAATAGGGTATAATTTTATTTATCATTTAAGAATAATAATAATTTTTTAATTATAATAAGTATTTATCAAAGAACCTTTTATAACCATTTATGTATGGTGGTTATAAAAAACTAAACATGTTATCTATGGAGGGAGCAGTCTGCACATACACATATATAAGCTATTCATTTTTATATGGAGAAGGGAGTAAGGTAAATAATGACTATTCCATAAAAATAAAAACACATCAATAGATTATTTATAATTATTTTATTATTTATGATGGTATAAAATACTTTTTGGTGGAATAAGGATACTTAAATAAATATAAATGAAAATGAGTAATATGGGAATTTCTACCATACTTCTTGGAATAAATCCTTTCAATATTGTGTTAATCCATTTAAGGGTGGTATTTTGAGTGGAAAAAAACCTCTACTACATATCTAGGATTTTTTTGGATGGATTTGGTCAAATTTGGGTAATATTAATGTGATTTTTTAATGAAAAAGGTGGTGTGGTGAAATTTAACTTTTTATGTGATGGGAGTGAATTTTTTATATTAAGACATTCATTAATCAAGGAATGTAGTTTAAAAAGTGTGAATTAATGGTTTGGAGAATATTTTATAAAGAAAAAATATTCACCACACATTTGAAGATAAGGTTTCAGTGATTTTAGGATTTTATCATTAGTTTTAAATAATACCCAAATTTAATTTTACCATGGTAACTCATTTTTAAACCTCAGTAATTTTTTAAATAAAAAAATTAAAATTAATTTATTAACTAATTTTAACCTAATTATTTTGAATATTAAAATAATTTTATTAAATAAAATTTTTATCGGTTAGAAAAATGAATTTAAATATTAGTACAGATAATGAGTAAACCTATTTTTTATCAAATGTTTTATTTAATCATAAAAATTATGTTTACGATAAAATTATGTACGTTGCTGCTTTTTATAACAAAAATTAGTTTATTTTTAAAAAATAATAATTTATTGGCTTACAAATAATGATAAAAAATCCATAATGTTAATATTTAATTAAATTAAATTATTAAAAATAATTTTTATTTAAATAGAATATTACTTGACTTCCAAAATGTTAAACAAATTTTTTATAAATAAAACATAGTATATTTAAATTAATAATTTTACAATATAAATATACCATTTCTTGATAAAAAAAATTAAAAAATATTTCATGTTTATATTATGATAAAATCATAAAATCTATAGTATTGGAAAAAACTATATTTTTACTATCACCTTCGAATATATATTTCTAGAAAAATAAAAATAATTAATACACTGATAATATTTTTATGATGAATAGAAAAATTATGTTTGTTTTTTCAAATTGAAATTCCAATGATTCTTAATTTATCTTTTGTATAGAAACATAAAATATAAAAAAAATTATTTTTAAATGAAAGTGTATTTTTAAAATATTAATAATTCTTTCACCTATTTCCAATCAGTTACAAATTAAATTTTTCTCTATTTATTGTTATTATTATTATTATTATTATTATTATGTTTTTTCATCATTTAACCATAATATGTTTAATTTCTTAAAGTAAAAAATTCATTGTACCTGAAAATCCAATTTCATAAAAAATATATTTTTAAAAATAAAATGATATTGTTAGTTTTTTAATAGTAATAATTTAATTTAATATGTTCATTGGTATTAACATTTACCATCATTTATATATATATATATACATATCACAATTCAGTTACCTCTATTTATACCCATGAACTCAATGCCTACTTATCAATGGTTTTATTTAACCTAATAAAATGTGTCATGATTCATTCTTGTTTAATGTTGGGTATGAAATAAGTTAATAAAAAAATAATTATTTAATAAGAAATATATACCAAAATATTTGGTTGTCATAGCCCCCCACCTAAATAAATTACATCCATGTAACATTAATAATTATTTACTAATGAAAATAGATATGGGTTCCTCAGAATATCAAGATATATTTTTTACTGAGATATAAAACTCACTCTCTTAGATAGTAGGAGACTCCTTATTCCACGCACAATAGGAATGAATTGATAATTTTTTTATCAAAATTTTTTTTTTTAAAAATCTTTCTTAGTTGGTTATAGGATATTCTTGGGACATACCTTTCACAACTTCACTTTTACAATCCTTATTTTAACCAAATACTAAATCCAAATATTTCTGATAATATAAAGTAATATCATATTAAATCCATTAAATTATAAATAAATCATACTATTTATCATCCTTTGACACCATCATTTCAACATTTGGTACTTTTCATTTAACAATGATATAATTGGATCATCCTATAACTCCATTAGTTTAACCTAGGTTACCCATGGTCATTTTCCTATTAGGATCTATATCCTAACCAGTTATATTTTAATTGATAAAATTCCATTTAAATACTTTATAATTATTTTTAATGAGATCGTAAATTAATAAATCGTGTCCTCATGGATTTTTAAACCAGATGTATAGTTAGTCCACATTTTTGTGTTCCAGGTGAAGATCATGTTAATTCCTATCCAACCTTTTGAGGGTTATTACCCCTATAGGCATGTGTTCCGGAGCCTAAATCCAAGTTTTTTTATCAAGATATGTATTTCATTACTAGGAAACCACATAGTCTCTATATCACAAAATATTCATGTTGTTATACTTTATATTGACATACCCTAAGGTTTTCATTGATGTTCCCTAATTATAATCCTCAAAAATAACTAAACCTACATTAGTAAAAATTGATGTACTCTGGATTATCACTTATTGGTCTAGATCTAGAAAACATTCTTTATATACTTGATTTGATACCAAGTAATATTATTCAAGACAAAATTACATATATTTCCAAAATTTAAACATTACTTCTCATAGTAATAATACAATTCTGAGAACCATTAGGTTTTGTGTATTTAGAGATTAGATGCATAAACAGCTTATTTTACGGTACTTATGGAAATTAATATATAATCATAACCTTATACATCCCCTTTATGACTTCTAAAACATTATAAACATCATCTTATTTTGGTGAATTGAAACAAAAGAAATGGGTGATCACAGATGATTAGTAAATGAAAATATTAGAGATAACAATTGATTTTCATAACTGGGAATAAGATAAGCTTGTGGGAATGAGATCATAGTCATGGTCTATAAATATAACTTTATATAATAATACCCAAATAAAAATTGATCATTAATAATATAACAAAGAATAAAGATATAATAATAATATAATATATTATTCATCGTAACATTATAATGTTGGGAAACATAAGTGTATTGCATAAACATAAGCATTGAAAATCATTTACTTTACTAAGGATCACTACCAAGACCATCATAACATAAGGGATAGAGCCTCATAATGGATTTTGTTTTCTCTATAATATCTTACATATCAACTCATGAGATATAAATCTTTACCCAATGTATTGGAGGGTTTTATAATTATTGTTCTACCCAACACATAATGGAAATAATCCCTTAGTGGATTGGTTTGACTCCACACTCTCGTTTATCTCATGGGAAATAAATCTTCCCAAATAATTTTTGGAATGTATAATTTCATTTCAACAATTAAAATAATTAATCACATACATATGAGTTCCATAAGAACATGAAATATTCTTATTTCATTATCACTTTATTAACCCATAGAAAATATATCAGTTTCAAGAAAAAATTCATAATAAATTTTATAATCTGTAATGCCCCTACCCTAGTTACCCAGAGTTGGTTCATTATTTTAATACATTGGAATGATCATAAGGAGATCATGTATCCAAAGACCAATCAGTTTAGTATTATTGGAAACAAGATTCATATATAAGTTCCACTTTACAACTTGAAAAGAAATACAACATTAATTTATTCCATTTGAAACATCCAAGACTCCTAGATTATGCATGCAAGTAACTCATAACTAACTTCTTCATATCCTTCGGAAATGAAACATAAGAAACGGGTGATCTCAAACCCTTAGTATGGGTAAGAAATAGAAAAAAGATAACATAAATATTAAGTATGGTGAATAATTGAAACCACATGCCTTTACTAATAATAAACATGAATACTTTTATTCCAGGAATATTAGCTGAGTAAATAATACCGTAATAAAACATAATCATTGGTATTCTACTAGTTTAATTACCACCTGAACCATCAATATTATTTTCATAATGAGGGAATGTATAATACCATACATTCTAAAACATTTTTGCATGGCCTCAGCCAAGATGCCTAAATATGATTAAGGCCTTGGCCAAAACCATATTTCAAATTTGAAAAGTCCTAGGCCAATTCCATATCTAGTTGTCTCATGATACCTACCGATTCATCGAAGATCCATAGCGGGCTCCACCTGTCACTTACTAAGTCAAATACATTCCTCATGTGAAATGGTTGAAATATATCATAAACATTCGTATTAAAACTAGCATAGGAAATTTCAATACTCTAACCATAAACCATGAAGGGTGTAAAAATAACACATCCACATTCAAACATATCTCAAAACCTTCAATACAACATGGAATATTATTATCAAAATAAATAGACTTTAAACAAATATCAAATATATCAAAGGATGTTGACATAGATGGAATCAAAACTATTTGAGAGGAATATCTCTTTCTTTTTTTGAATTCATTTTAAGTTACATAATTATAAAGAAAACAATTATTTTTAAAATATTCTTATAAGATTGTAAGGGAATATTTGAAAATGTTATAATGGCGGTGAATAGCCGCACCCGTTGTATCAGCTAAAAAAAGACATTCTTTCCTAAATTTTGTCGAAAAGGTCGTAAAGTGCCTTGTTTGGAAAATGACTAAAAGATTCCTTTCAAAAAAAAAGTTTAAATAAGGGTATAAATGACTTTAACCCATTTTCAAGTAAATATTAAAAATGTTTTGAAGTATATTTATACGAAACATGGATGTGGAAGAAAAATAGGTCCCAGTGGATACTTACGTAAAAACAACCTCAGATAATAAAGAGATTTTGAAATTAACCCTTACCTAGTAATTTTCCTTGGTCGATGGTAGGTTAACCTCCTATATAATGGTGAAATAATTTTTATTAAAATATAAAATAATCATATACATTAATATTATATCATATATGATCTTTTAATATTTCTTTGTTAATAATATCTTAGTATTATCGTCATTTCGGGTGTTAACTGATTCATTTCCATTTGTATGCTTTATTACTTAAGTAATATTTGTTATGAATAGGATGTATCTTATTCATATTCAGAATGATATAAAGTCTTTAAAAAAAATTTATTCATATAATGAAAATTATTCTTGAATTGATACGATGGGGAATGAATCTCATCACGTTTGTGGAGACGGTAATATGTACGTACGCACGAGCGAAAATATCATTGTTTTCATATTAAAATAATATATAATTGGATGTTATATCATATATAAAGAAAAATTATCATGTTATATTTATTATTTACATCAATTAAACATTATTATTATACCCATCCAAATAATAATGTATTGAATAACAATTACACCACGACGTGGAGATGGTAAGTCGTACGTACACATGTATGGTGACATGTCATTCAAAGGATGGATAGAATAATGAATATGGTTGTACCATATTTGTAATAAAATCAAATTATATATATGGTATTGGATTTATTGTTTTAGAATGGAAATAACAAAGAAAGAGGATGTGGATGAAGAAAGGAACTTGAAAGAGGTGATTAAATCTTTACCTCTTCTTCTGGTTCTACCTTTTGATTTGATCAAAAGGGCTCCTTAGGTTTGATTTATGACAAAACTACGGCCTCTATGATTAAGGGAGGATAGTTGGGAGGATATTTTGTTAGGTTTTGGCCGATCCAAATGGCTTTGAATGTGTTAATTATAGATAAAGGTAAGGGCCCTTTTATAAGAGGGGTAAGGGGCACCTTAGGAAAATCTAGAAATATTATTTTATAATAAAATACTTTTCGGTTTATAATGGATAAAAATTGAATAATTTAAAGTATAAGGTGGTTATGGATCTAAATACACTCAACCAATAGGTTTTATATGGGTTTGGGTCACTATATTAACTTTATCATTTAAATTTAACTCTTAGTTAAATAGTTTGACATTTACCATGTCTCTTTGTATTTTTATATTATATGGTTAATAAAAAAACTATGTACTTACAAGTGAACCCCAAGTGGTTCATTAATGATAAAATTATCATTATATAAGCCTTTTGGACAAACCTCATATTTTTAGAAATATAATATCAATTAATAATATAATATTTTTTTAAAAACTCTTTTATGTTAATTTTGACACTAATTGGTATTTTGTTTTTTTCTAAATTTATAACAGGATTATTACTTCAAATAAAATTTATATAAAAAAACCTAACATGTCATATCAACCTATAAAATTACTTAAATTCATAAAAAGTATCAAATTACCATTATTTGGGTATTTATAATATAAATTATTTTAATATTTCATTAATAAGTTAATTACTGCATCATCATTATGTCATTATTAAATTAACTTATTTAATACCTAAATTATAAAAATATAATATAATTATATAGGAAATATTTTTATCCTTCTTTTGAATATTAATAGTCTAAAATAGGACTTATATTACACCATGTAATAATTAATTTACTAAAAGATACTTGTTTATGTCATTTTTGCCTTTGCGTTAAATTAATTAAAATAAAGTGTCATTATCATTCATAAGTGGCTCCATGGGGTCCCTAAATTGGCCCAAGGATGCCCATGGTCGGCCATGACTCATCCAATAAGGTTAGGATAAGTGTTAAGGTAAATTTTTATTATTTAATATTTTTTTACCTTGAATTACCATATTTACCTTTAACCACAGTAAATAAAAGTCAAAAGTTACTATTCAACAAAAATTATTTTCATCTTATTGAACCACATTTTAAAAATTGAGGTTAATTGTTTCTCTCGGATTTTTTAAATTCAACTCACAAAAATGGTAAAATTTTGTTTTATGCAAATTTGAAAATTCTCTTAGGAGGTGGGTAAAAGATGGTAACATGTTCAATTAAATTATTATATATCTAAACTTATTATAAAATGAATCCAATGAATTATATTGAACTTTTATCGGTATTATGTAATGATTTTTACCTAATATAAAATTAAATAAAATAAATAATCATTTAAATAAAAAGTTAGTTTTAACCAATAACTCGGTGTTTTCACTATTCATCAAAAAGTAAATGTTTTCAGAAATATACCAAAAATTCACCCTAACATAATATTGATATTACAAATTCAAAAATGAATTCTATTTTACCAATTTCAAAACATAGAAGTTTCATTAATTAATTTAAAATAAATTCATGATGTCAAACCCAAAAAGCGTATTTTTATGAAATAATAACTATCAAAAGATTGACACTTGTTTATATCCTATTTTACTGTGAAATTACGTACAATTACCATCATTGGATTAAATTGTAAAAATAAAATCCAATTATTCTTCCAAGCCATTAAAAATGTATAATTCAACAGTATAAATTATTTTTATTAAAAAAGTTGTTTTCAGTTAAAATATAGTATTTTTCACTGTTCACCCAAATATGAAAGTTATCAGAAAAACACTAAAAAAAATTTGAAACTAAATTATTATGTATCGATTCTATAGAAGAAGTTTATTTTTTCAAATTGAATATATAAAATTTTCAAATATTGGATTTAAAAGGGGTTGACCATTAAAAGGGGTAAATTTTCATTTTTTAAAAACTACTTTTATCTGAAAAAATATATTTCTTTTTTTATGTATAAGAAACTCATAATATGGATTCTAAAATTATAAGCATTATATAAAGTTCAAAATTTAGTTTATATTATTCATAACCTCTTTTGAACTGCTAGTTTGGTAAGTCATGGTGCGCTTGAAATCGGTGTTGCGTGTAGTGTAAGTTATTTAATTTCTTTGAAGAAATAATGTACTATGAAATCTTGTGGTGTTTCATTTTACCCTCCTTCAATAAATTAAATCCTCATAATTTGAAATTTTACTTCTAAAATAAAACAATGGAAAGAGAAAATACCTTTGTGGGAATACACACATCAGAAATTGGGTTAATAAAATTTAGGCTTAATAAGAGGAAAAGGGGAATGAAAACGTCACCATCAAATTATGTTCTCGAATAAGAGAATTTTTGTGGCAATTAAAGATAATTAATTGGAGGAAAATGTAGATATTTATAGGGATTTATTGAGGTCATCAGTCACAAACAATTGTAAAATTGAGGGCCTCAAAACCATCAAGATATAATGATTTAAAATATCATTGGTTCAACAAAACATAAAGTATTAGGATAACAAATTTTTAGTTTTAATATCCCTTACCTAATGTTTAAAAATTAATTTATTCATAGAATAAGAGAAGAAAATAATATATATTTTTTAAAAGTAGAGTTTCATCCATTAACTAATTTCAACCACAAACTCATCTTTCACTATAAAATATAATAGAACTTAAAAAATATTCTATTTATCCTATTTGTATAGGGTTCCAAAAAATGAATTTATAAATCACCTATCAATCCCATTATAAAAATTACATTATATAGTCTAGGGAATTCACGCAGTCCAGTGGTAGGTGATAAATCTCAATCGCACTATGGTTGTCGGTTCGATTCCCATAGCTTTGTCCGATGCAACGGGTTGTCACACGGTCTGTGTGTTTCCTTTTTATAAAAATCCAAAAATAACCTTAACAATAGTATCCAATTTCAAAATTAATCCATTCCAACCTTTAGAATTATCCAAAATACTTCTATCCAAACACACAATCCAAAATTTATAAGGAAGTTAAACACAATGAAGATCCTTTTTCCCAAGTAATAACATGTGAAAACCTTCATCATGTATTATTTTGAAACATGGTAACACCCTGAATTACCATAAAAACTTATTGATTATATTCATTCTCCCATATCCTTTATATAATACTGGGTATATTCCTTATATAAAAAATTATTGAATATTCCAACATTGATTAAATAAACAAACTATTAATTAGTTCCAAGGAAGTCAAAAATATCCAATATAATTTATCCAAATCAACCATCTCTTATTCCAAAATCACTACATTGTTATCCGGAACATATTAAGGAATACATTTCGTTCAACCATGAATTTTCCAAAACATTAACCTACAATTGAGTCAGTTTTCTTGGTTCTACACAATCTTAATTCCTTAATAAAATAGTACTGCATTACAATCCTTATATACTCTACAATTATTATAACATTTACATCATTAATACGATACTAAAATGACACAATACATTAATAACAATGTACAAAATTTAATCATTCCTCTTCATCTTCGATAGTATCATAACTTTATTATTATCCAATAGTAGCATTTGGGGTATACTCGGATGATTTGGAAAATTGATTCGCGTAGTGTCCCAACTCCTTGCAGATGAAGCATTGTACATTTGAAACTTTTTTCTTACCCTTTCAATCACGTACTCGGTGTCATTTTTCTCCGCACTTATAACAAACTCCCATTCCCTTCAAGCATTCACCAAAGTGATTCTTTCCAGATTTATCACATATGGGAAAATCCTTCTTTTTCCTCTTCCCTTTATCCATCTTTATCTCTTCCATCCTTTTCTTCTCTTTCTTCCCTTAAAAGCCATAGGAATCATATAATTTTTTACTTATCTTATTAACACATGATACTATTTCTTAATATATTGATAATACATGAGATACTATTTCCCTTTTGAATGTTGGCTTAATACCTTGAAATATATGATCCTTCTTACTCTTTGGATCATACGTATTGCTGGAGTTCACAATACTTCTATTGGGCACCATTTCTATACAATGGAATACACTAGGTCAGTTTATTAATTACAATGAATAATTCCAAACTTGTAGAATACCTAATGAAAATTCAGCAGTTTATGGATATAATTCATAATCATAAAAATACTTCCATTTAGGAGGTATATACTCGTAAATACTTCATAATGATTTGTAATGAAAATGATAATTATCCTAAGCATATCCCCCAAGAGTGTCATAACACAGAGTGCAGCAAGGACCATTGTCATGCACCAGTTCCCGTTCGAGTCTAGCTCAAAGCGTTGTTTTCCGGTTTTACCCCTAGGTATATCTGTGCCAGAGCCAAATCTACCTGATTATATCCAAATAGGGATGTATTACAAGGAAATATCAAAAATTCCCTATAGTACCAAAATTCATGGAAGATCTTCTATACAAATCCTTAAACTCTATCTTAGGACTATGTGCTCTAATCAGAGTTTATCTAAATCAAGTTTCCAAGGTTTGTACTAAATTTTCTCTGATACCAACTGTAACGCCCTGACCCCAGTTTCCTATAGTCGGTGCATTATTTTAATACATTATCATAATCATAAGGAAATCATGTATCAAAAGAAAGATCAGTTTAGTATTATTGGAAACAAGATGCATACATAAGTAAAACATTACAACTGAAGAGAAATACAACACGAATTTATTCCATTAGAAACATCCAAACCTCCAAGATTATGACTGAAAGTCACTCATAACTATCTTCTTCATATCCTAGGAAAATTAATCATAGGAAAGGGGTTAGATAAAACTCTCATTAAGGGTAAGAAATAAAGCGCAAGATAACATAAATATTAAGCATGGTGAATAATTGAAACCACGTTCCTTTACCAATAATAAACATGAATAATTTTATGGAAAGAATATGAGATGAGTAAATATTTCCATAATAAAACATAATCATGGGTATTATACTAGTAAAATGACCACATGAACCATCAATATTATTTTCCGAATTAGTGAATGTATAATTCAAGACAATCTGAAACATTTTTTCAAGGCCTCTGCCAAGACATCCAAAAATGATTAAGGCCTCAGCCAAAACCATATATCAAATTGGTAAAGGACTTGGCCAATTCCACATCTAGTTGTCTCATGAGACCTACCAATGCATCAAGGAGCTATAATGGGCTCCACCCGTCACTTATTAAGTCCAATAAATTCATCATATGAAATGGTTTAAATATAACATAAACATTTGTATTAAAACTAGCATACGAAATGTCAATACTTTAACCATAAACCATGAATGATGTAAACATAACACATCCACAGTCAAACATATCTCAAAACCATCAATACAATATGGATGATTTGTATCATAATGAATAGACTTCAAAGAAGTGTAAAATCCATCAAAGGATGTTGACATAGATGAAATCAACACTATTTGAGAGGAATATCTCTTTCGTTTTTTGAAATAATTTAATGTAACATAATTATAAAAAAACATTTCTTTTAAAAATATTATTAGAATATTGTAAGGGAATATTTGACAATGTTATAACGGTGGAGAATAACCACACCCGTCGTATATGTTAAAAAAAGACATTCTTACCTTAATTTTGTCGAAAAGGTCGTAAAGTACCTTATTTGGAAAACGACTGAAATATTCCTTTCAAAACATACAAGTTTAAATAAGGGTATAAATTAATTTAACCCATTGTCTAGTAAATATTGAAAATTTTTTGAAATACATTTTTAAGAAACCTAGATGTGGATGATAAAGAGGTCCCAGTGGATACTTACGTAAAAACAACCTCGGATAACAAAGTTATTCTAAAATTGACACTTGCCTTGTTTTTTTCCTTGGTCGAGGGTAGGTTAACCTCATTTATTATGGTGAAATAATTGTCATCAAATTATAAAAGAATCATATTCATTAATATGATATCATATATGATCTTTTAACATTTCTTTGTTAATAATATCTTAGTATTATTGTCGTTTCGGGTGTTACCTGATTCATTTTCCTTTGTATACTTTGTTACATAAGTAATTTTGTCATGGATAGGATGTATCTTATTCATATTAAAAATTATATTAAGTCTTTAAACCTTATTTTTAATCATTTATGTAAAATTAGTCTTGAATGGATACGATTGGGAATGAATCTCATCGCGTTCGTGGATACAGTAATCCGTACGTACGCACGACTGACAATATCATTCTATTGATATTAAAATAATATATAGTTGAATTTTATATCATATATAAAGAATAATTATGTTATATTTATTATTTACATCAACTACACATCATTAGTATACCCAACCAAATATTAATGTATTTAATAACAATTACACCACGACGTGGAGACGGTAAGCCATACGTACGCACATATAGTGAAATGTCATTCAAAGGATGTATAGAATAATTAATATGGTTGTACCATATTTATAATAACATCACATTATATAGAATATATTGTATTTATTATTTTAAAATGTAAATAACAAAGAAAGAGGATGTGTAAGAAGAAAGAAACTTGATAGGGGTGATGAAATATTTACCTCTTCTTCATGTTCTTCCTTTTGATTTTATCAACAGTGATCCTTAGGTTTGCTTTATGACTTAAGTAATGCCTCTATGATAAAGTTAAGATAGTTGGGAGGATATTTGGGTAGGTTTTGGATGATCCAAATGGCTTTGAATGTGTGAAATAGAGATAAAGGGAAGTGCCCTTTTATAAGATGGGTGAGGTGAAACTTAGTAAAAGCTAGAAATATTATTTTATAATAAAATCATTTTCGATTTATAATGGATAAAAATGAATTATTTAAAGTATAATGTGGGTATTGGTCGAAAACCACTCAACCAACAAGTTTTAGAATTCTTTGGGTCACTATATTAACTTTATCTTTTAGATTTAACTCATAGTTAAATAGTTTGACATTTAACATGTCTCTTTGTATTTAAATATTATATGGTTAATAAACATACTATATTATTCCAAGATAAACCAAAGTGGTTCATTAATGATACAAAAAGTATTATATAAGTCTTTTGGTCGAACCTCAAATTTTTAAGAATAAAATATCATTTAATAATATAATATTTGTTTTAAAAACTCTTTTCTGTCAATTTTGACACTATTTGGTACTATTTTTTTCTAAAATCATAACGGTATTATTGCTTCAAAAAAATTATCTATCCAACCTTAACATGTCATATTAACATATAATAGTAGTTAAATTCATAAAAATTCTCAAATTATATTTATTTGGGTATTTATAATATCAATTATTTTAATATTTCTTTAATAAGGTAATTACTACATCATCATTCTGTCATAAATAAATTTAATTACATAATGTCTAAAAACTATAAATAAAATAATATTATGTAGGAAATTTTTTTATCTTTTCAATGAATATTTATTGTCGAAAATATGACTTATATAACCCCATGTAAAAATTTATTTACTAAAAGATATTTGTTTATGTCATTTTTGTCTTTACTTTAAGTCAATTAAAATAAAGTGTCATTATCATTCATAAGTGGCTCCATGGGGTCCGAAAATTGACCCAAGGATGCCCATGGTCGTCCATGACTCATACAATAAGGTTAGTATAAGTGTTAAGATAATTTTTTATTATTATAATATTATTTTTACCTTGAATTACCATATTTACCTTTAACCGTAGTAAACAAAAGTCAAAAGTTACTATTCACCAAAAATTATTTTCATCTTATTGAACCACATTTTACTTACTGAGGTTAACTATGTCTCTCAGATTTTTTAAATTCAACTCACAGAAATTCTAAAATTATGTTTTATGCAAATTTGCAAATTCTCTTTGGAGGCTGGTATAACACGATAAAAAGTTCAATAACATTTTTATATATATAAACTTATTATAAAATGAATACAATAATTATATTGAACTTATATAGGTATTATGTATCTATTTTTTCCTAAAATAAATTTAAATAAAATAAATAATTATTAAAATAAAATGTCGATTTTAACCAATAACTCAGTGTTTTTCACTATTTATCAAAAAAATTAAATGTTTTCCGAAAAATACCACAAATTCACCCTAAGATAATTTTATTATTCAAAATTAAAAAATGATTTATATTTTACCAATTTCAAAACATAGAAGTTTAATTAGTTAATTTAAAATTAATACTCATTGTCAAAACCAAAAGGCGTATTTTTAAGAAATAATAGCAATCAAAAGATTGATAATTGTTTATATCCAATTTCAAAGTGAAATTACATAAAATGACCATCATTGTATTAAATGGTAAATATATAATCTAATTATACTTCCAAAACATTAAAATTTATAATTCAACATTATAAATTATTTTGATTAAAAAAGTTGTTTTCAGTTAAAATATAGTATTTTCTACTATTCACCCAAATATGAAAGTTATCAGAAAAACACCAAAAAAATTAAAACTAAATTATTATGTCTCGATTCTAAATAAGAATTTTATATTTTCAAATTTATTTTATGAAAGTTTCAAATATTGTACTTAAAAATGGATTTCCATTAAAAAGCGGTAAAATTTCATTTTTTAAAAAATACTTCTTTTATCTGAAAAAATGAATTTGTTTTTTTATGTCTGAGAAACTCATAATATGGATTCTAAACTTATAAGGATTATATAAAGTTCAAAATTTAGTTAATATTATTCATAACCTCTTTTGAATGACTAGTTTGGTTAGTTGTGTTGCGCTTGAACTCGGTGTTGCGTGTAGTGCAAGTTATTGAATTACTTTGAAGAAATAATGTACTATAAAAACTTGGGGTGTTACATAATCCATCTAGAGAAATAAGGCATCCAAAAAAGAAGTTAGATTTTATCATAAGAAAATACCACCCATAGAACTTAAAAACATCAATGTATTTTGAGATAAATGAAAAATACCTTTCTAAGAAGAATACTTCAAATGGTACCACATAATCTGGGATTGATAAATTGATCATTTTATACCGTGTGTTTAATTACACAAAATAAAAATGGTATATTAGAATTTGTCGAGTAATTCATGAAAAATATTTTTCAATTAACTAAATACACTTGATATAAATTGGATGATGAATGTGAAATAGTAAACTATTATTTTTAATTTTTCATAAATTTTTTATAAAATTAGAAGTTATGGGTCACGTTAAAAAAAATTTTTTGAAAAGGTGAAGTAAAATTTTTTTAAAAATATCTTCAATAATAGTTCCCTTAAAAATAGATAAAGGTTTTACAAATGAAATTTGGAGTAAATGATATAATATATAATCATGAAAGGAAAATCCATTATAGTATTATTAAAATACCTTTATTATATCCCACGTCTTAAAAAGTATATTTAAAATTTCCATTAAATAGAGGTAAGGAGAAATAAAAAGCTCACATTAGTTAATAAATCTTAGTTTTTAAAATTTGATAAGAAATAATTATTTTAATGAAATAATAGATACATGGAAGTGAAATAATATTCAAATATGATGATTATTATTCTAAAAACATTATATTTTTATGATGAAATATATTTATCCAGAAAAAATTGAGAGGTCCTAGTGAGATAACTTTGTGTATTCAATGCCCTATACGATGAATTGGATGCTTATATTTTTCTACCCCTAATTTGGTAATATATATATATATATAGTTTTTGAAAATAAATTTCACCTCATTTCATCACTTTTTTTCTACATTTCCTTTTAATAACTTTTTAGGGAATGAGTTGGGTAACCAACTCATGCCTAAATCATTTTAGTAAAATGAATATGTCAATACTCACTCTTTGATACCAAGCTAATATTTCTTAGGTTGTACACGATAATTTTAATTGATTTTTCATGATGATTTATAAAGTTATAATTTAATTTCATTATGTTTTTTAATCATGATTCATGGAGATGAAATTGGGGATGAGCTTGTTTTGGTTAATTAACCAATATCAAACAGATTACATTATAATGATCATTATTTTGTTTTAAACTTTCATGGATATATTTATGACACATATTAATCCTTAGTATAATATATATTCATAAAATATTTTTAGAAAATACATCCTTTAATGGATATGATTAAAAAAATTCATCTCTCAATAATGACGATAGTTTGTATGAACACACAAAAGACATTTTCATTTTTCGTAGAATATAAATAAGTTATAAATTGATTTATATTTTTAAAATAAAATTATTTTTATCAATATAATATGTATTCATTAAATAATATTTTATAACCATCCATATATGTTGGTTATGAAAAATGAAACTTTTCATCCATGGAGGTGATAGTCTGTACGTATGCATGTTTGATGTATTTATTTTTCAAAGGAGAATGTAGGAAGGTAACTAAATATTTTTACATAAATATAAAAATAATTAATAATACTAATAATAACTATGAAATTTTTTATGATGCTATAAAATAATTTTAAATTTCAAAATAATACTTAAAATGTAAATGAAAAGGAGTAATTTGTTAATTTTTAACTTCCTCCTTCGAATAACATTTTTGGAAATTGGATTGGAAATCCAAATAATGATATTTTGTGGATGAAATAACCTATTATACATGTATATAAGTATTTTTGAGGGATTTTGGAAGATACATTTTTAAAATAAGGGGATATTGGAGTGAGGGGAAGTGGGGTTATGAAATTCACCTTTTATAAGTGAAGAAAGTGGCATTTTTGTAGTAAGAGGTGCATTATTCGAGGAAAGTGTCTCAAAAATATGGAAATAATAAGGAGGGTATAGTTTTGTTGGATTTAAACCTTCTCCACACATTTATAGAAATGTTATTATTCTATTTAATTTTATCATTAACTTTAACCCTAATTTAATTTTATCACAATTACACATTTATTATCCTCAAAAACATATTTAAATGAAAAAATTACAATTTAGAATTATTAATTATTTTCAAAAACAAGATTTCAAATATGAAAATAATTTTATCAAATAAAATTTCTAGGGATAGAAAATTTAATTTTAATATTACTATACATAATGTGTAAAAACTATTTTTAGAAAAAGTGTATTTTTAAGTATAATAAATTTTTTAGGATAAAATATCAATGATGCAAGTTTTTATAAAATTAATTGATTTATTACTAAAATAATAATAATAATTCTACCTTTAATGAAATACAAAACCAAAATCAACCAAGTGAATATTAAATTAAAATAAAATACTAAAAACATTCTTTATTGAAAAAAAATTTTACTTGATTTTCGAATTAATAATAGGGTTTATAAATTCGAAATATTACATTTAAATAAAACAAATTACCCCATAAATAAAACATTTGTTGATTATAATTTTTTATAAATTTTATAGTCATATTTATAGTGTGATAAAGTCATTAAAGCTTCAGTATATTAAAAATTGTATTTTTTTCTTTTCACCTAAAATTAATCGTATTTAAGAAAAACCTCAAAGAAAATCATAGGATGATATTGTTATGCTGAATCTAGTTTTTTTCATTTTAACAAATTAAATTTATAAAATTCAAGAATTTAACATTTAAATGGAAACGTAAAATATAATTAAAAAACTGTTTTCTTTAAAAACGTGTATTTTTAAAATAATAATAATTAATTTTCATATCTTTTATCAATTAGAAATTAAAATAATACTAAGAAATTATTCTTATTAACAATATAATTTTTCATCATTTAATCAGAGTGTATTTAATTTCTCAAAGATATAATTCCTAATTCCTAAAAACGCATTTTAGAAAAAAATACATTTTACGTCAAAATATTATCTTATTATTTATTGTCCAACACTAAATGAATTTAATGAGTCTAGTAGTATTAAAATTGATATTTATTTCTCTTTTTATTTATTTTTTATAATGTGTTTACCGGTATCTATTCCCTCTAATTTAGTGGATACCTTATTATAAAAATATTTATGGTAATAAAATGTATAGTGGTTTATTTTCATTTGTTGTTATGTATAAAAAACCTATATAATTAATATTTGTTTAATAAGAAATATATACCAAAATATCGGGGTGCTATAGTTTTATTCTTATATTTTTTGGTTGTATCCCCCAAATATCATTTCCTCTCTTTTATTTTAATAAATATGTATTACACTAACAAAATTAAGACTTATGGTCATACATTTTGTAACAATCCAAGTAATTAAATTTTTTTTTTAATTCTAGAATTAAATATGAAAATTCATTATAAATTTATAATGAAATTATTTATATTTATTGGAATTAATGGATTTTTACTAATGGAATAGTAACTTAACCTTAGGAATAGTAACATGACCATTGGGAATAGTAATTTGCACAATAGAATAGTAACCTCACCTCTGAGAGTATAAATAAAATTTTTATATCTTATAACTGTAATCATGATATATTTATATCATGAAACATGTTAATAAATATTTGAAAAATGATAAATTAATTGTTGGTATTTTGGTGAAACATAAATGTTTATTTATAATTTTAGAATTAAATTAATGATTTGAAAGAAAATTTACTTTCATAAAATAGATTCATAAATTAATATTTTATTGTCTTGTGTTTATAAGATATTTATATGAGAAATTTATTAATTATTCAAGGTGTTATAAAATTAGTTATAGTTTTAAAATTGTTATTTTTTCAATAAATTTTGATTTTTTTAAATTAAATTTATCATATTTAGAAAATTATTTGGAAAAAATGGAGGTCATTTTTGAATTCTACACATAGAAAATTTTTTGGGTGCATTCATGGTATTTTTCTGAAATACGTTATTTTTTTGTGAATAGGGAAAAACGATAGTTTACGGTATATATACATTATAATTTAAATACAAAATTCCTAACCTAATGAATAATGTAAGAAACATATTATCGAACTTCCCTTAATTATTTCAATATAGTTTATTATAATTGTCAAATTAGTCATAGCCTTGAGCCAAATTAATAAACTACTAAGTAAAATATTCAAAAAAAACCCACATGTCCTCCACTATAAATACCACTTCTCACCCCCTCTTCTCCTCACACCTCTTAAGATTTGAGGATTACCTAATTTATGCCAAATACTCTTCCTAAGCCTCTTCCCCGTGTTTGAGCCCTACTAGTCTCACAAAAAGGTCAAAACCAAATAACGTAATGAGGTTCTCAAGGAGGATAGTTCAAGAGGTAGAAATACCCTTTCATTTTCATTTATTTCATTTTCAATTATTTTATTTTCTTATATTCTTTTAACATATCCTTATAAAAGATGAATCAAAACTCTATTATCTTATATATACTATAATTTTATCTTTTTTATGAAAAAAACATCATCATACTTATTCTCCTCTCCCTATTATTGTAAAAATAAAAACATCATCCGTGATATGCCGATTTACCAACATCATGGACGGTGTGTTTTCAATTTATATTACCACCTTCATGGCTGGTCATAAAGTTATTTTAATGGTTGAAACAGATTTTAAATTATATTATATAACCACTTTTATGTTTGGTAATTAACATATATACATGATATTAAATTATATAATGAAAATATTTTATTTTTATCGAAGGACCGCCAAATTGACATAAAAAAGTATCATTTATGTTTAATATAATGATTAGTCATAAAATATCAAAACAAAATAATTTATGGTATCATTTAATATTATAGAAACATATTAATATCATTTCATTCCACTTCTGTTGTTTCTCTTTCATTTGAAAAAAATAATTTTTGAACCGACCGTGGAAACGATGTGAAGAACATACTAAAAACAATGGAAATAACAAAATATTATTAATAAATGGGTGGAATGATGTTATAAAATAATCATATAAATTGTTATAATAATGAATATTTTTCTGTAAAATTTTAATAACACTATTTTAACCATTATACAAGAGGTTTAATTACATTTTAATTATGATGAACCTGAGGTAAGGAAATTCATAACCAAATTTTAAATTCTTTGGGTTCACCTTCTACGTCATTTATTTTGTCATTTTAAATTTTTTTATAAAATTAATATTGATTATATTATGTTTTATTATGTGTATTTATAGTAAAAATACATATTCCATTCATTTTATCAATTCACTCTTCAATGAAATGGTATATGTAAGAGACTCCTCTTTAAATTTTAATTTTTAAAAAATTTAATAGAAATGTTTTTATGAAAGTGTTCATGTTTTATGGTAATATTATAGATACTAAGAATTTTTTATGATGAAGGGTGGGTCCTATATCACCCTCCAATGTATTGGGTAGGTTTAATTTAGTGGTTATCCAGAAGGTTACTTCAATTATAACTATGGTGGTTACACCATAAGGTAGTAGTGATTCTTCCATTGTATGGTAGCCATGAGGGTTACAAATCCTAAGGTAGCCTTGAGGTTTAAAAATTACAAAATTAATGGACCTAAGTTACATTTATGGTTTTATTTATGTTTTTTATGTTTTATGGAAATATCTTGTTTCACAAAGTGTGTGATACTTTATGGGTGAGAAATATGTCTTTGTGAAAAAAATTCATATGTTTATAAGTATTCATGGAAGAATGGTTTCTCTCCTTCTTTTTATATACCTTAATAATATTTTCGTGATCATACCAATTTTTAAAATTCATTTCACAAGGTTTAATCATGGGTAAGAGAAAAGTAGAATCCATGATGAATTTTTTGAATACTTTTTATGAAAACATTTCATGTTTTTATTAAAAACTATTTTATAATGAATTAATGGATATTAGTTTATGTTGTACACACTTTTTATGGGTTACAATTACATTAAACACACACACACCACACACAATTTTGATAAATATTGGGCATATCCCCCCTAAGTGTTGAGTCAATAAGGTTTTCCTTATGACTTTTCCATTCCTTCTTGTTTTGAAAATCACAAACACCTTATCTTTAAGGAAAATTGCTTTTATAAGGAAAATTGCTTTCTTAAGGAAAATCGCTTTTATAAGGAAAAATGCTTTCTTAAGGAAAATTGCTTTTATAAGGAAAATTGCTTTTATAAGGAAAATTGCTTTCTTAAGGAAACTTGCTTTTATAAGAAAAATTATCCTTATCATATTTTCATCAATATTTTTCTTAAGTATAAGTTTCGGATTCATTTTCTCGGAGTCATTAAAACTTTGATATAAAAGCATTCTGTTTGAGGGTTCAGATTCTGGACAAGAACTATAAGGAAGTTTCATTCCGAATTCCGGATATGAACTCTGACTAAGTTCTATTCCAGATTCAGGATACGAATTCTAAAGAAGAATTCTCATTACGAATTCTAATGATGAAATCCCATTCCGAATTCTCATTACGAATTCCAATGAAGAATTCTCATTACGAATTCTAATGAAGAATTCCCATTACGAATTCTAATGAAGAAATCTCATTCCGAATTCTCATTACGAATTCCAATGAAGAATTCTAATTACGAATTCTAATGAAGAAATCTCATTCCGAATTCTCATTACGAATTCTGATGACGAATTCTCATTACGATTTCTGATGACGAATTCCTATTCCGAATTCCTACTCCGAATTCTCATTCCGAATTCTCCTATTAAACAGAATCTGATTATCATTGTTTTATACACTCTGAATTTATTCACTCCGAACCTTCACTCCGAAGTTTCTATTCCGAACCTTTATGTTAGAGTTTAAAACGATGTCGTACATTCTGTTACACTTGTTTTGTTATAAAACGATGTCGTCCATTTTGTTATAAACTAACCGTTGTCTATGTGACACGTGTACAGGTCCCTCCGAACATTAAGGAAAATATGACCGTTGGAGAAGGAGCCGACCTTACATATAAATAGGAGCTCATTTGAAAGAGCTCGGTGCTGTTGGAAAAACAACTGAGTTTTGTGCCTACATGCTGTTGAAGTGATTTCTAGAGAGAGAGAGTCTCTTATTAACTCTCAAAGCTTCGTGCGACTCCGAATGTTGGTGATTACATTCGAGGGCTTCCGGGGATAGGAAGACAGAGGTGCCGACTACCTTAAAGATCGAGGGATTTCTTGCTGAGAAAGACAGAGGTGCCGACTACCTTAAAGATCGAGGGCTTTCTTGCTGAGAAAGACAGAGGTTGCCAACTACCTTGAAGTTGAGGGCTTGCGGGGATAGCAAGACAGAGACACCGATCTTCGTATCGAGGGCTTACCCTGGTGTGGGTAAGACAGACTTGCTTGAAAGTATAAATCAAGGGACCTTTATCCAAGGTTGTTGGATACCCTTCTCTTTGGGTTAAAAGACTATTATCTTGTTACTAGTAGTTTTACTACTTGTCTTTTTTTCGCTTCAATTTGTATCTTAAGGAAAGTATAACTTTCTTATACTTCCTTACTTACTCTGATTAGTTTAGATTCTATACGCTTTAAGGTAGAATCTCATATTGTAACTTTTGTTAAGTTTCAATCTCCGGAATCATATTTCCGGAACCTACTTTTGGAATCCCTTTCCAAGTTAAGTTCGGTGTTAGAGGTGTTGTGAATTTACTTAGTTTAACATTGTTAAACTTAGCCCTTTCCTTTTCTTAAGGAAACTCTTGTTATTCATAACTAACTTTAAAGGTTCCAAAAGAATTTTTAAAGTATACAATTCACCCCCCCTCTTGTATATTGAGCATCTCATATTATATTTCGATCCTACAATTGGTATCAGAGGTTGGAAACCTCTTACTCTATACCATTCTTACATTTGGTATCAGAGCCAAGGTTACTGAAATACTTGTACTCACATACAAGTTTTTCTTGCTCATTTTTCTATTCCGAACTTTGTCATTCCGGATTATCCAATCCGAACTTTTCCCATTCCGAACCTTGTTATTACGATTCTAAGCTACTAACAAGTTTGTGTGCAAAGTTTCTTTTAGTATGGCAGGAATTAATGTTGGTTCTATTGAAAATCTGAATCCTACAAGACCACCAATATTCGATGGTAATGATTATGAGTACTGGAGAGATCGTATGAAGACTTTTGTTATCAATACTGGAGTAGACAACTTTGTGATGCTTACTGGTGATTATAAAATTCCTGACAAGGAAGTCAGAACCTTTACTAACCAGGAAAAGCAAGAATATCAACTCAACTATAAGGTACGCAATACTTTATTATGTTCAATGACTAGAAATATATATAGCCAAATTTCTTCTTGTGAAGCAGCTAACTGTATATGGAAGAAGTTAGAGGTTACACATTTTGGGACTTCTAAGGTGATTGAGACTAGGAGAGCTATGCTCAGAGCTGAATATCATGGCTTAAATTTTCCTTATGGAGAACCTATCTGTAAAGTTCAACAAAGATTTATGACAATCGTCAACAGTCTGCAATCTATGGGAGAGAAAGGTTTAGATGATTAAGCTCTTGTGGACAAGATAATTGACATTATTCCCAATGAATTGGAATCCAAGAGAACAGCTATAGATGAGAACAGGAAGGTCACTCAAATTACTCTTGATGAATTATTTGGAACTCTTCTACAACATGAGACCAGAATGAAGAGAGATGCTGACAACATCAAGAAGAAGAATGGAAATGGTACTGTTGTTTTTACTACAACTTCAAATCAGATGAAAGCTAAGACTCCTGAGAGAGTAACCAGATCCAAATCGAAGAAAGTCATTTTCCAATCCGAATCTAGTGAAAGTGAAGTTTCAGAAAATGAATTAGCCAATCTTGCTCGAAGGATGAACAAGATAGCTGGACAGAGAAACTTTCAATCCAAGTATTAGAAGAAGGACAGGAAAGATAAGAAAGATGGAGAAGTTACTTGTTATGAATGTAAGAGAGCTGGACATAATAGACCAGATTGTCCTATGCTCAAAAAGAAAGAAAGAAAGGAAAGGCATTCAGACAGAAACAGGAAGAAGTATTACAAAGCTAAAGCTAAGAAAGTTCTGAAAGCTAATGACACCTGGAATGCCAGTGGTGGTGACTCTTCAGATGAATCTTCTGAATATGAATCTTCAGGACAGAAGAATCTTGGTCTTATAGCCATATTACCTATTGATAATCATTGTCTTATGGCTAAGGTACGAAATGCTGAATCTTTGACCAATGTTTCTTTAAATTCTAATGATAGTAAGTATTATAACTCTTCTGATGAAGAATCATCTTCTGATGAGGAAAATACTTTACCTACTTATGAAGAAGTCTCTAGATTTGCTGAACTTCTTGAGATTGAGAATTCCAAACTCAACAAGAAACTTGATAAGGCAAATTCTAGGAATTCTATTCTTACTAAAGAGATATCAGATCTTTCTAAATATCTTGATAAGAAAAATGCTGATTCTGAAAGTATTTCAAAAAATCTTGAGGAAGTATGTTCTGAGAAGAATAAACTTTCTAAAGAGTTAGAAAAAGTAATTTCTAATAAAAAAGTTTTCGAGCCTAACTCTAGTTCAAAAACTAATGATTTTGAGGATAAAAACATGGTTGTAAAACTCAAGTCCGAAATTTTTTCCTTAAAGAAGTGTTTATCAAACTTTACCCATGGTAAAGAAAATTTTGATAAGATGTATTCTCAAATACGACCTTTAAGAAATAAATCCGGATTTGGTTATACCCATGCAAAACCAGTTTTTAGTAACAATTATTTTGTTCCTCAAAGTGCCCCATTTTGCACTAAATGTCAATGTGGTGGTCACTGGGAAAAAAATTGTTCCTTAAACAAAACCCAATCCTTAGGTTTTCATAAAGCTTACTTTTCTAAGAAAATGTGGATACCTAAAATTTTATTGTCTGGAAATCTCGGATCCAAACAAGTTTGGTTTCCGAAAATCTAACTTTGTTCTTAATTTCAGGAAAATAAAGAAAGTTCCAGCAACAATATTTGGTACATGGATAGTGGATGTTCCCGGCACATGACTGGTAACAAAAGCATTTTTGAAAAGATTATCAAAACGAAAGGAGGAAAGGTAACTTTCGGAGACAATGCTAAGGGAGAGATTGTTGGTATTGGTAATATAGTTCTTTTGGGTAAAACTTTGATTTCAAATGTTCTTTTTGTTAAAGTTCTTAAGCACAACCTCATTAGCATAAGTCAGTTATGTGATGAAGGTTACCTTGTGAATTTTAGGAATGATAAATGCTTAGTTCACAATTCCAAGGAAGAATTTCTTCTCTCAGCCAACAGGCAAGAGAATGTTTACACCTTAAACTTAGAAGACCTAAGAAGCCAAGATTTACCTTGCCTAAGTGCAATGGAAGATCATTCTTGGTTATGGCATAGAAGATTAGGACACTGTAATCTTAGGAACCTATGTAAACTCTCTAAGAAGAAACTTGTTAAGGATCTACCGGAGCTTAGATTTTGATTCTTCTAAAGTTTGTGATCCTTGTCAATATGGCAAACAACATAAATCTAGTTTTAAGTCAATCGGTGAAGTCTCAACAACTGATGCATTACAGTTGGTGCACATGGATCTTTTTGGTCCAACACAAACTGGAAGCATTGGAGGTAAATACTATTTGTTTGTTCTAGTTGATGATTACACTAGATTTACTTGGGTCTATTTTCTAGCAAGGAAATCTGAAGCTTTTTCTTATTTCAAAAGTTTTAGAGCCCAAGTTAAAAATGAGAAAAACCATCCATTGAAAACTATTCATAGTGATCATGGAGGAGAATTTCAAAATTCTGATTTTGAAACTTTTTGTAGTAAGAAAGGTATTACTCACAACTTTTCAGCACCTAGAACTCCTCAACAGAATGGTGTAGTTGAAAGAAGAAATATAATTCTTCAAGAAATAACTAGAACCATGTTGAGTGAATATTCTATTGCTAGACATTTCTGGGCTAAAGCTGTAAGTACTGCTTGTTATACTATAAATCGAGTTTTGATTAGACCTTTTCTTAATAAAACTCCTTATGAGTTATGCAATGGTAGAAAACCAAGACTTTCCTACTTCAAGGTTTTTGGTTGCAAAGTATTCATTTTGAATACTAAAGATAACATACATAAATTCACACCAAAATCAGATGAAGGGATTTTCTTAGGTTATTCCACAACCTCTAAGGCTTATAGAGTTTTTAATAAAAATACTTGTACCGTTGAGGAAACAGTACATGTAAAATTTGATGAGTCTGATCCTTTTGTTTTTAAAACCTCCCAACCTACATCCTCGGATGTGTTTTCAAAAACTGATTGTCAACCTTTGATAGAATAACCTTCTGATAAGGAAATTGTTCTAGAAGATACTTCTGAAACATTTACCCCAGAAGACTTTCTACCCTATGTTGATGAACAGGTTTTACAAAACCCAAATCAGGTGTTTCTTAAGAATCATCCCAGTGATAGTATCATTGGTGATGTAAATCAACCTGTAAGGACTAGAAGTTCCTTAAGAAATGAAGTAGAACATCTAGCATTTCTTTCTCAATTAGAGCCTAAAAGCACTGATGAAGCTTTAGGTGATGATGATTGGATCAAAGCAATGCAAGATGAACTAAATGAATTCGAAAGGAATAAAGTCTGGACCTTGGTTGAAAGGCCTAAGGAAACTTCTGTTATTGGAGTAAAATGGGTTTTCAGAAATAAATGTGATGAAAATGGAGTCATTGTTAGAAATAAAGCTAGACTTGTTGCTAAACGCTATAATCAGCAAGAAGGAATAGACTATGAAGAAACCTATGCTCCAGTATCTAGACTTGAATCTATCCGCATTTTACTTGCCTTTGCAGCATTCTTTAATTTCAAACTTTTCCAAATGGATGTGAAATGTGCTTTTCTTAATGGTTATGTTCAAGAGGAAGTTTTTTTTGAACAACCTCCTGGCTTTGAAGATACAAAATATCCAGATCATGTTTTTAGACTTACCAAAGCTTTGTATGGCCTTAAACAAGCCCCACGAGCATGGTATGATAGACTTACTGGATTTTTGCTTCAAAATAACTATGTTAAGGGAAATGCAGATCCAACCCTTTTTATAAAGAAAGATAAGAAAAATGTTTTGATTGTTCAAATTTATGTTGATGACATTATATTTGGTTCAACTCAGCAATCTTTGACTGACTCTTTTTCTAGTCTAATGAAATCTGAGTTTGAAATGAGTTTGATGGGTGAGTTAACCTTTTTCCTTGGTTTTCAAATTTCTCAAAAACCAGAAGGAACCTACATATCTCAACATAAGTATATTAAAGATCTTCTTAAAAAGTATGGTTATGACAACACTAAGAGTATAAGTACTCCTATTGGTACGTCAAACTCTTTAGATCTTGATGAAGTTGGGAAACCAGTAGATCAAACATCTTTTAGAGGTATGATTGGAAGTCTACTTTACTTAACAGCTAGTCGACCAGAATTAATGTTTTCTGTATTCTTATGTGCAAGATATCAATCCAATCCTAAGGAATCTCACTTAAAGGCAGTAAAAAGAATTTTTCGCTACCTTAAGGGAACCATGGATCTAGGATTATTTTATACTTCTGGAAATGATTTTTTCTAAAAAGCTTTTCTGATGCTGACTTTGGTGGATGTAGAATGGATAGGAAAAGTACATCCGGAACTTGTCATTTCTTAGGAGATTCATTAGTTTCTTGGTCATGCAAGAAGCAACATTCTGTTTCACTCTCCACTGCTAAAGCTGAATATGTAGCAGCTGGAAGTTGTTGTGCACAAGTGTTGTGGATGCAACACACACTCACAGACTACGGCTTGAGTTTTACTAAAACTCAAATTTTGTGTGATAACACAAGTGCCATTTTCCTAAGTAAAAACCCTGCACATCACTCTCGTGCAAAACACATAGATATTAGGCATCACTTTCTTAGGGATCACTCACTCAAAGGAGATATTATTCTTCAGTTTATCGGAACGCAAGATCAACTTGCTGATATTTTCACAAAATCCTTGCCTTCTGATAGATTTGAATATATTAAACAAAAGTTAGGAATGATAACCGTAAGGTAATCTTCCTTAATTAACTTTCTGTTGAAAAAATCTCCTTACAGTAATAAACTCCTTTTCATAGGGGGGGTACATTTGATTGTTTATTTAACAAAGTTTTTTCAAAATTTGTTTTCAAACTTTTCGGAACGAAAATTTCCGGAATAGAACTTCCGGAACTACAATTTTCCAGAAAGGATATTTTCGCACAGAATACTTCTGGAATGGAAGTATTTGTATTGAAAATTTCCGGAATGGAAAACTTTCGTACTGGTATTTTCATAACGAAACTTTCGTACTGAATCTTCCATAACAAGTTTTCGTATATACTTTATCGTATTGAATTTTTCGTATTGACTTTTCGTATTTACTTTTTCGTATTGAGTTTTTCGTATTGACTTTTCATATTTACTTTTTCGTATTGAGTTTTTCGTAGTCGTCTTTATATTACCCATTACGAATAACTTTCCTAAGCTAATCCGAAATGTATGATTTCCTTACTGAAGTTTTCGTAATCATATTTTACTTGCTGGCAATTTCTTATAGTTTGTTTTTGGTTTTTGGATTTCTTAATTCTTTACTTTAATAAAACCTCAAAAAGATCGGATTCAAGCTTTCAACCGTTAGATCTGATCTCAGATCATTCTAAACCGTTAGATCAACCAAGGAAGTTGAACCGTCATCCCATTGCCTATATAAAGGGGACCCTATTTTCTCGTCCCACATCGATTTCAAGCTTTTGCGTGCTGAAGCTCTGACTCTCCGATTTAAGGCCGTTCCGAACCACAGTTTTCTCAGTTCCGAACTTCAGTCTTCTCTGTTCCGAATATCTCAGAGGACTTCTAATCCGAATGTCTGCAGAGGTAGCTTCTCAAGAAATGTCTTCAACCAAGCCTATTTCTCAGTGGTTAGTCTACAGAGAGAGGTTAGTTCATCCAAATTTCTTCAGCAACTACGATTCTATTATTTCAAAGAATATCAAGCTGAATGGCTGGGAAGGTGTTGCGGTATCAAAAACAGGAAACCAAGATGAAGTGTACTCTGACTTGCTTGTCGAGTTTTATGAGTCAGTTGCTTTCTTCTAGGAAGATAATAGAGAAAACTTTTCTTTCAAATCGTATGGCAAGACATATAAGCTTTCTTACACCAAGGCTGCAAGCTTGGTAGGGCTAAGTTATGAAGGGGAAGCTGAGTTTATTTCCCACGTATTTCCAGACTCTTTGGGTAGTTTCAACAAGGAAAAGGCATTAGAAATTCTCGGATTGGATGATGACAAGGCTCCGAAAATTGCAAGCATATCTACAAACTTCCGGATTCTGGAGTTATGGGTACAAGGGCTTATCGTACCGAGAAAAGGAGATAAGGATAGTCTGAAGAAGAGTGAGATATATATCTTAGATTTCCTGATAAATCTAAGAAAGTTCAACTTGATGAAGCATATTCTTCTTAACATTGAAAATTTGAAGAAGGGGAATCTGAGAGCTCAGATCGTGATGTACCCGGCAATATTGTCAAAGCTCATAGTTCGGTGCCTTGAGTCCTTCAAGATAGCTTGTAGTTCCAAACCAAGGGTGTGCAAGATCATGCTGCTTAGTGATGCCACTCTTAAGAGAATGAATATAGATTTTGACAAGGAGTCAGGGATGTTTATTGACCTACCTCCACAAGTAGAAGTGACTCCGAAAGTGGCTGATCTGGAATCATCCAAGCCGGTAAGGAAGAGAAATCTGAAATAAGTGGTTGTCGAAGCTGAGGAACCCAAGTCTAAGGAAGTCCACTCCGCACCTCCTAAGTCTAAGAAGAAGAAAACCTATACTGATGAGGTTGCATCAAAGTGGAGAGCTGATAAAGAGAAGAGGAAGGAAGGAGATCCGCAGTTCAGATTGGATCCTGCAGAGGCTAAAGCTCTGAAAGAGAAGGCTGCTGATGAGCTCGAGAAACAAGCAAAGGAAAAGAAACTGAAGAAGAAAATGCCCGAGGCTGAGGTAGCTCAGGCCTTGTTAAAGTTCAACGAAATGGTTTCAGCAACTATTCCCGTTCCGAGATCTTTCACTCTGGAATCTCTACCTGAGACTCCAGGAAGAAATCTTGTTACTCCGGAAGAGGCTGTTGTTACTGAGGAAGTTGAGCAAGTGGAAGAAGTTGAAGAAGCTGCTGAAGGAAGTGGTGAGACAGGAGATGTGCTCAAACAAGTAGATGAATATAAGGGAACTCCTTCGGAACACTTGTCGCTCCGAACATCTGAAGCTCAATCTTCGAAGCTTGTTACTCCGACTATGGAAGAAGAGAAAGGCGAAGAAGAAGTTTCTTGTCTGAGAGAAGAAGAACATCTTTTATTTGGTGCTGCTCAGAAGGAAAATGTAGAAGTTGCTGATGAGGAAGATTTGGTTGTTCAAGTGTCTGATAGCGAGAAGAAATCTCCGGAACAGGTTTCTATTCCGGAAAAAGATAAGGGGAAACAAATTATTGCTGATACCCCGAGTTCAGAAAAGAGTATGAGGAAGGAAGCTGGTAGTTCTTCTAAGAGGAAGTTGGAGCTTATTGAGGAAGAAAATTCTCCTAGCAAGATTTCAGATTCGGAGTCATCATCGTTGGGGCACGATTTTGTTGTTCAGTCCTTGAAGAAGTTGGTGGGAACCATTCCAACCTTCTCCAGTATTGACTCTAGATGCCAGATGCTTCAACATGCGCTGAATCAGAAAACCGACTCCGTATCCATGGTAATGGATAAGTGTGTTGAGATTGAAGCTCAGTTCAAAACTTTCTTCGTTGGTTACGAAGCACATAAAAGATCTTGCAAGAGGATGACAAGCTGGTCTAAGAAAACTGTGGAAGAGATGAGGTTGCTGGATGAGTTTCAGGATAATGTTAAAGATGCATTTGAAACCGAGGACAAGAAGTTTCATAAGCTGACTGCATCATTCGAAGAGAAATTGACAGAGGAAAAGAACATTCGGATTCCGGAAGTGAGAGATCTGAATGGAAATCTCAACTCCGTTAATCAGAGTTGGAAATTTGAAAGGGATCATCGGATTGATTTTCTAGAAAGAATGAAAGCTCAGGAAGAGAAGATGAAAGCTCAGGAAGAAAAGTTGAAGGCTCAAGAAGAAATCATTGAAGCTCAGTCATCAAGAATAGTCGTCTTAGAGAAACAAGCAGAGGAAGATCATAAGGACCTCAAAAAGATCAAGACAATTCTTAAGGGGCTCATGTCGAAGGAGAAAGATCCGAAATGACCAATCCGATCTTTTTGTTGTAATTATTTTGTTGCTGACATTTCAAATCTAATGGAAATTATGCTTGTTGTTTCGTTTGTTGTCATTACTAATTTTTCAGGTACTTTGTTAAGTTTTTCCATTCTCTCCAATTCTTTTTGAAAATCACAAAGGGGGAGAAGGAAAAGATTCTTAAGAAAAAGAGGAAATCTAATAAGTGCTTATCAAAGGGGGAGAAAGAAAAATACCCAAGGAAAAAGAACTCTAATAAGAGTTTGTTTAAGGGGGAGTTTTTTCTTAAAGAAACATCACTCCGGAAATATGAATACGATCCTTAGAGTGTCAAAGCCTAAGGGGGAGTTAGTCGTGTTCATCTATATCCTTAAACCAAGGGAGATAAGCTTTAATGTGTTTCTTTCTTCTTAGAATAGCTTTTTCGTAAGGATGTTTGTGCTTTCCAAAAAGGGGGAGATTGTTGAGTCAATAAGGTTTTCCTTATGACTTTTCCATTCCTTCTTGTTTTGAAAATCACAAACACCTTATCTTTAAGGAAAATTGCTTTTATAAGGAAAAATGCTTTCTTAAGGAAAATCGCTTTTATAAGGAAAAATGCTTTCCTAAGGAAAATTGCTTTTATAAGGAAAATTGCTTTTATAAGGAAAATTGCTTTCTTAAGGAAACTCGCTTTTATAAGAAAAATTATCCTTATCATATTTTCATCAATATTTTTCTTAAGTATAAGTTTCAGATTCATTTTCTCGGAGCCATTAAAACATTGATATAAAAGCATTCTGTTTGAGGGTTCAGATTCTGGACAAGAACTATAAGGAAGTTTCATTCCGAATTCCGGATATGAACTCTGACTAAGTTCTATTCCAGATTCAGGATACGAATTCTAAAGAAGAATTCTCATTACGAATTCTAATGAAGAAATCCCATTCCGAATTCTCATTACGAATTCCAATGAAGAATTCTCATTACGAATTTCAATGAAGAATTCTCATTACGAATACTAATGAAGAAATCTCATTCCGAATTCTCATTACGAATTCCAATGAAGAATTCTCATTACGAATTCTAATGAAGAAATCTCATTCCGAATTCTCATTACGAATTCTGATGACGAATTCTCATTACGATTTCTGATGACGAATTCCTATTCCGAATTCCTACTCCGAATTCTCATTCCGAATTCTTCTATTAAACAGAATCTGATTATCATTGTTTTATACACTCTGAATTTATTCACTCCGAACCTTCACTCCGAAGTTTCTATTCCGAACCATTATGTTAGAGTTTAAAATGATGTCGTACATTCTGTTACACTTGTTTTGTTATAAAACGATGTCGTCCATTTTGTTATAAACTAACCATTGTCTAAGTGACACGTGTACAGGTCCCTCCGAACTTTAAGGAAAATATGATCGTTGGAGAAGGAGCCGACCTTACCTATAAATAGGAGCTCATTTGAAAGAGCTCGGTGCTGTTGGAAAAACAACTGAGTTTTGTGCCTACATGCTGTTGAAGTGATTTCTAGAGAGAGAGTCTCTTATTAACTCTCAAAGCTTCGTGCGACTCCGAATGTTGGTGATTACATTCGAGGGCTTCCAGGGATAGGAAGACAGAGGTGCCGACTACCTTAAAGATCGAGGGCTTTCTTGCGGAGAAAGACAGAGGTGCCGACTACCTTAAAGATCGAGGGCTTTCTTGCTGAGAAAGACAGAGGTTGCCAACTACCATGAAGTTGAGGGCTTGCGGGGATAGCAAGACAGAGACACCGATCTTCGTATCGAGGGCTTACCCTGGTGTGGGTAAGACAGACTTGCTTGAAAGTATAAATCAAGGGACCTTTATCCAAGGTTGTTGGATACCCTTCTCTTTGGGTTAAAAGACTATTATCTTGTTACTAGTAGTTTTACTACTTGTCTTTTTTCCGCTGCAATTTGTATCTTAAGGAAAGTATAACTTTCTTATACTTCCTTACTTACTCTGATTAGTTTAGATTCTATACGCTTTAAGGTAGAATCTCATATTGTATCTTTTGTTAAGTTTCAATCTCCGGAATCAAATTTTCGGAACCTACTTTTGGAATCCCTTTCCAAGTTAAGTTCGGTGTTAGAGGTGTTTTGAATTTACTTAGTTTAAATTTGTTAAACTTAGCCCTTTCCTTTTCTTAAGGAAACTCTAGTTATTCATAAATAACTTTAAAGGTTCCAAAGGAATTTTTAAAGTATACAATTCACCCCCCCCCCTCTTGTATATTGAGCATCTCATATTATATTTCGATCCTACACTAAGGAGATAGCTCACCCATGAAAGCTTATTTATTCAATAAATGAATCATAGGCTCAGTGAGTATGAAACTCATTAAATAGCTCGTATGCGCAGTGGGCATGAAATCCCATTACATAGCCCTGAAGGCTCAATGTTTTGACCTAGAGGCCTTATGATGAATAATTATTCTACAAAACTTATACTGCTACAGTATCATCGCTACTGATATATTGCCTTCGGTCAATAGTTATGTCACTATTACAATATTACTACAGTAACCTATACCCATTGGGTTTTGAACCCCCATTTTTGATATAGTATTACATGGTGCTTACCACTAATCCAAGCCCCAACTACTACCCACTTTGTATGCTTGTGGGTTGATATGTATGAATTATGTCCTAAATTTATAAAACTCTAAACCAAAAATATATTTGGGTATGTAAAGAAGTGAATTTTAAAGAAATTTACTAGATTATGTAATTTTTAAGGCTAGGTCCTTATTGTTGGTATCAGAGCAAGGTTAAGATAAATTTAGAGGCATATATGATGTTAATAGAATACCATAAATTATTATTACCATATTTTTATATTTAAATGACATTAAATTTAATGATTTATATGTTGTGTCATTTAATACATGTCTATTAAAAATTTGTTACCATCGAATAAACAAGGAACCTAAAGTAAGAAGGCACCAATAGGCTGATATTTGTCTGAATTTGCATCCTGGAATTGTTATAATTGGAACTGATCAATTTCTTATAGTAATGAATTAGTTGAAATAAGATATAAAAAGTTGTGGCATCCATGAAAGAGAAAAATCAGAGGTACCATAAACGAACATGATTATAGTGGAACATTTTATGAGGAAAATACCTCCTGAATTTAGTGGATATTATAAGCCAGTGGAGTCTGAAGGATGGATTAATTCCCTTGAAAAGATATGATATGTCATGGGTTGTTAATAAAATCAAAAGTTTAGTCTTGTTATTAATCATTTTGAAGGTGAAGCTGACCAATTCTGTTCAGGTAAAGAATGTTAGGGATAATGAGTAGATTGATGCCTTGGAATGGGATGGATTTAAGAATCTTTTCCCTGAAAAATATTTTCCTAAGGTGGTCTGACTTAGGAGGAAATAAATTCGAAGAATTTAACAAAAAGGAGGAATATTTAGTGGTCATGTGTGAAGAAAACTTAACCTGACTAGAAAGGTATACTCTAATTATTATTTGGGATCTTTATAGAAAAATCAATCATTTTTACTTAGGATTAAGGTCAAGGTACCAAAGGGAATTGGCCTCTTGAGAATTCAAAGTTTATTATAAACTTTTTCGATGTACTGAGAGCGTAGAAAGGAAGATTTATGATGATCACATGTGAATTGAAAAAAAAATCATAATAAGTGTTCTGGTTGCTAAGCGATGGATAAGAATCAATCAATGAAATTTGAAGGTAATAAATTCAAGTTTCTAGTTTGTGAAAAGTGTGGTAAAAAGAACACTATGTAATTCCTTAACAAAGTAAGGAAGTGTTTTCGATGTGGTATGTTTGGAAACATGGATGAATATTGTAATGAAAATGAACTTAAGATAAATTCATATATAAAATCTATAAAGTTTTTCAAATTTGGTTAGATGGTTTATTATGAAAATACCTACAGAAAGAATGGTCTGAATGATAGAAAGCATCCAAATTATAAGAAAAAGGTCTGGTGATATCCATTGTGACTTCTTTAGTAGATGATGGGTCATCCAATGAAGTGGTATCAGGTACTTTGTTTGATACGAGGTCTACACATTCCTTTATTTTTAAGATATTTTCTGTTAAATTATAAATTTCACCTCAAGAAATGAGATTGGATCATATGGTTAAAACACCCGGGGAAACATTACAAAAAATGTAATTATAAGAATATTCTAGTTTTTTAAGGTTGGGGTCTAAGCCTCATTTTATTATTAAATAAAATCAAAGACCTCTTTTAACTAGGTAGAGGGAGACCCATTACATAGCTCGAAGGCCCAGTGGGCTTGTAGCCCATTACATAGCCCGTAGGCCCAATTGTTTTCCCTAATTAACTGGATTGGATTTCTATTTATCATGCTAATATTTATAGTAAAGATACAGAAGTTTTTTTTTAGAAATATTTTCAGTTTATGTAAAATAATCAACCCAAAAAAATGTTGACATATCAAGAATCTAAGAAACTATTAAAATATGTAAATGATAGTTATCTTTCTTATTTTGTTGAAGAAAAAAAGGTAACTGTTCAAATTAATTATATGCTAGTTTTAAATGAATACCGAGATTTTTTAAAGTGTTTTTTGGTGTTATACCTGACCTGAAAGTTGAATTTATTATTAATTTGGTTCCTGATGCTAATCCAATTTCAAAACCCCCTTATCAAATTTCTCAAGTGGAACTTATTGAATTGAAAAAAAATAAAGAGTTTCTAGATAAAGGATTCATTCATCTTATAACTTCACTATGGGGTGATCCTATTTTTTATTAAAAATAAATATGGTTATGTGATACTTTTCATTGATTATAGATCCTGGAATAACATTAATGTTATGAATAAGTATCATTTTCCTCGTTTCAATGACTTGTGTGATCAGCTCCAAGGAGCGTAGTATTTTTCCAAGATTGATTTGAGATCCAGGTACCATTAGCTGAAGGTGATGGAGGATAACATCCAAAAAATAGAATTTATTACTAGATAAAAAAATAATTACTCTTTTGATATTCCCTTAAGTTCAAAAATTCCGCTACTATAATCATGGATAATATGAATAGAATATTCCATGAATATTTGGATAAGTTTATTGTTGTTTTTATTGGTGATATTTTGGTATTTTCAAAAATTTATGAGGATCATGAAAAAAATTAAGGAATTTCATGATGTTTCTCACAGAAAATAAGTTATATGGGAAATTTACAAAATGTGATTTTTGGTTGAAACTTATTTCTTTTCTTGGTAATATTGTAAATAAAGATGGTATAACTGTTGATCCTTCCAAAACAAAAGTGGTAATGAATGAAAAATACCTAAAAATGTTACAGAGATTTATAGTTTTCTTGGATATGTAGGTTATTAACAACAGTTTGTTAAAAGAATTACACGGTTATCTCATACCTAACTAAGATGACACAAAAGGGGTGAAATTTATTTGGAAAGAAGTATGTGATGTTTTTTTTCAAGAACTAACGAAGAGATTGGTGAAGGATCCGATTTTTTCCATGCCTTCTAGAAATGGTGAGTTTTCTATCTACAGTGATGCTTCATTGAAGGTACTTGATAGTGTTATAATAAATAATGATCAGGTAGTTTCTTATGCTTTAAAAAACTACAAATTCATGAGTTAAATTATCCCACACATTATTCAAAATATTTAGATTTTGTTTTTTCTTTGAAAAATTTGAGGCATCATTTATATGGATCATGAAAAATATAATAACCATAAAATTTTGAAGTATATATTTACTTAGAATGAATGAAACATGAGTAATAGAATATGTCTTAAATTGATAATGTATTTTGATTGCATGATCAATTACCATCATAGAAAAGTAAAATAAGGTGGTTGATTCCTTGAGTCAAAAATAGCATGCATCATTAACCATGTTACGTTTAGAAAAAGACCCCTTGATTAATGATTTGATTAATTTTGGATTAGTAGTTGTTGATGAAATAAATTACTCTTTTTCTATTAAATTTTTAGTGTAGTCACCTCTGTTAAACAAAATTAAGAAAGTGTGGAATGAATAATGTGAGTTGAAGAAAAATATAGAGTTGGTTAAAAATGGTAAGCTTCCAGATTTTAACATTGATAAAGATTGTGTATTAAGATTTAGAAAGAGATTATGTGTGCATTATAATCCCAATATGAAGAAATAATTAGTCAGTGAATCTCATAGTTCTCTATTTTTAGTTCATCCTGGCAGTACTAAGATATATAGAGACCTTCAGGAGTGTTACTGTTAGGATGGAATAAAAATATATATTGTTTATTTTACAATGAAATGTTTGACTTGTCAATAAGTTAAAACAGAGATACAATTACCAAATGGGAAGCTTTAGCCTTTTCCAATTCTAGAGTGTAAATAAGAAAATATATCTATAGACTTCATGATGGAACTACCAAAGAAATATTGAGGTAGAAATGTGATTTGGATTGTTATTGACCAACTGACTAAAGTTTTACATTTCTTCCTATTTGAGATACTTTGTCATTGGATCATCATTCTTTACTATACATCAAATATATTGTCAGGTTACATTGAGTCCCTCTTTCCATTATATCTGACCATGATCCTGGGTTCACTTCTAACTTTTGAATAGGCCTTTATAATTTTTTGGTCATAGAATTAAATTTCAGCACAACCTTTTATCCTCAATCTGATGGACAAACCAAGTGATTAATTCATACATTGTATGATATTAATTGATCAAGTTCAATGGTCTATCAGGGAAGTTGTGATAAAAATCATTCTTTAGTTGAGTTTTTTTATAATAATTTTTGTCATTTCAGTATAAATTATTTTTTCATTATGTAATTAAATATTTAAATTCTTTATAAATTTATAATTAAATTATTGATATTTATAAAAATTAAGGGATTTTAACTCATGGAATAGAAACTTGACCTATGGAATAGTAACATGACCATTAAGAAGAGTAATTTGTCCAATAGAATTGTAACCTCTACTATGAGAGTATCAATTAAATTTTTGTATCTTATAAGTGTAACCATGCTATATTTATATCATATAACAAGTTATTAAATATTTTGAAAATGATAAATTAATTGTTGATATTTTTGTGAAACATAAATGTTTATTAATAATTTTATAATTAATTTAAAGATTTGAAATAAGTTTAATTTTCATAAAATATATTCATAAACTAATATTTTATTGTCTTATGTTTATAATATAATTTTATGAGACGTTGATTAATTTTTCAAGATATTATAAATTCAGTTATAGTTTTAAAATTGTTATTTTTTGAAAAAATTATAATTTTATGTAAAAATTAAATTTATCATATTTATAAAATTATTTTCATAAAATTTTGATCATTTTTAATTATATATGTCAAAATAAATTCATTGAAGTTTTTGGGATTTTTTTGAAATACATGAATTTTGTGAATAGTGAAATACGATAATTTATAGAATATATACATTATAAGTTATGTACATTATTCTTAAAATAATTAATGATTTAAGAACCATAATCTATAACTTCCCTTAATTATTTTAATATATTTGATGAAAATTCCCAAACTATTCATATTCATGATCCAGATTAATAAAGTAATGAGTAAAATAATAAAAAACCCCTCCTCTCCTCCACTGTAAATACCACCCCTCATCCCATATTTTCTTCACCCATCTCAAGCTTTTATAATTTCTCAATTTCTTCAAAATAATATTCCCAAGACTCTTATCCACATCTAAGACCTTATGGTCTTATACAAAGTCCCAAACCAAAGGCCTTAAAGAGGTTCTCAAGGAGGATAGTTCAAGAGGTAAAGATCCTCTTTCATTTTATTTTATTTTCATTTCAATTATCTTATTTTCTTATACTCTATTCACCTAACCTTATCCAAGAGGAATTAAATCTCAAATATCTTATATATATAATAATTTTATCATGTTTATGGAAAAAATCATCATCTTACTTCTTCTTTTCTCCCTCTTTTTCTAAAAATAAAAATGACATCCTTGATGTGTCGATTTACCAACATCGTGGCTAATGTGTTTCCAATTTACATTACCACCTTCATATATTGTCATAAAATAATATTAATTGATTAAATATATTTTAAATTATATTACATAACCTTCTATGTTATTTAATTAACATATATACATGATATTAAATTATATAATGAAACTACATTGTGTTTATCGAAGAACCCCCAAAATGATCTAAATGAATATCATTAATGTTTTATCTAATGATTCATCATAATAACTAAAAAATTATTGATGGTATAATATAATATTCTACAAATATATGAATACCATTTCATTCTACTTTTGTATTTTCTCTTTAATTCTATAAGAAAATCCTTTATGAACAGACAGTGGAAACTATGTAAAGAATGCACCTGAAACAATGGAAATAACAAAATATTGTTTATAAATGGACGGAATGATGTTATAAAATTATCATATACGGTTTTTAGAAAATTAATATGTTTCTATAAAATTTTAATAACACTATTTTAATCATTATAATGAGTTTTAAACACATTTTAAGTAAGACAAACTCGAGGTAAGGGAATTCTTAACCCAATTTCTATTCTTTAAGTAAACCTTCTACTTCTTTTATTTTTTCATGGTAAAATTATTTTTGAATTTAATTTCAAGTATATTATGTTTTATTATGTGTATTTATATTGAATAAACATATTCCTTTCATTTTATTAATTCTCAGTTCAATGATATGCTATACGTAAGGGACTCCTCTTTAAAAATCCCATTTCAAATTTCTATTTTTGAAGAATTCAAAAGGAATGTTTTTTACAAGGGATCATGTTTTATGATTATATTATGGATATGGGTAATTTTTTATAATGAATTTTGGTGGATCTATCTCCCTCTAATGCATTGGTTATGTTTATGTGTGAGGTTGGTTGTATGTTGACTCCAAGTGTAACTGTGATTGTTTCACCATAAGGTTTCCATGAGTATTACATTACAGGGTAGTCGTGAGGGTAACAAATCATAAGTTATTATGAGGCTTAAAAAATTATTTATGTAATTCCCCAAGTTACCTTTATGGTTTTATTTATTCTGACAATGATTTATGGAAATATCTTGTTTTACAATGTAAGCACACGATACATTATGGGTGATAAGTTTGTCTTTGTGAAAATGATTTCATATGTTTATAATTGTTCATGGACTAATGGTTTCTCTCCTTATTTTTATAACCCTTATTGAAATTTTTGTTCCCGTACCAAGTTTTAAAATGTTTTCACAGGGTTTATTATTGGTAAGATAAAATGATAAACCAAGATGAATGTTATGAATACTTTTTTGGAAAATATTTCATGTTTATATTATATAATTTCTTATAATGGAAAAATGGATATTGTTTTAATTTGTAACCATTTTGCATGTATGTGGGTTGATATGTATGAATTTTCTTCTAACTATATAAAACTATAAACTAAAAAATTATCGGGAATGTAAATAAGTAAATTCAATAAGAATTTACTAGATTATGTAATGTTTAAGGCCGGGTCCTTATTCATTTAATGACCCCAACTAAGATATATGAAAAGTAACAAAAATAGGTATCCCAAACACCTCTGGTTCACCTACTAATAACTAGAGGTTATAATAAACATCATGGGGTGAATAATCACCATTTGGAGAATATTTGTACCTCTTTGATACTAAATTAAATCCATGAATAATTATACTAAAATTTTTGCATGAACATTGTAGACATTGGTCAACATTCCTCTAATGAGTGTACATATCCACTATAGATACTTATTGTAAGTATAAATTAATATAAAAATATGAAACTGTGTGAACATTATTGAATTAAATAAAATAAAAAACCTAATTATTTATATGGATGATCCCATGAGTTAGAAATCCCATGATACCCTATAATCCCCAATTTTTACCATGAAAACAAACTCTTAAAAGGTCTGTCATGTCCCCGTCCTCTATTTTTTATTATTTTTCCTACTCTTATGTTATTTCCTTTCATAGAACATATAAAAAAATCAAAATAATAATATCAATAGGATATGTTTAAATTGTGAGTACATCGTACCTAGAAGGTTGTGTAATAAAACATTTCGATCTACCACCTAAACCCACACCCAAAAAAGAATTACCTAAGAAACTAGATCTACTATACCCCCAATATATTTTATCATCCAAACCCAACGACATTCAAGACAGTTATAGGGAGTAGGAAGTCAATAATATGGTGAAAAAAATAATTAATCATATATGAGTCACAGAATATTTACAATGGTGAAACTATACCCAATTTGTTAAAGTGTGATTCCTTGCTTCTGGTCTCTAGCTCGAGATAATTATGAAAAAGATTTGTGCCCTGTGAATAATCATTTTTAGTGATGTGTTGGGTAAAACAATTCTATTTCTCTATAGGAATTCACCATATGACTTGCATAACCTATCATAAAACTATGTTCTCATGGTAGTAGTAAAATGTAAAACATAAGGATAAGAATAAAAAAATTGAATTTTCATTTTGATCATGTTATTTTTACAACGTTGTCAATGTATGTGTTAATAGTTCTCAAGAATACATGGGTAATGGACTTGATTTATCTATAAAACACATGAATTTGAGTCCCCCCATGTTATTGGGTATAATATATTGATCGTTTGACCATTGAAATACAAATGACTCTTCATATTTTGTAAATGGATTAAGTAAAAAGATATTGCTCCTTAATGATTTGGTTGGACATCATTGAATATTAGCCTAAAATTATATGATATAAAGGAAGTAACTTCATGTATAAATAAATAAAATTATTAATGGATTGATTCTTCTTTCTCAAAAATATTTTTGATTAGTGGAAAATATAGTTATAGTAAACAACCTATATGGATATAATAACTGGTGTAAAATGGCTAGCTAATTTGAGAGTTTGAAGGCTCATGAGTTGGGTGAACACCACTCTAATTTTTTTTTGTGAATGGATATTAAATTTAGTGTCCACAATACATGGGTGAATGTTTTAAAATGGATGGAGTTAAAATTAGTGATTTTTTTGATGATACTCTAAAAAGGTTATATATTATTCATAAGTCTTTAGGAATAAATTTAAAGTGATTGAGAATGTTTAATAAATAACTCGTGTTTCTTTTAGGTGTTTAATAGTGGTTGAGATCATATATAGTAGATTTTAATATGTTATAGAGTGAGATAAAATGAATTGGAGTTGAAACCATTATCTATGTAAAGTAAGACCCCCAAAATAAATTTTAAGTGTGTAAATATTCTTCATATATTTTATTGAAATGTGATTGTGGTCTCTTGAAATTTAAATTTAGTCAATTGGTTTCATTTTTTAGTTAGTTGATGGAAACCGTTGGTCAACACATAATCGATCAATTATAATGTGCATCCAAAATCCAATCATTAATTCATTCAATTGTGACATTTTATCAATAGTGGTATGGTGATTCAAACTATACAGTTAATTTTTGAAGCACGTTTGATCATCTATGGAGATATTTAAAGGCAATTCATGACCTAAGTTATTCTAATGATGAGTTTTATAGAGTTATTTCAAGTTAAGATATTAATTCCTAAGGATATATAAAGATGTTTTCAATTTAATATAAAGGAAATATCTACCATTAATGGGCTATGTAAAGGTCATTTGAAGATCAACAAAAGGATACTTGATATGTTTTAAGGCTTAATAAAGGTAGTTTTCATGACTGTTGACCTACATAAAGGTTTATGGGGGATTTTAAATGATATTTCAAAGTAAGTAGACTCCACATTAATGTAAACCCATCTTTCTAATAAATATTTAATGGTAAAAAATACCTATATAAAGGGAAGAAAAAAAATTTCATTCTATGTAAAGATAAACAAAGAGTTATTGAAAGATAATTTTTTGTTTTTTAGAATTTAGATTCCGAGAAAAAATTGTATTCAAATTATGCCTATGTTATTCATCGATGATCAAAACATCCATAAAATTGAATTTTTATTCATTAGTGAAGAAATAGTACCCTAATTCTAATATAGAATTATGTGAAACCTATGATGTGTTTTTAGATAAAGATAAAGAAGATAATGTATTTTTGTTTCAATGAGAAATAATGGTTTGAGTTTGAGAGGAAGATAAGGATGAATCTTGGAAAACAAATTTTTTATGGAAGATTATAAAATTATTGTATTTGGAAAATAGTATAATGATAATTAAAATTAAAACTAAAAATTCAATGAAACATCTAAAATTTACTAAGATATTTTTGTTGGAGACAAAAATAAAAATGAGATAATGTGGGATTCCCATAGATGAATAGAGTGTAAAAATTAATTTTAAGATCATGTGAATTGAATTAGAAGGGTATATTTGACATTCCCAATGGGTTGACCTTATTATTAGTGGCCTAAATATATATAGAAAAAATACTGAATACATAATGTGTTTGATAATTTTTGAGTATTTGAAAACTGATACTTATGGTGCATTGCTCTGTAATATTTTGAAGAACTATCTCAAAGAATAAAAAGGGAAATGATGTAATCATATAATGGGTAGATAGATTGTATGGTTATTGAAGAACAAGTGATAGGAATATATTCTGGTGAAAATCATGGTTATAGAAGTTTTATAATAAAAAAACACAATGAGATTCCAACTAACCATGTATGGTTTCAATTATTGGCTTCAATCTCTATGTAATTTAAGAGATGTTGGGTTGGAAAATCATATGAGATAAAAGTGAGTGAGGAAACTAGGATATAATTTTCTAAAGATCCATGAAGTTGAGTTTCTATTAGTGAACGAGTTATAGAGTATTCTTAGATGTATATTGGAATTCAAATAAAAAACAATTGAAAATAAGGTGATTTATTTCATTGGTAAAGAAAAATAATGTGCATAATTAGATATATAATTCCTAGAATAAAATTAGATAATTACTTGCATATATATGGTGGGACTCCACAAAAAACTATGTGATAAAAGTTGTGTTGGGAGATCATAGAGGGAATTTGTGAATGAACTGTAAACATATTGGCATATGGAATATGAGAATATGAAACTTGTAAGTCTAGTGAGACTTTAGAAGTAGAGGTGTGTGAAGAACCAGTCATTTTAGACATTTTAATTATGATAGATAATACATTATTGGGGAGAAAAAATAACCAAGGAAAGATGGATGTCATAATATCAGAAATAATAAAAATATTACTTTAACTTTTACACATTTAATTGAATTAATGTTGTTTATTTTTTACTAGTAAAATATAAAATAGACCAATCTATATTAATCAACAATTGATGTTAAATTCTAAAGGGGGTTAATTTTTTCAAGATAATTTAGAATTCGTTAAAAATATAAAACACATAATTCATTTCCACACCCATGTGTTTAAACTAGCTATTTTGGATATTTCAACTTATATCAGAGAAAAGGTAGCCTTTTATTGCATCTATTTTCATGAACTGATGAATTTCATTTGGATTAAATATGTTCATATTTGATATTGTTGAAGAAAAAACTCATATGGAAATTATAGATTATATTCTTGTTTTTCTCTAGATGAATTATATTATAATACTATAAGAAATGGTATTTATAATTATGATACGAATGAAAATAGGAACTAAAAGGAGATAGATGGTCACCCACTATATAAAATAAGAAAAAGTGATTTTTATTCCATCAAAAATAGTAAGAGAGATTAATCAAATGATGTTATTTTAGGCTATGATAAATTTAAGATCATGAAAAATGATAAATTACTAAGTAAATTCTATTATAAAAAAATTTATTGTCAAGGAATGGTCCCCATTGATGTTTTTTTAGACATAAAATCATATATTAAGAGACTATAGAATGAAAAATAATAGTTGAATCAAGTGGCTGATGCAATAGAAAATGCATTGGATAAATATGTTTTGAAATATAATACTCTATAACGATTAATTAAAGAAAATGATTAATCAATTACACTTCTCAATGAAAACATTCTTTTATATATGAATAATATAAAATATATACTTTTGATAAAGTTATCTTTGAATAATTTATTCATATACTTGAGAGACTGTATAGAATCTCCCGAAATGTAAAATAAACCCAGTTAGAAATGAATTATGATATAGTAAAATCCTCGAAAAGTTCATTACAGTAATTAAGAATGTTTCAATAAGATAATATAAAAAAATTAATAAATAATGGAATGTTATGTTTTTATCATGGAAATATGAAATGATCACCATGAACCTGAAGTGGCTATAGCATGAGATTAAACACAAAAATAAAGAATGTGTTCATGTTTGACCATATCAAATATTAGAAAAGAAGATTTCTTATAATCATGTTTTAGAGGATAATTTTCTCTCAATTGTGAATATTTATTGTGTTGAATATTGATTAAATGTTTTTGGGAAGCATCCACCTCAATAACATGGAAGAAAAAACCCAAGGTCCAAAAGGACATGCATACACTGAATTTATTTTGTTAAAATTTACTAGAGAAAATAGAAATTATATAAAAATTTGGGTCATAAATAATATTAATAAGACTATATAATCATAAAACATAGATGTTATAAGATTTATGAATAATAATCCACCATACTAATTCTAAAAAAGTTGTGAAAAAACCTCAAAAAAATATGTTTTCAAGTAGAAAACACTAAATGAATTTTATAAATATGAAAAATAAATAGGTTTGTTAGATACAATTACTATTATTGGAGGTTTGATCATATATAAATATAATTTTTTCATATTATTTCGGAATAAGTAAGTAAAAGATGTCCAGAAAATAAGGGGTAAATATAAAAATATAAGAAATCTTATTATATTGAAATTGAATTCATAGAATAGGGGGAATCCTTCCTTGAAGAACAAATATGAGTGTCTGGATAATTTCTGTTAATTTTTTAAAATATATGGTCACTTTTAAGATACATTATGTTATATTCCAAATCGATATAATTCTTATACTCGTTTAAATAAGTCACCACACTAGCGTAAAAAATAAAGAGAATAAAGGAAGTCAGGATTGAGGAATGATCAATTGATGAAGGATTCTAAGAGTGATATTCCACATAGTACAATGAATAAAGATAATTAGGATATTAAACTTATTGAAATAAGTTTGTTCAATTTTGGTATAAAATACCACACCATTTATAAGGCCATGGCCTTAAAACTTACTTAATTTTGGATTAAATTAATAATTCACATTGAGGATCTTTTCAGGTTTAGAGTTTTAGAGAATTAGATCATAAATCATGAATTACATTCCACATTTAAACAAAGTGGTTACATAAAAGATAGTATTGGTTTTCCCATCAATAGAAACATATTTAAAATAAAACATGGTATCTTTCTTGACACATCCTTGACACTATCATCATATCATGCACCTTTCCCTTAACCTGTGAAAAACATTTCAAAAACATGGAATGAGCATAAAAAGATCAGTAAAGGATATAAAAGTACTAAAAGAAAACATTACTCCATGTATGAAATCATACTTTACTCATAAAACATAAGCATTTTAACATACCTCATCAAATCATGAATAAATCATAGAAATCATAAGGCATAAAGGTAACTTGAGGCATTCATAACATTCTTACGTAGGGAGTAACCCTCTTGGTTATGTTTGCAATACCCATCACAGTATATTCCCTAAATCTCTTCAGAGAAACCTTAACGTTTAACTCCTTTGCGTTACCCAATGCATTGGAGAGCTATATCGGGCTCACCCACCCTTATTTTATCACAGAACCAACTGTCTTCATAAACAATTCCCAAGAACAATAAAATAATCATAGCACATAAATTAAGTGTAAATGAAATATAACATTCCCACATTGCAATAACAATATAACATTTTAAGATATTGAAATAATGAATCCAATCTAAAAACCATTATCAAAACCATTTAAAACATTTAATAAAGAGATCTTTGAATCAAAGTTCCCCATAACAATTTGAAGATTTTAACATTTTAAACCATTAATTTCCATATAAATCCTTAAAAACATTTTCAAAACAAGGATATTAATGAGAAATATTTATAAGAATAAATCATTAAAACATTTAAAACGATATTTTAGTTAAAGGGTTTTTAATAAAATGAGAGACACTTGAATACAATAATTGACTAATAACATTAATCATAACTTTATAATATCATGAGAATAAAGGAATTCATGATATAATATTCCAAAGGACAGTATATACACCATTTAAGATTTAATTGGTTCATAACAACAATTAAGTCTCAATAGAAATGTAAAATGAGATGAAATCCCCTGTGAAGAAGGTATCCTTAAATTAAGGATAAATCAATCTCATAATTATGTGTGACAAATATAAATAAACCCAATATAAGTGGATATTAATTGTAAAAAAATCAAATTTCATTCACACATATTCAAAGGATGACATATTCAATAACTACATGTTGAACCCAAAGAATCGAAATTGGGTTAAGAAGTTCCCTTGGTAAAATTCGACAGCCTAACGTCGTCACTTTAAAATTCAGAAAATGAGTTGATGAGAGATAAAACCGGTATCTCATAACTTGGACATAAAATTTACATAAATAAGGATATAGAATAACATATCCCAACATTACAATATGTAAATTAAAAGACTCAACAAAATAAGTCTTTTAAAAAGAGGAGGGTGAAAAGTTCCCTTACCGACTTGGGTATCTTTCGAAACATACACCCCATAAAAGAAGGACAATACAACATTGATGGAAATACTCATAAACAAAATTATATTACACAAAGAGTAGAATAATGGGAATTACATATACGACTAAAAGGAAATGGTGGAAAATTTAGCATAAATCTCATGGGAATAAAAGTGAGATGAAAAATCCCTTACGAAAACTCGGCAGCCTAACGGCGCCACTTAAAACATCCAAAAATGGATTAATGAGATCAAATAGGGTCTCTCATAATATTAACATAAAATTTAATGTAATAGTAATATATAATAACATCCCCCAACATAACAACGAGTATCTTAAAAGAAGTGACATAAAGGCGAGTACTTAAAAAGAAAGAGAGAGGTTGGATCTCTTACGAAAATTCGGCAGCCTAACAGCGCCAATCAAAACTTCCAAAATGGATTGATGAGAGAAAATAGGGTCTCTCATCATATGAACATAAAAAGTACAATAAGAGTAATATAAAATAAAATCCCAATCATAATAAAGATGAGCTTAAAAGGAATGACATAAAAGGGTGTACTTAAAAAGAAAGAGAGGGGCAGGATCCCTTACGAAAATTCGGCAGCCTAACGGCGCCAATCAAAACATCCAAAATGGATGGATGAGAAAAAATATGGTCTCTAATCATATGAAAATAAACATTAAAATAATTTTAATATAAAATAACATCCCAATCATAATAAATATGAGCTTAAAAGGAATCACATAAAAGAGTGTGTTTAAAAAGAAAGAGAGGGGTAGGATCCCTTACCTCGTGTCCGACATGACTTGATCGTTCTTTAATCTCCAGAATAATAAAATTTGGTCAATTTATAATTTCATAAGGACCTGATTTAAAGATTATTATTCAGTTCATATCACATATTATAATGTTATAATAATTGGTTAATAAAGTGAGTTCATATCAGACGTTTTTGTCGATGTTCGGTACATGAGTAAAAATTGAACTTATTGGAAAAGAATTTTCCATGAAGTTATAGGTAAATCTTATCCAGAATAGTATTAATGTTTTAAATATCATATATATCCAGTATATATTCACTTTATACTATTCCATATCATTTGGAGATAAAAACTTAAAAGCATTGTTCATGGAGACGGTAGGTCGTACGTACGCATGAACGCTACTTCCATTTTTTGTCATATTAATGGAATTAAAAAAAATGAGAGATATATATATTATAATTCCAGAATGATATCCATCATTTAGATTTAATATATTACATATATATATCCACAATATATATGTACTTATAATAGTACATAACATTTGGATATTAGAAATGAAATGTACCGTTCATGGAGACGGTAAGCCGTACGTATGCATGAACGCTACGTTCATTTCCTTTTTTGTATTCAATGGACTGAAATAATAATTATATAAAGGTATAAATTAATTCCAGTAATATATCATTTGTAATACCATTAAATCTATCATTATACGTACCACATATGGTATTAACGAATCAAATCACTTTGAGGGGGTGGTAGTCCGCACTTCCTAAAATGAAGATATCGGGTTTAACCATAATGGAAACCATAGAGGTATGCCATAAATTAAAAATACAGAAGCTTAAGGAAAACAGAAACATATTATATATCATATATAAATACAGTGACATCTTAATGTCCACCTTTGAGGGTGTTAAAAGAATAATGAACAATCATCGTTTCGTGAGGGAGAAATTAACCATCCACAGAAACAGTATGTTCTTTAACCATTAGATGTGGGGGTGTGTAAGTGTAGCTCTAAAACATCATATAACAAGCATCCTAGTATATTTAAGATACTGGAGTTGTTACAAATGAAATGAATAAAAAGAGTTTAGGGGGTTGGAGAAGCAAAATAATACAAAAGAACACAAGTGAAGACATTACCTTAAAATCGAGTATCTCTCTTTGATTTGAGATCAAAGGCTTCCTTGGGAAGACTTATGCCCAAAGTGAGGCTTCTAAAAGTATGAGAGGGATGTGGAGAGACAAAATTAGCCAGGGTTGGCCGAGCTAAAGGCTTGAGAGGTGTGGGTATGGTGGTATAGGTGGAGGCCTTTATAAGAGGAGAGGAGGGGCACTCATGGAAAGTTACAAAATGTTACTTTATTTTCAAATGCATTTAGGATTTTAAAGGTCCCAAGTTGATTTGTTTAGAGGATAAGGTGGTAAGGGTTCGAAATATACTCATCCAATAGGTCTTTTGAAAGTGTATGTTATAGTTTTAACATTATCTTTTCATTTTATTTAAATACTTTATTAATGAGGTAATCGCTGCATCATCATGATGTCATTAATAATTTAATTTATTTAATGTCTAAAAATTATAAAACAAATATCATGATGTATTAAATATTTTTATCATTATAATTAATATTCAAAGTCAAAAATATGACTTGTATAACCTCATTTAAATTTTTTTTAGTGAAACAACTCATGCTTGTGACACTTTTATTTTAACTTTAAATAAAAAGTTATTTATGTCATTTTCCAACCAAAGTGGCTCCATGGGGTCCCCAAGTTGACCCATGGATTGTCTTGGTCTGCCATGACACATCCAATGAGTGTATGACATGTATCTAGGTCATTTCATATTATTAAAAGATTATTTTTGCCTTAAATTACACTAATTACCTCTAATCGCGATTAAAAACTTAAAAGTTACTATTCACCAAAAAATTATTTTAATCCCATTGAACCAAATTTTACTTCTTAATGACAACCATGTATGTTGTATTTTAGAAATTAAAATCACAGAAGTGGTAAAGTTTCATTTAAATGAAAAATCAGTTTTTAAACTATCACTTAGTGGTTTCACTATTCATCAAAAATTGAAGTTTTTCAGAAAAATACCAAAAATTCACCCTAAGCTATAATTGATTTTCCGAATTCAAAAATGATGTCTATTTTACAAAATTCGAAACATATATGTTGCATTAATTAATTTAATAATGAATTCCCGATGTCCAAACAAATAGCGTGTTTTTAAGAAACAATATCTATTAAAAGATTGACACTAGTTTAAGTCCAGTTTCAAAGTGAAATTAATTCCAATGGCCACCATTAGATTAAATGGTAAAAATATATTCTAAATAAACATTAATCTAAATTAAAAATATTATCTATCCATATAAATAAATCATATTAAAAGGAGGTTTTTAATTAAAATGCAACATTTTCAATAAAAATGATCTTTATCGGAAAAATAACACAATTTTACACAAAGTAAATTTTGATGACCAAATTATAAAGAAGGATTTTATTTTCTCAAATACAACATATAAAATTGTCAAAATTATATTTAAAAAGGGTTCTCCATCAAAATGCGGTTAATAGACCATTTAATGAATATTAGAAGATTTATGCTTCAAATTGGACTCATTTGCATTTTAAGCCTCCAATATTTATTGGATAAAAGTAAAAATATTTGACAAACATATATAATCATTTTGTAGTTAGTTCTGTTCATTCTCTCCATTACAACGTCTAGGAGTTAACTACCTTTTAAAATAATATTTTTTTTTATTAGAGTGCAATGTAAGATTCCCATGAAACTCATTGTTGCGTATTGGGTACGCCATCGAGCATAGCGTCCCCATTAAAGTAATATTAATATTTTATTCACAAATATGGATAAATATGAAAATGTCATATTTTTTATTTACCATGGGTGTTACATCCTTCCCCCATTTTGGGAATTGCATCCTCGCAATTTTAAAATTGGGCTTGGAAGCATCATTGAAAATCCCACATCGGAACAAGAGTCAGTAAAACTATCACTTTAAAAGAATGGGAGAGAAGTACAAATGTCACCTGAGTTTACCCATACTAGGATTCCATGTTGGAAAACATGGATATGGAGTAAAAACAAAGGGTCGTGTTCTGAGGGAGAGTGATAGTAAACATGTCTTGGAAAAAATTAACCATAAGAAAATCACAAACTTGTGATGGTTTAAACGGTATTCGATTCCCAAGTATGAAAAGTTAACAGAAAACATTTTTGTTTTAAGTTACCCTTCATTGATGAATTTATTTTTGAGATTAACTAAATCATAATGAAACATACTTACTTGTCACGTAGACTTTCAACTTTTACTAGATTCCATAATCAAACCCATATTTTTTCCAAAAGACGAGTATTTAGGAAGACTTGTTCACATTAAGAGTACTATAATCAACTTCTGGAGAATCAACTAATCCCCAAAAGAGAACTATATATTTATCATTTCTTTAGAGAAAAACCAAAACCATAATTGTTAGTATTAGATCAGATAATCACAAAAATTATAATCCTTTATAAAAAGAACATCTATTCTTAATCTCCAAAATTTGTCCAAAAAAACCCAAAGTTCAACGAAGACCATTCAATAAACAATTGTCCATAAAATTATTCAAATTAAACCAAACTAAGATTGAAACCCAAATATTTTAAGGATTTAATCACATAGTCTTCCAAGCTACAAATTAACTTTTATCTCCAAATAACATCAGTTGCTCTAAAATTCTCATATTGAAATGTAATTAACCTAATCACATATCCTCCATGATTGGATAATCATTTCCATAGATAACCCAAAATAAACTTACTATTGATTCCTAAAATAATATAACTAAAAAGAATTAGTCAAACTAACCAGGGAATTCACATAGTCCAGTGGTAGGTGATAAATACCAGTCGCACTTTGGTTGTGGGTTCTATTCCCGCAACTTTGTCAGATGCGACGGGTTGTCACATGGTCTGCGTGTTTTCCTTTTTCCAAAACTATATAATTCTTAAAAGATTTACCAAAACGATATAAAATCTTCAAAAATAATCATAACATATTTTAACCTCATGTTTATCTCATGCCTTTCATTTTCCATCATAACATATAATAACCCATAATTACCTCAAATGTAAGGATCATATAAACCCTAATGGTTACCTTTATAATTATTACCTAAACTTCCACATCGATTGGTCATCTCGTACATGAAGCATTACAGAACATACCAAGGTTCAAGTGTTTGATCATGACTCCTTGGTAGTTGGTTTAGAACAACCACAAGTTTCTTCATTGAATCCCCCATTTCATCCAGTCTCTTAATCAGAGAACCACCATAGTTTCCTTCAAACCTATAGTCACTTTGGTTCTTGCTAGATAAATCCATTCACTAATAACAGAAATTCTAGTGTGATTATATCAACAAAACCATCATTTACTAATGAGTAAGATAAACACAAATATATACTTACTCATTCACTTTATCTAAAACTAGGACCCTTTCTGAAATCCTAACCATTATGGTAATGTCACTTATGCCTAGAGAATACCCTAACCTCTAAAGTTATCTTCATCGACCTTTGATACCAATTATAAGGCCCCTGCCTTAAACCTTACTTAATGTTGAATTAAATGAATAATTCACATTGAGGATCTTTTCAGGTTTAGAGTTTTAGGGAATTAGATCATAAATCATGAATTACATTCCACATTTAAACAAACTGGTCACATAAAAGATAGTATTGGTTTTTCCCATCAACAGAAACATATTTAAAATAAAACATGGTTTCTTTCTTGATACATCCTTGACACTATCATCATATCATGCACCTTTCCCTTGACCTGTGAAAAACATTTCAAAAACATGGAATGAGCGTAAAAAGCTCAGTAAGGGATATAAAAGTACGAAAAAAAAACCTTAGTCCCTGTATGAAATCATATTTTACTCATAAAACATAAGAATTTTAACATAACTCATCAAATCATGAATAAATCATAGAAATCATAAGGCATAAAGGTAACTTGAGCATTCATAACATTCTTACATAGGGATTAACCCTCTTGGTTACGTTTGGAATACCCATCACAGTATATTCCCGAAATCTCTTTGGATAAACCTTAACGTTTAACTCCTTCACGTTACCCAATGCATTGGAGAGCTATATCGGGCTCACCCGCCCTTAGTTTATCACAAAACCACCCATCTTCATAAACAATGCCCAAGAACAATAACATAATCATAGCACATAACTTAAGGATAAAGGAAATATAACATTCCAATATTGCAATAACAATATACCATTTTAAGATATTGAAATAATGAATCCAATCTAAAAACCATTTTCAAAACCATTTAAAACATTTAATAAAGAGATCTTTGAATCAAAGTGTCCCATACCACTTTGAAGATTTTAACATTTTAAATCATTAATATCCATATAAATCCTTAAAAACATTTTTAAAACAAGGATATTAATGATAAATATTTATAAGAATAAATCATTAAAACATTTAAAATGATATTTTAGTTAAAGGGTTTTTAACAAAATGAGAGACACTTGAATACAATAATTGAGGAATAACATTTAATAAAAACATTATAATATCATGAGAATAAAGGCATTAATTATATAATTTTCAAAAGGAAAGTATATACACCATATGAGAGTGAATTTGTTCATAATAACAATGAAGTCTCAATAGAAATGAAAAATGATATGAAATCCCCTGTAAAAAAAGGTATACTTAAATTAAGGATAAATCAATCTCATAATTATGTGTGACAAATATAAATACACCCAATACAAGTGGATATTAAGTGTAAAACAATCAAATTTCATTCACAATTATTCAAAAGATGACATATTCAATAACTACATGTTGAACCCAAAGAAATTTAAATTGGGTTAAGAAGTTCCCTTGGTAAAATTCGACACCCTAACGGCGTCACTTTAAAATTCAGAAAATGAATTTATGATAGATAAAACGGGTATCACATCACTTGGACATAAAATTTAAATCAATATGGATATAGAAGAACATATCCCAACATTAAAATATGTAAATTAAAATACCCAACAAAATAAGCCCTTCTAAAAGAGGAAGGTGAAATATTCCCTTACCGACTTGGGTATCTTTCGAAACATACACCCCATGAAAGAAGGACAATACAACATTGATTTAAATACTCATAAATGAAATTATATTACACAAAGAGTAGAATAATACGAAGTACATATACCACTAAAAGTAAATGGAGGCAAATGTAGCATAAATCTCATGGGAATAAAAGTGAGATGAAAAATCCCTTACGAAAACTCGACAGCCTAGCGGCGCCACTTAAAACATCCAAAAATGGATTGATGAGATCAAATAGGGTCTCTCATAATATTAAAATAAAATATAAAGTAAGAGGAATATAAAATAACATCCCCCAACATAACAAAGATGAACTTAAAATAAGTGACATAAAGGAGAGTACTTAAAAATAAAGAGAGAGGTTGAATCTTTTACGAAAATTCGGCAGCCTAACGGCGCCAATCAAAACTTCCAAAATGGATTGATGAGGGAAAATAGGCTCTCTCATCATATGAACATAAACATTACAGTAAGTGTAATATAAAATCACATCCCAATCATAATAAATATGATCTTAAAAGTAATGACATAAAAGAGTGTACTTAAAAAGAAAGAGAGGGGTAGGATCCCTTACGAAAATTCGGCAGCCTAACGGCGCCAATCAAAACATCCAAAATGGATTGATGAGAAAAAATATGGTCTCTAATAATATGAACATAAAAATTACAATTAGTTTAATATAAAATAACATCCTAATCATAAGAAATATGAGCTTAAAAGGAATGACATAAAAGAATGTACTAAAAAAGAAAGAGAGGGGTAGGATCCCTTACCTCGTGTCCAACATGAATCGATCATTCTTTAATCTCCTTAATAATAAAATTTGGTCAATTTATAATTTCTTAAGAACCTCATTTAAATATAATTATTCAATTCATATCACATATTATAATGTTATAATAATTGGTTAATAAAGTGAGTTCATATCAGACGTTTTTGTCGATGTTCGGTACATGAGTAAAAATTGAACTTATTGGAAGAGAATTTTCCATGAAGTTATTTGTAAATCATATCCAGAATAGTACTAATGTATTGAATATAATATATATCCAGTATATATTCATTTTATACTATTCCATAGCATTTTGAGATAAAAAATTAAAAGCACCGTTCATGGAGACGGTAGGCCGTACGTACGCATGAACGCTACTTCCATTTTTTGTCATATTAATGGAATTAAAATAAAATGAGATATATATATATTATAATTCCAGAATTATATCCATCATTTAGATGTAATATATTAAATATATATATCCATTATATATATGTACTTATAATAGTACATAACATTTGGAGATAAGAAATGAAATTTACCGTTCATGGAGACGATAAGTCGTATGTACGCATTAACGCTACTTTCATTTCTTTTTTTTTTGGTATTAAATGGAATGAAATAATAATTATATAAAGGTATAATATAATTCTAGTAGTATATCATATGTAATACCATTAAATCTATCTTTATACTTACCACATATGGTATTAACGAATCAAATCACTTTGAGGGGGCGGTAGTACGCACTTCCTAAAATGAAGATATCGCGTTTAACCATAATGGAAACCATAAAGGTATGCCATAAATGGAAAATACATAAGATTAAGTAAAACATAAACACATTATATATAATATATAAACATAGTGACATCTTAATGTCCACCTTTGAGGGTGTTAAAAGAATAATGAACAATCATCGTTTCGTGAGGCAGAAATTCACCATCCACAGAAACAGTATGTTCTTTAACCATTAAATGTAGGTTTTGTGTAAGTTTAGCTCGAAACCTTCATATAAAAACATCCTAGTATATTTAAGATACTGGAGTTGTTACAAAATAAATGAATAAAAAGAGTTTAGGGGGTTGGAGAAGCAAAATAAAACAAAAGAACACAAGTGAAGACATTACCTTAAAATGGGGTATCTCTCATTGATTTGAGCTAAAAGGCTTCCTTGGGAAGACTTATTCCCAAAGTGAGGCTTGTAGGAGTAATATAGGGATGTGTAGAGACAAAATTAGCAGGGGTTCTCTGAGCCAAAGGCTTGAGAGGTGTGCATAAGGTGGTAGAGGTGAGGGCCTTTTATAAGAAGAGAGGAGGGGCACTCTTGGAAAGTTACAAAATGTTACTTTATTTTCAAATGCGTTTCGGATTTTAAAGGTCCCACATTGATGTATTTCGAGGATAATGTGGTAAGGTTTATAAATATACTCATACAATATGTCTTTGACAATTGTATGTTACAGTTTTAACATTATCTTTTCATTTTATTTAAATCTTTTATTAATGAGGTAATCACTGCATCATCATGATGTCATTAATAATTTAATTTATTTAATTTCTAAAAATTATAAAACAAATATCATGATGTATTAAATATTTTTATATTTCTAATGAATATTTATAGTAAAAAATATGACTTTTATAATCCCATTTAAAAATTGTTTTAGTAAAACAACTAATGCTAGTGACATTTTTATTTTAACTTTAAATAAAAAGTTATTTATGTCATTTTCCAACCAAAGTGGCTCCATGGGGCCCCCATGTTGACCCATGTATTCTCTCGGTCGGCCATTACACATCCAATGGGAGTAGGACATGTGTCTAGGTCATTTAATATTATTAAACCATTATTTTTTACCTTAAATTACACTAATTACCTCTAATCGCGATTAAAAACTTAAAAATTACTATTCACAAAAAATTATTTTAATCCCATTGAACCACATTTTACAACATAATTACAACCATGTATGTTTGATTTTTGAAATTCAAATCACAGAAGTGGTAATGTTTCATTTAAACGAAAAATCCGTTTTTAAACTACCACTTAGTGGTTTCACTATTCATCAAAAATTGATGTTTTTCAGAAAAATACCATAAATTCACTCTAAGCTATAATTGATATTCCAAATTCAAAAATGATTTCTATTTTACAAAATTAAAAACATATGTGTTGTATTAATTAATTTAATAATTAATTCCCACTGTCAAAACAAATAGCGTGTTTTTAAGAAACAATATCTATAAAAAGATTGACACTAGTTTAAGTCCAATTTCAATGTGAAATTAATTCCAATGACCACCATTAGATTAAATGGTAAAAATATATTCTAAATACACTTTAATATAAATTAAAAATATAATCTATTCATATAAACAAATCAGATTAAAAGGAGGTTTTGAATTAAAATGCAACATTTTCAATAAAAAAGATCTTTATCAGAAAAATAACAAAACTTTACACAAAGTAAATTTTGATGTCCAGATTCAAAATAAGGATTTTATTTTTTCAAATACAACATATAAAATTGTCAAACTTATATTTAAAAAGGGTTCTCCATCAAAAGGAGGTTAATCGACCATTTAAAGAATATTAGAAAATATATGCTTAAAATTGGACTCATTTGCATTTTAGGCCTCCAACATTTATTGGATAAAAGTCAAAATATTTGACAAACATATATAATAATTTTTATGTTAGTTCCGTTCATTCCTGCCATTACAACGGCTAGGCGTTAACTACCTTTTAAAATAATTTTATTTTTTTATTAGAGTGCAACGTAAGATTCCCAAGAAACTCGTTGTTGTGTATTGGGTACGTCATCGAGCATAGCATCCCCTTTAATGTAATATTAATATTTTATTCACAAATTTGGATAAATAAGAAAATTTCATATTCTTTATTTACCTGGGGTGTTACATCCTTCCCCCCTTTTGGAAATTGTGTCCTCGCAATTTTAAAATTGGGCTTGGAAGCTTCATTGAAAATCCCACATCGGAACAAGATTCAGTAAAACTATCACTTTAAAAGAATGGGAGAGAAGTAAAAATGTCACTCGAGTTAACCCATAGTGGGATTCCATGTTCGAAAACATGGATATGGAGGAAAAACAAAGGGTCATGATCTGAGGGATAGTGATAGTAAACATTCCTAGGAGAAAGTTAACCATAAGAAAATCACAAACTTGTGATGGGTTAAACGGTATTTGATTCCCCAGTAGGAATAGTTAACAGACAACATTTTTGTTTTAAGTTACTCTTAATTGATGAATTTATTTATGAGCTTAACTAAATCATAATGAAACATACCTACTTGTCACATATACTTTCAACTTTTACTAGATTCCTTAATCAAACTCATATTTTTTTTCCAAAAGACGAGTATTTAGGAAGACTTGTTCACATTAAGAGTATTATAATCAACTTCTTGAGAATCAACTAATCTACAAAAGGGAACTATATATTTCCCATTTCATTATACAAAAACCAAAACCAAAATTGTTAGTATGAGATCAGATAATCCACAAAAGTATAATCCTTTATAAAAAGAAAATCTATTCTTAATCTCTAAAATTTGTCCAAAAAAACCCCAAAGTTCAATGAAGACCATTCAATAAACAATTGTCCATAAAATTATTCAAATTAAACCAAACTAAGATTGAAACCCAAATATTTGAAGGATTTAATCACATTGTCTTCGAAGGTACAAATTAACTTTTATCTCCAAATAACATCATTTGCTCTTAAATTATCATATTGAAAATTAACTAACCAAATCACATATCCTCCATGATAGGTTAATCATTTCCATAGATAACCCAAAATAAACATACTCTTGATTCATAAAATAATATAACTAAAACGAATTAGTCAAAATAACTAGGTACTTCATGTAGTACAGTGGTAGGCGATAAATACCACTCGCACTTTGGTTGTGGGTTCGATTCCCGCAGCTTTGTCTGACGTGACGGGTTGTCACACGGTCTGCGTTTTGTCCTTTTTCCAAAACTATATAATTCTTATAACATTCCCCAAAACGAGATAGAATATTCAAAAATAATCAAAACATATTTTAACATCATGTATATCTCATGCCTTTAATTTTCCATCATAACATATAATAACCCATAATTACCTCAAATGTAAGGATCATACAAACCCTAATGGTTACCTTTATAATTATTACATGAACTTCCACATGGATTGGTCATCTCGTACATGCTGCGTAACAGAACATACCAAGGTTCAAGTGGTTGATCATGACTCCTTTATAGTTGGTTTAGAACAACCACGAGTTTCCTCATTGAATCCCCCATTTCATCCAGTCTCTTAATCAGAGAACCACCACAGTTTCCTTCAAAGCTATAGTCACTTTGGTGCCTGCTAGATCCATCCATTCACTAATAATAGAAATTTCAGTGTGAGTATATCAACAAAACCATCATGTACTAATGATTTTGATAAACACTAATATATACTTACTCATTCACTTTATCTAAAACTAGGACCCTTTCTGAAATCCTAACCATTATGGTAATGTCACTTATGCCTAGAGAATACCCTAACCTCTAAAGTTATCTTAACTGACCTTTGATACCAACTATAAGGCCTCGGCCTTAAACCTTACTTAATGTTTAATTAAATGAATAATTCACATTCAGGATCTTTTTAGGTTTAGATTTTTAGAGAATTATATCATAAATCATGAATTACATTCCACATTTAAACAAAGTGGTTACATAAAAGATAGTATTGGTTTTTCCCATCAACAAAAACATATTTAAAATAAAACCTGGTTTATTTCTTGACACATCCTTGACACTATCATCATATCATGCACCTTTCTCTTGACCTATGAAATTTTTTTCAAAAACTTGGAATGAGAATAAAAATCTGAGTAAGGGATATAAAAGTACGAAAAGAAAACATTAGTCAATGTATGAAATCATACTTTACTCATAAAACATAATAATTTTAACATACCTCATCAAATCATGAATAAATCATAGAAATCATAAGGCATAAAGGTAACTTGAGGCATTCATAACATTATTACGTAGGGAGTAACCCTCTTGGTAACGTTTGGAATACCCATCACGGTATATTCCCTAAATCTCTTCGGAGAAACCTTAACGTTTAACTCCTTCGCATTACCCATTGCATTGGAGAGCTATATCAGGCTCACCCGCCCTTAGTTTATCACGAAACCACCCGTCTTCATAAAAAATTCCCAAGAACAATAACATAATCATAGCACATAACTTAATAATAAAGAAAATATAACATTCCCATATTGCAATAACAATATAACATTTTAAGATTTTGAAATAATGAATCCAATGTAAAAACCATTTTCAAAACCATTTAAAACATTTAATAAAGAGATCTTTGAATCAAAGTGTACCATACCACTTTTAAGATTTTAACATTTTAAACCATTAATATCCCTATAAATCTTTAAAAAAAATTTGAAAACAGGGATATTAATGAGAAATATTTATAAGAATAAATCATTAAAACATTTCAAACGATATTTTAGTTAAAGGGTTTTTAACAAAATTAGAGACACTTGAGTACAATAATTGAGGAATAACATTTAATCAGAACTTTATAATATCATGAGAATAAAGGTATTGATGATATAATATTACAAAGGATAGTATATACACCATATAAGAGTGAATTGGTGCATAACAACAATGAAGTCTCAATAGAAATGTAAAATGAGATGAAATCCCCTCTAAAGAAGGTATCCTTGAATTAAGGATAAATCAATCTCATAATTATGTGTGACAAATACAAATACACCCAATATAAGTGGATATTAAGTGTAAAACAATAAATTTTTATTCACAGATATTCAAAGGATGAAATATTCAATAACTACATGTTGAACCCAAATAAATCGAAATTTGGTTAAGAATTTCCCTTGGTAAAATTCGACAGCCTAACGGCGTCACTTTAAAATTCAGAAAATGAGTTGATGAGAGAAAAAACGGGTATCTCATCACTTGGACATAAAATTTACATCAATAATTATATATAAGAACATATCCCAACATTACAATATGTAAATTAAAATACCCAACAAAATAAGTCTTTTAAAAAGAGGAGGGTGAAAAGTTCCCTTACCGACTTGGGTATCTTTCGAAACATACACCCCATGAAAGAAGGACAATACAACATTGATGTCAATACTCATAAAATAAAATATATTACACAAAGAGTAGAATAATGGGAAGTACATATACCACTCAATGTAAATGGTGGATGATGTAGCATAAATCTCATTGGAATAATAGTGAGATGAAAAATCCCTTATGAAAACTCAGCAGCCTAGCGGCGCCACTAAAAACATCCCAAAATGGATTGAAGAGATAAAATAGGGTCTCTAATAATATTAAAATAAAATTTACAGGAAGAGGAATATAAAAGAACATTCCCCAACATAACAAATAGGATCTTAAAAGAAGTGACATAATGGAGAATACTTAAAAAGAAAGAGAGAGGTAGGATCTCTTACGAAAATTCGGCAGCCTAACGGTGCCAATCAAAACATCCAAAATGGTGTGATGAGAGAAAATAGGGTCTCTCATCATATGAACATAAAAAGTAAAATAAGTTTAATATAAAATAACATCCCAATCATAAGAAAGATGATCTTAAAAGGAATGACATAAAAGAGTGTACTTAAAAAGAAGGAGAGGGGAAATATCCCTTACAAAAATTCGGCAGCCTAACGGCGCCAATCAAAACATCCAAAATGGATTGATGATAGAAAATAGGGTCTCTCATCATTTGAACATAAAAATTACAATAAGTTTAATATAAAATAACATCCCAATCATAAGTAATATGAGCTTAAAAGGAATGACATAAAAGAGTGTACCTAAAAAGAAAGAGAGGGGTAGGATCCCATACCTCGTGTCCGACATGACATGATCATCATTTAATCTCCTGAATAATAAAATTTGGTCAATTTATAATTTCTTAAGGACCTACTTTATATATTATTATGCAGTTCATATCACATATTATAATGTTATAATAATTGGTTAATAAATTGAGTTCATATTAGATGTTTTTGTCGATTTTCGGTACATGAGTAAAAATTGAACTTATTGGAAGAGAATTTTCCATGTAGTTATAGGTAAATCATATCCAGAATAGTATTGACGTTTTAAATATCACATATATCCAGTATATTTTCATTTTATACTATTCCATATCATTTGGAGATAAAAAATTAAAAGCATCGTTCATGGAGACGGTAGGTCGTACGTACGCATGAACGCTACTTCAATTTTTTGTCATATTAATGGAATTAAAATAAAATGAGAGATATATATATTATAATTCCAGAATGATATCTATCATTTAGATTTAATATATTACATATATATATCCATTATATATATGTACTTATAATAGTACATAACATTTGGAGATAAGAAATGAAATGTACCATTCATGGAGACGGTAAGTCGTACGTATGCATGAACGCTACTTTCATTTCTTTTTTTTGTATTAAATAGAATGAAATGATAATTATATAAATGTATATTATAATTCCAGTAGGATATCTTATGTAATACCATTAAATATATCTTTATACGTACCACATATGGTATTAACGAATCAAATCACTTTGAGGGGGTGGTAGTCCGCACTTCCTAAAATAAAGATATCGCGTTTAACAATAATGGAAACCATAAAGGTATGACATAAATGAAAAAAACAGAAGCTTATGTAAAACATAAACATATTATATATCATATATAAACATAGTGACATCTTAATGGCCAACATTGAGGGTGTTAAAAGAATAATGAACAATCATCGTTTCGTGATGCAGAAATTCACCATCCATAGAAACAGTATCATATTTAACCATTAGATTTAGGTGTGTGTAAGTGTAGCTCTAATAAATGATATAAAAACATCCTAGTATTTTTAAGATACTGGATTTGTTACAAAAGAAATTAATAAAAATAGTTTAGGGGGTTGGAGAAGAAAAATAAAACAAAAGAACACAAGTGAAGACATTACCTTAAAATCTGGTATCTCTCTTTGATTTGAGCTAAAAGGATTCCTTGGGTAGACTTATGCCTAAAGTGAGGATTCTAGGAGTAAAATAGTTATGTGGAGAGACAAAAGGATCAGGGGTTGGCCGAGCCAAATGCTTTAGATGTGTGGGTAAGGTGGTAGAGGTGGGGGCCTTTTATAAGAGGAGAGGAGGGGCACTCTTGGAAAGTTACAAAATGTTACTTTATTTTCAAATGAATTTCGGATTTTAAAGGTCTTACATTGATTTATTTCGAGGATAAGGTGGTAAGGGTTCGAAATATACTCATCCAATAGGTCTTTGACAAGTTTAAGTTATAGTTTTAACATTATCTTTTCATTTTATTTAAATCCTTTATTAATGAGGTAATCGTTGCATCATCATGATGTCATTAATAATTTAATTTATTTAATGTATAAAAATTATAAAACAAATATCATGATGTAGGAAATATTTTTATATTTTTGATTAATATTTATAGTCAAAAATATGAATTGTATAACCCCATTTAAAAATTGTTTTAGTAAAACAACTCATGCTTGTGACATTTTTATTTTAACTTTAAATAAAAATTTATTTATGTCATTTTCCAACCAAAGTGGATCCATGGGGTCCCCAAGTTTACCCATGGATTGTCTTGGTCGGCCATGACACATCCAATGAGAGTTGGACATGTGTCTAGGTCATTTAATATTATTAAAACACTTTTTTTACCTTAAATTACACTAATTACCTCTAATCGCGATTAAAAACATAAAAGTTACTATTCACCAAAAAAATTTATTTTAATCCCATTGAACCACATTTTACATCCTAATGAAAACCATGTATGTTGGATTTTGTAAATTCAAATCACAGAAGTAGTAAAGTTTCATTTAAACAAAAAATCAGTTTTTAAACTACAACTTAGTGGTTTCACTATTCATCAAAAATTGAAGTTTTTCAGAAAAATACCAAAAATTCACCCTAAGCTATAATTGATATTCCGAATTCAAAAATGATGTCAATTTTAAAAAATTCAAAACATATAAGTTGAATTAATTAATTTAATAATTAATTCCCAGTGTCAAAACATATAGCGTTTTTTTAGAAACAATATCTATTAAAAGATTGACACTAGTTTAAGTCCAATTTCAAAGTGAAATTAATTCCAATGACCACAATTAGATTAAATGGTAAAAATATATTCTAAATACACTTTAATATAAATTAAATATATAATCTATCCATATAAATAAATCAGATTAAAAGGAGGTTTTGAATTAAAATGCAACATTTTCAATAAAAATAATCTTTATCGGAAAAATAACAAAATTTTACACAAAGTAAATTTTGATGACCAGATTATAAAGAAGGATTTTATTTTTTCAAATAAAACATATAAAATTTTCAAAAGTATATTTAAAAAGGTTTCTCTGTCAAAAGGCGGTTAATTGACCTTTTAATGAATATTAGAAGATTAATGCTTAAAATTGGACTCATTTGCATTTTAAGCCTCCAACATTTATTGGATAAAAGTAAAAATATTTGACAAACATATATAATCATTTTTTAGTTAGTTCCATTTATTCCGTCCATTAAAATGGCTAGGCGTTAACTACCTTTTAAAATAATATTATTTTGTTATTAGATTGCAACGTAAGATTCCCAAGAAACTCATTGTTGTGTATTGGGTACTCCATCGAGCATAGCGTCCCCTTTAAAGTAATATTAATATTTTATTCACAAATATGGATAAATATGAAAATTTCATATTCTTTATTTACCTGGTGTGTTACACCATTTACTATTGTAAATAATCCATGGTATCTAATATTTGATGGGGAAATCGTGAAATTATCAAAAATTCAATCCAAAAGAAACATCAGAATATTGGAATTGTGGAATAAATAACTAGTATTGAGATTAAGTAGATACCTAAGTATTTTAAATTAAAATTTAATGATAAAGTAAAATTTTAAACTTTCTTGAACACTCCCCCAACAAATTTATGGAAATCATACATGGTCAAAGGGAGATAGAAAGTGGCCAAGGGGAAGAATCAGTTTCTTCTAATTCTAAATTTTTTACTATAAAAAAGTATTCCACACTAATAATAAATAGTATAATGATATTATATATATATATATATATCATATGGATAGACTAGTTTAAGGAATCTAGAAGGATATATCAAGAATCAAAAACTAAAACTATTATGCTTGCTCAAGTGAAGGAGCCTGGTTCCCCAAACTTGATAGATTTGGAAAAATAAATAGGTTTCAAGTATCAATATTTAAATATACTTTAGATACTCAAATAATATAAAATTTTACTAAATAGAGAGGTATCATCCCTAGTTATACAACTATGTTGTTGATAAAGTCCATTGTATTCCCAAATCAACTTTGATTATGTTTCAATGTTGTGGATTGAAGCTAAGGATTGAAGAAGGGTTTTTTTACTTATATAGTTGACATACTCCAATCATGAGGTGTATAAAAAATTTTAATTACCTATGTATAGTATAGTTAGTTAACCCTTGTTTTTTCACTAATATAAGAGTGCACAAAAAAGATTTTGTCACTTTTTTAGTTTATCAAAATTTGTTTTAATTGATATTGAAAAACCATGATAAAAAAGAAGTTTATTTTAATTGATTTAAAAAAACTATTTAAGATAGAGTCTAGATCAGGCTTGGATAGAGCTATACAATGTTATCATAGTTTCCATTTTTTTACCAATTTTTATTCTACTGACTTGAAATAGAGATCTTAATCTACCAATTTCTCTCCCCTACCTCATTGGATAGATGGTGATGGTGAGAATATTCGTATCTGAAAATTTTAGGTTGTCCTACCCTCATTCATATGTTTAAGTGTGTTTCTATGATTCCCCTTTATTAATTAGAAAAATCAATGTCATTGTATTGTGACTCGATAATTACCAATGGTTTCCATCAAATTATTATTCACATGCTAAAAAACATCAATAACACACAACCCAACCCTAATATATTCCATCATATATAAAAACAAATTGGGTAGAGGTAGAAATTGATCATCGACCAAGAGAATTAAAATAAATAGAATCAAAACCTAATCCAACTGCATTCATAATTTAAAATTTTACATAAGAATTGAAATCATAAATAATAAGAAATATTTGATTTTTTTATATTTAGTATAAAAACTAATTCTTTTAAAAATAGGTGCAATCTCTGCCTTTCCTGATCACTCACAGAAACTAACCCTCCATCTATAAGGAATTCAATTTGATTTGAGAGAGAGGATACATCACAAGAAAGAAAAAATGAAAGGAAATTAGTGAATTAAATCTACAATAGGTTATCATACAAAGATCCCCCACATCAAGATATCCTCTTTCCAATCTCCATGGCCTATTATTTGTAGGAAAATATTACGGTCTTGAGGAATCAAAATTGGACAATAAATTATTTAAGGAGATTCCAAGGGTTTATTGGTGATATTGAGGTTAAAAATAGGAAATCCTTCCATAATTACCATATAATATTCTAAATTTGAGTATTTTATGACTTTTCTCATCACAAATAGTGTTCATGATGTATAATATATGGGCCCTAATATAATAAAGGAATGTATCATGATTTGACTTCTTGTCCTGTAATTCTTCAAGTTTTACTTCATAAATGACATTAACAATTTGAATTTTTTTGTTTTATAATAGGTTTTCTCTATATCATCATTTTTCTTCATTTACAAGATTTAGATTTGGTCCTTGATATATTCAATATTCCAGTGTCACGCTAATCTACATTGTGTCATGGTTTGAAGTGTCTTTATCCTATATAATTCTTTATTTTTTTCATTTTCCACAACTTTTTTTGTCCTTCCATAAAAAAATAAAACAATTCAATAACAAAAAATTTAATTATTTAATGTTATATAATCCATATTTTTTATTCAGATAAATATTAAAAATATATATCTTTAAATATTTATAAAGGATGACCGTCAAGGATACTAGATATTTCATATATACTTAAAATCAATTATCTATACATCCCTTATATAAATAAATGTTTGAGGTATGGTATTCACACTCCCTACCTTATTATGGTGTTTATTTATATTATTTATCTAGTGTGAATTATTTTCTAAAAAAATGGGGAAGTATACTACTTTCACTAGAATATTATGATTTGTTTTGTTAATATGAGTGTTGGTTAATGAATATTCCATAAAATATTTTTTATAACCCTTGATAAATGATAATATGAGTTGGAACCACATTGAGAAATTTGAATTGAAAACTTTGATGCTTTAGTAAATTCACTCTTGTTTTATACGCTAGGATTGCCTACAAAAAATTAGATTTGATTTAATTTAGGCTCAAGTCTAAGTACTTTTTAGTTCCTTCTTTCTCTAAAGGGAATCTAAGATCAATAAGGAGAATATGGGTTTTGAAATCAGATGAGTAAAGGTGAGAAGAATTATCCCTTGGATGAACTCTCCATGCATCTATGGTATTTTAATTCGTATAATAAAGTGAGAGAAAAAATTTTCCTCATTTTTATTTTTTTTCAAAAAAGAAGAGTGGAAATTGGATTTTATTTGAGAGATTTACATTCATATTATGAGTATTAAAGTTCAAAGTATTGATAATAAATATAAAAGGGTATATTAAAGTTTCATTTGGATTGTGTCTGTGTTTATTATAAATGTGTATGTCAATATTTATCTAGGATATTTGTGTGATGGATTATAATTATCCACCCAACACATGATGTAGATTTTGTACATGCTATTTGGAATAGTAGATCGATTTTCAACCAGTAATATAAAAGATAGACATTTAATAGTTGTTAATAGATTAAGGAAACATATATTCCTACATAAACATTTAGTTCAAATTATTTGAGTACGAACATAAAATTTTACAATTACAAGGAATGAATCTATTGGATAAATCAAAAAATATATTAATGAGTTATTATATATTTTTCTACAACAATGTTTAGTAGAGGAAAAGAAGGCTATAGTAGGCTACCTATATAGATGTTGTAACTAGTGAAAATAGAAATATGATTGGAGAGTTTGAAGAGCCATGATGTGTTTGAGCACTAATATAGTGTGATATTTAGAATAACTAATAAATTCATTATGTAAAAACAAGGTTTAGGGTTTTATAATGGATTTAGTTAAAAAGTAAAGTAGTTCTTGATAATACTATCACTTGTGTATATGATATTTATAAGTTCCTAGAAAATAAACTAAAGTAACTAAACATGTTTAATATATTCCCTGAAGGTTATTTTTTGTTTTAATGAGTGTTTAAGAGTAGTTTTATTTCATTTGAATATGTTCTACAGTGATCTAAAATGATTTAGAGTTAAAATCATACTTACATAAAGGTGGATCTGTAAAATAGTGTAGAGATGTGTAATGGTTCTTCATATGGTCAATTGAAATGGGAGTGAGGTTTATTTAACTTTTAATATGATATATTAATTTTAATGTTTGTTAAATTGGTGGGAATAGTTAATTAATTCATGTTCATTCAACTGTAACATTTAGTCGATAGGTCCCTCATGTGGTCACTCAGTAGTGACATTTGGTCTATAAGGGCACGACCGGTCAAAATGAATCCTCATTTTCAAAATCAAGGTTTATCTTCTATGGAGTTACATAATAGTCATTATTGACCTATATAATGGAAATATATGTTTTTATATATCTATATAAAGTTAGGTTTTTAATTCATAATTCTATTTTAAGATAGTTCAAAAACTGTGTAAAGAAAACATCTATATTTAATGGGTCATGAAAAGGTCTCTACAGGCTCATGGAAAGGTAACTCCAGTTATTTAAATACTTTGTAAGGATATTTATAAATACAATAGACCTATATAATGGTATATCGGATCTTTTAAAGGCTATTTTAGAGTAATTTGACTCTATATAATCGAATTACCAGGTTTTTAGTACATATATAAGGGTAAACAATACTTATGTAATGGTAAGACAATCATTTGTGAAGATACATAAATATAAATAAAGAGATTGTAGAAAAATATTTCTTAGATTTATATAAGGTTGATTCTGAAAAAAAAACTAAATACAAATTATTCTTATGTTTTCTATAAATGATCACAACCTCACCAAATGAGAATTATGATTCATGTGTAAAAATAGGTGTTCGAACCTACTTTTGAAGTATGTGATATATCTCTTATACTATGAGAGAATAGGAAAGAAGATAATAGAGATATTTTTCAGTGAGAAAAAATTATTTGAGTTTGAGAATAATATGAGGAGTACTATAGTCCAATAACAAGATGATGGAAGACTCTATAATAGATTCATTTGACTAAGAGAAAATTAAAGAATTAAAAAAAGATGAAAAAAGAAAGGGAACTCATTAAATTTTCTAAGATATGGTCATTGGAAGAAAATGTAAAATGATATCTTCACAGATTCCCATGTATATAAAATTGTATAAATTAATTATAAGATCGTGTTTATTTAATTAGTAATGAATATTTTATATTCCTATTTTTTGCCAAATTTCTATTGATGTAAGTATAAAAGAAGAAGAAAAATATAGAATGTATTAAGAGTGTTATTTTATTAGATAGCCAATATTTGTAGTGTATTATTGTGTGATATTTTAAATAACACTCTTGAATAAGGTAAAAAATAAGGATATGATATTATGTTGAGGATTTCGATTATGCAGGTATCTAAGCTAAAGGAATATGAATATATTCATATGAAATTCATTGTGATATAAGTCTTCTAAGATGAATACAGAATGACATGTCAACATTTTTTACATGGATTTAATTATTATTCTTGAGCCTTCTGTAATAGAGGATTTAATGATTTGAAATATCATAGGATCTCAAAGTGAGTGAGGACACTTAATGGAAATTTTCTATAGATTTATAAAGCTGAGGATCAAAAAGTGATTGTGTTATAGAGAATTCTTGGAGTTCTAATGTCATTTAAAAATACTATTATTGAAAATAAGGATATTCGTTTCATTACTGTAAAAGAATATTATATAAAACAATAGACCTAATTCCAATAATAAATTTAAATAAACACATTCATCTATATAGTGGCGACCATGGAGCCTATGAAACTCAGGGTATATAAGAATAACAGAGTGTGACTCCATAAAGATAGTGTGAAGTTATAGGATGATTTTTATGATAAGAAGGCACTTATAAGTTCAATTATACTCTAGTAGTGAAGGTTCATGAAGAACCACCCATTATAGTCACATTTATTATAGTGTAAAATCCTTTATTGGGGTGAACAGCCAATCAAATCAAAGAATAGGTCTTAGTGTAAAACCTTGTAAAAATATTGTCTTCTCTTTAATAGCTTAACATAAATTCATACAGTTGCATATTTCTAGGTAAAATAGAAAAACAAATTTCTATTCACTAACATAAATAAAGATTATAGTCTAAATTAGGTTAATGGTTCCAAAAAATGTAATTGGTTAAAAATGGGATGCACATAGTTTACCCCCATGTCTCAGCACTGATCTTATTGGGAATTTCAAAAACATTAGTTTATAATGGTATTTATGTTATAATTAATCTAATATAATATATTAGTTGGATCTTATGTTTTAAATAAATGACTAGGTGACTTAAAATTTTTTGTTGTGATATTTTACTAACCGTAAAAAAACATGGACATTAGTGTTCACAAGTAGATTTTTCAAATAATTCCAAGGCATAATCAAGTCATAAGGAAGTAATTATAATATATAATTAGAGGATGGGAGTGAAATGTCCCAAAAAAGAAATAAAAATATCATATATATTTTGTTTTTGGAATTCCATTGGTTATACTAGCATTCCAAGGACATATCATAATATAATATACATAAATATAATGAAGATATAAAGTTAACATAGCCAAGGGTGGATAGAGTATCAACACCCAATAAGTTCCTTACCATAACGGACCTATAATAATTTCTCAATGAATATCAAAATTCTATTCAATCTTTTATCATATTATTCCAAGAATATATCTAACCTATGTAATTTATATCATCATTATTCAGAAAAAATATAAAAAAACTTGAATATTATAGTTCATCCCAAATAACACATCATCGTATACTAATTATACTTATAAATATTTCATAAAGAGAAAAAAAACAAGTATTTCTGATAAAAAGTCATACGTAAAAATATTATAAGTATACATTAAAATATCTCTCAATTTTTTCAAGAAAATAATTTCTTATTTGGATAAAAAAAATAAGTTCTTTTTGACTCAACCACATCTAACTGATTCCCCATATATTGAAATAATATAATATTTTGGAATGGTTTCCTAACAAAACTTTTTATATTTGATTTCTATGCTTGGAAGAGAATGATTATATCCCCAATTGAATATTAAATAAACAAAACACAATTAAAAATAAATATCAAAAATACTATAAATGAATATATGAAATTAAAAGAATAAAACCAAGGTGTTATTTTAGATTCTTCATTACATTGAATGCTCAACCCTTTTACAGAAGAAATTCCAATAGTAATTTGTTATTTTAAAAAAATAAGAAAACTATATTCAAGGATTTGAGTTGTTTTTATGAGAAACAATAAACACAAAATAGTTTATAGTATACCCTACCATGTCTTCATGGAACTCTATATTCTGTGACTACTAGTTAACCAATCAGAATAATTATTGATGATGGATTTCAATAGTGGGGTGAAGAAGTGCAAGGGAGAACCCAAGAATGGAATCTAGCTAAGAATGAAAGGAAATTCCCAAATCACCCTATAATTAGGTTTTAATTTTGTATTTAAAAGATCAATTTAACATTTTTTTAAGAAAAAAAATTGGATTTATATCTTATACCTATTACACTACCCCAAAATCATCAATTAGAAGTAGTTTACAAAACAATCTCTAATCAAATTGACAAAATATTGGGGAGGTTTTTAAAAACCGCCAATAAAAGTTTTACATTGTTTTAAAATGTGATACCCCCCCCCCCCACAACTCTTCTCCCGCTCAACTGGTCAAGCCTTATCCCCCTTACCACTAGTATTCTCTAGCATCCATTATTGCCAGACCCCTTCATTTCCTACTCCACCAAATCTTTGTCTTCATTGAAGGACCCATTCTCCAAAGAGATACTCGTGCCCAAGACCGAGTTGTTGAACATCTTTCTCCTAAACTATCACAATCTTTGCTACCCCTATTCACCACCCCACCATTAATCCAACTCATCTCTAACCCTTCCCCATTATTGTTGGCCCTACACCATCAATTGTGGATCCTCAACCCATCTCCCAATGATAAGGAGATGGATAAAAAAATAAATATTTTCCTTAAGGTTGGGTATTGAATCTGTATCCATGATTATCTTTCTTCTGTTTAGTTTTTCTAGTTCATTATTTACTATGTTGAAATTAATGAATTATTGAGGGTCATTTGGCTGTATAGGACTGATGCGTCCCATGGATTTTTTTTACATCCAATATTTCTAGAAATCAGCCATTGTGTTTGATTATTTCTATGTTAATTATTTTTTGATCTTTTTTGGGTTCTCAGGTTTGTTTTAATGGAGGAGTGGGTGAGGTGTTGTTAAACTAGTATTGGTTTTGAATTTCTTTTATAATTTGTATATATTTTATTCTCTCAAAAAAAGGACTAGTCCATTTATTTGTTTTGTTATTTGGTTTAAAAGTGAAATTAACCAGTTTAGTTATACCAGTTCATTCATATACTAAATACATAATTTATCTTAAAACCAAAACTATTTTTGGGGAATATAGGTTCATCTGAAACACTCAGTGAATCCCAAGTCAAGGTGTTGAATATCTAAAAAATATTTTTTGTTTCTAGTTTTTAAATTCATAATTTTAATAGTTAATCAAAGAAATGTTTAGGATAAATTTTTAAAATGCCCAATAGTTTTTAGAAAGTGTATATCAAACATTGACGTTGGACTCCCTCTCATTAAAATTATTTATATAGATACTAATAATTGTTTCAGATTCACTTTTTTTCTATAGATGTCACTTTTAACATAACCTATCTAGTTCCTAACCTAATTTTGGGTCTTCCATTTGTTGATTCTTGGTGTATAAGGTTCATGATCCTCAATTGAGGCCAATCTATGGTATTATAATTAAATGTGATAAATTTCCATTGATTACAGGTTGTTTTTGGGTTTGTTATTTTATTTTGGGTCGATTTTAAATAGGGTTTTTTTATTTTTAGGTAAAACATTGTTCTCTAGCATGTCTTACAGCTTGTTAAGGTAGGACAGTGCCACTATTTTCATGGAAAATGAGTTTCAGGTAAGTGGCCCATTTTTTGGGTCTTTAATCCTTATAAAATTTCTTGATTTTATTTTTAAACCTTTAATTGGATATCAAATTATAATAATTATTATTTTTAAAATGTATTTGATGTGGAAATCAAGTTTCACTTGATTTACACTTCATTTCTAAGGTTCTTCTATAATTTAATGTTTTTTAAAATCCTACTTTAATTATTTTCTCAAACGAAATATTTTTTTAATGCTCGAACAACCTTCAATAAGTTAAATATTTTAAGAGAGTTTTTTTCTTTAAAAGTTGGGTTATCTCTAGCCATAAATTTTTTTATTAAAGTTATATGTTTTTAAACTATCTTTTAATATAAATAAATATATGTGTGTGTGTGTGTGTGTGTGTTCAAAACATATACATAAGTATACATATATGTGTCTCTATATAAAAATTCACTTGATAAAATGTGAATTTGTGCAATGTGATATATGTATATACATAAATATGTAAATTTAAATGGGTATATAATAAAAGGACTGTATTTTAACATTAATATTAATTATTTATTTGTTTTTATAAATTATTATATGAATTTTATAGATACTTGTTCATTTAATTCTTAATAAAATATTTTCTATTATCACTTGTTCTTGTTTGTTAAAACCTATGAAGAAACCTAGGGTTCTTGGGAAAGAAAATCTAAATAAGAAGAGTTCATCCACTATTATCAATGTCAGTAAATAATTATGTGACACCACATCTATCTAGAGATGTGTTATAAATCTAAATCCACTACTATAGTGATAGATAATTACTAGGTTCACCTCGACATAGTGACCCTATGGTGTTTCTAAAATGATATCTGTTTTAAATTAACGATTGTATAATTTTTATTTTTCTTCTACTTTAGATAATATTATCTATGATTAATTTAATTTTCTAATTTTAATTTTTTAGTACTTATATGACTATTTTTATTGCTACTAGTTTTGTGTGTGTTTTCAATTCCATTTACCTATTTTCATATTTAGTAATACATACATGTTTTATTTATTTTTAATAAATTGGAGAAACATTATGATATAAATGGAAAAAATCTGGATCACATTACTGAGGAACACGCCTCAATATGTTAAGGGTTTGGAGGAGTTTTTAGATTTTTAAATTTCCAATAAATCCGTCGATGGGAGAATAATATTTCCATGTCCTAAATGTAAATTTATAAGATGATTGAAGAGATATGATGTTTACAAACATTTTATACTTAAGTAATTATGCACTCAATATTTTTGTTTGATTTTACATGGAGAATCAACAGTTATAGAAAGTTTGAGAACTGATGTCAATCAATAGAATGATCTCCCAAATTCATTGAAAATGGAAAATGGAATAAATAAAACATTATAAACACTTTATTCATTATTATAAGACACAAAAATCAACATCAAAACTTATCAGAACCACCTGTTGAGGGTGCTAAAAATATAAACTTGACGCGGGATGTTTTGGGAATATAGAAACATTAAATCAAGATTGTAACATATCATTAGATCCTCCTTTTGATTATATACGGACTAATATAAGATAGAACTTCCCAGAGAAAACAAATATGTTTCATGGTTTAGTTGATAATGTGAATCAAGAGTTGTACGATGGATGTTTGAAATATTCAAAATTTTATTTTATGTCGAAGTTGTACCACATCAAATTCCTATTCTAAATTAAAAATAAGTTAATTCCCATTGTATAGAAATTTTTGTGTGATAAATTTCCTAGGGAAAAGATCCACGAGTCTTTTTATGATATGAAAAATGTTGTTAACAATCGTGGTCTTAATTATTCAAAAATACATGTGTGTCCCAATGATAATATGCTTATTTTGGGAAAGGATTCGAGCAGATAGGATTGCAAAAAAATTCTTCTAGATGGTGGTCTGTGGGTGATGTTGTAAGTCTTAATCAACATACTACTATAAAGAAGAAGAAAAGGAACACACCTGAAAAGGTTTTTCATTAATTTACTTTTAATACATGATTTCAATGATTATTCATGTCATCGAAAATCTTTGACCACATGAAGTGAAATTCAATAGATAATAACAATGATGGGTTAATGCGACATTCAATATATTCCCAATCATGGAATAAAATTGATTCATTACATTCATATTTCTCATCTGATCCTTGTAATGTGTGATCAGTATTTTTTACCAATGAATTCAACTCATTTTGGTATTTGAGTACCAGTTATATCATTTGGATGGTTGTTTTGATCCATTACATTATGCCTCTGTGTATATGTATGAAAAAAACTTCTTTTATCATTTCTAGGATTATTCCTTGAAAACAATTTATAGAAATGATATTTATGTATACTTGAAACTTCTAATTAATGAATAATTGGAGGTATAGAGTAACAGTGTTGATTCATATGATGCATCTTCCATAATAATGATCAAAATGAAAGAAACTCTAATGTGGACCAATAATAACATCCATAGACTTGGTAATTTAGCTGGTTAGAACACTTATACAAGTTTATATTGTCCTATTTGGAACTTTTTTTGAGACTAAATGACTACCTCATAGTAAAAAATTGTTATTCTTAGGTCATAAAATATTTATCATGCATCTCATTGATTTTGTGTTGTTTCTTTATCTTTAAACTATAGTAATCTATTTTGATAATACTTTTTGAGATTAATTTTTTTATAAAGTATGTTAGTGAAATTTTGATTCATGTGTTGTGTTTGTGGGTTTATAATGCCTGACTATGATGTAGGAGATGCTTCAAACATCATATATCTATCCATAGGTCCTAGAGTGAATCATATTTGTAGTTAATAGAACCCCAGAAGTATGAAAGGATTTGGTCTAATTTCTATCCTTAGTATAGAAGATGAAGTAAGTTCAATCCTCTGTTGTAGTTGTTCCATTTTAATTATTTCTATTCGATGAAAAGAGTCATGTTTACCTCATTTCCGCATTCTGACCCATGTGGGTATAATAGTTTACCTTGGCTATAAGGAAGTTTAGATGTCACATTTTCCTAAAAATACAAGTGGTTTTTTATCACCTACTGTGGGCCACTTTTGAACGGCCCTTGTATAAATTGGTTTCGGTTTCGGTAGTGCTCTTCTGGTGATGTGAGTGCTTGGGGTTTGTGGGAAGTGGTAAATGGTGTATCTGGTTATAGATTGAGTTCTTATCATGGGTTTCCCCTAGTTTTTGGAGATCATCATATGTAGGAAACCTCTAGTTTTGGTAGTGGTGTTTTTTTTCTTATGCTAAGGAAACTATATTAGATCTTGTTAGGAATTCCCTAGTTCTTGGTTGCGGTGAGGGTATTGTGTGGCTAGTACGATGAAGTTGTGTTAGTTACTGGTATCTCGTTTTTTTGAGTTTCTTGTAGTGGGGGTTTTAATTTAAGTCTTAGTAGTGTTGCTCAGCTCATATGGATAAGTTAGGTATGTTTGGGTTGGGGGTTCCCGCGTTGGCCCCCCTCCCTGGGGTGGTGTGTTTGGGTTTCAAGTTCTCATGCTAGTTGAGTTCTTATAGAGGGGAGAAACCTCTCATGTTCCCTCTTTCCTTTGTGCTACAGTTTCATTTGGATTAGTTAGGTGTGACTTCTATAATGAATAGTCACCCCAAGTTTATTATTCTCCTCTCTATTTTGATGGGGCATGGACTCAAATTTTGGTTAAATTTCATCTTGGTGACTTAGTGGGGGAAAAAGAATCAATGGTGGGGAGAATTGTCACACCCCAACTTTTTATTTTAATTATTTTCATTATTTTAATAAGTTTTAGTCTTTATTTTTAGTTTCTTTAGCTTGAAGGTTGAATGTTTTTAAAAAAAATTGAAGCCCTATTGTTGTTGCACAGTTAGCCCGTATGGTTAGGGGAAACCGTGCGGTGCCCATGCGGGTGCCCAGGTGGGTCCAAGGTGTGATTCATGACTTGTGCATAGATTATTAAATTTTTTGGTATGCATCTGTAAGTGGTATGTTTCGGGTGTCATGGATTGAGTGGGGTTTGTTCAAATTTGTGTTTGGCTTCTGGTAGACCATGTAGTCAGCCAGTATTTAAAATAAATAAAAAGAAAAAAAGGAGGAAATTAAATAATAGAATTTTTAATAATTATATTATTATTATTATTATTAATGATATTACAATTATTATAAATTAGTATGAATATTTATTATTATTATTATTACGAATTTTATTATTATTATTATACATTATTAATATTATTCTTATTATTATGTTTAGTTTTTTATGGTAAACCCTAGAGGGCCTCCCTCTCCTCTCCCCCTTCACTTCTCTCTGCACCCCCCCCCCATTACCTCTCCACCCTGTACGCACCTGTCCCTAGGCACACCACCCCACCTAGTATTGATGTTTTAAATATCAAATATATCCAGTATATATTCACTTTATACTATTCCATATCATTTGGAGATAAAAACTTAAAAGCACTGTTCATGGAGACGGTAGGTCGTATGTACGCATGAACGCTACTTCCATTTTTTGTCATATTAATGGAATTAAAAAAAATGAGAGATATATATATATTATAATTCCAGAATGATATCCATCATTTAGATTTAATATATTACATATATATATCCACAATATATATGTACTTATAATAGTACATAACATTTGGATATTAGAAATGAAATGTACCGTTCATGGAGATGGTAAGTCGTACGTACGCATGAACGCTACTTTCATTTATTTTTTTTGTATTCAATGGAATGAAATAATAATTATATAAAGGTATAAAATAATTCCAGTAATATATCATTTGTAATACCATTAAATCTATCATTATACGTACCACATATGGTATTAACGAATCAAATCACTTTGAGGGGGTGGTAGTCCGCACTTCCTAAAATGAAGATATCGGGTTTAACCATAATGGAAACCATAGAGGTATGCCATAAATGAAAAATACAGAAGCTTAAGGAAAACAGAAACATATTATATATCATATATAAACATAGTGACATCTTAATGTCCACCTTTGAGGGTGTTAAAAGAATAATGAACAATCATCGTTTCGTGAGGGAGAAATTAACCATCCACAGAAACAGTATGTTCTTTAACCATTAGATGTGGGGGTGTGTAAGTGTAGCTCTAAAACATCATATAACAACATCCTAGTATATTTAAGATACTGGAGTTGTTACAAATGAAATGAATAAAAAGAGTTTAGGGGGTTGGAGAAGCAAAATAATACAAAAGAACACAAGTGAAGACATTACCTTAAAATCGAGTATCTCTCTTTGATTTGAGATCAAAGGCTTCCTTGGGAAGACTTATGCCCAAAGTGAGGCTTCTAAAAGTAAGAGAGGGATGTGGAGAGACAAAATTATCCAGGGTTGGCCGATCCAAAGGCTTGAGAGGTGTGGGTAAGGTGGTAGAGGTGGAGGCCATTATAAGAGGAGAGGAGGGGCACTCTTGGAAAGTTACAAAATGTTACTTTATTTTCAAATGCATTTCGGATTTTAAAGGTCCCAAGTTGATTTATTTAGAGGATAAGGTGGTAAGGGTTCGAAATATAATCATCCAATAGGTCTTTTACAAGTGTATGTTATAGTTTTAACATTTTCTTTTCATTTTATTTAAATACTTTATTAATGAGGTAATCGCTGCATCATCATGATGTCATTAATAATTTAATTTATTTAATGTCTAAAAATTATAAAACAAATATCATGATGTATTAAATATTTTTATCATTATAATTAATATTCAAAGTCAAAAATAAGACTTGTATAACCTCATTTAAAATTTTTTTTAGTGAAACAACTCATGCTTGTGACACTTTTATTTTAACTTTAAATAAAAAGTTATTTATGTCATTTTCCAACCAAAGTGGCTCCATGGGGTCCCCAAGTTTACCAATGGATTGTCTTGGTCTGACATGACACATCCAATGAGTGTATGACATGTGTCTAGGTCATTTCATATTATTAAAAGATTATTTTTACCTTAAATTACACTAATTACCTCTAATCGCGATTAAAAACTTAAAAGTTACTATTCACCAAAAAATTATTTTAATCCCATTGAACCAAATTTTACATCTTAATGAAAACCATGTATGTTGGATATTTGAAATTCAAATCACAAAAGTGGTAAAGTTTCATTTAAATGAAAAATCAGTTTTTAGACTACCACTTAGTGGTTTCACTATTCATCAAAAATTGAAGTTTTTCAGAAAAATACCAAAAATTCACCCTAAGCTATAATTGATTTTCCGAATTCAAAAATGATGTCTATATTACAAAATTAAAAACATATATGTTGCATTAATTAATTTAATAATTAATTCCCGATGTCCAAACAAATAGCGTGTTTTTAAGAAACAATATCTATTAAAAGATTGACACTAGTTTAAGTCCAATTTCAAAGTGAAATTAATTCCAATGGCCACCATTAGATTAAATGGTAAAAATATATTCTAAATACACTTTAATATAAATTAAAAATATTATCTATCCATATAAATAAATCATATTAAAAGGAGGTTTTTAATTAAAATGCAACATTTTCAATAAAAATGATCTTTATCGGAAAAATAACAAAATTTTACACAAAGTAAATTTTGATGACCAAATTCTAAAGAAGGATTTTATTTTCTCAAATACAACATATAAAATTGTCAAAATTATATTTAAAAAGGGTTCTCCATCAAAAGGCGGTTAATAGACCATTTAAAGAATATTAGAAGATTTATGCTTCAAATTGGCCTCATTTGCATTTTAAGCCTCCAACATTTATTGGATAAAAGTAAAAATATTTGACAAACATATATAATCATTTTGTTGTTAGTTCTGTTCATTCTCGCCATTACAACGTCTAGGAGTTAACTACCTTTTAAAATAATATTATTTTTTTTATTAGAGTGCAATGTAAGATTCCCATGAAACTCAATGTTGCGTATTTGGTACGCCATCGAGCATAGCGTCCCCATTAAAGTAATATTAATATTTTATTCACAAATATGGATAAATATGAAAATGTCATATTCTTTATTTACCATGGGTGTTACATCCTTCCCCCATTTTGGGAATTGCATCCTCGCAATTTTAAAATTGGGCTTGGAAGCATCATTGAAAATCCCACATCGGGACAAGAGTCAGTAAAACTATCACTTTAAAAGAATGGGAGAGAAGTACAAATGTCACCTGAGTTAACCCATACTAGGATTACATGTAGGAAAACATGGATATGGAGTAAAAACAAAGGGTCGTGTTCTGAGGGAGAGTGATAGTAAACATGTCTAGTTAAAAATTAACCATAAGAAAATCACAAACTTGTGATGGTTTAAACGGTATTCGATTCCCCAGTAGGAAAATTTAACAGAAAACATTTTTGTTTTAAGTTACTCTTACTTGATGAATTTATTTTTGATATTAACTAAATCATAATGAAACATACTTACTTGTCACGTAGACTTTCAAATTTTACTAGATTCCATAATCAAACCAATATTTTTTCCAAAAGACGAGTATTTAGGAAGACTTGTTCACATTAAGAGTACTATAATCAACTTCTGGAGAATCAACTAATCCACAAAAGAGAACTATATATTTATCATTTCTTTAGACAAAAACCAAAACCATAATTTTTAGTATTAGATCAGATAATCAACAAAAGTATTATCCTTTATAAAAATAACATCTATTCTTAATCTCCAAAATTTGTCCAAAAAAACCCAAAGTTCAACGAAGACTATTCAATAAACAATTGTCCATAAAATTATTCAAAGTAAACCAAACTAAGATTGAAACCCAAATATTTTAAGGATTTAATCACATAGTCTTCCAAGTTACAAATTAACTTTTATCTCCAAATAACATCAGTTGCTCTAGAATTCTCATATTGAAATGTAATTAACCTAATCACATATCCTCCATGATTGGATAATCATTTCCATAGATAATCCAAAATAAAATTACTATTGATTCCTAAAATAATATAACTAAAAAGAATTAGTCAAACTAACCAGGGACTTCACATAGTCCAGTGGTAGGTGATAAATACCAGTCACACTTTGGTTGTGGGTTCGATTCCCGCAACTTTGTCAGATGCGACGGGTTGTCACATGGTCTGCGTGTTGTCCTTTTTCCAAAACTATATAATTCTTAAAAGATTTACCAAAACGATATAAAATCTTCAAAAATAATCATAACATATTTTAACCTCATGTTTATCTCATGCCTTTCATTTTCCATCATAACATATAATAACCCATAATTACCTCAAATGTAAGGATCATATAAACCCTAATGGTTACCTTTATAATTATTACATAAACTTCCACATCGATTGGTCATCTCGTACATGAAGCATTACAGAACATACCAAGGTTCAAGTGTTTGATCATGACTCCTTGGTAGTTGGTTTAGAACAACCACGAGTTTCTTCATTGAATCCCCCATTTCATCCAGTCTCTTAATCAGAGAACCACCATAGTTTCCTTCAAACCTATAGTCACTTTGGTTCTTGCTAGATCAATCCATTCACTAATAACAGAAATTCTCGTGTGAGTATATCAACAAAACCATCGTGTACTAATGAGTAAGATAAACACAAAGATATACTTACTCATTCACTTTATCTAAAACTAGGACCCTTTCTGAAATCCTAACAATTATGGTAATGTCACTTATGCCTAGAGAATACCCTAACCTCTAAAGTTATCTTCATCGACCTTTGATACCAATTATAAGGCCCCTGCCTTAAACCTTACTTAGTGTTGAATTAAATGAATAATTCACATTTAGGATCTTTTCAGGTTTATAGTTTTAGAGAATTAGATCATAAATCATGAATTACATTCCACATTTCAACAAACTGGTCACATAAAAGATAGTATTGGTTTTTCCCATCAACAGAAACATATTTAAAATAAAACATGGTGTCTTTCTTGATACATCCTTGACACTATCATCATATCATGCACCTTTCCCTTGACATGTGAAAAACATTTCAAAAACGTTGAATGAGCGTAAAAAGCTCAGTAAGGGATTTAAAAGTACGAAAAAAAAACCTTAGTCCTTGTATGAAATCATATTTTACTCATAAAACATAAGAATTTTAACATACCTCATCAAATCATGAATAAATCATAGAAATCATAAGGCATAAAGGTAACTTGAGCATTCATAACATTATTACATAGGGATTAACCCTCTTGGTTACGTTTGGAATACCCATCATAGTATATTCCCGAAATCTCTTCGGAGAAACATTAACGTTTAACTCCTTCACGTTACCCAATGCATTGGAGAGCTATATCGGGCTCACCCGCCCTTAGTTTATCACGAAACCACCCGTCTTCATAAACAATGCCCAAGAACAATAACATAATCATAGCACATAACTTAAGCATAAAGGAAAAATAACATTCCAATATTGCAATAACAATATAACATTTTAAGATATTGAAATAATGAATCCAATCTAAAATCCATTTTCAAAACCATTTAAAACATTTAATAAAGATATCTTTTAATCAAAGTGTCCCATACCACTTTGAAGATTTTAACATTTTAAATCATTAATATCCATATAAATCCTTAAAAACATTTTGAAAACAAGGATATTAATGAGAAATATTTATAAGAATAAATCATTAAAACATTTAAAATGATATTTTAGTTAAAGGGATTTTAACAAAATGAGAGACACTTGAATACAATAATTGAGGAATAACATTTAATAGAAACATTATAATATCATGAGAATAAAGGCATTAATTATATAATTTTCAAAAGGACAGTATATACACCATATGAGAGTGAATTTGTTCATAACAACAATGAAATCTAAATAGAAATGAAAAATGAGATGAAATCCCCTGTAAAAAAAGGTATACTTAAATTAAGGATAAATCAATCTCATAATTATGTGTGACAAATATAAATACACCCAATAAAAGTGGATATTAAGTGTAAAACAATCAAATGTCATTCACAATTATTCAAAAGATGACATATTCAATAACTACATGTTGAACCCAAAGAAATTTAAATTGGGTTAAGAAGTTCCCTTGGTAAAATTCGACACCCTAACGGCGTCACTTTAAAATTCAGAAAATGAATTTATGATAGATAAAACGGGTATCACATCACTTGGAAAAAAAACCTAAATCAATATGGATATAGAAGAACATATCCCAACATTACAGTATGTAAATTAAAATACCCAACAAAATAAGCCCTTCTAAAAGAGGAAGGTGAAAAGTTCCCTTACCGACTTGGGTATCTTTCGAAACATACACCCCATGAAAGAAGGACAATACAACATTGATTTAAATACTCATAAATGAAAGTATATTACACAAAGAGTAGAATAATAGGAAGTACATATACCACTAAAATAAAATTGAGGCAAATGTAGCATAAATCTCATGGGAATAAAAGTGAGATGAAAAATCCCTTACGAAAACTCGACAGCCTAGCGGCGCCACTTAAAACATCCAAAAATGGATTGATGAGATCAAATAGGGTCTCTTATAATATTAACATAAAATGTAAAGTAAGAGGAATATAAAATAACATCCCCCAACATAACAAATATGAACTTAAAATAAGTGACATAAAGGAGAGTACTGAAAAATAAAGAGAGAGGTTGGATCTTTTACGAAAATTCGGCAGCCTAACGGCGCCAATCAAAACTTCCAAAATGGATTGATGAGGGAAAATAGGCTCTCTCTTTATATGAACATAAAAATTACATTAATTGTAATATAAAATAACATCCCAATCATAATAAAGATGATCTTAAAAGGAATGACATAAAAGAGTGTACTTAAAAAGAAAGAGAGGGGTAGGATCCCTTACGAAAATTCGGCAGCCTAACGGCGCCAATCAAAACATCCAAAATGGATTGATGAGAAAAAATATGGTCTATAATAATATGAACATAAAAAGTACAATAAGTTTAATATAAAATAACATCCTAATCATAAGAAATATGAGCTTAAAAGGAATGACATAAAAGAATGTACTAAAAAAAGAAAGAGAGGGGTAGGATCCCTTACCTCGTGTCCAACATGAATCGATCATTCTTTAATCTCCTTAATAATAAAATTTGGTCAATTTATAATTTCTTAAGAACCTCATTTAAAGATTATTATTCACTTCATATCACATATTATAATGTTATAATAATTGGTTAATAAAGTGAGTTCATATCAGACGTTTTTGTCGATGTTCGGTACATGAGTAAAAATTGAACTTATTGGAAGAGAATTTTTCATGAAGTTATTTGTAAATAATATCCAGAATAGTAATATTGTATTTAATATAATATATATCCAGTATATATTAATTTTATACTATTCCATAGCATTTTGAGATAAAAAATTAAAAGCACCGTTCATGGAGACGGTAGGCCGTACGTACGCATGAACGCTACTTCCATTTTTTGTCATATTAATGGAATTAAAATAAAATCAGAGATATATATATTATAATTCCAGAATTATATCCATCATTTAGATGTAATATATTACATATATATGTCCATTATATATATTTACTTATAAAAGTACATAACATTTGGAGATAAGAAATGAAATTTACCGTTCATGGAGACGATAACTCGTATGTACGCATTAACACTACTTTCATTTCTTTTTTTTTGTATTAAATGGAATGAAATAATAATTATATAAAGGTATAATATAATTACAGTAGTATATCATATGTAATACCATTAAATCTATCTTTATACGTACCACATATGGTATTAATGAATCAAATCACTTTGAGGGGGCGGTAGTCCGCACTTCCTAAAATAAAGATATCGCGTTTAACCATAATGGAAACCATAAAGATATGCCATAAATGGAAAATACATAATCTTAAGTAAAACATAAACACATTATATATAATATATAAACATAGTGACATCTTAATGTCCACCTTTGAGGGTGTTAAAAGAATAATGAACAATCATCATTTCGTGAGGCAGAAATTCACCATCCACAGAAACAGTATGTTCTTAAACCATTAGATGTAGGTTTTGTGTAAGTTTAGCTCGAAGCCTTCATATAACAACATCCTAGTATATTTAAGATACTTGAGTTGTTACAAAATAAATTAATAAAAAGAGTTTAGGGGGTTGGAGAAGAAAAATAAAACAAAAGAACACAAGTGAAGACATTACCTTAAAATGGGGTATCTCTCATTGATTTGAGCTAAAAGGATTCCTTGGGAAGACTAATTCCCAAAGTGAGGCTTGTAGGAGTAATATAGGGATCTGTAGAGACAAAATGAGCAGGGGTTGGCTGAGCCAAAGGCCTGTGAGGTGTTCATAAGGTGGTAGAGGTGGGGCCTTTTATAAGAAGAGAGGAGGGGCACTCTTGGAAAGTTACAAAATGTTACTTTATTTTCAAATGCATTTCGGATTTTAAAGGTCCCACATTGATGTATTTCGAGGATAATGTGGTAAGGGTTATAAATATCCTCATATAATATGTCTTTGAAAATTGTATGTTACAGTTTTAACATTATCTTTTCATTTTATTTAAATATTTTATTAATGAGGTAATCACTGCATCATCATGATGTCATTAATAATTTAATTTATTTAATTTCTCAAAATTATAAAACAAATATCATGATGTAGTAAATATTTTTATATTTCTAATGAATATTTATATTAAAAAATATGACTTTTATAATCCCATTTAAAAATTGTTTTAGTAAAACAACTAATGCTAGTGACATTTTTATTTTAACTTTAAATAAAAAGTTATTTATGTCATTTTCCAACTAAAGTGGATCCATGGGGCCCCCATGTTGACCCATGTATTGTCTTGGTCGGCCATTACACATCCAATGGGAGTAGGACATGTGTCTAGGTCATTTAATATTATTAAACCATTATTTTTATCTTAAATTACACTAATTACCTCTAATCGCGATTAAAAACTTAAAAGTACTATTCACAAAAAAATTATTTTAATCCTATTGAACCACATTTTACAACCTAATTACAACCATGTATTTTGGATTTTTGAAATTAAAATCACAGAAGTGGTAATGTTTCATTTAAACGAAAAATTCGTTTTTAAACTACCACTTAGTGGTTTCACTATTCATCAAAAATTGATGTTTTTCAGAAAAATACCATAAATTCACTCTAAGCTATAATTGATATTCAAAATTCAAAAATGATGTCTATTTTACAAAATTAAAAACATATGTGTTGTATTAATTAATTTAATAATTAATTCCCACTGTCAAAACAAATAGCGTGTTTTTAAGAAACAATATCTATAAAAAGATTGACACTAGTTTAAGTCCAATTTCAATGTGAAATTAATTCCAATGACCACCATTAGATTAAATGGTAAAAATATATTCTAAATAAACTTTAATATAAATTAAAAATATAATCTATTCATATAAACAAATCAGATTAAAAGGAGGTTTTGAATTAAAATGCAACATTTTCAATAAAAAAGATCTTTATCAGAAAAATAACAAAACTTTACACAAAGTAAATTTTCATGTCCAGATTCAAAAGAAGGATTTTATTTTGTCAAATACAACATATAAAATTGTCAAAATTATAATTAAAAAGGGTTCTCCATCAAAAGGCGGTTAAGCGACCATTTAAAGAATATTAGAAAATTTATGCTTAAAATTGGACTCATTTTCATTTTAGGCCTCCAACATTTATTGGTTAAAAGTAAAAATATTTGACAAACATATATAATAATTTTTTAGTTAGTTCCATTCATTCCCGCCATTACAACAGCTAGGCGTTAACTACCTTTTAAAATAATATTATTTTTTTATTAGAGTGCAACGTAAGATTCCCAAGAAACTCGTTGTTGTGTATTGGGTACGTCATCGAGCATAGCATCCCCTTTAATGTAATATTAATATTTTATTCAAAAATTTGGATAAATAAGAAAATTTCATATTCTTTATTTACCTTGGGTGTTACATCCTTCCCCCCTTTTGGAAATTGTGTCCTCGCAATTTTAAAATTGGGCTTGGAAGCTTCATTGAAAATCCCACATCGGAACAAGAGTCAGTAAAACTATCACTTTAAAAGAATGGGAGAGAAGTAAAAATGTCACCCGAGTTAACCCATAGTGGGATTCCATGTTGGAAAACATGGATATGGAGGAAAAACAAAGGGTTATGATCTGAGGGAGAGTGATAGTAAACATTCCTAGGAGAAAGTTAACCATAAGAAAATCACAAACTTGTGATGGGTTAAACGGTATTTGATTCCACAGTAGGAATAGTTAACAGACAACATTTTTGTTTTAAGTTACTCTTAATTGATGAATTTATTTATTAGCTTAACTAAATCATAATGAAACATACTTACTTGTCACATATACTTTCAACTTTTACTAGATTCCTTAATCAAACTCATATTTTTTTTCCAAAAGACGAGTATTTAGGAAGACTTGTTCACATTAAGAGTATTATAATCAACTTCTTGAGAATCAACTAATCCACAAAAGGGAACTATATATTTCCAATTTCATTATAAAAAAACCAAAACCAAAATTGTTAGTATGAGATCAGATAATCCACAAAAGTATAATCCTTTATAAAAAGAAAATCTATTCTTAATCTCTAAAATTTGTCCAAAAAAACCCCAAAGTTCAATGAAGACCATTCAATAAACAATTGTCCATAAAATTATTCAAAGTAAAAAAAACTAAGAATGAAACCCAAATATTTGAAGGATTCAATCACATTGTCTTCCAAGGTACAAATTAACTTTTATCTCCAAATAACATCATTTTCTCTTAAATTCTCATATTGAAAATTAACTAACCAAATCACATATCCTCCATGATAGGTTAATCATTTCCATAGATAACCCAAAATAAACATACTCTTGATTCATAAAATAATATAACTAAAACTAATTAGTCAAAATAACTAGGTACTTCATGTAGTACAGTGGTAGGCGATAAATACCAGTCGCACTTTGGTTGTGGGTTCGATTCCCGCAGCTTTGTCCGACGTGACGGGTTGTCACACGGTATGTGTTTTGTCCTTTTTCCAAAACTATATAATTCTTATAACATTCCCCAAAACGAGATAGAATATTCAAAAATAATCATAACATATTTTAACCTCATGTTTACTTCATGCCTTTAATTTTCCATCATAACATATAATAACCCATAATTACCTCAAATGTAAGGATCATACAAACCCTAATGGTTACCTTTATAATTATTACATGAACTTCCACATGGATTGTTCATCTCGTACATGATGCATAACAGAACATACCAAGGTTCAAGTGGTTTATCATGACTCCTTTATAGTTGGTTTAGAACAACCACGAGTTTCCTCATTGAATCCCCCATTTCATCTAGTCTCTTAATAAGAGAACCACCACAGTTTCCTTCAAACCTATAGTCACTTTGGTGCCTGCTAGATCCATCCATTCACTAATAATAGAAATTTCAGTGTGAGTATATCAACAAAACCATCATGTACTAATGATTTTGATAAACACTAATATATACTTACTCATACACTTTATCTAAAACTAGGACCCTTTCTGAAATCCTAACCATTATGGTAATGTCACTTATGCCTAGAGAATACCCTAACCTCTAAAGTTATCTTAACCGACCTTTGATACCAACTATAAGGCCCCGGCCTTAAACCTTACTTAATGTTTAATTAAATGAATAATTCACATTCAGGATCTTTTTAGGTTTAGAGTTTTAGAGAATTATATCATAAATCATGAATTACATTCCACATTTAAACAAAGTGGTTACATAAAAGATAGTATTGGTTTTCCCCATCAACAAAAACATATTTAAAATAAAACCTGGTTTATTTCTTGACACATCCTTGACACTATCATCATATCATGCACCTTTCTCTTGACCTATGAAAAAATTTTCAAAAACTTGGAAAGAGAATAAAAATCTGAGTAAGGGATATAAAAGTATGAAAAGAAAACATTAGTCAATGTATGAAATCATACTTTACTCATAAAACATAATCATTTTAACATACCTCATCAAATCATGAATAAATCATAGAAATCATAAGGCATAAAGGTAACTTGAGGTATTCATAACATTATTACGTAGGGAGTAACCATCTTGGTTATGTTTGGAATACCCATCACTGTATATTCCCTAAATCGCTTCGGAGAAACCTTAACGTTTAACTCCTTCGCATTACCCATTGCATTGGAGAGCTATATCGGGCTCACCCACCCTTAGTTTATCACGGAACCACCCGTCTTCATAAAAACTTCCCAAGAACAATAACATAATCATAGCACATAACATAATCATAAAGAAAATATAACATTCCCATATTGCAATAACAATATAACATTTTAAGATATTGAAACAATGAATCCAATCTAAAAACCATTTTCAAAACCATTTAAAACATTTAATAAAGAGATCTTTGAATCAAAGTGTACCATACCACTTTTAAGATTTTAACATTTTAAACCATTAATATCCCTATAAATATTTAAAAAAATTTTGAAAACAAGGATATTAATGAGAAATATTTATAAGAATAAATCATTAAAACATTTCAAACGATATTTTAGTTAAAGGGTTTTTAACAAAATTAGAGACAATTGAGTACAATAATTAAGGAATAACATTTAATCAGAACTTTAAAATATCATGAGAACAAAGGTATTGATGATATAATATTACAAAGGATAGTATATACACCATATAAGAGTGAATTGGTGCATAACAACAATGAAGTCTCAATAGAAATGTAAAATGAGATGAAATCCCCTCTAAAGAAGGTATCCTTGAATTAAGGATAAATCAATCTCATAATTATGTGTGACAAATACAAATACACCCAATATAAGTGGATATTAAGTGTAAAACAATAAATTTTCATTCACAGATATTCAATGGATGAAATATTCAATAACTACATGTTGAACCCAAAGAAATCGAAATTTGGTTAAAAATTTCCCTTGGTAAAATTCGACAGCCTAACGGCGTCACTTTAAAATTCATAAAATGAGTTGATGAGAGAAAAAACGGGTATCTCATCACTTGGACATAAAATTTACATCAATAATTATATAGAAGAACATATCCCAACATTACAATATGTAAATTAAAATACCCAACAAAATCAGTCTTTTAAAAAGAGGAGGGTGAAAAGTACCCTTACTGACTTGGGTATCTTTCGAAACATACACCCCATGAAAGAAGGACAATACAACATTGATGTCAATACTCATAAAATAAAATATATTACACAAAGAGTAGAATAATGGGAAGTACATATACCACTCAATGTAAATGGTGGATGATGTAGCATAAATCTCATTGGAATAATAGTGAGATGAAAAATCCCTTATGAAAACTCAGCAGCCTAGCGGCGCCACTAAAAACATCCAAAAATGGATTGAAGAGATCAAATAGGGTCTCTAATAATATTAAAATAAAATTTACAGTAAGAGGAATATAAAAGAACATCCCCCAACATAACAAATAGGATCTTAAAAGAAGTGACATAATGGAGAATACTTAAAAAGAAAGAGAGAGGTAGGATCTCTTACGAGAATTCGGCAGCCTAACGGTGCCAATCAAAACATCCAAAATGGTGTGATGAGAGAAAATAGGGTCTCTCATCATATGAACAAAAAAATTAAAATAAGTGTAATATAAAATAACATCCCAATCATAAGAAATATGATCTTAAAAGGAATGTCATAAAAGAGTGTACTTAAAAAGAAGGAGAGGGGAAATATCCCTTACAAAAATTCGGCAGCCTAACGGCGCCAATCAAAACATCCAAAATGGATTGATGAGAGAAAATAGGGTCTCTCATCATTTGAACATAAAAATTACAATAAGATTAATATAAAATAACATCCCAATCATAAGAAAGATGAGCTTAAAAGGAATGACATAAAAGAGTGTACTTGAAAAGAAAGAGAGGGGTAGGATCCCATACCTCGTGTCCGACATGACATGATCATTATTTAATATCCTGAATAATAAAATTTGGTCAATTTATAATTTCATAAGGACCTACTTTATATATTATTATTCAGTTCATATCACATATTATAATTTTATAATAATTGGTTAATAAATTGAGTTCATATTAGACGTTTTTGTCGATTTTCGGTACATGAGTAAAAATTAAACTTATTGGAAGAGAATTTTCCATGTAGTTATAGGTAAATCATATCCAGAATAGTATTGACGTTTTAAATATCACATATATCCAGTATATATTCATTTTATACTATTCCATAGCATTTGGAGCTAAAAAATTAAAAGCACCGTTCATGGAGACGGTAGGTCGTACGTACGCATGAACGCTACTTCAATTTTTTGTCATATTAATGGAATAAAAATAAAATTAGAGATATATATATTATAATTCCAGAATGATATCTATCATTTAGATGTAATATATTACATATATATATCCATTATATATATGTACTTATAATAGTACATAACATTTGGAGATAAGAAATGAAATGTACCATTCATGGAGACGGTAAGTCGTACGTATGCATGAACGCTACTTTCATTTCTTTTTTTTGTATTAAATAGAATGAAATAATAATTATATAAAGGTATATTATAATTCCAGTAGGATATATTATGTAATACCATTAAATATATCTTTATACGTACCACATATGGTATTAACGAATCAAATCACTTTGAGGGGGTGGTAGTCCGCACTTCCTAAAATAATGATATCGCGTTTAACAATAATGGAAACCATAAAGGTATGACATAAATGAAAAATACAGAAGCTTAAGTAAAACATAAACATATTATATATCATATATAAACATAGTGACATCTTAATGGCCAACTTTGTGGGTGTTAAAAGAATAATGAACAATCATCGTTTCGTGATGCAGAAATTCACCATCCATAGAAACAGTATCATATTTAACCATTAGATTTAGGTGTGTGTAAGTGTAGCTCTAATAAATGATATAAAAACATCCTAGTATTTTTAAGATACTGGATTTGTTACAAAAGAAATTAATAAAAATAGTTTAGGGGGTTGGAGAAGAAAAATAAAACAAAAGAACACAAGTGAAGACATTACCTTAAAATCTGGTATCTCTCTTTGATTTGAGCTAAAAGGATTCCTTGGGAAGACTTATGCCTAAAGTGAGGATTCTAGGAGTAAAATAGTTATGTGGAGAGACAAAAGGATCAGGGGTTGGCCGAGCCAAATGCTTTAGATGTGTGGGTAAGGTGGTAGAGGTGGGGGCCTTTTATAAGAGGAGAGGAGGGGCACTCTTGGAAAGTTACAAAATGTTACTTTATTTTCAAATGAATTTCGGATTTTAAAGGTCTTACATTGATTTATTTCGAGGATAAGGTGGTAAGGGTTCGAAATATACTCATCCAATAGGTCTTTGACAAGTTTAAGTTATAGTTTTAACATTATCTTTTCATTTTATTTAAATCCTTTATTAATGAGGTAATCGTTGCATCATCATGATGTCATTAATAATTTAATTTATTTAATGTATAAAAATTATAAAACAAATATCATGATGTAGGAAATATTTTTATATTTTTGATTAATATTTATAGTCAAAAATATTACTTGTATAACCCCATTTAAAAATTGTTTTAGTAAAACAACTCATGCTTGTGACATTTTTATTTTAACTTTAAATAAAAATTTATTTATGTCATTTTCCAACCAAAGTGGATCCATGGGGTCCCCAAGTTTACCCATGGATTGTCTTGGTCGGCCATGACACATCCAATGAGAGTTGGACATGTGTCTAGGTCATTTAATATTATTAAAACACTATTTTTACCTTAAATTGCACTAATTACCTCTAATCGCGATTAAAAACTTAAAAGTTACTATTCACCAAAAAATTTATTTTAATCCCATTGAACCACATTTTACATCCTAATCACAACCATGTATGTTGGATTTTTGAAATTCAAATCACCAAAGTGGTAAAGTTTCATTTAAACAAAAAATCAGTTTTTAAACTACAACTTAGTGGTTTCACTATTCATCAAAAATTGAAGTTTTTCAGAAAAATACCAAAAATTCACCCTAAGCTATAATTGATATTCCGAATTAAAAAATGATGTCAATTTTAAAAAATTCAAAACATATAAGTTGAATTAATTAATTTAATAATTAATTCCCAGTGTCAAAACATAGAGCGTGTTTTTTAGAAACAATATCTATTAAAAGATTGACACTAGTTTAAGTCCAATTTCAAAGTGAAATTAATTCCAATGACCACCATTAGATTAAATGGTAAAAATATATTCTAAATACACTGTAATATAAATTAAATATATAATCTATCCATATAAATAAATCAGATTAAAAGGAGGTTTTGAATTAAAATGCAACATTTTCAATAAAAATGATCTTTATCGGAAAAATAACAAAATTTTACACAAAGTAAATTTTGATGACCAGATTATAAAGAATGATTTTATTTTGTCAAATAAAACATATAAAATTTTCAAAAGTATATTTAAAAAGGGTTCTCTGTCAAAAGGCGGTTAATCGACCTTTTAAAGAATATTAGAAGATTAATGCTTAAAATTGGACTCATTTGCATTTTAAGCCTCCAACATTTATTGGATAAAAGTAAAAATATTTGACAAACATATATAATCATTTTTTAGTTAGTTCCATTTATTCCCTCCATTACAATGTCTAGGCGTTAACTACCTTTTAAAATAATATTATTTTGTTATTAGAGTGCAACATAAGATTCCCAATAAACTCATTGTTGTGTATTGGGTAATCCATCGAGCATAGCATCCCCTTTAAAGTAATATTAATATTTTATTCACAAATATGGATAAATATGAAAATTTCATATTCTTTATTTACCTGGTGTGTTACACCATTTACTATTGTATATAATCCATGGTATCTAATATTTGATGGGGAAATCATGAAATTATCAAAAATTCAATCCAAAAGAAACATAAGAATATTGGAATTGTGGAATAAATAACTAGTATTGAGATTAAGTAGATACCTAAGTATTTTAAATTAAAATTTAATGATAAAGTAAAAGTTCAAACTTTCTTGAACACTCCCCCAACAAATTTATGGAAATCATACATGGTCAAAGGGAGATAGAAAGTGGCCAAGGGGAAGAATCAGTTTCTTCTAATTCTAAATTTTTTACTATAAAGAAGTATTCCACACTAATAATAAATAGTATAATGATATTATATATATATATCATATGGATAGACTAGTTGAAGGAATCTAGAAGGATATATCAAGAATAAAAAACTAAAACTATTATGCTTGCTCAAGTGAAGGAGCCGGTTTCCCCAAACTTGATAGATTTGGAAAAATAAATAGGTTTCAAGTATCAATATTTAAATATACTTTAGATACTCAAATAATATAAAATTTTACTGAATAGAGAGGTATCATCCCTAGTTATACAACTATGTTGTTGATAAAGTCCATTGTATTCCCAAATCAACTTTGATTATGTTTCAATGTTGGGGATTGAAGCTAAGGATTGAAGAAGGGTTTTTTTACTTATATAGTTGACATACTCCAATCATGAGGTGTATAAAAAATTTTAATTACCTATGTATAGTATAGTTAGTTAACACTTGTTTTTTCACTAATATAAGAGTGCACAAAAAAGATTTTGTCACTTTTTTTAGTTTATCAAAATTTCTTTTATTTGATATTGAAAAACCATGATAAAAAAGAAGTTTATTTTAATTGATTTAAAAAAACTATTTAAGATAGAGTCTAGATCAGTCTTGGATAGAGCTATACAATGTTATCATAGTTTCCATTTTTTTACCAATTTTTATTCTACTGACTTGAAATAGAGATCTTAATCTACCAATTTCTCTCCCCTACCTCATTGGATAGATGGTGATGGTGAGAATATTCATATCTGAAAATTTTAGGTTGTCATACCCTCCTTCATATGTTTAAGTGTGTTTCTATGATTCCTCTTTATTAATTAGAAAAATCCATGTCATTGTATTGTGACTCGAAAATTACCAATGGTTTCCATCAAATTATTATTCACATGCTAAAAAACATCAATAACACACAACCCAACCCTAATATATTCCATCATATATAAAAACAAATTGGGTAGAGGTAGAAATTGATCATAGACCAAGAGAATTAAAATAAATAGAATCAAAACCTAATCCAACTGCATTCATAATTTAAAATTTTAAATAAGAATTGGAATCATAAAGAATAAGAAATATTTTATTTTTTTAAAATTTAGTATAAAAACTAATTCTTTTAAAAATAGGCGCAATCTCTGCCTTTCCTGATCACTCACAGAAACTAACCCTCCATCTATAAGGAATTCAATTTGATTTGAGAGAGAGGATACATCACAAGAAAGAAAAAATGAAAGGAAATTAGTGAATTAAATCTATAGTAGGTCATCATACAAAGATTCCCCACATCAAGATATCCTCTTTCCAATCTCCATGGCCTATTATTTGTAGGAAAATATTACGGTCTTGAGGAATCATAATTGGACAATAAATTATTTCAGGAGATTCCAAGGGTTTATTGGTGATATTGAGGTTAAAAATAGGCAATCCTTCCATAATTACCATATAATATTCTAAATTTGAGTATTTTATGACTTTTCACATCACAAATAGTGTTCATGATGTATAATATATGGGCCCTAATATAATAAAGGAATGTATCATGATTTGACTTCTTGTCCTGTAATTCTTCAAGTTTTATTTCATAAATGACATTAACAATTTGAATTTTTTTTGTTTTATAATAGGTTTTCTCTATATCATCCTTTTTCTTCATTTACAATATTTAGATTTGGTCCTTGATATATTCAATATTCCAGTGTCACGCTAATCTACATTGTGTCATGGTTTGAAGTGTCTTTATCCTATATAATTCATTATTTTTTTCATTTTCCACAACTTTTTTTGTCCTTCCATAAAAAATAAAACAATTCAATAACAAAAAATTTAATTATTTAATGTTATATAATCAATATTTTTTATTTAGATAAATATTAAAAATATATATCTTTAAATATTCATAAAGGATGACCATCAAGGATACTAGATATTTCATATATACTTAAAATCAATAATCTATACATCCCTTATATAAATAAATGTTTGAGGTATGGTATTCACCCTCCCTACCTTATTATGGTGTTTATTTATATTATTTATCTAGTGTGAATTATTTTCTAAAATATGGGGAAGTATACTACTTTCACTAGAATATTATGATTTGTTTTGTTAATATGAGTGTTGGTTAATGAATATTCCATAAAATATTTTTTATAACCCATGATAAATGATAATATTAGTTGGAACCACATTGAGAAATTTGAATTGAAAACTTTGATGCTTTAGTAAATTCACTCTTGTTTTATACGCTAGGATTGCCCACAAAAAATTAGATTTGATTTAATTTAGGCTCAAGTCTAAGTACTTTTTAGTTCCTTCTTTCTCTAAAGGGAATCTAAGATCAATAAGGAGAATATGGTTTTTGAAATCAGATGAGTAATGGTGAGAAGAATTATCCCTTGGATGAACTCCCCATGCATCTATGGTATTTTAATTCGTATAATAAAGTGAGAGAAAAAATTTTCCTCATTTTTATTTTTTTTCAAAAAATAAGAGTGGAAATTGGATTTTATTTGAGAGATTTACATTCATATTATGAGTATTAAAGTTCAAAGTATTGATAATAAATATAAAAGGGTATATTAAAGTTTCATTTGGATTGTGTCTGTGTTTATTATAAATGTGTATGTCAATATTTATCTAGGATATTTGTGTGATGGATTATAATTATCCACCCAACACATGATGTAGATTTTGTACATGCTATTTGGAATAGTAGATCGATTTTCAACCATTAATATAAAAGATAGACCTTTATCTGTATATTCCTACATAAACATTTAGTTCAAATTATTTGAGTAAAAACATAAAATTATACAATTACAAGGAATGAATCTATTGTATAAATCAAAAAATATATAAATGAGTTATTATATAATTTTCTATAACAATGTTTAGTAGAGGAAAAGAAGGTTATAGTAGGCTACCTATATAGATGTTATAACTAGTGAAAATAGCAATATGATTGGAGATTTTGAAGAGCCATGATGTGTTTGAGCACTAATATAGTGTGATATTTAGAATAACTAATAAATTCATTATGTAAAAACAAGGTTTAGGGTTTTATAATGGATTTAGTTAAAAAGTAAAGTAGTTCTTGATAATACTATCACTTGTGTATATGATATTTATAAGTTTCTAGAAAATAAACTAAAGAAACTAAACATGTTTAATAAATTCCCTGAAGGTTATTTTTTTTAATGAGTGTTTAAGAGTAGTTTTATTTCATTTGAATATGTTCTACAGTGATCTAAAATGATTTAGAGTTAAAATCATACTTACATAAAGGTGGATCTGTAAAATAGTGTAGAGATGTGTAATGGTTCTTCATATGGTCAATTGAAATGGGAGTGAGGTTTATTTAACTTTTAATATGATATATTAATTTTAATGTTTGTTAAATTGGTGGGAATAGTTAATTAATTCATGTTCATTCAACTATAACATTTAGTTGATAGGTCCCTCATGTGGTCACTCAGTAGTGACATTTGGTCTATAAGGGCATGACCGGTCAAAATGAATGCTCATTTTCAAAATCAAGGTTTATCTTCTATGGAGTTACATAATAGTCATTCTTGACCTATATAATGGAAATATATGTTTTTATATATCTATATAAAGTTAGGTTTTTAATTCATAATTCTATTTTAAGATAGTTCAAAAACTGTGTAAAGAAAACATCTATATTTAATGGGTCATGAAAAGGTCTCTAGAGGCTCATGGAAAGGTAACATCAGTTATTTAAATACTTTATAAGGATATTTTTAAATACAATAGACCTATATAATGGTATATCGGATCTTTTAAAGGCTATTTTAGAGTAATTTGACTCTATATAATCGAATTACCAGGTTTTTAGTACATATATAAGGGTAAACAATACTTATGTTATGGTAAGACAAACATTTGTGAAGATACATAAATATAAATAAAGAGATTGTAGAAAGAGATTTCTTAGATTTATATAAGGTTGATTCTGAAAAAAAAACAAAATACAAATTATTATTATGTTTCTTATAAATGATCACAACCTCACCAAATGAGAATTATGATTCATGTGTGAAAATAGGTGTTCGAACCTACTTTTGAAGTATGTGATATATCTCTTATACTATGAGAGAATTGGAAAGAAGATAATAGAGATATTTTACAGTGAGAATAAATTATTTGAGTTTGAGAAGAATATGAGGAGGACTATAGTCCAATAACAAGATGATGGAAGACTCTATAATAGATTCATTTGACTAAGAGAAAATTAAAGAATTAAAAAAAGATGAAAAAAGAAAGGGAACTCATTAAATTTTCTAAGATATGGTCATTGGAAGAAAATGTAAAATGATATCTTCACAGATTCCCATGTATAAAAAATTGGATAAATTAATTATAAGATCGTGTTTATTTAATTAGTAATGAATATTTTATATTCCTATTTTTTGCCAAATTTCTATTGATGTAAGTATAAAAGAAGAAGAAAAATATAGAATGTATTAAGAGTGTTATTTTTTTAGATAGCCAATATTTGTAGTGTATTATTGTGTGATATTTTAAATAACACTCTTGAATAAGGTAAAAAATAAGGATCTGATATTATGTTGAGTATTTCGATTATGCAGGTATCTAAGGTAAAGGAATATGAATATATTCATATGAAATTCATTGTGATATAAGTCTGCTAAGATGAATATAGAATGACATGTCAACATTTTTTACATGGATTTAATTATTATTCTTGAGCCTTCTGTAATAGAGGATTTAATGATTTGAAATATCATAGGATCTCAAAGTGAGTGAGGACACTTAATGGAAATTTTCTATAGATTTATGAAGCTGAGGATCAAAAAGTGATTGTGTTATAGAGAATTCATGGAGTTCTAATGTCATTTAAAAATACTATTATTTAAAATAAGGATATTCGTTTCATTACTGTAAAAGAATATTATATAAAACAATAGACCTAATTCCAATAATAAATTTAAATAAACACATTCATCTATATAGTGGCGACCATGGAGCCTATGAAACTCAGGGTATATAAGAATAACAGAGTGTGACTCCATAAAGATAGTGTGATGTTATAGGATGATTTTTATGATAAGGAGGCACTTATAAGTTCAATTATACTCTAGTAGTGAAGGTGCATGAAGAACCACCCATTATAGTCACATTTATTATAGTGTAAAATCCTTGATTGGGGTGAACAGCCAATCAAATCAAAGAATAGGTCTTAGTGTAAAACCTTGTAAAAATATTGTCTTCTCTTTAATAGCTTAACATAAATTCATACAGTTGCATATTTCTAGGTAAAATAGAAAAACAAATTTCTATTCACTAACATAAATAAAGATTATAGTCTAAATTAGGTTAATGGTTCCAAAAAATGTAATTGGTTAAAAATGGGATGCACATAGTTTACCCCCATGTCTCAACAATGATCTTATTGGGAATTTCAAAAACATTAGTTTATAATGGTATTTATGTTATAATTAATCTAATATAATATATTAGTTGGATCTTATGTTTTAAATAAATGACTAGGTGACTTAAAATTTTTTGTTGTGATATTTTACTAACCGTAAAAAAACATGGACATTAGTGTTCACAAGTAGATTTTTCAAATAATTCCAAGGCATAATCAAGTCATAAGGAAGTAATTATAATATATAATTAGAGTATGGGAGTGAAATGTCCCAAACAAGAAATAAAAATATCATATAAATTTTTTTTTTGGAATTCCATTGGTTATACTAGCATTCCAAGGACATATCATAATATAATATAGATAAATATATTGAAGATATAAAGTTAACATAGCCAAGGGTGGATAGAGTATCAACACCCAATAAGTTCCTTACCATAACGGACCTATAATAATTTCTCAATGAATATCAAAATTCTATTCAATATTTTATCATATTATTCCAAGAATATATCTAACCTATGTAATTTATATCATCATTATTCAGAAAAAATATAAAAAAACTTGAATATTATAGGTCATCCCGAATAACACATCATCGTATACTAATTATACTTATAAATATTTCATAAAGAGAAAAAAACAAGTATTTCTGATAAAAAGTCATACGTAAAAATATTATAAGTATACATTAAAATATCTCTCAATTTTTTCACGAAAATAATTTCTTATTTGGATAAAAAAATAAGTTCTTTTTGACTCAACCACATCTAACAGATTCCCCATATATTGCAATAATATAATATTTTGGAATGGTTTCCTAAAAAAACTTTTTATATTTGATTTCTATGCTTGGAAGGGAATGATTATTTCCCCAATTGAATATTAAATAAACAAAACACAATTAAAAATAAATATCAAAAATACTATAAATGAATATAGGAAATTAAAAGAATAAAACCAAGGTGTTATTTTAGATTCTTCATTACATTGAATGCTCAACCCTTTTACAGAAGAAATTCCAATAGTAATTTGTTATTTTAAAAAAATAAGAAAACTATATTCATGGATTTGAGTTGTTTTTATGAGAAATAATAAACACAAAATAGTTTATAGTATAACCTACCATGTCTTCATGGAACTCTATATTCTGTGACTACTTGTTAACCAATCAGAATAATTATTGATGATGGATTTCAATAGTGGGGTGAAGAAGTGCAAGGGAGCACCCAAGAATGGAATCTAGCTAAGAATGAAAGGAAATTCCCAAATCACCCTATAATTAGGTTTTAATTTTGTATTTAAAAGATCAATTTAACATTTTTTTAAGAAAAAAATTGGATTTATATCTTATACCTATTACACTACCCCAAAATCATCAATTAGAAGTAGTTTACAAAACAATCTCTAATCAAATTGACAAAATATTGGGGAGGTTTTTAAAAACCGCCAATAAAAGTTTTACATTTTTGTAAAATGTGATACTCCCCCCCCCCACAACTCTTCTCCCCCTCAACTGGTCAAGCCCTATCCCCCTTACCACTAGTATTCTCTAGCATCCATCATTTCCAGACCCCTTCATTTCCTACTCCACCAAATCTTTGTCTTCATTGAAGGACCCATTCTCCAAAGAGATACTCGTGCCCAAGACCAAGTTGTTGAACATCTTTCCCCTAAACTATCACAATCTTTGCTACCCCTATTCACCACCCCACCACTAATCCAACTCATCTCTAACCCTTCCCCATTATTGTTGGCCCTACACCATCAATTGTGGATCCTCAACCCATCTCCCAATGATAAGGAGATGGATAAAAAAATAAATATTTTCCTTAATGTTGGGTATTGAATCTGTATCCATGATTATCTTTCTTCTGTTTAGTTTTTCTAGTTCATTATTTACTATGTTGAAATTAATGAATTATTGAGGGTCATTTGGCTGTATAGGACTGATGCGTCCCATGGATTGTTTTTACATCCAATATTTCTAGAAATCAGTCATTGTGTTTGATTATTTCTATGTTAATTATTTTTTGACCTTTTTTGGGTTCTCAGGTTTGTTTTAATGGAGGAGTGGGTGAGGTTTTGTTAAACTAGTATTGGTTTTGAATTTCTTTTATAATTTGTATATATTTTATTCTCTCAAAAAAAGGACTAGTCCATTTATTTGTTTTGTTATTTGGTTTAAAAGTGAAATTAACCAGTTTAGTTATACCAGTTCATTCATATACTAAATACATAATTTATCTTAAAACCAAAACTATTTTTGGGGAATATAGGTTCATCTGAAACACTCAGTGAATCCCAAGTCAAGGTGTTGAATATCTAAAAAATATTTTTTGTTTCTAGTTTTTAAATTCATAATTTTAATAGTTAATTAGAGAAATGTTTAGGATAAATTTTTAAAATGCCCAATAGTTTTTAGAAAGTGTATATCAAACATTGACGTTGGACTCCCTCTCATTAACATTATTTATATAGATACTAATAATTGTTTCAGATTCACTTTTTTTCTATAGATGTCACTTTTCACATAACCTAGCTAGTTCCTAACCTAATTTTGGGTCTTCCATTTGTTGATTCTTGGTGTATAAGGTTCATGATCCTCAATTGAGGCCAATCCATGCTATTATAATTAAATGTGATAAATTTCCATTGATTACAGGTTTTTTTTGGGTTTGTTATTTTATTTTGGGTCGATTTTAAATAGGGTTTTTTTATTTTTAGGTAAAACATTGTTCTCTAGCATGTCTTACAGCTTGTTAAGGTAGGACAGTGCCAATATTTTCATGGAAAATGAGTTTCAGGTAAGTGGCCCATTTTTGTGGGTCTTTAATCCTTATAAAATTTCTTGATTTTATTTTTAAACCTTTAATTGGATATCAAATTATAATAATAATTATTTTTAAAATGTATTTGATGTGGAAATAAAGTTTCACTTGATTTAAACTTCATTTCTAAGGTTCTTCTATAATTTAATGTTTTTTAAAATCCTACTTTAATTATTTTCTCACATGAAATATTTTTTTAATGCTCGAACAACCTTCAATAAGTTAAATATTTTAAGAGAGTTTTTTTCTTTAAAAGTTGGGTTATCTCTAGCCATAAAACTTTTTATTAAAGTTATATGTTTTTAAACTATCTTTTAATATAAATAAATATATATATATGTGTGTGTGTGTGTGTGTTCAAAACATATACATAAGTATACATATATGTGTCTCTGTATAAAAATTCACTTGATAAAATGTGAATCTGTGCAATGTGATATATGTATATACATAAATATGTAAATTTAAATGGGTATAATAATAAAAGGACTGAATTTTAACGTTAATATTAATTATTTATTTGTTTTTATAAATTATTATATGAATTTTATAGATACATGTTCATTTAATTCTTAATAAAATATTTTCTATTATCACTTGTTCTTTTTTGTTAAAACCTATGAAGAAACCTAGGGTTCTTGGGAAAGAAAATCTAAATAAGAAGAGTCCATCCACCACTATCAATGTATGTAAATAATTATGTGACACCACCTGTATCTAGAGATGTGTTATAAATCTAAATCCACTACTATAGTGATAGATAATTACTAGGTTCACCTCGACATAGTGACCCTACGGTGTTTCAAAAATGATATCTGTTTTAAATTAACGATTGTATAATTTTTATTTTTCTTCTACTTTAGATAATATTATCTATGATTAATTTAATTTTCTAATTTTAATTTTTTAGTACTTATATGACTATTTTTATTGCTACTAGATTTGGGTGTGTTTTCAATTCCATTTACCTCTTTTCATATTTAGTAATACATACATGTTTTATTTATTTTTAATAAAGTGGAGAAACATTATGATATAAATGGAAAAAATCTGGATTACATTACTGAGGAACACGCCTCAATATGTTAAGGGTTTGGAGGAGTTTTTGGATTTTCAAATTTCCAATAAATCCGTCGATGGGAGAATAATATTTCCATGTCCTAAATGTAAATTTATAAGATGATTGAAGAGATATGATGTTTACAAACATTTTATACTTAAGTAATTATGCGCTCAATATTTTTGTTTGATTTTACATGGAGAATTAACAGTTATAGAAAGTTTGACAACTGATGTCAATCAATAGAATGATCTCCCAAATTCATTGACAATGGAAAATGGAATAAATAAAACATTATAAACACTTTATTCATTATTATAAGACACAAAAATCAACATCAAAACATATCAGAACCACCTGTTGAGGGTGCTAAAAATAGAAACTTGACGCGGGATGTTTTGGGAATATAGAAACATTAAATCAAGATTGTAACATATCATTCGATCCTCCTCTTGATTATATACGGACTAATATAAGATAGAAATTCCCAGAGAAAACAAATATGTTTCATGGTTTAGTTGATAATGGGAATCAAGAGTTCTACGATGGATGTTTGAAATATTAAAAATTTTATTTTATGTTGATGTTGTACCACATCAAATTCCTATTCTAAATTAAAAATAAGTTAATTCCTATTGTATAGAAATTTTTGTGTGATAAATTTCCTAGGGAAAAGATCCATGAGTCTTTTTATGATATGAAAAATGTTGTTAACAATCTTGGTCTTAATTATTCAAAAATACATGTGTGTCCCAATGATAATATGCTTATTTTGGGAAAGGATTCGAGCAGATAAGATTGCAAAAAAATTCTTCTAGATGGTGGTCTGTGGGTGATGTTGTAAGTCTTAATCAACATACTACTATAAAGAAGAAGAAAAGGAACACACCTGAAAAGGTTTTTCATTAATTTACTTTTAAGACTTGATTTCAATGATTATTCATGTCATCGAAAATCTTTGACCACATGAAGTGAAATTCAATAGATAATAACAATGATGGGTTAATGCGACATTCAATATATTCCCAATCATGGAATAAAATTGATTCATTACATTCATATTTCTCATCTGATCCTTGTAATGTGTGATCAGTATTTGTTACCAATGAATTCAACTCATTTTGGTATTTTAGTACCAGTTATATCATTTGGATGGTTGTTTTGATCCATTACATTATGCCTCTGTGTATATGTCTGAAAAAAACTTCTTTTATCATTTCTATGATTATTCCTTGAAAAAAATTTATAGAAATGATATTTATGTATACTTGAAACTTCTAATTAATGAATAATTGGAGGTATAGAGTAACAATGTTGATTCATATGATGCATCTTCCATAATAATGATCAAAATGAAAGAAACTCTAATGTGGACCAATAATAACATCCCTAGACTTGGTAATTTAGCTGGTTAGAACACTTATACAAGTTTATATTGACCTATTTGGAACTTTTTTTTGAGACTAAATGACTACCTCATAGTAAAAAATTGTTATTCTTAGGTCATCAAATATTTATCATGCATCTCATTGATTTTGTGTTGTTTCTTTATCTTTAAACTATAGTAATCTATTTTGATAATACTTTTGGAGATTAATTTTTTTATAAAGTATGTTAGTGAAATTTTGATTCATTTGTTGTGTTTGTGGGTTTATAATGCTTGACTATGACGTAGGAGATGCTTCAAACATCATATATCTATCCATAGGTCCTAGAGTGAATCAGATTTGTAGTTAAGAGAACCCCAGAAGTATGAAAGGATTTGGTCTAATTTCTATCCTTAGTATAGAAGATGAAGGAAGTTAAATCCTCTGTTGTAGTTGTTCCATTTTAATTATTTCTATTCGATGTAAAGAGTCATGTTTACCTCATTTCCGCATTCTGACCCATGTGGGTATAATATTTTACCTTGGCTATAAGGAAGTTTAGATGTCACGTTTTCCTAAAAATCCTAGTGGTTTTTTATCACCTAGTGTGGGCCACTTTTGAATGGCCCTTGTGTAAATTGGTTTCGGTTTCGGTAGTGCTCTTCTGGTGATGTGAGTGCTTGGGGTTTGTGGGAAGTGGTAAATGGTGTATCTGGTTATAGATTGAGTTCTTCTCATGGGTTTCCCCTATTTTATGGAGATCATCATATGTAGGAAACCTCTAGTTTTGGTAGTGGTGTTTTTTTGCTTATGCTAAGGAAACTATATTAGATCTTGTTAGGAATTCCCTAGTTCTTGGTTGCGGTGAGGGTATTGTGTGGCTAGTACGATGAAGTTGTGTTAGTTACTGGTATCTCGTTTTTTTGGGTTTCTTGTAGTGGGGGTTTTCATTTAAGTTTTAGTAGTGTTGCTCAGCTCATATGGATAAGTTAGGTATGTTTGGGTTGGGGGTTCCCGCGTTGGCCCCCCTCCCTGGGGTGGTGTGTTTGGGTTTCAAGTTCTCACGCTAGTTGAGTTCTTATAGAGGGGAGAAACCTCTCATGTTCCCTCTTTCCTTTGTGATACAGTTTCATTTGGATGAGTTAGTTGTGACTTCTAGAATGAATAGTCACCCCAAGGTTATTCTTCTCCTCTCTGTTTTGATGGGGCATGGACTCAAATTCTGGTTAAATTTCAGCTTGGTGACTTAGTGGGGGAAAAAGAATCAATGGTGGGGAAAATTGTCACACCCCAAATTTTTATTTTAATTATTTTCATTATTTTAATAAGTTTTAGTCTTTATTTTTGAGTTTCTTTAGCTGGAAGGTTGAATGTTTTTAAAAAAAATTGAAGCCCTATTGTTGTTGCACAGTTAGCCCGTATGGTTAGGGGAAACCGTGCGGTGCCCATGCAGGTGCCCAGGTGGGTCTAAGGTGTGATTCATGACTTGTGCATAGATTATTAAATTTTTTGGTATGCATCTGTAAGTGGGATGTTTCGGGTGTCCTGGATTGAGTGGGGTTTGTTCAAATTTGTGTTTGGCTTCTGGTAGACCATGTAGTCAGCCAGTATTTAAAATAAATAAAAAGAAAAAAAAGAGGAAATTAAATAATAGAATTTTTAATAATTATATTCTTATTATTATTATTATTATTAATGATATTACAATTATTATAAATTAGTATGAATATTTATTATTATTATTATTAAGAATTTTATTATTATTATACATTATTAATATTATTGTTATTATTATGTTTAGTTTTTTATGGTAAACCCTAGAGGGCCTCCCTCTCCTCTCCCCCTTCACTTCTCTGTGCACCCCCCCCCCCATTACCTCTCCACCATGTACGCACCTATCCCTAGGCACACCACCCCACCTAGGGCAGCCCTCCTCTTTGGCTTCTCTCCCTCGTGCGACCCCACTAACTCCCTACTCTTACTCACGTGACCCAGTCAGTACCCCTCTCTCCCCTGCATGACCCCTCCGGTAACCTCCTCTCTAGTACATGGACACATCGGTGCCACACTTCTCTTCGATGTGAAACCTCATCGTCACACACCTCCTTCGGCGGCAGCTCCCCCTTTGTTAGTCTCTTCCTCCTTCTCTTGGTTTGGGGTTCTTCCTTAGTGGGGTGTTTGGTTTAACCAAACCCTAAATACTAGGGTTTGATTTTTTGGTTTTATTCCTAAAACTTTGGGTTCCATATTTATGGTTTAGGTTTTATTTAGCATTCCTTGGGTTTAGTTGAGGTGTGATTGAGGTTTCACACCATTTTACAAAAGCTTTTCATCATTTGAGGTAGGATCCCTCAACAGATTTCTTTTATATTTCAAGTTCCATTGATTTCCTATTTTTTCACCTTCCTTGATTGTTAATTAGTGATATATTATTTTTAGAATATTTTTTCATGTGAAATAGGGTGTTTTATTTGATTATTTTGTATATTTTGTGTAATTTTGTTGAATTGTGCACACCATGTGTTTGTTAAATAGCCCAGTTGGCCTTTTCATGTGTTTTAAGATTTTTAGAAGTATTTTTGATCATGTAAATGTATTTGTGATGCCAAAATGGTGGTTGGTGTTTCTGAAATGGGTTTTTTCGGAACAAGTTCTTGATGGAATGCCTCTTTGTCCCTTGTAAATATGTTTTATACATAAATTTTTGGTATCATTCATTAAATGAGTTTCCAAATGAGTGTTTGGTTTTAAAAAAGGTTTGTGCATGGGTATTTTTTGGAAAGTTTTTTTTAATTCAAATGAGGGCTGATTAACACTTTTTTGTGGTTTCTTTTAGAAACCCCTTGTTGTAAAAGGTCATTTTCCTTATGGTGGATAAAGAGGTGGGAATTTCCTCATTTTGGGACTCCAATTGTGTACTAATTATTTTAAGTCAAGGGGATACTCTTTAAGGAGGCTGGTGGGGTACCGATTTTGGGATTATGTGATGACATGTGTATATGGATTATTTTGTGTATTGTTTGGAACACCCCTTTTTGAACATAACAAGGGAACCTAGCATATCAAAGATGAACTCTAAGATTGTTTTATGCATTAGTATAGGTTATGTTCTAGCTAGTGGCCCATAGTAGGGGTATTTTTATTATTATTTCTATGGGATCGGTCCCCTCAGTTAGGCAAGGTAGAGTGATGATTGAGTGTTTGTGCATTATGATGTCATCGAGTAGGGAATGAATTCAGTATGACTCACATGTATAGTATGTTTTAGTTCTCCTATGAGTTCCAATATATTCTCATGTTTCTCCTATACAAGTATAGTTAATTCCATTTCCTTTATTTTGTATAATTATATTTCTTTTACTTAATTTTGGTGATTTCATTCAAAATGAGGAATGTGTGGCTTGTTATAATGTTTCTTAATGAGAGTGTTTTAAATGTACAAGTATTTTCCCTTTTTCACTAATACGAAAAATGGGCATTTCTAACTCGGTCCCTCTTTCCCTTATTCCATTGAGACTTAGTTTAAAAAATGAGGTAAATGGATTTTTATGTGATTTAATTAATTTGAAATGAAAATTGTGGAAAACCTATATTTATAAATTGTATTTCAAACCTGAAAATCAATGTTTCATTATTTAAAGGGTGTTAATTGGGAATATATTTATTTGGGCCTACCTACTGAGTTTTAATACTCATGACTATAATATATTCTTGTTTTTAGTTTCTTCTTTAGGTTCCAGCTTTGGTTCGATCACCTCAGGCGATGTTTGGTATTGGATTTGAGGGTGACTCTATAGGTCACATGTAGATGTTGTGGTTGCATATTCTATTTGGGTTTCCTTCTATAGTTTTTTGTCTAGTTTTTTTATTTTCATTTGAAATGTGAATTATTTGAAAAAAAGGAATTCATGTTTATCTTAGTTGATATTCCTTTATTTGTATGATTTTGTTTATTTTATTGGGAAAAACCACTCCCATTATCTCTAATGATTCCCTTGGTGCTTGTTGCTAGCCTAGGGGATTGGGAACGCCTCTTGGGCCTTTCCACAGATCATCTCGGGTGACCGATTTAGGGTTGACTCAGCTTGGTTCGTGACATCACTTCTTTGTATTAATATAGAGGGGTTGTAATAAAATTTTAAGAGTTTTATGTTTGGAATTCACTTTTTTAAAAGTGATACAATGATATAAAACATATAAATTTCATTCCTCATTCTCGGTGTAGTGACACTAACCTAGATACTCATTGATGAAAATGTATTAAAATGGGTATAACATTTTGTATGATTTACCATGAGTCTTGGATGGCAATATGGTCATACATATACTTCTATAGTTCCATATTAATGGTATAAATCATGGTATATGATAGATAAGATATATGTGATATCACATTTTTGTTTTCTTATATATAACAATCGGTTTTCTTCCGTAACGAATCATTAAAATGATTTATTTATTAATTCAAAGATATCTCATGATTATTTGAAGTGTTAAAATAATCATATCCTCAATGGGAATATGTTACTATAATATATGAAGTATATAATAGTTGGTATAAAATGCTCAGATCCCTTATCTACTCCATTCATTGAATGAAGGTTTCCTATATAAGGGGTGAGATCCCCTTTTTGGTTGTAACAAAATAGTTTCTATACTTTTCTAAATATATCTTTTCCGCCCTATTCACCTTTCATCTTCTTCGAGAACTATCTTACACATATTTGGTGTGTGTTGGTCCTTTCATTATGAACAAGGATCCCGATAGAAATTGTACCACCTTTAGAGGTGAAATTTATTTGGATGTATTATGGTGATCCTAGCCAAGAATACTCCATCAAAGAGCATAATATTGATTTCACTCTAATTAACATATGCATATTTTTTCGTTATATTGTACTTTTGTTATGTTGATGATTGATCGGAAATTGTATTTGTTTTTTCCACTACCATGATTTTTTTATGATCTTATAAAACCCATTAGTGGTATCAAATACATGTTAATCGACAAATCAATATGTTATATTATTATTTCAAGGAATAACATGTTTATTATAACCTATATAAGACCATATCATAGTGCACGATATGAAATTGATGAATTTTATTTGCTATATTTCTTTGATTTTTTATATAAGACATCATAACTCTATTTTCTATTAGTTATGTGGTTAAACTGGTGTATATCTTAAAACACGGTAAAGACAAAACATGTGGTTTTTTATGATGTAGGTTATTATATAAGAGATATCATAGGTTATGGATGAAATATGGTTGAGAAAAACATATCATCATGTTATAAATATGACATATTGTATATCATAAAATATGAATCGATATGTAAGGGAATTCTAATTTATGGTTTACTTTTAAATATGGTTAACCCAATATATAAGATTCATTTATTTTTCTGAATAATTACTCTTATGTATGGTCAACCCCATACATAAAGGTATTTTATTTTATTGAAAATTTTATATTTAATGGTCATTACCCATACATAAGGGTTGGTCCATCTTTAATTTTCTAAACAAATGGGTTCTGAGAAACATCAATCATCAATTATGATTGATTATGCACACTCTATAAATCAAAAAACATGGTATAACCAAAAAGGTTAAAATCATAGTTTGAGTAAAATTGTTAATATTTTATAAAAGACATGTTTTTAGTGTTATAAATATGTTATTTTCATGCCAAAAAATATGAAATAATTATATTTATATCACATGTTTTTTAAATAAATAATGTTTTTTATTTTTTATTCATTTTCAACATTCATGTTTATAAATTTTTTTTAAAATTTGGTTATTATATATGAATAAATTTATCTTATTAGTATATTCTTATAAATTTTCATTTCATACATTACATACTAGTAATGAAAATAAAATATTTGTCTTTCATCTACCTCGACCTCAGTTTATAATGAGTTTTAGTAGATTGAAGGTAGTTATTGAGTAATGTTTATACGAATTTGGTATTATAGTTATGATGAATTTTACTCTCTCATGAGTATAGTATCTTTGTGTAGATAAAATTTGGATCGGACTTCCCATTGTCCTCGAGGCTTATGCCTTATTCTGTAAAGGTAGGGGTTGGTTATATGTGGCATTAGACATATTCTTGTAGAGAATATCATTTTCATATAATTCTAATTTGTTACATGAAATGTTCATTTACCTTATAAATAGTATACATTTAGATATGTATGAATATGTTTTTTTATTTTTTTGTTGGTAACACAAACTATCATTTCTGTAAAGAATTACACATTGATAAAGGTTTAATAAGTTAATTTGGTGGATGGAATAAGGATTCCAAAACTAAATTTTTTGAATCATGCATACATAAAAGAATGAAACATGAGATATTAATGATTTAATGTAATGAAATAGTTATGAATTTAATACTCATATTACATATAATAAATTAGTGATACGTTGAAAAGAATACTCAAATAATAATTGTAATATTACTTCCAAAGGAAACATGTCAAAACCACCATCACAAAACAGGGTAGTACCATGAAAAATAGTGGTTCCCATGGTTTTTCTTGTATAATAAAAAGTAAATTTCACTAATACTAAGAGACATCTACTGCAAACCATTGTGATATTTGGGTGACACTTAGTTGGGTAACCCTGAGAGATAGGATGCAAGAGGAATAAAGTTGTGTTTATATCCATATGATGGGTTCTTGTAAATCTGTATCCACCAACCTATCCAAGATTTATATATGATCAGATTGAAAATTTATCCTTCCTAAATTACTAAATTAATGAATTTAGTAACAAATAATAATTATTTTTTGTGAAGTAAAAAACTTATCTAGATAAATAGATTTAATATATGGGGATATCATTTTTTTGGAGTACTTTAAATAAAATTCCTCAATGAAAATACATAAAACCTCATAAATAGTCAATGATATTCCTTTCTTTTAGATTATGGCATGAATCATGTTTATCATTTTACGATCTATTATAGGTATTGGAGGTTCTGTGGTACTGGAAAACTGGTTAGGCCCATGACCAATAATTATTTTCATCGATTTCTTTAGATAGATCAAAATAAATAGATGAAATAAACTCCATAATATCTATAAAGAAGATATTTTCCCATATAATTTATAATTAATTAAAATTAAAAATACATTAGTTTGATAATTATTTCTTCATTGGTGATCAATTTGGTTGAAATTATTATCATACTGTTATTATAATAAATAATATAAAGTATAATACCTCTAGCGGTATCCACACATACTCTATACATCTCATAAATTCACTATTGGATCTTTGGGTTCTACGGTGGAGGAACAAAATGTTATTAATCTTACTCCATTGATATCAAATATAATTTTTTGGGGGTTGAATAATTATTTATCCTATTCTATAGGTCTTAAGAGAGTGGAGGGGATTATCTATTAATATTGAGAGTGTTCTTGAATGGTTCTTTCTTGGGATATAGGAGAATTATATGAGACAATCTAATGTACAAAATAATTCTCCATATCCTCTGAAATCATATAATTAAGGTTATATACTTAGGGTTAAAATTTATTAATTATAAAGAGACCATTAACTAATAAATTTTCCTAATTAATCCCCATGTTAAAATATAATAATATTATTATTATTAATATAATTTATTTCATGTGCTCACTCTTGAATCTTTAAATATTTTTATTAAGTAAATCAATAAATAATTGTTTAAATGAAATTAAATAAAATATATCATTTTCATCAAGCTATTAAATCATCCCATAAATCCTCCCATTTATTTATCAAATATTGAATACTAAATATTTATTTGAATATATAAATATATTTATATTATACATTAAATAAATTTATAAATATTATATTCACTAAATGGTGAATAAATATTTCTTTAGTATTTAAATAAAATATATTCTAACTCGAATAACTGGTGACTGGATTCCAATAATAAATATAACCTAAATAATTGTTAAATCAAATGTACGGAATAATATTTATTCTAAATATTAAATTGGAAATAGAATTTAATTGTCATTTTGGATAAACTTAGATTGTGACCCTCTAGGTCTAGTTCTTAGTGGAATTAGGTGTGCTTGTCAAAAGTCTAAGATTGGTGCCTTGAAATATGTTATAGAACCTATAGATAAATAAGTTAATGTCAAAATGATACAAACATCATATTAATTCTTATTGTGTAATATAATCCCTTTATATTTATATCTCATCAAGCAAGTTTCATACTCATTTCATTAGCATATATTATTGTTTTATATTTCTTTGAAATCTTGTAAAAAAACTCATCAATAAACCTCTTAGGACAGATAGTTATATTTTAATCAATGGGACAATTATATCACCTACCGTAACATTAAAAAGATAAATCCTTTATTGAAATATTCAATTAATTTCATATCACTTATGACACACCCAACACACTCTTCATAACCAAAATCATATGTCATTATAGCATTCATTAATACATATAAGTATTAAATTTATTATATAAATTAATAATAATCACAAGTATAAGGACCAATACACATTTTTATAGATTGTAATATCCAATCACACATATAACATAAGGAATTCATACTAGCAGTTTTATTCTCATTACCACCTCTCTTGGATTTTACCATGAGTAATCATTATGAGGAGAAGTCTCATTATCTTATGAGACATTAACACCTAATATTGAGAAATCCTATGTGTCATGTTAGATATATTTTATCCCAACCATATAAAATTTGATTAATAATATTTTCACAGAAATTCAGGGCTTGAACTATAGCGGGGAACTATTTATACCTTTTTATGTAATAGATACTCTAAAAACATTGTCACATTAATGGTATCTAAAATAACACTCATCGTGGGAAAATATATTTATTAATATTTAAGTATATGAATATTTCATTAATCAAAAGTAAAAAAAGTTAATTTGTTCTATGGAACCAACTATTATAGACTCCCACTTTCACTAAAGCCAACAAATTAGTAGATGGTTATCTCTCACATGATAAACTTTCTTCTAATGAGATATGGCTGCAATTTATAAGTCTTCCATGTTCTTATATAAATTACTCTTATCATGAAATCAAACCTTTTAGAAAATCTTTCATGATTTTATATCATTTAGTATTTACCTTTTTCACTTATCATAAACATATCATATTACATAAATCCATAGACTAGAATAAAACATTTTTAATCCACTTTTTAAGCAACATTAGAATATGAAACATACTTGGTATATATAGATACAGCAACCAATGAATGTAATAATTTTTTATTTTTTATTTATTTTTTATTCTATGGTACTATATCAAATTCATCTTAAGGAAAACTATTTTTGTATCACCTTGTAAACTAGTATTAACATTTCCCTAAAATAATTTACTAATCCATTGTACTTTCTCAAGTACTCATGGAATGATACAACTATAACCCTATGAATTTCACCTGGTTTCCTTTGACATTTCCCCTCTATGGTTTGTACATAATAAATATCAATCCCAAATACATATCATGGAATAATAGATAATTTCGCAAAAAATCTTAAAAATATGGAATTATATTCTTCAAAAGAATATTTTATTATTCTTTAACACATCAAATTAGAGATATTTGGTGCCATATTACATAGGAAACAATTTAGTATTAAATTGTTGCATATTGTATTTTTCAATACAATTTCAATTTATGTACTCTGAATGCATCTATGAAACCCCATAGATCTACGTCTATTTATATTTTTTCTTGTAATTTGGGTTAATACATTAATTTATTCTTATGTAAATTATTTACTTAAATTCGTAACAAACTGTAAGACTTAAAATCGATTTTCCATATATTATCCACATATTTTCCTTGGAAAACTGCAATGCTCCCACTAACCTCTTATAAACACATGGAAGAAATTAATTCTTAAGAATACCAAACACTTATGGATTCATTAAAAAATATTATATGATCATTATTATTTCTTTAATACATAAATGGATCTAAGAAACTTTTATAGATTATTATCCCTCTTTGGGGACACCAACCATTCTGGTTTCATCATATGGACATCTTATAAATGCCTTAAATCAAGGAAGGTGGTATTAAGGTCCATTCACTCAATACAATAATCATATAAGGTAACTATAACAAGTATAATTCCTATAGATTTTATCATGATGACTTTTTTATTTTTTTTAAATGCTTTGTCCAGACATCACTTAAAACCTTTAGTAACCAATCAAGACTAATGGGTATTATCATGTACCATCCATGTTTTTTTTTTCTTGAATACTCAATAAAGGATTTACATCAACAATAAAATATAACAAAATAAATTAGTAGATTTTTTTAATGGAATCCATTTATGAATTCATATAGACATTCCTAAATAACCTTTTTTCTATTTTATTTTTACAAAGTTTTTTTATTTTTTAACACCAAACATTTTTTGCAAAAGAATTTTTTTTGTTCTTTAGGATAAGACCCTGTCAATCAAGATTATTTTTTTAAGAATGATTAATGTTTCAGAATGTTCAAACCAAAATATAAATGGGGTGAATATTTTTTATCATTGAGAAAGTTATTTTCTTGAATCATAATATTGGGTTCAGTAGTACAAAATGCAGAAGGTGTAAGGAAGATAAAATTTATAATTTATATAAATTATTTGATTGGATGAAACATTAGACTCAGACACATTATCATGAATTTAATGATTAATCAGACTCAACATTGGTTAGAATGTCTGATTTTTTGGAATGATTGAGTTAGACCAATAAATAAAATATACAGATCATTGGTTCCAAAATAATTAAAGGTATAAATTGTTTATTACTATAAGTTTTCCATTTCTATAATCAAAGAAATAAATAATTTTCTATGTTAGAAAGTCATAATTTACTGATTGAAGAAGTATTAATGTTACTAAACATGATGTCTTAAGAAAGTTAAGTCATGAGTAATTAATTTTTCTGAAATTCTAACCTAAATTCATATGATGTATTTATGGTCATGAAGATCTCATAAATCATAAAAACAATCATGATAAAATATTTTTCAGAAATGGAGGAATAATAAATGTTGAATCCACTCCATAAATCAATATAAAGTCTCCATCATATCCAAAAGTACCAGACACTGATGTTTTTAAAAGTATGAATGAGTTATGGTTGATGAGGTTTGATGAATTTAAATATTGCATATTGGAGTCACCATTCTATAATTTCAATCATAATGATAATTCCATCATAATGAGTAGAATAATTTAGTCATATCATAATGATTAGGGACATATATTCATATTGTAATTATCAAGTTAATTTTCTTCATAATAAGATGAGGAATTTGTGGTTAAATGATCTGAGGAAGTTCATCATAATGAGATAATGAAGATTATCATAATGTTATGAGGAAGTTACATCATACATAGGAAAAGTTAATATGTTCAAGAATATTGACTTTATATAAATAATAAGAAGGTTTGAATTAGTCAAAGTTGAAGTTTAAATGCGATAGTTTTTTTCGAATTTTAAAATTTGGGTAACAGGAAAATATTTTTTTAGTTTCCTGCTATTAATATTCTGAGTCACCTATAAATATAAGCACAATATATTTTTACTTTTCAATTTTCATATGAACTAAAAAGATGGATAATTGTGTGATTCTTCTCAAAGTTCATTCTGAATAGAGATCTCATTAGAAGGTCATACATCCACTATTTTATTTACCAGACAAAGAAACATCTTATTGATTCAACTGTACTGAGGAAGATCAGACTGAGGAAGATTGTATTGAGTAGTTGAGAAGATTATTCTAAGTTCAGACTAAGAAAGGGAGCATCATATTGAGTTAATCAAGCTAACTCATTCAGATTATGTTCATCAGACTAAAGGCCATCGAACTCGGGGTCATTAGACTCAAGAACATTTTTGGATCATATTGAATAAATTCTTTATACTTTTTGGGTCAATTATTTATAAAAAACATTAATCAAACAAGAGTTAATATAATCATTAATATTGGGGTATAGAAGGTGTATAGCATGAGTTGACATAAGTTGTATTCCCTGATTCGTAATTTTGAATTTTTATAGACCCACATGAGTGGCTATGGAAAGAATGTAGGTTCTCACACTAAGCATAAACCTTGAAAATATTGTTTTCTTTACTTGATTTCCTAATTTTTCATACATTAGTATTTACTAAAGGATGATAAAGGAATTTAACATTAATAAGTTTTAGGGGTTATGTTTCTAGAAGTATTGAAACTTATAAAAAGTGAAAAAACTAATTCACCCCCCCCCCCCCTCAGTTATTATTTGTACCTTTGGAACTTCAATTGGTATCGGATTGAAGGTTCCCTTGTTGAATCCTTATCATGGATAATATGAATTTTTTATATAGTACAGGAATTCCTATATTTGATGGAAAACATTTATTATGGATGGAACAATAATATGATTGTTTATCTCCTATCTCTTGTTTTTTATTTTTTGATGTAGCTGCACTTTGTTTTTCACCTATTGAGAAGGATGGCCAAATGAATTTTTCTGGTAAGAGAAATATTAAAGTTGATGGAAAATATAGAATTTTATCCTTATGTTCTTATAAAAACATGTTTATATAAAGGTGATGTGTAACACCCTAGAATGGTAAAGGGTTAAATGACTAAATGATATGACTCATGTCAATGAGGTGCACCTTTCTTTTGCAGAGCCTGTCTGGTTAGAACTTTACAGTTAAGTGTGCTTGTCCTGGAGTAGTGATAAGGATGGGTGACCTTCTAGGAAGTTTTGCAGGATCTGTGTGAGTGAGGACAAAGCACACTGGAAATGAAATGTGTTGGCCTATGGGAATATTCATTAGTCATATGACCCATTCGGGCACATGGGTGGGCCCTAGGGTAGGGACCACGTGTCTGCGGGGTAGTTGGTGGTGCCTGGCAGGCTAGGACTCAATATCCATGTTAAAGGAGGGGTTTATGTGCTGTCATCGGGAACTAGTTGTTACATTTGGTTTTAGAGGTGGTACCCAACCTTAAGTGCAATGCACTTCCTGGGTTGAGATGTAGGGCCCATAACGAGGACGTTGTGCTCTAAAGGGGGGTGATTTTAACACCCTAGAATGATAAAGGGTTAAATGACTAAATGATCTGACTCATGTCATCAAGATGCACCTTCCTTTTTAGGAGCCTTCCTGATTAGAACTCCACAGTTAAGCATGATTGGCCTGGAGTAGTGATCAGGATGTGTGACCTTCTGGAATGTTTCTCAGGGTGTGTTTGTGTGCTATCATCGTGACCTATTTGTTACATTATGGGTCTCCAAACTTCATAGAGTATATGGGACAAGCTGTAAAAGGACATGTGTTGTCCTGTAGGAACATTCATTTGTTAGATGACCCATTTGGGCACGTGGGTGGGCCCCAGGGTGGGGACTACGTGTCTGCGGCGCAACTAGTGGTACCTAGCAGGTCAGGACCCGACGACCATGTTAAAGGAGGGGTGTATGTGCTATCACCAGGACCTAGTTGTTACATGATGGGTCTCCAAAATACAAAGAGTGTATGGGACAAGCTAGAAAGGATTTTTTAAGGGAATAATAAAGTTAAGTATGTGAAGCTATAAATATTTAATAATAAGTATAAAGACATCAAAATCAGAGATGAAGAAACTATTTATGAATAATTTATCATAGTAAATGAAATTTTTGAAACATAAGAGGATTCTGAGATGTCATAGAAGATTCTAAAATTATGAATAAACTTATGAGAATCTTTGTGGACAAGTTTGATTCTATAATTTATTCTCTTGAAGATAAGGATGATTTATCTCTTTATTAATTGAATAATTTATTATTTATTATAAATGAGAAAAAATCTAATGTTCAAAAAGAATGTGAAAGATGAAATAGATTTTGAATCCATGAAAAAAATATAAGATGTGGAAGATGTTTATCCTCATGGATCCAAATATAAAGAGGATTATGAGTTGAATGAGAAAATCATAGATTTTATATCCAAGAACTATCGAAGAGGAAGAGAAAAGTTTGGAGTTAAAATTACTATTAAGTATTTTGAGTGTGGTATAATTAGACACTTTTCTTTGAATTTCCCTAAGAATAAATTTGGTCAAAATTGAAATAATTCTAATGGAAGTCCTCACTGGAAGAAGTGGAAAAAATGTTCTAAATAAGAAAATTAATCAAAAAAATTAATAATAATTTCACTAGAGTCAAAAGAAGTATGATGAGTAAGAAAGTTGAATTATAATCAACTAACAAAAAATATTTAAGAGATGAAAGTTTAGAAAAATTCAAAACCTTCATTGTAAAAGATTAGAAGAAAAAAATTATTCCTCATATAGTGAAAAAGGTGGTGATAAATCATATAAAGAGTATAAACTCAGAATAGAAATCGTTTCATGTCTTGATTAAAATAGAACAATAAATAAAAAAATCATATTAATGAAAAAATATTGTGAAGAAGTTTTTTAAGGAAGAAAATATATCATGAATCGTGAGGAATAATACATTCAGGAGATCATAAGTTACAAACTTAGAATTTCCAAATAGGGAAATATGGTTGAATATCTTTGTAAAAAGTTAGAACATAAGTAAAAAGTATTTAACAAGTTTCAATAAAAACTTCTTAATTCTGAAAATACCCTAATAAATATGAATAAAAACTTCAAAAAGATTCAGAAGTAAAATATGAAAATTTGATGGTTTCTGAGAAATATAAAATCAAGACTCGTGTGAAATCCTCACCCACCAAAAATATTTTTTTTTCTGATTTTTATAACATTTCAGGTTCTAGAAAATATTTTGGGAAATATTTGGTTGAAAAGGGATGTAAGAAATTTATTTTAATTTTTAAATAGGAAAACATGATCATGAGGAAAGATAGTCCACATCTAGAGACTGTTATTATAGGAAGAATTAATCAACCTTACTAATGTTTTTATATAGAAAGATATTACTTCAAAAGAAAACAAAGATTCTATGTTTATTATTGTTATTGTGTAATCTATGAGAACATGGAAAATAATTGTTTAAATAAATTATCACTTAATGAAATATTGTTTCAATATAGTGGAAGAAATAGTGAAAGTAGAATGAGTAACTTTTCTAATATACATGAAGTTATAAAATAAAAATCTCAACATGTTATAAACCTTCCAACAAAAACTAAATTTGAATGCTTACAATAAGTTTTTGAAAGATTTGATTAGTTATGCCATCATGTTGAAAGATGTATGAAACTCTTCTTGGAAAATTTTTCTTATGGTAAAAATAAAAGAATGCAGGAAAGAAGAAAGTTAAAGAAAGAGATTTAGTTTCTGAGATAGGTTTAACAGAAAGTAGAAGAAATAAACCATTGATATTTGATTGTGGGTTTTCTTCACATATGATAGGTGATATAAAAATTTTGAAATATATTGAAATTCATGATGGATGATAATTTACCTTTGGTAATTATTATTCCTTAAAAATCGAAGGAATTGAAATGTCTGAGATTGAAGTAGAAAATATGTAATCTAAGGATTTTTTATTTGTTGATAGGGTTAAAGAAAACTTACTAGTGTTAGACAACTTTATGACTATGAAAAAGAACTAATTTTCATAAAATATTCTTGAATCATCAGAATTATGAAAGATATAAAAGTTATCATAGAATGAAAAATAAATAGTGTTAATATATTTCAACTTCGAGAGATTAATATCTCATGTTACGTGAGTGAAGAATATGAAAACAACATTGTGGCACAGAAGACTTGGGAACCTTGGGTAGAAAAACATGAAAAAACATTCTAAATTTGTATTGTTCATTATTTTCCAGAATTAAAAAGAATAGATAAATATTTTTGTGTAACTTGTTAAAAAGGGTAGATAACTAATAAAAGTCAAAAGAGAGTTGAGATTATATCTATTAGACCTCGTGAACATATTCATTTTGATTTATTTCTTCCAATGATAAATCAATAAATAAAAGTATATTTATAATTTATCACTTTTATTGATTATTTTATTCATATTAAAAATATTTTTTTTATGAAACATAAGTCATAGGTTGTGGAAATTTTTAGGTTTTTCCAAAAAAACAATTTGAGAAAGAAATTAGGGTTTATATAATGAATTTGAGAGCATATAATAGTACCAAATTCACAATAATTACTTTTTGAAACCTATCTAACAAATCATAGTATCAAACATCAGTATAGTTCTCCCTATACTCCATAACAAAATAGAGTAGAAAAATTAAATAATAGAATTTTGTTGTGAATGGGAGGAATTATGTTAGTGGAATAAAAATTTTCAAAGTTCTATTAGAGAGAAGGTATTATTATTGTTGTACATGTTCAAAATAGATTCCATTTTATACTGGAGACCAATATGAATTCTTATGAAATGATGTATAACATAAAACATTCATTTAAATACTTCAATATTTATGGAAGCCTGTGTTTAAATAAAATAAAAAATCTAGATCTGGGAAAGTTTGCTGAGAAGGAAAATGAAGTAACTTTTATGGGTTATTTACTCAATAGAAGAAGTTTTTTTAACAAACTCTTACAAAAGTTTGTGGAATAATATGATGTGAAATTAATTAAAAATAAAAAAATCCTCAAAAAAGTTTTTGAGAATACAGATGAGGATAAATTGGAGATTTCCAATGGTAGTGAAAGTAATTCAAAACATCCTTACCATGATTCTGGAAAATATTGTAGTGAATAAAGTTCATATAGAAGAGAAACATTAAAATTTACTACTTTAAAAAACATGTTGAGTTAGAAAACATTATTGGAAATCATAAGGATCTAATTCAAATTATAATAATGTTTTCATTAGAAAATCATACTTCTCTTATCTAAAAAGTTGAACGGTAATCAGTTTTAGAATTTATTAAACACAAATAATGGGTGGATTCAATGAATGAAGAGTTGGGTTAGATTGAGAAAAATAGAATATGGGAACTTGATCCATGGCTATAAAATAAAAAAAATTTCTTAACAATGTGGGTTTATAGAAAATGAATTAATGATCATAGAAAAGTTTTAAGAAACCAAGAAAGACCTGTTTATAAAGATATACATAAGTGATAGGGGTGTATTTTGAATAAAAGTTTGCCTAGTTTCATGATTAGAAACTATTAGAATTTTTATATCAGTTTTTTCACGTCAAAATAAAAAAAAATATCAGATGGACATAAATTCAACTTTATTAAATGGTGAGATTGAGTAAAAAGTTTACACTGAACAATCTTGTGGTTTTCAACATGATAATGATGAAAATAAGCTTTTTATATTTAATAATTCCTTGTATGGTTTGGAACAATATCCATGAGCCTAGTATTCAAAACATGATATATTTTTGATAATGTTGAACTTTTCTAAAGGAAAAGTTGATATAAACGTATATGTCAAAGATATTTATTCTATAACTCTAATTTTAATTAATTATGTGGATGATATAATTTTTTCTGGGGAGGAAGGAAATGTTTGTAAGGATTTTTCTATAGAAATGAAGAAGAATTTTGAAGTGTCAATGTTGGGATAATTAACATTGTTCCCTATCTAACATGTTCAACAATAATAAAACTACATTTTCATTTCTCAATAAAATTATTCCAGTGAATTGTTGTAGAATTTTAGGATGGAAAAATCCAAATAATTTATCCTCCAATATCTGTGAGCACAATGTTTAGTAAATATTAGTTCAGAAAAAGTGTGAATCTAAATTACTTTCTAAAGAAGATAAGAAGTCTACTTTACCATACAGGATCAAGTCCTGATATTTTTTATGTTGTGACTTTATGTCCCATGTATCAAGGTAATCCAAAAAAACCACATATGTTGGAAGAGAAGAGAATTATGAGATATGTCAAATGAATAAATTCACATGGATTATTATATAAAAGATATTATGAGATAATGATCCATGGTTATACAAATTCTAATTTGAATGGATATTTTAATGATAAAAATCAACCCCAAGAGGAAAATTTTTCTTGGTTTAATGTTGTGTGAGTTAGAATAATAAGAAACAAATTTCAGTAACTATAAGCACAACAGAATCATAATATGTTTTAGCTTCTTAGTTTAGTACTCATATATTATGGATGAAATTATATCTATATGATTTCATGGTAAACGATTCTAAACAATTAAATATAATGTGTTATTAGCATAGTAAAATTGATCTTTCTAAAAATCATATCCAACATTGAACATAAAAACACACTGATATAAAGTTTCAATTTATAAAAAAAAATTCTATTGGAAATTTTTTATGGAATATATCTCAACAAAGTATTAAATTGCTGATATATTCAAAAAAGAAATTCCAAAATAAGCTTTTTTTGAGTTGAGGCTGAAAATTTATTTTCATCCTCCTCCAATGAATTTCTAAATCTCATAAGAATTACTCCCATCATTATTTGGATTATGTTGAAAAGGTGGGAGAGAAAGTAATAACTTTTTCTTTGTAATAACTTTTTAGTTTATTTCTTTTATGAATATGAAGTTGTGGTTATCATAAAATAGGGGAGAGAAAAATAAAAGCGATCGGAAAAGAAAATTTGGGAGAGTTTATCTTAACATGGACACGTAATTTTTGTGCCAATAAGAGATATAATTCCTTAAAAAACATTATTTATCTTGTAGTGTGGTTTCAGGACACTCTCTTTTGAGAAAGGTTTTTTTTGGTAAAAATCAAAAAACATGAGTTGTTTAAAAAATCTGAGTTATGAAAAATTTATGATAGTTAAAAAAAATATTAACAAGTATTATAAGAAAATACAACGGGGTATATTTAAGAACCTTGGTGATGTTTTTCTTTAAAAAATGTATATGTTAAAAACTAACATTTTTTGTAAAATAATGTTTATGTTCTTCAGGATCGAACCCAGTCCATTGTAATGAGTTTTTATAAGAATGATTAAAGATGTTGGGTGTTCAACCCCAAACATAAAGGGGGAGAAAAGTTTTTATCATTGAGAAATTTATTTTCTAAATATAGGATTTTAGACTGAGAAGTACCATATGTAGAAATTTTAAGGAAGATTGAAGTAAGAAGTTATATAAATTTTTTGATCGGATGGAGCATTAGACTCAAATTCATACGCATGAATCTCAAGATTAATCAGAATTGATATTGGTTAGAAAGTAATAAGTTTTGGAGTGAGTAAGTCAGAATGATAAATTAAATAAATAGATCATTGGATCCAAAATAAATATAGGTAGAAATTATTTATTTCTAAAAGTTCTTATTTTCAGTAATCAGAGAAATAAATAAGTTATAGATTTAGAAATTCAAAATTTACTGAGTAAAGAAGATGTAATATTGTTGATGTTGATATTTTAAGAAAGTTAATTTAGGTTTTATTAATTTCTCATACTTTATAACCTAAATTCAAAAGAGTAATTTATGCTCATGAAGTTATCATAAATCATGAAAACTATCAAGGTAAAATATTTTAAAGAAATGTAGCAATCATAAATATTTCATCAATTCCAGAAATCAAGACAAAGTCTCTATGAGATTCAGAATTACATGACATTAATTTTTTCAGAAGTATGAATAAGTTATGGATGATGCCGTTTGAAGAATTAAAAAGTTTCATATTAGATATACAGTTAAATACTTTCCATCATAATTAAAATTTCATCATAATGGTCATGGGAAGATTTTCAGATTGTAATGAGTAAAGGAAGATCGTCAGATCGTAATGAGTAGTGGAATATTATTCATATTAATCTAAGGAAGTTTTGTCGAAATTATTGGAGGAAGTTCATCATAACAAGCTAATTAATTTCATTGTAATGTGATGATGAGGAACTTACATCAAACTGAAGAAAATATTATATGTTCAGGAAGACTAATTTTGGAGAAATCTTGAGAAGGTTTGAAGCATTCAAAGTTGAAATTTAAATGTAAGTGTTTTTCAATGTTTTCAAATTTTGGTAATTAGGAAAAGTTTTTTAGTTTCCCACCTTTGATATTCTAAGTCACCTATAAATATAAGTACTATATATTGATACTTTTCAATTTTTCATGTGAGTGTAGAATGGAGAGTGATGCATAATTCTTGTCAATGTTCTTTTTGGACAGAGATGTCATTAGAAGTTTAAACATATGTTTTTTTGTTTAATGAACTAAGAAACTTATAATTGAGTTGAACAGACTGAAGAAGATCATACTAATCAGTTAATAAATGTTTAAGAATTTCGGATTGAGAAATGGAGCATCGTATTGAGTTGATCGGACTAAGTCAATCGGATTGTGTTCATCGAACTCAGTGTCATTGGACCCAGGAAATTTTTGTATTGGATTGAACAAAGTCTTTATATTTCTTTGCCTCAATATTTTATAATAATACTTTTTAAACTAACAAGTGTCAGTATAATCATTCATATCAGGAGATATAATGTGTCTAATGATAGTTGACACAAGTTGTGTTCACTTTTTCTTAATAGTGAATTTACATAGACCCACGAGAGTGGCTATAGAAAGGATGTAGGTTCTTACAATAAGGCCTAACCTTGTAAATATTATATACATTACTTGATTTCTTAATTTCCCATGCATGATTATTTACTAATAAATGATAAACAAACAAACTTTAACAAGTTTCATGGGTTGAGTTTCTAAAAGCATTCAAACTTGTTAAAATTGGACAACTGATTCACCCCCCCCCCTAATTGTTATTCGATCCTTTGGAAATTCAATTAAAATCATATAATGTTTCCATTTACTAATTCTTTATAGGATTCATCAATACTATTGAATAATATATCACATTTCATGGTGACTATAAAACTAGAACTATGGTTTCTTATGCAGTATTTTCCTCTAGAATAATTTTTCCCACCAGGTATTTGTGGAGTTTAATGTGCATGTTCCAACTCATGTGCATCAAGATCATTAACCTCAATGAAGTCATGAATTCTTTAAATATATCAATATATATGTATAAATATTTATTTAATTAAAATTAAAATATAGTCAATATTGACTAATAACGTTCTATCTTAGGGATATTAAAATCATGAGCAACTATAAGACAATTAACTAAAATTTACATAGTAATTTCCATGATGAAATATTATAAAAAAGAAAATTTTAATAAATTTTTATCATAATGAACATAAAAATATAACATAATGGACTCCTTCAAAATTGTATCTTTTATAATACCCCTTAGTTAATCTAGTTGCAATATGGCTAGATGTTATGCAACATTTTTCAAAATGTTTCTTGAAAATAATTATAGAAGACTTTCAAAACATATAAAACTAATCATCGATCATCTATGTACTTTCATAATTTCTTAGATGTGTATAATTTAATATGTATTTAGAATTATGTTCTCTCTAAATTAAATTTATTTTTGATTATTTGGTTTATTTATGCCCCTACAATCCCACTCAGAGTACGCAATATATTTTACCAAGTGTATTCATTAATAACATTTTACATTCCTAGATATTTAGATTAATCTCATTAAGTATATGAGTTTACCTCTAGGTTATACATAAAAAAATTCATTCTATATTATTTAACTAATTATATATTTCATATGGATTACCCTTTTTCCAAATATTTCTTTTTCTAAAAATAAGTAAGTAAATATATCAAATACCTAAGAGTTTTAGCTCCAAAGAGACTAAATACCCTTATAGTTACATAATTGAAAATTACCTTTGGATTTACATGAATAATAATTTTCTTTCCACAACTGGGCATGATATTTATAATTTATATTTTATATTCAAAATTCACTGATAATATTGGATATATGTTTTTTAATTATTAATGAACTATTACTCAAGTATGAAAAACAATATGAACATTAATTCAAAACATTAAATAATGTCTCATTGTGTCTAATTTTTTAGTGAGATAAATGTTCTGGTAACACTCAAATCAAAACAATATTTTAACTAGCATAAATAAATATGTAAATATGAATCCATGTGCTTCTCTTTGATGACTCTTGAATCGCCCTTTCATAGATACTTGAGTGTTCACCATACTTATTATAATGTTTCAAAACGTCCTTATTGAACATATTTGGATACACATATCGAAATTGCATATTGTATTTAATACCCAAGAAGTAAAATAGAAATATTACATATAATAATGAATAAACCTAAATTTTAAGCTTCTTTTTTCTTCTTTATCAATTAATTATAGTTCATCTTATAGTGACCTTTATTGACAAATGTAAAGAAGATATAATCTTGTTTATTTCCCTCCCTATGAATATTTTGTCTCTTGGAAGAAAATTGTAAAGGATCCATTGAAATTGAACTATCCATGGTATTTTTAATATTGTAATTCACATTTTTTCACCAAAAGTTGAGAGGATACACATGCCTAGTAATCTTTATCTTCTTGGAGAACATAGTCAAAATATTCATGAGATGTTTCTCCAAACTATAAACCCTATTAATTTTTATGAATACGAATAACATGATAGGAAAGAATGATAATATGATATTAATGGTAGATTTGTTATCAAAGTAGACTCCCAACTTCTTCAACTAGCCAATATACATTAGCATTTTGATGGAAATATCACTAACCAAGTAACCTTATCCCATTTACACTAGAAAAATGTAGTGATGATCACACATAACTTTATCCACTTTTTCTATTTTCAAGAGATAATAGATCATATATCATGGTTTATGCATAAATAACTTTATAATGCATCTTTATCTCTTTGAACATAGCTAGTATCATGATGCACTATACATCTGAAGCATATTTAATGTATCTATTATCGGAATCATTTTCACCCTTTCTCACTCACAGTGGTGGAAAGATCATAAATAGGGACTTCTTCACATAATACAAAAAATTGGTAATAGTGCACTGTATAAATGAAAGTGACATTTTTTGAAAAAACAATTTTGATAGGATATGGTATTTTTTTGTAACGCCCCGACCCCAGTTACCCAGAGTCGATGCATTATTTTAATACATTGGCATGATTACAAGGAATTAAGTCCCAATGGACTGATTAGTTTAGAAGTATTGGAAAATAGATTACATACATGAATGTTACATTACACTTCAAAACATACAAAACAACATAAATAATCCTTTATGAATTCCATTATTCCCTTGTCTTAACCCTTCTTATCAATCACAATATACTTCCTGGAATCCTGGGAAAAATAAAACATAGAAAGGGGTGAGCTCAAAAGCTCCGTAAGGGTAAGAAATACAGAAAAAACTTTCATAAATAAGCATAAACATTTAAGGCAATGTATAACTAAAACAAAGGCCTTTTAAACTTAAAGTTCAACATAGTATGGAAAAAATAAAATGAAATAATTCCATTTACTTATTCACATGGATATTCTACTAATCGAATAATCACATGCAATATCAATAACCACTTTCATAATGATGGAATGAATTATTCCAAACTACCATAACCACATATCCAAGGCCTCGTTCCAATACTACAAATAAGATTTTGTCAAGGCCTTGTTCCAAAACACTAGTTTGTCTCATCAGACCTACCGATGCATCGAGGAGCTATAGCAGGCTCCACCCGTCACATCATAAGTCCAATGCATTCCCATATGAAAATGTTTAAACATAACATAATCATTCGTAGTAAAACTAGCATAAGAAATGTAAATACTTCATCCATAAACCACGAATGGTATAAGAATAATACATCCACAGTCAAACACATCACAAAAACTTCAAAACAATATGGAAGTTTTGTATCATAATAAATCAACTTCAAATAAACATAAAATCCATCAAAGTATGTTTACATAGATGAAATAAAAACTATTTGAGAGAAATATCTCTTTTTTGAAATCATTTAAAAGTCACACATTTATTAAGGAAGTAATTTAAAAGAGATTTTTGGAATCAAAGTGTCCCATACAACTTCGAAACTTTTGAAAAGAAATATCATTTCAAAATATTCGTGTCCATATAAATAATTCTTTAAAATTATTTTTAAAACATGGACATTAATTAAAAATATTTAGAAAGATAAATCTTTAAAACATTTAAAACTCTTTTTTTTATAAAAAGTACCTTTCAGAAATTCTTAAAATATTCATTTTGAAATCATTTAAAAGTCACATAATTATAAAATAACAAATTTAATTTTAAAATATTCTTAAAATCTTGTAAGGGAATCTTCAATGATTTTATAAGGGCGGAGAATAGCCGCACCCACCGTATAAGTGAAAAAAACATTCTTACCATAATTTTGTCGAAAAGGTTAAAAGCACCTTGTTTGGAAAATGACGGAAAGATTCCATTATAAACCTCTTATAAAAAGTAAAACAAGGGTATAAATGACTTTAACCCATATTATTTTTAAATATTAAAAATGTTTTGAAATACATTTCGAAGAAACATGGATGTGGATGATAAAGAAATCTCAGTAGATTATTACGTATAAACAACCTCGGATAATGAAGATATCGCGAAATAAACCCTTACCTTGTACATTTCCTTGGTTGGGGGTAGGTTAAGCTCCTGTATAATGGTGAATTAATTGTTATTAAATTATAAAAGAATCATATACATTCATATGATATCATATATGATCTTTTAACATTGCTTTGTTAATAATATCTTAGAATTATCGCTGTTTCGAGTGTTAAGTTACTCGTTTTCTTTTATATGTTTTGTTACGTAAGCCGTGGTTGTCATGGATAAGTTGTATCTTATTCATATCCATAATGATATCAAGTCCTTAAACATTATTTTTAAATCATCAAATGATAATTATACTTGAATGGATACGATAGAGAATGAATCTCATCACGTTCATGGAGACGGTAGTCCGTACGTACGCACGAGTGACAATATCATTCTTTTGATATTAAAATAACATATAATTGGATAGTATATCATATATAAAGAATCATTATCATGTTATATTTATTATTTACATGAATTAAACTTCATTATTATACCCATCCAAATAATAATTTATTGAATAACAATTACACCACGACGTGGAGACGGTAAGCCGTACGTACGCACGTAGGGTGACATGTAATTCAAAGGATGGATATAATAATGAAATATGGTTGTAAAATGTTTATAATAACATAAAATTATATATAATATACTAGAGGTATTATTTTATAATGGTAATAACAAAGAAAGAAAAAAGTGGAAGAAGAAAGGAACTTGAAAAAGGGTGGTGAAATCATTACCTCTTCTTCGGGTTCTTCCTTTTGATTTGATCAAAAGGGCTCCTTAAGTTGGATTTATGACTAAGGAAGGCCTCAAGGATTTAGTGAGGGAATCTGAGAGATTATTTGGGCAGAGGTTGGCCAAACCAAAAGGCTTTGAAGTATTGAATTAATGAGAAGGAGGAGTGCCGTTTTATAAGAGGGGTGAGCGGCACCTTTGGAAAAGCTACAAATATTATTTTATAATAAATTCATATTCGGTTTATAATGGCTCCAAAGTGGATTATTTAAAATTTAAGGTGGTTATGGGTCGAAAACCACTCAACCAATAGAATTTATACAGGTTTGGGTTACTATATTAACCTTATCTTTAAGTATTAACTCTTAGTTAATTAGTTTCACTTTTACGATGTCTCTTTGTATTTTTATATTATATGGTTAATAAACTTAATATATATATCCAAGAGACCCCCAAGTGGTCCATTAATGATACAAATATCATGATATATGTCTCTCGGCCGAACCTTATATTTTTTGGAATTTAATATCAATTAATAATATAATATTTGTTTTAAAAACTCTTTTATGTCAATTTTGAAACTATTCAATAATTGATTTCTGTGAAACTCATAACAGAATGATTACTTCGAACAAATACAATTAAATCAATCCCAATATATCATATTAACATATAAAATTAGTTTAATTCAATAAAAGTCTCCAATTATATTTATTTGGGTATTTATATTATCAATTATTTTAATTTTTCACTATTATGGTAATTACTGCATCATCATTATGTCAAAAATAAATTAAATTATTTAATGTCTAAAAATTATAAATAAAATATAATTATGTAGGAAATGTTTTTATATTTCTAATTAATATTTATAGTCGAAAATCCAACATATATAACCCTATGTGAAAATTTGTTTTCTAAAAGATATATGCTTGCGTCATTTTTGTATTCATTTTAACTTAATTAATATAAAGTGTCATTATAACTTACAAGTGGCTCCATGGGGTCCACAAATAGACCCAAAGATTCCCATGGTCGGACATGTATCATCCAATAAGGTTAGGATACGTTTTAGGGTAATTTTTTATTAATATAATATTATTTTTTTAACCCTTATTTATCGGATTTACCCTTTAACCATGGTAAATAAAATATTTACCGGTGTAATTATTCAAAATGTCTAAAAATAAAAGTTACCTATTTACACAGTTTGAAAAACCTGATTCCAAATATGGAATCCATTTTTCCAAATTCAAAACACATAAGTGGAAGAAATTAATTTAAAATTAATTCCCATTGTTAAAACAAAAAAACATGTTTTTAAGAGATAATAACTCTCAAAAGATTGGCACTTGTTTATGTCTGGTTTAATTGTAAAATAATGTCAAATGACAAACATTGAATTAAATGGTAAAAATATATTCTAAATATACTTTAAAAACACTAAAATTCATAATTTATCAATATTAATTATTTCAATTAAAAAGTAGTTTTTAATTAAAATTTAGTAATTTTCAGTGTTCATCAAAATATGAAAGTTATCCGAAAAGTACCAAAATTTCACCCTAGGATAATTTCGATATTCCAAATCCAAAAATGAAGTCCATTTTGAGAGATATAATTTATAAAATTTCAAAAAGTAGGTATTACTATTCATAATGGCTAGTTAGATTGGTCGTGGTGTGTTAGAACTCGATGTTGCGTACAACACACGCTATCGCATTATTCAAAGAGAAGCATACCGTAGAAGCTTGGGGTGCTACATTGTAAATTTTTTTTATGTCCCCATTCTAAAGAATAAATTTATTTTGTCAAATTGAATATATAAAAGTTTAAAATATTGGATTTAAAAAGGAATCACTATTAAAGTTGGTAAAAGTGCATTTTTTAAAAATATTTCTTTTATCTGAAAAAAAAGGAATTTGTTCTTAAATTTTGTCTAAGAAACTCATAATATGGATTCTAAAATTATAAGGATTATATAAAGTTTAAAATTTAGTTAATACTATTCATAACCTCTTTTGAACGGCTTGTTGGTAAGTCATGGTGCGCTTTAACTCAGTGTTGCGTGTAGTGCAAGTTATTGAATTATTTTGAAGAAATAACACACTATGAAATATTTGGGTGTTACATTCTCCACTCCTTCAATAAATTGCATCCTCGCAATTTTAAATTGTTCTTCAAAAATAAAAGGTTGAAAATAGAAAATATCTTTGTGGGAAAACCCACATCGGAAATTGGGTTAATAAAATTTAGTCTTAATATGAGGAAAAGAGAAATGAAAGGGTCCCCACCAAATTATGATCTCGATAATGAGAACATTGTTGTCAATTAGAGACATATAATTGGAGGAAAATCATAAATATTTATAGGTAGTGATTGAGGTCATCAATCACAAACAAGTGTTAAATTGAGGTCCTTAAATTCATCAATCTATGATGATTTTAAATACCATCGGTTCAACAAAACATTGGGTATTAGGATAACACATTTTTGGTTTTAGGATTCCTTAAATAAAGTATATGAATTAATTTCTTAATAGAATAAGAGAAGAAGAAAAATATATTCTTGAAAAGAAGAGTTCTATCCTTTAACTAATTTCTACCACAAACTCATCTTTCACTCTAAAAGATAATAGAACGTAAAAAAATATTCTATTTATCCTATTCATATAGGGTTCCAAAAAAATCAAAGTTATAATTCATCTACCAGATCTTTTAAAAAAACTACATTATTTAATCCCAGACATTACGTGGGCCAGTGGTAGGTGATACACCCTTGTCGCCCTTCGGTTGTGGTTTCAAGTCTCGCGGCCTTGCTAGACACGACGGGTTGCCGCCCAACCTTCGGGTTGTCCTTTTATGGAAATACAAAAATAATCCAAACTAGAACTATCCAAAATTCTTTAGTCCAAAAATGAAGATCCTTTTTGCTGCGTAATAACATGTGAACACCTTCATCATGTATTATTTTCTAACACTACAACATCCTGAATTACCATAAAACCTTATTGATTACATTCATGATCCCTTATTCTTTAAATAATAATGGATAGACTCCTTCAATCCAAAAAAATTGTAAACCCAAAAAATGATGGAATATACAAATCATTAATCATTTTCATGGTAGTCAAGAATATCTAATATAATTTATCGAAATCAATCATGTATTATTCCAAAATCACTACCTCTGTATCAGAACTATATTATGGTTTATCATTCTCTCAACCATATATTTTCCAAAAATTTATCCTGCTATTGAGTCACTTTTCTTTGTTCCACACAATCTCAAGTCCATAATGAAATAGTACTGCAGTACAATCCTTATATACTCCATAATTATTATAACATGTACATTGTTGATACAACACTCAAATGACATAATAAACATAATAACTCTAATCATTCCTCTTCATATGTGGTAGTATCATAACATGATTATTATTCAATAGCATCATTTGCGGCATAGTCTGATGACTGGGACATAGGTTGGCGTAGTGTCCAAACTTCTTGCAAATGAAGCATTGTACATTTGAAACCATTTTCTTACCCTTGTAGTCACGTACTTTGTGCCCTTTTTCTCCACACTTATAATAAACTCTCATTCCTTTCAGGCAAGTTCCAGGGTGTTTCTTCCCACAATTATCACATATGGGTAAATTCTTATTTTCCCTCTTCCCTTTATCTATCTTTCTCTCTTCCATACTTTTCTTCTATTTCTTCCCTTCAAAGCCATAGGACTCAGTAAACTCTTTAGTTATCTTATCGACACATGATACTATTTCTTCATATTATGATAATACATGGGATATTATTTCCCTTATAAATGATTTCTTAATACCATGAAAGATACGATCCTTCTTACTCTTTGGATCATACGTATTATTGCAGTTCACATTCCTTCTACTGGGTGCCATTTCTATACAATAGCATAAACTAGGTCAGTTTATGAATTGCAACAAATAATTCCTAATGCAAATTGAGTAGTTTATGGATATAATCCATAATCATAAAAAATGTTTTCTTTGAGTAAATATATACTCATGAGCTCATCATAATGGTTTGTAAATAAAATGAGAATTATCCTAAGCATATCCCCCGGGAGTGTCATAACCAAGAGTGCAGAAAGGCCCGTTGTCGTGCACCAGTTCCCGTTCGAGTCTAGCTCAAAGCAGTGTTTTCAGGTTTTTCCCCTAAGTACATCTGTGCCAGAGCCGCCTCTACCTGCTCGTATCCAGACCGGGATGTATTGCTCGTAAAACTCACAAAATCTGTACAATACCAAAATTCTAGGAAGTTCTTCTATACTAATCCTCAAAGTATATTTTAGGGCTATGTTATTTAATCAGAGTTTATCTAAATCTAGTTTCCAAGTTTATTGTTAAACTTCCTCTGATACCAACTGTAACGCCCTGACCCTAGTTACCCAGAGTCGGTGCATTATTTTAATACATTGGCATGATTACAAGGAATCAAGTCCCAAAGGACCGATTAGTTTAACAGTCTTGGAAAATATATTATATACATGAATGTTACATTACACTTCATAACATACAAATCAACATAAATAATCCTTTATGAATGCCATTATTCCCTTGTCTTAACCCTTATTATCAATCACAATATACTTCTTGGAATCCTGGGATTAATAAAACATAGAAAGGGGTTAGCTCAAACACTCCGTAAGGGTAAGAAATACAGTAGAAACTTTCATAAATAAGCATAAACATTTAAGGTAATGTATAACTAAAACAAAATCCTTTTAAAGGTAAACTTCAACATAGTATGGAAAAAATAAAATTAAATAATTCCATTTACTTATTCACAAGGATATTCTACTAATCGAATAATCACCTGCAATATCAATAACCTCTTTCATAATGATGGAATGCACAATTCCATACTATCATAACCACATAGCCAAGGCCTCGTGTCAAGAATACAAATAATATTTTGTCAAGGCCTTGTGCCAAGACAATAGTTTGTCTCATGAGACTTACCGATGCATCGAGGAGCTATAGCGGGATCCACCCGTCACATATTAATTCCAATGCATTCCCATATGAAAAGGTTTAAACATAACATAAACATTTGTATTAAAACTAGCATACGAAATGTAAATACTTCATCCATAAACCACGAATGGTATAAGAATAATACATCCATAGTCAAACACCTCACAAAAACATCAAGACAATATGAATGTTTTGTATCATAATAAATCAACATCAAATAAACTTAAAATCCATCAAAGAATGTTGACATAGATGAAATAAAAACTATTTGAGAGAAATATCTCTTTTTTGAAATCATTTAAAAGTCACACATTTATTAAGGAAGTAATTTAAAAGATATTTTTGGAATCAAAGTGTCCCATACACTTAGAAACTTTTCAAAAGAAATATAATTTCAAAACATTCATGTCCATATAAATAAATCCTTAAAATCATTTTGAAAACATGACATTAATTAAAATTATTTAGAAAGATAAATCTTTAAAAAAATTAAAATTAATTTTTTTTTATAAAGACTACCTTTCATAAATTCTTAAAATATTCATTTTGAAATCATTTAAATGTCACATAATTATAAAATAAAACATTTACTTTGAAAATATTCTTATAATCTTGTAAGGGAAGCTCCAACGATTTTATAATGGCGGAGAATAGCCGCACCCTCCGTATAAGTTAAAAAAACATTCTTACCTTAATTTTGTCGAAAAGGATAAAAGCCCCTTGTTTGGAAAACGACGGAAAGATTCCTTTATAAACCTCTTATAAAAATTCAAACAAGGGTATAAATGACTTTAACCCATATTCTTTGTAAATAGTAAAAAAAATTTGAAATAAATTTCGAAGAAACATGGATGTGGATGATAAAGAAATCCCAGTATATTATTACGTATAAACAACCTCGGATAATGAAGGGATTGCGAAATAAACCCTTACCTTGTACTTTTCGTTTGTTAGGGTAGGTTAACCTCCTTTATAATGGTTAAATAATTGTTATTAAATTTTACACGAATCATATACATTCATATGATATCATATATTATCTTTTAACATTTCTTTGTTAATAATATCTTAGAATTGTCGTTTTTTCAGGTGTTAACTTACTCCTTTTCTATTATATGTTTTGTTACGTAAGTCATGGTTGTAATGGATAGTTTTGAACTTATTCATATCCATATTGATATCAAATCCTTAAACATTATTTTTAAATAATCAAATGATAATTATACTTGAATGGATACGATAGAGAATGAATCTCATTGTGTTCGTGGAGACGGTAGTCTGTACGTACGCACGAGCAACAATATCATTATTTTGATATTAAAATAATATATAATTGGATGTTATATCATATATACAGAATCATTATAATGTTATATTTATTATTTACATGAATTAGACATCATCATTATACCCATCCAAATAATAATTTATTGAATAACAATTACACCACGACGTGGAGACGGTAAGTCGTACGTACGCACGTATGGTGACATGTTATTCAAAGGATGGATAGAATACTGAAATATGGTTTTAAAATTTTTATAATAACATCAAAGTATATATAATATACTGGATTTATTATTTTATAATGGTAATAACAAAGAAAGAAGAAGTGGAATAAGAAAGGAACTTGAAAAAGGGTGGTGAAATCATTACCTCTTCTTCGGGTTGTTCCTTTTGATTTGATCAAAAGGGCTCCTTAAGTTGGCCTTATGACTAAAGTAATGCCTCTAGGATGTATTTAGGGAAGTTTAGAGAGTATTGGGGCAGATTTTGGCTGAACCAAAAGGCTTTGATGGTGTGAATTAATGAGAAGGAGGAGTTCCCTTTTATAAGAGGGGTGAGGGGCACCTTTGGAAAAGCTAGAAGTGTTATTTTATAAAAAATTCATATTCAGTTTATAATGGCTCCAAAGTGGATTCATTAAAGTTTAAGGTGTGGATGGGTCGAAAACCACTCAACCAATATAATTTATATAGGTTTGGGTTACTATATTAACCTTATCTTTAAGTATTAACTCTTAGTTAATTAGTTTCACTTTTACAATGTCTCTTTGTATTTTTATATTATATGGTTAATAAACGTACTATATACATCCAAGAGACCCCCAAGTGGTCCATTAATGATACACCTATCATTATATAAGTATCTTGGAAGAACCTTAGATTTTTAGGAATTTAATATCAATTAATAATATCATATTGTTTTTAAAAACTCTTTTATGTCAATTTTGACACTATTCAATAATTGATTTTTTGAAACTCATAACAGAATGATTACTTAGAAAAAATACAATTAAATCAATCCTAATATGTCATATTAACATATAAAATTAGTTTAATTCAATAAAAGTCTCCAATTATATTTATTTTGGTATTTATAATATCAATTGTTTTAATTTTTCACTATTATAGTAATTACTGCATCATCATTGTGTCATAAATAAAATAAATTATTTAATGTATAAAAATTATAAATAAAATATCATTATGTAAGAAATATTTTTATATTTCTAATGAATATTTATAGTCGAAAATCCAACATATATAACCCTATGTAAAAATTATTTTTCTAAAAGATATATGCTTGTGTCATTTTTGTATTCATTTTAACTTAATTAATATAGTTTCATTATCACTTACAAGTGGCTCCATGGGGTCCAAAAATCGACCCAAAGATTCTCATGGTCAGAAATGTATCAACCAATAAGGTTAGGACACGTTTTAGGTTAATTAGTTATTATTATAATATTATTTTTTAAACCTTATTTACCGGATTTACCTTTAACCATGTTAAATAAAATATTTGCCGAAATAATTATTCAAAATGTCTAAAAATAATAGTTACCTATTTACACAATTTGAACAACCTGATTCCAAATATAGAATCCATTTTTCCAAATTCAAAACACAGAAGTGTCAGAAATTAATTTAAAATCAATTCTCGTTGTTAAAACAAAAAGCGTGTTCTTAAGAGATAATAACTGTCAAAAGATTGGCACTTGTTTATGTCTGGTTTAATTGTGAAATTATGTCCAATGGCAAAAATTGAATTAAATGGTAAAAATATATTCTAAATATACTTTAAAAATACTCAAATTCATAATTTATCAATATTAATTATTTTGATTAAAAAGTAGTTTTTAATTAAAATTTAGTAATTTTCACTATTCATCAAAATATGAAATTTATCTGAAAAGTACCAAAATTTCACCCTGGGCTAATTTCGATATTCTGAATCCAAAAATGAAGTCCATTTTGAGAGATAGAATTTTAAAAATTTCAAAAATCAGGTATTACTATTCATGACGGCTAGTTTGATTGGTTGTGGTGTGTTAGAACTCGATGTTGCGTACAACACACGCTATCGCATTATTCAAAGAGAAGCATACTGTAGAAGATTGGGGTGCTACATTGTAAATTTTTTTATGTCCCCATTCTAAAGAATAAATTTATTTAATCAAATTTAATATATAAAAGTTTAAAATATTGGATTTAAAAAGGAATCACTATTAAAGTTGGTAAAAGTGCATTTTTGAAAAATACTTCTTTTATCTCAAAAAAAAGGAATTTGTTCTTACATTATGTCTAAGAAAATCATAATTTGGATTCTAAAATTAGAAGGATTATATAAAGATTAAAATTTAGTTAATACTATTCATAACCTCTTTTGAAGGGCTTGTTTGGTTAGTCATGGTGCGCTTTAACTCGGTGTTGCGTGTAGTGCAAGTTATTGAATTATTTTGAAGAAATAACACACTACGAAATCTTGGGGTGTTACATTTTTCATAAATGATCATAGTTTTCACATGGTTTCACTTTCCATGTTCTTCAATACATAAAAATATATTTTAATACATTATCTTGATTTCCAGGTGTGACATAATAAATTAATTTTATTAGTCCTCTGCTATTTTATCAAATCCAAATATCCCTCACCATTAGATTCATAATATCATATCATGCATATATTCAAGTGGAAAGAATCCATATTTCCCTAGAATAACCTAGACTATGAGCATAAAAATTAATCAAATGTATTTATGTGGAATTATTTTCAACTATATCAACTTGTAGTTCCTTGATCCATTGAGCATACTACCTAGTCCTAAAATCATAGACTCAGGATTCCTCAATACTTACCTCCAATTTTTATTAAGTATATTAAGTTCACTACCCATAATTCCAATTTGGTAAAATCAACTCATTATACCTATTAAAAATCCCCCAATAATATAAAATGTTCCTAACTATGGAAAGATACAAATATTAACTATGGTTGTGTCTTAACTCAAATGATGGAATGATATTTCTAAATTACTATTTTATTAAGATAATTTTCTTATTTTATGCATTAATATTCATTATTTTATTCTTTATACTTCTTGTTAATATTATGTGGGTTTTACATAAATAATTAAACAAGTTTTTAAAAATAATATATACATAATCCATTAATTTTATTTTATCATAGAAATATAATTATTTTATTTACTTTATGTGAACTTTTTAAAAATTGAAAGAAAAATTCCATCATATATATAAATAAATAACTATTCATGGGAAAAAATAATATAAATTTAGTTATGATCATGAGATTTTCACTATGGATGATGAATCATCACTTGACCCTAAGGGATTAACTCTATCAGTCAAGCTTAACTCGAGTTTCAACATTCAACCTTTTACCAATGTATATTCTTTTTTGATTTTACCTCGACTCTATCATTAATCATATTCCCACATATTCTATCCTCATGCGTTACATATGTTTACTCACTCATTGGTGATAGGATTAGGGGTTTACAGTTAGATAAAAAATCCATGGACACATTATTGTATACAATAAGGGATAAAGGGAAGATATGAAGATCATGATATTTAATTTAATAATAAAATTATCACAAAATCCTATGAGATAAATAATTAAATTAACTAGAAACCCAACACATACATAGGTTTTTCAAGGTCATGATCATCCACAACATGTAATGACTACAAAGTTATAGTATCTAGCCTTCATTTCAATTTTTTATTTATTACGATAAAATTTCATGAATTAATAATTAATTGTTCACTCATTAATTAATTTCGTTATCTTAATTATATATATAAATATTTCATGAAATTATCATCCTCTAGAATAATAATTGAATTAAATTAATTAATTTTAATTTAAAATTATTTATTACATGGGGTTTTGTCACGACCTGTCCCAGTGAGACCTGTGTTACAACTCCCCAAGACCGCCTCTAATATGCCAGGGGATGGTGACTAGAACCAAGTAGGAATATCACTAACATGGGAGGCATTGCCTAAGTACTTGTACACATGAACACACCTCCAATCCCGCAAAGGCTAAAAAGTAAAAACCACTAAGGAACAAAAATGCATGCATACAAATAAACCCAACCAACAGAGTAAAACGGTAAGTAAAGTGTGGAAAGTAAACTTGTGTAGAATACAATCCCACAAAAAAGAGCCTAAAAACTAAAATTTTCAACATGTAATAATAAAGAGGTACTGGGACTTCTTCTCATAGTCGTCAGAAAACTTCTGCCTACAAGGAACTCAGAAGGCTTAGTCCGGTCCTGGTCCGCCCTGGACTCTATCAAAAGGTCGCTCATCTGCAAAAGACACGACACGTGCTGGAAAATACCATCCAGGGGTGAGTATATCAATACTTAGTAGAAGACCCCAAAAACTAAAAATAAATAAAAATATTCAAGGTACAGTCAGATCTACATAGTATATTTCTACTAAACATATAGAAAGAGAAGGGCATCTAGATATACTCGAAACCTAGACTTGTAGTCTACAACGAACGCATACTCACACTAGGGATTCATTTTGAAGATTATACAAAGCACTCATCTGGAAGAACTCACTCCATGAGTCTGATAGCTCTGATGATGTTCAACCAAGAAGTGTCATTCATCAGGAAAATCTATAATAGGGATAGGTGAACCGACATATCTAAAGGGGGAACAGATACACTCATTCTGGGAGAACACAATCCTGAGTGAGGAAAGATCATGATACATAGATTAGGATCACTTCCAAGGCCTTAGAGGATATCTCTACTCATCCAAATTCACCAACTAAGTAGAGGATTAGTGTACTGTAGGATTAGTTGCATCGATACCAGACTCTGTATAGGGTCAAGAATGGATAGAGGATCTCGCTTCGGGCCTCTCAGAGGGATACCTGACTCTATCTCATAAAGTCCTGCTAAAGATATCATACTCCTGTGAAAGGAAACGAAACCTAGCCTTCAGGGGAACGATAAAGGGGAACTAACCCAAATGAAAATTATCCAAGGAACGGTGGACAAGAGAATCAATCCATGTAGAAGAAAGTACCCAACGCGTAGCAGTGGTCACACGTCGTGTCCCTTGACTCTGTGTACTTCCCATGTACAATGGCATGATTCTGGAGAACATGCCATGTAAAAACACATATAAGCAGTGTTTCAGAAGGATCACACATCGTGTCGAAGTATCTATGTTTTTCTCCGTGTACACTATCCATGTACCCACACATGGCATCAACCTGTGTATGCCAACCCGTGTAATTGGTACATGGGGTGACCTACGTAACTGGCCTCACCTAGTCGTGTAGTAGAGTACATAGTGGTTAATCCACCTTTCGTCTGTTTATCGTCCGAGATATATACTGAGTCTTCTATAAATACCCACATTCCATGTGATATTGGTCACAAACCGTGTCTACGCTTCCTACCACCTGGTAACTATAGTCGTCGTTGGGTGGGTCCCAGATTTCGTGTCTTCTAGGAGAATGTCGTGTCCTATACCATTTGAAGTGTGCAAGACTTGGCCACGACCATGCTAACCCCACACTTCGTGCCCCAGGGAATCATATGTTCTTTTATTTAGTCGTCTGATCAATGTGAAACTCCAAGATTGAGGTCGCCCCGACATCCTGAACTCGTCTCCATTGTTTTTGGGCCTCTGATCAGCCCTGAAAACATGTCTCGATCCACCCACACTAAGAACTCTAAACTAAATTTCCTCCACAATCCAAGCTGATTAGTCATCTGCCATTTTCATCGCACATTCTCTAGGTCGTTGAAATGTTCAATCTTCGATTTGGGATCATTGCGTTGTGAAACAGGTTTGCAACATTCTGTTTTTTGTTTCCCCACAAATAATGTGGGACAGAGGAGGAAGAAATTCAAAATGAAAAAGAGGAACACACCTCCACCATTATTCATCATAGAATTTATTTTCTCCTGTTAGTAGGTCTAATGGAGAATCAACCGATAGTTGAAAAAATATCATAAACACAATCCCCACATAAAAACCCCAAAATAAATAGAAATTAAAACCCTCTTTCATGAACTCACAATCCGCGAATCAACCTATTTGTGGGTTGATCCATGTTTGTTCTTTAAAGCAAAAATAGGGAAAATCAAAATCAAAAAAACAACCCTTACCTTTATCGTCGACGGAGAGGGAGATCGGTCATCGGTTGGGATTCGATCTCACTACTCACGATCTATGCATCATCTTTCATCTGTGTTTGTCATGAATTCTCCATGGGTGACTCCTCTTAAAATATCCAAATGATTCTATGGGTTTTTCTTGGGTTATGATCCTATCCCTAGGCTCCTGCTTATTTAAAATAAAAATGAGCATTGTTGCGTTAAGGAAACATTTAAAATAAATTAAATTATTAATTTATTTTATTTCATTTAAAACATCCAAATACTAACTTTTTCATTCTACCCATTCTATTCGATGTAAGGCCCCAGTTAAGGTAAATTTAAAACTCTGAATGTAATGGTGAACTATTATTTATAATTCGGTAACCTGTTTAAAAGTTATTCCACTTTTTTTGAAAAACCACTCATGTGCATTGTTTAAGAGTTTAATTTATTTCAAACTTTTATTATGTGCACTATGGGCCTTATAATTTCATTTTTTCACAATGCCTAGTCTCATTATAATTCCATATAATATTTAAAAATAATACACAAAAAATCTGATACATTAAATTCTACCCACCTTAGGGCTTTTTTTCCTCAAAAATCCAAAACTAAAGGCTAATCAAATAGATGTGGGTATTGTGCATGAATCTAAACCTCTCAATCCCAAGTACTCTCCTGGAGATTCTCATTTTGCCACTAGACAGGAACCAAGGTAATCACTCTCCCACAAAGGATCCTCTCTTGCTGATCCTCAATCTCCAATGGGCTCTCTATGAAGGTCACTTAATCCTCGATGTCCACCTCACCCCAGTCAATGACATGTGATGGATCATGCACAAACCTCCTCAGCGGCAACACATGGAATACATTATGTACATGTTGTATCTTTGGTGGTAGATCTAGGTGGTACACCACCTCTCCAACTCTTCATAGTATCTGAAATGGGACAATGAAGCTTAGAGACAACTTTCCGACCCTGCCAAACTTCCACAACCCCCAACAAGGTGAGACCCGAAGGAAGGCATGGTATACCTCTTTAAACTCCAATGGTCTCCACTACCAGGCAGTAAGAGTCTTCTTCCGGATCTATAAGTCTACATCTGCTCTAGGATGATATCCACCTTATCGATGGTAGTTCACACAAACTCTGGACCCATGAGTTCTTACTCTCTGGGGTCGGTCCAACGGAGTGGTGACCAGTAGGGTCTCCTTTATAAGGCCTCAAACGGTGTCATTCCAATGGTGGAGTGGTAACTATTTTCATACACAATCTCCACCAGTGGTAGGTGGTCCTCTGAACTACGGCCAAAGTCTAAGATACAGGTTCGCAACATATCCTCTATAACCCTAATGTTCCTCTCCATCTGACCATATGTCTGGGGATGGAACGTTGTGCTCAAGAGTAGTTAAATCCCAAAAGCCTCCTACAATCCCTTCCACAACCAGGATGTCAAACGAGAATCGCAATATGAGACTATCGTTGAAGGTACTCCATGAATCTGAACTATCTTCTGCACGTAGAGGCATCTTAATCTCTCTACGGAACTCTACACCCTGATAGCTAATAAGTGGGACAACTTAGTGATTCGGTCAGAGACCACCCATACAGAATCGTGTCCCTTGGACGTTTGTGGTGATCCCATCACGAAGTCAATTGATATTCTATATCACTTCCACTCTAGAACATCCAGGGGTGGGCTAACCCTACTAGAACCTGGTGATTAGCCTTCACCTACTGGCATATAAGGAATTGAGAAACAAAATATTCCATTGATTTTTTCATAACTATCCACCAGAACTGATGTTGGATGTCCTGGTACATTTTCTCCACTGTAGGATGTACCGAAAAGGGGTGTTTATGAAACTCCCTCAGAATATCCTCTAAAAATTCCACTGGCATAACTGTGGGTCCTATGAAAAGGATGACATGCTCCCCACCATGAAAATATCCATTAGAAGCATGTCTTATGAATAACTGATCATGTAACGTATCATAGTCGACATCACCTAGTTGTGTATCCCTAACTCACTGTAAGAGTGGAGGGGTGACAACTATCGACTGGAGATAATTTACATTATCTCCATCCATGAAGGACAACTGTAGCGAGGCCAAATTCTTCCTCACCTCACTCATCAACTGTGAACTCGATCTCCTACTGAGACCACCTGCCACAACATTCCCCTTCCTATGATTATAGAAAATCTTGAAGTTATAATAATATAAGAAATATAGCCATTTCCTATTCATTATATTCATATCCTTCTATGAGAATATGTACTTGAGGCTCTTGTGGTCAGAGTAGATGATAAATCGTTCACCCGCAAGGTAGTGTCACCACATCGTCAATGCGAAGACTACGACTGTCAACTTGAGATCAGGGATCGAATAGTTCTACTCAAGTGGCCTAAGAAAGAGTGCACCAAAAGAAATCATCACCTATCTCTGCATCAGGACATAGCGAATCTCAATCCGTAATGCCTTGAATAAAACTACTTACCCAATACCCTCCATCGGTAATCTCAAGATCGGTGTGCTCATCAATATCTTCCTCAGCTACTGGAAATCCTTCTAAAACATCTCTATCTAGACAAAAGGTTGCACCTTTCAGGTCAAGGCTATCATCAGTTCTGGTATCCAAGAGAAATTAGGGATAAATCTCAGTTAGTATCCTGCCATCATAAGGAAGCTCTCAACCTCTGTCACACTCTGGGGTGGCTCCCATTCTAACACATCCCCAACCATGGCTAGGTCCACTGCAACTCCATATGCTGGGATAACATGTCCTAGAAAGTAGACCTCATGTATCCATAACTAGCACTTCCCAAGCTTCCCTTAAAGTTGGTGCTCTTGGAGTACGTCTAGAACCATCCGCAGGTGTCTCAAGTTCTCCTACTCTGACGTTCAGTACATAGGTATGTTTTCAATTAAGACCATTATAAACCAGTCTATGTATGGATGACAGATTCGATTCATACACCCCATGAACAATATAGGGGCATTCATCATGCCTAAAGGCATCACCAAGTACTCTTAGTGACCGTAGAGGCATCTGAAAGCCATCTTTGGAACGTCTCTATCCTGTACTTGAAGTCGATGATAACCCGACCTTTGGTCAACCTTTGAGAACCATTTTTCCCCTCTCAGTTGATTGAAGAGGCCATCGATCCTCAACAATGGATACTTGTTCTTCACTATCACCTGTTTCAGGTGGCGGTAATCCAAGCACATCCTCAAACTCCCATCTGCATTCTTGGAAAAAAAATTGGGGCTGCCTAGGGTGAAACACTATGTCTTATGAAGCCCTTGCTCTACAAATCCTCCAACTTCACCCTCAGATAGCAAATCTCTACGAGAGTAATCTGATATTCTGGTGAGGGTATCGGTTCCGTACTAGGATGCAAGTCGATGTAGAAGTTAATCTCCTGGTGGGTAGGTAGTCTTGGAACATATTTGGGAAAGACGTCCTTGTACTCCTCCACTATTGTTGGGAACTAGAAGCTCGCAATATATAAAACTCTGAGGGTAAGGATAGACAACTCATGGGTGATCTTATACACCCTCTTATGCAAGAGCCCATCATGTGCTGCCTAGGTCTCATTTTCACTAACAAAGTAAAACTTCATCCCATCGATGTGGACACACCGCACTCTCTGCCTAAAGAATTCAATATGGGAATGGACCAATGATAGAAAATCCACACCAAGAATGACATCCTAAGGCATCGACACTGTCACCAAAATGTTCCAACTAAAACTCTCACCTCCAAAGGAAAGATCACATTGTCTGCAAAGATGTGTTATCATCAAGCCTCCTTCTGTAGGTGTCTCCAAACGTAAGGGTCGAGTCATTGGATCTACCAGAATCTCATGGTTTCGCACAAGACATGTGGATAGGAAGGAATGACTAACACCTATGTCTATATGTACATAAGATATGGTAGAAAAGACACGTATCATACCTCGGATCTTTCCTGGATTCCCTAGGTTGTATGCCTTGACCACATGCAGTTGTCCCCACACCTGTCCCCCATATCCTTAAGCCTAGTGTGGACCTCCTTGGGGTGGTGGTGGGAGTAGATCAAAGTGTATTCCACCACATTCAGATCTCCCTCCTCTTATACCATGTCCTCCACATGGTGAGTCTGTCTACTCTACTCTCTGCCTCTGCCTCGGGGGTCCATCTACCAACTCCCTGTCAGGAGATCAATGGGTTGTACAGTCTCTAACAAGATGTCCTCTGTCGTTACACGAGTATTATCACCTCTCCCTAGGATGAATGGATCCATATTGAGAGCCTTGGGCTATCGATCCCATATCCTAGGTTTTCCTGTGACATCTCCCACGTCACGAACCCTTTGCCTGACATCGGCTCCCTACTGGTGAGGTATCCACACCTGTCTTCCTACTACTGACTGCCACTAGCTGTCTCTACTCTACCAATAATATCTCAATCACCAAGGCCCACTCAATAACTCCATCATAAGTCTAAATGCATAGAGTAATGACAATAGATTGTATGTACCATCGTAGCCTCGCTCGAAGTTCTGAGTTCTGAAGTACTGATCCCTGACCATATCCATCATTTACCTGGCAAGGTTGGTGAACCTCGATGAATAGTTAGCCACCATCAAACTTCCCGGATGGAGCTGAAGAAGCTCTTGGATATGCACTTCTATCAGCATAACTAGATAGAACTCTTCCCTAAAGAGTCGCTCTAACTCCACACATAAAATAGTCTCCTCTTCGTGAGTCTGTGTGGTCAAACTACAATATCGTCCCGTTGAAACCTGAAGAAGGTTGTCTCCTAGGATCACCATCTGGTCTACTGGTGTCCTCACAAGATGAAAAACTCTAGTCACCACCTCAAGAAAGTCCTTAGCCACCTGAGGGTCAGGCTCACCTTATAACATGAGGGGTCTCTGTCTCTGAAACTCATGGAGTGTGCTCAGCCTATGCCCCTCATTTTTTGGTACTATAAGTACCATGGAAAGCTCCACTGGTGTTGGTATAGTAGGTGTACCACCTGAAGGTAACTCCTAGGGAACTTTTTCTTCTATCGAAGCCTCATCACTGAGGGGGTCGTCCTCATGATTGAGCTGCTAAATCCTAGTGGGTATGCGTCATGGAGGCATCCTGTAAGGAAACAAGATGTATCATGTTCAATGTGTATATCTAGATATCAATCATTAAAGGACATGGAAAACACAACCCATTCCTATATGATGGATGTATCATTCTTTTATTTCCACGCAACTAGCTCTTCCATGTACTGAGTCATAAAGACGATTATCAGAGTCCTGGTGTATGGATACGTCGGCCGCCCACACCAACACTAGAGTCTCTAGCCTGAAATCCAAGCTTGAAACAACTAACATTGGTGCCACAAACCAATCACACAGACTCTTGGTTATAAGGTAGAACCAACCACCTCTGATACCACTCTGTCACTACCTCTCCCAATGGGGCCCGGACCGCGAATCTCCAAGCCCGCCACCAATAGGGCAGGAGTAGGTGACTAGCACCGAGTAGGCATACCACTAACATGGGAACACATCTCCAAGCCCACAAAGGATAAAAAGTAAAAACCACTAAGGAAAAAATTTCATGCATAAAACTAATCCCAACCAACAGAGTACCATGGAATGTAAACAGAGTTAGAATACAAGCCCACCAAAAACAAGGGTCTGTAAATTAAAAATTATAACCTATAATAAAAAAGAGGTACTGGGATTTCTGCTAGTATTTGTGGGAATACCTCGGCCTTCAAGGAACTTAGAAGGCTCGGTCTCGTCCTGGTCTGCCCTGGACTCCATCAAAACGTCGCTCATCTACACAAAACATGACACGTGTGGGCAAAGACCGTGTAGGGGTGAATATAACAATACTCAGTAGAGGACCCTGAAAACCACAAATAAATACACAAAGTAAAGGTATAGTCAAATCTAAATAATATATGTCTATTAAAAATATAGCAAGAGAAACACATCCAGGTATCCTCGAAACCCAGACCCATAGTCTACAACGACCGCATAATCACACTAGGGATTCAGTTCAAATATTCCAAAAAGGACTCATCCAAAATAACTCACTCCATGAGTCTGATAACTCTGATGATGTCTATTCGAGAAGTACTATTCATTGACAAAATCCATGATAGATATAGTTCCATCGATAGATCTGAAGGTAGAACAGATACACTCATTCCGGGAGAACACACTCCAGAGTGGGGAAAGATCATGATACACAAATGAGGATCACTTCCAGGACCTTGCCGAATATTGCGACTCATCTGGATTCACCAAATATGTAGAGGATCAATGTCTTGTAGGATTAGTCATGTCGATACCTGACTCTACCTAGGTTCAATAATGGATAGAGAATCTTACTCTGAGCCTCTTAGAGGGATACCTAACTCTATCTTAGAAAGTCCTGCTGAAGGGATCATACTTATATGGAAGGAAATGAGACAAGACCTTCATGGGAATGAGTAAGGGGAACTAACCCAAAAAAATCATATCCAAGGAACAGTGGAAAAGAGAATCAAGCTATGTATAAAAGAGTACACTATGTGTAAGAGTGGTCACACACCATGTCCCTTATCTCTGGGTACTGCCCGTGTACAACGGCCCATGTATGGAGAAAATTCTACATAAAAATGCATTTAAAATGTGTGTAGGAAGGATCACATGTCGTGTTAAGGTTTTCGAGGTCTGATCCATGTATGCTGGCTATGTGCCTGTACATGGCATGAACCTTTATAACCAGTAAACGGGGTGACCTGCATAACTGGGCTCGCCCGACCGTGTAGTGGAGTACATGTCATATACTCCATCTCATGTCTGTATATCATCTGAGATACATGCTGAGTCTCCTATAAATACCCAAAAACCCTGTAATATTGGACACACATCATTTCTATACTTCCTGTTGCCCAGTAACTCCAGTCGTCGTTGGGTGGGGCCCACATGTCGTGTCTTCTGAGAGCACGTTGTGTCATTCACCGTGTGCAGGCGCAAGACCTGATTGCTGTCATGCTGACCCCACATGGCATGTTCAGTGAAGAACATGTCATGTTATTTAGGTTTTTTCAGAACATTGCGTTCTTCATTCCACGCCTTGGGGAATCATTTGTTCATCGATCTGGTCAACTGATCGATGTAAAACTCCATGATTAAGGTCGCCCCGACATCTTGAAGCTATCTCTATTGTTTTTGGGTCTCTGATTATCCCTAAAAACACATCTCAATCCACCCACGTGAAGAAAGATCAAAGAATAATCCTCCTCAATGCGAGCCAATTCATTGTCTGCCATCACCACCGCACCTTCTATAGGTCATTGTGATGTTCAATATCCAATTTGGGATCGTTACCTCACAAAACAGGTTTGCAAAGATCCATTGTTCGTCACCCTATAAAGAACACGAATAACATGGGGTATAGGAGGAATAAATTCAATAAGAAAAAGAGGAACACACCTCCACCATCATTTTTCATGGTGTTGATTCACTCCTGTTAGTAGGTTTAACAGTGAATCAACCAATATTACAACAATTATCATAAACACAATCCCTGAATCAAAACCCCAAAATAAATGTAAATTAACACCCTCCTACACGAACGCATGATCAGCGGATCAACCTATTTGTTTTTTATCTGTGTTCATTGTTTAATCTAAGAAAAAGGAAATGAAAACTCCAAATAAAAAACCCTACCTCGATTGTCGATAAAGAGGGTGATCGTTCATCGGTCCGGATTCAATCTCACTGCACATGATCCACGCAAATTCGTTCATCGGCGTTTGTCATCAATTCTACAAGGGTGACTCCTCTCCAAAGCTCTAGAGGATTCTAGGGAGTTTTCCAGAGTTATGAGCCTAACCCTAGGCTCCTGATTAATTAAAATAAAAATAAGCATCACTGCATTATGGAAGGATTTAAAATAAAATAAATTTTTATTTTATTTTATTTCTTTAAAACATCAAAAACTAACTTTTGCAGTCCACCAGCGTCGATCGATGTTGGGCCCTACATAAGGTAAATTTTCTACTCTGAATGCAATGGTACCCTCAGATTTTAGATCTCGGAACCTATTTAAAATTTATTCCACTTTTTCAGGAAAACTATTTCCACACTGTTTAAAAGTTTAATTTATTTCAAACATTTATTCTGGGCACTCTAGGCCTCAGAATCGCACGCTGTCACAAATCATGGTCTCGTAATAATTCCATATAATATTTAAAAATAATACATGGAAAATCTAAGACATTATATGTGTACTAACTGGGAACAAAACATATACCCTTTTAGTCATATTTTACAATATTTCTAGAATTTAAAATACATTGCATGTACTATAGGAAATAGAACATATTCTCTTATAGATATAATTAAACCCATTCTTGGTGTTTAATAGTTATATGGGATATAACATAACACATCATAGTATGTCACTAACACTTTATATAATCCTTGTTGTGTAATATGTACTCACATGACATTTAATCCTACTTAGTGTTCCTTTATATATGTGGTGTCTTGTTCTATGGTTCAATCTATGTAGCTTGTGAGGAATTTATGACCACATGACATGCTTCAAATATACTCATCATGTAACTTTGGTAATTATTATGAAGTACATGGCTTGTATGATGACTATACACATCATGTATTTGTAGAGTTACATGGAAAATAATTATTAATGTTTTTCATTCCACACAACCAACTGAAAATCACTCAGTATTTAATTTTCGTAAAAACCCTATCATAGGTCATGTACACTAGCTTCATGATATTTAGTTTGGTTTTTCCTTAATTAATTAATTTTCTAAACATGTTAACTAGTATTATATACCTATATTTTTGTGTTACATGCATGAGTTGGTGAGGGTAACACAGTGTGTATATCTTGTTATATTCCATATAAACTATTTTTGGTTGCTTGCACTACACGGTTAGGATCCCGATGGGTATTATGCATGGAATGTAACATGTTTTACGTCTTCCGGACCATATTCACACCTTTTTATCACATCTATCCTTTATTTATTGACTAGAATTCAATACCCTATGTGTGTATTAATTACATGTTTCATACATTGACCACACAGATTCTGTTATTTATGAGGGGACAAATAATGTGTGGCTACATAGAGTGTACACTAGCTATAGGTTTTTAAACCTATTTATTCATATACCAGATTTCATTCTATATGCAATGTGTAATTAAATGTGACATGTAATGACACCGACATAGATTTCCTATATTATTACATCTCACACTTGTGTGGTTGACTATAGTTAGATGGAATGTGCTTTTTAATTACAAGTAATGTAACCATGTCACTCGATCAGAATATTTGGAACCTTCAGATGATATATTTAAGTATCCATCATCTATTATTGGTCATATGAAACCACAAAATCATGTTATCTTCATTTTCTTGTTAAAAAAATACAAATAAACAAATAAAAAATTAATTAAGAAATCAATCAAAAAGTAATAAATATTTATAAATTAGTATATGGTGTGTTTGATACCACTTGAAGGTTCTGGGGCATAGCTGAAGTGTTCGAACCTATTCCTGATACTTTTTTACATTGATTTATTTAGATTAATTTGAATAACTGTAAGAGTGAAACCCTAGAATCTCCATAGAGAGGATCTTTTCACGTATAATTAAAAAATTGTTTAAATAATGATTTCCTCTTCATGATAATTCTTTATTCATTGATTTACAATTAATTTGATGTTGCTTTCATAACAACATTATTATTAATATTTCAAATTATAATTCTTCTAGGTTATACACACATGCCCCATAATTCTCATAACATCTCTATTGGATATCCTAGTCCTAGGGAAAAGTATCTAAACTTTTTATTCCATTATACATTTATTTCAAATTGAATTATCTCAGGCTTGAATAATTTATTCTCCTACTATCTTGGACTTCATATGGTAGAGGAGTATTGTCTCTCATTCATAACAGTTCTCTTGAGAAGTTATCTTTAGGGATTTGATATCATTCGTTAGTAGAATCTATTGTGGTCACAATTCCATATCTTATGTGAAATGATATAATATCAGTTATATAATTGTGGTAAATAATTTATTAATTTTATAGAGTCACTTGACTAATTTTTAATCCTAAATAAATCTCATGTCAAATAAAAATAATAATAATATTATTATTATTTTATTATATTCCATGAAATGAACTGAATTATAGATATTTAAATATAATTTATAAAATAAATTAATCAATATTTATTTAAATTATATTAAATAAGATATATCATTTCTATCAGGTCATTAACTCATCCAATCAATCCTCCTTGGTATTTATAAAACCTTGAATAATAAATATTTATTTGAATAAATAATAATCTTATATTATTCATTAATTAATAAATAAATATTATATTCACTAATGTGAGAATAAATATTCATGTAATATACAACTCATATATATTATAACTTGAATAACAGGTGATTGTACTTATGTAATCAACTTAACCAGAATAATTATAAAACCCCAAGTCATGTACAATACTTATTCTAAGTGTAAAATTTAAAATATAATTTAACTGAGATTATAGATACACTAAGTGTATGACCCTCTAGGTATCATTTTCAATGGACTTAGGTAGGATTTCCTAAAATCAAATATTGGAATCTAGAAACACATCAATAAACTCATAGATAAAGAATATAATGTCATAATGATAAAAACCTCAAATGAACTCTTACTTTCCAATATAATCCCATTGTATCTATATCTTGTCAACCAAGTTGAATAATTATGTATTCATCCTATATGAATGATATATCTTTAATTAGTAACCTAAAATGACCTCTTCAATAATCCACCATAGACATGGATGTAAACAGACAGTTTTATTTGAATCAAAGGGAAAGAGTTATCATCTTCTATTACATGAAAGGGGCAAATACTTTATTGAGTTATTTAATTAATGGATTATCATTTATGATGCACCCAAAATATCCTACCACACCTTGACAATATTTCATCGCCAGTTTTAGCAACACATTAAAGTACATGATTCGTGAGATACATTAATAATAATCTCACACACAAGTACCAATACACATGTCCATATATTAGAATATCCAATGACACATATAACATGTGGAATTACTATTCGAATTTTATCCGCATAACCTCCTCACTTGAATATTATCAAGTAATAAATTAATGATAATAAGTTTCAATGTCTTATATCCCTCCAACACATGATAGTAAAACATCATCTGTGTCGTGTTATATTGATTTCCTCCCAATCATAGAACATTTATTTAATAATATTTTCATATAACATGAAGGTTATTATTATAGATAGGATATTTTTAACCAATTTCTGTAAAATATACCCTAAATACATTATAAAATCAATTTTAAAAGTAAGAAAACTCACCATGTGAAAATATATTAATTAATATTTAGTTCTCAATATATTTTTTTAATAAAATGTACAAATTCAGTTTTTTTAATGGAATCAACTCTAATAGGTGTGAGCTATAAATATATTCTATATTCATATCAAATTTTGAGATGTGTTCTTAAAGAGAATAATTTGATACATATGTATGTGAATAATATAGAGATCAATTTCTCTAATTATGACTCATGTGTATTAGATAGCAATTGTGCATCAAATATTTTTGTTGATAATCATAGATCTAATATAGAATGGAATTGAAAAGGGTGGGGTAAATCTACATGTGAAAATTGGGGAAAATTGCTACATTAAAGGTTAAACATATGATCTAATTCTACCTGGTAGATTTGTTCTGTAATTGGAGAACTCTTATTATATTCCCACTATATGTATAAATTTGTTTTATATATATTGTTTAGATAAGATAGAAATTTCATTCATTATTAATAATAAAATTTTTTATATATATATCAATGAAATGTTTTATGGAATTAGGGAAATGGTAACTAGTTTATAAATTTTTTATATGGATAATTTTTTTATATCATTCATAATAAGAAGGTTAAGGTTAATTCAAATACTAGATACCTTTTGCATTATCAACTTAGTCATATAAATCATAAACACATCCAAATATTCTATTGAGATATATTTTTTAATTCATCCAATTATTGATCATTTGATAATTATGAATCATTTTTATTATTAAAAATGGAAAAATAACCATTTAGTGAAAATTTGAAAAGGCTATTGGACTGTTGGATCTTATACAGAGGTTTATATGTGGGCCAATGGGTACATAGGAAAGTTGTGGGATTAGGTAATTCCTAACCTTTATCGATAACATTTCTAATTATGGTTATGAGTTTCTGATGAGACACTAGAATGATACTTTTAAAAAATTTGAGGTGTTTCAAAATGAAGTACAAAATCATCTCGGAAAAATTATTAAGATTCTATGATCAGATCGGGGTGGGGAATTCCTGATCTAGGAATTCACCAACCATATAAGAAATTTTGGAGTTTTTCAGAAACTCACTCTTCTAGGAACACCATAATGGAATATTGTTTTGAGTGGAGGAATTGTAACCAATTAGACATCATATAATCAACTAGGAGACACTTCTAGAATTTGGACCTATAACAAGAAAACTATACCAATGGTTGTAGTTAATAGTTGGTATAGGATGTTTTTTGGTGGATTATTCCAATGGTTATTATGACCTTCAATATAGCATGGCCTATACTAATATTTTTTTTAAACCATTTGAATAATATAACTATTATACCTACCACGTGAGCCCATTTCCCATGTGTGATCACTCTACCATATCTAGATTATCCTCATTCGTGATTCCCTTTGCTTCCCACTTTTATTATACTTTGATTAATTATTTTGAAATTGTTTTTAGGTGAAATAATCAATGTATGTTAGTTTTATTCACATTTCCTCTTATTTTATCATTTTATTTCTATATTTTGGTTATTTATATTGTAAATTAACTAACCCAATTATATAATTTAAATGTTTCAATAAGATTTTGTAAAATATTGTGTGAAGAATTTACATATTAGAGGAATTTTTTTTGTGTGTTAGATGATATCCTTGTTTACTTTAAATAATTTTTATAATCTATATCCATTTCTTAGGAGCATTTCATGAATGAATTCTTAGTACTCTAAAAATTTCTATGTATTATAGTCCCTCTTAGATGATTTTGGGTGTTCTTTCACACCCAAAACAAACTTATAAGTTATTTCTACTCTACCAGATAATGTTTTGGATTTATATGAAAATTAAAATTATTAAAAAAATCATAAATATAATTTTTAAGTTATTAATATTTATTTTATTAATGTATTTATTATGATTAAAATTGGTTCAAATAAAATTCTAAATAATATTTAATTTTTATATATTTCTTTTAAGGATAAGTTATATTTATTTAATATATATTTGGTATTTTTTTAATTTACATTACATGATCAAAACCCCGTTTTGTGAAGGGTTCTGTAATAAATTTGTGTTTTTAAAATGTATAGGAGTACATTTTTTGTATTATATATAATTATTACTCATTAATATAAAAGAATACAATTTTTTGGTTTTATATATATGGTATTTGTTTATCTTGAGGGATAGAGTTATTAAATTAGGGATGTAAGTTATTAATATAAAGATTAAATAATTTCTGAATGGAATTTTCCATTCTCAAACTGAAATTTTCATGATAAACTAAGTTGTTTTCTATGATATATTAATTTATTTTAAATTTAGTTTTTATACAAAGAGATGAAGATTGATTTAAAATGTAATTGAATTTAATAATTTTTTAATAATTTTTAAATTAATTAAAATAAATTTAACATGTATCATTTCCTTAAATAAATTTTTAATTTGGTAACAAAATTTGGCTTGTAAACATAAGAATGTTTGATTTAATTGTGCAATATAAATAATTTTTTTAGAATGGTGATATGATATTATACATTTGTATTGAATAATTAAATATTTCCATTAGAATTATTGAATGGTTATGATTATTACTTATATTCTAATCAATTTTTCTATTAAGGTTTTAATAAATATGATATATTATGGGGTTTTTCACTATATAAGTTGATCTTTAAGGTTGAGATATGTTTATATGGTCTATATTTTGTAACATATTAATCATTTATCTTTATTGTATAGGTTTTTATAAAATTATGGAATATATATCCATATCCACCATCATGAAGTATGACATACAAAAAATGGTTAATATATTGTATATAAGTAGGGTGAATAATACTAATCGGATCTCAATGGGGTTTCAAAAGAAGGTAGATTTATTTTAAGAATATATATCCAACAATGCTTCAGATAGAGGTCTTATACACTAAACTCGTTACAATTGAGTAGGAATACCATGGTAAACTCATCAAGAATTTTGGTACCATTCAACAAAAATAGGTTTTCAAACAAACTATTATGTTTTGTATCATAATATAGAGAATATTAAATATCATATCTCATGATCAAAATGAAAGGAGTAGAATGTATAATTCAGTATTAGAATAGTTTCCATTTATTAATCATCTTGAGATTGAAATTATTACAGTATAAGAGGATAATAATATGAGTGCAGGTGACGAAAATAATGAAAATTATAATGTTTGTAGGGTGAAAAAATTGATGTATCATATCAAGACTCTTGTATATTAAAAATTTGATTAAATTAAAATGTTATAATATTTAATATAGAGGTATTATGGAAGAACCATTTATGCAGTGTTTAATACTTTCATCAATTATATTATTACATTTTTGAAGGAGTTAATTCCTTATGATGTAGATATTACCTCAAGATACTACATTTCATATAATTTAATTAACCAACCTGGATTTTTTAAAAATAATATTCTTGTTTACCAGAAATATTGTAGCTTATTCTAGAAAGAAACCATGGGCCAAAATGATTATAAATAATTTCAAACATAACACTTCAAGATAAATTCAAATAGTTAACCATTTTGTGTTCAATAGAAAGTAATATATAAATTTCCATTTATTACTAGGATCTAAAATCTTTTTATGTTTTGTGAAATATTTTAAAATATGTTATGGCATGATTCTAATAAAATTAATGATAATAATGATTTGGTTAACCAACTTGTATTTTATAAAAAATATATTCTTGTTTACCCAAAATATTGTAGCTTATTCTATAAGGAAACCATGGGCCAAAATGATTGTAAAGAATTTCTTACATAACACTGCAAGTTAAATTTAAATGGAACACAATTTTGTGTGCCATAGAAATTAATATAGAAATTTACATTGATTCCAAGGATCTAAAATCTTTTTATGTCTACTGAAATATTATAAAATATGTTATGGAAATATTCTTGTAAAATTAATGATAATAATGATTTGGTTCATCATTTAGATGGGTTAGAATAGTGGAAATTTGATGCGTGATATCCTGATTTTTCATCTGAGGTGTGTAGTGCCATATTGGGTCTATAATGTGATGGTTTTAATCTATTTGGTCATATTATTACTTTACATAGCAAATATATGATTTTAATTCTCATTTATAACCATATTATAAAGAGTTTTATGGAAAATCCATTCAAATTATTAGGAATACTCATTTTTGGACCTTCTGATCCTTCTGATGACCAAGATGTGTACATGAAACCTTTAATAAAAGAGTTGAAGTAGGTTTGGGATATAGGTGTTCTCATATAAAATGCATCTTTGAAAAAAATAGATGTTTTTTGAGCTTCTGTGGATGATAAATTATTTTTCATATTACACAATGATGTTTAGCTGGAGCATAAATGGAAACATATATTGTCATATTTTTGTGAAAAATACATGTTATAGACTATTTAAATATCATCATATTTTTGGTTTCATTGGAAATCATTGATTCCTATTGATGGATTATCCATAAAGGAATAATTAGTGATGGTTTAATAATATCATTGAGACAGAGAATTCACCTCAATGTATGTCTATAATTGTTGTACTTAAAGAATGGAAATATGTTAATTTTTCATTTAGGAAGGTTCAAAAAAATCTTAAAAGAGGAAGAATATTTTTACTAGATTCAAATGAAATTGGATAAATAAAATTATACTATTTTATTCTCATTACTTCTCACAAACAAATTTACATATTTTTCTATACACAATAAAAATTGATAAAAACATATGTGAAGTTTTTCTTTCAATTCTACTAAATTTCAAGGGAAATACTAAAGGAGATATATGATCTCAAAGTGACTTAGTGAATTGCGGTGTTAAACTAGAACTGTATCATATATCTTTTAGTAGAAATACATGGAAAGTTCCATGTTCTTATTATGTGATGTCAAATTCTAAGAAATATCATTTCTCAGAAGTAAAAGAGACTATTAAGGTTGCTAGTTGATATTTAATTAATGTTTCAAAATAGTTCAATAGAATATATTTGAAAATAAAATCTCTGAAAAATGATTACTACCACATCATTCATAGTTAATTGGTTATTGTATACATATATTATTTATTTTCTAATAATGTAAGAGAAGCATTGGTTCATATCTTCCATATATATATAGATATCTATTGCCTAAAATTTTATCTAATAATTTATTAAAAAAAATATAGTAATGGGTACCATTTATTCTCTATGAGTTAGAGAAAAAAATTTAATCCATCATTATTCACATGAATGTTGCATCTATATGTATATATTACTATAAAAATACTTCTTGGGGGACCCATTTATTTACATTATATATATCTAAAAAAATTTCTCACAATTAATTATTATGTATGGAACAAGAATCATCCTAAAGGTTCCATTGTAAATGGTTACTTGGGTATAAAATGTATAGATTTCTGTTCAATTTATTTGGGTGATGTGAGAATGAGATGTAACTGGCCAATGGGAAATGAATAAGGGTGGTATTAGAAAATTGAAATTTCTTTTCCATCACTTCCTTAAACTAAGTTAATTCTTATATCATATACATTGTCAACATTGATCCTTGAAGATTGGGAAATGGCACATCGCATAATAATTTTTATTTATAATGGAAATGGCACATGGCATAATATTTTTTATCTATGATGTATTTAATGGCCACATCATGTAAGTAATTTGAACATGTATATATTATCATATACTAAGTTCATTCAGATATATATTATACATTTATTATATTTTTATGTAGGTAACATAAACAAATTATAGTTGGAACTCATCATCTGTTACCATTGAGAATAATATAAACTTTTCATAGTAAAGAGTTTCTTGTTTGGTTAAAAATGAAGGTACAAAAAATAGTTAAATAAAATATAAAAAATATATTTTTATATATTTTTATATTCATTTATATTTATGTATTTATTTTAACTATTAGCTTTACCTCTGGAGAAATTAGAGTGTTATTTTTTGGTCCTGATTCTTCAGTTCGTAAGTCAAAATCACTAGTTATCAATGAGAAAAATTTTATTATCATTACTTGATCAATGAACATGAGATCAAAAACTGATGGAATTATGTTAACTATAATAATAGATTATTTTTCAAGTGCATCAAATAATAGGCCTTAATATGAAAATTTTTCTTATTATGGATTTATTGAGAAAATAATAATATTTTATTATAATTTCCATGGTTGAGTGGATATTATGAAATCCAAGTGGGACTCAATGAACTTTCATGGAAAATTTATCAATGACTATGGATTTAAAATTATTGACATCATTATTTTCTTTATATTAATTGAGCCATATATTTTTTTCATCAATGTAGAAACATGTATTTTATATGGAATATCCTCTAAGACCAGAATTTAGTATCATTAGTGAAGTAATCCCAAGATATGCTTTTGATGATAGTAGGGATAATGTTGAATTTGTTGTTTCCACCATTATTCATGGTCAATATATTATGTATGATTAATAAAAATATTCTAAAATCCAAAGTTTATTGTGAACCTAAAGTAGTATTGAGTAGTATATATAAGTAATTATTTGTTTTCTCAGTTTATTTAGTTCAACTAAAATTGTGTCTTTTTGGTTTTTTGTATTAAAATTAATTTATTTTGGTTTTATTTTGTAAACTAGAAACTGGTTTGATTTAGGTTTTTTATTTTTATGTATTATAAAGATAAAAAAACGAACTTTCATTATTTCTATTTGTAGAGTAACAGTATGTTTCATTTTATACCATTTCAATTCTATAACTATTAATTTTTTATGTATTTTAGTATTTTTTATCCTATAGATTCTCTGATCTTGATAATTTTTTGTTATCTATGAATTATAATTTTATAAATCCCATCAAATCAACCTAATAAATAAATAATAGCATAAGACCAACCTAAATAGTTTGTTTTATTTGATTTAGGTTGGAATAATAGTAAGAAAGTTTTAAAATCCTTATTGGGGGTGTATTTAAATAATCCAAAGGTCCCTCTATGGTATTTTAGGTGAATGGGGTTCAATAGATCCTTTGGGAGGAAAAATTGGTTTGAGGGGTCAATACAATCAGGTTCATTTAACATCCTATAAAAATTCTACCATAAAACCACTATGAATCATCTAATGGTTAGTGGGTTAGGCAGAGAGAAGTTTATCCTATTATGCTCATCGGATGACCAATGGTTAGCTTTGGATAGCTGGTGGATATATTTTACGGGTTGGTGTGTTTCACCAGTTAGCTAATGGGTATAAAAGAGACCAGGTACTCATATTGTGCTTGCTAACTAGACGGTGGCTTGATCTGGTTCTCCAGTGGCATATCCCTTAAATTCTATTCAAAATATCCCTCAAAAATCATCTTAAACCCATAATTTAGTATTCATCCTCCTAAATTTATATCCAAACATAATAACATAAATAATATCAAATGAAATGATTAGAATATTGAGAGGATTTTCTGATCGATAAAATATCTAATTGAATTAGGGATATAATAAAATGAACCCAATAACCTAACCCAAAATAAACTAAATGACCTAGGCCAAAAAAAAATGATCAATTAACCAAATAACCAAAACAAAAAAATGAACTAAATGATTAAATAGCCCAACCCAGACTAAATTGGACCAAATTAAACATACAAGAAGAAACCCAAATCATATCCTTGTTAAGCATGATAATTAGTATGTGTTGATTGTGTTATATCATTTTCACTAAATTTATAATTAAAATTATATGTATTTTTTAATGTCGTAAATTAAAAATATTGATGAGATATGAAGGAATATAATGGCTAAAAATGATCTTCATAAGAGATATTCGGGTTTACATCCTTTGGTTTACCTTATAATTATACTATTTCAAATATATATATATATATATATATATCAATTTAAAAACTTTTATATCTCACATATTTAATCATTTTTTAATTTTATTCATGGTTTACCATCCTGAAGATAATTTTTTTCAAGCAATGACTAACCTAGAAGTCTGATGGCGGGAGGTACTAGTGATACTTTCAGTAGTCATCATGCCTGATCATATCCAGACCCTTCATTGGATATATCATCTACCACAGCTTCTTATCCCATGGATCCCATAGAAAAATCATGGATATTTATACCACATATATTTTCACCACCATTTTCTTCTAATATTCCTCATAATCTATTATTTCCATAGAATATGATAAATCCCACTCCCTACACCTATTTTTATTTTCTATATACTTCTATATCATCGCCTCTATTTCATACCTATTTTTCTCTGGGTTTTTATATCTATGCTCCTTCAACATTTAATTTATAACTTTTTGATCATCCTAAGAATACATTGGACCTAATAACACTATACAATTTAAATATCCTCCATAGGCCAAGGATCTATCAGTGCCCACTGATCATCCTGACTAATGTATATGTATAGAACTCTAGTAAAATTTGAAACCGTAATTTATTTTCATTGTAACAAGTATTAATTTAATATTTTACTTTTATTCTCCTATTTAAATCTAATAATATTATGTTGTGTGAGAGTACTCACATATGTAAAGTTTGTAACTACTATATATAGGTTTTGGTCGATTATAATAAAGAAAATAAATTTATTGGTGAAATTATGAGAGAGTGTAATATTTTTATGGTGATGCTTTCCAAGTACTATAACATCATTCCTATGAAAATTGTTTACTAAAGACTCATTTATAAAGAAAAAAAGTATACTAAAAGGGATGAATCAAGGGTAATAAATTTTATTACATTAACTTTTATATTATTATTTAATTTATATGAATTATTATTTTGGCTATAGATTAACAATAATTTTCTTGAGGGTGTAGCTATGAGGGATGCATGACTGATAGAATTAGGTGATCTATGAAGATAATATATGAATTAGAAATATAATTTTTAGAAATGTAGAGTTTTATTAAATTTTAATGGCATACCAACACTTGATGATTGTACGATAACATCATTCTATGAAATTATTACGTATTATGATGACAGTGAGTTCAAGGTATTATTAAAATTTAAATTTTTTATTGAAAATGATTATGATTTTATTAATACTTAATTTATTATTATTTCATTTTATTTTTAATGAATCATCATAATGAAATAAAAATATGAATAAAATTATGTCCATGCATTGGGGTGAATAGTTATGTCATAGCATAAGAGGTAATAAGTATTTCTCATGTACAACTTATTTTAATTAGTTACTAATAGAAATGAACCAAACCAAATCAAAGCTACCACAGCTGAATTGACTTGAAATGAATCAAACAAAATTGAATACAACTTAATTAAATTTAAATTTAATAAACCAAACAAAAGTTTCATAAACTAGTTGTATCGATGAAGAAATGAACCATCCCAAATCAAAGAGATATAACCCATCCAAAATCATAAAAAATGACATGATATAAACCATATAGAAATAAAATGAATAAAACCTAATTAAAGTGGTTCAAAAAATAGAACTGAATCAAACTCAACTAACTTGACCAATCTTGAATTAATTAAAAGTGAAAAAAATTGAACTATGCCTAATAGAATGAAATAGAATTTAACTTTAATGAATTAAATTAATATAAGATGGGTTGAACTTACTCAAAATGAAAGAAACCAAATAAAGTCAAATAAGACATAAAATGTTTAAATTTTACATGTAATCTATAAAAAAATATAATATTTAAAATATTTTCAATTTATAAATAGCTTGTAAAGTGAATATGAACTATTTTTGAACAGTTTAAAAATAGTTTACCAAACTCCATTTAAATAGTTTTAAAGAGATTATACAACATTTTACCAAGAATAAGAACCTAAAACATATAATTATTAATTCAAACATCAATATATATAAAAAATGATGAATTTTAATTATTAAAACTCAAAATGAATGATATTTTAATGATTTACCATCCAAAACCCCAACATCCCTTAAAAATCCAATCAAAAATGACAACCTAAATACCCCAAACCATAACTCACATCTTTGGAGTACAGAATAACACCCCAAAAGTCTACTCAAGATCAAATACACATGATTCACCACTAAATTACCATAATTAAATCTATATTACTATCAAACTAGTCATTCATTAATGAAGGTACTTTTTCTTTCTGTTTATTACCTAAACATCTATCAAAAGGTCTAAAATATAAAATAACCACAAAACCAATACACTCCTACTTAATTCCATCCAAGGAAACCATAAATAATGGTTACATCCTAAATACACCATCCCCAAACTTAGACACAAAATCAAAATTATCTTTTAAATTAACATAAAATTCCTAAATATCAGGTTCAACCCACATGCAACCCAGCAACTCAAACACTCAATCAAATTAAGAAAATACAATAAAATCACAAATAAAAAAACCATGGTAATAAAAAATCAATTAATTTAAAACATCCCAATGGATAACCATAATAAAAAAAGTTCAAATTACAAAAACATAAACATTATTTATATTAATTGAACAAAACAAATCATAACCTATAATACGAATTGATTTTTAAAATATAAATCATGTGAACATCTTAATTTTAAATTGAGACCATGTTTTTTAAGTCACACAAACATTTAAAAATAATTTTTTTTAAATTTCACACCTTTTAAATTTAAAACAAAATATTCCAATGATTAGGTAAGCATTTGGTTTATCTTTAATAGGTAGCATAACACTTTCATTATGAACCTTACTTGGATTAAATTAAATCACCAACTCATTTTGAAACACTTATAATAAAAAATCAAGGATTTTCCATCAATGAATTCCATAAAGATTGAAATTTTTTATATGAAATTCCCAATTATGTTAAATAATAAATACCATATTATTTAATAATGTTTTCTTACATTCAATGTCGTTTTTAGTATGTGGTATTGAACACAAAAGTGTGTGTGCCTTGGGAGAATATTTTTCTCGAGCAAAAAGTAGAAATATGATAGTGTTGTAAATGAACATATGCAAGAAAAGATTGTAGGATTCATTTGTTTGATTTAAAATTTTAATATCTATTTTTTAACTAACTATATAATTTAAAATTTCCAATGGTGTTATTTAGAGGACCTTGATGATAAATGTGATGGAAACATTGATCCAGATGATAATTTGTGATAGATATTATGTGGTCATCACCATTTGAGAGTTTGTTGTTAACCCGGGAAGAGTATCATCTGCACTTGGTATTAGCCCAAATTAGGAGAGTGTAAAATCTATAATAACACTAAGTTTCAATATTCCCATGAACAAGAAGTATAGGCCCATATGAATGAAAAATATGTAAAAAATATATCCCTACAAAAGTGTGAAAAAAGGTAAAAAACAATAACTTGTACTTTATGAAATCTATGTAAATTTTATGTCCATAACGTCTACAAAATACTATTTATTTTTTCAAACATTCATGTCATCAATTAACTCCTTATATTATTCACTAGGATAGTTTTATGATAATCCTTCTAGTTAGTGGGGTGATTACTTACTTTTTGGAGATTATAATGAATATGTGGGAGTCAATAATGTTATTATAGACCCCTATGATGACCATGATGGCCACGATGGCACTAGTGGCCATGAAATGAATATTTTTATGTTGCATATACAACATGATATTTAAAAATCCATTATTTGGTGGTATTTGATAACAAAAAATGATTTTATAATTGTTTTTATTTGTATTTTAAATTATAAACTAATTAAATTTTAATTGTACAATATGTTAGATATATTAAATATGTATTGTGAATGGTTGAAAATATAAATTTTTTTTATAGCTTATGATATATTTTTGAAATGTTAAATTTGGTTTTGGGGAAATCTATATGGGATTATAGTGTATTGGAATCCTATATCAATGGATTCCAAACCATTTATATTGAATCTATAACGACATTTTACAAAAAACATATTGGTTAACCAAAATACACCCCCACCCCTATAAAAACAGTTCCATAAAAAGTGTTGGTATATAGATATCTTGATGAATAGTATATCAATTATTTGGGGAACCATTGGTATATGATATAACAATGGTTTCTATAGCTATACCAATTATTTAGAACTATTGGTATAGATTAATTATCTAGTTGTGAGTCAATTTGACCTTCCTATTTCGCTCTAGGGATATGCATTAAAGACTATTTCATTAAAACTTAATTTTGTTCCTTCTAAATCATTCATAAATAGACCATATAATATATGGTTTTAGAAACACACCAATTTATATTTTATGGTTATTTAGGGTTTTAAATAAATCTAATGTTCTTTGGATTCTGAAAAACTAAACCTTCAATCAGAAAACCTCTTCTTTGTTAGTTACCTAAAGAATCAAAATGATGTAGTTTCTATTATCTCAATAAAAAAAGTTTTTATGGATTGATATGTTTTTTTACTTTATAAGGATCACATTAATTGAGGAGTTAGTTGTAGGAATGTTAGAATTAAAGAAGTTAAAGATCAATAATTAAGAACTCTTCCTGGGATGGAAGTTGAACTAGTTTCATAAAGAGCTGTGAAAGAAGAACTGGCTCATGTTATATAAGAAAATAAAAGGTCTAGTAGGATTCATTAAGAACCAAATAAATATATATTTCTTATAGAAAATGATGATTAAGTAATGTTTATCTGTGATAAACCAACCCCCTACCAAGAGGCCATTGAATATTTTTATTTCAATAGATAAATAAATTCTATGGAGTCCAAAATAGACTTCATGTACACACAAAAACTTTGGACCATGGATGACATACCAAAACAGTTTATAATCATATGGTTTAAGTGGCCCTTTAAAAATAAACCTAATAAGTATATTATAGATTCTACCTATAAATAATGTCTAGTAGAAAATTTTAACAAATAAATTCATGGTATTAACTATGAAGATACCTTTTCAATAGTTGTGATGATAAAGTCTATTTAGATATTTCTTTCAATAACATCATATTTTGATTATGAGATATATAAAATTCATTTAAAAAAATCCTTAACTAGAATTTATTTGAGGATGTGTATATGATACAACCTGAAGGTTTTGAAGTGAAAAATTATTCTAATTAAGTTTTCAAGTTGTAACGGTCTGTATATAGATTAAATAAAGCCTCTCAAAGTTGGAATATTTGGTTTGATGATACAATCAAATATTTTAGTTTCATAAAGTAATGAATTGTTCTTATATATACAAGAATATTAGTGGGGGTGTGGGGGTGTTTATTATATTTATTATGGATGACATACTTAATATTAGAAATGATTCAAAAATTTGCATTTAAAATGATACGGTTAGAAAAATTCTTCTCAATTAAAGAATTTTATAAAGCATCATACATATAAAGTTTTAAGATTTATTGAGATATATCTAAGAGGATTCTTAGACTAATTTAGAACTCATATATTGGTAAAGTGATAAAGATTTATAGCATGGAAAACTATAAAAATGGATCTTTACTATTTTTCAAGGAATTAAGAATTAGAATATTTAAGAGCCATCTAATGATTTAAAAAGAATGGATATAATTACTTTTATATCTACCATAGGATCTATCATGCATGTTAGGCTCTTTACTCAGCCTGAGCATTGTGAATAAAATGTAAATACCAATCCATTTGAGGTTAGATTCACTATATTTTTATGAAGAACGTCCTTAATTACTTAATATGAACTAAGGATATATTCAGGGTTATTAGAGGATAGGACAAGCTAATTATAAGGGGTTAAACTGGTGTTTCCTTCCTATATAAAAAATAAGATATGAAATCACAATATGGTTTCATGTGTTACCATAATGGTGGAGTTATCTGTTGTAATAGTTCAAAATAATCTACCATATATGGATCAATTGTAGAGGTATATGAAATTTATGAATTAGATTCTTCAAATGAATGATTTTATATCAAGGAATTAATTTCAAATATTGGTTTTCTTCCTTTATTAGAGGGAGAATTTTATATTTACTATGACAATAATGAAGCTATTTATTGAGCCAACAAACCCCAATCTCAAAAAATGAACAAACATGTCCTTAAAAAATACCATCTCATTTGACTGACTGGTGAGAGGAAAAATGTAAATATCTATTGAATGGATACATAATATAATGTATTGGTTTCATTGAAAAACTCATTATTACTGTAGAAGAATGAGGATCTTGTTGAATCTCTTGGTATAAGATACATGATATATTGGATTTAATTGTTGTAAAATATATCACGAATTTACAAAAAATTACATTCATTTTATCATTTATCCATGTTTGTTAATAAAAATTACCTAAATGGTAGAATTATAATATCCTTTTAATGTATGAATTTGTTTTTTACTTAATAAATGATCATCATAGAGTGTTATGGGTTGTGATTATATGTTTTAATTAACATGATTAGAAACTTGTAATTTATATTAATATTTGTATTATATATGTGAATAATATACCCATGAGATAATAAGTGGAAGCTTTTTATTTGGACTAAATTTCTAAATTATATCACATAGGATGTTATACGGTCATTGATATAATTAGGGTTTTATGCCTATTATGAATCCTCATTACCAGAGGTTGGAGAGATAACTAGAATGAGAATATTCATACTTTTATAATTTAATAAGTCATGAATTGAGATTTACCAAATTATATGGTATTTTGGAATGTTTTTTTAATCATTATTTTAGTTGTAGTACAACAAATATGGGATGTTTCCTCTCATATGATGTGAAAAGACATTAGAGCCCATAATTGAATTTGCTTAAGAAAATTCATGGATGTGATTGGTTAAGTGAAATGTGGTGGTATTGTAACAACCTAGGTAATGTTATGATAAATTATTTTCATACAATTATTAATTATATTTTATATATTTATATTCATTATAAAAATATTATGTAATTTTTCAATCAAATCGAAAAAAAGCCTTATTTCTAACAAAATTAGGTTTTTAGAGATTATGTTGTTTTGTTTACAAGATTTATTTTAAAATTTTAGAATTTGAGATTTATATAATAAAATTAATTTTTTATATAATCATATTATAATTATCTTAGGATTAAATTTTTTATATTTTTTCTAAAAAGATTGGGTTTTCATTAAATAGTGAAAAATAATGATTTTTATTAAAAACTATATTTTCCATTCAAGTATTTACAATATAAAATTATATTTTGGATTATTTTTAAATATTCATTAGTCTATTTTGATTAAATATAATCCAATTATCCTATTTTAAATGAATTTTATACCTCAATTTGGAATAAAAAAATTAATACTTAAAAAGTCATTTTTATGAAAATCTTTTTTTGTTACGTTTTAAGAGTTTAATATTAAATTAAATTAAGAAATTTATATAAATTAAATCTTGAAAAAATTATTCAATGTATGAAATTAGGAGTTACAGATTTAGTAAATCATCCCCTTTTAATTTCATTCATTATGAATAGTAACCGTAGCAAATATTTGTTGTCACGATAAGTGTAAAAATGGTAATTAAGTATAAAAATATTATGATAAGGACTAAAAAAATAAACTTGAAAAATAAATTCCTTTTATTTTATGATTCTATTTTATCCATAATTATTAAAAAATTTAAATAGTTAAATTTTGATTCCATTTATACTTTATTTTGAACATTATAATATTTATGTGAAAGATAAAGTCACAAATGTCACTCTCTTGCATTTAATATCTATAATATTTTGTGATGGGATTAAAAATGAGTTATGTTAAGTTATAAATATTAATTTAAAATATATATAACTTTTTATTATCTTGATAATTTATTTCTAATTTTTAGTGATGAAATAATTGCCTTAATTTCTTATACAACGTCAACTTAGTGCTTGTGAAAGTAGTAAAAAAGAAATTAAACGATTATAAAATCTAAAATAATAATATTTTGGTAATTTAAGGTATCCCACAAATGTGAATGATAATAATAATAATTTATATATGTAAGAATTTTTATATTCTAATTATATTGTCTTAATGTTTTTTCAAAGTCAAATTAATTAAATTGTTCCAAATATGACATTAATTATATTTTATAATAAAACTATTTATTATTAAATGATTTAAAATTATTAAAAATACTATAATCATACATGATAATGTTATATTGTTTAAACTATCAACTATAGTAAATTTATGGATCATTTTATATTTTATATTAGGTTTTATTACTCATAAAGAGTAAAAAACCATTGTTACCAGCATAATTGTCAAAAGGTTTAAGTAGGGTTTAAAATAAAGAGATAAAGATAAAAAAAGAGTATAAACTTGTAAAAATATTATTTTATGAAATTATTTAGACCCATGATCTTCCTTTATTATAAATATATCATTTATGAGTAATTTTACCATGAAAATTAATTTGTATTAATTTAATAATTTAAGTAATTCCAAGAGTGTCCCTCCTCTCTCTCAAAAAATGACACCTCTTATCCTCTTTTCTTCAAACATGAAAATCATTTTAGTTAATCCAAACCCTATTAAAGTAATTACTTTAATACCTATATATACTAGAGGAATAGTTTGATCAAAAAACCAACCTAGAAAATATTTTCGTGTAAACCTTAAAAGGTTGTCCAAAGAAGAGGTACAGTTCTTAACCAAGCATTTTCATTTTATTTCTTCTTCTACCTCCTTAAAATGTCCATCAACCATGATGAAATAATAAAATTGGTATCTTAAATAAAATTTTATGTTATTATCTTATTTGAATAACCTATATCTATATTCTTCTTCTATCAAATGGGAAACAAAATCATCATTATTGTGTATGGTGGACTACCACATCACCAACTGATGTAATTCATTTTCCATCATCACCTCTCATGGATGGTTATAATGATGAATTTAATATATATATATATATATAATATTAATTACATATTCATAATTTTTAAAATATAATATATCTTCTAATTTCATTCATTTCCATCCATTGAAAATTATAACATCATTCGTGTATACGTGTAGATAGTCACCTCCAAGAAGAGATGTGAATCATTTTTCATCACCACATCACATGGTTTACATATATAAGTGTATTTAAATAAATTATATAATATTTAAAATATAAATATTATTATATAAAGATAAAATAATACTTATATTATTTCAATCATGATCGTTGAAAAATGTAAATGTTACTCATGCGTAAGTACGGCTTATCATGTCTATGATTGTAATGTAATTAATTTTTCATCTTTATTGGTTAGTTTTATAATTACAGTTCATATATAAAAATTATAATCATGTCATTATTATTATTCTCGATAGTTTTAAATAATGACCTCAATGACCATTTTCAACCTATCGAAGCCATTTTGTACATATAAGCTGAATATTATCAAAACGCCCGACGTGAACATAATTAATCAGGTAATTTAATTTAACATTGTATTAGATAAAATAAAATAAATAATAAAATTTAAATAGGTTCTTAATAAAGTAAATAATTAACATAATTTTCTTATTCAAGAAAAAAATAACATATGTGACGAGTCAGACTCAAGGTAAGGGATGCTTTACTTCTAAACCCTCCTTTTAAATATTTTAAAGTTTTATTATCTAAATATTTTTATTCCATGTCCATATTATTAAAATTATTTTTTGTGGTATTTATATGGACATTAATGAATTATAAAGAAATTTTTTTCTCACATTATAAATATTTCAATGGTTATTCAAAAAGAATCTTTTGGTATATTTTATATAGAATTTTTTGACATTGTTTACAAAAAATAATAATGTTCTATTTTAATGTATACAAAGATAACATATTTTAACGTCAATGAAAACAATATATATTTTTTGGATTCCATTATAATATACCATTTTTTTAAAATAAAAATCTTTCTTCCCTTTATTCTGTATATTTTGGTATTGAAAATGGATTTTTAAATGGAAGGGGTATTTTGATATCTGAAAGGGTTTTGACATATGGGTTCAAAATATTTTTTCAAGGGTTTTATGAAGAAAAATGGAATCTTAAAATTTTCTATTCATGATATGTTCCTTGGAAATTTTTTATGATGATGAGTGATCCTGATATATCTCATGATGATGGGTGAGTCTGATATATCTCATGGTGACGGTAGAGCCCAATGTATCTCTCCAATTAATTGGGTAATGACTTTGTGTAACACCCCAAACTTCCAAGATATGTTTCCATTTGAATAATGCAGTTGCTTATGTTGTACGCAACTTGAAGTTTTAACACACCATAACCAATGAAACTAGCCTTTATGAATAGTAATTCCCACTTTTCGAAATATTATAAATTTTCATTTTCAAAATGGACTTCATTTTTGGATTCAAAATATAAAAATTAACTTAGGGTGAAATTTTTGTATTTTTCTAAGGACTTTCAATTTTTGATGAATAGTGAAAAACATTGCGTTATTGTTTAAAACTGAATTTTTAAAAAAAATTAATTATTTTATTTTAATTTATTTTAGGTCAAAATAGATACATAATACCTATATAGGTTCAATGTAATTCGTTGGAGTCATTTTATAATAAGTTAAATATATAAACTTTTATTAAACTTTTTACCGTTTTTTACCCACCTTCTAGGAGCATTTACAAATTTTCATAAAACATAATTCTACCACATCTTTGAGTTGAATTTAAATAATCCTAGAGACACAGTTTACATCTATAATTAAAATGTGGTTCAATAAGATGAAAATATTTTTTTGGCGAATAGTAACTTTTGACTTTTATATACCACAGTTAAAAGTAAATAGAGTAATTAAGGGTAAAAGTGATATTATAATTACCCTAACACATGTCCTAATTATATGTTATAAAGGTAATTCGACAATAAAAACCTTAGGAATAAAATATGATCCTTTTGGTCCACTTGTATTAGATTAAGACATTTATTATTATTTTATTTAAAGAAGAGTTAAAAGTGTTAAATTCAATGTTTAATAGCTAAACCATTTTTAATATAGGGTTACACACAATATAAATTGGACTATAAATATTCATTATAAATATAAAAATGTTTAATACATAATGGTATTTAATTTATAATTTTTAGACATTATATAATTTAATTTATTTATGACACAATGATGATTCATTAATTACATTATTAATAAAATATTAAAATAATTTACATCATAAATATCCAAATCAATGTAAATTGAGACTTATGGTGAATTAAACTTATTTTATAGGTTAATATGACATTTTATGGTTGATTAAATAAATTTTTTGAATTAATCATGCTGTTATGATTTTCACAAAAACCAAATACTAAATAGTGTCAAAATTGACATAATTGAGTTTTTAAAATAAAATACTATATTATTAATTGATATAATATTCCTAAAAATATAAGGTTCATCCAAAGTACTTATATAAGGTTATATATATTAATAATGGACCACTTTGGGTTCTTTTGTCTTATTATAGTATGTTTATTAACCATATAATATAAACATACAAAGAGACATGGTAAATGTCAAACTATTTAACTAAGAGTTAAATTTAAAAGATAAGGTTACTATGGTGAACTAAACCTATCGAAAACCTATTGGTTGTTAGTATTTAGATCCATACCCTCCTAATACTATAAATAAATCATTTTGGAGCCATTATAAACAGAAAATATTTTTATTATAAAATAATATTTCAAGCTTTTCCTAAAGTGACCCTCACCTCTCTTATAAAAGGTTACTTCCTCTTATCTTAAATTCATACCTCCAAAGCCATTTTTTTGGGCCAAACCCTACCCAAATATAATCTCAACTATCCTCCCTTAGACTGAGAGGCTTTAATTTGATCAAAAAGTCAACCTAATAAACCCTTTTGGTCAACTCAAAAGGAAACACTCGAAGAAGAGGTAATAATTTCACCACCCTCTTTCAAGTTCTTTTCTTCTTCCACTTCCTCTTTCTTTGTTGTTTCCATAAAAAAATAATAAATTCAGTACCTTCAAAATATTGTGATTTTATTATAAATATGGTAAAACTATATTCATTATTCTATACATCCTATAAATGACAAAGTCACTATACGTGTGTACTTACGGCTTACCGTCTCCACGTTGCTGTGTAGTTTGTTATTCAAACACTTCATTATTTAGATAGGTATAATAATGAGTATAACTGATGTAAATAATAAATATAACATGTTAATGATTATTTATATATGATATACCATCCAATTACACACCATTTCACCATCAATATAATGATATTGTCACTCGTGTATATGTACGGATTACCATCTCCACAAAGGCGATGAGATTCATTCCCCGTCGTAATCATTCAAGAAAAATTTTCATTTTATGATTAAAAAAATTTTATGAACATAATATCATTATGTATATGAATAAAATACATTCTATCCATAAAAAACATGGCTTACGTAACCAATCATATAAAGGAAAATGAATCAGTTAACTCCTGAAACGATGATACTACTAAAATATTGTTAACAACGAAATATTATAAGATCATATATGATATCATATTTATGTATATTATTCTTGTATAATTTAATAAAAATATTTTAACTGTTATATAGAATGTTAACATACCATAGACTATGGAAAATTACAAGGTAAGGGTTAATTCAACAGTCTCTTTACTTATCTGAGGTTGTTAATACGTAAGTATCTACTATGACCTCTTTATCATCCACATTACTATTTTCTTAAAAATGTAATTCAAAACATTATTAATATTTAATAGACTATGGGTTAAATTTATTTATACTCTTATTTGGCCATATATGTTTTTAAATGAATCTTTCTGTCATTTTCCAAACAAGGTACTTTATGTCCTTTTTGAAAAAATTATGGTGATAATATCTTTTTTAACTTATACGGAGGGTGCGGATATTTTCTGCCATTATAACATTGTCGAAGCTTCCTATACAAGATTATAAGAATATTTTCAAAATAAATGTTTTTTTATAATTATATAACTTTTAATTGATTTCAAAATATAAAGAGTTATTTCTAAAAAAAATTATTTCATCTATGTCAACATCCTTTGATGGATTTTAAGACTGTTTGAAGTTTATTTATTATGATACAAAACTTCCATATTGTATTGATGGTTTTGTGATATTTTTTACTATTTATGTGATATTTTTACACCATTCATGGTTTATAAATAAAGTATTGATATTTCGTATCTAGTTTTAATACGAATGTTTATGTTATGTTTAAACCTTTTCATATGAGGAATGCATTAGACATAGTAAGTGATGGGTTGATCCTACTATAGCTCCTCAATGCATCAGTAGGTCTCACGAGACAAACTAGTGTCTTGGAACAAGGCCTTGAAAAAATCTTATTTATAATCTTTGCACAAGGCCTTGACAATGTGGCTATGAAGTCTGGCATTATGCATTCCATCATTATGAAATTGAATATTAATATTACATGTGATTATTTGACTAGTAGAACATCCATGTGAATAATTAAATGGAATTATTTGATTTATATTGGTCATGTTATACAGAATTTTATGTTTAAAAGGATTATGTTTTAGTCGTATACATTGCCTTAATTTTTTATACTTATTTATAATTGTTTTTGCTATATTTTTATCCTTATTAAGCATCTCACCTCACCCATTTCTATGTTTTATTTTTTCCAGGATGTGAAGAAATATTTTATGGTTGACCTATAGGGATGGGCTAAGGATATAATTGTGGTCAGTGGGGAAAAAAATTCTTGATGTTTTTATCTCATGATGTAATGTAAAACTTATGAACGTATCTTGTACTTACAAGGCTACTAAACTAATCGGTATTTAGGGATTTGATCCCTTGTGATCATGTCAATGTTATGTAATAATGCACAGACTCTGGGTAACTAGGGTCAGGGAATTACATTTTGTTCTTCAGAGAATTATGTTTTAAGTATACTATAATGGTTATTCTATTTTGCAAGGGTTATTTTAAGGGTTCTATGAGGATGATTTCACAGGTCACCATATAATGTTTCTATGTTTTCTTATGATTTTTCATGGAGGTATTTTTATTTAAATATTTAAGCTAATGATATTTTTTATAAATAAATTTATTCCATTTTTTGGTAAAAAGGTATATTTTTAAGAATAAAAATTTATAGGATCCCATGTTTTCTAATAATCCCTCTTGATTATGATTTTCCATTATATTTTTTTATATTTTTTTATGAAAAAACAATCGGAGTTAAATTTTATTTCATGAGTTAGTAAATGATTATTTGAGCTCAATATTTTATATTCTAAAGGAAAACTCTCTTTTATGGTCACATGGTTTTGAAATAGACTAACCAGTTTCTTAATTTATTTTTATATCCCTCGTTGTGATTCTTTTCTCATCACATATTTAAATAATTCATATAGATTATGGATGATTAAGAACAAATAATTATTTAATTTGAAAGTCATGAATATTTTTCATGAAATAGAAAATGTGTTTCTTTTTGAAAGTTGTATATTTTGAAAAAAAATACTAAGTAGAAGTTTCCAATTTTTAATATATATGTTTTCCATGTGTGATTTATAACATAATTATCTAAAACTATAAACCATAGAGATCCTTAAGAATTTAATAAAGTGATTTATAGAATAAAAACTCAAGATATGTAATGTTTTAAGGTTGGGTACTTAACATGGGTATCGTTGGTCGTATTATATAATTTTATAGGTTAATATAATAAAATTAAATACACTTAATATATTCTAATTTATGGGTATAATATAGTTTGTCGATTACCATATTTCTTCATCTAAACTATGCTTATTTAGAATGATTTTCCAAATAAAAAACTAGGAAGCTGAGGTGAGAAGGCACTGAGAGGATGATATCCTTCAAAATCAGCAACCTGGAATGAATGTATTAGAATAGATTATTTTATTTATGTTATGGATTGGTTTAAATAGGATATAAATGGTGGTGGTATTCATATTGGATATAAACCATGGTCACCTCATAGGTACATGTGTATAGTGTATCATTTCTTGAAACAAATCCCTAATTCATTTAGTGTATCATCTGGCCCTATGGTATATGAGGGATCGATTAAATACAAGTAAATGATATTTGAGGATATGGGTTGTTCAGATCACAAAAATAGAACTCTTCTTACTTATCATTTTTAGGGTTAAGGTGACCAGTGTTGGTAAATGGTTAAGCATACTAGAGAAATAAAAGACTTATACCCTAGAATGGGATGAATTTAAGAATATTTTCCCTGATAAATACTTTCCAATGGTGGTTTGACATGGGATGGAAATACAATTCTTGTAATTGAGACAAAAATAGGAATATTCAGTGGCCAGGTATGAAGATTGATTCACTAGATTTCCAAGGTATGCACCAAATTTTGTTGATGATCATGATAGTAAAATTAATCATTTTTACTCAAGATTAATTCCATGATATTAAAGAGAATTGGACTCTCATAAATTTTAATGTTATGAGAAACTTTCATTCCAAGAATGTGGAAATGGAATTTCCTGATGATCATATTTTCTAAAATGATAAGTATAAAAATGGATCCATATGGTTATGAAATGGGAATAATACATCAAATAATAATGGAGGTAATAAAATAAAGTTCCCATATTGTGATAATTGTGGTGAAAATCATATTAGATAATATCTTATAAAATATGGTAAGTGTTTGAGATATGGTAATTTTGGACATGTGTCTCATGATAGTAACGAAAATCATCAGAAAAATAATGAAAATATGATGGTAATATTCTATCATTATAATGAATTGGTTAGTTATACAAATGTGTGTCTAAAGTTAGTTACTCATGGTGAAAATTGTCAAGATCAAAATAAAAAAGGTTTGTAAAAATAATTTTCTACTACTACGATTGATGTAGGCACATCAAATGAATAGGTGAAATCCCCATGGAGTGCGGTATTTTTCTAAGATTTCTCTCATGTTAGGATACCATCTGTTGAGGATAATGGTGGAAGACATTATGAAGACGGTGTTTTAGACTAGATATAAGCATTATGATTTAGAAGTTATTCCCTTTGGGTTATCTAATACACCAGTTGTATTCATATATCTTATGAATAGAGTTTTCCATGACTATTTAAATATTTTTTGGTTATTTTTATTGATGATATATTTTTATATTCTAAAAGTCGTGAAGATCATGAAAGAAACATAAGGATTATTTAGTAAATCTTAAAAGAAAATAAACTATATTGAAAATTTAGTAAGTGTGAATTTTGGTTTCAAAAAAATTATTTCCTTGTGTATATTTATTATAAAGAAGGAATTAATATTGAAACTACTAAAAATTATAAATTGGAAAAGTCCTAGAAATGACACATAGATTCATAGTTTTCTTTTTTTAGTGGGTTATTATCGACGATTTTTTGAAAACATTTCTCAATTATCTAACTCACTAAGTTAACTCAAAAAAAAGATTGAAATTACTATGGATTAAAGAGTAATGAATTTTTCTAGGTAATGAAAATAATAATGGATAATACCCAAGTTTTGGACCTTCCCTCAAGAAATAGTAAATTTTTCATCTAAAGTGTTGATTCATTAAAAGGGATTAGTTGTAGTATAATGCAGAATAATCAAGTAATTTCTTATGATTTACATCAACTAAAGAATAATTATTTAAATTACAATAAAAATACTATGTAATTGTCTATTGTTTTTTTGATTTAAAAACTTTGAGGCATCATTTATATAGAGAAAAGTGTGAAATGTATATTGATCCTAAAATTTTGAAGTATATATTAACAAAGAAAGAGTTGAAAATGTAGAATGAATATGGATAGAACTAATTAATGGGTATGGCTGCACAATTTACTATCATCCAGGTAATTATATAAAAGTATTAAATGCTTTGCGTTTGAAATATAGCACTCTAATAACCATGTTATGTTTGGAAAATCAACCTTTGTTTAATTATTTGATACATTTTTTCTTTGATATTGTGCATGTAGTAACTTCATATGTTTTGTTTCAGGTGTCTATACAATCACCTCTATCAGAAAGAATTAATCAAGCTTAGAATGAGGATCATGTTTTATAGGAAAATTTAGAATCTATTTAGTGTAAGCTTATAGAGTTTAATATTTGTGAATAATGTGTTATTGGATTTGGAAAAAATATTATGTGTACATTATGATTCCCATTTGAAGAAAGAATTATTCAGTAATGATAATATTTTTCTATTTTCAATTCATATTGGTAGAACTATAATATACAGAAACCTTTGAGAGTATTATTGGTGGGATACAATTAAATGAAATATTACAGACCTTACCATGAAATGTTTGACTTTTCAATAGGTTAAATAAGGAAAAAATTACTAAAGGGGTTACTTCATCCTTTTCCTATGTAGGAATGAAAATGTGAAAATATATATATGGATTTCATGGTAGGATTTATAAAGGAATATTTAGGTAATATTTTTATTTGGGTTATTGTTTAGAAATTAACTAAATCTATGAATTTCCTTCAAATTCAAGATATTACATCTTTAGAACAACTTTACCAACTAAGCCTCAAGGAGATAGCTAGATAACATTGAAATCCTCTTGCCATTATATCTAACCATTATCCTAGATTTACTTATAATTTTTTTAAAGGACTTTAGAAGTCATTGGGTAATGATCTAAAATTCAGTGTAGATTTTAATCCTCAATATATTGGATAGTCTAGGTGAATGATTCATACCTTGAAAAATTCATAATTATTATTAAATGTATTAATAGAGAATTTGGTGTCATCGACTTATATTGGTTAATTTTTCTTATAATAATAGTTTTCAACCTAGTTAACATATGGTACCTTTTGGAGTAATTATATGGAAAGCGGTGTTAGACTCGATATTTTGGGATGAATTAAGGGAAATGATATTGATATAACTTGAGTTGGTTGAGGAAAAGGTTGAGAAATTGAATGTTATTCAGTAATATAAGATAACATCTTATATTAGGTAGAAAATGTTTGTGGATAATTTGAAGGAAACATTCTTCTTTATAGGTAGGTGATCATTTCTTTCTTAAAGTGTCTCCATTGAAAAGTGTTATGCATTTTGGTCCATGGTTCATTTTAAAATATGAAATATTAGACAAAGTTGGATTAGTTTCCTACCAAGTAGAGTTGCCTCTATGTTTATCCTAGGTTCATAATGATTTTCATTTATCGATTTTAAGAAAATATTTGCTGAATTCATCTCATTTTTTTATCCATAAAGTAGTTCAATTAGAAGATTTACTTTTATATGAGGAACTTCCAATATAGATTCTTGACCAAAGAAAGTGTTGTGGAATAAAATAATTCTTCATGCTAATGTTTTTTGGAAAAACTATATGTTTGATGAAGTAACATGAGAATTTGAAAATTCTATGAGGGAAAGATATCCCCACTTATTTAAGTAATAAATAAAAAATTGAAAGCATAAAATTTATAAAAGGGGTAAAAATATAAAAACCAAAGTAATGTTAATAAATTTTATTTTTATGTATTTATTAATTATATTTTATATATTTATATTCAGTTTATAAATGTTGAGTAATTTTTCAATCAAAAGAAAAAAATCTATATTTCTAACCAAATTAGGTTTTTAGGAAATATATGGTTTTATTTAAAACATATATGTACAAATTAATGAATTTTAATTTGATATAATTATCTTCAGTTTTAATATCAACATATAAAGATTATCATTGGATGAAATTTTTATATTATTCTGAAAATATTTATTTTTTAATGAATAGTGAAATATGCTCATTGTTATTGAAAAAAAATTTATCCTTTCAAGTATTTACAAAGTAAAATTATATTTTGGATTAGTTTTAAAAATAAATTGGTCCATTTTGATTAAAAATAATCCAAATATTTTCTTTTAAATGAATTTATAATTGATTTTGGTATGAAAATTGTATTATACTTAAAAATAAATTTTTTTTAAAAACCATTTTTTGTCTCGTTTTTCTAGATTAATATTTAATTAAATTTCAAAAAAAAAATGAAATGAAACATAAATAATGGATTAAATATTTTTAATTATGAAGTCTAAATATAGTAAATAGTTCCTTTTTATTTTTTTTATTATGAATGGTGACTGTAGTAAATATTTGTCACCTTACTAAGGGTAAATCAAGTAATTAAGGTTAAAAATAATATTATGAGGACTAAAAATGACCATAACACTTGATTTTATTTCACTTAATGAGTCTATTTCATCCATAATCATATAAAATTCTAGTTTATGACCTTTTCTTACCATTTATCATTGATTTCGACTTTTATAATATTTAAGTAAAGTATAATGTCAAAATATTTCACTCTCTTGCTTTAAATATATATATTATTTTGTTTCAAGGATAAAAAACAAATTATTATCAATTATAAATAGTTATTTGAAATATGAATTATTTTTTTATTATATTTTATTTATAATTATTAGTGATGAAATAATTACCTTGGATTCTTGTGAAACACCGACTCAGTGCCTGTGTATAGAGTAAACAAATCTAGTAATTTTTTTTAAACTATAAAAGTAATATTATTTGGGTAATATAAGGTATCAAAAAAAATTAATAGATATTAATAACATACTAGAGATATTTTAAAAGATTATATTATAATTCTATTTCTTCATGTTGTTTTCAAATTCAAATTAAATGAATAGTTCCAAAAATGAAATTAATGATATTTTATATTAAACAATATATTATTAAATGATTTAAAATTTATAAAAAATACTATATTTGGATAATTTAGTGGAATATGGTTTAAAATATCAACCATGGTCTATTTATGTGTCATTTTATCATTTATAGTAAATTTCATGACCCCTAAACAGTAAAAAACATGGTTATCACTGTAATTGTCAAAAAGTTTAATTGGGGGTTAAAACAAAGAGATAAAGATACAAACATAGCCTAAACTTGTAAAAATTTTATTTTGTGAAATTATTTGGAAACATAATAATCCTATATTCAAAATATATCATTTTAGATCCATTTTTCTAATAAAATTAATTTATATTAATTTAATACTTTAAGTAATTTCAAGAGTGTCCCTCCCCTCTCTTGTAAAAGGGTAACTAATATACTATTTTATTTACACATAAATATAATTTTTTTCCTAAATTTATACCAAAATACCATAATTAAATCACTACACATTTTCTAGAGTATTATATTATCATCAAACCGACCTAGTAAGGATTTTGGTGTAAACATTAAAAGGTTGTCTAATGAAGAGGTATAGTTCTTAACCAAGAATTTTCATATTATTTTTTCTTATATATCCTTAAAGTTTTATTAAAACATGATTAAATTATAAAAAAAGTATCTTATATATAATTATATGTCATTATTTTAATTAAATAACATATATCTATATCCTTATTTCATAAAATGATGAATGAAACCATCATTCGTTTGTACGGAAGACTACCGTCTTGGGAACTAATGTAATTTGTTTTCAATCATCACATCTCATGTATGGCTATAATTATGGATTTAATTTATATATATAATATTTATGACATATTTTCCATTCTAAAAATATATTATATCATCAAATGTATTACCTTTCTATCCATTAAAAATGATAATGTCATTTGTGCATACGTGTGGATTACCACCTTCACAAAATGATGCAAATAATTTTCAATAAACATATCATATGGATGATATATATATAAATGTATTTAAAAGAAAAATATTATATTTATGATATAATTATAATTATGTATATATTAAATAATACTTACCTTCTTTCTATCGTGATTGTTGAAAAATGAAAACATTTCTCATGCGTATGTACAACCTACCAGATAGTTCATATTTCATCTTTCTTGATTAGTATTAAAATTATAATAGATGTATAAAAATTATAATTACTTCATGATTATTATTATAAATATGTTTAAAAAAATGACATCATTTCCCATAGTCAACTTACATAAGTCATTTTTCACTTATGAGATAAATATCATCAAAACACTCGATGTTAACTTAGTTGATTAAATAATTGAATATAACATGGTATTAAATAAAATAAAAGGAATAAATAACTTTAAAAGGGTTATTAGTAAAGTAGATAATTAACATATGTTTATAATTTTGGATGATGTAGAATATATGTGATGATTCAAACTCAATTTAAGGGACACTTTACTTAAAAAACATAATTTTTAATTTTTAATGGTTTATTTTCTAAATTTTTTTCATCCATGTAATTATTCTTAAAATTATATTATTATAGTATTTATATTTAAATAAGTGAATTATAAATAAAATTTTATTTCAATTTTGATTTTCATTCACTATTTTGGAAAAAAATTTCTTTTTCCATATTATATACATACTATTTTTTCTTTCTTTAAAATAGGAAATAAGGAATGTTCTATTTTAACATATATGAAAATAATATATTTTCCTACTGTCACAACTATTATCTGATGTTTGGATTCATTCCTTTATAAGATTCTATTTTTTCTTCAAAGAGAACTGATTCTTCCTTTTTTTGGATATTTTGGTATTTGAAATGGGTTTCCAAAAGGAAAGGGTATTTCAATATTAGTAATTGTTTCACATATGGGTTTAAAAGAGTTTCTAATGGTTTTACGAAGAAAAGGTTAAATAATAATAAAACTTTATTCATGAATTGGTATTCAAAAAAAATTATTGAAGGGTGAGCTCAATATATCTTTTGATGATGATTGATCCTGGTGGAGATAAATATGATGGTTGAGACCAATTGAGCTCTCCAATGCATTAGGTTATTACTATGTTATTAGGATAATTATTTTGGAAGTTGACTGTAATAGTTATTCAAATTTATAAGGGTTCTACGAAGATGATGACCAAAGGAACCTACATGAATTTTTTATTCATAGTTATGAGTCTTCAAGAAATATTTTTATTTTAAAATTGTAAGATAAAAAAATTATTTTAACACAATGATTATTCCTTTTTTGGGTGCAAACGTATGCTTTTAAGAAACTGTTTTTCATGTGTTCTCATGTTTTCTAATAAACCTGCATGGTTATAATTTTTCACATATATTTTCTAATAAATTATTTTATGAAAAACATTGGTCAATAAAGTTGATTTCATGATTAACTAAATGGTTATTTGATCATAAAGTTTATAATTCTAAAGAAAACCCCTCTTTTATTATCTCGTCATTTTAAAACAAAATAACGAGTTTCATACTAACTTTTTATGACCATAAATAAGATTCTTATACACATACAATGTTTTAAAACAAATATAGGGATTAAGGGTGAGTAAGAACAAAGAAGAATTAAATTTTAATGACTTGAATATTTTTCATGAAAATAAAAAATATTTATTTATAATAGTTTAATATTGTGGAAAAAATTGATAATGAATAAAAGTGTCCACTTTTTGATATATTGGTTTCTTATGTAAGATCTTTGAACTAATTATCTAAACCTATGAACTATAAAGATCCTTGAGAATTTAATAAAGTGAATTGTTGACAAAAAATTCATGATATGTAATGTATTAAGTTTGGGTCCTTATGGTACATAACTACTAAAATGGGGGACATGTGATTTTCTCATCTTCTAGATGAATTATAAGTGAAGTATTCATCAACATGACCAGTTTATTTCACATAATCATGAATATTTTTGTTTTCCAATACAATATTTACATGTTCCATGAATATTGGCCACTCTATTTCATGTATAAATGGATTATATATGGATAAATATGATTTATATGTTACTACTTGTGGTTGAAATGTTCATATGGAGATTTAAGTATGTTTGATCGAGATCACACCAGACTCTTTATAGTTTTAGTAGCCCATATGATTTACTAAAGGATGGTATTTGTTTATATCAATGAAATTAAGATTTATAAAAATTATATAAAGTCATATAGGATCACAATGTTAGGGCCTAGGTAAGTATTAAATTTTAGACAAAGTGTTTGTTCCAAAATGAATTTATTTTGATAAACCATATCCAAAAGAGTTTTTAATGGATTAAAAAATATTTATGAAGTTTTGAATAAAACCATTATGGTATTTTATTGAAATTGTGAGATTGTTGTAAATAAACTACAATTTTTATATCATATTTAATAATATTATCTAATTTTTTGCTAGAAATATGGTCATACAAATGATTCAATCATTGTGTATGATAGTTAAGTGATATGTAATATCTCTTGTATAATTTTGTCCAGATATCCAAATAGGTTTAATTTGGTTATAAATTCTTATGATGATTTATTTATGGATACATAAACCAATATGATCATTTTAAGTACTCAAAAGATTATATCCCTAATGATAATATATAATGCATGTCGACTTCCAAGAGTTAGCATTTGATACTCAACTCCCTTCATTTACTAGAGGGATCCTAAATAAGGGAATATATCCCCTTGTTGGTTTTAATGTGATGATGTATCTTCTAATATAAATATCTCTATTACTCCATGTTATCCATTCATCATCATAGAGAAAGAGATAATTCACCTTCGTTGTTTAGGGGTCCTCTCAATATGAACATGGTTCATAGTGACTGATGTAGCACTAGTGGAGAAAAGAATCATTTGGTTTTCACTTGGGGATCTTAATCAACCATACTCTATCAAAGTGAAGAATATGGATTTCACTATCATAAAATAAACCTATTTATTTATGTTATTGTAATTACATGTTGGTTTCTTTAGTGATAGATCGAGCATTATATGTGTTTCTTCCACTACCATGATTACATTATGATCTTCAAAAATCCATCATGTATGACACTCAATACATGGTCCTACCAACCTAGGAGTGTTCCCTGGTCCCTAGGTAATGATGAATTTATCAATGGGTCATGATACATAATTGAGGAAATATTTACCCATATAGGGTCACAAGATAAGTCCTGACCAGATTATACAGAAATTTCCACCTGACTCATTCATATGTTGGATGCCCCAATCATAAAATCAGGAAACCTAACAAGTCATATATATATATATGTAAAAGAATTAAAAAATTCATAATTCTCTATGTATGTACATACAAGTCCAAATAAAATATATTTTACCATGTATAAACCGTCCATAAAAAATATCAATCCAAATAAGGCTTAAGATATGGAAGATCAAATGTGGAAATAGGTGATCTGAAAAACAAGACCACCTATTGTAATGACACGAACCAATAGGGATCGAGCCGCAGCTACCCCAAGATCACCTCCATTGAAGAGGGGCCAGAGAAAAATTCCAAAATTCATATCTACCATGGGGATTCTTTTACCAAATGTACCTGTATGCACAGACCAGACCATCTCAATGTAGAAGAGAAGAGGAAAAAAATAAAAGATGTAATAGCTAGAATATAAACCAAGCCTGAAAATTCATCTAGGTTGTATAAGAGTATGAGAGTGTAAATGGAAAATTAAAGGGTAAACATACAAGACTAACCAAAAAGGTATCCCAAATTGAAAAAACTGGAGAGTAAAAGTGCTGAGAGAGCCCAACACTTGATCTCCAAACTCTAACCACCATATGCAGTCCAATTCACCAGGTATCCCCAAGCTCTTAAATAGTCCCCACTGACATGTCCGTCGTCTATATAATATACAAAACATGTAGGAAAATTCCATGCATGACTGAGTATATACATATCCAGTTGGATTCCCCAAAACCTGAAGAGGGGGAGTAAGAGACATGATAGGAATAGATAGTAAACAGTTCAACTCTGAGCAAGAGAGTAAACAAATCCAATGACATGGATATATATATATATACTCAAAACAAAGAAACCCAAATGAGATAGAATAGGATATCCATATCACAAACTATCCCAAGAAAAGAGTGGCATCCCTTCTAGAATTCCATCATAGTTTCCCAACATCTCATGAATCTACCTTGAAAAAACATCCAAGTCGAGTCACACCTCACCAATTTGTCTCACTGCCGATGGGAAAAGATATCTAGATAACGGAACCTTTCCATGGTACAATAGTAGGATTCCACTTGGTAGATAGCTAGAGGACCCATGCCTTGTCCCATTAGGTGGGTTCCACTCAAGTACTCAGTGAAGGACCCATCCACAGACCCAGATGGAGGGCGTCACTCTAGTAATCGAGGACCCATAGCCTAACTCCATAAAAGGTTTTTACTCGACAAGTCTGTAGAGGACCCATGCTCAGCCCAGCTGGAGGGTGCCATTATATAAGTTAGTAGAGGACCCATAATCTATCTTTTTGGAAGGTGCCACTCTAGAATTTGATATCCCATTCTCTGATATAATAAGAGGGTTTCACTCATATAGCATATAGAGGACCTATAACTAGCCTAGCTTTAGGGTTCCACTCTCGTAGTCAAGTGCCCATACCTTTTATCTGTATGAGGGTGACACTCGGTGTATGGGTAGAATAATCATGACTTATCCCAAGTGGAGGGTACAACTCTAATAGTCGGTAGAGGACTCATTCCTAGCCCAACTGGAGGGAGACACTCTAATAAATGATCAAGGATTGATGCCTTTCCCAACAAGAGTGTGACACTCATATCTCTCTATGTATCCTTATTGATCACTACCATCATCGAGTGTCACCTAAAAAAGCATCCCACTGGGAACATATCACATCATATCTCAAAATACACTATAGAGGCCACCATCACGTTTTATACAGAAAAACACTCAGGATAAGCTACTCAAAAGCTAAAATTTGTGTCTAAAAAGGGAGATATTAGATATCGAAGTTTCCTAAGAAATGAAACCAGGGGTACATGGTGTGTTAGGGGACACACACAACATTTGGTCCCACTCTATCACCCAAGTATTTCATTTTAGGTGCACAAATACCTTCTCCTGTAACTATAGATGTCATATAGAGGGTCTACATTGTGTGTCTGATCCATTTAGGGTACTTCTCATACTCTCTGGCTATGTTCATATACCTTTCTCATGTCTGTGTACTTTGAAACATGGTGTGTTTCTGTCCATGCACATTTCTGTGTACTCTTGGAGTACACACCAAGTCTCCATCACATGTTTTAGATGACATGTAGGTGTCCCACATGGAATGTGATACTTATCTCAACTGAAACCCTAGCCACCGCATTCAAGGTCCTATATGTCATGTGTTATTCAAACAACATGGTGTGTAGTCGGGATTTTTTAGTAAATTTATCACATTTATCCATTATCTAGATATGTATCTCTACCTTCAGATTCATTTTTTGACCACCTAAAATCGGGGGATCTATACATAGGCTAGCTATTTCAGCCCTCTGGGGACCGGAAATCAAATTCTTATTCTCCCCATGAAAACTCGTATGCATTGTCATACCTCTTCTCATATCTCATCACCGTCATTGGTCTTAGATCAAAAAACCATAAAAAACACTTTTCATGCCATGATTAATTCCCAAATCCATCCTTCATCTCTAATCCCTTCATCGCCCATGAAACTATTGTGAATTTGGGTGTCCATTCGGGCTCGGTCCTACTTGATAATGTCGAATCAGTACTTCATGGTTCAATGATGACTAATTTGAATAATAAGTGGGGGAAAGGAACAAGAAAAAGGTTTTAAAAATCTTTTTCTAATAGTTTTTATCCAAAAAATACAATTGGTAGATCTAGGGTTATAAATAAATTGAATAATAAAATTAATATCAATACATGGGTGTATAAAATGTATAGAAATTAGTGTATATCAAAGAAAGGGATGATATTGTTCAATCAATTTAATTTATAAGCACATAATTCATGAATTGACGATTCCTATATGGGGATTGTATCATTTTTCATCAAAGAATGATATTTCCAATGAATGGAATAAGTTATTGTGTTCATTGTGTCTTGATTTACATTAATCTAGAATTTTTTCATCATTGGACCTTTATTTTCTAATGGAAGGAGGAATTACATCTCTCAATTATCCCAAGGTTTATGCATCTAACCCTAGAGAATTTCCATGATGGTGTATTTAAAGTAAAATTCATTTTCATTATATTAATAAAATAATTCTTGTAATCAATTAATTAGTCCATTGAACGTACCTCCAATTTCAAATTTATTTAAATGCCTCGTGCTGACCAATTTTAGTTCACACCTAGGGTAAACATCATGATTCAGACTCAAATGTGGTCTTGGATTTCTAATCTAGGATTCCTTTTAAGTGGTACCAAATGTTTTTAAGAAATTGTGCATGTGTAATATAAAATATTTTTAATATTTTTAGGAATTTAATTATGGGCACACTAGGCCTATTAATTTCACACCATCTCATTACCCATCTCCAAAAATATATATAGAAATATTCAAAAAGAATTAAAATGAAAAAAAGATCTCGAAATCATTCCCTCCATTTATATTTTATTCCATTAAAAGAAAAACTAAGAAAAAATCTCACGATACTAAGCTTGCATCTGTCTCTACCACTCCCAGGGGCTCTCTTGCACGCTCCCATACTACTATAGCACATGAATCAAGGGGTTGGACCATTCACACATGGTACTCTTCTTCTGATCTTCAATCTTTATTGGTTGATCCACAAAAGTGGATCCATCCTTGATGTCTAACTTTACCCATACAATAACATGTGTAGTGTAATCCACCTATATTCTCTGATATGGAATGTGGAAGACATTATGAACCTCCTCCAATGGTAGGGGTATAACAATGAGGTAAGAAACCACACCAACCCTTTGCAAGATCTATAACAGTCTGATGAACCTCGAGGATAGCTTACCTCCCCGGTCGAATCCTCATAATCCTTGTTGTGGGGAGAATATCATGAAAACATAGTATCCATACTCAAACTCTAAGGGCCTATGATGTAGAAATTTATAAGATTTATACCGTCTTTAGGTTTTACTCATCCACTCATGGATGACTTGGACCATCTCCTTCATCGCATGTACTAACTCTGTAACCATAAGATATTCCTTAGCAGTCTCTGTCTAGAACAATGGTGAGTTGAAGGGTCTCTCGTATAGGGCCTATAAAGGTTCCATGCCTATATTATAGTGGTAGATATTATTGTATGTGAACTCTACCAGTGGAAATTGATCCTTCTATCTCTAAATAAATTATAACATGTAAGCCATCAGAATATCCTCCAACACCTGGATATTGCACTTAGTCTACCCATTTTTTGGGGGGTGGAAGGATGTACTCATCCTCATATGGGTCCTAAATACTCCTACAAGCCTCTCCACAACTATTATGTAAACCACATGTCGTGATCAAAGATTATAGTTTAGGGAACCCCATGACCGTGGAAAATCTCTTGTATGTATATCTACCACAAATTCTACACAGAACTCTGCTCCCGGATAGAAAGAAAGTGTTCCAACTTTGTGACTTGATCAACTATCATCAATATGGAATCACGAACCATAACTAATCTTGGAATCTCTATCCTGAAGTTCATGGATATGTCATCCCATTTCCACATTAGGATCTCAAGGGTTTTCCACAAACCTTCTAAAACCTGGTGCTTATCCTTCACCTGCTGACAGTTGAGGCACCATAAAATAAACTTAACCACTCTCAATATCATGTTAGTCCACCAATATAGTTGTTGTAGTTCCATGTACATATTCTCTAAATTGGGATGTACAACCAAAGGAGATGTGTATAAATCATCCATCACCTACTCTCACATCATGACTGGGACCACCGTTCATCCGTAGAAAAGGATGGCATTATTCCCTCCTTCAGAAAATCCATCTTTTGAGTATCAGGAGTATATATAGTCACACAAGACTTCACAGTTTATATCTTCCAACTAAAACTTTATCACACACTGAAGGAGAGGAGGATTCAATACCATCAAATGAGGAAACATTTCACCCTCATTATCATCTAGGGTTAGCTGTAAGGAAGCCAACTGTTCAGAATCCTCCTATGCCAAAAGAGCTTGGGATTTCCTTCTAAGGGGATTTGATACCAAATTTTCCATCCCCAAAGCACAAAATATCTCAAAATCATAGTCTTGAAGGAACTCTATCCAGTTTTTTTGTCTTACGTTTATGTATCTTTGCATGAATACATCCATGAGACTCTAATGGTTTGAGTAAACCATTAAATTATCTCCCATAAGGTATTGTATCCACATCCTCAGTGTGATGACTAATGCTACTAGATCTAGTTCATGAGTCATGTAGTTCTTCTCATGGTTTCTCAACTACCTTTGCCCATATGTGATAATTGCATTTTGTTGCATCAACATGCAGTAAATCCCATCTCTAAAGGCATCTCAATATGTTACGTACTTTAAACACTCCTCTATTTGTCTCAAAACAGAATCACTCATCAGCCTCGGCCTCAAATCATTGAAGGCCATCTAGGAATACTCAGACTAGGTAAATGGATTGCCTTTACACATCAGGACGGTCAAAGGGGATGCAATCCTAGAGAATTCTGCCACAAACATTCTATAGTTCCCTGCTAATCTAAGAAAACTCTACACCTCTGAAATGATCTTGGGTGGATCCCAAGAAATCACTACACCAATCTTCACTAGGTTCATAGCTAAACCATGCTCAGAAATGACATTCCCTATAAAGTAAACCTCATGAATCCAGAACTAGAACTTCGATAGCATGCCATAAAGCTAGTGCTCCCGAAGAAAATCTTGGACCATTCCCAAGTGCTTTGCATGCTCTTCCTCTAACATAGAATATATGAGTATGTTTTCAATAAAGAGAAAAAAATAGTCCAAGTACTGATTAAAGATTGAGACCATCAAATCCATAAACACAGGGGGGAATTTTTCACACCAAAGGGAATCACCATATACTTATAGTGTCTGTTGAGAAATTGGAATGTCATCTTCAGAATATCAGACTCATGAACTCTTAACTGGTGGTATATGGACCTGATATCGATCATTAAGAACCATCTGAAACCTAGAAACTATTTAAAGAGGTCATAATTCCTCAAAAAGGGGTACTTATTCTTTATCATGGTCTAATTCAGGTGATGATAATCTATGAAAATCCATAATCTCTCATCTACCTTTTGCACGAACAACACTGGAGCTTCCTAGGGGGACACACTAGACTGGATAAACCCTTTATCCGGAAGGTCCTCTAACTACAACCGCAACTCTCAAAGCTTCGTATGGGAATATAATATGATTTAAAAGATATAAAACTGATCTTGTGATAAAATTTGATACAAAACTGCACCTCTCACTTCATAGGTATTCCCAAAACATCCTGAGGGAATATGTCTATAAAATACTCCCTGATTTAAGGAATATAGATGCCTGAAGTGCCTACTACACCAAGGGATGCACTTTATAACATGTGGGTAAAGGGTTGCATCCTCCTCCTCGTAGAACACACTCATCCCTCCATGAGGTCACTCTCTCCTAAAAAATAGAATCTTGTCCTATCGTTGTGAAGTAATCTAACTCATCTGTGGTGATAGTAAATATTGTCTAAGACCATGGACAACCAATCCATAAAGATTATTTAATAGGGATCCATCGTGATTCCCAAAAGGTCTCATGTGAACATATCTCTAAAAAGAGATATATTGCACTTCCAGAAGATAAATAATATATAAGAAGTGTTCACCATAGGAACCTCAAGACAAAGCTGTTGGGATAATGCCTCAATTAAGAGCTCCAACTCTAGAACCAAGAGTAAATAGATGGAGGAATGAATTTCATCTGTGACTACTAATACTTAGTAAAGAGTATAATAAATACATATCATACCTCTAATCATCTCATATACTACTAGGTCATAGTAATCCATAGACTACAATTTCCCATTTCCCCAACCTGCAACTCCTTAATCCTGAAATGGATCACCTGGTGGTGGTGGTGGAAGGATATCATAGTGTCTTCCACCACCCACAGCTCCTCATCCTAAAGCTACACCTACTCCTATACCAACTCTACCTCCCTGGTTGATACCCTTACCTCACATGGAAGATCCTTGATCATGTAATTTCCTCTTTCATAGTGGTCTGTCATCTATCTACGCATGCTCATCAGCACATCTGGTCGGGCAGTCACGTGCCATGTGACCTCACCTATCACAAGCATAGTGCAACCCCTCTATGGGATACCCTAGTCCTCTATGCTTCCACTTACCATGTTCCTAAGACTGATACTAGGAAGATATCCTACACTGATATCATGTTGATAGACATCTGCTAGCTTCTGTAGACAACTCAGCTTTGTAATGCCCAGTGTCGATTCTAGCTGCCTAGTGTTCCTCAAATAGGAATCTCTCCATTACGAGTTCCCTCTCCAATATCCCATCATTGGTAGGAATTCACAAGGGCTCCATAAGGGAATAGATATCTTTTCAAAGTCCCTTCTCAAAAGTCCATTCTTGAAAATAGTCATCTTGGATCATGTCATGGGAGTACCATGTAAGGTTTTTGAACCTCATAAGGTACACATCAATTATCATCCCTCCCTATTGCAGCTCCAGAATCTCTTGAATTTGAACCATGTTTAAGCATGAGGGTTAGTGTTCCTCATAAAATAGATGCTAGGATTTAGTTCACATGAGTTTCGACTCATCGTGTATCTGGGTAACAAGACTCCACTGTCACCCAACTTCTCTATTTAAAAGGCTAGACTCCAACACAATCACTTGATCATTCAGAGTCTGGATGAGCTTGAAACATTGACCATAGACTATATCCAATTCTCTACATCCTAGGGGTTTATCTCACCATGAAACCTCAATAGCCATTGGCGCTGGAACATATAGAGTGCGCTAAGCTTGTGCACATCCCCATCATGCTTGGCTCGTATGATCTACTTCTCAAAATGTGGGGGTGCTAATACCTATTCAACTCAAGGGATGATCTTACATGATGGACCCTGAACTAAGGCCCCATCACTGATTAGATCTTTTTTACAATCTAGAATTAGTATCCTAGTTGGCTGTCATCATAGATGCATCCAAAAAATTTAATCAATACATACTACAGTAAAATAAGAACATATATACAATGGGGAGATGAACCAAGAATTATAGTCAAAGATTCAATATTATATGATGTATTTACCATTAATCCTTACAACCAATGTCTATGTATTTCAAGTTTACAAGAAGGAAATCGAGGGCCAATTGAATGGATACATCAGTCAGCGCACCAACATCGAATTCCCTAGCCTGAAATCCACACCCGAAACACTTTTTCATTTTCACCCTAAATCTAAAAAAACATGTAAGGGGACTAATCTAAACACAATCTTAAGGATTGAACCACCTTTGATACCAATATTTCTAGACCTGGCCCAATGGGGCTCAAGCCGCAACTACCCCAAGCCCACTCCATAGGCCATGGGATGGAAACAAGTGTCAAAAATCATATCTACCATGGGGAGACCTTTACCTAAAGTACCTATTTGAACAAACCCAACCATTTCAATTTAGAAGTAAATAGGAAAAAAATAAAATAAAATATGAAACAACTAGAATATAAACCAACCATGAAAAACATCTAAGGTGTGAAAGAGTACTATATTGTAAATGGAAAATTAAAGTAGAAAAATACACACCCAATAAGAAAAATGTCCCAAAATGAAAAAATTATAATTTAAAAGTGATGAGAGAGCCCATATCCTAATCTCCAAGCTACAACCACCATACACTGTCTAATGCACCAGGTATCCCTATACTCCTCTATAGACATAGTTGATCAATCTGTCAGCTACCTAAGACATGACATGTGTAGGAAAATCCCATGTACGTTTGAGTATATAAATATCCAGTAAGATTCCCTAAAATATGAAGGGGGAGTAGTAAGATACATGATAGGAATAGATAATAAACAACTCAACCCAAAGAAATAGAGTAAACAAATCAAATGACATGTATACCAATATATATATATATATATATATATATATATATTCTCAAACCAAAAAACTAAAATTAGAGAGAATGGTATCTCAATCTCACAGCCTAGAAAAGTAAAAGAGTTTCATTAGTTTTAGAATTACATCATCATTTTCTAGCATATTGCATGTCTTCCTAGTAGAAAACACCTAATTCAAGCCACACCTCTTCACTATGTCTCACAATCGAAGGGAAGAAATCTCTAAATACAGGACCCATGCCCTGGTACAACAGGAGGGTTCCACTTAGTAGATAGATATAGAAACCATGCACTATATCAACAGGAGGTTTCCACTAAAGTATTTAGTAGAGGACTCATTCCCAATCCTAGAAGGAGGGTTACACTATGGTAATTGAGGACTCAGGCCCTAACTCTATAGGAGGGTTCCACTCTAGAAGTTTTTAGAGAACCATGCCCAGGATAGTTGTATGGTCCCACTATAGAAGTCAGTAGAGGACCCATGCTCAGTCTAACTAGATATTCTCACTCAAGAAGTCAAGAAACCATGCCTCGATATAATAGGAGGGTTCCAATCGGATAACAGATAGAGGACCCATGCCCAGCCCAGTTGGAGGGTGCCACTCTCATAGTATAGGACACATACCCTATATCTATTCGAGGGTGTTACTTAGTGGATGGATAGAGGACCCATGCCCTATCTTAGTAGGAGTGTACCTCTCAAATTATCATTATATGACCGATTCTCATCTCATTTGTAGGTTTACAGTCTAGAAAACAATCGAGGATCCATTCCTTTCCCAGTAAGAGGGTGCCACTATGAACTCTCTGAGGATAATTCTTAATCACTGACATCATCAAGAAAAGCCTAAAGAAGCATCCCACTCATAAAATCATACATCTTATCTCAAAATCCACTTCATATTACACCTTTGCATTATATGTGTAAAAACACTCTTGATAGGCTACTCAAAAGCCAAAATCTGAGTCTAAATGAAGGAGATATGAGAGATTGAAGTTTCCTTAAAAAGAAAAAAGGTACACTACATGTTAAGGGGCCCACACCATATGTGGTCCCAATACATCACTATTCCATTTCCCTACAAGTATGTGAATCACTTCCCATGTAACCATACACAGCATGTAGAGGTTCTACACGGTGTTTCCAAGCCACCCAGGGTCCTTACTGTGCTCTTTGTCCATGTCTGTGTACTTTTCATGTGTCTATGTACTTTGGAACATGGAGTGTGTCTATCCATTACCATGAATGTTTACTCCCAGAATACATGTTGAGTTTCCAACACATGTGTCACACAGCATTCGGGGGGTCTCACAGGGCATGTGATATTTACCTCACCCAAAACCCTAGTCGTCGCATCCAAGGCCATATATGTTCTGAGTTCTTTACACATGGCGTGTAGTCAGAATTTTTACAAAAAAAAATAGATATGGTATTTGTACTCCAAATCAGGTAACTGGGCCTTTGTATCCATTTTTTGACCTGTTGAAATTAGTGGATCTATACTCTGACCCATGATTTCAACCTTCCAATGGCCAGAAATTGAATTCTGATTATCCTAGTGTGAACCCATACGTACCATCATGCCTTATATCATATTTCATTGATTCCATTGGTATTGATCAAAAAACTATGAAAAAAAATTATTCATAACATAATTCATCCCCAAATCTATCCTTGATCATCGATCCCTTCATCACCCGTGAAACTATTATGAATCCAAGGGTTCGATCAGGCTCGGTCCAACCCAGCAATGTCAAATCGTGACCCCATGGTCCAAAAATTACTAACACAAAAAAATGGGGAAAGGAAAAATAAATTTTTTTTACCAATCATTGACCAAGATTTCTTTCCTTATGAATACAATTAAAAAATCCGGGGTTAGAAAACAATTGAATGATAAATTAAGTTTAATAAATAGGAGCATGAAAAGTCTAAAAATTGGAATATTTCAAAGAAAGGAATGATCATGATTAATATATTTAATCCATAAGGTAATAATCCATGAATTTATGAGTCCTAAATAGATATTTGATCATTCATTATCAAAGAATGTGCTCACTAATGAATAAATATGTTGTTACATTCGCTGTTTCATGATCTGAAATCTCTCCATCATCGGATCATGATTCACCAATGAAAGGAGGAAGAACATATCTAATTATCCCAATGTATATGTGGTTAACCTTAGAAAATTTCCATGATAATGTATTTAAAGGAAAAAAAATTAGGTTATATTAATTTATTAATTCTTAAATCAATCAATTAATTCATTAAACATATCATCAATGGCCGCTTTATCTGAACGGCCTATGTCGGCCTATTTTATGTCACACCTAGGGTAAACATAATATTCCAAAATCAAACTTGTCCTATTATTTCTTATTCTGGGTTATATTTATGATTTACCCCATTTTATTTAACAAAATTCACACACGTAATATAAAATATATTTATTGTTTTTATAAAATTAATTTTGGGCACACCAGGCCCCAGAATCGCATGTTGTCTCAGCACCTAGCTCCAAAAATATATGTAAAAATATTTCAAGGTCTTATAGGGAAACAATAGGGAATATACACCTATATTATCATAATATATCAAACACTGGTGAGGGAATTTATCCCTCTTCAAATACATGCACGATCCATAGGTTAGGGAACCCATCAAATACGAGTGTACTAATATATAAATGAAATGAAATATTTGATCTACATATCCACCCATTAGAGGAAAAAGATCATTTAGTGATGGTTTTAAAAATTGATGTCAAATGTTTCATTTTTATTTTTTTAGAAATGGTTTTAGAAAACTGTCTCTAATTCAAGGTGGTTTTTTAAAAAAACACCACCATTTATTATTACTTTTTTATCAGTGTGTCAAACCATTGAGAAATTAAAAATTTTATTTTTTATATATTTTATTTACTTTTAGTTTTATTTTCCCTTTATAGACTCCAATTTTATATGGATAAAAACTATATGAGTATGTGCCTTATTGATCTCACAAATAATGGTCTTCATAATAAAATACAAGTTGAAAGAAACATACACCTTCTATACAATGAGGATATTCTTTAATTTGGAGAACCATCTAAGATGACTATTAAAGATATAAAGGTGGTGTTAATCCACTGTGATAAAATTATAGGAAATCCATAATTTGGAACAAATATTTCTTTTCCTTTGGAATAGGAATATTGACTTACATGCATAATAATATTGCAATTTTTATCGGTGTAAAGATATGATCATTACTCTTTGATTACTTGGGTGTTCTTCTATTTTTGGGGGAAATCAAGAGTGATCACTTGGATAACATAATTACTATAATAAATATTTAAATGGAAAGTTATAATTGGAAAATAATGTCACAATAAGTTAGGATATGCATTTTTACTCAGTCATTACTTTGATATTTTATATTATTTCTTAGTGTACAAATGGTCATGTAATTTGACTAAAAAGATACAAAGTGTGATCAAAATTTCATATATAGAGAATGTATCCATGAGAAGAAATTATTAATTATCACTTGAAAGGATTTCATAAACCCCATAAGCATGGGGCTCTTGGAATCAAGGACCTCTTAAAATTTTATGAGGCTCTATTAAATAAATTCAATTGGAATCCCTAACATCCAATGATGAGGCACTGGTTTTCCTAAAGGTAATATTCATTATTAAACATAAAAATGGATATAAAAACTAGTATTAATCATATTTACAGTAGGATATCAATTATTCTTATTCTAATATGACAAATCACTCGAAATGGTTGGTGATAAGGTAATGAGAAATAAATTGTTGGTCTACTTCATAGCTAGATATAGGTCCCTTTTATGTTCCATAACACTGTCAATAGATGTCTATTGTTGAGGTGGTCCAAAACATGGATCATATACCCTTACTTTCTAAGATGATTTTGATAAATCATAATTAATGTTACATGGACTATGATACTCTTTTATAAACCAGGAGCACAATAAGGTGCTTCAATGTAAGGGACTCTAATATCTTGAAGTGAAATTAAAAGGAAATCATGCTTCTGTGGATAAATCCATTACAAATACCCTTCATTTACCAGGCATTATTTCTACTCTTAAGAAAGATCTAGAAGAATAGATTTCATTTTTCTATGAAACTATAGGTCTATTGAGTTCCATCGGCTTCATCTAGTGCTCTATTCTTAGAGGAACCTGAAAATTCCCAACACCAATTTGTGAGATAGCACTTCACTTCTACCTTATGGGGTTATCTTCAGGGGAATTTCAATACAGAAATATTCATGAATGAAAATTTATTTTCTCTAATGGAATCCATTACCAAAGCCAAACTCAATGAGAAACTCCTTATTTTTATTCCTATAGCATAAATGACCATAATTTCTTTTATATGAAGGGTGGTAAATGATGTTTTCTTCAACAACAAGAAGTCCACCTCACACACTAGAATTATTCAGATTCAAATAGATATACATGCTACCTCCAAAATCCAAATAGAATAAATACATAATGATATTTTTGATCTGAAAAAATTTTGCTTGATTGGAATTCCTTCTAGTTAAAAGAAACCTCCCATAATGAAATATATTTATTGGATTCCACCACTTCTATCTTAGATCAAGGTTAAAATTAATGGTGGAGCCTCTAGAGCTCCAAGACCATCAGGATGGTGTGTTTCACAACCACCAAGGTTCTGTTAAAGACTATTTTTCCACTATATTGGAAATTGGATAGTGTATGAAGTAGAATTATAGGTGATGGTTCATGCCATTAAATATTCCACTCTTTTCTCTTGCAACCCACTTTGAGTTGAATTTGATTCAAACCTTACTATGGATTCCTTAAAGACCAGGTCAATAAATGTCCCTTGGAGGATCCTTCTAGAGTAGATCCAATAACAATATAATGTTTATAATCTCCAAAATCATGTTACATGTGCCTATAGTGAGTCCAAATATATGGTAGTTGCGCTATCCCGGAAAGTTATTGTGTTTGCTTGCAAGATGTGTTCTTTTGTTGTGCTAGCGGATTTTTATAACTTGGTTGAATTCAATGCTTGAGGTGAATTCTCACTACTACAAAATAGTCCTTTAAAAGTGTTGGCCTTTATCAATTCTAGATAAAATCACTAATAAATGATCCCTTTATCATTGCTAAAAAACATTCATAAAGGGTACCTTTTGTCATCGCTAAAACAATGTCCTGATAAAAGGTATCCTTTATTAGTGTTTTTTTAATGCTGATAAAGGATAACCATTGCCAACGCTTTTTTTAGCACTGATAAAATGTACCCTTTATTAGTACTTTATTTTTAGTGTTGATAAAGGGTACCCTTTATCAACACATTTTGGTTAGCACGGATTAAGGTATCGAATAAAATGAAATAATTAAACAGATTAAAATTAAAATGAGTAAAGTAAAAAAAATATTAAAAATTTTATTTATTAAATAATTATTCATAAAAATGATTAAATTAAATATACATATATATATTAAAAATATTAAAAAATAGTATATATTAAATATAGATATGTAAAATCAATAAAATGAAATAATTAAACAAATAAAAATTTAAAATGGGTTAATTAAGAACAATATTAAACATTTTACTAATTAAATAATTATTGATAAAAATGAATAAATTTAATGTACATATATATATTATAAATATTAATAAATAGTATATATTAAATATATATATATATATAATGAATAAATTGTAATAATTAAACATAAAAATTAAAAATAAATTAATTAAAAACTTATTAAGAAAATTATTAATGAATTAATTGATAATAAAAATGAATAAGTTTAATATATATATATATATTATAAATATTAATAAATAATTGATATTAAATATAAATATATAAAATGAATAAAATTAAATAATAAAAACATATTAATGAATTATTGATTTTTAAGGGTTTTAATACGCAATTATTAATTAATACATTTAATATAGAAATATTTTCATATATATATATATATATATCAATATATATAATATTTATTAAATATGATTTAGATAATACAAAATATTTATGCTGATATTAAACAAGTCATATATTAAGTGAATAATTCTTTATAATTAAAAATTAATATTCATTAAAAATACTAACTAATTTCAAAATTGAATGTCGCTTGATCTTTCAATTTAACATATATCAAACTTGTGTTAAATTTATATCACACAAAAATATACATAATTAATGCATTTTTATATATAACTCACACACACAAATATTTATGTAATTAATGAAATCGTATATAGAAATACACACACTTAATATTTATGTAATTTATTAAAATTTTAGTATTCATTTTAGAATTTAATTTAGTAACCTGGTATATTTAATATATTATTTTTTTAATCTATAAGTTTTATTTATTTATTTTTAATATCATTATAGTTCGGAATTATTTATTCATTTTTAATATTTTTTAGTTTTTTTAGTTTTTTTGGAATTTAATCATTTTTAATATTTATTTATATATATTTAGTTGATATTTTTTAATATTTTCAATATGTACTCATCTTTTTTTCAATATATATCTATATTATTTAATAATTTCTATTTAATTACAAAAAATTATCCATTTTTTCAATATTTTTAAAGTGTCTCATTTATAATTTTTCAATTTGAAAAATTTTTGACATGCATGCATTTAAGATTATATATTAATTAATAATATTAAAAATATATTTGTAAATAAATATTTATAAATAAATATATTTATAAATGCATATTTTCTATATTTATAAATTTATATATTTATAATTATAAATGAATAGATATTATTTTTTAACAAATAATATATATAATTTTAGATAAATAACTATATATATTTTTATAATTATAAATAAATAATTATATATATTTAAACAATAATAAAATAATAATTAATTAATTTAAATAAGGAATATATTTACTATATTTATATTTATTTTATATATATTTATTATATATATATAATTAAATATTTATTTATATTTATATAAATATATAAATATTATTTTTTTAAACAAGTATTTATATAATTATAAATATTTATTTATTTATTTTAATAATTATAAAATTATAATAAATATATTTAAATAGTGTATATATTTGCTATATTTATATTTATATTTTTATTTATATTTATGTATATTTATCACATATATATATAATTATATAAATATATATAATGATATAAATATATTTATAATTATAAGATTATAATAAATATATTTAAATGATGAATATATTTACTATATTTATTTTTATATATATTTATTAAATATATATATATATATATAATTATATAAATATATATATAATGATATAAATATATTTATAATTATAAATAAATGATTATAAATATATTTAAAAATTTAGTTATTTATCAATATATTTATAAATTTATATTTACAATATTCATAAAATTATAAATTTATAATTAAAAAAAATACAATTTTTTTTAAAAAAAAGTATTTATATAATTTAAATAAATAATTACATATTTAGATAATTATAATAAATATATTTCAATAATGAATATATTTAATATATATATAATTATATAAATATATATAATGATATAAATACATTTATAATCATATACAAATATTTATAAATATTTTTACAAATATTTTTAATTATAATTGTAATTATAAATCATTTATCAGTGCTAATGTTATAGTGCTAATAAAGATAGAGCTCTATCAGCACTAAAAAACACTCGTAAAAGGAATCTTTATCAGGGATTACTAATTTTTCCCTCATAAAAGGTATCTTTATCAATTCTTTTTTAGAAGCACTGATAAAAGTCTTGCCGGTTTATTTAAAGAACCCTAATGAACTTTTTTCAATTATGATATCTCAAGACTTCATGGAAGTCCCCTATTATCGATGCTCCTCCTCCTCAAATCCAAGGCTCTAAGCAAGCCTTGAATGAATCCAAAGATCGAATCCAGGCTCAAACGAATCCAAGGATTGAATCAAGGCTCAAACGAATCCAATATTTTGCAATATCTCATATTTATCTTAGAGGAATCAAAGGTTGAATCCAAGGTATATTATTTTCTCCACCTCCTCACTGGTTGATTGCTTGTTTAGGTTCCACATAAGGTGCTTTTGTTAATATATTTTCCATAAGTTGGGAGATTTAGGAGTTTCTCTATTTCCATTTCATTTTGTGTTCTTTTGTTCAATATCCTCTTGGTTATTTCATCAACTTGATTGAACTCAATTTGTATATCCTCTACAGTGTAATAACACATGAACTATGTTGAACATTTCTCTTATATATTCCTCCATTATTTTCTCCATTTTTCAATATTATCAATGGAAAATAATTATTTTTTACCCATTATGGGTTTATGAAAAAGATTATGCTTCTTATGTTGGCCATAAAGGGTTTTCAGGGGTATTAGAACCTTATTTATAAAACTATTTATTTATGATTTTTCAGTGTTTTTTAAAGTGCATGATAGGATATTTTTAATGAATAAGATGAATGAAAAAATATTTTGGCCTTATTTTGATTTCCAAAGGATGTAAACAATGGTTTAAAGGTTTTTTAAAAAAATAATTTGTATGATTATTAGTTTTCTCTAATAAGAAGAATGATTATTTTCAAATCTTTTGTTGTGTATTACATTTTTAAAGGATATTTAAAACATGAACCTATATGATGATTTTTAAAATTTTTGGTAATTGATAAATGGTATCCTTAGTTTATAATAAGGATGGATTTATGAACATAATTTCACCCATCTAGTTATTAAATTTATATTGTCACTTTATTAAAAAAAATCATTATGATTTTATCACCCTTATTAGAAAACCCTTGGGTTGGTGTTTTTTGTAGACTATTTCCCTTTTATGGGATGTTTATTTATTATTATTATGTGATGATTATATTATGTGATAGGTGGATATTTCATGAGAGGGTGTTAAAGGTGAGACAATGTTTATTTCTTATGTTTCATTATCGATTTATAAATTGACCGTGTTTATATTTTTTCACCTCCACTTATACTATATCATGAGAACCCCCAAGGAAACTATGTTAGTAATTTTTTTTATGTCATGGTGTCTTGACATGGTTCCCTTATTTCTTTTCCCATACCATTAGTGATGTAATATCTATGATTCTACACTTATAGTGCTAGGAATGTGATAGCCTTATTTATTTGTAGATGGTTGTTATATATGGGAACCCTTGGGTTGTTGATTCTGCTGGTATATGTTTAATATTTTCACTCCCTAATATCCAGTGAGATTCCCATAATGATTTTTTATTTGAAGATATTAGCTTTGAGATCCCCACTACACACATTATTTTCACCCATTTTTACATTAAATAGACATGTTGCAGTAATTTATTTTCATTTAATGTTATTATACATAATTTTTATAATAGATATCATTGGACATATATGCCATGTTTAATTTATTATTTAGTTTAATTTTTTTATTATAAAAAGTGTTTTGAAATTTTTTTTTGCATGAATGAAGTTGATTTTGATATATTTTCAGATATTCTAAAGTCCAAAATTTTAATATTTTAATGTTTTTTCACTTTTAAATGATGATTCCATCCATTGGTTGGTAAAAATTGGATTTTTAAAGAATGATTTTAAATGATTTTTTTAATTTCAATGAGTATAAATGTATTTATCTTAATCATTGTTGTATTTACTTTTCCAAAAATGTTTTACATTGAGATCTTTAAAAGATATAAATGTATGATATTTCATTTCTTTTCTACTTTCCTTTTTTGGAATATTTTTTTAAATGTTGTTCAGACTATTTTTTGTGAAATGTTTTGTAAATGAAATTTAATTGACTATTTGGTGAAATATTACTAGTCCTGTTTAGATCACACCCTATATACACACCCATGTGGGTATATATAAATTTTAAGTTTTCATATATGTTTCAAGGTTATGTTCTCAATTTTTAGGTCATTCATGTAATCTATTTATATAATTTTTCATGGGAATACCTATTACAAGTCTATGTGATCACTGATCTTCTTTTTTTTATATAATGGATTATTACTGATTTTTTAGCTTATTTTTGGAGGATTATTTTTTTGATATTAAGGATTTTTGTTGGTTTTATAATCAGCATATATAACTGAAACACATTGAGTTTTCCTGAACAACCCACCTTGATATCATCTGGTATGTTTGAAATGGATTTCTATTTTATAATATAAAACATTTGTATCCCCATATATACTTTCACCCCAAATATATGATATATACGGATCATAAAATTATTTATAGCTTATAGGATTTATAAGCATGAACTTATATAAATTAAATAATGTAAATAAATAAATAACACACATCCAAACATTAATTTCATAGAATAAATAATTTTAAAACATTTTTAATATACTTTACATAATAAACCAAGTATAAATATAAATTATGAACAACACTTGTGATGTGTTTTCCATCTCACCACACCCAATATAATTCAAAAACATTTTTCGGTACTCCTATAGCTAAATTTTCACTAAAAAATCTCAGTTTCACCCATCGATGCACTATCACTTCTCTCTACTACAATTCTTAAACAAACAAAATCATCACATGATCTTCTAAACACCCACAACAATGTACAAACATGATACATGATATAACTTCATTTTTGGTTCCTTGACAAAAAAAACAAATACATTATCGTTATCTCACCCCGGGTACTAGATCACCTTTAATTTGAATCACAATCAGTTAAATTCAAATGAAATATAATATTGATATCACACCTAGTCTCCTTATAACATCTCATGATATTTTGGAAATTAGTTTTCAATGTTATGAATATTTGAACAACCTTATTTATTTTGATTCTTGAATAAATTTTATGGCAAATGAAATCTTGGATTTTTGGCTTCACGTGTGATATTTTATGAAACTAGTATTTTATTAATGAATATTCCCTTTATTGAATTTTGAAATAATCCCATGGAAACCTCTGTATTTAGTCAGGTATTCTATGACAATCATGTTAGGATTCAAATTGTTAACTAACTACTATATTCTGAAAACTGTTTTATTCATGTCATATTTATAAAGTTTTTATGAAATGTTTAATAATAATGATTTTCTTTATACTAGGTGGTATCCTACTTAGAATTTTTCATGGTCATTCCTTGTTTAAATTTTATTTTTTAAAAAATAAACATGGTTTCAAATGTTTAAGTGGGTTTTGAAATGAAAAATGATGTTTTCCATTAAAATGAACTAAAATGGATTTGGTGCTTTGAAACTCATGAAGTGATTTCAAAGTGAACCTATAAATTTTTAAACATTTCAAATTGTATATCGTTTTATGGAAATGATTTTAAACTATTAAATTATTATTAATTATTTTTTAATATTATTTTAAAATTTCCATTTTCTGCTAATAGTTTTTATAGAAAAGAGCCTATTAATAATATTATGTGTTTTCAAAAAAATTGCTCTATTTTAATGTGGAATTTAAAAAAATGCATTTCAAACAAAATTTTAAAAATTAAAAAAGTATTCTGTTGAATTTTGAAATTGGTTTTGAGATGATATTTGAAATTTAAAATTAAGATGTGGTAATTTAAAAAGATCTAGTCTCCTGAAAATCATTTTGTAAAGTGATTGGTTTCAATATGGAATTTGGAAAATGTTCATAGTAATAAGATAATTAAATTATTATTCATTAATATCATTCACTAAACTAATTTTTTTTGAATTCATCGACTTATTCTTTTATTTATTATTGAGAAGAATATTTTTAGGTTTTATTTCTTTTATACTAACTAGTATCCTCTCTAAAGTGTGTAAAATGAGTGGGACTAGTAAATAATGCATCTGTTTCTTCTTGGGGAGAATATTTTACTCTTGGTGAAATAATTTTTCTATTCAAGGGATATTGGTAATTGTATACTCAAGCCAAGTTGATCATGTATCTCAACCCATTGGGAATGGGGAACTGTGTATAAAATAGTAATGGAACTTTGAACATTTATTTTATGATCATCTCATCTTTTAAATCATTGTGTTCCAGAAAAACATTTCAACTTTATGCAAAAAACTAAGAAATATTGTATGGTGCCTTACTAACTCCTAGCCCAAGAACATTTAGATTTAGGGAGACAATCATCACCCTCATCATATTCATCACATAAACTGTTAAATTAAATGTTTGGATACTCATACAAATAATGTATTCTACACATGATGATGTTACCAATCCTGAGGAACAAAAGACTTTTAATGATAAAAGTGAAGAATTATTAAGGGATAAAAAGCATGTTGATTAGAAAAATAACTACATAGCATCTCAATGTTGAATAAAATTTTTAAGGAAAGAAGTAAGGGTATAAAATTTTAGGTTGGATGGAATCAAGGTGGACAACCAATTGACTCCAACAATTCAGTGTTCATTAGATATATTGGGGTCACAATGAGGACTAATGTTCCCATTGATAGAGATTCATGGCTCCACATTCATCCTATAATGAAGGAAACCCTTTGGGAACATATAAAGGTAATGTTATGATATCCTTTCTCTATTTTACCGAATAAATTAAATAATTAAACCTTGATTTGATTTTTATTATTCCTTATAGATTTCATTAATTTTAGAAGAATTCCATAAGAAATATGTCTTTATTGTAGCTAGAAAATCCCATATTGAATTTTTTACTCTTCATACCAAGTTACATATTAGGGATGTTGGGAGAAAATTAATCCCTACACACCAATTAGTTATTAAAACTTTATAAAGTAGGAAACATGGAATGCATTCATCATTCTTTATTATGAGAAATTATTTCAGTTGAATTTTATTCAATAATATAATATTTGAAATTAATTATTTTATCCAATTTGATTAAAAAATTAATTTATAAAATAAAAAAAGGATTACAGGAAATAATGAACTTGCATCAAAAAATGTACCCATATCACAAAGTAAGAATGGGGTATGCTTCCTTAGATAAGAAACTGGTATGTATTTTAAATCAACAATAAAAGTTTTATGTGATATGAAACAAAATATGTTCCTTTTTTATGTGAAAATTAATGAATCAAAATCAAAAGACACTTCAATCCCACATCATATGCTATGGAAGGAGGCTCGTGTAAATAATGAGGGTAAAATAGTTGATGAAAACACATAAGAAGTATAGGAAACATGTATAAGTATGACATAATAGTAATTAATTATGATTTAAAATAGTATTATTTAAAAAAAAATTATTTATGTCAAAATGATTTTTATATGGTTTAGACACAATAATTTGAAGTTACCATGCCAGAAGAAAAACTACTTTCAGTAGCTTTGAAGTAGCTGGAACAATATGGTCATTTTAGAGGAGTAGGTGTTAGAGTGCCACCCCAAACCTATTTTGAGAGTAAAAACCCTCTAGAATATACATATAAGATGATGAAAATATTAAAAACACAAATATATTCTTTTCAATATATTATTGTTTTTTATGTTTTTAAAGACCAATTTATAAAAAAGGATCAAAGCAAACCGGTGGTGGAACAAATATCCACACATAAAGAACCAAATTAACCTCACAAACTTTGAGGATAATTATTACCCTCAACCACATACCGTACCTGCGGTATTCATTTTTTCCTTAATATTTCTCCTAAATTTGAATGTAATAACTTATGATAACTTTCTATTACTAAAATTCTACAGGGTAAAGGTGCATATGATTCTTATCTATCAACACCCACGCACCACCTTATTTCAAGGGGTACAGTGTATAATACACTGGGAGATAATTTACACAATAAATAACTCCCAAAATATCACATGATAATGGGGATTAAGGTTTCTCTGGAGCGGACCGATGATTTTTCTATTCTACTTGATGATCTGAATATCACAACTTTCAATAATGTTATTGGAACTTTCATAGCATCGCCCTATAGTCTTATAATGATACATGAGGTATGTCTGTAAAAACATTTATATGAAAAACCTATAATAGTTGATGAAAAAAGGTTTGAAGTGAGGTATGATATTACAGACAGATAAATCGATGGGGAAAATTTTGGATCAAGACAATCTAGTGAATCAACTATGAAATCAGAAGGACCTTCCTGGAGTACCTTCTCCCCACCAGTTCTAGAGAAACATTTACTACCATTACAAATTCATTTAGATACCATATTTAAAGATGAAAATATGTCTTACATTCTATATTAATAAGAAATATATGTAACACTCATGACAGACATAGTTGGTCTCAATAGTATAAATGAGATTCTCAAGTTTGAATGGCTGGGAGTCTCAGTTGGGAATTCATACATAAGGTACATTTTCATAATAATTCTTTCCAAATATTGATCTAATATTTTCATTAATGTTAATAACTGTTACATATTTTTTAAAGGTGTTTATATTACTACTATATAATGGGAAAATCGTGATAATAAATATTTGGATACATTAATACCTATATCATTTCAATGCAATAAACTTATTTAGAGAACGAAGAAATTTATAACAAGAAATATGAGAAATAAAATGTGTTTAAGAAAAAAATAACATATGAAAAACTCTTTTTTAAGCCTATAATGTTGGGGTAAAACTATATAATCAAATATCATAAAATATTTCTTTATTTTTTTCATTACATGTTTTTTTCTGAAGTATTTTATGTTGATCGCGCTCATTATGGATACACCAAATATTTATTCTTTAGATCCAATGAATAGATATCCAACAAATTGACAACACATGATGTATATTCACTAGTAGAAATAATTTCTTCAACCTCAAATCTATGATGTTAGTTTTTTATAAACTGATGAAAAATATAACAATGGGCACTTTTTAGCATCAGTTTTAAAATAAACTGACACCAAAATTATTTATATTTAATTTTTGGTTTTATTTTTTAACCAAAATGATGCCAAAAAATTCCATCCAAAGCCTTTATGGAATCGATTTTTACAAAAACTAACTCCATAAATTTAAAAAAAATTAATTATTGGCATTGTTTTCACAAAAACCAATGTCATTAATCAATTTTTTGCATTGGTTTCTGTAAAATGTGATTCCAAAAAACAATTTAAAAAATAACTAGGATCATAAAACCCTCATTTTTTGGATCTGTGAAACTGTTGTTCTCAACTCTCAATGACTCTGAAGGTGGCTTGTTTATCCTCAAAAACCATTGTTTTTTAAGTTTGTTGATTTTTATTATCATTTCATGATATTTGGTCTTAATTATTCATCCTCTATCATTATTTCATCATCAATGGAAGTATTTTGTCTGAATAAATTCTTTTTCGGCCAATCATCAACCATGGTTTGATTTTACTTCTTTATTCTTGTTTATTATTCATTTATATAAACATTTTTATTAGATCTTATAATGTTTATTATTCCAATGAATTCGAGGGATAATGTTTAGATTAAGGATCCATTTTCCTTATTGAAATCCAAATTTTGTAAGTTTTTTTAAAATTTTGAAGATATATTATTTATAATTTAGTTATATTTTTGAGTTATTATTTCAATTATTTTTATGTAGTTGATTATTATTTAAAAAATTTGTTGTTAAATTTTTTTTATTTTTATAAATTTTTTATTTTATGAAATTGTAAAATGATCTTGATGATATTATGAAATGAAAATTGATATATGGTGTCATTTTTCATCAATATAATGTACATCACATGTAATGACATCATATTTTTTCCCTGTTAAATTAATACAATCTTTAATACCTTTTGACACACGCAATTCCAAACTAATGTAACAACTACGTAAAATGAAATAATACATGTTATATGACTAAAAATAATTAAATTATAATATCCATAAACCACATGTATATAATATGAAAATAAAAAATTTACTATTTATAAATTTATAATATATATAATTTATATTTCAATAGTATTTTTTTCAAATAAAATATGTTAACATTTTGTGTAATTGACCTTAGTAAATTAAATTGACTAATTTTATGACTGAAAGGATATATGATATTTAAATATATTAACTAATATATGAGTATTAAATAAATTTCATATTCTTTTGAAATAATTTTACAAAACAATAAATGTTTAAATTGTCATATTTCAATAAAACCTATTTTCATTTCTATATAATAATTCATTTAAAAAATATAATTGTATAAATTTAATTTAGTCAAATTAACTTCAATTATTTCTTAATAATTTCAATATTATCATAGTATAACTTTTTTTGTATTTTTTTAAATAATGTATTTTCATGTAAATAATGATTAATACTATTTTTACCAAAAAGGGGTTTTTGAAAGCAGTAAGGGTCTAAGGAGTCACCATGGGGAGACGGTGCCCCATATATTAGAATGTTAATTAGTAAAATATGTAACCATTTATAATACACAACCACAAACATTAGGATATGAAATTAAATAAACATCCTAATATTATAATATGAATTTTGGAAAACATCCATATAGTGAGAAAATCATGATTTTATACTAATAATATCACATATGTATATAAATAAATAAAAGGGAATAAATTAAAAATAAACAATAGATTTGTTTAAAAAATAATGATTTTCTTCTGGGAATTTATAATGGGTTTATTACATGTGATTTACATTAGATCAGTATGACACAAATCAGGAAAAATAAATACCTTTAATAGATTAGTTTTTATTTTATTTCTAATAATCATTGATGTTTATTTTCTGATTACTAATACATTTTATTGAATTTTTTTATGTTTAAAATTTACCTATTTATATACATATTTTTAAATATTTATATTATTTAATATATTCACTGATTATATTATGATATCAGGTATTGAATGGATTGTAATTGGATACATTTATGAAGAACCGCTGGTGAATATGAAAAAAAAGTTGATGATTTCTTAGAATTTTCTAAATGATATTTTCAAAACATAGATTTTATTTTATGTCCACGTGTGAAGTGTTTTAATATGAGAAATTTATACTCTTGATAATCAAGGACCATCTCATCTTCTATGTTTTTATCCTCAATTATAAATGTTGGATCTAGCATGGTGAAAGAAAGGAAAATTCAATATCTAATGTTGATGAAAATATTCACAATGAGGTAGAGGATCTTACAGAAGAATTAATTCCTGATTTAGGGGATGGAACCATAAAAAAATAAATTATAGAATAATTTTATAGAGATTCTAAGAAATAATTATTCTCAAGTTGTATTAAATATACAATGCTATCATCAGTTTTGAGATTAGTTAACTTTAAATAAACAAATAGGTGGAGTGATAAAATTTTCTCTAACTTAATTTAGATTTTCAAATAGCTAATTCCATAAGGAAATGGGCTTCCAAATTCTAATTAGAAGGTGAAGAAAATATTATTCCCAATGGTATTAGAGCATAAAAAGATACAGGTGTTCCCCAATGATTGTTTGTTGTATAGGAAATAATATGAATATTTATCAAACTTTCCTATATGTGGGACATAACGCTATAAGATGGATGAAAACTCAACTCAGATTCATTCATAGGTACTGGCATCTAACCTCATGAAAAATAAATTTTTTATACTTTCTAATAATTTCATCTAATAATTTCTTTATATAATTCAGATAATTCAGCTATGATTCATTCTCAAGTTCTAGAATCAAATCTCTTACTAAAGAAATTTGGTACCTTCCAATAATTCGTTATTTGAAGCATCCATTTGAAAATTAAATTAATGAAAAAGGTTATGATGACATTAAAATGAGCACATATTTGATGGTAACTTATGTCACCATACTGATTTACCACAGTGGAAGATATTTGATAAAAAATTTCATGATTTTTGGAAGTGAAGTTAGAAATATCAAAATAGGATTGTGTACTAATGGAATAAATCCATATCAGATCTAAAGTATCTAACATAGTTTATAGCCTATTTTTTGGTAGTTTAAAATTTTTCCCCACATATATGTATGAAGAAAAAATATTTTATGATTGTCTTGATGATTTTTGGACCAAAATAGCCAGTAAATGATATTTATGTGTATCTTTCACCATTGATTGATGATTTAAAACTGCTATATGAAACAAGTTTTAAAGTTTTGTATGCATATAGGAAAGAGTATTTTCTTCTTCATCCTATGATATTGTTCACTATAAATGACTTTAATGCATATGGAAACTTATATAGATATAGTGTTAAAGGAATATAAAGCACACCCAATTTGTGAAGAAGAGACTTCATATTATCAATTATAGAATGGAATAATGATAGTGTATATGGGACATAGAAGATTTTTTTGAATTGATCATCATTATCATAGATTGAAAAAAAATCATTTAATAGTTTATGGGAATAAAATATTCCCCCATAACCATTGTCAGCTGGTGAATATTATGATAGGGTGAAAAATATTGATTCAACATTTAGAAAGAAAAGAATTTTTATTCTTCAAAAAAATATATGGAAGAACCAGTCTATCTTTTTCAAACTACATTATTAGAGATTTATAGAGATAAAACATAACATTGATGTTATGAATGTTTATAAAAACATATATGATATTTTGATTGAATCTTTTTTAGATATAAAAGGAAATACATGATATGGATTGTATACTATATTTGGAAGAACCCAGTTTATGAATCAGGTATGGATCCTCTAAATTTTTGTCTAATTCAATTTTCTATATCTATAGTGCATTCCTAATGAGTTCACAAAGGTCTCAGTGGTGTTTGGGGATCATTCAAACCCCAGAACCCAATTTTTTTAGGAAAATGGTATTGTCGCATATTTAAAGTAAACTGTGCAAGTAGGATGCATGGTTAGTCTAAACCATGTGGATGGTCTCCATTTTCAGGCAGAGCCATATCACACATTTGGCGCATGGTTTCTCAAAACATGGATCCTAATCATGCTAGTATCATATCTTCTGTAGGTATCAATGCATGGTTTGTGCATGTTTTATCAAACCGTGAAGCCAAACTATGCACAGGTAAAATTCCGGGGAAAATGACCATTTTACCCTTAATGATCTAATTCAACCTTCTCCTTCCTCCTATACGATCTTCCAATGGGATGAACCTCCATTTATCCTATTTTGGATCTTTTTGAAGGCCTAAACAAGGGATCAAGATATATCCTCCATTAAGGATCTGTTCAAGATTTCATTCACCATTTTGGTTGTGCAACGGTAAGTACTCGAGTTCATTTGAGTCGTTCTTCATATCTCTTGATCTCAACCTAATTATCGAGATGTAATAATTTTTTTAGTTTATCTAATATTTACTCTGTTACAAGCCTAATTAGAGGATAATATTTGATGAGGGGATTTATACGAGAAGAAGGTGGGTGATCTATAACTCATCCCTTAAGTTTGTTGATTTTGGAATTGTCATGTGGGGCCCGCTAATTCCATCAGGTTTTGTTTATTGAATTTATATGTATTTATTATATAAATTAGAACTATGTGGTTATGAACTTTCCATAAATGTGATTTTTTATAGTTGGTAGATTCCACAACTCCCAACACCTCATGTATGGTGATATGCCATAATTGGAATGTTGGTGCTTTGAAAATTTTTGGGCAACCGTTCAGGTGTGTTCAAGATTGACCACACTAATGGTAAGCCTCTTTATATTAATTTCCTATTAAATCATGAAATTTTGAATATATTGTGCCTTTTCACTCCACTTGAACCACCAAAGGTAATTTCTAAATGTAAGTAAGTCATTCAAATGGTATTATGGAAATCATACTTAAGTATGTGACTTATCCTTATTAAAGGTAATGGAATGTTTGGTTTCACATTTGTAGTACACCTTACCATGTTTATGTGTGGAATTATATTGAACCTTATTAATTGAACTTTACATGCATGGTTTTAATTAAAAAATTTCACGCTACTTGGCCTTATCAAACTAATGAAAGGAAAGTCTTGAACCAAGTGAATTTGTTAATGGAATTGTTATCATATGAACAAATTAATTATAATGAATTAAATTTAAGGTGACTCTTTATGCAAATGGACCTAAATATATTCATATTAAGGATCAAATCATGTTAACTCTTGGATTCCCGAGGGAATGCCTTGGGTACTCAAGGACTTCATTCTGACTCAAGGATGCCAGTTACCTTGGGTGAGACCAACCCAGGAACTAGATCCTTGTATACCTATTAATTCCCCATATAACACCATATGATCCCTTAATTAATATTATAGGATTCCATGGATACACTCCTATGATCCAGTATTAACATGTAGGTTCCATGGTTGTAACCCATCAAGCCCAATCATTGTTTAGCCCTGTTTTACCTTGGAAGAAACTCCTTGGACTCGGTAGTGCCTTATTGTGGAATGTCTGGGATGATTCTCTTTAGATTACACTCATACCACCTTATTTAGACTCAGTTAATACTCAGTTAGTAGCCCCTGAAGCCTTTTTTTCCTTAGTGATTACCTTGGAACCATTTCTTATTTAGTTATCAATCATAGTTTCCTTGTTACATCATGGAACCTTCACTATTTATACTATAAAGAGGTGAATTCAGTGATGGATATGCCTCATGTGACCTATTAATATAAATTATTAATTACTTAATTAATAAACTGGTTACATGCTCAGACACTAGCCAAGGGATGAAGCAGGTACTTGGCATTTTGTTACATTGTACTACTTTTCTATATATATGTGTGTTTGTACAGAATTACATTTCCATTACATGAGTCTGATGTTATAGACACTATTAGTGGTGTCCCACTGAGATTTATTTTACACACTCTTTTGGCATCGGTTGGTACCCTGGAAAAATTACATATATGTGGGTTTTGATAAATGGAAGCATAATTTTTCAGATACTTGATTGATTTTTGTGCTAGGGTGGAGTTTTTAGAAGATGCCCGAGATATATCTTGGGATTCTTGTGATAGTTTATGTATTTCCTTTTCACTACATTAGGTTTTTCATGTATACCTACTACTTTGTATCTATGTAGTCCAACTTTATAGTGACATGACATATATCATCATCAATTATTGTATATTATTCTAGTTGATTCGATTATTGTTATTATTGTTTCTATTTAAGCTTTTCCTTCTGTTTACATATTTCTTCCACTATTCACCTACTATTTATGTCAATTCCACTACTACACACTCTAGTAATGAGGGAATAGTCTCCCCAAAAACACACCCTAGGCCCTCATATCTAGTTAGAAGCCTCTCTCAGTCGGGGAGATAAGATTGTGGTCATGTTGTACCCTGGGCTCAAGGCACCCTTAATGGAATCTGGGTTCAGGATGTCACAAAGTGGTATCAGAGGCAAGTTACATTTCTTACTTTACTATCTGGAGACAATATATTAGATATTAGGAACACTTGGAACTTGGTCATAATTCATTCTTGGGCGTCGCAAACCCATGTTTGGGTTAAATAATGAGTTTCCCAAATTATAGTTTTGTTCTATTTTTCCTATTACAGTTTATATCTTTTCACCATTGGGTGACTCACATTTTATATAGTGTTTTTGACTATTCTTATGATTGAGATTATATTTTATCCTTCTTCCAATTATATGGGGGCAAGGATAATTGTAACAAGCATCATATATGCACCCAGGATCTACATCTTATGCAATTTTTCATGCCATATAGGTCTATTTCACTACTTTTATTCCTTTATATGCCTGTGATTATTTAGTGATCCTTTCTTGTATGTGTGCTTGTACTACTTTGGGGAAGTGCTTGAGTGATTTCCGATTTTAATTCATGAGGTTTTATGGGCCCTCATGGATTTGGATGAGTAATTTAATAAACCAATCCTTTAATTAAAAATTCAAATTGGTGTTGTTTTCAGTGATAAGGATTATGGGCCTTGATTCACTGGGAATGATAGTCCATTTTAAAGGAACTTTGGTAAAAGATCTAAAAAAATGAAAACACAAAATGGAGTAGTTTTATGTCCTTATCTTTCCCTGTCATGTCTATAAAAGGTAAAGGAGGGAACCTAGTAATTAAATGTTAAATTAAATTAAATGGTTTCCAGTAAATGATGAGGTAAGGTATTATTGAACCTTCATCTACTATAACCTCTAAAACTAATATATGATCACTTTTGAATACATGGCCATCTAAGTGGGTGGTAGGGGTAGTATTCCTGGGGTGGTTAGTTTTCTTATGTTCATATTCCGCTTGTGATGCTATCTATATGCATCTAAGTTTGTTATGAGGTGTGGGCTTGGAATTTGTAGACCAAGTTCACCACGATGTCCTCGTGTTGCACACTTTGAAGGTGGAAACGATTGTGCTTTAAATGTGGAGGGCCCTGGGCTGCCAGTCTTACCTCCAAGAGTGCCACTGGAGGCACCACCTGATGTACCTAAATTTGGAACTTATTCTAAATTTCATAATAGCTTCTTATGTATGATGTAGTCCACATATGGTGCTCTAAAAGCTGCACCTACAATGGATGATCTGACCCGTGAGTATCAGTAATATCATCTTGCTACTTTATTAGGGAATGGAAGTCTACAGGTTTTTGAGTCTTGGATAGAAGACACCCCGTATATTTTTTAGCATCTAGAGACACATCCAGAGAAGATGGTGAAACTTGATACATAAATTTCTTGTGATTCTGAAAAGCGTTGGAGGGATGTGATTACCCAAGCTGGTCATCATCAGGTCATTTTATGGGTTTATTTTCAGACTTCTTTCAATGATTAGTACTTTCCTCAAATACTGAGAACTGACAAATCCAAATATTTTATGCATATCGAGTAGGTTTCTATGAAAATTATCGATTATTTAATGTGTTTCATATATTTGAAGTGTTTTTCACCACTTTTAGCTAGTGATGATCTATTGGGTACGAGACGCTTTGAGGGTGGGATCTATTATTCCATCTGTACTTAGGTGAATGTCTTTGGCCTTTATACCTTCTTTAAAAATAGTAAATTATTCTCTAATAACTGAACACAAGCGGAGTGATGGCATTAGTATCAGGCATAGAGAACTAGTGCCTTGTCAGGCTAGTAGTTCTTCCAGTGAAAGGAAGTATCACCTCAATGTTTTTTTCAAGGCAGTGGCAGCCAGGGTACCCATGTAGGTAACTTTGTAATGTTTCACCATTGTGGACATATAGTGCATCTAAAGCCTCGGTGCGATAGATACCCACTGGATTGTCTGGCTTGTGGCCATATAGGGCATATTTAGTTTTTATGTCAGAACTTTCCATTAGCATCTAGTGGAAGATTATCCTCACTAGCTCCACGTTAAAGGGTGGGTTCTTTTAAGTCATTTTAGGCAGGGAGTTGGAGTATCACTGGCAGGACTAGCTGAGGAGGAGGTCCTGGCCATGGTAACTAGACCCCTAACCACCAGTAGTTCCAGAAAAGCAGTTTTGATTGTGGTAGTATAGCTATTTCTCAAGATTGTGGATCATTCTAGATGCATGCTTTGTATTCGATACACAAGAATCAGGTTGCAGGACCATCTACAATATGAGGTACTATTCTAATAGCCTCCACTATAGTATCTTAATTATTTTATATTGGTGCTTCACATTAGTTTATCTCTTTATCTATCATTCAAATCCTTGGTTAAGAAATACAATTTTTTATGGTGTTATAACTCTGGATACATCATTGGGAGTACTAAGAGAGGTCATACGCTAATTTTGGGACTTTCCCCTTGAGTTATGAAGTTACCCTTACTTATGGGACCTCTTTTTCCTCAAGATGATGAGCTTATATGTCATTCTTGGTATGGATTGTTTGGTTTTGTATCATACATTTATAGACTGTTATTAAAGAATGGTATTGTTTACATCAATAAAGGGTAGTAGTTATCTACATAAGGGTGAGTGGTATGTTCAGTCTAGAAGATCCGGACAAGAACACCATGGGCTAGGTGGGGTGACTGTCCAAATTTCCTATCTCTTTATAGAGGATCAAGGTTTAGACTAGGATGAATTTCTCCTGTAGTTGATCGTTTTAGGGATGTTTTTCGTGATTATTTTTCTAGCTTACCTTCAAAGATAGAGGTAGAGTTTATTCTCGATCTTATTCCAAGAGAATCTCCAATGTCCATTCCTCTATATAGGATGTCTCCTACTGAACTCTTGGAGATCAAGAGGCTGTTAGAAAACTTGGAGGAAAAAAATTTTATATAGACCATCACTTCCTCTTGTGGTTCTCCCATACTTTTCTCTAAGAAGGCAGATGGGAACCTTCATCTATGCATGTATTATATTCATTTTAACCATATTGTGGTCAAGAAATGATATCCAAGGCCTTGAATAGATGATATCTTTTCCCAGATCTGAGGAGATAGGGTCTTATCTAAGATCGACCTACGATTGGGCTATCATCAGGTGTGAGTCAGACCATCAGACATACCTTTTATAGCTTTTCATAGTAGGTATGGTCTGTATGAGTGCCTAGTTATGTCATTCGGTCTTACGAATTCTCTTTTTATTTTCATGGATCTGGTGAATAGGGTGTTCCACCCCTATTTGGATTATTTTTTATGTAATCTTTGTGGACAAAATCTTGATGTATTCTCACACTCTTAGAGACCACGAAAATCACCTTGAGATCATTTTGAGTATATTGATATAGAATTATCTTTATTCTAAGATAGCTAAGTGACACTTATAGATTGAAACAGTTCACTTATTGGGTAATATTATCTCATGATTAGGAGTATCTTTTGACCCAGATATGGCTGGTGTTATGGTTTCCTAGGAGCATCCCAAAAACATGTTTGATATATAGAGTTTCTTAGGGATGGATGGATATAATATGAATTTCATATAGGACTTATCATTATTTTTTTCACCTCTCATTGGTCTTACAAATAATTGTGTTAAGTTCATATGGTCAGAATCATGTGATAAAGCCTTTCAGAAGCTTAAAGGGATTCTCGTCTTAGCACCTATTTTGATTCTTCTATATCCTGGTAGAGGATATATTGTCTTCTGTGATGCATCACGCATCAACAATGGATTAGTGCTAATTCAAGAGGAAAAATTCATTTCATACATATCTTGGTAGTTGATTCCTCATGAGAGAAACTACCTAATGCACAACCTCGATCTAGCAGCGATTGTCCATGCCTTGCATTGGTGGAGAGACTATATGTTGGGTGAGCGCTTTTTTGTGTACATGAACAACAAGAGCCTCAAATATATCTTTTCAATGTGTGACATGAATCTCAGATAATCAATATGGGTCGAATATCTTCATTAATTCAATTTTTAGCTTGCCAATATTCCTAGAAAGGGAAATGTAGTCACTGATGCACTGAGTATAAAAACTCAGGCACGGGTCGTATGGGAAACCAGTGATGAATGGAAGTTAATGGCCCTTCTTTCTAAGATTCATCTAGAGTTTTTTTGAAATTTATGAGTATCATTATCTCTCATCCTTTATGGTAACCTATTAAATCCTTAAGAAGGAAAAGATTATGAAATTTTTAGATCTTAAAGGTTTGGTCCTCCGTGAAAGTATATCAGGAGTTGACCCACCACTGGATTGGTTTGTTGATAAAGATGACATCATATATATTCATGGGTGTGTCTAGATTCATACAGATATGATAGAGTAGTTTATAAAAGAGTCACACACTTATCATTGGGTATTTCATCCAGACATATCAAAAATGTATCGAGATATGTGACACCAGTATTGGTGTCTTGGGATGAAATGTCAGATAGTAAGCTTTATCACTATGTGTTCCACCTAACAGTATGTGAATGCGGAGTAACAAATACCTTAAGGCCTATTACAACAACTTCCATTCCCATAATGGAGATAAATAGATATTTTTATGGATTTTGTAGTCAGCTTACCTAGTTTGGAAAGGGGTAGCGACGTTGTATGGGTAGTTATTGACTCACTAACGAAAGTAGACCACTTCATTCCTATTAAGGAGACTTTATCAATTAATGATCTAGGAAAACTGTATGTCTGTTAGATCATACAATTACATGGTATCCCTCGTAATATCATTTCTGATAGGAATTCTCATTTCACATCAAGGTTTTGGAAAGGTTTGTATAATTTTGTGGTTATACAGGTGTTTCTGAGCACATCTTTTCAATCTCAAATAGATGAACCATCAAAATGGATGATACTAGTCCTAGAGGAAATGCTCTGAGCATGTTTCCTTGAATAATGTGGTTCTTGGGAGAAGTATATCCATCTCTTAGAGTTCTCCTATAATAAAAACTTTCAGGAAACAATTCAGATGGCTCCTTTTGAGTCCTTGAATGGTAGGTTGTGGAATTCAACTCTGTAATAGATAGAGGCATGTGAGGCATCCCTACTAGGTCCTCATATCATATAGGAGGCTTTGGAGTGGGTTAATCTAATCAGAAATTGTATGAATACTACTCAATCTAGACATAAATCTTATGACTATCTTCACTGAAGACCTCTAGAGTTTGAGGTCAAGGGTTTTGTTTTCCTAAGGGTATCACCCAGGGTAGGGAATAGATGGTTATGGAAGTAATAGAAGTTTTCACCTCTTTATTTAGGGATGTTTGAGATCATGGAATGATTCGGGACGGTAACCTATAGATTGTCACTAACTCAAATGTATCATTCCTTGCATGACATCATGCATGTTTCATAGCTTCATCATTATTATGTATACCTATCTCATTCTTTTGATCCCAAGGATATTTATATTGATATTAATGATTCTTTTAAGGAGTGTCCTATATGCATCATCGATAGGAGGAATAATTCTCTACAAGGTTGTTTTGTCCCTCTAGTATGGGTGTTATGGAATCACGGTCATGTAGAGGATAAGACTTGGGAGAGGGAGGTCGATGCATGTGCTCAGTGGCCAGAGTTATTCTCAAACAGTGTTCCACCACCCTTGGAAGGTGAACTCGAGGAATAGTTCCTTTAAGGGGGAAATACCATAACAACCCATTTTTTGAATCAGGTAATGATCCTCTAAATTTTGGTCTAATTCACTTTTAAGGACCTAAAGTGGATGCCTAATGAATTCACGCAGGTCTTAGGGGTGTCTAAAGATCATTTAGAGACTAGAACCCAACTTTTTGGAAAAAATGGCCATGGATCATGGTTAGAGTAAACTGTATGTAGAGGAAGTAAGGTTAGTATAAACCATTCGGATGACCTACATTTTCAGGTAGATATATATCGCATGGTTGTCACATGATTTCTCAAAATATGTGGCCTAACTAGGTGAGTTCCCCCTCTTCTCTAGGTAATTGTGCATCGTTTGCACACACTTTGGAAAATAATTTCAGACAAACCATGTACAGGATAAATTCTCGAAAAAATGAAAATTTTACCCTTAATGATCTAATTTAACCTCCTACTTCCTCCTATATGATTTCCCAATTGGATGAACCTCAATTTATCCCATTACGGAGATTTTGTAAGTCCAAACCTTGGGATCAAGAGATCTCTATTATCTAGGATCCATTTGAGTTTCCATTTTTTTCATGTTGGATGAATAACGGTAAGTAATCAAGTACCTTTGATTCATTCTTCATCTCTCTTTCTCTCAACCTAGTTATTCAGGGGTATGCATTTTTACTCTTTTCTAAGATCTACTCTGTTTCAATCCGATTTAGAGGCTAATACTAGATCAGGAGAGTCATGCAAGCCTAAGGTGGGTGGTCTATAACTCATCCCTCAAGTTAGTTGATTTTGGAATTGTTGGGTGGGGCCCACCGATTCCATCAGGTGTTGTTTATTGAATTTATATCCCTTTATTATAGTAATTAGAATCATATATTTATACTCTTTCAATAAATTTGATTGGTTATTTTTTGTTATTTCCATAACTCCCAACACCCCATGTGGGTGATATGCCATAATTGGGATTTTGGTGTTTTGACACTTTTGAGTAATCATTAGGGTGTTTTCAAGCTTGACCACACTAATGGTAAGCCTCATTATATTAATTTCTTATTGAATCATGAAATTTTAAGTAGCTTGTGCCTTTTCACTTTCACTTGACCTGCCTACAGTAAGTTCTTAAATGTAAGTAATTCATTAAAATGGTATTATGGAAAACATACTTAAGTATATTACTTAGCCTAATTAAATGTAAAGGAATGTTTGGTTTCATGTACATAGGACACCATACCATATTCATGGAATTCAGTGGAGTGAACTTTATTAATTGAACTTTAATTACATTTGTTTAAATTAAAAGGTTGCATGTTAATTGGCCTTGTCAAACTAATGAAAGGAAAGGCTTGAATCAGGTGAATTTGTTAATGGCATAACTATCATATGACCAAATTAATTGTAATGAATTAAATTTAAGGAGCCTCTTTATGCACATGGACCTTGAAATATATAAATCAAGGATTGACTCATGTTAACTCTTGGATTCCTCAGGGTATGCCTTGGGTACTCAAGGACATCATTCCAACTCAAGAATGTCAGTTTCCTTGGGTGAGACCTACCCGGGGACATGATCCTTCTATACCTCTAGATGTCTTGTATAAAACCATATGATCCCTTAATTATTATTATAGGATTACTTGTATACAATTGTTGGATCCATCATTCATAAGTAGGTTCCATAGTTACAGCCCATCATGCCCGATCAATGCTTAGCCTCGTTTTACCATGGAAGAAACTCCTTATACTCTGTAGGAATATTATTGTGGAATGCCTAGGATGATTCTCCTTGTATTACAATCTTACCCCCTTATCTAGAATCAATTCTTGTTGAGTTAGTATCCTTTAAGGTATAGGTTTCCTTGATGATTACCTTAGAACCACTTCTTATTTAGTTATCAATCAGGTTTTCCTTATTACATCTTGGAACCCTCACTATTTATAATATTATGATGTGAAGTCAGTGTTGGATATTCCTGATGTGACCAATTAATATAAATTTATAATTAATTAATTAATGAAATGGTTACATTTTCAGATACTAGATGAGGGATGAAGCAGGTACTTGGAATTCATTACATTTTACTACTTTACATTATATATGCATGCTTGCACACTATTACATTTCCATTACATGGGTTGGATGTTATAGACACCGTTGGTGGTGTCCCACTGAGATTTATCTCACACCCTCTCCAGGTGCCATTTGGTACCCATGGAAGATTACATGAATGTAGGTGTTAATAAAGGGAAGTGTAATGCTTTGAACACATGATTTTTTGTTGTGATAGGATACAGTTAGTAGTAGATGATCGAGTTGTATCTCTAGATTCTTGGTATAGTTTATATATTTACTTTTTTCTATATTAGGTTTTTCATGTATTTCTACTACTTTTTATCCATGTCTTCTAGCTTTCTAGTGACATTCCATATATCATCATTAGTTATTAAATGTTATTCTAATTGATTTAGTTATTGTTATTATTGTTTCTGTTTCCATTATTACTTCTATTTACTTATTTATTTTTCTATTCTCCTACTTTTTATGTATATTCTTCTTCTACACACTTTGGTAATTAATGAATAGTCTCCTCATGGACACACCCTAGGACCTCACTTCTAATTAGAAGCCTCTAGAGTTTGGGGAGATGCACTTGAGGCCATGTGGCCCACCGGGCTCAGGGAACCCTCAGTGGCATATGGGTCCAAGATGTCACAATATTGAACTTGATATCAAGGGTAATACATTTATAGTTATCTCCCACTATAAAAGGAAAAAAACATATTTACCTCCATCGTTCCACACATTAAGAAATATTGAGAAGAAGAATTTTTTTCGGTGTATTCATGGTATTAAAGTAATAAGTGGTTATTCTTAAAATGTGAATAATTTTTATCCATTTAAGGATTGTAGATTAATATGTATGAAATCTCATGATTTTCATGTATTGATGGAAAAAAAATTATACCAATTGTACTATGTGGTTTATTTTTAATATATGTTAGATGGTCTATCATCAAGTTATGTAATTTTTTCAAATCCATTTGTAGCAAAGTCATTGATCCAAATTTTTTAGATGTGATGGAGAATGAAGCTGTTATTATTCTTTTCAACAAGAAATGTATTTACCACCTATATTTTTTATATAATGGTTTATCTGGTGATTTATTTTGTGTACACAATAATAATATATATGGGCCTATTTATTTATGATTTATGAATTCTTTTTCAAGTAGTTGTGGTTTGGATTTGTAGTAAGCGCCCCGTAATTCTATATGAAAAATGGGGATTCAAACCCCATGGGGTGCAAGTACTAAAGAAGCCTTGTAGTGTATTGTAGAAGAGATGGTACTATAGCAATGGTGGGCACTATAGTGATGACAAGTTGTTGTAGTGGCGGAAGGGGTACTATAGCAGTGGCGGCTATTGTGTGGTACTATAGCAGGCGTGTACAGTAGCAGTACTATTCACAGAATGGGCCTTGGGCCAAAAATTTGTGCCTACGGCCCATGTAAGGGGAAAAATTCCCATTGGACCTTCGGGATATGTAATGGGTCTCCCTCTACCCAGTTGAAAGAGGTCTTTGCTTTTCTTTAATAATAAATGAGGCTTTGTCCCCAACCTTTTAAAAAAATGTATCCTTTTGAATGATATATGAAAATTTTGAAGGGATGTGTTCAAAATAATATTCAACCAGAGGGATCTATTATTAATAAATATGTTTCAAAATAGGTGATTCAGTTCGTTACTAATTATTTTTATGAAGTGGATAATATTTCTCTCCCTATATCTCGACATATGACAGTTGATAATGAAGGTATATGGATTCAAGGATTAAAGGTAAAGTTCATTCCATGTGATGAAGTGATGAAAACACATTTATACATTTTAAATGACATAGATATGGTTCGATCATATATATCATCACATATTACTGAATTAAAGTTATGATATCCTACAATAAATGAAAAGGGGCTGATGATTGAGCATAAAAAAGACATGTTTTTCATGTTTTAAAGAGAAATTCATTACAAATATATTTGCATCAGAATCATTGAAATGGTTAGTATGGAGACCATCTATTACTGTGATCACATGATCTGGTTTTGATATTAATGGGTACACATTTTACACAAAAAATATGGATGATAAGAGTAATTTTCAAAATAGTTGTGTAATGGTTGTTGTTAAAGAATTGCATTTTTTTAGTGGAAAAGATAAAAATCCAATTTATGCATCAATTCCATACATTAAAGTTCTTGAAGACATATGGGAAATTTATTATATTAAATTTTGAGTCAATGTGTTCAAGTGTAATTAGGTTGCAAGTAATAGTGGTGTCAAACATGATAAATACGGGTTTAAACTGGTTGATTTGAAAAGATTTAGTTGCAATGAGGAAACATTTATCTTGGTCAAACATTCAATGAAAATATTTTATGTCATTGATCCATAAAATGATTAGTGGTCCATCATTTTTCAAGGGAAAAGAATCCATTTCACTGAGTAGGTTGATGTTTATGTTATTGATTTATATGAGGCTTCTTCATCTATTACATGATTTCTAGATAACAATGACTATAACACAGACATGGTGCATGCAGTACAAAATGATAATTCTAAAGGGATATTGGAAACACTAAATTACACTCCTAATTTATCTGGTCATTATTTACATTATAATTATTTTTTGAAATTTACATGTGTGAAAACTATATTATTTAATAAATATTGGATATTTATTCATATATATTTGATTAGTTATATGATTTTTTGTGTTAAATTTTATATTATTCTATTATGGTTAAACATTTTTTCATTGAAATACCTGACATACATTATTATATTTTTGTTAAAGTTACGCATATGAGAACACTTTTTCAAACTTTTATATTTAAATTTATAAATGTTTCTATCATTTTAGAGGTTATTTTTATATTTAATAGATTTAATTTTATATTCTTTTTGTTAAGAATCATAATATATTCTTTTAATATACACATGTATACCACTCTTTTTTATTACATTTTTCTTTTTTTCTTTTTTCTAATTATTTACTTGTCTAATAATATGCAGCTACATAAGAACTTCATTTTATTTTCCTGTTTCAATGATAGATATAGATATAGAGGCATGGGAACTTATACCAAGGTATTTTTATTTTTTCATATTTTTAAATATACAATAATATAATTATTTATTGAAAAAAAATAATTTACAAAAAATAATTGTAGGACTACTAATGAGACTTAAGTGGTAGAGTCTTCTACTTTTACTGTTAAGAAATAAAAATCTAGAGTTAGTAAACATGGCATTACACATTTACCAAAACTATTACTTTCTCACGAAGATGATTGATTACATATTACATTTTATGATGATAATAATTTAGCTGGCACAAATGAAACATAGTTTGTCAGCTATATCTCTATGCAAAGTCATTGTTGGATTAGCATTTTATATCCTGATTGAAAGTTAGTTGACAAGATGGAGATAGATCAGCTTTAGGAGACCATAACGGTATAATATATCAATTGATTTATTTTATCTCATTTTTAAAATATGACATTTTTTAAATGAATAATATTTATTTTATTAAATTATAGATGACATTCAATTGTGAAGAAACAATATCAATTAAGAAGATTTTTATCTTTAAAAGTGGTTTCATGGAGATATTTCAGAACAAATGTTATAAAAATTTATGTTTTTGGGAAGAGAGATAATGAAAACCCATGCCTTAAGTATGAGTTTTTAGATGAAGATACAAGGAAGAAATTTATTTCCAGCCAACATGGTGAATCCTTTCTAGTATGATAATTATATAATATTGTAAAATTTCATATATATGTACCAAATTACTTATTAGTTTAATTTTTATATAACAGACCTCCAGGAAATTCCATCAAGGCATACAGTTGTGGAATGTATACCCTCAAACTTTATCATGTGGATGGTATTTGTTATTGGAGTAAAAAATGATTGAGGAAAAGTTTAAATCATTATAATATCATTCTACTTTTTGTTCTAATGAGGTCTAGTTCAGTCCTCCATCTCCCCCCACCCACTATGAAAAATGGAAAAGAGAGAGAAGAAGAAAAAATGAAAAGTATATTACAGAGAAATATAATAAAGTATCTAAAAGAATTATAAGTAAATATTATTTATTTTTCATGAATTTTTCTATTTTATAAATTAACAAAACTAATATATCATTTTCTTTTTTCTTTTTAGGATGAACTTTATGAGAAATCATCACATTGAACTTTTATCCCTGAGGGTAGGATAGAAATCCTAGACACTACTTTAGGAAATCCAGAACACCCCAGCCACATATAAAGATATGAGGTAGGTGTTAGCATTCAGAAAAAATTTGGTCATAAAATTAAGTAACCAAGAGAGCCATAAATCGAATCCTTAAAATTTGAGCTGAAAGATATGAAACATTCCATGGGAGATAAAATTCAGTCAACTGTATAGGATATGTTAGAAAAACATATGAGACAGTCTCAGCCTGCGTAGCCTTCCCAGCTTGTCTAGACTTTTTATCTAGTTACGCAACCTATACAACCTTCCTTGGAAGACCAGACTACCTAGCATACCTACTTGGATCTTCAACCTCCTCGCTTATACCCAACCTTATACTATGAGTTGTATGCTAGAGATCATCATGTACATATTGTATCATTCAGAGTTGTTCATTTTCTGGGGGATTCTGTACATCACTAATATATGTAGATGGGTCATGTTAGAGTATTAGAACATGATATTATTGATCCTACTACCCTAATACCATTTCCTACTGAAGAGTTTACCAAATTTTGGGATTTTATGGGTTATTTTTTACTTTTTCACCAGGACTTCTTCATTATCATTCATATGAGGTATGAATTTTTAAAATATTAGTTAAATATGATTGAAAATTACTTATAAATTTTTATAACATTTAACTTATATAGGTGTATCTAAAATCAAAAGAAATAGAAAAAAGGAAAAAAAGGTTCAGAACAAACATTTGTAGATACTTCTGATATTTTTTATGGGATACAAAGATTATCTCAAGATTATTCTTCCTCAGATAATATATATTATTTTCAGATGATGTTTGATATATGGGGAAGAGACTATCCATTAAGATTATTCAGAAAATTTATCATGGATCTAATTGATTTCAAAGAGAGCAGTATGCTTGTGTTGGGGTATTTTTTCATGTAAGTAAAATGAAGTTTTAGTTTTTATTTCTTTAATTAAAGATGGTTTTAATTGAATAACTATATTAATTTTTGAATAGGTATCTACAAACAATTCTTATTAAAAATTAGTCCACACAAATTTATAGTTTTATAGATCTAGAATTCATTTCAATGACTATGCAATATTTGAAGACTGCTGATAGAGTTGTGTGTGTGTGTGTGTGTGAGAGAGAGAGAGAGAGAGAGATTATCCAAAATGGGGATTCGTTATTGGTTTTTGATATTTCTTGATGGGTAAGGACACATACGTAATTATGAACCAATGTTCATAATAATGTTATTAATTTTTAACTTTTTTTATTGTAGGGGCATTGGATGTTAGGTGTATTTTTCCAAAGTGAATGCACATTATATTGGTTTTTATCTATATTAGGTGATGTTCATAAATAGATTACCACCTTGTTAGATTGGTAAGTTTTCTTCTTTTTTATAAGTTCCTAATATTTAATTATTATTTTATATACATGTATTATTAAATTATATATATGAAAATGCAGGTCATGGAAAGAATTTAACTAACATCTCTTGTTGATAAAGATCCTAAATGAAATTAAATATGTGAAAGCAAAGGTAATTATTTTTTATATTATATATTATTTAGTTTTTGATATATATATATATATATATATATATATATATATATATTGGTTTTATTATCAAGTTAATGTTTTATAGGCACGGTTTCATCGTCAATACGGATATGTTGAATGTGTATATTATGTTTTACAATTCATGTTTGAGAAAATCACAATTGGGGTAAATATTGAATTTGATCAGGTTAGTTATATTAATTATATTATATTTTCTATTATATTATTCTATTTTTTAATTTCATATCTTTCAATGTTATTGTAGACATTAAATGTTGTTGAGTATTATAAGAAATATGAACTTACCAGTCTTTGATCTTTGTTTGTAAAAGATTTGTTAAGTATAATTATGATATAATGTATGTATATTTTAATGTTTATGATTAATATTACATTTTTCTAATAACAGGTGTCCAAAAACTAATTGTTTTGTTATAATAGGTTTTTGAACATAAATATCCAAAATAATTCTCCAATAACAAACTTCAATAAATATGTTTTAAATCATAAGATATGTGTTTTTTACTTCAACTTTATAATAAAAACATACAAATAATTATTTTTTTGTTATCTTATTAAAAGTATATTTGTATTTATATATTTTTAATCTATAATACATGTTGTTTGATGTCTGTATATTTTTTTTCTATTATAGGTATTCTGATTTTTTTGTGCAAAATTGATAATTTTCAAAAAAAAATCTCTTTCGGTGTCAGTTTTTATCAAAACCCACATCAAAACATTAAAAAATTAAGCAACAGTTTTGGCATTCGTTTTTATGAAAATTAATGCTTAAATCCTTTTTCGGAGTTGTTTTTACTAGAAATTGATCCCAAAAATTCAAATATTGTGGACCTTTGGCATCCGTTTCTAGTAAAAACGGACGCTGAAAATAGGACTGAAATATACAAAATAGTTTATGGCATCGGTTTTTATAAAATTGACATAGAAAACCTTATTTTTATTCCACCATTATATACTTCAATTAAAAACTGATGTTAAAATTGAAAAAAATGAGGTTAAAATGTTTTTTCACTAATTACTATAAATTTGTAATACATTGCAATCAACATTTTATAGATAAACTTCTAATTATATGTTTTATTTGGTGTTTTTATGAAAAAAATGGTTATTATAGGATTGTCACTAAATGTATGATAAATCATGGAATGATGTTGGTGATTAAACATAAAAATAATATGGATTACTTCAAATGTAAACCAATTAAGGTATATATATATAAATATTTAAATATCAAAACATATTTAAAAAACATATTTTAGTCAATGTTTCTGCAGTTTTTTATGTAAGATAATGGAAATTATAATAGATATTATATTTTCAAATTTATGAAATTTATCATAAACCATATGAAGATTGACATCCCTAAAGAGGTAAGTTTATAAGGTAATTATAATTTCATTAAAAAATTATTAATCATTTTTTTCCATATTTTCTTAATACTACCAAGATTTTTAAATATCTTTGTACTTAAAAGGAGAATTAAATTTGTTTAGAGACTATTGGGATGCGTACATGGTGTCAGAATGTTTCTTGACAACAAATTTAGGTGATTACCTAATTTTTTTTATCTAGTATGGCCTCTGACCTTAGAAATATATTTTGGGTGTGAAGCATTACTATCAAAATTATTATGTATTATTTTTAATCTATTTATCAAGGTGAATTATAATGGATAGAATCAATTTTTATAGAAACAAGAAAAAAACATGGTGTTTGAATGTATATAGGAATCATGAATAGGTGACTTGCTAATACTTATTTAGTTAATTTTGACATCATTTTATCTACTTTTTTAGTTACTTTCCTTACCATTATTAGAATAAAATTGGACTAATTACTTCTATAGGGTTCCATCATAGGTGGTGGTAAATGATTGAAAAAAATAACAATACATTGGTTTCACTTTTTTGGGTGGTGGGATTATTTGTTCTATTCAATCATCAATTAAATTCTTGATATAATATCATAAATGCTTTTAAAATCAATACAAGTAACACATAAATTTTACATTAGTGATATGTATTGACTAAAATTTATTATCCTGAATGCACATGATGTGAAATTAAATCATACCACCATTATATAACATATAATATCACAATCATTACATGAATAAAGGTGTTTAACCTATCCTTATTATTCATATTGATACACGTTCATCAGATCACCATTAAAAACGTTGTCCCCAAGTTCATCACTAATATGCAAGTTATTGGTATTGAGCATAAAAAATATCTCATATGTATCCACAGTGGGTGAATAAAAAATTTTATAGCTTGGAATCATAGTTTAAAACAATGGTACTAGGAATACCAATTATCTTTGAAAAAAAGTGTTATAATTTTAAGCTTTTATTAAGGAAAAATATATTTTAAGGTAGCAGATGTAGTTTTAAAAAACAATCCTTTGTTATGATATTAATAGTTTAATTACTTTAATTAAGAAATATCACATAGGTAATAATCATCTATATTAGATGGTATTTCATATAGTTTATGGTCATCTAGTAAGGGCCACTAAAGGAAGTTTATATTTATATTAGATGGTCCAATGTATTTTCTGTTAGGTTCATGTAAGATTGACTAAATTCCTTGTATTTTGTTTTGTATGATCAAGAATAATTATATTATATTTTAATGATATATAACTAGAAAAAAATTCTTTTAGTTTATTTTCGCAGTATTTTATCTTCTTTTTTTAGTTAATTTCCATATCATTTTTATCTAATACTTATTTTTTTAATTTTTATAGATATCATTAAGAAATGACTTCGTCAACAAAGATGATTCACTCCCACACTATGTTCATGCACCCAAAAAGAATTATGTACGCATGATGATGCGATTTTCTTTTTATTCTATAATTAATTCAACATTATGGGTTATCAAATTATAATATTGTTAGATGACCCATATAGTTGAATTAAATATAGGATTAGAAGACATGATGGAATCAACCATACCTCAAAGTGATACATAGTGTACCTAGTAAGACTCAAATTGTGTGGTTTTAGATTAAAATTTACATTTTATTAATGTATTGTTTTATATTTATGTTTCATTTATTTCTTTATATTATTAATAACATAATAATTATTTTATTATTTAGGTGGATTATTTTTCATAATTTGATTTGGTTTGTTCGAATTTTCTCATGCTCGTGAGATATTGGACTTCAAGGCTACAACTGAGATAATGAAAACAAGGAAATGAGTCAAGAATGTATGCAATAATCATGAAAAGTTAAATTCCTACTGCTTATTTAATTAATTTTGCAATCATTCTATATATTATTTGTAAGTTAATTTCCTTATATTTTTTTCTTATACTTATTTAGTTTTTTTCATATATTATTTGAGAAGTCATATTTTTCTTTCAGTTATCTACAACAAGCTAGAAAATAAATAACATGTTCCTTTTTTATCGGAGAGGAAACCCCATGCGTCCTAAAATGTGAAGTGTTTGAGGCAGCATGTGGTTTTTTATTCCATCTTCACAGAATATGTTCTCTCTTTTCCATATTTTTTCAGATAGTTTAATGAAAAAAACATATCACATACTCAATTAGTCTCACCTCAATCTTATACACAGTGTGCTCGGTATGACTCGAACTGTATTTTTTTGGTTTATAATTTACATTTTAGTTTAAAACAAACATCACATACTCAAAAACAATAAAACATGTTAATATTTTTTAATACATTAAGACAACAATCCATAGGTAATTTTTGTTGTGTATAAATTATCCACACCTTAATCTGACGCATTCTGTGACTAGTTTGACTCCAAGTGTGTCTTTTTTTGTAAAACTGACATTCATTTTAGTAAAAAAGAAAACTAACATACTTGAAACCTAGAAAACGCATACATATTGTTTTAATAATTTATAAAAACAATCCATAATTCATTTTTGACATATAGGAATCAGTCTTACCACATTCTTATGAACAGTACGATCGGTATAACTCTAAGTGTTTCTTTTAATTTAAAATTAACATTAATTTTAGAAAAAAACACAAATTAAATACATAATATTGAGAAAAACATTCATGTTTTTTATAATTTATTAAAATGGTCCATAATTCATTTATGATGTGTAGGAATCTGCCTTACCTCAATCTGATGCAGGGTGTGATCAGTATGACTCTAAGTGCATCGTTTTATTTAAAATTGAAATTAGTTTGAGTAAAAAATAAAACTAACATACTCAAAACTAATAAAATTAATTCATATTGTTTTTATACTTAAAACAATGATCCATGAGTCGTTTTTGATGTGTATGAATCAGCTGCACCTCAATCTGAAACATAATATTCCTAGTAAGACTCAAAGTGTCTGTTAACTATTTAAAATTGACATTTTACTTAAAAACGTATCACTCATTAAAAACCAATAAAACACTCTCATATTGTGTTGATAATTCATTAAAATTATTCATAAGTAATTTTTAACATATAGTAATTAGTCTGGCATCAAACTTTCACATGATGTGACCAATACAAATCAAATTGTGTGTTTCCAGTTTAAAATGACATTTTACGAAAAACAAATTTTCATACTCAAAACTAATAAAATACATTTTCATTATTTTGATACATTATTAAAATGATCTATTAGTTATTTTTTATGTGTATTAATTAGCCTCACCTCAATCTGAGGCACAATGTGACAGATATGACTCCAAGTGTGTCTTTTTATTTAAAAATTACATTAATTTTAATAATAAAGAAAATTGGCATACTCAAAACCGTGAAAATGAATTTGGATTTTTTTATACTTTATTAAAATGATCCATATGTAATTTTTGATTCATATGAATCATCCACACCTCAATTTAACACATGGTGTGACCGTTATGACTCCAAGTGTGTCTTTTTATTTAAAATTGACATTATTTTTGGTAAAATAGACAACTGAAATAATCAAAAAGAAGAAAATGAATTAATATTGTTTTGATAATTTAGTATAATGATCTATACTTTGTTTTTTATGTTTAGAAATTATATAAACCTCAATAAAATTTATGGTGTGAATGAAATGACTAAAAGTGTGTCTTTTTATTTAAAATTGACATTAATTTTAGAGAAAAAAGACAGGTGAAATACTCAAAACCCGAGAAAACGAATTTATATTGTTTTTATACTTTAGTAAAACAATAAATAAGTCATTTTAGGTGGTAGGAATAATCCTCACCTCAATATGCTACAAAATTTTCAAAATATGACCCAAAGTGTTTGTTATCAGTTTAAAATTAACATTTTAGTTTAACAGGTTTCAATCACTAAAAACAAAGAAAACATGCGTAGATTGTATTGATTATTTATAAAAATTATTCATAATTGATTTTTTATGTGTAGGAATCATTATCATGTTAAACTGAAACATGATGTGATCGGTATGACTCAATGTTCTTGTTTCCACTTTAAAATGACAGTTTAATAAAAAACACAAGTGACGTACTAAAAAAAAGATAAAATGCATATGGATTGTTTTGATACTATATTAACATAATTTATAAGTCATTTTTATTTATAGGAATCATTTTAACCTAAATATAATGCATGGTGAGACCGGTATGACTCCAATTGTGTCTTTTTAATTAAAATTGACAATAATTTTAGTAAAAAAGACAAGTGACATACTCAAAACTGATAAAACTCATTAGGTTTGTTTTTTTAATTTATAGAAACAATAAATAAGTAATTTTTGATGTGTATGAATCATTCATACCTCAATCTAACATATTTTGTGACTGGTATGACTCCAAGTGTTTCTTTTTATATAAAATTCACATTAATTTTAGTAAAAAAGACAACTAACAAACTAAAAATTGAAAAAAACATTAAGATCATTTTCATACTTTAGGTAAATAATCCAAAGTCATTTGGGATGTGTAAGAATTAGGTTCACCTCAATCTAATGCATAGTGTGACCGGTGTGACTCCAAGTGTGTCTTTCTATTTAAAATTGACATTAATTTTAGTAAAAAAGATAACTAACATACTCAAAACTGAGAAACATTATTTGGATTATTTTAGTAATTTATAAAAACAATAGAGAGGTCATTTTTGATGTATATGAATCAATATTACCTCAATATGATTCATGGTGAGGCTATTATGACTTCAATATGTCTTTTTATTTAAAATTAACATTAATTTTAGTAAAAAAGAAAAGTGACATACTAAAATCCAAGATAATGCATTCAAATTTTTGTTATACTTTAAGAAAACAATCCATAAGTAATTTATGATGTGTAGGAATCGTCTTCACCATAATCAGATTCATAGTGTGACCACTATGACTCCAAGTTTGTATTTTTATTTAAAATTGACATTATTTCTATAAAAAAAGACACGTGGAAAACTAAAAAATGATCAAATGTAGTATCATTGTTTTTAAAATTTAGTAAAATGATCCATAAGTCATTTTTGATGTGTGAGTATCAGTTTCCCCTAAATCTGACACATGGTGTGACTAAAATGACTTTAAGTGTATCTTTTTATACAAAATGTACATTGATTTTACTAAAAAAGAGAAATTAAATACTCAAAATCACAAAAACAAATTCATATTGTTTTGATACTTTAGAAAAATTATTTATAGACATGTAGGAATTATTCTCACCTAAATTCAAAAAATGGTGTGATTGATATGACTCCAAGTGTATCTTTTTATTTAAAATTGACATTAATTTTAGTAAAAAGGAAAAATGACATACTCAAAACCTATAAAACGTATTCATAATATTTTGATACTTTATTAAAACAATCTATAATTCATCTTTGACATATAGGAATCTTTTATACCTCATTTTGAAACACAATTAGACCAGTATGACTCCAAGTGTGTCTTTTTATTTAAATTTGACATTAATTTTAGTAAAAAACACAAATGGAATACTTAAGACCAATAAAATTCATTCAAATTGTTTTGATAATTTATTAAAATGATCTATATTTTATTTATGATGTGTATTAATCTTTCTCACATCAATCTAATGCACGGTGTGACCAGTATGTCTCTAACTGTGTCTTTTTATTTAAAATAGACAATAATTTTAGTAAAACTTATAACAAAAAACACAAAAATGATAAAAATGAATTCATATTATTTTTATAATTTAATAAAATGATCCATATGTAATTTTTGATGTGTAAGAATCAGTTTCACCTTAATATGGAACATTATGTGCCCTGTATGACTCAAAGTTTCTGTTAACAGTTTAAAATTGACATTTTACTTCAAAAAGTGTCACTCACTAAAAACCAATAAAACATGATCGTATTGTATTGATAATTTTTTAAAATGATTCATAAGTCATATTTGACATGTAGAAATCAGTCTCACATCAAACTGACACATGATGTGACCAATAAAAATCAAAGTGTGTGTTTCCAATTTGAAAAGGCATTTTAGAGAGAAAAAAGACAACTAACGTACTAAAAACCAAAAAAATTAATTTTTATTTTTTTCATATGTTAGTAAAATGACTCATTAGTCATTTTTATGTGTATTAATTATTCCCACCTCAATCTGGTGCACAGTGTGAATGGTAAGACTCCAAGTGTGTCTTTTTATTTAAAAATTACGATAATTTTAGTTAAAAATACAACTAACATACTCAAAACTAATAAAACAAATTTATATTGTTTTTATAAAATATAAAAATGATCCATAAGTAATTTATATATTTAAGAATCATCCACACCTCAATCTGACACACGGTGTGACCGATATGACTCCAAGTGTGTCATTTTATTTAAAATTGACACTAATTTTAGTAAAAAAAGACAACTGCTATAATCAAAACTAGGGAAATCAATTATTATTGTCTTTATACATTGTGGAAATGATCTATAAGTAATTTTTGATGTTTATTAATTAGAATCACCTAAATCTGATGCATGGTGTGATCAGTATGACTCCAAGTGTGTTTTTATTTAAAAATGACATTAATTTTAGTAAAAAATTGGTGAAATACTCAAATCCCAAAAAACATATTTTTTTATAGTTTAGTAAAACAATACATAATTAATTTTTAACATGTGGTAATCATGGTCACCGAGATATTATACACATTTTTTTCTATATGACTCAATGTGTATATTATCAGTTTAAAATTGACATTTTAATTCAAAAAGTGTCACTCACTAAAAACCTAGAAAACATGCTATGATTGTAATGATAATTTAAAAAACTATTCATAAGTTATTTTTAATATATAAGAATAATTCTAATGTTAAATTGAAACACAATGTAACTGGTATGACTCAAAGTGTGTGTTTCCACATTAAAATGACGTTTTAATAAAAAAACACAAGTGATATACTCAAAAAAGAGAGAATGCATTTGTATTGTTTTGATACTATAGTAAAATGATCCATAAGTCATTTTATATGTGTGGGAATCATTTTCATCTCAATACGATGCATAGTGTGATTGGTATGACTCGAAGTGTGTCTTTTTAATTAAAACTGACATTAATTTTAGTAAAAAATACAAGTGACATACTCAAAACTAAGAAAATGTGTTCAGATTGTTTTAATACATTAGGTAAAAAATCCATAAGTCATTTTTGATGATTATGGATCATTTTCAACTCAATATGGTGCATTAAATGATCGTTATGACTCCATGTGTTTATTTTTATTTAAAATTGTAATTAATTTTATTAAAAAATACAAGTGACAAACTCAAAACTAAGAAAATGCATTTGTATTGTTTTCTTAATTTAGGTAAATAATCCTTAAGTCATTTGAAATGTGTATGAATTAGACTCACCTTAATCTGACATATGTTGAGACTAGTATAACTCTAACTATCTCTTTTTATTTAAAATTGACATTAATTTTAGTCAAAAATACAACTGACATATCAAAACTACGAAAATGTATTTGTATGGTTTTGATATTTTAGAAAAAAAAATACAGAGGTTGTTTTTGACAGGTAGGAATCAACCTCACCTCAATATGATTCATGGGGAGGCCAGTATGACTCTAGGATATCTTTTTATTTAAAATTGACATAAATTTTAGTAAAAAAGAAAAGTTACATACTAAAAATCAAGAAAACACATTAAAATTGTTTTGATACTCTAGGAAAATGATCTGTAAATTATTTTTGGTGTGTAGGAATGAGATTCACCTCAATCTAATGCATAGTGTAACCAGTATGACTCCAAGTGTGTCTTTTATTTAAGATTTACATTAATTTTATTTTAAAAGACATTTGACATAATCAAAATGAGAAAACACATTCTCGTTATTTTTATAATTTTTAAAAACATCCCATAAGTCATTTTTGACGTGTAGAAATCAGGCTCACCTTAATCTGACGCATGGTGTGACCGGTATGACTCCATCTGTATTTCTTATTTAAAATTGACATTAATTTTAGAAAAAAAGACAACTAATATACTCAAAACTGATCAAACACATTCATATTATTTTTATACTTTATTACAATGATCCATACACATGTAGGAATCATCCTCACATCAATTTGACACATGGTGTGACAAGTATGACTTCAAGTGTGTCTTTTTATTTAAAATTTAGTTTAATTTTAGTTAAAAGGACAAATTAAATACTCAAAACCAAGAAAATTCATTCATATTTATTTGATACTTTATGAAAATAATACATAAGTCATTTTTTATATATTGGAATTGGTTGTACCTAATTTTGAAGCATGGTGTGACTGGTATGATTCCAAGTGTGTCTTTTTATTTAAAATTGACATTAATTTTAGTAAAAACCACAAATGATTTACTTAATACTGATAAAATATATTCATATATTTTTTATATTTTATTAAAATGATACATAAGTCATTTATGATGTGTAATAATCATCCTCACCTCAATCCGATGCACGGTGTGACTGGTATGACTCCAAGTGTATCGTTTTATTTAAAATTGAAATTAATTTTATTTAAAAAGACAACTGACATACTCAAAACCAAGAAAATGCATTCATATTTTTTTGATACTTTACTAAAATGATCCATAAACCATTTTTTCATGTAGTAATTAGTCTCACCTCAATATGATATATGATGTGTCTAGTATGACTCAAAGTGTCTGTTATTAGTTTAAATTTTACATTTTAGTTCAAAAAGTGACACTCACTAAAAACTATGAAAATTATCTTAGATTGTATTTATAATTTTGTAAAATTATTCATATATCATTTATTATGTGTAGTAATTAGTCTCACATCAAACCGTCACATGAGGGGACTAATATGTCTCAAAGTTTGTGTTTACAATTTAAAATGACATTTTAGTATGAAATAAAAGTGAGATACTTAAAACTAATAAGATGCATTAATATTATTTTTATACATTATGAAAATGATCCATAAATCATTTTTTTCTTTTAGGAACCAGCTGCACCTCAATCTGATGCATTGTGTGACCAGTATGACTCCAAATGTGTCTCTTTATTTAAAATTGACTTTAATTTTAGTAAAAAAAGACGACTAACATACTCAAAATAAAGAAAATATATTTGGATTGTATTAATACATTATTAAAATTATTCATAAGTCTTTTTTGGTGTGTATTAATCATCCTCACCTCATCCTAATACCCGATGTGCATGGTATGACTCGAAGCATCCGTTATCAGTTTAAAATTTAAAGTTTAATTAAAAACTTGTCACTCAGTAAAAACCAATCAAATGTTCTCTAATTTTATTGATAATTTAGGTAAATGATTCATAATTAATTTTTGACATGTATGAATCAATATAATTCCAAAATAACATATTATGTGACTCATATGACTCAAAGTGCATGTTTCTAGATGAAAATGAAATTTTAGTAAAAAATACAAGTGATATACTCAAAATCGATCAAATCGGCCAAGATTATTTTCTCATCATTCTATCTAATATTAATTAATTAATTTCCTTATCATTTTTATCTTACACTTATATAGTTAATTTTCATAGAGATAATGCTTGAATATTAACAATAAATGGTGTGGCGTGCAAGAATCAATCGTAACGAAATTTGATACACAATGTTCCTAGTATGACAAAAAGTTTTGTTTAAAATTTACACTTTATATTAAATTTATTTCTTTATAATGTTACTAACATAATAATTGATTTCTTATACAGGTGCATTCTATTTCTCAAGTATGGGTGTTTTTTTAGAAATATCATGAGTTGGGAACAATGGAAAAAAAGGAACATCGATGTTTTTGAATTTATGTAATAACTTGTACTTATTGTGGTAATTGTATAATAAAATGTTTGAAAAGTCTAAAATATATTTTTCTCTTTTATTTGTGTTGTAAATTTTATTTCATTTATAATCTATATTTTTACCTATTTTTTCTACTAATTTGGGTCTTGTTAGTGGTGTTTTAGTGTGGTGCTAAATTTAGTAGTGCACTGTAGTATGACCCTTTATTAGTAATTCTTTTAACAATGATAATGGGTGACTTTATCAGTGATTTTAGAAGTGCTGATAAAGGTCACATTTATCAACACAAAATAAAAGTGCTAATAATTGGGGTCCATTATCATCCCTTCTAAAAATACTGATAAAGTCACCCTTTATCAGTGCTTTTTTAGCACAGATAAAGGAACCCTTTGTCGGTTCCTTTCTATCATGGAGAAAATTCTAGGGATTTTAATTGTGCTTTGGTAGTCAGTGCTTTTTTGTGGTGACAAAGACTATTTTTAGAATTATTAAAGGCATTTTTTGTAGTAGTGTCCATACAATACTCTATAACCTCCCCTATAGATCTTTTACTTTATCTTTTTCTTAATAATTTTATTAGGGTCGGGTGATTCTGAGTCATGAGACTTCCATATTAGTTGTAAGTTTTTAAAACACACTTCATAATTTATTATAATTAATAATAAAATATAAAATATAAAATATAATTATTTTATTTTAAAAAATTAATAATTAGTATTAAATAATTCATATTTAATATTTAATAATTAATAAATAAATTATAAATTGTATTATTATTTAATTTAATTAATAATTAAACATTATTAACTATTAAATATATCATATTAATATGTAATTATATATGGATAAAAATAATTAGTAGTCAGTAAATAATAATATAGAAATTATTGATTAATAATTAATATTAATCTTATTTAATATTTTATTATTATATAAATATATTAATATAAACATATAAATATAAAATATAAACATATAAATGGATATAAATATATAAAAAGATATAAATATATATAAATACCTATAAATATATAATTACAGATATATATATATATATATATGATTATATAAAAACACAAATTAGTTTATATTTATATATATATATAGTTGGATGTATAAATCTATTTATGTGTGTGTGTGTTTATAATTATATGTATTTATATATATATATATATAAGAATATGGGCTACGAACAAGTAATTCTCTCACTAGATTTCCATGGTGATTAGTGCTCCGATCACATGGTCCCCTCATCTATTCCATCTTGGGATAAAAATTTCTTCACCCATGGGTGTTTTGGTATTCATTGGTTTTTTATTACTAAATGGAGGGTAAAATGGTCACCTGTTTTAGGTTGCCACAGATGATCCAATCCTTGAGAATGGTATCAGGAACCCTTTATCTCTCTTTATGGGTTACATATCTGTATATCTCTATATAAAATTCAATGTTTCTCATAAGAAGATAGATCTAGATGTAATCTTGGAATGATTGGAGATAGGTAAACATTACATTATCACTTGACTTGTTTTTATATTGGTTCCAACCCATGGAGAATTGGAGATCTAGTGGAATTCCTCTCAGACATTTCAGGATTCTTGAACTGGAAATGTCTATTGATGGGTTGTATTTTCTTTCACATTTTATTCCCCTCTAAAGAATTTAATATGATAGTGTGAGATTTTGGATCAGTGTCCTTGAATATGGGTTTTATTCATTTCCTAGAGTGGGATCACAAATTCAATCTATTTGAGGTATTTAATTCCTCCATTCAATTACGGGTCAAGGTATAAATATTAATCTGTATACTTTGGAACCCTAGGGTGTTTCATGATATCTCATTGGCCATTTTCATACCCATAAAATAGATAAAGAAATAGAGGTGGATAGGTTTGGGCATTATGCATGTTTTCTAGTTGATGCTAATTTGAGTTTTACTTTATTTGATGAAATTCTCACCTCAACTAATGATGATGAATTTGAGCTAAGAATTGAGTATGATAAAATCCCTTGATTTTATATAGACTACAAGTTTATTGGACATGATAATTAGAATTGAAAAAGATATGTTACCTGTTCTTTTTTCTCTACTCAAAGGTATGATGAAATATTATTCTTTAAAAATATTAAGTTTCTTAAATCCTCTAGTTCTAACCCTCGTAGAGATCATAATCCAGATCATTCTAATAATACTAGGCATGGTAAGATTCAGTATGGTGGAAACTCTCCTAATCTAAACATGGAGGGGAAAGATAATGGTCACGGGTCCAAAGATATCTCTCTCTCAAGTGTTGATAAGAGGATTCATACTTCAAACATGGAACAAAAATCTTCTAGTTTTGATGTAAATTATGGGATCGTGTGCTGTAATGAGGCTCCATCTTAGGTTTTTAATTCCAAATATGGAACCTCTCAATTATATAATCTCACTCAGACATCTAGCTCTACGCATAGGGATACCTCTAGTGTGTTGGCCTTTCTTGGAACTCAGAGAAGGCCTACCTTCCCTCTATCACATGTTCTATCTCTTGTTAATGGAATGGGAAATGAGGTTCTTGATATTGTGTGATAAGATTATAACTATGTAGTTCATGAAAATGGAAAGAAATATAAATTTTTGAAACCATATTTCTTGATGTTCTTGTTTAATAATTTGAGGAACCTCATGATGAACGGAATGGAGAATCTAACTTAGACTTAGAAGCTCAATTGAACTATAATTTTTAGCTTTAGAAAGAGTAAGAAATAAAATCATCCAGGAACATGAAAGGTTAAATGAAAATGGATTATCCTCTACCAATAAAAAAGAGTAGGGTTGGCTCTGCTGCTCTCAAAATTAGTAAGGTGGAAATATCCAACTCTAAGGGGACTAGAATTGTTGGAAAAGACTATTAACACCCTCATTTCCCCCTAAAGGTTCATAAAGTTTTATACCTATGGAACTGTGGTGTTGAAATTTTTTCAAGAAGTTAGTGTATTAGTAGGTGAGATTCTAGTCACAACTAGTAATCAAACTAAACATGAAAATTTATGAAATATACTTGTGACTGTATTTATTCTTTATGCAGTGCTTGACTCAATGAATGATCCCAAAGAGTGATAAAGTGATAAGAAGTGTGGTAAGAAGGTAGGAAGTATTTTTTAACCTTGAGAGACCTCTCTATTATAGAATGAGTCTAGGATGATGTGGTTTAGAACCACGTAGAGAGGGGAATAAACAGTTAGGATACCTTGCTCAGTGACCCCTCTAAGAGAGAATAGGTTCAGATAGATCTTGTGGATAGTGACTCAGATGACTCGAGAAACCTTGATGGTCATTTTAAATTCATGAAAAAATGTAGTAGATATTTTCATCCAAGTGTTCAAGGCCATGGGCATGGTCAAATTAATTGTGCATCTCGTCACAATGAGAGCCTTTGTGCTCAGGCTATGATTATTAAAAAGTTGGGTATGTGACTCATTTGTAATTGATGAGGGCAGCATTTCTTTGTCTGGCCCCATCCTCTATGCTTCCATTTTTTTATTAATAAAATTATTATTCCCCTACCCTTTTTAAAAAAGTTATTTTTATATATTTAAATATATATTATTAGTTTTCTATTTTTTATTTTTTATTTTTTGTTATTTTTTTAAATATAATTATAATTATATGCAATCATATATATTTATTTAACTATGTATAATTTTAAAGTTTTATTTTTATATAATTTTATACAAATATTTATATATTTAATTATATATTTACCTAAATATATGAAAATATATTTAAATATAAATATCCATAAATATATATAAATATATATATTTATATAATAAAGTAAATATATTTATATTTATATTTATATAATTAAATATATTTATATATATTTATGTATATTAAAATATAATTATAAATATGTATATGAATATATTCTAAAAGATATTTAAATATTTATGTATATATTTATAGATATTTATATACATATAAATATATTTATGTACATGTATATAAATATATATATTAACATATTCATACATTCATGTATGCATCCATAGAAACATATATCTCTATCTCTCTCTATGTGTGTGTGGTTGTATAATTATAAGTATATATATAAAATCATTAATATATATATATATATATGAATTTATATGAATTTATATTTTTTAAATTGTATTTATATATAATTAAATTTATTTATAATTATATGTATTTATATATATTTATATAAATTAATAGTTATAAATTTATTTATTTATTTATTAATGTTTATTTATATATAATTATAATTATATATAATCATATGTATATATTACATGCATTTGACAATATATATATAAGAATTTTAAAGTCATCTTAATTAACATATGAAGGACTTAGTGGAGTGGTTAAGGAATTGTACAATTATAAAGTGATAAGTGGTTAAAATCCTACTACAATCATATATAATGCATTTTGTAGGATGGGTAGAGGTGGGTGGGATAGGAGGGATAGTTGGGTTGGGCATGCTGGCCAAGTGGGTCGGGCTAGGTTGGGTTGGGCAAGGTAGTGAACAAATTAATATTTAAATAAAAAACACTTCTAAATAAATCATTTTGAAATGAAAAAACTACTATGAAAACCCCAACATAAAAAACACGATGAAATTATTCTTAGTAGAACTATCTAAAATGGTTTCTAAAAAGAGTCATGAATCATTTAGTGGAAATTTAAAAAACCACTAAATGCAAAAAAAATTACCATTAATTTCCATTTTTCTTATAGTGAATGGGGTGTTCACATAAGGTGTGGGCATAAATACTGAGTTGGGAACCACCAATAGAGTATCAATATAATAGTGGTATAATAGTTATATGCATTAATATATCTACACATTTATGCACATATATAATAAAAACATTTTGGAAAACAAAAAATAAGAAAACAGTCTGTCAATAGTAGATGAATTCATAGATAGATAACAATTATAACCAATAACACCATATACCTAGAGGGTCCATACCAATACTATCTACTTCAAGAATTGGATTAGAATATAAGATGATAATCAGTTCCATCCCTCGTGGGAGGTAGTGATTATACCAGTAATAACTCACACATGTATATATATCCACCCAAACATATATATTCATGTGTGCCAAAGTAGTGAGGGTCATAGTGACCCATCCTAGGAAAATTGAAATTGGGTATAATGAGTGGGGGTAATGTTTTATCCAATAATAAGGAAAAAAGGTAATGGGTATAATTACACAAGGAATTGTGATCCGATCCCAAAACCATCATCCTGTATACTCAGTCAAGGTATAACAACCCATCCTAAGAGTTCGTCATATACATCATTGGTTGGCAGACCTAGTCAAGAAATCTGTAATAATAATATACTAATATGAAGTAACAAACAAGATCATATCAAGGAAATTTACATGCTAATTATTAGGGTAATTAATATACATTATCAATAAAAATAGGCCTTCCCAAAGTGAAACTTCAGGTCCCCTAAGAATTATAAAAAGAATAAGGATGGAGTTTTACATATGTCTAGAAATAATAGATCCTCAATCAAATTTAGCATGGACCACTACCTAATTCATACCCTCCCCCCATCATAACACCCAAGTTGGCTAAAGAGTTAGTGACATTATTACCCTCTCTATAAATATGATAGTAATATTCAAGAAAATCCTCTCATGCCATTGTGAGCTTCTAAGATGGGGATAATACCCACAACTTGATGTCCTGCACAATAAAGTATAAGTCCAACTATATAAAAAACTAACTCTATTTTTTGAATCTTGAAATATGGATAACTAGGATCAATTCTTCCATCCAATATTTATAGGTGATGATTGTTCCATATTCTTTAGAAAATCATGATATTTACCCTACTTTTGAGACTCCAAAAATACCACCATAACTATAAGGACGCAGGTTGCCATTTGAATCCCCGCTTGTGTTAATCTTAATCTAACCTATAATTGATAGTTTCTAAACAATTCCTATATATCCATTATAATTTTTAAAATCCATATGAATACCCAACATGCTAAAAAAATTAACTCTCGAATTTTATTTCCATCCTAGATTATGTTCATGTTGGATTCCACCCTAATAGTAGAGAGGATATTCCTCAATGTCATGGATTTCATGCTTATTAGAGTTATTATTCCACCATATATGGTGAAATATTTTGGTAGTAGTGGTCTGAAGGAGGTTCTTCTTATGGGTTGATCCATCTGGTGAGCTATGGAATTATAATAGAGAGTGGATATCAGCATAGATGAATGGTTTCAATTAAAATAGATTTGTAACAACATTCTAAATAGTTTTAAAAATGTGGAAATATAGGAAGATATGTTCAGTGGAATCTAATTCAACCCTTCATACACTACACATATAGAAAATACGCATAATAGTATACAAGATATAAGAATCCATGGGGATCCTAATGTAGACCTCCCTCCATATGAGGGTATACTGAGCAGAAGATATCCAATGGTCACAAAATTATTTAAAAAGGTGGTCATGTTTAAGGGCCTTCCCATAAATAAGTTATTGAATAGCATACATGTCAGGTATATATGACTCAGAGAATCCCATATCAGGGTATACTTAATGGTCATGAATGACTATTTATAGATTGAATCCTTAATATAATTAGGTAAATTCATTGACTTTAAAATTTCAAACATAATAATCACATTAGGATACAATATATCCCCACGAAATCCATCAATCAAGGGAGTTCCCAACCAATAATATTTTATAATTTTATTTTTACAATTAAAGTATAAAATACATCTTCTATTATGTATCAAAAATGTAAAATACTTCTTAATTCAAATCCAAATTGAGGAGATATGGTAGTTCAACTTCCTATAATCCAACCAGTAGGAAAATAAGTACATTAAGAAATATATTTTTTTAGATTTTTCCGTGAGAATACTCCATAAAAAATAATCTTATATAACATCATTAAAAATAGAATGGTTTTTAATTCCAATGTATCCTTGCTTAAAATATTTACAACATATGTTCCAATTGACCAAAAATTATTTACTATCATAAATATTTCCAATCTATATGATGTTCTTAATGTATTTTTTTGGATTTTGATCAATGAAATAGGCCATTTGTAATCCATGAAAGAGTAGACCATCTTAGGGATGGAAATTCCATTTATGAGATATATCCTTCCAACAACGGAGATATATTTTCCTTTCTAAGATCTTAATTTTTATTTAATAATATTAAAGATGTCCCTAAAGTTAGAATCCATTTTTCATCCCTAGAATAGTGTAATTCATAGATAAGTAATGTGGATTGTTCCTTCCCTAATGTTTAGACTTCATTTGATTCAAAACCTCCTTTTTCATCTAAAAGTTTGGCTGATAAAATTGTGACTTATTCTACCTTATATATTTGTTAGAAATGCACCCATAGTGCACAAGGACCTCTCTAATTGACTCAATATTTTTCCATACTCTCAGAAGAAACAAAATTAGTTCATAAGTATTAAACAGGTGAGATTAATCCAATACACCACTCTCATATTAAATAGGATTGTTATTTTATTTTTCAACCATTTCAGTAATGAATCTTCTTAAATAATCTTTATAAATGGGTAAAAGAGTTTAAAAGAGTGGATCACCTTTTCAAATTCTGTAAGAACAATAGAAGTATACTTCAGGGGTTCTATTCACCAAGGAAGAAACTTTGAATGATTTTATGAATGATGAAATCATGTTTTTGAAAAATCATTGAATCTATACCTATGTAGGATTTTAATCATAAAGTAATAATTTATAGTATCAAAGAAATTCCTGACATATATCTTTAAATCAATAAATCCATTTTTAATTGTATTCCTTGGTAAGTTAATGTACTCATAGGTAATAAGGAGGTAGTCATGTATCCCCCATTATTGAAAAACCAATATTTATTGAGAGAGAAAAAACCTTTTTGATTATGATGTATATAAATGTGTCTAAGATATTGCTGATAATATTATAAATAGAATTATCTAAAAAAACATTCCTAAAATAAGTAAGATAGTTGGTAGTCTCTGACTTAGGAAAGAGTACTAAAAATTGGGTTTCCATGACCCTAAAAATAATATCATTCCTAAAAAACATATGATTTATTTTTTTGATATCATCCTTTATAATTACTAGGAACTTCTAAAAGAAGTGGTTAGTAAATCCATTTGGTTTAGGAGAACTTCTGGAGTTAAGTAAAAAAGTGGCATCCTTAACTTCAACCTAATTTCAAAACCTAGTAAGGATCACATTATCCAAATGGTAAATAACCCTAGTAATAAAAATCCTAATGTCAATAAGGTCAATATAAGAACCAATGTTAAAAATCTCATGGTAATAATGAAAAATTTCTCCCTATTATCTTTTTTCCTAGTGACAATTTCACTCCCATTGTTTAGGAAAGTAATGGATTTTTAATTTTATCTCAACATCTAAATATTATTGAAAAAATAGTTGTTACTATAACCTTATTCTACCTTTTTAATATATAAATTTTCCTTCAGGATTTCTTTAGTTAGTATTATTTTCCCCTTCAACCATGAAGAAATTTAAACATCCTTATTAAAGTGAGGCATGTTAAACTCCTCATCATGACCATTTAGGTAATTATAGAGCTCATTTTTTAAGGAAATAATGTCTCCATATGTGGAAGTAAAAACCTCATTGATCTAAGTTTTAATACAATACATTAGGTTTTTAATTTTAAGAACACATAAAAATTGTTCATCATTATATTTTGTGTTGGCCCAAGCCTCCTGGAAAATACCCCTATAATCTATGTGTTTGGTCCAAGTATTTTTAAATCAAAAGCTCATGGGACTCTTTCCATGTTTGTAATAATGGTAGTCAGAATGCGATGATGAACATTGTTTTTTAAGAACATTCTTGGATTTCACTTCCACCCACTGATCAAGCACACTAAAATTAACAAAGATTCATTCTAATTTACTAGAAAAAATTGTATTAATTGATTTTATATACCATGTATATCTATATTCATCAAGAGTCACTTCCACTATGTCATTATGATTAATTAATTCCATGAATTCCATACATGAAATTTCAATGGTAATCTCCCCTCTTCTTTCATAAGGACCCAAAACCACATTGAGTTTACTTGAGAGTACCCAAGGCCCTTGAATATTTTTCCCAAGATTTCAAATTTCATACTAGAGGACCATATCCATTGATAGTTTTAGAGATAATAAAAAAATTAAAAGAGGTTTTAACTTAAAAATAGTTCATGGAAATAATCATCTATTGATTTGTGTGAATCACATTAAATCAGGTAATTTTCTTTGAAACCATAACCTTGAGGGTTTTTAGATCTGTTAAATGATCATTAATTGAAACTATATTATAACCCATTGAATTTTAATTATTTACTTTAAAGGATCTCAAGTAGGTGATTGGATCTAAAATACTAATTATCATGAGATGATGGGTTAGAATAATTTACTTAAGAGTGATAGTAGTGGAAAGGTCATATAGCCCTTGAAAATCCAAAATACTTTATTTATTTATTACCATGATTAGATTATGATTTATTGAAAGTTAAAGGTTACATTTTGGTTCCATTTGAGCCTTTTTCAATATATTATTCTTTGTTATAGGATTATTTAAGGAAGAGGGTTGTGATATGGGAGAGGAGACATCCATAGAGATCTCCTATAACTATTATATTTGGCTTATTCCAGTCTCTTTGGCCATGACTAAGCGAAATTCTCTTAAAGACATTAAATATGATCAATTATTATTGGAAGAGGACTCATCTAGATATAATAGGGGCACATTATTCACAACATCATCCCTAGGGTCTTCCTTCCTAGTGTGTTTAGGTTGATCCTATGGATCTACGGCTTTTGGGGAGTTAGTCTTAACTACAGAGGCCTTGTTACCCCTATTGGGAAGCTGGGTTCCAAACCCCATATCTTCCTAAATAAGTAAATACTCTAAAAATAAATTTAAATACTTTTCATCCCATATTTTAGGGATTTTATATCTTTCTCTTCCACTAGGACACTCCACTCTTTTCCAGTCATGGTCTCATCCCTTGAGAGAGAATCATTATAATCAGACTTCCTTTGTGAGTTGAGTGTTAAGATCAGAATACATCTAGGGTTATGTCTCTCAATAAATTCATTATAACAATCCAAACATGTTTTATTTTAGAGATCCATCCCATACTAAACCACTTCCTTCCCTTTCCCCATAGCAGATATTTTAGAGGATGTGGGGTCTTTGGAACTTCCTTATTTTACAAAAGTACCCTCATGATCCATTAAGGATTTTATATAAGTACTAAGGGTTCCCAAAATCTCCCAATTGTCCTTTTATTAGACCTTTAAGGGTCATATAAATAATTCCTTATCCACAAGATACTTCTACATTGATCCAATCTCCTTCATTTTGGAGGGACCTAACTTTTTCACCTATAATTTTTTAACATTCCTATAGCTTGAAATTAGATGCCCAAAAAGCATTCAGATGTTATATAAGGGAAGAATGAAATCATACTCAAAGTTTAATTCAATGTTATTACAATTAAAAATAATGATTTTATTATCAGGAATGTATTTCAAGATGTTAGTATCAAACATTACCCTTACATAATATCCCAACATAACTTCAATTGTTTTTTATTCTAATTTTAGGGAGATCCGAAGAAATATGTAATGTAATTCAAAATCGTAGGATTCCAAAACACCCCAATAATGTCATGAAGACTAAATTAGATATATAACTTGGTTTATTTTTTATTGGGATGGTTGAATTTGTTATCCAATTCCAAGATCCTAAAAACACTTAGATTGAGATTTTAAAAAGCTAAATTCTCAAGTATTAGGTCATTTTAATTCATATTTGAAAACAATGTTTAAGTATCGATTTCAAATCAGGATAATATTCATGTTTTCAAAACCCCATATCCAGGTTATTTATAATAAAAAATAATCCAAATTTAATGGATTTTCACCCTTTTTTAAGAACTTTCGATCAAAAAGGGATAATTTATAGAAATCGACCCCTCTTTCAATTTATCTTGGTTAGTAGTTATTATAAATCTCATGTCCTCATTTTTAGAGATTCATTACTTTTTCAAGGATAGAATTGAAGATAAATACTCTTTATTATCTCCCTTTCATAACACCTCCAAGAATTTCAATCCCTTATTAGATGGATTTATGGGTTTCCCAGATTTCTCTAGGTCAAACTATGAGACTATTTCAGGGGGATTGGAATCTATGTTTGACTGTTGATTCAGAAAAGAGAAATAAAATCAAGTTTTCATATCGCAGTATTTGTCAAGCCACTATTATATAGAGATTAAATAAACTCTATAATTTATACATCTATATAGCAAAAATTCTTAAAATAAAAATAAAAACTATGAAAATAAATATTTTTGACATAAACCATCAACAACATTCCTGATATAATATGGTAGTAATAAAGTTATAATGGTAAATAAGTATCCATTATTTACATACATATCAATGTTAATAACATATAGAAATATTTACAATCAATATGTAATTTAATCATGGGGAGGTAGTGATCTAACCAAGAATAAATTGTGAGAATTTAGTAATTGAACATTACAGCCATAGTAAAAGTGGGATATATGGTATAAACCATGAGACTCTCAAGTCAGACTAGGTAAATAAAAAATAATTAAATCAATAGGGAATATAAATTAGTTTTATACATGGTATAAATATTCCAAATGAGGAACAACTAGTTCACGCTAATAGTATATAATGGGATAGGTTGGACAATACATAGCCATTAATCCTATGTAATTTTTTTTGAAATTATCTATATTACAATAGTGTTGGTCTAAGTCCCTTGTTCACTACTAAAATATTAAAACTTCCACTTTTTATGGATTTTTTTATTTTTGAAAACATTTTTTAAATGAAATAAGTAACACCCTTGATATAATATTTTGGTAAAAAATTTAAAAAAAGAAGGAAAAGAAGCAAGTGGGGAATTTATTTACAAATGTGTCTACAAAAGAAACCATTTTCATAATAACGTTTTACATAAAACTTTCCATTCTATAAAATCCTATAACAAATATGGTAGTCTTCATGTGTCATGGTTTGTTGAATATTAAATCAATTAGGTTTTTAATAGAAAATCACTTATTTCTACCCTGTAATACAATCCACCATATCCTTACTAAAGTAATCTCTTAACCCTAGGATAAGTGTTGTTTAATGCATTCTTTAATATTCAGGTTTTAGTGAAAAGATATTATATTAATTATAGAACATTATTACAGCTCAATTAAATGAAATAAATTTATATTATGAAAAACTATGGTGGTTTACTTTAAGGGGAATATGTTGAGATGTCGTGTTTTCCTCAAGTTATCTCAACCCCAATGACATATGAAAGGTTATCATTTTCTTCCAAATTAAATATCAAAGAGATCACATTACACATTAGGTCAACAAGGTTGTGGGAAATAACTCAACATGGGTACCCAACTCAAATTCCAAGGAAAATAACATAAACCAAGATAGATGATTACAGGAGATCAATAAAACCTAAGTAAATTTATCATGTTATCAAGAGAAAAAAGAGAAATATATTATCTATCAGTTGTAATATAAAACCCATTAAAAATAATGACTTTTATATATTATAATACCATTAGTAAATCTTCCACTTAAATTTTTAAAATATATGATAATTCTTATTATTAATATTAGAAAAAAATAAGGAAAGAATGTTAAACATAACCCTAGAATCACTCATAGGTTTGAGACCACTTCCCATTTCCTGGGGAGATATTTAATATTTCCCAAAATCATCCAGCCGCACCTAAAATCCATTAAAGAAAAATACATTAGAAAAATAACCCAAAAACACAATATCTATTAAAAATAAGAAACATATTTCCAAATAAAAACTAATTTCTGAAATTTATCCAAAACATAGAACAACATAAGTCCCAAAATAACTCAATATGATCACCACCCCTTCCTCCATAATTTATACCCTAGATTATGGGAAACAACTTTACAATGAATACCTAAATAAAATTCAATCCAAAATTTGATAAATATAAAGTTAAACATTGAGGAAATTCTCTTTAAAGAAAAGGAAAAGGAAACCCTATGGTATTAGATGAATTCCACCATACTCTAGTGGACTTAATCTCAAATATCAAGTACAATAAAAGGGTTAAAAAAGATAATTAATGGGGGAGGATAATGGAGTTAAGATTTACCCTTAATATCACATGAAAAACTCCCATAAATCCTCTAATAATCTAGGGGTAATTAGGATGTGAAGGAAAAGAATCAAAGGGTCCAAGGGAGGGTCTCTCATGTGGCTAAAAGGATGTGAATTCAAAGGTGAAGGAGAATAAGATAAAAGAGGGAAAGTAAAATGACCAAAACACCCCCCACTAAAAAATCCATCTTGAGTACACTAGGTATCCTGCCAAGTACCATAGGATACTTATTGTTAGCCTTATGCCTCCTGGACTACTTCTAGGTACAGTAGGTTCCTGATGGCCTTCCACTGGGAACCCAGTGTCACCAGTGGTTGTGAATAGGTGGTACCTCTTCATAGGTACCTTAGAACTCTAAAACCTCTACTAAACATCAAACTGTATCCAATCACACAAAATAATTAATCATTGTACAACCAATCTAAAATAAAAAACTGTAAAATGAAAAATGAATTATCAATAGAAGTGGAAAAATAGGTCCAAAATATAATTATCCTAAAATTTCCACTCAAGACCTTACTAATTATTTAATCAAGGTATTTGGGAATCATATCATTATGTGATCCTCATTATACCACTTCTCATTCCCAAGAACTATTAAGATATCAATTTGAATATTTACTACCCCTTAGTATTCAAGATATACATTGATGAATCGATTAAACTCATGATATTGAACTCCTAAATTCATCTTTAATATCCAATCTATACCCATATCTCGTAAAAATAACCTAATATATACCTAAAAAATACCTTAAATCATTTATTCCATTTGAAATTCACAGCTCCCAAATCTCTTCCCAAATCAAAAAAACCAGTAAAATTCTAAATCCTTAATCATTCACTAAAGAATAACATAATTACCTATAATGTTTTTAATGCATGAATATTAAAATAAATAATGTCAAAAATCTAATACAAGATACCAGTACTATGAGTATACTATACACCATATGATCTTTTAAATACAATCAGTCAAATATAATATAATTTAAAAGTACACCCACCATAGACTTCTACTAGGGTATTCCTATGTCTAACCTTTCATTATAACTCATCTTATCAAATACACTCATTTACCAAACATTTTATATAAAACCATTATACACTTTAAAAAATAAATGTTGATTCATTTTTAAAAATAACACATTTTACGTAATCAAACCATTACAAAACTATACCTAAAATGAATGCTTCCCTACTTATCTTTTAAAAGCATGATATATTTTAAAAAGGTAAATTATAAACAAACATACCTTGAATTCCATTACATTTTTAAAATTAAAATTAAATAGATTTTAAATATCACTTCCTATTTTATTTTTATAATAAACCATTACCTATTCAAAACACAAATAAGGGTAAACAAATTTTGAACCAAGTCTATGTAACACCCCGATATTTTATGAAAAATATTCTTTTTAATTTCATTAATGTCTTGTGTTGTACGCTACACCAAAAGGAGCTTGCACAACACGCATCCCTGACTTGGCTTGCATTACATGCAATTGTGACCTTCCACGACAGCGTGTGTTGTACGCAATACCGGGTTTTACTAAACAAAGATATATTATTATAATATTATTATGAACAAGCCGTTATGAATAGTATTAACTAAATTTTTAATTTTATTACATTATTATTCAACTTACACATTTTCTAGAACATGGTATAAGAACATAATAAATTTTTCGGGTAAACTAAGTATATTTCAAAAAATGAAGTTTTGCCACCTTTTGATGGTGCACCCACTTTAAATATAGTTTTTGACATGTTTATAAGTTCAATTTTACAAAATAAAATTATTATTTGTAATCAGGATATAAAATTTTACCTTGGATAAATTTTTCATATTATTCTGATAACTTTCATATTTTAATGAATAGTAAAAACACGCTATATTTTAATTAAAAACAACTTTTTTCATCGTAATAACTTATGTGGTTAAATTATAATATTTAATGGTATTAAAGTATAAATATAATATATTTTTACCATTTAATATAATTTATGTCATTATCATTGATTTTACATTGAATTCGTAGGTTAAATCAATTCAATCTTTTGCAATGTTTTAAACAAAAACCCGTTTTCATTCGACAACAGGATTAATTTTAATTTAATTTTTGCAACTTCTGTGTATTGACTTTGAAAAAGTGGATTCCAAATTTGGAATAAGTGGGTCCAAATTATGTTAATAGGCTTCTTTTTATTTTTGGGAATTATGAATAGTAACTACGGTAAATTTTATTTACCATAGTTAAAGGTAAATCAGGTAATTAAGGGTGAATATAATATTATAAAATTACCCTAACACATGCCAAAATTCTATTGGATGACTAAAACTTGGCCCATATCACCTAAGGGTCGGATTGGATTCATTTTATGGACTTTTGACCGTGAAAATAATTTAATTATTATTAAAACCAAAGAAAGTGACAACATGTCACTCTCTTAAATATTATAAGTATAATAATTTTAATTTAGTGATAAACATCATAAAACTTGTAACATTAATAGTCTCCAGAAATATAATAACATTATCTAAATCATGATAATTTATTTATATTTTTTAGGGATTAAATAATTATCATTAATGGTGATACATTAATGATGTAGAAATTATTTATTAAGTAAACAATCAGTAATGTAGTTTTTATTGAAATAATAATACCCATTAAAAGGCCCAAAAACCTGAAAAAAAACTTATTTTTAGTGTATAAATATACCATAAGCATCTAATGACCTAATATATAACCGTTTGGAGTCTTATAAAATTGATTATGACACTTATATTATTTTATTTTAAATGATGTCAAAGTTATCACCTTCATAATTTAATAAATATAAAAATTTAAATATTGTAATTTTAAGATGATAAATTAGAGTAAAAGTATTATTGTGAAATTTAATATATTTATCTTCATCATAGGATTTCAATTTTAATTTTTATTCAACAAATAAGTATATTAAATAATTATACAAAAATGTTGTAGTAATTATTTTATTAAGAGATAAACCAAATAAATGGTTTTAAAAATAATAAAATAAATATTATATGAACTATTTAATGTGATCCACTAATTTTATAGATACATATGACCTTTTATAAATCTATTAAAGCTTTTAGTTTGAACATATCTTCTGTATATATTTTATTTAAATTCAAATAAATGAATAGTGTCAAAACTGACACTATTGTTATTTTATAAAAATAACATATTATAAAATTGTTTAAAAGTCACAAAAATATTTAAAAATTATAAATTTTAATTTATATGGTATAAAATGTTATAAAGTATCCAATTATGGAAAATTCATAACAAATAAGTAATTTTTTGTTATAATTTAATATTTATAATGTTATTACCACAAATAAAATTAAATTGATTAAGTAAGGATAAATCAAGTTGATAATGATTAAAATAATTTCCTAACATGTGTAAATTTTATTTTTTGATGAGATTAAAACCCTATCTCATCTTATATTCGAATATGAGTCATTTTTGTAGGTTTTTAAGTGGGGTTAGATTTAGTATAAATTAATATTTTTAAGATTTCCAAAGGTGCCCCTCTCCTCCCTTATAAAAGGGCACCTCCTCCCTCTCTTCCTCAAACCAATTTGAGCCTTTAAGATCGGCCAAACACTACTCATTTCCCTTATAAACTTCCCTAGAAACATCCTACAGGTTGTGGTTTTCTTCAAAGACCAATTTTAGTACCCTAAGTGGAGGATTCAAAGAGGCGTGTCAAAGAAGAGGTAATATCCGTTACCGATTCTTTCAATTTTCTTTCTTCTTCAACTTCTTATTCTTTAGTTGTTTAATTATGAAGTAATAACATAACTATCACTCATATACTTATATGTTATTATAATTATGAAACAACCATATTTCACCATCTATCCATCCTATGGAAAATTAAATCACCGCGGGTGCGTACGTACGTAATACCGTCTTCACGCCATGGTGTAATCTATTTTCCACCACCACCTTACTTGGATGGGTATAATGGTGAAAGTAATGAATATATATGATTATTTGAATGTGATATTTATTATTTAATATTATATATACACTTTAATACAATTCGACGATCATGGGAATGATATCATCGCTCTTGTGTGCGTACGGAATATTGTCTCCACGACGCGATGAGTTTCACTCTCCATGGTAACCATTCAAGAATGATTATAAAGTATATATAATAAGTAATCATAAAATATATGACATAATAATGCTACTGGATTTATGTATATATATATTTGTGCCATCTACTTAATTCCATTCAATTCAATAAGGAAACGAAAACAGCGTTCATGCGTACGCACGGCCTACCGTCTCCATGAACGGTGTATTTCATTCCATTTATCGATCTATTATATATATGTATATTATGAATATATGTTATATATAAATCATTTTTTATATTCTGGAATTAATTAATCATGATCTAAGTAATCATATGAATAATTACAAGTCAAAACACGAACGACAAATGAAACAATTTTACCCAAAACACTCTTTAACATGGAATTACAAAAGAACGGGTAATATAAAGTCATAAGTGAACCATATATGATATAATAACAATGAATATGATTTTTTTAATAATTCAATGACATTTTTTAAATCATTATACAGGAGGTTTGGATACGTACGAAGCATATTGGACCTAAGGTAAGGGATAATTTTGCAAATCTCATTTTTTTTATCCGAGATTTCATATACGTAAGTATTTACTAGGGTTATTGTTATCATCCATGTCCATGTTTTCAAAAGGTATTTTTATTTATGTTTAATGTCATTTTTACCCATTTTGACTTTTACTACATGTTATGTGAGGAATCTTTCTTTTTTTTACATTACGAGGTACTTTTTGACTTTTCTGGTAAAAGTACGAGAAAAATGTTTTTTTAACTTATACGGCACGAATGGATTTTTACGGTTTTATAAAGCCTTATTTTTATGAAGACTCCCCCAAAATATTTCATGACTATTTTAAACAAAATCATTTTCTTTTAAAACAGCATGACATTTTGTAAAAAGAGAATGATTTTGAAGAAGAAAGGATATTTTCCTCAAGAATTCATTTCAAGTGTTTTATCAAAACCATTTTCCATCTAAGATGAAATTATTTCATATGTGTATGTTTCAAGTATAATGTCTCTATGATTTACATGGTTTCACTTTTCTTATGATGAAATGATATCCATTTGTTTTATATGGATTATTTTATGATGGAATGATGTTTATGAAACCCATTTTATTCTTTGGGTTATGATGAATGTTTTATGTTTATTTTTTGGCACAAGTAAGAATGATTTCATTATGAGATGGGTGGGACCTATATCTCTCTCCAATGCATTGGGTAAAGATTTATATCTCATGAGATAGACATGGCTGGAACGGAAAGTTAAACCGGTTCAGTAATACAGGACTGGAACGAGGAGTGAACTCGATTCAGAAAGGGACTTTGTCCACTAATATGGTCTTGGAAGAAATGCCTTGGCTAATATAGAAATCATATCGTGTGCTTAATGGTTTCCACAATTACATGTTTTATTCCCATGCTATTTTATCAATAAAAATGTTTTTTTATGATCTATTCCATACATCCTTCCATGTTTTATGTCATTGCTCAAGCTTTTAATGTTTAAACATTATGTTCATGTTTTTAGTTCAAATGTATATGGTATGTTTTATTTTATCCATGCTTACCCTTATTGAGAATTTGAGCTCACCCTTTTTATGTTTTCTTTTCCCCAGGATATAAAGAAAGGTTTTAGGTAAGAAAAAAAGGGGAAGATCTTTATGGGATATGTTGAAGATCTTTCACCACGATAAGAGGATTACGTTCCAAGTTTCCAAAGACACTAAACTATTAAGGTCCTTGTGTGTCTTTTTTTGTTATGTATTAAGTATTCCGCAAAAGTAATGTAATGTTCATGTACGTCATGCTTCGGGTCTCTACAGTCCAGTTCCATTTCAAAGTTGAAAACAACAATTCCTTTTTTGAAAACACTATATTTTTACCAATACTTATGATATGAAAAAAAATATTTTTAAGGAAAAAAATAATTTTTACCATAAAAATATATTATTGTAAAATAGGATCCTTAATTAAAAATAGTAGGAGACTCCTCATAAGTACTAACATCTTATAACAATGATTTGATTTGGACATGACAAAATGTAATGAATATCATGCTTGGGTGTTACATTTTAAAAAAAAATCTAGAGATATATAAATATAAAGGGAATAAATAAAAATATCATTAATATGATACTAACTAAATAAATTAGTTATATGTAGAGTAATAAAATGAAATCTATAAATAAATAGCATGATCATTAGATGTTATTAAATAGAGAAGTAACTTAATTCTTAGAAATAGAATATTAAAAAACACTTAAAAAATATATTCTTGGAAAATATTACTAAATAGAATATCAAGGTTATACTTACAAAATTATACTAAACAATAAACTTGTATCTTACAATATAGTAATTATTCAATAAGAAAAACTATTTATCAATAAAAATAAGAAAATCTATCCCAATAAATGAAATCAATTTTTTATTCATATTAACCTAATCATTACCAAAATATATATAGGAAAATATTATTTCTATATAGTGTTGATGTTTAAGTTAATATAAATATATAATTAATTCCAACTATAATGTAAATAAATGTTGTAAAGTATAAAATATGGAAATAAATACTATCTTTTCCTACATGTTGATGCCTAACATGATGCATGGACCAAATCAAAGGATGGATCCCCATTGGAATCTATACACAATTAATGAGTTTTATTACATAGTACTTACGAAAAGTAAATGGAAGCCTCACTTAAACCTATATAACCTATGGAATACATGAACATCCCCGTGTTAACTTGATCATCTTCAATAAAGTGGTTCTCAATGTATTTTTATGTATTTCCTCTTAAGTATCGATAGTTTTATTTTATATTAAATAAAATAAAATCCCATTATTCCCAGTATGGATCTAATACCAATTTATAAAGACCATGAACCATATACTTTTACAACACTAAATATAGTTCTACTACCTGAAGATAGCTCCATGATCCCCAATGTTTGGTAACTAGCACCATGGGTCATGATAATTATTAAATGATTTACCCACCTAGGACTATGAGATAAGTCATGACTACATTCTATAATAACTTTTCCATGAACCATCCATATGTCAAACATTACAATCATCAAATAATGAAACCAAACTTGTAATATGTGAATGAATAAGAATTAAAAAACACTATAACTCTCTATATTTATGCATCCGGGTCTAAAAACACACAGTCTACAATGTAAACACATGATGTAAAATATGATGATCCAAAAAAATCCTATGATAGGGAAGACCAAATGAGGAAATAATAAATGTTCCAAAAAACAACTCATTATCTCATAACATATCTAACTCTAAAGTGGGAACTAATCCCACTTCAAATACATGCACAATTTTAAATCCATGGAAACCCAATAGCTACATGTGTATAAGTATAAACCTAAAATGAAATAATAGATTTAAATTTCCACTAAGCTGTCCATGAAAGGTATGAGGATAAATACTTAGTAGTTTACCATCAATGGTTTCTCAAAGTGATAATGATATAACATGTGTATACATGTATATGTATACAAATTTATATACATATATGATAAAACATATAATAAAATAATGAACAAGAAAACATAAAGACTAAAAATAAATCAGTTCATATATCAATATTGTTTACAACCAATAACTCCATATACTTGGAGGATCCATACTTTTATTGCCTGCTTCAATCCTTGGATTGAAATATAAGATCATTATCTATGTTATTCCCAATGGGTGGTAGTTCTAATACATGCAATAACTCGAACATGTACATATATAAACCCACCCCCACACACACAGAGACATATATATATGTGTGTGTGAGAGAGAGAGAGAGTGTGAGTGGATGTAAGAAAAATAATTCAAGGGCCTAAAGACCCATCATGGGGGAATGGAAATAAGGTATAATGAGTTAAGGAAATGTTACAACGATTTCAAGAGAAAATAGGGAATGGGTATAATGAGTTGGGTATTGTGAGACCATCCCAAAACCATCAACTTGTATACTCATTCAGGGTATAACAACTCATTCTAAGAGTTTATATTATACATCATTGGTTTTTGGAACTTCTTAAGAAACCTAAAGCAAAAATATAACAATCCAAAACAAAAAATAATATCATATCAAGGATATTTACGTGAACATTTTCATGGTAATAATTTCTCTTTACAAGAAAAAGTAGACATGCATAGAATAACAATAAAAATTATAATAATGAATATTCTTAACATAAATAATAAAAATAATGACCATCATAATAAGTTAGAACCATGCTTAACCTAGAAAATTATTATCCATTCTTGACATATGAATCAATATTAATAATGTGAAAGCACAATTACAACCAACATGGAATGAAAGTATAAAAAATGTAGTAAGATAACCAATAATAAAATGAAAAAAAATAGTAATCAACTATTCTAGTCATAGCCTGTGAAAAACAAAATGTATGTCCCACTCGAATCTCAAGTCATACTAGGGATATTAAAAACAAGGAAATATACATGGAATATACCTTATTTTTAAACATGGTATAAACATGTCATGTGAGGAACATCTAACGCACACTAGCAGCAGTTTTTGGGAATAGGTGGGTAATAGGTAGCCATTAATACTAAGTATATGTTTCTAAAATGATATATATTATATCTTTATTATTTCCTAATTTTTCATTACTATAAAAATATTAAAAATAACACTTGTTAATTATTATTTTCCTTATTAAAACTTATTTTAAAAGAAATAAGAAAATTACCTGAATATATATTTTTGTAGAAATTTAGAAGAATAAATAAAGGAATTAAGTGCTTGTTTTAATTAATAATGTGTTTCTAAAATAAATCACTTTCAAAAATAATAATATAAAACTTTCAAAACATTAAACCCTAATAATAACCATGGTAGTTGTCAAGTATTAAAGTTAATTAAATATTAAAAAAAATAATATTTTTAGGTTAAATCTCTTTATAGGATTACTTTTGGATGTGTTAAACACTAATATAGTTGAGGAGATTCAGTATTGATGTATTTTTGTATAATTTAAACTTTTCAACCCTTTACCTTTTATGATCGGTTAAGATCTTGATTCTCCCAGTCTTGGTTGTCTCTTCCTTTTCATATTTAGAAAGATGAATGAACATAAAATATAGAACATGATATTTTTACAAGGTTAAAAACTTGAAAAGCATATCTACTCCTTTTTTTCAGGATCATCTGATACATTTTTCCCATATAATAAATATCCATTTATAGTGGCTCATCCATGAAGTAAATTGAACCTAAATTTTGGTCCCCAAAACATAAAATAGGTGGATATAAATCAATTTTGAATCCCTTTGGTTTTTTATAGCCTAAAAAATAATCCTCCCACTAGATATTCATATCACCACCAAAAAATGTGTAACTTTTTCAAGTTATTTGCAATAAAAAGTGAGTATGAAACCATTAGAGACTTAAGTTTTTCATGATACTCATTATTTATCTCATTATTCCTATTATTATACTTTCAAAACATCATAAAAGTACACATTATTTAACTTCTTCAACTTTAATAGGATAAAATTTATGTTCCTCTATTAATTCATAGCTCATTCACTTATTACCACACTTCTTCTTTCATTAGGATAAGATGTAGAAGCAGTTACTTTTCCCCCTTATTTTTTATAATAGAAAAATAAAAAGATTATTAATATTATTATCTTACAGAAGTGATGTATTTTTCCTTAATATTTTTTAAAATATTAATAAAGTAGGGTAGCCACTTCTTTTACTGATTTCTATGAAACAGAACTATATAGTTCCTCTTCTCTTCTTCCATTTTATTCTTCTTCCTCTTTCTTCAGTGCATCTAAACTGAACTGGATATTTATACTACAATATTTTTATTTAGTTTATATCCAAATAATTGTATATTATCTTTATTTTCTTCTTTTAAATGTAGAATATCTATAATTATTTATGTCAAATCTCTTATCTTCCCTAAAAAATTATTCTTATTCTAAGAATAACAGTGTAAATCCCTATATTACCTTCTTTGACATATAATATTTTTAAAAAAAATAGATAAAAAACACCAAAATCATATTCCAATTTTATTATTTATCTTTTCATTTTTTATTATTTATTTGGGATTCTAAAAATACCATTATTTAATTCACTTCGCTTATCATTAAAAATATCCAAAGGACTCGACTGCTTCCTTCTTTTTCCGTAATAATATGTACAAATACCATTTTTTATTCTTTTTAATTCACTCCATAGAAACCATATTTTTAAACTCAAAAATTAAATGATATTTCTTGTAATATTTGGTTTTCAATAATTTTATTGCATCTATGAATCATATCATAATGAAATTTTATAGATCAAAGCACCTTACATGTTTTAAACTCTTAAATAAAAATATGAATCACTATGCATACCAAGTATTTATGATATGGAATTTTAATTCACATCATACATTTTATAATATAATTTAAATATCATAAGACTTTATAAGTCTTGTGAACAGTCTATGACTAAAGAATCTCTTTGAGTGATTGTCATATGTGTATTATTTAAAATTAAATAGAAAAAAGTATTATACACCCCAAGTATTATGCCATCGGTCCTATAAAATAAAATTCGTACATTGATCCTTGAATTTATAATGTGAAATGTATTATAGAAACAGTCATATGGACACAATATTTTTATATTTCTAGTGGACTTAAACTCATAATCAACTCCAATCATTTATTTCTTCATACATAATTTTCTTAAAATATACACTACTTCAAGAACACTTCTCCTAAAATAATTTTAATCTCCCTAATAAATTAACAGAATGACGATATAACATTTAAAATACAAAACCTATGTTCATGCATCAGTTCCTTATAATCCTTGAGAGATCTTTCATGAATAATGATGTTTGATACTCAATTTCTGTTCTTATACAATGGTGGAGCATGACTGATAATGATTTCTAGATCATTGTACCCAATTTAGTGGTGAAATAAGAAAATACAAGTGAGACATTGAAATTAATATAAAAAACATCATGTTTTTTCTATCTAAGTGTGTATATGTTTTTAAATGGATGAAAAGTGTACTGTATTTTTGAGTCTTAAATTTAAAGAAGCTTCATTATTCCACCTCAATATCAATAGAAGCATGCTATGGTCGTGGAATAAAATCTATTAACTATTTTCATATAGAGGTAGGTCATTAATACGCCTCAATTATTTCCCCTTTCTCCTTCAATTAGTGCCAACCCATTCTGGGTGTACTGTCCTCAAGCCACTTCTAACCGACACTGGTCTTCTCACATGATTCTCAAGGATGTATGATAACTTTAACTTTAGTCAGTTGTCCTTGTTTTTAGCATGGATTCATGCATGGTTAGTTGAATTTGAGTTGGATATATTTTTTTATAATTATATTATAGAAAATATATATAAAAAACATAAAAATAATTATAATATCATAAAATTAAAATACTCAAGACCAACTTCCTACCTCTGCAAATTATCTTCCTTTTATTTGTAATTTATAAAACTTTATCTAAGTATTAATCATACTCCCTTTCCCAATTAAATATAATGATGGAAATAAAATGTATTAAACACTTTTTCCCTCAATATATGTGTAAAATATATATATTCTTCTTTTTTGATAAAATAAATTACAAGAAACTTCAAACCTTATTCCAAGATCTATTATTTAATCTTTATTTATATAATGTAAATTAACACGATTCTTGGGATATTATTCATCATAATTATTAGGTTATCTACCTACTTTCATGTTCTTTGATTTCAATCCATATTATTTAACAATATATTGAGATAAATACTCAATGAATATTAAAATCCATTGACATAAAATAAAATACTCAAAAATTGATCTCAATAATATACTCCATTGTATTTGTTTTGAATTATCTCTAAAATAATGTGAATATATATACAACTCCTTTTATCAAATATTTATCTTTTTTTATCTCCAAAAATTCTTATAAAATTTTCATTTCACATTATCTTCCCATTAATGAAAAAAAAACAAAAAGTAATTCAGATATTAGTATTGATTCATACTAAAGAAATGTGTCCATAACAATTCCACTCTAATTTTATGAGATCTATGATCAGTGTAGAAAAAAATTATATTTGATTTAGACAAAAAAAGTTTTCCATTATAAATTAAATTTGATGCCTAATAAAATTATACTCCATTTACCTTTCAAATAATAAATCTTATAATTTTAGTATCATACAATTAATGATACCAGTTGTGATACAAATGTTTCATGAAATATATCAACCTAAATTTTCTTTCACTGACATCAAAATACATGTAAAAAACATTCAAGTACAATTTGTAGGTTTTAATTTCAGAAATAAAACATGAATATTATTTATAATTCACTTCCATGTCATTTATTATCATCAATTTTATCACCCATAAATTTGTAATCTTCTTATTTTACCAAGTATTATTGATTAAGAAATCATATCATGTCAATGAATTTCTTCACAGGAATATTATAGAAAATAAATATTCATATGATGTGAATAATTCTAGAATATTAATCGACTTGTTATTAATTTTATTCACTCTCAATGAGACACTTCATATTTTCTTCATGAAGGTGAATCTTATTAAATGAATAAATTGAAAGATATTACAAGTATATAATTCATATAAATGGAAATTCAAGTGTCTTTCCATATTTTATAGATTTATTTACATCATCTATATTGTCTATGTTTTATAGAATTCACATATTTTTTAGTTCTTTCATAGAGAAATTAATTAACCTTTAATTACTGGAATTTTTAGTATATAATTAAAACACATATGATAAGGAATAAGATGGATATCTTTATTCCTTAATGTGAATAACTAGGTAGAGAGTATTTCATCAACTAGTTTACTCCACTCTTCATGATTCTACATCTAATTTTTTTATATGATTTTGTTTTAGGTGGAATGGTAATCTCCACATCCTCATATCCTTTATATGGGGTAATTTTATTTTCAAATGTATTAATTTCCAATATACTCTTAATCATATTTAAGGATTCTTCTTGTGATGAAAGTATGGTCAAAGAACCTTTATAATTGTGTCCAACTTATTTGTACCTCCCATACAGTTCTTCCCTAATATTTGGTTTTTCATTTTTTGATAAACTCTCTTGAAATTCAGGATAATAATGTGTAATATTCTCTTTTCCTTTATCTTTATCTTTTTCTTGTACTTATTCCATTCAATTATATTTTTATGAATATATTTTCCAAACAACTTGACGTTGTTTGGGTGTATTAGCATCCTTCTTAGAGTCTCCACATGGATTCTTCTTCAATGTGTTTTTATTTAAATTATTCCCTTTAGATTTATCACTCCTTATAGTCATCTTAGACATTCTTTAAACATGATATTCCATCTTTTATTTATCTAAGGATGAATTATTCTTATTTTTATGCTTTTTGCGAATTTTTTATTTTACAGCCATATTCATCTTCCTTTGATTTATCTTCATTGACTTTTGTGGTATTTTATATCAATTTAGTTTTTACACCATATTGTGTGATCATGTACTATTTAAATAACCAATTTAATTCAAATCACCATATATATTTCTAAAACATTCAAATATATTTATAGAAGATAGATTTTTCTTTTTAATTTGTGGTTGTTGAATCCTTTCAGATATGCTCTCTGATGGAATGGGATTCCATTTTACAATTGAAATTTATTTGTTGTACTAGTAATAAAATTCCATATATACAAATTTAATATACTACCAATAATTCCCCATAAAAATGGTTCGTTTTATATGAATTTATTGTTGTTTGGGAATTCCATATTTTTTTATAGGTTATTTTTAAGAATTAACATCCACTAGTTAGGATTATTTTGGGTAAATATCACATAAGCATATTATTATATCCACACTTGACATGGTGGTAGTCTTATCATCACTTATACTCACCCATTTTTCTATAAGTTTTAATTTGATTACTATACTATATTGAGAAACATATTTGGAATGAAAACTAAAATTTAAAATGGATGGTACCTCTTCTTGTGATCTTGATGATGATTGATCAGGATATGACCCCAACATCTTATTAAAACATAGTAGCATATTTTTAGAATAAAATAACTCATTGGAACATTTTAGGGAAACATTTTATTTTCCCTCAACATATTATTAATAATGGGCTTGAGGTATTTCTAAATATACTAATTTGATATCAAAATCATGGCATTCTATATTGAGAATTTATTTCTCATTATCTACTATTTTCTATTTGTCTTCACACTAATTCTTTAACCTCCTAATTTTATCCTAGTGATTTTTATTCATTTAAAAAACAAAAGTATTAATTTTCTTGATCATATATGATTTATCCTCCATTTTTTCATTCTTGACATTAATGTTATTCTTTTGAGTTGTTTCTGGTGAATCGATCTTTTCTTCAAGATTCTTTTTTTTTCTTATCTATCATAAATTTCATTAATACATTCCTTTTCATATTTGGAGTATCATAATTCATTATCCAAATTCATTTATACCAAGGCCCCAATCTATTTGTAGATTTTTATGCAAGTACATTTTCTTATAAGAATTTATCCATGTTTTATTGATCCTCCTAGATGTGGGGGAACTATTCTTATTATCATTAAAAAATCCCATAAATCAAAAAGTTAATTATTTGGGAAGAAAATTAAACACAAATTTTAGTTCACTAATTTATATGTATTGATAACATATAAGAATAATATTACTACCACTGATATTTGGTTCTTCTTATGGATAGATTTAACAATAATTAATTACTACCACATAATTAACTTAATGTCTTGAATTGTTAAAATTAAAAAGACCATCTATTTACGTGGTGGTATACTCGACCACTTATTCTTCTTCTTAAAAGATATATTTTCATTCTTTATTTCCATGGCATGGAGAAACTAAAATTTCTTTTTAATAGAATGAGATGGATTCATTCTTCAGCCTTCTCTTATCTTTATTTTTCATTTTAATCATAGTATTGGTAGAGATAAGGTCTCGATCTGAAATATATCTGTCCCGAACTTCAAATCATTATAATATATGAAATATAATCAAGTGTTAAAAAAGTGATCAATATTAAAATATGATAATACAATCAAATTTGATCCTTACCTATGATACCAATTATTTGATCAATTTGGGAAGTGTTTAACACTGAGATGGGAGGGATGAATCAATGTCGATGTCTTTTTGATCAATTTAAAATTTTTATGACCATGCCACTTATGATCAGGAAAATATCAATTCTCTCAATCTTGGTTGTCTCTATTTTCAGATATAGTAATTTTAATGAAATTAAACAATGGTATATTATATTTTTACAAGTTTCACTACTCAATAATATTATCTAGTCCCTGTGGTGTTTGTGAGTTTCATATACATAGATTTATACTAAAATAAAAACAGTGTTACAGTGGGTTAGTCATAGAATATCATGAACCTAAAGTATGGTACCCTTCACTCAAAATGGTGGTAGGGTTGTAGAAAATAATATTGAATCACTTAATCTAGTGGTAGACTATCCCAAATTCATCCATTCACTGGTTTTTTATACTTCTGCCTGACAGTGTGAAACTTCTTTAGGTGATTTTCAACAAATGATGAGTTTACAACTAGTTGATAATTTAATTTATCATGGGGGTTATTATTATTATCTTTCTTCCTAGTCTTATACAAACACAACATCACACATGTATACCTTTTTCAACTTCTTCAAATAGAATAAGAGAAGGTTACTTCTTATCCATACATGAATAACACATGAACTTGTTCCCACACTATCTGTTTCCTTTGAGATAGGATGTATTATAAGTGAATTATATTTATTATTATTTATAAAAGAAAACTATATAGAATATTATTATTATTATTATCTTATACCAGTAAAATATTATTCCTTATCATTTCTTTAAATATTAGTAAATCTTGATAAAAACTTCTTCCATTTATTCTTTTGAAATATAACTGTACAAAACCTCTTCTATTTTAAAACTTATTATTATTCCTATTATTATTTCTTCATTGAATACAAAATACATTATGTCTTATTAATCATATTTTCTTCTCTATTTCATAATATAAGAACTGGATCTTCTCTCTATGTTATTTTTCAACTTACATAGTATGAAGACGTATCAAAGATGTATGTCTTAACTTCTCTTGACACAATGATTTTTATTTTTAGAATAATAGTGTCAATATATATATATTACCTTTTTCAACTATTAATATCTGTTTATAAATTATAAATGAACAAACATCATCATAAAATTCCTATTTTATTCTTTCTCCTTCTATTTTTTATCCTCATTTGAGCTTCGTAGAATATTTTTCTTTAATTCACTGATATTTTAATTTTAAATCCTTCAAGACCTTGAACTATTCTTAGTTTTTTATATAAATTATATGGAAATATAATGGAGATTTATTTTTAATTCTCTCAAAAAAACAAAATATTAAATCTTCAAAACTGTATAAGATTTCATTCTATAATGAGTATAAAATTATGGAAATTCCTCTTTGCATCATGGCATAAGAAACTCTAGGAATCATGGAATAATATTTATTTTAAAATACTAAATAATAGTTTGAATCACAACCTAAAACAAGTATTCATGATATTTAATTTGAACACTCATAATACATATAATTATCTTATTCAAATTTTGTAAGACTACAAGTCTTCCTCTATGTGAAATCCATACATGCATTCAAAATTTCATATGTGCAATGTCATATAGACACCAAGTATTATGCTATAATTCATATAAAATGAATTTAATAAGGTTATCCCTAAAATTATAACATCTAATATCTTATATCTAAAGTCTTATGGCAATAATATATAATGGATTTTTGGTGACCTTAAAGTCATCTTCAACTCAAACCATTTCATTCGTTGTCCATTAAATTTTTTAGATATACACTCTTTGAGTGATATTTACTTTAATTTATTTTTATCTCTCTCATTAATTTAATGAGTAATGCATGAATGTATAAAATGATAAAATTACTTCATGCATAAATTCCTTAGAATCCATTAGATCTTCTATGTGAAAAATGATGTTCACAACTCGAGTTCTCTTCTTATATAATATTTAAGTATGAATGAAGATGGTTTTAAGATCACAATATAAAATAAAATGGGGTGATAATTAAATCCAACTGATATGATTAAGGTAATATAAAAACCATTGTACTATTTCAATATGTGTGTGTCTATATTTTAAAATGGATTGATAGTGTTCTTCATGCAAGAGTCCCACATCGAAACAAGATTAGAATCCTATTTCTATATCAATTGGAGATTGTTGTGGTTAGGGCATAAAATCCATTAGGTTTATCCCCATACTTGTGGGTTACCATGATTTCTCACTCATCTACCATTTCTCCTTCACTCAATGTTAACCTATAATGGGTGTTCTCTCCTTAATCCATTTTCAACATGTTCATTCCATAACACATGCCACTTAAGGCTTACTGTTATCTTTAATCTTGGATGGCTATACTTGTTATTGTCGAGATACTTGGGTGGTTGTATAGATTTGAACTGGTCATGTTTTTTTAACTACCTTACAAAAAATAGATATAAACATTATATAAATAAATATAAAATCCTTAAATTCAAATAATTAAGAACAACTTCTAGCCTCCCCAAATTATCATCTTTTTTTGTAATTTTCATAACATTATCCATGTCTAAATTATACCTCTCAAAAAAATTAAAGAAAACTATGGAACTAAAATTATTCAAACACTTTTTACCTGAATATATATCTAAAATAAAGGTCTTATTTTATAGTAACATAGTAAATAATAAGAAACTTCAAACCATCTACCAATATATATTATTTAATATTTATTTACTAAATGTAAATTAATCTCATACTTGGAATATTCTTCTTTATAATTATTGGTCTCTCAACATACTTCTAAGTTATTTTTTTCACTCTATCTTCCTAAAATAATCATAGATACTCCATGAATATTAAAATAAATTTTCAATAAATACAATACACACTAAGTGGGATAAAAACACTTCTTCCCACCTTGTAAACCATACCAACACATTTTCACTAAATTAATAACTTAACCATAGGTTAAATTTGGTTTGTTGATATATAACTTATCCTGGTTTTAGTGAAAATATGTTATTTCTATTATATAATTTAATTAAGTCTTCAAAAAATGTACTAAGTTTATATAATAACAACCCATATTGATTTAGTTTAGGGGGAATACCCCAATCTTCAATTATATCTTAAATTTAGCTCAGCATTACTGGAAAATAAAAGGTTTTCAATTTTACCATATTTACTATCAAAGATAGAATATATAACACTAGTTCAATATGTTTGTATAACATAAATCAACATGGTTTACTAAACTCGAATTTCAAGTAAAACAATTTCTACCTAGATAGAGGCTTACAGGCGATCAATCAAGCCTATGTAAATATATTATTTTATTAAGATAAAAAAGAAATAAATTATTTTTTCATTATTAAATGAATCCCCTTAAAAAAATTGTTTTGATAAAAACACTATTATAAAATCTTCCATTTATATTTTCAAAATATACAATAAAATTTGATATTAATTTTATAAAAACATAAGTTAGACACGTTATAGGAATATCTTGAGAATCACTTATAGGGTCTTGAACACCTACCACTGCCTAAGGTGAGATTTAAAAATTACAATGATCATCTAGAAACACCTAAAATACATTAAAACAAAATCTATGATGGATTTAACATAATAAAAAACACTATCAAAAATAAACCACAAAGTTTTAATGAAAAAATAATGTGATCAACTCGTAAAATTTTACAAAAAATAGAACAACAAATAACCCAAAATTAATATAAAAAATCACCCCAATATTTAAACCATTAATTATAAAATACACTGGGATACTACATACTATAATCACCTTCCATAAAAACTGAGATTAAAGAAATTTATAATACCCACACAAGCCTCTTTAAAGAAATTGAAAAGGAATCCCCACTATCCCAAATTAATTATGTCATACTCTGGTTCAATTCATCTCAAATACCTAGTATAAAAAAATGGATCAAAATTAAATATATAAAAGCAAAAATGACAAGATATGGAATAAAAACCTTGGATATTGATTGACTAACTCCCATGAATCCTCTATAAACTAAGTGGTAAGAAAGAGGGGAAGAAGGAGGATCAAAGGGTAAATTTAATGGTATCTCATGTGGATAATAGGAATCGAATTTGAATGAGGATGAGAAGAAGATAAAATAGTGGAGGGAGAAATGACCAAAACACTGCATTAATAAAACACAACCAAATTTCAAAGGGAACTTGTTCAAGTACCATCGGGTACTTAGTGGCACCCCTAAGCCACTAAGGCATCTGGTGGGTATAATGGATACCTGGTGGACTTCCACTGGGTACCCTATGTCACCTAAAGTTGTAAACTATGGGTGAAACCTATTAATATTTAACCTTCAATTCTAAAAAATCCACCAAACTTCAAACCCTATCCAAGAATACCCAATATTTTATCTTCAATGACCCAATCTAAAATTAAAACTTTAAAAGAATGAATCATAAAAAAACTAAAATTTTAAATGGATATATACAATATCCATAACAAAATTCCTAATAAATAACTTATTAATTACTTATTCAAAGTTATAGAAACATATTTCATTATACTATACTTTTCATAATTCCATTTGATAGCATCATATATCTTAGTATCCTCTTGATGTATAACCCAACTAGAATAATGGTAGTATTTTTTTAATTTTGTCCTCAAGGAATAAAGAATGATAAGGCTCTTCTTAAAATGTGTGATTTTATCAAAGGTCTAATAATATTCACTATAGGGATCCCCAGTATTTAATATTAATCAAATCCACTAAAATTTAGAATCCAACACTTTTTCCTATCAAATATAATCTATAAAATAAGGAGTGATAACATACTAGATAAGTACATTTCATTCTCATATTACTTATAATAAAAGTTCTATTATTTTAAATGATTTATCAATTACCATTCTTCCTAATTATCATTACTACCTATACTGAAAACCTTTTAATAAGAGAATCAGAAATGGAATTATCATTATCTAGGGTGAAAGACATATCTAAATGAAAGGCCTTAAAATATTCCTCCTAAAAACATTGTATGAGGTTTAGTAGTTTTTCATAAAATATGTACTTAAATCATTTTTGTTTTTTATTTATTTTAAAATTCACTCTAAATTGGTAATTTAAACAACACATCAAGTCATGCATAAACATTTCTAAATCATAGTCATGGTATTGATAATTCATCTCATGTGGGATTAACTTGTGAGAACTATACACCACCACATGACCATTTTATCTAAGAAAAAAATATTAAAACCATATCAAAATCATAAAAATAAACTAAATAACCCTCAATTATGCCATACATAATAAACATAACATATTAATTCAATATGTTCTTTAGTTTATCAAAATATTTATGATATACATAACTCTATTCAAACATCACTCTATTTTATTTGGATTCCATAAATATTGAATCTACCTATAATAAATTAATATCATATTTAAAATAGTATCCTATAAAAATCAATATATTATAATTTTAAAACCATTCATAGGGGTATACTAAGATATAATAGATTCAACATTATTTGGATATAATTATATTCTTTTCTCAAAGACTGAATGAATAAATAAATTAACATCTTCATTCCTAAACTATTATTTAGATAATTTTTTATATATGTAGTGTTAATTCAAATTCATTAACACATCAATAAGATGGTCTTAGTGTTATTCATTTTACTTATAACAAACTAATATTTTATCCATAAGGTCCATGAGAAATGTTTTATCATATATATATATATGATATAATTTATTATCACCATAAAAAATGCTAGATAATTCATGATTATAATGGGTATAACTTGATATTTATAATTCTTATACCTAATATTAAAAGAATTATTCATAATATCTTACTCATTCACCCTAAATTGGTGATATCCTAACAATAGTTAAACTTTTGAATTTAGAAATACCCTTCCATTATAAATAAAAAGGTAATTGAATCCAGGTAATGGATACTTATTTTCCATAATTTTTTTTTCTTTAGATAATTAATTCACAAAAAAGGGTTTCTATTTACATTTTTAGAACAAATAACATGATCAAATTAGGATTAGAACACAAGGTATAATGAAATAATTTCTATTGAATTCATATAAATAAATTTTCATTTCTTTTAATTCATTGGGATATATACAATACAGGCGTAAAAAACGGTAACTTTCATGTGAATAGATTCAATCACGAGTGACATTTCCATCCCTAATAAAAATTCATAGAAATCCTCATGAGAAAGTTTTGTGTATTTTTTACCATTGTTGGAAGTTAATTCCTGGAGTTCACTCTATATCATCCAAAATTAAACATAATAATATATAATCCCAATATCTTAGATAACTGGTCCCTCTTTGTCCAATCTTGGATCCCACTCACCATGAAACATATGTGTAATTATTCATTTATTTGTATGTATAGTTTTGTTTAAATTTTTCATCCAAACTATCAATATTTTTATAATTTTTGGATGATAGAGATGTTATAATAGTTCAGAGTCAATTTTTGAGAGGGTAGACCTGGTGTGGGATTTATACCCTCGAGGCCCAATATCACTGGATTCCTGGTGTAGTGGGGAAGGTACGCAGTAGCTAATAATACAGAGAAGGAATCCCCTAGTGGGCCATCACGTGTTTTGTGACACTAGGGTGGGTATGTGGTGGGATATTAGGGACCCAATGTTAATTTAATGGGTACTCGATAATCCCCTAGGATATTTTACAATGTTTTAATAAATTTAATTTCACTTATTCACATTTATATAAAATGAGAACCCCTCTCATTTACTCCTTACCAAGATGCATGACCCTCTCCTCCCTCTCCTCAATTATCTCCCTCTCTAAGTATGGATTCATTATATTTGACCTAAAATTCTCAAGAAGTTTATCTTAATGGATTGGATGTAGGTATATCAGCCCTATTATTTATATACTTTTAATCTATAGAAATTTTGTTTTTATCCACATATTATTCCCTAATCGAGGAGATTTTTTATTTTGAGAAATCCAATAATAAGAATATGGTTTGTCTAAAGATCATCAATGAGAGATCATATACAAGGTCAAAGTAGGTGGTGAATGAAACTAACTTTTATTTATATGTGTTTCGTGCACAATGTTTATGCAGGATTTTCTAAGAATATGAAAATGTCTTTGGTTAGAACCATTATTTGTTTCCTTGTGATTAATGAGTATAATAAGGATTTTTGGGAATGTGAGTGTAAAACTTGAGCTTCAATTATAATAATAAATTATTTAAAAAATAAATTTAAAAATTATAAAAATTGATTTTTTTTAAATTAATTTAATTTTTGAAATAATCATATGAAAAATTACTTAAGGTTAAATTTTGGGATTTTCCTAAAAGAAATAATTTTTTAGTGAATTGTGAAAAATAAAACTTTTTATAAAAAGTTATATTTTTATTTCATGAGTTTACAATGTTCTCTTTTATTTTAAAATATTATAAAATTAAACATAGTTACATTATATTATAAATAATCAAATTAAGTTCATTGAAATTAATTTTATGGTTTAATTTGGTATAAAAACAATTTTATACTTAAAAAGGCATTTTTATAAAACCCTTTTTTTCATTTTTCATTTTAAACAAAAAATAATTTATTCCACCTAAATAAATTTAATCTTGAAAAATAGATTCCATATTTGGAATTTAGATTTAAAAATTTGGTAAATAGGACCATTTTATTTTTAGTGATTATGAATATTAACCATAGTAAATAATGGTCACTACGGTATGGGTAAATCAGGTAATTAAGGTTCAAAATAATATGATAAGAACTAAAAAATTAACATAAAACTTTAATTTATCCTATTGGATGATAGGATTTCATCCATTCTTATCCAAGTCTTGAATATATTGACACTGGGTGGAATATTTCTTCGATTAGAACCTTTTTAATAATTTAGGAAAATAATAAATACAAAATGTCACTCTCTTGACTTTAATAACTCTAAAAAATTATAAACATTATAATGGGAAGAGTTTGGTTAAAAAAATTTATTTTAAATATAAACTAATTTCTTATCATGTTAATTTATTTCATATTTATAGTGATTAAATAATTACCTTAAATTCTCACATAAGGTCGATATAGTATTTATTAAATTAATAGTTTAATAAAATAATTTATTTTAAAAACTAGAAAAGTGATATTTTTGAGTGGGTTACAATAATACATGAATTTAATAGATATATAATACATATGAAATATGTTTCGAAATACTATATTAAAATTTCAAACTTTTCTTGATGTCTTTAAATTCAAATTAACTAAATAGTGTCAGAAATGACATTATTGATATTTTATTAAAAAATATTTTATTAAATTATTTTAAAATCATAAAAAACGTGCAATAGGAAATTTCAGATAATTATAAAATTTCATACCTTTTAACATTTATGATAAAATTCATAGATTATAAGTAAAATTATAACCCTTTAAAATTGAAAAATTCATTACTCTGATTAAGGTTAAAATTGTTTAACAAAGGGTTTAAACCAATATATAAGGATTAAAATAAAACTAAAACCTATAAAAATATTATTAGTTTAATTTATTCAACCATATTCTATCTTATTTTTTAAATTATGTTTAAATTGTGACACTTCCACATGAAAATTATTTTATTATATTAAAATTGTTTTATTAATTCCATGTATGTCCTTTCATTCACTATAAAAAAAACATGTATCCTCTATTATATAAACCACCTAGAGAATATTATATCGAACAAACCCTTATAAATCCACTTAAAACATCCTTATCCAAGTTACAATGGTTTTTTCTTTATTAAAATATAAACCCTAAGTCCCTTAATAGAAGATCTAAATGAGCTCTTTCGAAGAAGAAGTAATTATCATTACCAAATATTTAAGATGTCTTTCTAATTAAAAATAATCTAAATATATTGTTATAATATTATAATAATAAATAAAATATTGTAAACATATTTATCACTTATTATTATTATGGTACAACCATTTTTCATCTTTTTTTCATCCTATGAAAAGAGAGAACATCCTGTGTGTGTATGTACAATATATTGTCTCCATGTAGCGGTGTAAATATTTTTTAACTTTTAGATTTAAATGGATCATAATAAGGATATATTTAATTAATATATATTATTTTTATATCATGATTAACATTATTTTTATGATTTAACTATGATCAATGTACAAGGAGTACAACTACCAAACGAAAACCTACATGAAAAATTGAGAAATTATCACCCAGAAGAGTTCTTTTAATGAAGAATTATTAATAAATGGGTGATAAAAGGTTGTAATTAAATAATATATGGTATTATATATATTATTATTCTTATATTATATATTTATAATAAATATATATTTATTATATAAGATGTTCGAACACATATAAAGGAAGTCAGGCCTGTGGTGAGGGGTCTTCCTCTCAATTATATTTCATTGAGACATATTTGATGATATGAACCTATTTATTTTTATAATTTTTACATACTAATACTTTGACATGATATATCATGAATATAATTACGTTCGTCATATTTAAATTTTCACTTTATGTTATTTCTTTCATGATGTTTTTATTCAAAAGATATCAAAGTGGTAATGGTCTATTTCAAAATCGTATTATTATTCGGGATTTTTTATGTTTAAATATCCATTGGAATAATTATATAATATTTATAAATTAAAAATTTATATTTTATTATCCCATGGTTACTTCCAAAAATTATAATTTTTCTCTCCATTTTCCACTCTTTAAGTACTCAAGTTACCAAAATCATATTTTTAAGGAAATATAACTTTGTTTTTCTACTCAATCTGGAATATTTTTATTCAATATCCATATTTTACTTTAAATTCTCTAAATAATATTTCTAATATTATACCATGATTTATTAAAGAAATTTTTACCCATGAAAGAATTTTAAAAAAATAATTTAAAAGGTACCTTCTTGTCACTTTTTGAATAAGGTACTTTTTGACTTTTCTTACAAATGTATGAAACAAATGTTTTTTAACTTATATGTATTGAAAATTAATTCCCAAAGATATGAACTCTCAATGTTTTTAAGATTAATTTATAAATTTATATGTTTATTTCCAGTGAAAATTATGTTTCTAATATTTTAGAAAGTTTTCTTTTTTAAATGTGATTTTTAAAGTAAAAACGGCATTTTCCTCAAGAATGCTTTCAATGACCATTTTATGGTAATTATATTCATAAATGAAAATAAAATTATATTTTACTTATAATCCACAGGGGATATTTTTTAATGGTACCATAATTATTCTTTCTATAGATGGTTTATGAATAGTTTTACTGGGGAAATATTGAAAAAAATTAAGTGGTTTTTTTCAATACAAATGTATATATTGATTATGTATTGAATTTTCATTATCCCTTTACATTTAATGAATGTATTGGAATTTGTAAGCTAAGTGTGGGTACCACTATATCTTCTCAATTAATTGGTAGGTCTTATGATACAAATCAGTTATCTAGCCTTATTAAATGGTTTTTTTGGTGTATACCTACCCGCAGTTTAAAATGTCATGCCATAAGGCCTCAACGATAAGTTTTAGATATCCATCATTATGAATTATATCATTATGAAATTTTTTATTGATGTACATGTTATTATTTTTAATAATATACATTTATAAGTTTTAATCTCATGTGATTATTTATATATAATCATTTGATCATAATTTACTCTTTCCATGTTATTATTCATGGTTATGTTATTGATTAAATTGCATGTGCCTCGGTTATTTACTTTCACATATTAAATATGCCTTATTTACACATGATATATTCTACTTTATATAACACTTACTGAGTATCTGAGATCATCCTTTTTTATTTTCCCCAAGATATGAAAAATGAATCTTTGAATGACTTCAAGGATACAGAATATTTACTTTCACTATGTTTTGTATTTTTTGTTTTCAAATGTAAAGTGAGATTCAAGTATGTATATAGTTTACTAAGACTAATAAAATATTCATTCCTTCAGGATTTTATTTCTTATATATAGTTCCAATGTAATAAATTAAACTGTAGATATGGTATACTAGGGTTGGGTTTATTATAGTGAATTATCCTCTATATGTTTCCATTCGACAACTTGGTTATTGGTAACCATGAGGTTAATAGTAAATATTTAAATCATGAAACATAGGACCTACTAGGTGGTAGCCTTTAATAAATTATAACTATTTGAACCTCATATAGTTTTCTTTTTTCCAAATTTGATAATGTTATGTGAATTTATATTAGAGTTATTTTTGTGTCTTAACTTATATTAGTCTCTTAAGTTACCCAATATCCTTTTTTATTATTAAACATGTATAATGTTTGAGTGTTCCTTTATATTTTTATTATATATTTCTATGATGTTAGGTCTTGGTTCTAGAATTTGAAAATGGGTAGGGTGTGTAGGGACCAACCTAGTTCAATTTGAATAGGTTTTGGATGCTATGTACACATCTTTATAAATTATTTATGTTGGGTTTTTAATTCATTTATTGTACCATGATATTATTTATATTATAGGATATAAGAAATTATATTATTGGTATTTTTATGATACATAACATGAATCTACAAGCTTATGAGTGGTTTAAAGTATGGGGTTAATTTCTCATTTACTCATGCATGGATTATGGTAAGGGATTATATGTTCATTTATGTTAATAATTCCTAGGGAATTAGACACCATAAAAATTGTAATATTTTGGTCTATAATATGGGATAAACTTCCCATTTACCTCATGATGTTTATGATAAGTTATTCAATGATAACTATGTGATATACTTATGGATTGAGATTTTATTCATGTTATAATGTCATATAATACCCACTTGACCGTGAAACATGTTTCCCACCTAGCCTGGACACTTATAGGATCATGGGATATATTGCCCAATTCTATCCCCTTTTATTGATATGGGATTTGGATGTACTTCCCAATTTCATTGACATTGTTATAGATATGGGATGACATACCCACTTGTTATCTTTTTTGATATTATTATATTTCATGAAATTTTGTTATATGATGTGTCGTGGGGTGCCTTTCACATTCCTTCTTGGTTATGGTTATGGATGGAACAATATGTTGACACTGTGTATTTTATGATGACATGTTTAGACTTATACTAACACTAACCAAGGTAGGTATGATATCTCCTCAAGGTGTTTTTATACAAAAAATGGGTGCGATGTATATTTTTTTTGAGTATGTATATTTATTTTTATGATAATATTATGATGAGGATGAAATTATAGAACTATGTAATTGTTTAGGGACACCATTAGTGGTGACCTATTGAGTTTTACAAACACTGTCCATGTGCACTCCCTTGTGCATTCATACTTTATGGTTTATGACATGTGTAAGGGAAAGGCCCTAATTTTGATGGATGAATTGTAATTCCATTATTAGAGTAGGGAGGTAGGACAGGGTTGGTATTTGTATCTATTTTTTAGTTTTCTATGGGACTTTTTTTATTTTGGACCATGTTGTTTTTAATAATCCCATGGGAGATCTTACTTTTTTTTGTATGACTTATGTGAAATTATAGTAGTTCATTTTAATCTATCATTTTTTATATTATTTATTATGGTTATATTATAGCTATAATGACCAAGAATTATGGTTATATTTTGGTGTCTATTATTCTAATTTCATATGCTATTATTTATGGTACTTTTTACTGGAGTGTATAGTCTCCCCATGATCAAAGATAAACCCTTTATTCTAATCAGAGACATCTAGAATGTGGGGAGGTGTATCTGAGGTATGTAGTGCTTCTATTCGATCACATTGGGGTAAACTAGGTCACGTAAATTACAAATTATCTCTATTAAGAAATAATACCATGATCGTTCAATGATAAAAATCAATATAGGCTTTCATGATAATCATCCATTCCATATTGATGGTATAATCAAAGACATCTAAGTTTAATATGTGAAAGTCCCATAAAATTTCAACATCATTGGTCATCATATTATATGAATGATACTTAAACCCCTTTCCTTCTTATTACAAAATTAGTAGTTGTATATGTTGTATAATTCATTAGTTCAATTTTTAAACTTAGTTAGAAAAATTATTTAGATAATATAAAAAATCACTTGTATAAAAAAATATAATCATATAGGATATAGTAATTAAACAACCTTAGACTATCACGATCTTGGCCTTTGAGTTCCCAAGTACATTCTTTATAACTATAAGAATTAGAGTACAATTGATAACTCTTAAAAATATTTGAACCAAATACACTACCACGAAATAGAGGATTATTGTAAAATATTTATTGGCCATGAAACCCCCCACTCCCCCCCACCCACACACAGACACACTGATAGTATATCTTTTAGGTTTCCATAAAATCCGAACTTGCATGGAATTCTTTTCAACATTGAAAATAGACTAATAGTCTTATATCAATCGAAGTAGTGGAATTTTTGTAATATGGTAATATATGAATTTTACCACCTTCCCGTAGATATTTCTCACACTTCCTCCTCTAACCAAAATAAACATTACATCTTCCCCCATTTGTATAAAATAAAATCCAAATCTTACCATTACAATAATGTGAATTTCATCAATTATTGTCTTATTGTCCACAAAGGTACGTGATTTCATTTAGAAAATAAGAACCCTAGATATGATATTTGGTATTGTTCCCATTTTAATTCAGTGAGACTTTATAATTTCATTTGAGATAATATCAAATAAACATTTGACTAATTTAGAGAGTCTTTCCACATACTCCATCACCATATTAGTCCCTTTTTAATGATCAAGGAATTCTATTTCCTTGGATATCTTCAATATCTATAGATAATATTACATATTACAATTATCCTTGAATCTTTTACAGGCATGCAACTTTTACATCTTATCCAGCACCATAGACTACCATAAATTTATATGTAGTTTCTATAACATATATATGGAAAATATAACCTTTATGGTTTTATATTTTTGGATAAAATAAAATATGCGTTTTTTCTTATAAGTTCACTCTATATCCTCTTGAATTCCCTGACTTCCACAAAAAAACAAAAAATCTACATGTTAAACTGTTAAGAATAATTCTCATATCATTCTAGATCCTATTTACATATCTTTCTAATTTCTAGATAATATATAGGATAATATCAATTATGTTTGAGTTAATATAAGGATTAACCCATGAACTATAATCCATGAACCCCTCTCATGGATTCATTGTTACTCTTATGGGAGGCATATTTATAAAATATATGAAAAAACATTTAATTTCTACAAAACAAATCCAATTATTTCAAAATAGTACAATCTTGTCTTATATAATCAAATAATCCTTATAATATGATAAAAAATATATAAAATCATCTTGAATAATGAATTAATACAATATAAAGTGATAAAATCACAATGAAAAGATAAAATACAAAAACATGGGTTTTCAAAATTAATGGTTATTATTTCACGGTCTTTGAACCATGTGTCAAACAATGAATCACCCATTGAATACCTTATAGTGACATGCACATCCCCAATTCATGGTTTGTGGCTTATGTACTAAGTCTATTCAACAAGGTGTTTTTTCCATTTTTCATATTAAAACATAAAATTTATCGAAATCAATAATATGGATTAAATATAAACCATAATAGAAATGGTTTAAACCAAAATATCACAAAAACAATTAGTACAATAATGTTTGAATCATAATACACCTACCTTAAATCACATAGAAACTCAAGGATCATTATTATGATTTTTGGATAGAAACTCTTTGATAATATAACACTTAAGTCCTGATGATCCTATCACCAATATATCATAACTCCATAAATAACATACTCAAAGTGGTTTTTCATAAAATTTTATAACATATTGGTCCATGTATTCTAACATAACACCTAATCTAGTATAACACAAATCCTAAACAGTATTCCCAATCAGCATAAGATAAACAGGTATTGATGGTACAAACCATATAACTTCAGTAACGACTTCATCCTCAAATAATCATAAAAAAATTTATTTCAACCATAAATTTATAATGAAATACATATACCATGGGATTTCCATGATATCTGAAAAATTGTATTTCAAACAAAACAAAACCAAAAATGAATAAATATCACACATAATATAAAACTCAATAAATTTCTTATAAAAAATAAATATAAAGGAAATTTATAAATAATACATAGGTACCATTACATTTTTTAAAATTCACAAGATCAAAAATATATGTTTATATCAAAGCATTTGGAAGATGAACATTAAGGCCCTTTATATAATACATTCAAAAATAAAATCAAAAATATATCAAAAAGAACTAAAATAAATTTCATATCCATGTGACTCATTGTCAGATCCTATATATGAAAACCACCATAGTTCCACCCCAGATACAACGGAACAATACAAATAAAGAGAGACACCTTCCCTTTACCTACATCGTAGATAATTAAGTATCTATACACATAAGAATGCATATGTAGGGAGTGATTATAAACCCAATAGGATACCTCAAATGATTCAATATACTTTCTCTTATAAACTAATAAAAAAATTCCAATTTTATATCAATGAAGTAAAACAATAATGATTTTATAAAATAGGATTGTTAAAATCAAAGAGTTTCAATAAAATTCAACTTTAAAATAAATTACTCTAAATAATAAAAATCATAAATAGGATTTTAAATTCACACACACACACCCAAAAATAACCCAATGAATGTTAACACATAGTGGAGTATAGTACTAGGTTATAAAGGATAAAAAATAAACCAACTATAAATGACGGACCCATTCTACAAGAAACAATGTGAACTCACAACCTAACTTAATTGATCAATGTCTTATCAAGTGCCCCCACTAGTTAGTGTGAAATCATAACTAGAAAAAAAAATTAATTAGATAAAAAAATAATAATAGTTATATCTAGATATAAATAATAACTATTAAGAAAAATCACTAGAATATTTTAATTTTGAAAATATAACCTCCTTGAAATATCAAACAATGCCCAATAAAACCAATATAGAAATAATAAATGACTCATGTCATACCCAAATGCTCTCACATATAAAAAACCCATTTCTTATTAATATATAATATTTCATTCCATTTAAAATCCAAAATAAACATATAAACAATTTAGGCCTAATATCATGGAATATTGAAATAAAAATCACTATAAAATTAAATATTCTCAAAAAAATGAATTAATAACAAAAATTAAAAATAAATTGTAAAGGGATTCCTTGAGAAGAGATATAATTTTAAAAAGAAAATAATAATCAATAGAAAGTTTTTAAGCATAAAAATGAGTTTATAAACCCCAATCATGGGTAGCTATTGAAAATAATGGAAAGGGATAGACTGGCATACCTTAGATGATTGAAAATGGTAGATTTCTTCCAAATTGATGTATATAGAGAATAAAATATATTTATACACACCTTATAAATAAAAATCCCAAAATATTAACAATAATTAACCAAGGAATCATTAACTATAGTTTATTAGTGAATATAAATACCATAGGAAGTGAAATAAAATAGAGTAAGGAAGGAAAGGGGAGACTTAACCATAAGATCTCACTAAGGAATAACCAAGAATACACTAAAGGAGGATATGGGAAGGAGGATCAGTCATGGGGAACCCTCTATAATGACACATAAAAGCTCTAAAAGGAATGTTTTACTAAAATTTCTAGAAACATAAGATTAAAATATAAATTCTCCCCTTTTTATGAAAATTCATGGTCGAATATATGGTGTTTTGGTCCATGCGTCAAATCATGAATTTCCCAATGTCTATATTTTTATATCACATTTGGTCCCATTTAATAATATTTTATACCATGCATTTTAACAATTATTTATAAGAAATTATCTAAAATTTCCAAAATTCAGATTCAATCATCATAAAACACAAATTAATATATAATAGATAAAAAAATAAGTTATGATGACATCATGGGTGTCACATTTAACTTGTTTTACTAATATATTAATTTTACTCTATTAGGAAACTATTTTACGAGAAATACTCAAAAATTAATGTTTGATAATGATAATGAAATTTTATCTATAGATGGATTTTTATTAAATGAGTACCACATTTTAAAATCATTTAAAAAATATTTGATTTAAATTTTATGCTAAAAATGAAGAACCCTTTTGACATCATATCTATTAGTGGGATAAGATTTATATTTTATCATGAATTAACCCTAATAAGATCATAAGTTGTGTATATATTTGGTAGTCAGTCATGACAATCATAATATACATGTCTCTTGGATAGTTGTGTGGAAAACACTTTTTCCAAATTCATTATATTGATTACCTCAACTATATTCCTCTCATATCCAAATGGTTTGGGTTTAAAACTAATTTTAACCCAAATATAACAGTAGATATTGGAACCTAATGATTATGGTCACCTATATTATAGTTTCCTTACATAGGATAATCCATGGGAACCCATATTTGGCATAACTAACCAATTTGGATGATCATGGTTTTAACAAGTGTTTAGTTTATAAGTAATCTAAAACATTTTATTTTCAAGGGTTTTTTAACATTTCACCATCTTATCTATTGTATTACCAATATGTATTTATGGTTTTAATGATTTAGTTCTATAAACTATACCATAAACCAAATTAATATTCTTAAAAAATATTAATCTATAACACCTTTTACAACTCATGACTTTTATTACTTACCCATAAATAAAATATAATTATATATACATATATCCTAATGCATCTCATATATAATTTTCATGAAACCATTTCATGTAATGATTTATGATCCGATGAAACCAAAATAATTATAATAAGAAGTGTAGTGTGATAGGTATCCAAGATCTACTTTTCTTAACATAGCCTAAGATCCTACATTAGTGAGAAGTCTAACCCAATGTCCCATTATCTATAGATCCATACTTAGGAGAGATCTTAATTCCAATAAAATACTAACACATGATATATGTATATCATAATCAACTATTACTATTGATTTTATCACTCAAAAAATCATATTATAAGATGAATGAAATCAAGTATTATGTTGTAATTAGCATGTAACACTTTATATTCATGCTATGAATTTTAAATGTAGTTTACAAAATTTAAACTAAATAATAAATTCATAATATAAATGCATTATATTCATGAATTAAATAAATCATACAATAAAAAAATAAATGAAAATTTTAAAAATTTATGCATGACTTAAAATTTATAAACATTTAATAACTAAACAATTGTAAACACTTTATAATTTAGACATTCATTTATGGTCATTCGATAACTTATAAATATAAACACTTTATATTTATATCAAAAGTATTAATACTTCATATTTAATTATTTATATGTCACTTATATGAGATTATTCATAGTAAAGTGTGTGATTCTCTAAGAAATATAAACATTGCATAATATTATTTATGAACATTTTTTAAATTAGTAAAAACTCTTTTATATATAACATTTTTTTATAATTTATAAAAAAAATTATAAATTTCAATATAATTGTAATACAAAATTTTATACTAAATTTATAATTCCATACCATGTAAAATATGAATTTTAATTTTAACATTTAATATTAATGACATTAATTTGTCATATTGTTATTAGAAAATAAATAATTAATTATAAATTATTTATAATTAATAATTGATTTATAAAAATATTATAAATTAAATAATTGTCACAAAAAATTATATAATTTATAAACATTTTAAAAAATATAAATTCATTTTATAGATGAGTAAATAAAAATTCAAATTTTTTATTTGAATTGTAATTTATGATTCATGTAATATCATAAGCAGCAACAACGGCTAATTAAAAATAACTTTTTATGATTGATCCATGTCACACTTATGATATAATATTCTATTTTATTATTCAATGGAACATTAAAAAATACAATATTTTATGTAATAATATCATATTTTGTATAATGGCTCATGTTAATACATGTCATATTATAGCTTACAATATATCATATCATACATTATGAAATGCATTTTGTTCTTTAAGAACTTGATTTTCAAATAAAATGACAATGTAATTTTCTTTGACACCAAATTTGGGTATGGGATGAAAATGCTCATCCAGGGTAGTATAATAATGCAGAAACCACGAAAAACCTAATATCATCTATGTTTCTAAATAAAAATTCATAAACATTAAATGCAAAATAGTCCTTTTCTTTCTTGATGTTGAGCCTATTTCATCTTCTTTTGTGTTACTATAATAGATGAAGATCGCTAAGAAGATTCCAAAGTACTCTACTCTATTGGGGTCTCTACAAGTTACATAAATATCTTAATATCTGGGAAATATTTCCTTCAAACTGTATTCTTATAGAACCATGATTAAATATAAGATAGAAATGGTCATTCAATTTGACATTTTTTCTAATATATTAAATATACACCATTACCTTACCGTCTTTATAGTATAGGTTGTATATATAAGATATTTGGATACAATGCTTATTATTCAAATGTTTTATAAACCATTGAGTAATGACTTTATATTACAAATTTTTTTTAGTTTTATGACCAATCAAACATTTAATATTTAATAATTTGATAGTTTCACCTTTAACATTTTCAAATTTTTATAACTGAATGATAATATTAATGTGATAAATATTGAGTCATTTTACTACATTGAATATCATAAATTTTTATTTTCATGTGTTGTATTATATGACAGGTAACATAGTGGAATGATATGAATATATCATACCATGTGATATTTTGGGTCCTAAGAATACATCATATTAATATCATAACATAATGTACGTATAAAATTTACCTTACAGTTCAAGGATTTTTAACATATATCCATCATTATACCCCATAACACATGGCTACAATCAAATACCACTTTTTCAATGATTCTTCCAACTATATTGTATGAAATTTAATCATGGAAGGGGAATTGTTGGCATGTATATAGTGTATAAAGAAAATAGAATAAGGTCATAAGAATGTAGATAAAATATTTCAAAACCTTTACTCAAGCCACCTATAGTTATAAATCAATGTTGATAAATAAAATAAGAACATCAAATATTATGGTAATCCTATGAAATTATATCTGATTCTTCCCATTAGATTAATCACTAATTATTAACCTTCGATGAATAAAGATACTATAATTGGTGAATGAGTACACAACTACACAAAAAAATTATAGAAAGTGAAGTCTTTAACTAATACCCTTTAAGTAACATACTCACTCTTGGGATATTTCTTATCCTTTTATAGATGTCAAAAAAATATCATTGATACATTTGGATTAATCAATGTGTGCATGAGAGGATTTATGATCTCTCTAAATGGATTTCTAAAATTTTAAAAATCATTCACTCGTTAATTTTTTAAATTTATTAATTTAAATACCTTTAATATCCATTATAATATCTTCCCATAAAAATTAAATCTCATTTATTTTTTAAATAACCATGGATATTGGGAACATTGTATCCTTTTATTTTTTATTTTTTGATTCACAGGTGTGATTTTTAATACATGTGACTCATTTAAAATAATCAAATGAGAAACTATCCTATCTAAGATCAACCTCAAACCTTTAATATGATTTAGTCATAATCCATGATATTTATTCCCTCTAGGTCTTAATTTATGATATAATTTTATCTCCATCTTCAATTAATTTTTTCTTTTTTATATTGTTTTTTGTAAATTAAGATTCACTACTTTTCTTTGATTTTAGTTTCTAAAAATATCATATGTTTTTTAGGATTAGAAATATATATTATTTATTAAATTTTATTAGGTATTGTGAAAGTAATCTTCAGTTCATTAACTACGGTCATTTATATGGTAAATTAAATTATCCTCAAGATTATTTAACTCTTTAATTATGGTATATTTGGTTGTATATATTTTATTCATGAATATTACACTTGAGGTGAGGAATATTAGGGGATTTTATTTTATTACTTAATTGTGAGGTTTTAATATATTAATACAATATTTATGTAAATTTGGGTATTAATGTGATATGAGTAATTAATTTGGTGGTAATAGAGGATTTAATTTAATGATAGGGAATTCATGTAGTTTATGTGACACAAATAAAAAATTTGAGAGGATATATTTTTATATAATTGGCATGAGTTTTAATGGTAGATTATTAGATGATTTAAAATAAGAATATTAGTGAAGTGTTAATTATAGGTATGGTTAACATGTGATTTATGGTGGTTGGTCATATTAAACCAACATATTTATGGGTATTTGGAAACTATGGATATTTTTTAGAATTAGAGGATTTAATTAAGGAGAATTTGAGTTGGAAGAAATTAATTAAGGTATTATTATTGGACACAATCCAGATAAATACCCTAAGATTGGGGTGTGAATATATATATCTTTTTTCTTTTAATAACCCTTTACAATGATCTTCTTCCATTTTTAGTAGAAATAAATCTCTCCCTAAAAATGGTTCTAAATTGATAAATAAAATAAATAGGGAGACAATAATATTTTTTATTTCACCTTCACTAGGATAATCCAAAGATAATAAAACAACAATGTGATATTGTACCAGATTTACTAAGTTCTTTTCTTTTCTATAAAGTTTGAGGCATACTCACTACCCCTTGTTTACAGAAAAATACAATTGATAAAACACGTATCTCTCAACCAAAGTGAATGAAATAGTCCTTAAAAAGAATATTTAGATGATCTAAATCAAATCTGAAATACTTCACACTAACATTGGTGTGACATGAAGCCCTACTTTCACCAATGAGAATAATTCCTCATCACCTCATAAGATTTTCTCCTCAAAAATTCACCTCTATATAATATCTTCTTAGAATAAGATTAACCACGTAATTTATTCATGGACTTCCTTCCATGATGTTTCTTCATAGAATTATACTTATTGTATATATTCTTTAAAAACTTCTTTCTAAATGGTTTCTTCAAAAAAACTAATTACCGTAAAATATTTTTCATGAACCACCTTTATGCTTGTTTCTTCGATTAATTCTACTTACCATGTAATATTCATGAAAAAATAATTATCACCATGTAAACTCTTTGTAAACATTCTTCCATGAAATTTCTTCATGTAATCCTTCTTTTTTATAAAAGAAAAATCTTATTCACTATAATATCATCCCCAGTTCCTTCTTATCTACTCAATTATGTGATTAATGGACTTATTTATAAGAAAATTAATCTAGAAAACATGACTAGTACAACATTTAAAATTTTCCCCTCTAATAAAACCACTTCACATAAAAATGATCCATTGATTATATAATTTATGGTTGACACATATATTTTTTATTTCATGTACTATGAACAAATCTAACCCATTTTCACAAACAAATAGGCCTTTATTTAATTCCTTTATGAATTTGTTTCCTTTTTATCACACATGATTCTTCTTTTATCTTTTCCCAAAAAACTGCTTTTGTGAAAATATTTTACATTAAAAAATCTTTTCCTTTTTTATATTCCATTGTTTAATTCCTTCAAGAAACCTTTTGCCTCTATACAAAATTTATCCTTTATGAAAAAAAACATTTTATTCATTAAGTTATATATTTTTTTATGTTTTATAAAAATTATTGTTAACTCTAAGATTTAATGATCATCACAAAACTAACGAAAATACTTACAAGAACCATATATTCATGAATTCATTAGGGTTCACCCTTTCAATAATATTTTCTAAATTCCATGATAACACCTCAAAAACACCAAAAAACACTAAAGGGACTTTTTCTAATAGTCTTACCTTTTGGGTTTTTTGAAAATACTTCAAATAGCTAAACCATATTCATGAAGAATATTGTACAATTTTTTAGGAAAAAATATTTTTACTTATATAAATTTAGATAGATATAAAGGATTAACTCAACATATACTCCAATCCCACATGAATCAATCTTGATATGAGATATAAGGGTAATATGCAAATATTATCAATAAATCACTTTGTTTATCTATATTTATCTGGTTAAAGTTTGAAAAACATACTAACTCCAACTTTAAATATTCACATGCATATTTTCTCTCATTGAATTAATATTTAAGATCTTTACCCCCTTATTTTATTTACTCACTCCCTAAAGGGTTTGATAAATATCTTCTTATTTTAAAAACAACATCTCTCCCCCTATGTTCAAAAACCCAAAGGTTACTTTTTTGATGAATTCAAGAGGGAAAGAACAATGATCAGTAAATGGGTAAATCCCTACCATAACTTGGGGAGTGGGGACCCACAAACACACTATCTAAGTCTGGGGGTATTACTAGACTTTTAAATCTAACCTATTTCTCTCAAATTTCTCCTTAAGAAAGTCATTTTCCATGATATCAGTGAATTGATATTTGAAAGGAACATATTCCAGCATCACTAACCCATGTTTAACCATCTCCTTAATAAAGTGATACTTGATAGTAATATTCTTAATACATGAGTGAAGGATAATATTTTTAATGAGTTTTATAGTTCTTAAACTTTCACAGTTAATTCATATAATAGGCTTATCCTCTACTCAAATGTATTCATGTTTTTGATTCATTAAAAATATTTGTATTCAAGATTGATTCTCAATAATATATTCATATTCTATATTAAGTCGTGAAATAAAATCCAATTTCTTACTAAGGAATGCAATTAATAGTCCTTATAGATAAAATACACCACCTGATATTGATTTTCTATCATCTACTAAACCAACTTAGTGTGTATCAGTATATCCTAATAACTCCTTCCTTGATGTTTCATGATAAAAAACATAAAATCCATTGATACTTATATATACCAAAGTATTCTCTTCACCAGTAGAATGTTTGTTTATGAGTTGGACTCACTGACCTCAAGATAGGGGCCTGGTGGTCTAAACACAAAGAGTATCCAAAGATCTATGGATAAATTTGGATCAATGTTTGGGATGAAATGGTCCCCACAATTGGGGTCTAATGTTTTATTGAGTGTTAATTTTCACAATTAAAGTAAATAAATAAATAAATTCAATTAAACTTTAATAAATTCTAGAATAATGTGATTTTAAATTATTTATCAAGTAATTCCCATGTCATTTATGATTAAATGAGTGAATGTGAGAATTTTGTTATCGGATGAGCATTATTTATTCAATTAAATTAAAAACATATGAGAGATCATGATTCTAGTTAATGTTTATATTTTGTTATTAAAAAACCAAATGTGTTATAAATGTGTGATGAAATATCAATAAAATTGAATGAATGTTAAAAAAGGCTTATGTGGGGCTTTGAATTATTTTTATTGGTTATGTTCCTTAAAGGACTGAAGTTAAATTAATAAAGTTATAACACAAGTATAAAAATATCTTTTAGAACCAAAATTTTTATTTCTATTCACTTATACATATTTCATCCACTTCCTCCTAATCTCTCATGTTTTAAAGAAGAAAAAATGATAGAGGAACTTCTATGATCTAATTCCTCCATGAATTATATTTTTTGTGTTCCCATGACCATATGAGCATAGTAAAGCACTTTGTTATTCCATGAAATCTCACAAGAATGAAGGATTGATGATGAATATCTTATGAATTACACGTGGAAATGTATTAAAGAGTTATTTTCTATATCCTTTTATAAATACCTACATATTTATGGGTTGTGAAATTCCGTGGGAAATTGAATTTTTGGTCTCAAATTATGGGACATATTTAAAATATTAATTCAGATAAAAATTATAAAATTTGGAACATTTTTAGGAGATGATTTTGGATGTTACTCGAGGATCTATAAGTGTTTTGGTTTCTTGGTTGGATGTCATAGTGGGTTCGGGGTGACCCCTCTTGATGAATTTGGTTGCAGGTGGCATGTTATGCCATGAACCATATCATTTTATCCACGGTGTTGTTAGGTAGGTGTTGAAATATTTGTTTATAGTGGTTTCACTGGGACCCATAGAGTCCACTCCATAATGTTGTTAGGTTGGCTATTAGTCCCTCTATATGTGGTGGTCACATCGTATCCCATAGGGGCTGTGTCATGACCTAGTTGGGAAAGAGATCCTCGTGACATAATCCTCATGGTTATACTGAGACCCACCCATTACCCATTTTTTAAATGGGGGACAACCCATCATTTCAAAATTTCCCATCCACCCTATTTTGGGTTGCAAGGAGAGTGGGGGAGGTCCATTTTACTGACTCCTCCCCCCATTCTTCCCCCATATGTTCCCCCTTGGTGAGGGATAATTTTTTAACATATACATGGTGATTTAAGGACACTCTATTCTTCCTCATTTCTACATTCCTATTTCTATATATATACTACTAACTTGGATGTCTTCGGGATAGGGTTTGGTGATGTATCTACCAAGGAATGGTGGAATCGGGTGAATATGATGCTGATTTTTCTCATTGTGGATGGAGGATATACTATAAGGATGAATTCAAATTGTTTCTCCTCATCTTGTTATAATTATGTAACCCTAAGATTTTATCTAGGGTTTTATGATGAAATTGTTTGGAATTTGTGATTTATTGTGTTCTAGATGATGGTTTTTTGTTTTTAAATACATTAGAATCATTCCATGGTATATTTCTATATCGTTGCTCGAGGTCTCATTGATGCGATGTTTCTCTATGTGTTTTTATAAATTTGTGCCTATTTGAATAAATTTTAATAATTAATTATGAAACATTATAATTCATTATTATGTATGAGATTGATTTAGATTGGATCTTGAGTGGTGATGTGAGTCTTGGATGAGAATTGTTGGGGGAAGTAGAGCTTTATTAAATAGAGTAACTTCGTATAGCAAGTGATATGTAGTCTCTCCACTATGGGTGATTAAACTTTAATTAAATAGATTTTTTTTCTTTAAATAAAAATGTATATGGATCTGATGGAAGTGTCAAGGGAGACAGCGGACCCTTGAACACTATTTGATGTCTCATCCATCAATGGTCGAGGTCTTGATCATAAATATTAGCCTTGTGATGCATGAACCCTAAATGGTTATAAATTGAATAAAATAAAAGAGACATTTTGGACTCTTTTATAGGTTCCCATATTCCTCTACATGTGAGATAGAGTGATAAATTCAAATTGTTGGTGAAAGCGGTGCGATCATTGATGCACTGATAAAATTACAATTTATATTTCCTACTCTTAAGCATAGTGAAGAGTAGGGTCAAACCATAGGGAAGGAGGTCAATTTTTTCTAAGGGATTTATTTTTATCTAAACTACTAGAAATCAAAACTAAAATAGTGAAAGATGTGTGTGAACAATGTTAATGAAATAAATATATGCTGAAAATGAAGAGAGAAAGAGGTTCAAGAGAGGTGTTGGGTATAACCAATGTTAATATTTAGGAGTATATAGAAACATGTAATGAGGGAAACTCAATTGATGATACTTGACGTAAAGATTATGTTCTTGAAAATATAGATTCAACAGAACTAGAAAATAGTGAAGTCACTCAAAATAGAACTATTGAAAATCAATGAAAATCCATTCAACTAGTCCTATGAATCTATATCTTAGTTAAAACCACAAGAAGACAATTTAAACATCCTTTTAATTACTTTTATTCCTTTTATTGATAAATCAATAAAAAAACTAAATTTAAATAATTAAATACAAGAATAATGGGTTGAAGTTATATTGATTAAGAAACACGAATAGAAATTGACTATCAATAATGATTTTTCAAATTCCCGTAAAGAATTATACACAGTGCATGTATGAAGAAATTAAATGAAAATCATGAAAAAAAATTAGATATTCGAAAAAAAAATATAGGAAAGAAATAAAATCTTATCTATCTAGTCGAATTTCATCTCCCCCTACTCTATGTCTAATTTATTCTCCTGTTAAATATTTTTCTGATACTCTAAAAATAATCTCCTACCCTCAGCTCCATAGAGATTGTGTTATTCAATATATCTGGATGTGTTCACAAACAAATGGTAGTCCTCTCAAAAATTCATGGTTTCCCCCTTCTAACTTTCATGTGCAATCGCCAACTTTTTTCTTCTAGTATCACTTGTCAGTAATCATTGATAGTATATTTTTTAATTTATCTTTCTTTCCCTTCCTTATAACTATAATAAAACACTCAATAATTTTTGAAATTTATAATCAAAATTAATAATACCATATGATACCATGACTAATTTTTTATGACATTTTCAAATTGGGACATTCAGTTGAATTTGTAAATCCCGCACTAATTTCACTGCAAACATCCAGACCTGCACATAATGCAATGAATAATCATCAATTTTCTTCATCAAGATTCAAGTACTTGACATAAAAACTAATTTGGGGCCTTATTTCATGTTTTTCGGGTATATAATTATTTAGAATAATAATTGTAACACTGGAGGAATAGGCCCCTTCATCTTCAATACATCCAAAAAAGGCAAAGAAAAATACAAGAAAAATCAATTCTCAGCCGAGACTAGGTTTCCATGAAAAACATCCATCGATCCAAACTCATATGAAACTTCACGAATGAATCCAAAATAAATTCTACCATGTTAAACATTGAAACATTTCTTCTTCAGAATCAGAATCCAAAATCTCGATCTTCTTCATCAACCCAACAATGTTTCCACCTTCAATAAATTTTCTGTATAACCCGAGTATATTTTTTATCTTCACAAATATGGGTGTGCACCATACTATAGTGGTCATCATCTCACCATCCTCCTATTATTTCATCAATTCTGGTCATCCCTTAGGCTTCAAATCCTATTTTATGACTTATTTATTTATTCTTTACTATAAAGACAAATAAAAATTGAGTTTTTCTTTATCCATTGTGTTGCATTGGCCTCAGCTTCCACTTATCCTCAAATTCTAAATCATTTTACACTTTAACAGTGATAGACTTTGAACCCATATGTCTATCAATCAACATCAGTTCATCAAATTTAGCCTCAGTGGTTTCATCAATGGGTCTAGGATGCATCAATGGTGGATTTTGTACTTGTATGGTTCAAATGGAGTCTTCATCTTCAATTAGAAGGCTTGATGAACCAATATCAACCCCATCACAAAGATTCATCTTTGTCAAAGTCCCTAGTTTCGATCCTTGGTTAGGTCTATTTGGACCTCAGTTTAGTGAGTCTAGGTTATCTTCCTAGCCGAGTCGATATCCCTTGATGTTGTGAAACTCATGCACTGACTCTTCCAAATCCTCATTCATTCTTTATTTTGATTCAAGTATGTGTCCTTTGTTCTCTATAGAGCTTGACTTATCTCCATCATAATATATTAAAGTGTTCAATGTTCAGAGAGTATTATATTTGGAAGGGTTCAAAATTCCCTTCACATAAAAATCAGTATTCGGTTTCTCTTATTTGAGCCTTGGTTACCACTCTTAAAATTATAAAATGTGCATCGTGCCCAATTTATCTTACAAAGAATTATGAAATTACATTACATGCATTCTAGTTATTTCATTTAAGAAGATATTTATCTTATGCTTAAAAATAAATTTAGTCCTATAGTGAAGATAAATAAAATTAAACAATAAAAAACATAAAATAAAATTAAAAAAAATACAAGATAAAGAAAAAATAAATTATCACTATAAATAATAATTTCAATCAAAATACGTTAAAACAATATATAAAAATAAAATTCAAAACATTAATAACTTCAATCGTTAAAAAAATAATGATAAAATGTAAATAATCACAATGATTAAATTAAAAAACATAAAAATAATTTTTTTAAAAAATATTAAAAATGAAATAGAAAATAAAAATAAATAAAGCTTGCACACTAACACTATTTAAACATTAAATTTATCATTTTTTAACTATAATATACAGTTTTCTTATTATCAAAAAATAAATCACAAACTATAATTAACCACTTAAATACCTATTTTAGAATTATAAATTTATTAAAAATAACAAAATCAATGTCGAAAAATTCATCAAATAAAGGCCACGTCAAATTCCTCCATACTTAGACATTGCTTATCTTCCAGAAATCTTTATTCACATTCAATGGTAGGAAATAAATCTCAAAAGAAGAATCTAAACTATTATTATGAATTAATTTTCATAATGATTTCAACTCGTGGAACCTCTCAGGTAGTGAATAATGAATTCTCTCTCAAATTAAGATTTTTAGTGAAAATTTGGTTACTATTTTACAAAAATGATTTCAATTAAAAAATTTAATGAGAATTTAACAAAGGTTAATTTTTGTCCAACTGAAATTTCAAACATCTCTTTACCTCTAGGTCAATAGAATCACATAATTTAAGGGTTATAATAAATATATTAACCATTGGATATGGTGGAGTGAAAATTTATTACTATAATAAATTATTCATTAAACGGTTTGATGAATAAAAAATGAAAAGATTAAAAGAATGTGTTCAGACAGAATTGAGATTTTTATTTCATAATTCATTTAGATGTGTGTCTGATGAGTTAAATTCAAATTAAAAATTTAAAAGTAAATAATAATTGAATAAAATTTTCCCAATACTTCACCAAAGGCTATTTTTTAAGAATACAAGAAAAATATTTACCCAATCAAATTCAATAGGAATTGAAAATTAACCTCCTTAAAGTGGGGTCACAACCCTCAAATTTGAGAAAACATTTCACCAAGTGAAAATTCCTAAGTAATTACTAAAAACTTATAATTTCAAAAAAATAATGGATTTTAATGGGAACACATTGGAAAATAGTTATTAGCTCACAATTAAAGACCCCTCCCCACTCTTAAAAACCAAAAATGTCCCCATTATTTAACTCAAGGTGTAATAACAATTTTTTTAGTGTAAGTTCTAAAATATTTGAAATCAAGTAGCGAATGATTCATGTTTTAGGGTCATATTGAATTTAAAAAATTATATATTCCATAATTTTCAAAAAAAAATCTCAAAACATAATCTAAAAATATATGATTTATCTTTATAATATAATAAATGGTTTTCAAATTAGATCAAAAATGTGTATGTTGAATAGTGATTTGACTTCAATTAAAGTATTGAATCTAGATGTATCTAAAGGGTGAAAATAAAGGTTTCAATTTATTTTCAAAACAATTTTCCACAAGGAATATTAAATAAATCTTGACACCCAACATTTTTAATCGGACTCACTAAAAAAATCTAACAACAAACAAATTTCCCCCCACACTTAATTATCAAACAAGGGAAGAATTTTGTATGAAAAATTTAGGGAATCATGAAATGATTTTTAAAATTTATATATTCATAGAAATAAAAAATTAACACCCCTAAAAATTGTTTCATTATTTCCTCCCAATTTAGATTAATAAACACCCTTATTTCACATTTTATCTTTATTTGGTCTCTTCCATAAAGGTACCTTCAAAGGTCAGTATAAAAATCATTAATCTCATACATTGAGAATAAAAAAATATGAGAGTAAGAAAAGGTGAAAGTGTGTTATAGTAAGTATCAGGTTAATTAAGTAGGACAAGAGTGTGAAAAAAACTAACCTAGATTATAAGGAATTTTTTATTACTGAAAACAAACTAAAAAATGAAAAAAAAATATTTAATCATGTGTTTCCTCCTATGTAGCATTATTTTAAAGTCCCCAGCCAGAGTCTCCTATAAACTATCTGTATTCAATGGTAGTATGTGGTTTATGATTTTGTAACCAAGACATGTGTTTTTTCATTTAAATTTAATTTATAATTGAATAATGTAGTCACTTATGCCTCTAAGGTAACACTTGACACTCTTTTCAGCTAAAAAATACCCCTGGAAACACCCCTTTGTGGTTGTAGACAACTCACTGTCCACTTCTGGAATTGTTCTATAATTGAAAATCCTAAATTTTCAAATTAGGTAAAATAATAATAAAGGTGTATCTAGGGTGTTTCATGATCCTAAAATATCTATTTTCCACTTTTAACCACTAAATACTCAAAAATAAAGGTGATCATGATTGAGTTTTCAAAAACAGATTTAGGAAGAAGAAATTTAAAAATGATTAGAGCATTTTTTGAAACATTGTACATCAAATATATCCCCTGTTATAATTTATTCCCAGCATTATCATGAATTTCATCATGAAAAATAGATGACGACAATAATGAAATATAGTGAAGGTCTAAATTAAACTCATCCAGAAAACATTCAAGTTCGGGTTTTTTAAAATAATTACATCCTTCCAAGAATTCATGAACTCTAATTTCACAACCAATATCCATTGAATATAAAAAATTATCTCTATTAAGTTAAAAAATTGTGTGCTCAAGCATCATTTCAGGTTCAAGTTCCAAAATCTAATCCCCAATGAAAAACATAGTGAATTTTGGGTTTTCCATGAAAACCTAAGGGAAAGAGAACTCAATTTCAGTCCTATTGAAAAAAAAATTTGAAAATTTTATATTAACACCACCCATCCCAAATAGTTTAACACTTGATTCTCGTTTATCATTTATTTCATAACCTAAACTTCTAAGGTCTGACCCATGACTGCCCCATGCTCTCCTCCAATATGCCAGTGGCTAGCAACTAGCACTGAGTAGAAATATCCCATAAATGGGAGGCCTTATCCTAAAGTAAATTTACACATGCACACATATCCAAGTCTAAAAAATACTAAAATGTAAAAAAATCTAAAATAATGTGTGCATGCATCTGAAATCCCACAATAGAGTACAATAGTAAAGTACTAAAAGTTGAAAAAGAGGCCAAGTACAAGCCCAACAAAAACTGTAAATATTCTAACCTACACCAAGGACAGGAACTAAAGTCAAATGAAATCTCTTGGTAACCACATAGGTCTAAAAATATCAAGCTATGTTACACCAACTTTATGTCCTCCTAGTACACCATCACAAGTTTCATCATATGTATAAGACACGACACATGTTGGAAAATCACATGCAGGGGTGAGTATAACAATACCCAGTAAGACACCCAAAAAACTAAACATGAAACACCATTTATAGTCATCTTAATACAATATATAACAATCAATGTATAACCAGAACACCCAGATATACTCATAAAATACAACATGCCACCAGAAAGTCATTAGAAACTGTCATCCATAAGAATCTACTCAAAGAAATACTCGTTCTAGGAGAGTCCACGCCATGATCCAATATATCATCAGATACACTCAATGAAGAGGTCTATATCATTAGGCCCCACACAATAAATCTCACTAGTATAATAATACATTGATACATAGATAGAAGGTCACACCCAAAACCACTAGGGGACACCACAAACCAAATTTGTATCAACCCTCTATATAGGGCATCATATGTACACAATACCACAAACCCTACTGATACGTCCTTCTAGATGGAGGATTAAATCCCTAATCAGGGAGGTCATGCTAATTCCACAAACCCCATATAGGGAATAATGATGATATCACACTCCAGTCTCATGATGGGACACCATAACACTATCTGAGACTTGACCTATAGAGGAGATCACAATCCTGTGATGTGGATGTAATGCCACACTATACTCTCGATGGAAAGGACCAAGGGAACACACTCAACCTATACTGCTCCAAACTAAATAAAATGAAGAGATACAAACACTCTTGATGGGGGTACATAGCATTTCCATACATCTCCAAGTCTTTTCGTGTGGAAAAGCTTTACACAACATGTAAATCTCAACATACATGGCATTTAGTGATGCACGAACCCCTGCCTGTGTTGCCTGGTTTTGTTCGTGTACTTGGATTGATCGTGTACCAACCTATATACAAGTGGTTTTGTGTGTGTCTGAGTACACGACATGCCACTAGAAGTTTACTTTTCTCGTGTATGTGTACTTATCAAAGTACATTCCAAGCCAACTATAAAGGGTCACATTCTATGTGATAGGGTTCACATGATGTGTGATCTTTATCATCATCCTGAAACCCTATTTTCCACTTAGCAGACCCTATATGGTGTGTAATCCCGATTTACACACCATATTGATTGATATTTTCCAAAAAATCATGCCCAGTTCACATGTCGCCCAAATTTTCTTCCTTATCCATTAATATCTTCCAATAACACAATATCTAGGGTTGACCAACCTTGTCATCAACCATTCACTAGATTTTAGCCACCAAACGGACAAAAAAATCATCAACCGTCATCTTCATATCTATATTCCAATCAAGAAAACGAATAAATCCATATTAGGTTTTGTTCTCCACTAATATACCCACCATCTTCATCAATCATTGAACTAAAAACATCATTGCGTTTTGTACCCATGGTTTTGACCTATTGCATTGAAGAACAATCACACGATGATTAGAAACTGGGTATTGGTTGAACCATTGGACAAAATAAATTCTAATAATGATAAAAAGAAGAAATATGGTAGAGTTATATAATCTATAAAACATAAGGAATGATCCTCAGTCACTGTTTGTTTGGCCTCGATATTTTTTCATATAAGGAGACGAACTAGGAGGGACAAATCAAAAAAACAAATAAAAAATTCCATCAATTTAATCCTACCAATGATTTGTGTATCAATTATATTCATGGAATTTATCTGAGTTCATCTAGGATTAAGTAATGGGATGGAAATCACAAAAAAAAATTCTAGTTGGATTTTGGATCGATCGTTGACAAATAATGGTTGTGTTATCATCATTGATGAGATCCACGAACTCCGTTGGTGTGACAATCCATGATTTGATCCTAATCCATCATCATTCAATAATAATTCTCTCCTACAATAGAGTTTAAGTTTCTAGAGTCTAGAATACAACCTTGAGAGAAAATTTATAGCAGTATATTTAAAGAGGAAGTAGGTTGTTACATCGGAATAATAAAATAAACTCTTTAATTAATTTATTTTATTATTTTTTCTACCATGAAATCTTTTTCACAAAAATATTACGCCAAAAAATATTATGTCGCGGCTAGGGTAAAACTCATGTTCTAAACTCAATAGTTCCCTCAGATTTCTGATCTAGGCCCCTATTCAGAAGTTGTTCCACTTTTTTAGAAAAATTGTGTGTGTGTTCTATTTGATATATTTAATAAATTTCAAACATTTATTCTGAGAACACTCGGCCCTGGAATCGCATGTTATCTTAGCACCTAGTTTCAAAAATAATCTATATAATATCTAAAAATTATACATGGAAAATATGAGTCATTAAATTTTCCCCATCTTGGGGCTTTTCATCCTAAAAAGATAAAAACTACTTAAAAAGGTGAGGGTATTGGGCTTGCATCTAGCTCTCTCACTCCTAGGTTCTCTCCTGAAGATTCATGTACTACCAATGGACACACACACATGGGGAATTGAATTCCAAAAATGATCCTCTCTTTCTAATCCTCAATCTCCACTGAATACTCTAAAAAGGTAGTTTTGTCCTCAATTTCCAGATCACCCCAGTTGATAACATACGACGGTTCATGCACATACCTCCTTAGATGCGACATGTGGCAGACTTTGTGTACCAATTCCAATTGTGGCAGTAGAGCTAAACGGTACACTACCTCACAAAATATGTATAGTATCTGGAAGGGACCAATGAATCTCATAGATAACTTTCCACCAAATCCAAATCTTCTTAATCTACATCAAGGTGAAACCCTTAAGAATACATGGTATCCCTTCTTAAACTACATAGGTCTTATTCTTTAGTCCACATAATACTTCTGACAACTCTATGAAGTCCTCATATTCTCCTATATAATCTTCACCTTCTCTGTAGTATCTCACACCAACTTTGGGCCCATGATTACTGACTCTCCAGGATCAGTCCAACAAAGTGGTGACCTACAGTTTCACCCATACAAAGCCTCAAATGGTGCCATACTGATGGTGAAATGGTATTTTTTATTGTACGCAAACTCCACCAAGGTTATGTGATCCTCTCAATTACAGCTAAAGTATAACATGAAAGCCCACTTCATATCCTCCAAGACCCGAATGGTCCTCTCTATAAGGTCATCAGTCTGGGGGTAAAATGTTGTGATCAAACGTAACTTAGTCGCAAAGGAATCTTGTAATCCCCTACATAATCGATATGTGAAGTGAGCACCCTGTTCAGAGACAATTTTCAAGGGAACTCCATGGATATAGACTATCTTTTTCACGTAGAGGTGTCTCAATCTCTCTACTAAACTTTTCTATCGAATAACTATGCAGTGGGCCCACTTGGTGAGTCAGTCTACGATCACCTAGATAACATTGTGTCCCTAGAACATACATGGAAATCCTATCACAAAGTCTATATATATACCACCCCACTTCCATTCTAGCACCTCATGTTTTTGAGCTAAAACTGTTGGAACCAGGTGATCAGCTTTCACATCCTGACAAGTGAGGCATCGGAAGATAAACTATGCAACTCCTTTCTTCATGTCTGGTCACAAAATCTAACGTCGATTGTCCTGGTATATCTTTACCACACATGAATGTACTGAAAAGGGGGATGTATGAAACTCTAACATCACCTCCTCCTGCAACAGCAAAGTTACCATTGAACGTCCTATGAAAATGATAGTGTGCTATTCAACTTTATAATATCCATCGGGATCCTGTCCACTAGATATTTAAGTACACAAGGTCTCACATTCGGTATCTCCATGATGATCATCCCTTACACACTATAAATGTTACGGGTAACAACCATATAATGGAGATATGTAGCACAATCCTTGTCCATGAAGGACAAATTCAATGAGGATAACTACCTCGATGCCTCAGCCGACAGCTGAGAACAAAATATCTTATTAAGAGTATCTACTACCATGTTCCCCTTTCTAGGAGTATACATAATATCAAAGTTTTAGTCTTTAAGGAACTTTTTCCACCTCCTTTGTCTCAAGTTAAGATCCTTATATGAGAAGATATACTTGATAATCTTGTGGATAGAGCCAATGATAAACTGCTTTCCCATAAATTAGTGTCACCACATCTTTAGTGATAAGACAACCACTACTATCTCAATATTGTGGGTTGTGTAGTTATACTAACATGGTCTCAACAGATGAGAACCATAGAAAATAACATCCTGCCTTTGGATCATAACATAGCCAAGTCTAGTCCCTGATGCATCTCAAAACACTACATAATCGACACCCTCCTTTTCCAATCTCAATATAGGAGCGCTCATCAACTTCTTCCTCAACTTATAAAAGAACTTCTAGAAACATTAATTCCATATGAATGGTTTCTCCTTCCATGAAAAATCCATAAAGGGTGTTTCCACTCTAGAGATTAGCAAACAAACCACTGATAGTACCCTACTAACCTATGAAAACTCTGCACCTTAGTAACACTCTTGGGTGGATCCCAAGAAATCACTGCCTCAGCCTTTACCAAGTCTACTACTACTCCTACCTCTGAGATAACATGTCCCATAAATTGGGCCTCTGGAATAAAAAACTAAAACTTCTAGAACTTCCTATAAATATGGTTCTCTCCGAGTGTTTCTAGGACCATCCTCAAGTGTTTGTGTGTTCCTCCTTGGACATTGAATACACTATGTTGTCGTCGATGAAGACTACCATGAATAGTTATAAGAAGGGATGTAATATCTAGTTTAGGAGTCTCATGAACACTTATACGGAATTCATAATGCCGAATGGTGCCACCAAGTAATCATAATGACCATAGCGACATCAAAATGTCATCTTTGGTATATCCTTATCATGTACTCGTAGATGGTGATAGCCTAATCTAAGGTCAATATTTGAGAACCTATGTGCCCCTTTCAATTGATCGAAGAGGTCATCAATATTTTTTATTGGATACTAATTCTTCATGGTCACCTGATTCAAGCACCAGAAATCCACACATAACATCAAAATCTCATCTGCCTTCTTGGCGAACAACACTGGGGATGCCCATGGGGAAATACTGGGTCTCAAAAATCCCTTCTCTTTCAAGTCTTCCAACTGCACCCTCGCCTATCAAAACTCTACGGGATCCATCTGATATGATGGTGCAGATATTGATGTCATCCTGGGATGCAATTCAATGCATAATTATATCTCTTGGTGGGGAGGTAAACCCGGTACATCCTTCGGAAAGATGTACTCATACCCTACCACCACTACAGGAAACTGATAACCCAAAGCATCTACTACTCCAAGATTCATGCTCGCCAACTGGTGAATAATCGGTTTCACCCTCCTATACCTAAGATCATCCTGATCTTACAAGGTTTCTTTTTTACCAACAAAGGAAACCCACATTTAGTTACTGTGGGCACACTGCATCCTCTGCCTAAAACAGTCAATATGGGCATAAACTGTGGAAATTAATTCTATACAGAATATGATGTTGTAAGGCCTCAAAGCTTTTATATAGATATCCCATAAAAACTCTTACCTATAAGAGTCAGGTCGCACTGTCTAAATAAGTGTACAATCGTTGTGTCACCACCTATTGAAGTCTCCAACCGCAAGGGACGAGCCAAAGGCTCAACTGGAATCTCTAAGTCTCGAACCATAGAAGTGGTAGTGATAGAATGACTCACACCTATGTCTATTAATACTATAATTAAAGTAGAAAAGACATAGATCATACCTCGTATCATCTCTAGAGCCTCATAGTCATAGGTCTCTATACCCTATAGTTGGCCTCATCCTTATCCACCAGCTCCCAGATCCTTTTGTAGACCAGCTGGGGATGGTGGAGGTAATAGGTTGAACCTCTGACCACCTCATGCTACCCTACTGACCCCTATAACACATCCACCACCCTATGGGATACTCTGATCCTACCTTTTTCTCAATCACAACGGTCCCTTGATCGTCTCACGATCACTTTTATGATGGGTTGTAAAATCTTGAGCCAGATGTCCTCGATCATCACAGGAGAAACAGCCCCTCTCCCTTGGATGATTTGAGCCACACTAAGATCCCTTAACCACTGACCATGTGTCCTAGGATCAACTCCCAAAGCGTCTGACATGCTTGGATCCATGTGACTTCCATTGGTTGTCTGATTTTGTGGTCTCAGCTATTAGGTTCCCACTACAAGCTCCCACAGTCAGTGTCTAATCTTCCATAAATCTTTCCACTACCAAGGCTCACTCAGGCACTCCAACATAGGTGTGAATGAAAAGGGATAACACTGAAACCCTAATGTCCCGGTGTAATCCCTGCTCAAAGGTCCAATATTCGAAGAACTGGTATTGCACTATATCTAAGGAGTAACATGAGAGATCTGTAAATCTTGTTGATTACTCTACCATGGTCAAACTACCATGTTGTAGATGTAGAAGCTCTTGTATACATACTGACCAAAACGTGGCTAGATAGAACTCCCCCTAAAGAGATGCTCAAATTTTGACCATGTGAGAGTTGTCTCATCATATGACTGAGTCACTAAGCTCCACCATCTCCCACTAGATCCATGAAGAAAAATCATGGTGAGGACCACCATATGATATGAAATCATCCACACAAGGAAGAAAATATGAGTGATTGCATCTATCTAGTCCTCATCCACCTGGGGGTCTGAATCACCCCAAAATCTAAGAGGTCGTTGCCTATGAAACTTTGGAAATGAACTCATCCTGTGTGCAACCATATCTGGTATTTTTAGTGCTAGTTATTTTTCAATGGGTGGTGGTATAGCTGGTAAACCACCCGTAGGTACTATCTCTGATACAGGCCCCTGTTCTGATGCCTCATCACTAGGTAGAACATCCTCGTGATCACGCAATGAAATCTTTGTTGCTTATCTGTATGGAGTCATCCTAAAATAAAACAATATATGTCATAATCAAAAGTGTATATCTGGGGAGCTGACTCAAGAAGGATAAGGAAAACACAACTTGTTCATATATGATGTATGTGCCAAAATATTTCCTACAACCAATTTTTATATGTATCCATTCAAAATTCAGGTGATCAGAGTCCTAGTGTATGGATACGTTGGCTACCACACCAACACTGAAGTCCCTTTGCTAAAAGTCAAACTCAAAATACTAAACATTGTTTCCCCAAACCAATCTCACTAAATTTGGTCCTAAGGTAGAAACAAACACCTCCGATATCATTCTATCAAGACCCGACCCACTGTGGTCTGACCCGTGACTACCCAAATCCTACCTTCAATAGGCCAGGGGATGAGGACCAATGCCGAGTAGACATATCCCACAAATTGGAAGAATTATCCTAACTTATCTATATGCACACACACATTTACAAACCCAAAAAATATTGAAATGTAAAACAACTAAAACAATGCATGGATACATATAAAATTACACAAGAGAGTACAACAGTAAAGTACTAAAAGTGTAAAGGGTCCAAATACAAGCCCAACCAAAAGCTATAAAGAGTCCAGCCTTCTCTAAGCTCAAGGACTAAATTAAAATGCAAGCTCTCGGTAACACCTTGATCTAAAAAGCTCAAGAAATTCTACACATGCTCCATATCCTCTTAGGACACTTTCACAAGTGTCATCATTTACATAAGATGTGACACGTGTGAGCAAAGTCTGTGAAGGGGTGAGTATAAAAATACCCAGTATGAAACCCCAAAAACACTGAATACAAAGCACCAATTATAGTTATCTCAATAAAATGTATAATGATCCATGTATAAAAGGAACACCCTAATATAGTCAAGAAAGAAACTACGCCACATGATGGTCATGGCCAACTATGATCCATAGGATTATGCTTGAAGCAATGCTCGTTCTCGAAGATTCCACTCTAGGAGTTATGCTGTCATTAGAGAAACTTGATGAAGAGGTATAGATCATTGGCCCCTACACAAGAAAGCTCATTGGTCTAAGAAGACACTAATACTCAAATAGGGGGTCATGCCCAGAACCGTTATGGGACACCACAAACCCAATCTGGATCAAACCGCTGTGTATGGGATCATATATCAACAATACCAAAAAACATACTGTTTCAACCTATTAGATGGAGGATAAACTCCTTACTTAAGAATGTCATGTTGATTCCAAAAAAACCATCTAGGGAACAAGAATGATAGAGGATCACACTCTGGTCTCATAGAGGGACACCGCAACTCTATCAAAGACTCGACCTCTAGAAGGGATCACAATCCTGTGATGTGGATGTAATACCACATTGTACCCTCAAGGTAAATGACCAAGGGAACGCACTAAACCTATAATGGTTCAAACTAAGTAAATTAAGAGATATGGACACTCCGAAAGGGGGTACATGACATGTACCAAGGGGTACAAGGCGTTTCCGGTTATCCCCGAGTCCTCCCGTGTGGTAAATCTTCACATGTTATGTAAATATCAAGATACATGGTGTGTAGAAGGAGTACACAGCGTGTAGAGACACACAAACTTGTGTCCATGTTGTTTGTCCATATTTGTGTATTTGGCCTACCCGTATACTAACCCGTGTATAGGTTGTTGTGTCTATGTCTGAGTACACAATGTTCCACTACCCATGTACTTTTTCTTGTGTTCATGTACTTCCTAAAGTACATGCCGAGCCAACCAGTAAGGGTCACACACCATGTGATAGGGGTCACACGCGGTGTGATCCTTATCATCATCCTGAAACCCTAGTCATCACTGAGCGTGTCCCACACTGTGTGTAATCTTGATTTACACAGTATGTTGATCAAGATTTTATAGAAATCCACTCCTAGTTCATGTGTCGCCTGGAATTTTTGCCTCTATCATTAATCTCATACAAGAATAATGGATTTAGTGTTAACCTTCCTTACCATCGATTGTTCACCATATTTTATCCACCAAACGGACTTAGAAATCATCAACTGTCGCCCCCATCTCCATAAGTTTCTCGGTAAAATGAAGAACTCCAGATTCAGTTCTGTTCTCCCCCAATCTACCCACCATCATCATCGATCCTCGAACTATAACCGCCATTACATTCCATACCCAATATTTCGATCTATTATTCTGAAGAATGGTCGTGCAACGATCGGAAACCAGGTATTGGTTGAACTGTGGACCAAAAGAAATACCATCGATGATCAAATGAAGTAATAGGATAGAAATACATATGACATAAAACATGAGGAATGAACCTCGACCACTGTTCATTTGGACTCAATCCATTTTCCTAGAAGGAGATGAACGAATGTGGATAAATCAAAATAAAGAAATAAAAAATTTCATCAATTTAATCCTACTGCTGATGCACGTATCAATTCTATTTGTGGAATTGATCTATGTTCATCTGGGATTAAGAAACAAGATGAAAATCACACAAAAAACATCCTACCTGGAGTTTGGATCAACCATTGATGAATAAAAGTTGTTTTTTCATCGTTGGTGAGATTCATGAACTTCGACGGCGCGACAATCCATGATCCAATCGCAATCCATCATCGTTCATCAAGAATGCTCTCCTCCAATGGGTTCTAGGTCTCCATGGTTTAGCAGCCAACATTAAGACAAAATTAATAGTCATATATTTAAGGGGGAAGCAGGTTGATGCATCTCAAAAATAAAATAAATTCTTTAATGAATTTATTTTATCATTTCGTGACCGCAATAACTTTTTCACAAATGGCCTGTGCTGACAAAGATTATGTTTCACATAGGGTAACACTCACATTCTGAACTCAACGGTGTCCTCATATTTCTGATCCAGAACCCCCCCCCCCCCCCCCCCATTCAAGAGTTATTCCATTTTTTCATGAAAATTGTGCATATGTGCTATTTAATATATTTAATATATTTCAGACATTTATTCTACACACACCGGGTCTCAGAATTGAACATCATCTCAGCGTCTGGTCTCAAAAATAATCCATATAATATCCAAAAAATAATATATGGAAAATATAAGTCATTATAATTAAATTTCAGGAGAGGCTCATCATCAATGAGTGGTAGGATAAATAAATTTTCTTTAGGAATATTCAATTCAAAATCTATTCCCTCATCTATTTCATCAAAAACCAGCACAATATTTTTTCGGTTTTCTATTTGCAAATAGGGAGAATCAAATTCAAGATCAGTTTCAAAAACAATTAGAATTGTTGATTTCCAATCTACTATACTCTTCCAACATATTCCCAACTTAATGTTCAATTTGATTTCCTGTTATTTTAAAAGAAATAGGGTAAAGAGTTTTTAACATTCAAATTCTTTTTTTCATGTTTCTCCCCAACCCAAGATGTCATGGGTTCAAAAATTATTAAATCAATAGGCTTAGGTGGAATTATAACAATGGATTGATCCTCTTATAATCCCACCTTCAAAACTTGTTAGTGGTATTGGTATAGCTTTTGTAAATACTTTTCATCATAATCAAGTTCTTGTTTACAGTTTGTTTCATTTTTTTTCTTCACATTCCTTTAAATTTTCAAACTACAATTCAAAAAATTAATTTTCTTCACTCTCCATTTCAATTTTCATTTGATATTTTGTTTTATTATTCAATTCTCAAATTTCAATCTGTATGTTTTTCAGGTTCATAAAATCATTGATTTTCTTCATAATGAAAAGGATTTTTAGGCCAGTTATAAACACATTATCAAGCAGTATTCTCATAACAGTGACAAAAAACACAATACATTTCCTTTTCTTGAGGCCAACCACTTTGATATTCCATTTTAAATAAAATCAATGAATTTCATAAATTTTAAAAAAAAGTACAAAACAAGTTCGAATAAATACAAAACATTCAACACATAGAACATGAAGTGGAATTTTAATTTCAACACCTAGTAGTGAGAAAGGTAGAAACAGATTTTTTTTAAAAGAAATTTGTGATTTTTCTAAATATTTTTTTATTTTTTTTAAAAAATTTCAAAACCCTATACACTCATGTCGAGCCTTTCTCGGCAGTGAAGCTAAAATTTGACTGTGGTGCGGTCATTGATGCACTGGTCAAATTACAATTTATATTTCCTACTCTTATGTAAAATGGAGAGCAGGATTGAACCACATGGAAAGAGGACAAGTGGTTCTAAGTGCATTATTTTTTATCAAAGTTACTAGAAACAGGAACTAGAATAGTGATGGATGTTTGTGAACAGTGTGAATGAAAGAAAGATTATATGAAAATGGAGATAGAAATAGGTTCAAGAGAGGTATTATATATAACCTATGTTAATAATCATGAGCATATAGAAACATATAATGAGGTAAATTCAATTTATGACACTTGACGTAATGATGATGTTTTTGAAATATAGGTTCTATATAACTAGAAAATAGTGAAGTCACTAAAAAAAGAACTGTTTAAAATCAGTGAGCACTCACTCAACTAGTCTTATGATTATATCTCTTGATTAAAACCATGATAAATTAATTGAAAAAACCTTAAAATTATTTTCGTCCTTTGATTCATTAAGTATTAACAAGAATTTAATTGAAAGAATAAAATATAAGAAGAATGATTTTGAGTTCTCTTGATTAAGAGACACGAAAAAAATTGATTATCAAGCATGATCAAGAAAATTACCAAAAACAATTTTACAAAACTGTATTGAAAATTAATAATTTCACCTGACACCACGACTTCATCTGTGTGACATAATCAAATTGGGACCTCGACATTCTGGTTCAAGTCAATTTACAAACCCCCGACTAATTTCACTTCAAACATCCAGCCCTCCACTTAATGCAATGAAGAGTCATCAATTTTCTTCATCAAGATCCAAGGAATTGACATTAAAACTTGTTTGGGGCATTATGTAAAGCTTTTCAGGTACACAATTATTCAGAACAACAACATCCACAACAATGGAGGAATAGGCCCCTTCATCTTCAAACTATCCTACAACAGGGAAAGAAAAATTCCAGCAAGCTCAATTCTCTACCAAGTATTGGCTTCAACAACAAGCTTCCATCGATCAAGACTCAGCTCGAACTTTTCCAGAGAATCCAGAATAAAGTCAGTCATCTGGAACAATTAAACATTTCTTCTTCGGACTCAGAATCTGAAATCACAGACTTCATCATCAAGCCAAAAACGTTTAGACCTTCAGTCGATTTTCTGTACAACCTGAGTGGATTTTTTCATTTGCATATCTGGGCAAGGACTGTGGTGATCATCTCGTCAGTCTCCTCTCATTTCATCAATCACCTACAGACCTCATGCTTTGAATCATCTTCAACAGCTGCTTCATTGATTCTTCACTGCGAAGTCAAATAAAAATCATGTTTTCCTTCATCCATGGTGAGGCTTCAGCCTTGGTTTCCTCTGCTCCTCGATTTCTCCCAAATTGTCCTCTTCAATAGTGGTTGAGTTTAAAACCATTATTCCATTGATCAACTTCAGTTCATTGAATGTAAACCTAGCTTCGGCCTCAGTGGTTTCTTCAACGGATCTAGGATTCATCAATGGAGGATTTGGTACCTGATCGGTTCAAACGGTGTCTTCATCTTTAATTGGACGGCTCTACAACCCAAGCTCCACCCCATCACATAGATTCCTTTTAGTCGAAGTATTAGGTTATGATCCATGATTGGTTCTCTTTGGATATCTGTTTGGAGAATCTAGGTCACCTTACTAGTCCAGTCGGTATCCTATGATGTAGTGAAACTCGAGCTTCAGATCTTCCAAAACCTCATTCTTGCTCGATTTCAATTCAATTTGTTTCCCTTAATCCCCATCGAGCCCATCCTATCTCCATCAGAATAGCTTCAGGTGTTCATGGATCAGCGAGTATCACGATTGGATTTTTCTACATCGGAAGGATTAAATTATAAAACTTAAATTTAATATTTTAAAACAAATATTGAAAATGAAATAAACAATAAAAATAAATAAATATCGCACACTAACACTATTAAACCATTAAATTAAAAATAAATGGAACTATAATAAACAATCTACCAATTATCAAAAAAATAAATCATGAAACTCTAATTAACCATGTAAATACTGATTTAGCATTATAAATGCATTAAAAATAACAAAAACGATGTTGAGAAATGCATCAAATAAAGTCTACATGCCTGGATTATGGATAGCTCGTATAGAATAATGAGATATCTCAGATCATTTTGGTTGGGTGAGAAGGTGTGTGTATCCAAGGAAAGATAACTTATAGCCTTCAAGATATTTCATAAGAGAGAGGTGAGTGCCCCCCCCCACTAGTACGTGAGTACCTTGGTGAGTATTCCCTGAGTGTAACTATGGGAAGGTTGGATGAGAATAGACCAACCTAGTTTGACTTGTAAGTGAGATGGCCTTCAAGCCATACCTATATTGTGACGATGGTATGTAATTTCCTACGAGGATTATTAGGCCATGATGTGATCATGGTCATGTCGAGTGATTTTATACCAATTAAGTGAAGGGATTTTTCTTTTGGGATGTGAAAGACAGAGAGATTCACGTAGGCTATCCAAACTATTATATGACCTGCGGGAGTTTCATATTGACCCTCTAGAGAGGGTTAATATGGGTACATGGGTATGGTAGATCCCAATGGGGACCTTAAAACCCAAGGATCAACACTGATAACCTGTCATGGATTCAACAAAATTATATGTTAAGTGTTTGAGAGGAGAACCAATGGATCATGTGCTGGGTTCAGGTAAATGGATAACCCTTGTGTTGTGACATGAGGTTCTGGGGAGAGGATATGATCCTAGGTATATGTGATGTGTGTGTGTGTGTGTGTGTATACAAAGTTTTAGAGGATCAGTGGCCCTTGGGTGTATGTAATACATGTTTTATCGGGCATTAGATTGGAATGCATCCCACTAGGTAGTGATAACCAAATAAAGGTTTCAGGTAGGGGATGTGACCCCTGGGATGTATACTATATGAGGTTCCTGGGAGGATGATGCCCCTCTGGTGTATGATTTATGAGGTTATAGGGAGGGTTTACCCCAAAGTGTATTCAATATGAGGTCGTGGGGAGGGTTCTTCCTCGAGTGTATGCTAGGTGAGGTTCCATAGTGAGTTTTCCCCCAGGTGTATGCAATATGAGGTTTTTGGGCAAGTTTTACCCTGTGTGATATTCGAAACAGGTTCCTACCAGAATGTGGTTCCCCAAGGTGTATGATGTTCTCAAATGGTTCCAATTTAGGATGTGGTTTTTCCTAGAGGAAATTATTCAGGTTCTGGAGCTAGACATGTTTCCCCCTGAGTGGTATGATTTTTACTTAGTGACATCTAACACTGGCTAAAGAACGCATGGTCGACCTCAGGTGTGTGAATGGTGATCATTTTATTAAGCTTCCACATTTTATTTATTATTCTAAGAATATCACATTTGAATAAACTATATTTACTAGTTATGTTAGGGAGACCATTAGTGATGACCTACTGAGTTTTACTCACATCCTGCTTAGGTGGCCTTGACACTTTGTTACCTGAAAAACCCTTATGATAATAGGTACTATGGTAGGGAAGTGGCCCAGTGTTGGTTGATCAGGCTGGAGGTGCTTCATGGGGAATTAGAGACTGTAATGAGGTAAAGTGTGGGGATAGTAGTATAGCCTCATGGTATTTCATTTATTTATTTATTTTTTTATGTGATTGGTCCCATGGGAAATGAGTGGGGATATATGGTTATATTTAAATATATCATTTGATATAACATGATTCTCTTTTTATTTCTTTCATGCACTATGATGTTTGTTTTGGATGTTGGTTGGTTATTTTACGCTATTGTTTTACTATTATTTGAGGGTATAGTATCCCTATGAAAACAACTTATACCCCCATTGTTAGTTAGTAGCCTTTGGTGTTCGAGGATGCATGCCTAAGGTCAAATAATATCACTGATCAGAACACTGGTGAGTGGTTTCAGGCTGGGGAATTAAAAAGTTGTATCAAAGTGTCTTTATCAAATCTTATTATTAGGTTTATAGTAGACATGGAATAGGGATGTGTCTGATCTTGTAGTGGACATTGGAATATTTCTTCACATTGATTCACAAACACATTTTTCGGTAGGATTTCCTAGTTACCAGGGATATAGGATTGATGTTCTTTGTTTTTTTTCATAGTTTATATATTTATTAAAAAATAATATTTTTTATTTGATAATTTTATTTATGGTTTTGGATATTGGTCGATATTGGAAAGTAACATGTGTACATGTATCTTTTTTTGAAGATAAGATTCCTATGACATATGTTTACTTTTGTGAGATTAATATACCTAATGATAGAGAGTGTAACCATTTAATGTGTCTAAAACCACTTGTATGGAATTTTCCTAAATAACATGTTGGTGGAATTCTACTCAACTAGACCACAACATTCCCTCAGATAAAAATCTATGTGGATCTCATCATGGTATGTTCTTTGATTATGGCTATATAGTCACTTTATGCAAGGGATGTATAGTGACCCCTAGTGGGTTAGTGCCAGCATTGGATGCCTTAGAGATGGACCTCTTATTGGTGATTTTGATATTGGTTCAGTTACTTAAAGTGTCAACAACAACCTATATGGTGTTTTCTCATATAGATTATTAGTGGAATTAGAATTAATTGAACTATATTATGTTGGTTATTCTCAATAAAAGTGATTACAGGATAATGTCCATATATGCTTATGGATTTGACATCATCCTTGAGGGGGTAGTTTGGCATATTAATTTGGAGTGAGGATGGGTGTCTATGAATGGGTAGTTAATTTGGATTCTGATTCCTGATATGTATGTTTGAGAAACCTATAGTGGGTGTGTTATAATATTATATACCTTGAGGATGTTTCGGTTTTGGAAAGGCATTCTTTGGAATTCCAGTTTGGACATGGAATGATTTTCCCTAAGATGTTGGGAACCCATGTGAGGGTATATAAGGGAATGTGAGATGTCTTGGGATGAAAAGTACTTAGAGTGATTTTGGTAAAGAGATTTGATTCTACATCACAAGATTGATTATATTCATATTCTTGTCATTTTTGGTTGAAATACCCAATGAGATAGTAGATACCATAGATGGTAAGATCTAAGATGGATAGAGCATGATTAAATTATTTTTGGTTTTAAGAATAATGTGTAAGTGGTCGGTGATCACACGGTATACCCTGGTAGGGGTGAGATGTCGGGTTTTCTTGAAAAGTATGAATTAAGGTTCTTTTTCCTATATGATATTTACATGTAAGGGGTGCATGGTAAGTTTCTTAGGTGTATGATCCTACATTAAATGATGTGTGACTCATGGGATCATGAGTTGGATTGTGTGATTGGGTTGTATGGGAGCGTACACCCATTGGATTAAGATGATACATAGCAATATAGTGGGTAGGAACCTATGAGGGGTTCTTTGGAGGTAAATTGTTCCTTTAGTGGAGGAGAACGAGGGTTAATGTGACTTTTTAGTAAAAGTCATGATGTGTGAGGGAAAGTGCAAACATGTTATGCATGGTTCCCATTAGGTTACAGATAACTGAACGATCATATTTGGGCTGATGGTTTTGATGGGATGCTTATGGGCATGGTACCTAGGGTTTGATGAGAAGGGGTTGTGTCTTCCTATGATTAGAGGAGACATCAAATAATGATCAAAATATGATGGCATGGTCAATCCAAGATTGTTTCTTGGTAGAGGTTTTCAAGATGGGTGAGCATGGTTATGGAGGAGAGAAACATGTGGGATATGAGAGATTTTTTATCATTTCTCTAGAGTGGGAATGTAAGGAAATTCATATGGTGAATATATCTCCATTTTCCATTAGTGAATTTGACCCACATTTTAGTTGGAAATTCAATGGATTCCAAGGATGAAGTTCCTAGTGAGTTGGGGATGGGTCATTATTGATGTATTATAATGGAACTCAGGTTTGAGTGAGATAGAAACATTCAATGATTATGTGTTGTAATGGAAGAAGCATGGATTTTTGGAAAAAATGGGTGTTATGTATCAATAGAAAGAAAATGATGATACTCATCTAATGTGTAGCATCGTATTGATCTCTAGTGTATAACCCTCATGTTGTCAGTGTCATGTACTAGTAGAAAAATGGTCTTTAATGTTGGAATTTTAATGTCTGTTTTTAGAGACTGACATTAAAATAATTCTACATGAAATTTTGGAATTTTTTATTTAGTAACTTATGTTAAAATATCACTTTTAACATCACTTCTAGAAAAACTGACGTTAAAAGTCCTCATAGAATACTTTTAACATCGGTTTTTTATGAACTGAAGTTAAAAGACACTTTTGATGTCGGGTTTTCAAATAAATGATGGTAAAAATCATTACCAAGTTTTATATCATTTTCCAAGCTTCTATTTTACTAGTCTTGAAGATAAAATGAACTTACAGATCAAAAGTTATGGACATTGGAAGTTGGACATTATAATACTTTTAACATCGATGTTTTTCAGAAACCAGAAATTAAAAGTATCTTTTGATGTAAGTATTTTCAATTAAATAGTGTTATTTTTTTAACAAGATTTAGATAATTTATTAATATTCTATTTTACTGGTCATGGAGCTCAAATGGAGTTACATATCAAAATTTATTTCCTTCGAATGTTTGACTTCTCTAAGAATTATCATAGAGAAGTTCAACTTCTCACATCCATAAATTTTGATATCTAAGTCAATTTCTACTCCATGACCAGTAAAATTGAAGCTTGAAAAATTAGATACAACATGGTAATGATTTTTAACCTTAGTTATTTGAAAAACTGGCATCAAAGGTGACTTTTAACATTGATTACTGAAAAAACTGATGCAAAAATCTTCTATAAGGACTGTTAATATCTGTTTTCATGAATTGATGTTTAAAGAAGGATTTTAACATTGGTTACTAAATAAATGACTCTAAAAGTGTTTCGGAGATCCTTTAACATAATTTTTATAAAAAAAACAACATTATAACCTCAATACATGATGGTTTTTAACTTCAGTTATATATTTAACCAATGTTAAAAGTAAAATTTCAAATATACGAGATTAGTATTTCAATTTTTTTCAAAAAAAATGTTTCATTTTTTACAATCACACCCAAATTTTAATATAAAACCATTGAAAATATTTTATTTTTACTATATATAAATCCATATTCTCTTTCTTTTAACATTTTTTACTTCTTTGATTTAATCAAATTTTCAACACATCTTTAATTGATGATTTGAACAAGGTATATATCATAATTATGTAATTTCTTTATTATTATTTTCATTAATTGCTAAAATCTTGATAATTTTCCTTATAATGATGAATTATTCTTATGATCAAGTTATGAAGATAAAACATCTGGATGAGATTTACCAACCAAGGTGTGAAATTCATTATTGATTGTCGTTTTCATTGTTGCATTAGTTCTACCCTAAAAAAGAGAAATGATAGTAAAAAACATATCAATTTGAAATAAAATCCTAAAATCATTGAAATATGTTTGAATAATTAAGTTTTATTTTTTTCATTTGGTGTATGTAATTTTTATTCATGTTTTTCATGTTCTCTTTGAAACAAGTTGTATATATCAAAACATAGAGAAGTCCAACTTCCTGTAGCCATAACATTTGATACTCAAATATTTTTTACCTCCATTAACAATAAAATAAAATATTATAAATTGATCAAAAACTTGGTAAACATATTTAAAAATTTTTGTTTGAAAAAAAAAGATGTAAAAAATGACTTTTAACATCGGTTCCTAAAAAAATCCGACATTAAAAGTCTTATATGAAGTATTTTAGAAAATATTCTTAATTAAATGATGTTAAAATAAGTCTTTTAACATTATGTATTGAATAAATAACATTAAAATACTTCTATGAGGACCTTTAGAATCAATTTATATCGACAAAATATGTTAAAAACCATATGTAATCGGACTTTCGATGTCGTTTCTAAGAAAAATTGACGTCAAAAGCTAAACATTTTACTTTTTGATATCGGTTAATAAAAACCAATGTCAAAAGTCCCACTTTTAATGTTGGTGGATTAAACATTGATCAAAAACCAAATTTAAAAAAAACCAATGTTAAAGACCATTTTTCTAAGAGTGATTGATATTGTAAGATTAAATGGTGGATTATTGATATGGAATCGAGATGTTGATAAGAAAGAAGATATAATTTTAACCCATTACATGAAAAAAAACTAGATTTAGGGTTCATATATAGTGGTGGATGTATTTTAAGTGTTTTCATCAACCACATGATGGAGTTTGTGTGATCCAAGGGTGAGTCAAATCAATGATGAATTGGTGGTTGTTGTGAGAATATAATAGTTTGTTTGGTTGGCCGGTGATCCCCCCATATAATTTCATTAAGTGTTAGTTATGGACTACAATGTGGGTTTTCAGGTGGTTTTTCAATGCCTTTGGAAATTTAAGGCATCGAGATTAGGATATGTGATATCACGCCAGCGGTTGCAACTAAGTGTTTTCTAGAAAATCTAAACATAGGAGCACTAATTAGTATTTTTTCATGATATTGGTAGTGGTGAGATGGAAGCTACATTGACCGTTTTGATTGACCACTGGAAGTGCATTTTTGGTAAGCAGTTCATATGGCAAAGAGTACCATGGCTCAAAATCAAAATTTATGAGCAAAGTATTATAGAGGGGAGAACCATAATCCTAAGGATAGATCAATTAATGAAACTTTATTTTCTTAGAATATATAGGTTAGTTTTAATTTTGTAAAGTATTAGAAATAATGAAAAATGGGTAGCTCTAATTTTCATAAAAAATGTGCCCTAGTGTTGGGAGCTACACAATGGAAGCTAATTTGGCATTTGAAGATAGTATATGGATAATTAGTGATTAATTGAAAACTGAGGTATCTTAGGATCAACGGTTGAATGAACACTAAGGATTATCCAGTATGATATGTGTTATAGTGGATAGGTTGTAAAGACTCATGTCTTTACAAGTTGTGAAATTCGAACAAAAATTGAATTTTTTGTCCTGGAGTAAGGGATGATTTGGTAGTTGGGTTTGGATGTGAATTAGAAAGGCTGAAACAAATTGAGAAGATGTTTTAAGATATGAATTATAGAGAGGTATGTGTTTTTGGAGCTTAGGTGAATGTTGGAGTGAGGTCATGGTGACCCCCTTGCTCAATTTCGCTACAGGTGTCCCACTACATCATTACCCGTAGGATTCATGTCGTGATGGTATTAGGTAGTTTATTGGTCCCTCTTTTGGTGGTGGTTTCCCCATAACCCATAGGGGTCACTCTCTACTGGTACTAGTAAAGGGATTGTTCCTTCAACCTAGGGTGGTCCCACCATGACCCATATGTCATGATCAAGTTAGAAAAAGGAGTGTCGTGAAGCGATACTCATACTTTCGTTGTGACCCACCCATTCTATATTTTTTTAACATAGATATACCATGTTGGGTATATCAACCCTACAGTCTAATAATCAAATATTAAAACTCTAGATTATATAAATTGGAAAAATAGTTCATCTAGATGAACTCCCTCGACTGAGTGTACTAGAAGAAAGGAATCCCCACACCCTACTCACTATAAAAAGTTGATGCTCACACAAAACTCATGATAACTCACACCTTATACACATCCAAGTGAAAAATGATGAAGTAAGGGACACTATAAATTACATGGTTTGGAAAATGTGTCTTACATCCAAGGGAGAAACACTATTGCTTTTTTCCATTACAATCAGACACCACAGATATTATACTTAAACTAAAACATACATTCAATATGGATTAATTATATAAATTAAATCTTCGATAATTTTTAATTTCTATTCTGATTTTGGATCACTATTTATGAGGCCACCAATTACCTTTTATCAAAGTATCTAGTAGGTCATCGAGTTGTACTAGCCTCCTATAATTTTGAAGGTCCCTCTATTTAGAACAGTGACTGCTAATCTCTAATAGCCATCTAAAACTTGAATGCTTATCTTGGTGGACCTTCCAAGCTACAATTTTCCATTAACTTTTTCCCACTATGTTATCTAGAACATTTCCTGAGAACACTTCCATAAAACAATATTGATGTTCAATCCTTTTGTCATCCATCAAATAGATTTGTTGTTGATGCATGAACCACACAGATATTATATCATCCAACTCTCTATCATCTGGTAGAATAAAGTACACTTAAAATCCCAAAAATATTTCACTTTAATTATTATTTAGGGAGCCTTTGGAAAATATCTAATACTTTGGCGCAAATTACTCATCTATTTTTACATCAAACAATGTTATCGGTTCTTCATCCATTCCAAATATTCTGATTGAGGTGTAATGTTGCTTCATATTTTATTATACTAACACTTTGTTAAACATTTCTTCTATATTTTGGCTTCATGTTATATTTTTTAGCTCCATATCCATATCCACCAACATCTTCTAGATGAAGTAGAATTTCAGGTCAATATGCTTTTTCCATGCATGGAACACTGGATTTTGATCCAAGTGAACCACACTCTAAATATCACATAATAAAAATTTACCTTATAAAATTCAACTGAGCTCCTCCAGCAACCATATCAACCAAAAAATCGCATTCTCATTTTTTTGTAGCAACATAATATACATTTATTGTAGCCAAAGCGATGATCTATTGTATTCATGACATCCAACTATCCATTGTCCCTTTATAGGTAAAGGCAAATCTTTTTGTTCTCTTCTAGGTGTTTGAATCACCAAAAAATTATGAATCAACATATCCACACAATGAATCATATATTCCAAATTAAATGTCTTAACATTTTTTTCTTTAAAGTGCTGAATGATCCATTTCATAACCTCATAGTGTTTATTTCCCACACATGACATGAATCCTCTTATAAATCCCACAAAAAATAAAATTTATCATCATCTAAAAATAATCTCATACATAACTCTTTTGGTAATTGATACAAAAAACCCATTTTCCTTGTATATGAAGCCATCTCCTATTTGAGGTGACTACTTCTTAAAAAATGTATAGTATCTGAAAATGGATTTATGATTGGTTTGCATCCCGAAATTCCAAAACATTCAACAATATTGTACATATAGTCCCTCTGAAAATACAATTATGTACTAGACCTCGTACCTATCTTGATATTCATACCAAATTTCTTCTTACCTATCCAATAGTTTTCATCTTGAATATTATAGAAAAATATTACTTAATATTTTAAATCCTTTTATCATCTGGTCTAGCTAGCAATTTTTCATCCAAATATATAATAAATATGATGTAAGTATCATCATCCCATGCCTTTTGGTAGAAACAATGGAATGGGTTTCTCCATATTAATCCTTCATCCTCCAAAAATTCATTGAATTTATGATTCCATTATCTTAGTGATTTATTCAAACCATAATTAATTTTCTTTAGATTATAAAACAATATCTGGTTCCTATCATCGATGAAACCCATCAACTATTTCATGTAAATCTCTTCCTATAAATCACCATGAAGGAAGGTCATATTTATGGCCATCTATTCTAAGTACAAATTGGATGATCATAAAATGATCATAAACATCTAGATAATTTCATTCTTAACTACTGGTGAGAAAATATCCATGAAATAAATTGCTTCCTTTTATTTAAATCTCTTCAATATGATCGATACATTGAACCTATTCTCATAATCAACCTCTTATTTCAAATGGAAAACCCACTTATTTTCATGTTTATTTTCCCCCTATGGTAACTCAATCTACTCCCATGTTCCATTAAGATTCACATGATACATCTCTTTATTAATGGATGATTTCCACAGATCAGATTCACTGAGTGTGGGTAAATCATATAGTTTTTATGATTCTCCACTGTCTGTTTTTAAAGGAAATTTCATGTGATATCAAAACCATTGAACTAACTTTATAACCCATATTTATATTCCATTATGAACCTATTCCTTTTATCTGTTTAACTTTTCAATATCTGGTACTTTTTTCTGTAGATCTATCATCTAGTTCTCCCACTCAAGCTTCAATAACCCATCAAAGTTTTGGTACATCTTTCACTAGCCTCTCCACCAAACTATCAATGCTAACATCTAAATTCTCCAGAACATGTCTCTACCCAGTATTCTTACTTAAATCAACCTTAAATTCAACATTTTATTCCATTCATTCAAATTCTCTACATAAAAAGTTCTAAACCTTCCAAAAAAGCTTCTTATTAAATAGATTATCTCAACTCTGAATGACTTGTCTCCTATCATCATCCTATAGAAAAAAACAAAAAAATACATCCCCAAATCCAACAAGAAAACATGCCTTGAATTTTCTCAATAGGTTTTATATATCCTTAACATAAATGTGGAAATAAGATAGACTGGAAAAAATTATATATTTTTGACATGTAGATATTTACTAAACCATAACTCCTATGAATGTTCCTTCCCGACAACTAATATCAGACTCTTTTTGACTTGTTATATTGGTGTATTTACCACCTATTTCCAAATAATATTTGCAATTCAAGTGTAAAAATTCCTTCTTAGATCCTTCTCATCTAACTTTTGAATCATCCTTTCAAACACACTTTTTTTTATATTTTCTAGGAAAAATCATCTCTAGTTTGATCCCCTTATGTTGATAGAAGTTCTAGAAGTTTTGTTTGGTATATTCAACACTGTTTTCATACATTAATAGTTTTAGATTCCAACTGGATTCTCTCTCCACTATGGAATTCCAATGAATGAATTAATGAAATACATAATACTTTTTATTCAAAAAATAAACCATACCATCCTCATAGATACATCACTAAATGTCACAAAGTAGAGTGCCCCGTAATGATATCGGATAGGGGAAGGTCCCCAAAAATCTAAGTGAAACAGTTCCAATTTTTGAGATATGATATTTAATCTATTCAAATTTTAGGACAAACTTCTCTATTTTTATAGTATATAACTTTCACACTATTCGATGTTAGTATGATCAAGCTTCAGCATGACTTTAGCTGTTATAAACTTCATATTATTGTCACTAAGATTTTTGAGTCGATAATGCCACAAATTTAGACTATTGAACATTTTTTATTTGGAAAATACCACCCATAAAATATTTTGTTCAAATATAGGTTCCCATATTTTACTCCATGGGAAACCACCATGTAACCTCGAGTTATTTAATGACACGATAATTTATATCTTGAAAAAAACACAATGTTCAATAACTCAAATTTCACTTGAAACCTAATATAAACGAGTCCAAACATATTAGAAAATAATTAGTAATTAAAATGATAAGGTAATCATTTAAAATCATTACCTTTAGAATATAAAAACTTAAATGGGTTAATGTTGAAAAACGACATTTTAAATAAAAACAATTTTCTTTATATTTTTCAAAGGATATATTTGAAAATTTTATAATTTAAATTAAATTAAATTAATCTAATTTTTTAATTTATAATATTAAAATATACTTATTATTAAGTTTTTATCATTTTATAAAAAGGTTATTTTTAGTCAAATAATATAGGATTTATGGAAATTATAATTTCCATGATTTTATAACTATGTAAGCATAGCCTAAAAAATTTCTAACCCATTAAAGTAATAATATATGAAATTAAGGAATAAAATTACGTATTTTTTAATATTATTTTTAAATAGAAAACCTATGAAAACTTTATAATAACTACAGTAAAATGTTACTTTAATATATATTTGTGTCTTCTCTTTAAATCAATAATTTACAAGGTGAGGTTAAGATTTGGGTTAACATAGAATCCTCATTACTTTTATTAAATCTATAATAAATCAGTTTAATTATTTAAAATCAGAAAACATGATAATTTTTTCTTATATATATAATTAAAATCTTAATAGCATTGTTTTTCAAAAAAAAGTTTTACGCGTCTCAGTGTTTTTATTCTAAAATTAAATTTACACATCATTGGAAATTTTATTTGATAAAATGGTTTTAGAAATTGAAATAAAAATATTCAAATTAGGTATTAATTTTAATTTTAATACTTGTATTTAAAATTAATAACTAAGGTCAAAAATTAATTATCATGGTAAAAGTAAAAGGGGTGAATTGAGTTTAACCTTGTATAAAATTCCTAAAAAATTAAAAACATGCCTTGAATTGAATGTTTTATATTTTAATTGATAAATAAATGCTTCCAATATTATTTTTTCTATTTTTGATCCTTATGACCTTGAGCAGGGAATTCAATTATTGAAAAATGTAAATGTATTTCCAAAATTTCCCTTACTTTCACTTATAATAAAATGCCACTTGCACCCTTAAAATATAAACTTATCATTCGAATTTATCCTGGAAAACATTCTTTTTTAAACTCCCTATTACTCTATCCCATGAACATAATACCGTATTTAGGAATAATTATCCTATTCCCTTCAATTCAAAAGATGCTTCCAAGGAAAGATCAAGTCTCCAACATAAGTATTAGATCCTTATTGTGTTTTCTTCTTAATATTATTCATCCAAATCTATTATAACCATAATAATATGATTTAATTTATATCATTATTTTTACTTATATTTTTTCATATAAATTGTACAAACCTTATTTATTCATTTACATCCATGTATAAAAATAAATAATTCCAATCATGTGTATGTGCGAACTACCTCCTCCATGAACAACATGTTTTATTTTTCACCATCACATTTCGTGGATGGTAAAAAAGGGTTATTTAATAATATAATATAAAATTTATAAATTTTTTAATGATTATTATTTTATTTTATATTTTCTTTCCTTTTTACAAAAATGGGAACTTTGTGTGTATGTACGTGTGTACTACTTCCTCCATGGGAAGATGTTTCTCTTTCATTTTCTATATCAACTAACATTAATATAATTGAAAATGAATTTAATGTATACAAAAGGTAATTTAATAAACTATGAACATTCATGAATGATAATATTATACATTACATAAGTAATATTAGCAATAAATGGTTATAATAGATTTAATCGTGAAAAGTAAAAATTAATGAAACTTTTCTAAATTGAGACCATTCATGGAAATCCTTTTAATTTTTAAACATTATGTGATAAATAAATATTTAATTTCATAATAATATTAAATTTTTGATATTATGAAACTATTTTACAACACTTTTTACCTTAGTAAACATATCATGAAAGTTTCTAAGGAATTTGACTAAACAATTTCAAGTAATGACCATAAGAAGAAATTGTGTAATAAATTAGTGAAAAAATGATAGATAAACCTTATATAATTAAATATAGAGAGATAAGGTTATTATGATAGTTTTTAATTAACCTAATTTTAATATCTAAGAGATTAATTGTAAGTGTATATCACTTCTGGGCACAAGGTAAGGGTTTCATCTCAAATCTATCTTCTTTGAGACACATGTTCTTTTATGAACCTAATTTAATTTAAATAGAGTATATACTATCAAATGGATATATAATATCATGAATTATCCTTATACACTATATTTTAACATAAAATTCAATATCTATTTATTTTAAGAGGTTTTTATTAGAATGTATTCTAATTCATAAGGGTTTTTATATCAATTTTTCTTCATTGAGACATGTTTTAATGTTATACATCAATTTATTATTTCTATAGTGTATATACTACAAAAGAATTTATTGTGGTATAATCCATGATTTAATGGATGGGATTTAAATAACCTTATTATTTTAATGATTCCATTATCTTTCGACTCAAAAAATTACTAAAGCCATAAGGGTATTTCATAAATAAATATTATTTATTGAGTTATAATTTCATTCCATGAATTACCTCTTAAATTTAATGTAGTATAACCTATTTATATATTTTTAGATCACACTTTGATTCATATCTTTCTTATTGAGTTATAATCCTTTTTGAAAATTAAATTATGTTAAGAATAAATCTTATCCATTTAAACAACAGTGCATCCCTCCTTGTCCATAATTTCTCATCCCATCGATGTTCCCCCTTTTAAATATAAACCTAATTAAGTGTTATCTAATGTGAAATTCATATTTATCATATTATCTTTTTTTTATGATGTGGGGTTTCAGAAAAGATGATTTAAAACATAAAAAGGGATCTTTTATACCTCCTTTAGGACTTTCTAATTACAAATTCCATTTATTTTTATCCATTTTTTTCCATACTCATCTCATTTATCTCATACATTTATGGATATAGGTTCTTTATATATATAAATAGTTATATATATTTTTACTTTCTTGGTTTATATAGTTTTTTAGTTCCCTTTGAAATTATCACTTTCAAGTAAACCCAGTTTAAGGGAGCTTTCCTATTTTTGATCTCATGTCAAGAATCATACCTATAAAATATTTTTAAACCAATAATATATTATAAAAACCTTAAATATTACCTCTTGGTTCAATTATTTTTTTATGGAAAATGATATTATCTTTTTTTCTCTAAAAATATCCTTTACTTATTTCTGAAAGATTCATCCAATTGGATCACCTTCATTCTTTATTAACTGGATATTTCTTATTAATTTTTTATATTGTAACTCCATGTTCAAGACCTAAGTTACTTTTTCAATTAGAAATGTTCAATTTTTTTTAACTAATTCTTCTCTAGAAAATAAATTTGATATATCATTCAGTTATTCCTTAGGAAAATATTGTGAAGCCTTATTTTTTCTCAATGGTTATATCATTCTTATGATTCATGAATAGTTTCTATTTCCTTTTTTGGAACACATAATAATATAAATTTTATGATTATGTTTAGCCTATGTTGTGATGGTTGGATCCATTATATACTTATAATGTATTAAATAATGTTAATGTCTTATGAGATATCATGTATGGTTCATGGGAGATTAACCTAAGAATACTATGTATAGTGAATGGGTGGTTATCCTAAGTATAAAATGTTATGATGGAGGTTAGCCTAAGTTTTAATTTCCTGAATTTTCAATGGAATTTTTTTTGGAAAATTATATGGGATTATTTTTGAGACCAGGCATTGAGACGAAACATGATTATAAGGATCGGGGTGCCCAAAATAAATGTTAGAACTATTTTTAAGTTTATTAAAAATAGTTTTCATGCTCTATTTTAGTAACATTTAAACGAGTGCTCAGATATGAAATGTAAGAGCACTGTTGTGTTTAGAATAGCGGGTTTTGCTTAGGTAGGACCTAACCTCGACCGGTGTGGATCGACTACGGAAAATATTTTTTGGACATTTTAAAGGAAAATAAAATAAACTTATAAAAAGTTTATTTTAACATTTAATAGTGACAAAAAAACATGACTAAACAACTATTTCTTTTCATAATTGAAACAATGTGGAAACGCTACAACTCATTGAAACAGTGACACTGAAACACATTTCATCATTTAATAACTTGGTAGGGATACGAGATCAGATTCACAAACCCTATAAGATCCAGCAAAAAAAATAAAACAAGTTAGAAAATCCTATCATTGGCGAGTGATGAATGATGATAGGTTGACAATTAGATTCAAAACGAGCATTGACTAATTGATGAAAAATTAATGCAGGACTCATGCTTCTTTAGTTAACGATCCAATCACTGAGGTAGGGGGTTTATTTTCTGTGTGAATTCTTTCTCCATTCCTAAGTTTAACAATTAATGTGGACCAACCCATAAACAGGTTGATCCGCAATTTGATCGTTCTTACAGGATGGTTAAAATTACAGGATTAAAGGGAATAGAACTTGGTGATTATTCTTCTCGTGTTATTCAGTGATCCTGCTGACATGAAAAAAACAAGGATAATGAATAAGGATAAGGTATGTTATAGATGGCTTTCTTGGTGATTTTATTATCCATGTTCTTGTGTTCTTCACCAATGGACTCTCGTGGTCTCGTCAGGATTTTTTGGGAGTTTCTAAATGCGACCGGACCCCTAGAGTGATTTAAAGATGATCTTTATCCCATGAAATTGAAGACAATGACCCAAGAATCATGAAGGTTTTCTCGGTTTGAAAAATGGTCCAAACACAACGACGGTGGTAGCCTACAGAAGGGGAGTTGGCAGCGGTGGCTGCACGACCACCTGGCAAGAAGAACCCACAGTAACCATTATGGGCGATGGACAGGAGCCACTGGAAGGCAGCTACCTGCATTCCACGGTGAACGTGGCATGAAACCACATTACACAACTGAGGGGTCGTGGTCCAACTAGACCATGGTAACGAGACCCTAAAAAACCACCATGGGATGGTTCATGTTGTAGCTGACCATGATGAACGTGGAGGTCGATTGTGTTGAACGCGAAAGTCGGCCGTGATGATCAGGTGGGGACACAACACCTGTTACGTCCTGGGTGAACTAATCAGCCCACTTCAATGAGAAAAGATAGAGATGGCGGACCGGACTGACAGCGGGTCAGGCCAGCAGCAGGCCAAAACCAAGGGTTTGGGTTGGACCTGGCAGGTCAAACCCAGCAGGTCGGGTCACGCGGGACCTGAGTCGATCTAACCAGGTCGGACCAGACCCAGACCCAATCAACCCCATTTTACTAAAATACACATAACTCTCAAACTGTGTGCCTGTTTGATGAGATGTTTGAAGCATTGGAACCCTCATGAAAATATGGTCCTTTTGAGATAGTCTAAGTGAGTTTCTATGGAATATGGAATACGGATTATTGGCTCAAGGGTTAGGTTCTCCTAGAACAAGAGTGCTAAGGATGAAATGTTGTGGCTAGATGTGACCTAGAAGTTATGTGATTACCTAGACTACATGTCTTACCTAGACTATGTGTCTTATCTAGATTTTTTGTCTTATCAAGAATGAGTTGCTACTCCCCTATCCCACTAGGGTGTGGGTCCCCTAGTCTTTAACGACACTCTATGTGTTACCTACACTGTGTGTGTTACCAACACTCCATGTGTTAGCTATACTCCATGTGTTACCTATACTCTGTGTGTTACAAACACTATGTGTGTTACCTACACTCTGTGTGTTACCAAGGCTATGTGTGTTACTACTTTAGGGTACTTCGGATTCTTATGACAATACTATTTACATACCATAGACTTATAGTTAGTGTGAGCTAACTCTAGTGACTCTATCGATTATACTTCTTAGAGGCTACACTTCATGTATATCTTTGGTAGTCTACTTGGTGTATTTATTAGTGAGATTCTTTGTGGTATACTTAGTGTTATTCCATGTGGTTTACTTTGTGTTATTCCTCTGTGGTTTGGGGTCCCTACTGAGTATTGTTTTACTCACCCCTGCGCAGGCTTCGCCCACACATTTCATGTCATGTGTAGATGATCGACAAACTTGAAAAATTCCTTGGTGGGATAGAGATAAGGGTTCTTCGGGGTGACCCGATGGACATGTTACACTTCAGTGACATTCAGACAACTTATTGTACCTACCCTTTAGTAGGGTTTTCTATAGATGAGATTTAGGAGCTTATACATTCCTTTTTAGTTGGGCTTGTATTTTGGCCTTTTTTTAGTTTTGTAGCTTACTTTTAGTGTGTTTTCTTAGTGGTTTTTATCTATTTTTACTTAGTGTTTTTAGTTTCATCTTTTTCTTGAGGACGGGTGCATGCGTACAGGTACTTAGAAAAATGCCTTCCACTTATTGGATATACCTACTCAGTGCTAGTTGCCAACCCCTGGCCTATGGGAGGTGGGATTGGGGTAGTTACGGTATGGGCCTTGGGGGAAGGGTCATGATAGAGTGGTATCAGAGCACGGTCAGTTTTACTCTTGTTTTGGGGAAATAATGTTAAGTGTTTCGAGTTCGGATTTCAGGCCTAGGAACCCAGTTTTGGTGCAACGACCAATGTATCCATACACCAGGACCATGAATTATGCTTTCCGACTTGGTACATGAAAACACTATCTGCATGGGAAATTAATAGTTCATGCATCATTTAGGAATTGAGTGTGTTCTCATGTCCTTCTCGAGTCAGAGTCAGCTCACCAGGTATACTCTATTGACCATGGTACATATTTTTCATTTTTAGGATTCTTCTATACAGGCAACCAGCCAGGGTTCTAGGTAATGACCATGAGTATGGTCCATCGAGTGATAAGGAATTGGTATAGGGATTGTTTCCAGATATATAACCTCCCATTGTTGTACAAGCGATACCACCACCCAATGAGTAGCAGTTCCTACTGACATTACCAGTAGAGGATGCATATAGGCTTAGTGCATTACATGAGTTCTAGAGATAGATAACTCTCAGGTTATGATGTGAGATGGATCCTCGGGTAGCTAAGGACTAGTTGGAAGTGATGATACGAGTCTTCTACTTAGTGAGGATGCCTCCCGAACAGATAACAATCCTAGCCACGAGCCTTCTTCAGGGCTCAGTGGGGAGATGGTGGAACCTGATGACTCAGACACATGATAAGGAAACTCTATCCTGGGGAGACTTCGAGTGTCTCTTCAAGGATCATTTCTTTCCAAAAATATTATTCTTTGTGTATATATAAGAGATACTATACCTACAGTAGGGAAGCTAGTCAGTAGTAGAGTACTCAGCGAGATTCATAGTTCTTTCTCGATACTCCATAGACATGGTGTAAGACCTACTATTCAGGGCCCAAACCTTTAATAAAGGGATACACTAAGAAATTAGTGTGTCAATAATATCCCTTAGCATTTTAACACATGCTGGGGTGCTGGAGTAGGCTCTACTAGTGGAGAGATTTTCTGTAGAGCAGGCACCGGTGGTGGGAAATACCACCGAGTTTCAGGCAGCTGGGTCATTGGTAGCAGGTAGCTGATAGGTAATGTAGGGACCCAAGTGGGTCAAGTAGTCCTGGTGATGACCCTAAGAAACAGGGTCAGTGGTGCGAGCCTCCCAGGTAAGAGTGAGTTGGAGAAAGGACAGACTGTGTTACTCGTGCGGCGATCGATGACATATGCCTAGATATTGTCTGAACAGCCGTACAACCGGCTAGAAGATGGTTGAGGGACTGTCGAGGCAGTGACAGAGGTAGAAAAAGGGTGGCCCTCTAGAAGGTGGACATGGAATAGGAGTTGGATGATTGGCAGGAGGTGGAAATAGGTTTGAGGTACCACCACCACCACCCCCAGGTGGTCCACCCTAAGATTAGGGAGCTAATGGATTGGGTCGAGGCCACCTTCAAGTGATGGAGGATTACAATACCGAGACGTCTGAGATGATTATAGGTTCAGTATGTGTCTTTTTTACCCTAGATATAGTTTTTATAAACATGGGTTCCAGTCACTCTTTTTTCGCCACGACCCTTGTTCGAGACATGGAGATTCAAGTGGAACTGTTGACTTAATCCCTACGCTTAGAGACTCATATGGTAGGAGACTCGATGATCACACACTAGTGACAACAATGTGCCCTTACTCTTGTGGGTGTGAGTTTGGGTTGGGATCTCTTACTGGTAGTGTCGATTCCTTGCGACATTATTCTGTATATGGACTGGTTATCCACAGTTCATACTCATATTGACTATTTTAGGTGCACAGTGTGGTTTTTCCATGGAGATAGAAGTAGGTTTTCCATTTTTGGTGAAAGGGAGACACAAGAAGCGTAATATGGACTCACATGTATGAGGTTAAAACTGATCACACATCAGTTATCTAGAATAAACCTCAGTGCAATGGATGAGATGAGTCCTCAGTTTCTTGTAGTGGTAGAAAAGTACGAGAAAATATTTACAGAAGATGTTTCAGGACTACCTCCTTGTAGGTAGGTAGACTTCTACATTGACCTGTACCCCGGTAAGAAACTGATATCTACACTAGAATATCAGATGGCTCCCATAGAGCTTCGTGAATTGAGGGTACATTTAGAGGACTTGCAGAGGAAGATCTTTATGAGACCCAGTGTTTCACCATGGGTAGCCCCAGTATTGTTTTCCATGAAGGAAAATGGAAGCTTGAGGTTATGTGTTGACTTCTGGTGCCTAAAAAAAGTTACTGTGAAGAAAAAATGTCATCTACCAAGGATTGATGACAATTTAAATTATCTGAAGGTAGCAAGATGGTTCTTGAAGATAGACCTTAGATTAGTCTATCATCAACTTCAGGTGTGGGATGAGGACATTCTGATGATGGATTTCAGATGTCTCTATGACCACTATGAGTACATAGTAATTATTTTTACCATGAATAATTCCCCATTAGTGTTCATGGGAATCATGAACATGATCTTCTAACCCTACATAGACCAGTTTGTAGTGGTCTTTATTGATGACATCCTAGTGTACTCAGCATCTGAGGAGGAGAATGTTATACACTTAAGGATGGTCCTGGACTTACTCCGAGAGAGCCTACTTTATAGGAAGATATCAAATTGTTAGTTCTAGATATGAGAGGTCCACTTTCTAGAGAACATCATCTCAGAGGATGGAGTTATAGTAGATTCAAATAATACAGAGGCAGTGATTTCTTGGGATCTACCCAAGAACATTAGCAAGGTGTAGAGTTTTTCTTGGGTTTGATGGGTACCATCAAAGGTTTGTACCCAACTTTTCTAGATTAGAATCATCCATGAAAGACTTTATGATAAAGGGAAAATATTTCATATGGAAAAAGAAGTTCTAGGAGATCTTTTATAAACTGAGATAGATTTTGATGAGAACTCCCATCCTAAGATTACTAGAGGTGGGTGTCGAGTACGTTGTGTTCTATGACGCATCAGGAACTGGAAATGGATGTTTCTTAATGTATGGGAAAGTGGTTATTGCCAAAGATTCACAGTAGTTGAGACCACATGACCATAACTACGCAAACCATGATCTGGAGTTGGGTTCAGTAGTTTTCTCATTGAATATGTTGTGACACTACCTTATGGGTGAGTGTTTTATCATCTACTCAGATCACAAAATTCTCAGATATATATTTTCTCATAAGGATCTAAACCCGAGACAATGAAGTTTTCTACAGTTCCTCTAGGACTATGAATTTGAGATAGTCTATACTCCTGGGAAGGGTAATGTGGTGGCAGATTCTCTTAATCATAGATTGAGTTCACAGCTACTAAATGATACCATAGAGTAGTTGGCATCACATAAAATATCCTTTGTGGATGGAGATGAAACAACTCATCTCCAGTCGATGGTGGTTTCCCCTCCAATCTTATAGCACGTGTAGGAGGTATAACATAGACATGCCATCTATGAGACTACATGTGCTCAGATGTCCATAGGGTATGCTCTTATGGATATTTGAAAGGTGGGGAGCATGTCATCCTTTTCAGAGGACATACAGTTGTACCAGTGATGTTACTAGAGGAGGTGTTGAGGGAGTTCCATATATCCCATTTGGTAGTACATCCAGGTGTGGAAAAGATGTACTGGGACCTCTGACATCGGTTTTGGTGGTTTAGGATGATGAAGGTAGTGGAAGAGTTTGTTTCAAGATGCCTCACTTTCCAGAAAGTGAAGTTTGAGCACCAGGTTTCAGTGGGTTTGACTGAACCCCTTGAGGTTCCAGATTTAAAGTGGGATGGAATATTTATGGACTTCATTATGGGTTTACCAAGTACTTACAAGGGGAATTATACCATTTGGGTGATCGTTTAATGACTCACTATGTCGGACCAATTCCTAGAGATTCGGGAGCAGCGTCCCATAGAGAGCTTAGGAATCCTCTACATAGATGAGATAGTTCGACTCTATGGAGTTCCATCAATGATAATCTCAAATTGAGATGCACTCTTTACATCCCAATTGTGGAAGGGATTGTAGGAGGTGTTTGGGACTCAGCTGTGCTTGAGAACAACTTTCCACCCATAGACAGACGACTAGATGGAGTAGACCATTCAAGTCCTAGAGGATATGCTACATGCTTGCATCCATGATTTTGGTTGTAGTTGGGAGGATCACCTACCCCTGGTGGAGTTTGTTTACAAAAATAGATACCACTCTACTATTAGTATGGCACCGTTTGAGGCCTTGTATGGGTGACCGTGTAGGTCACCACTTTGCTGAACTAACCTCGGAGAGTCAACACTCATGGTCTCGAAGTTGGTACAGGATACCATGGAGAAGTTTCAGTTCATCCAAGAGTTGATAAAGATAATAAAGATCCATTATAAATCATATGTTGATAGGTGAAAAATACCCTTGGAGTTCGAGGAGGGAGTCATGTGTTCCTTTGGGTATCTCCTCAATGTAGGATATAGATATTCAGTTGGGGCGTCAAGTTATCTCCAAGGTCCATCAGACCTTTTCTGATACTACATAGAGTGGGATAGGTGGCGTAATTCTTGGATCTACCTACATAGTTAGAGTGGGTTCATGACATCTTTCATGTATTCTAGTTGAGGAGATACGTACATGACCCATCAAACATCATTGACTAGGGTGAGATGGACATTGACGATGAGGAAACTTTTGAGGAGGGTGGAGATTGAGGATAAATAGGAGAGGATCCTTTTTGGATGGTTTATTCCTTTGGTGATCATTCGGTGGCAGCACAAGAATCTCCAAGATATCACATGGGAGTAGGAGGCTCAGATTCATGTTCAGTATCCCCATTTATTTTTTTATACTTTTTTTTGGATTTCGAGGACATAAATCCCTAAGGTGGGGATATTTTAATGTCCCTAATTTTCCATTAATTTTTTTTTAAAATTATATGGGATTGTTTTATAGACTAGGTGATGATACGACATGTGATTCCAAGGCCTGGGTCTCTCAAAATAAATGTTTGAACTATTTTTAAGTTTATTAAAAATAGCACACATGCTTGGTTTTATTAAATTTTAAACGAGCTCTTGGATTTGAAATTTGAGGGCATCATTGTGTTTATAGCAGTGGGGTTTGCTTAAGAAGACCTAACTTTAACTAGTATGAGTCGGCCGTGGAAAATATTTTTTGGAAGATTTAAAGGAAAATAAAATAATCATAGAAAAAATTTATTTTAACATTTAACAGCGACACAGTGGCACTGCGACGCCAAGACTAAGAAGCTATTTCCTTTCATAAATGAAACAACGTGGAAATGCTGAAAATCAGAGAAATAATGAAACCGAAATTTTTTTCTTTTTTTAATAGCTTGGTAGAGATATGAGATCAGATTCCTGATACTTAGAGGCTCTAAAAAAAGAAAACACATTGGAAAATCCTCTCATAGAGGAATGACGAACGATTACAAATCGACGATCAAATTCTGAATAGGAATTGACGGATTGACGAACGACAAATGAAGGACTCACGATTCATCAGTGACTGATCCAATCCTTGAGGTAGGGGGTTTATTTTCTGAGTGAATTCTTTCTTTGTTCTTATGTTTAATGATGAATGTGGACCAACCCACAAACATGTTGATCTATGGTTTGATCATTCTTACAGAATGAATAAAAATTCATGATGAAAGGGAATATATCTTGGTGATTATTCTTCTAGTGTTATTTTGTGATCCTTCTGGCATGAATGGACCAAGGCTAATGAAAAAGTACAAGGTCCATTCTAAAGGGTGTTCTTGGTTCTTTTACTATACCCGTTCTGGAATTCTTCACTGAGTGACCCCTGTGGTTACATGGGCTTTTTTGGGAGGTTTCTAACATGATCGGACCCCTGTAGGGACAACAAGATGATCTTGAGCCCATAGAAGTAAAGACAGTGACCTAAGTATCATGAAGGTTTTCCCAATTTGAAAAATGAGCCACGATAATGACAGTGGTGGCCCGCAGAAGGGGAGCCACCAGTGGTGGAGCATGGAAGCGTGACCACAGGGCGGGAGGAACCCGCTGCAACTGCCAGGGGCGGAAGATAGGGGCCACCAGTAGGAAGCCACCTATGGGCCTTGGCATACATGACACAAAGCCACAACACGTGGATGAGGGAATGTGATCCAGCTAGATCATGGTAGAGGGACCCTGAAAAAACATCCACGGGTCATTTCATGCGATGACTGATCGTGTTGAATGTGGCGGTCAGTTGCATTGACCAGGTGGGGATGCGACACTCGCTGCGTCCTGGCCAAACGAACCGTCCGACTTTAGTGGGTTGGGTTGGAGAAAGCGGACCGGGCTGACATCAGGCCAGGCACAATGGGGGTGGGCCAGACCCAGCAGGTCAGGTCAGACCCAGCGCGTCGGATCAGACATGGAGGGGAGGTTTAGGCAGGTCCTGGGTCGGGTCGGTATGGCCAGGTCGAACCGGGCCTGGACCCAATCGTCCCCTTTTTACTTAAATGCCCATAACTCTCAAACAGTGTGTACGTTTGATGAGACATTTGCGATGATGGGACCCTCATGATGAGGTGTCCCTTTAAGATACTCTATGTTAATTTCCATGGAAGTTGGTGTATGACCTATTGGCTCAAGGAGTAGGTGATCCTAGAATGAGCATGCTAAGGATGAAATCCTATGACTTGTTGTGACCTAGAAACTATGTGATTACCTAGACTGTGTGTCTTACCTAGACTATGTTTCTTATCTAGACTTTGTGTCTTACCAATACTGATTTGGTACTCCCATTTCCCACCAGGGTGCAGGCCCCCAAGTCTTTTATTACACTCGTTTTTTTACCTACACTGCATGTGTTACCAACAATCCGTGTGTTATCTACACTCTGTGTGTTACCTATACTCCTTGTGCTGTTGACACTCTGTGTGTTACCTACACTCCGTGTGTTACCAACACTCTGTGTGTTACTACTTGAGGGTGTTGTGGATTCTTATGACAATAATGGTTATGTACCATAGACCTATACTTGGTGTGATCTGACTCTAGTGACTCTCTTTATTATACTTCTTAGAGATTACACTTCATGTACCTCTTTAGTAGTCTACTTAGTGTATTTATTAGTGATTTTCTTTATGGTATACTTCATGTGATTCATTGTGGTTTACTTTTTGTAATTCCTTTTTCGTTTGGGGTCACTACTGAGTATTGTTTCACTCACCCATTCACAGTCTTCGCTCACACATGTCATGTCCTATGAAGATGATCAGCAGCCTTGATAGATTCTTTGGTCGTCCGAGATAGGGGTGCTTTAGGGTGACCCGATGGACATGGTACGCTTCAACTGCATTTAGATAGATTATTGTACCTACCATTTAGGTAGGGTTTTCTGCATATGAGATCCAGGAGCTTGTACTTTCCTTTTTAGTTGGACTTGTATTTTGGCTCCTTATTCTTTCATTTTTTTAAATTACTCTGAGTATATTTACATAGTGGTTTGCATCCATGTTTTCTTAGTGTTTTCAGTTTCATATTTTTCTTGGAGACGAGTTTGTGCATACAAGTACTTGGGAAAATTCCTCCAACTTGTGGGATATACCCACTCAGTGCTAGTCTCCAGCCCTTTCCCTATGGGATGTAGGCTTGGGTTAGTCACAGCATGGGCCCCATGGGATAGTTCAGAACATAAGTTTTTATGGTTGGGTTTTTTATAGCTTTGAAATTCATTGTATAATGTTAATGTCTCATGATATTTCATGTATGGTGCACAAGTGGTTAGCCTAAGCACATTGTATATAGTGCATAGGTGGTTAGCCTAAGCACACTATTATGATGGCGATTAGCCAGAGCATATGATAATTATAAGGGAAGTTATACTATAACATGTTTTTCTAGTGGTTATCCTTGACATATGATTATGATTTAATGATTTATGATGTTTCCACATTCTTATGACTCCGTTATATAATTCTTTCATTTACTTATTCCATGTTTTTATGCTTATGATCATTCACTTTATGATATCATGTTATGCCTCATTAATTATATCTATTTTCTCACCATCATGCTATAATTTTATTATTCCATTATAGATCCTAGGAGATCACCCCTTATTATGTTTTCCCATCCCTAGTTTATGAATATGTGTATAGCTTATGAGATATCTAGAAGAGTTTTATTAAGGTAATATTATGGAGAAAACTTTTCAAGTGTGTAAATTAGGTGTTTATTTATCTAGTATCCAGAGACACTAATCCTTTTTATTCTTGGGTTATGTAATAATATTGTGAAATGTAATGTTTAAGTTGTAAAAATAGTGTAAATAAAGTCTAGTATAGTGTGATTTTATATAATTTACTTTCCAAACTCCATTGAAGAATCTAGTTCCATGGAATTCCTCGTTAAGTTTCTCTACAAAAAATAAGTTCTTTTATAGCCCCATGATATTTCTAACTTATTCTTTTCTCAAGAAACTCTAATTATTCATTGATACATTTAAATATATTCTTTCCATGATATCAATAGATTTTTTTTCTTCCAAATACACCTTTATAAAATATTTATACATATAGTTCATCATTAATCCTTGCTCTCTCATATAATGGAATCATGCTTCCGAGTTAATCACCCATGAATCCAATGGAATATTGATAATGAGAAAAAATGTGTTGTTACCCTCAGTTTTACTTATAGAATTTAAACTTCTAAAAGTTTATACCCTTCCCAAGTTTCCTTTGTGACTCAAAAAATCCTTCTTTAAGTTTCCTTTCTTCACATAACTCTAATATGTAGGACCAAGACCAATCAAATTTTACTGGATTCTTTCTTAAGATCTATAACCTGATTATTTCTTATGATTTCTTATCTTGTGTAACCATCCTCATCTATATTAATTAAGAGCATTACCAGATAGTGCCTAGACTTACCTCTTCTAGAGTTCTTCATTAAGGGTCAAATTTTACACATCCTAAAATACTAAATTGGTTTTCCTAAATAAATTATTCATTGTTTCTTCCATCACATCCCATGACTCCATAAATGATGTAACCATAAAAAGTTCTCAAACATCAATCATGAACTCCACCTTTATAGATTTGATCTACCCTTTGATCATATTGAAGTCTTCTACATTATTTTTTTCTAGTCTCTATTTTGATAACCTCATACTGAATAACCTCCACATAGGTTTCTCATACATATTTTTCCAGGATTTCATGAGAATAACTATAGTCTTAACTTCCTATATATTAAAGGAAATATTTCATATTAGTGAAATACTCACCAATAATAGTTTATTGTGATATAATAATTCCCATTCTACCATTTCTATTTTATATGAATGAACTCTATTCAATGGAACATCCATGTTATTTTTGAATTAGATATTCCTCCATCTATATTCTATAGATCCCAAAATATGTTCCATAAAACTTATGGACATGGACCTTAACTTCACATGATTCCATAACTCATACCAATATGAAACCCCCAATAAAAGTTAACTAACGTCAAAGAAAGAGTTCAAAAAACTTGATCTTACTTTGAGTGTGATTAAAGTAAGCAAACAAACACAATCTCTAATACCACTTTTTGGGGATCCTAGAACTGTTGTATGATAAATGAATTCCAAAACTCTAGATGATATATAGAAGAAAATATGTTATCAAAATTTAATCCCTTGGCTAAGTGTACCAAAATATAAGAATAATCACACCCCACTAACCACACAAAGTCATTCCTCACACAACACTAAAGAGAACTCACACCTTACACAAATTCAAGAGAAAAATGAAGAAGGATGCAATAAATTATGTGGTTTGAAAAATGTGTCCTAAATCCATGGGATAAACACAAAATTTTCCCATTACAATAATAATTCACACAAATTACACATCAACCAACAAAACTACCTAGTATGGATTAATTATAAGAATTAACTCTTTTGTAATTTTGGATCACTTTTCTGATTCTAGATTACTATGCATGAGGTACCCATATATATTTTATATAATTATCCTTACAGTCATCTATTGGAACAAACCACCTAAATTTATGGAGGTACCTCCATTTATAATAGTTACTTTAAATCTCTAATAGCTCTAAGAACCTTGAGCACTTTTCCCAATAAGCTTTCTAAGCTATAATTTTCTAGTAGAATTGTTCACTGTATTGTCTAGACCATTTAATAAGAAAAATTATATCAATAAATATCTATGTATGATCATTATTTCATAAGTTTAATATATTCAATGTCTCTTCCTAAACCACATATATTTTATATCATTCGACACTCTATCATCCAAGCATCTTCATCTGATATACTGAAGAAAACATCACTTCCCAATAGACCCATTATTTCTATGTCACCCCTCCATAAGTTCATTTTTGGGTCAAGTGGAACTTGTGGGAGGGATATTTAGCTAGATCCTCCCCCTATTATTTCCCCATCTTATCCCTCGTGGAGGGGGTTATATTTTTTGTGTTTCCATAGAGATTCAAGGTGAGTCACTTCTTCCTCCTTCCTTCATTATTGTTTCTCTATATAGCTCACTAAAATGGATGTCTATGGACTAGGGGTTATCCAAAATTCCACTAGATCATGGAGGAATTGGGTGTGGGTGGTATAGATTTTACTATGTGTAGATAAAGGAAGTCTTGTAATGATGAGCGCAGATCATTTCTCAACATTTGGTTGAAGTTATGTCACCCTATAAATTTTTTTATGTTTTTTTATAAAATTGGTTGGAAATTGACATTTATATAGTGATGATTGACAAGGATTTTGTTTGTAGATGTATTAGTATCATAATAAGATAATTTATAATGCTATTTCAGGAGGTCTTGGTGATGAATCATTCTCTGGTAATATTTTAGGAAATATTTCCTCTTTGAATTAAATTTAACAAATAATTATGAATGGTGATAATTAACTATGTTGGTTGTGATGTATTTATATTGGATCTAGGGTGGTGATACAATTCATGGATGGGACTCAGTGAGGGTGCTCAATCTTAATCAAAGACAATAACTCAATATGATATGCATGTTGTTATGTAGTATGAAATAGGTGGCCTATGCGTTTTAGACCATCAATATTTAATTAAATATCTTTTATTTAAAAAAAACAATTATAGATAGAAAATAAGTTTTTAGTTCCATGACGGTATAATGAGCACAAGTTGATGCTTTGGATGTTGATTTCAGGTGGATTGATCATAAATGTGATCTTTGAGAAACATGGAACCTGGAGGTTTATAAAAGGAATAAAATTAAGGAGACATGGTAAACCTTGGTATAGGTTCCACCATTCCTCTCCATATGATAGAGAGTGATATAATATAATAGTTTTCCAATAGATATTTCATATAGAACCATGAGATATCTTATATCCTCTTTGCTATGTGAGAAGGTTTGTGTATCCATGGAGAGATACCTTATAACCTTCAAACTAGTTTTATAAGAGAGTGGGGTGAATGTTTATCCCCCAAAAGTATATGAGTACCTGGGTGAGTCTTCCCAAGGTAGAAATATAGAAATATTTGGGGAGAGTGGACCAACCAAATTTCCCTTAGAAGGGTGATGGGATTAAGGTCACCCATCTAGTGTGGTGAGGTATGTCATTACCTATGACATCGATTTGTCCATGATGTAATTAAAAAAAATTCAAGGGATGTTCTTCCCCATAAGGGACCACATTTGGACCTAGGGTTTGGATATATAGAGGGATATAACATGGGGTGTTTGGACTATTATATGACCAAGGGGGATGTAACAACCTGATATTTTGTAAAATATTTATTATTAAAATGAATTAATCTCTTTGATATCTTGCAATACATGAAACCCTAAGTCTAAATGAAAAATAGAATAATATACCATTATAACCTAGAAATTAAATTGGTGTTATTAATAGGAATAAAAAAAATTTAAAAATATGTATAAAGGTTTTATATAAATATTATATATTTTTATCAAAGTCTTGATATACTTTGAAAAAAACCATTTTTTCTTAAAATGTATTTTAATTCATTTTGTGAGATAATAATATAATTATTTTTTTCTAATTTTATAAAATTTATTAGGAAAAATTAAATTCATTTTTAAAATTAAAATGTCAAAATTACATTATATTGAATTTTTGAGAATTTTTTGAAAAGGTTACTTTTTCAATGTATAGTGAAATACACTAATTTTTATTCAACATTTTCTTTTCATTTAAAGAATTTACAAAGTTACATTTTGCTTAATTTTTTTAAAAAGTAAAATTTTTTAAAGGTTTTTTTATGATTAATACTATTTAGTTCATTTTAAACAATTTGAATTTTAATTTTGATATAAATACTTTTTACACTTAAGAAACTTTTTCTTTAGGAAACCACTTTTTATCGTGTTTACTAGTTTGATTTTAAATTAAATTCTTCCACTTATGTGAATCGATTTTGATAAAATGGATTCCATATTTTTAATAATAAAAATTTATGTTATTTAAAAATTTTAGCATAATTTTTTATCATAATTAATAGAAAAAATAAAAACATGTTACTACTGTTAAGGTTAAAGCAAGTTTACAAGGGGGTTAAACTAAATATATAAATATCTAAATGACATACAAAATTGTATAAATTATATTGGATGAAAATATTTCATCCATATGTCATCTAAGTTTAATTAATGGTCCATTTTGGATATATTTTTTAAATTATAAATTTATATATTTTATTTTAAATAAAAATCCAATGGTGTCCTCACCCCCACTTATAAAAGGACACCCCCTCTTCTATCCCCTCCACAATTCAATATACTTTTTGTTTGTCCAATTAATACCCAAATAAATTCATTAGAACCCTAAAAATCACATATATTCTAAGTTTTTATCATAAAACCATCCTTGGAAGGATTTAGGTATAACTTTAAGTGGTTGTATAAAGAAAAGGTATAGTTCTTAACCGTGCATCTTTTATATATTTATTCTTATACCTCATTCAAATATAATTTAAACATGATAAAATAATAAAATAATTATATTAAATATACTAAAATATTATTATGTTAATGTAATTACCTATATCCATCTCCACTTCAACAAATTGGAAATGATATTGTTGTGTGTATGTACGGCAGACTACCGCCTTGCGAAAAAATGTAATTTGTTTTCCATCACTGCCTCTCAAAGATGGATATAATGATGGATTAAAATTATATATATGATATTAATTAAAACTTTATAATTATTTAATTATAATATTACATATAAATTTTTACCTTCCAATCCATTTTAAAATGATAACATCGCTTGTGAATACGTGTGGACTAGCACCTCCACAAAGCGATGTGATTCATTTTTTTCTTTCTGATTTTCATGGATGGTAATTAGGATAGATATAATTAATATGTATGATATAATATTGATTAATTAATGGTGAATTATAATTTAACTTTATTTTATGTAATATAATTACAATCGTTTTAAACTTATTATATATTACAATATAGTTTTTTGAAGAAAGTGGAATTCAAGGTAAGGGATTTTCATCTCACTTTTACATCAGCAAGACACATTCCATATTTACCAATTATTTTGTTTATATGGTGTATATAATTCCAATAAATTTAATTTATGTTTATAATAATTAAAATTATACATATATACAAATCTATCTAAGGTTCTCTCTTTTTGAGGTTTTGATTTGAAAGTTAACAAAGTTGTAAGAGTTTTATGTTATAATATAATTTGTTATCAGGATTGTTTATGATTAAGTTTCAAATAATTAAATTTAAAGATATAAATCTCAAAAAACTAATTAATTTTATTCTTCTATACTTATTTCTTTATAATACTTGTTTTACATTCATTTTCCTCACTTTAAGTACTCATGAGACTGAAATCATTTTTAAAGGAAAACTTGAATTATTTCTCTCTTGAGTCAAAAAAACATTTTTTCTTACATATACATTTTTTCTTATAATGTTTTAAATAATTTTTTTAATATTATCCTATGGTTGTTTAGATTAATTTTTAACTATACTTTAATTTTTTTTAAAATAGTTTAAATTGAATCTGCCTTTTTATTTTCTAGATGAGGTACTTCTAACTTTTTACCGAAAATGTGAAAGGAATGTTTGTTTTAACATTTATAACATGAATAGAATTTATTACCATTATGAATTCTCAATTATTTAAAAATTATTTTACATTTTTACAATATTATTTTCAAATAAAATGATTTATTTAATATATATGGATTTTTTATATTTTAAATATGTGATTTCCAAGTGAAAAGTGTATTTTCATGAAGAAACATTCCAAGTTAACTTATAAATAATTTTCTATTTAAGATTCTATCCTTTGATGTTTCCTAATATTTAATGGTGATATGATTCATTTAAACCATACTCATTCTTTCTCTATATGGCTTATGATTATGGTGATAATATTTTTATGAAACCCATTTCCTTTCTATGGGTTATTTTATAATGAAGTGTTTATAAAAACAATTCATAGGTTATGATATGATGAATGTTTTATGATATTTTGGCACACACATATATGGGTTTCATTATGTTAGGTATGGGACTATAATTATATAGAACTCTAATTAATTAGGTAAAGATGGATATCTCATGAGATAAATAGGATTATAATGGGGAGTCAACATAATTTAGTAAGATGCTCTATCCACTATGATAGGTTTGGGAGTGAACCTTAAATACCACAATGGTTTTGGGATTAAACCCAATACACAATTATAGTCTTGTAAGTAAGACTTTAATACTAAAAAAATTATTTTCTATGTTATGTATATTCCATAAACTTATCACTTATGCCAATGTTATGCTATCATAACTCATTTTATTTGATTCCCTTATGATTAATTTCTTATGAACTAGAAATATTCTTTCCATGACTAAAGATTATGATCTATGATATGTATGGTTTTAAAATTTTATGATCATGTTCTCATACTATTATAATTATGATATTTTAAGTGATTATTGATATCTCCCTTGTTTACCCAACCTGAGCACTAGATCTCACCCTTTATTATGTTTCCTTTTCCCCATGTTATGAAGAAAAGTATTATGTATGATATATCCAATAAGGGTGATGGTTATGAATAACTTAGTGGGCTATGATGTAGTTTTCGTATGAACCAATTTTTTATCTACCCATGTTTCCAAAGATACTACACCTATAAAATTCTATAATTGATTGTTATGTTATGTAATAAATGTTTATATAATAAGATGTAATACCTATATATGAAAAATATGGATCGCTATAGTTGGTATCAAATAAATATTTAGTTACCTTTAGAATGTAGGATGAGATAAATTTACTAATAATCATGAGGATAAGTCTAATTATAGGATAAAATCTAAAGTTTTTTGTAAATGATCATGGATGGCCTAGGTTAAACCTAAGGTGTCATAGATTGAAAAGAAGGTGTGCTTATTTAGCCATATAATAAATTATTCTTCATGATTATGTTGTTTTCCAATATGATTATTATTTCTCACACAATGATTTTTATTTTTAGTCAATAGTTTCAACCTGAAGGAATCATGATAATGATAAACATGATGAATAATGAAATGATTATCCTCCTAGGAAACCAGATTTTATGGGATCTAGAATAAAAAATATTGTGTCTATGCTTATGAAACATTATCAAGATATGAATCGTGCAAAGCTTATAAATGATAAATGTTGGGAACAATGTTTTATTGATTCCTTTATGAGGAAACTTCCGCCTTATTTTAGTGGTTCCTTTATCTACTAGTTGTTGAGTAATTCATTAGTACCATTGAAAATATATTTTCTATTCTACAGAGTTTAGAGAATGAAAAATTCATTTTGTTTTTCTATCATTTTAAAGGACAATAAAATCAATAGTGGAATATTATCAAGAACACAAGGCAATAATAAGAAATTTAATCTTTAGAGTGTGGTGATTTTAAGAGATTATTTTTCAATAAGTACATTCATTGTATTCTTTATATGAAAATGGTGAAGGAATTCATTGAGATAAAGTAAAAGGATAATGAATCTATTTGTACCTATGAGGGAAATTTTATAATACTTGGGAGGTAAAATTCTAGTATTATCATCCCACATAAGAGTAAGGTTGATCGATTATTCACTAGATTAAAACTAGTTCTCTAAAGGGAATTGGCCATAATAGACTTCGGTGAATACGAATAAATCATTTGATGTGTTATCAAGGTGTAAATAGATATTGGTGATAACCATAAATCTTATGGTTTTGAAAAGAAATGAAATATGAAATTAAATGGAAATTATAAAAACCCTAGAGATAAGAAAATAAAATTCCCTTCATGCTTGAGGTATGGAAGGAAACATGGAGAAAATTTCCATAATAGGGTTAGTAGAGTGTTTAAGTGTGGAATAGAAGGTCATAGAGAACTTTAATTACAAAAAGGGAAATATCATGTGACCACTACTATTAATATGGATAAAAAAGTGGTGATAGGTGAACCTACCATCTACTATAGAATTCATAATGTCTTATTTGATTTTGGATCCACTCGCAATTTTATATTTGAAGAATTTTCTAAGGGTATCTCAATACCACCTCTACAATTATATGTTGAATTAGTAATGAAAACCCCTAATGACATGATGATCACATCTCAAGTCCATTATTATTCACCCATTAAAGTATATGGGAATATACTTCTTGAAAATATATTTAGTCTCCATCTGGTTTAATTTGATGTTATCTTATGCATAGATCAACATTCTTTATATAAATCCCAAATAAATTATAGGTAAGAGAATTCATGTTTGATATTTTGAACCAACCTATGATTTTATTTTAGTGTGATGATAAGTATGAACTTCAAATTGAAATAAAATCCATTATATGTGTCTTTATTCCTATTCAAAATATATTTTTATCTCATATAGAAAGGGATAAACTCAAAATAGATGATATTCCTATTGTGTGAATGTTTTTTTAAATACTTTATAGAATAGTTTCATAGTCTTCCTCCAAATAGTGAAGTTAATTTTTCAATAGAACTTGTACCTAGTTCTATTAATATTCCAAAGACTCTTTATAGAATGTCCCTAGTTGATTAGAATTAATTGAAGAAACAACTCCAGGATAATCATGACAAAGGATTTATTCAGCCAAGTGCATCACAATGGGGTGTACTAGTTATTTTTTAACAAGAAATATAAGTCAACGTGACTCTACATTGATTATCGAGAACTTAACAATATCACTATCAAGGAAAATTATCTTTTACCTCACATTGATGACTTGTTGGATCAATTTCATAGAGATAAATAGTTTTCCAATATTGAATATCCTTCGGGAAATCATAAATTAAGGTTCAAGAAGGTGGATGTACCAAAGATAAATTTTTAAATAAGGTATGAACATTATGAATATATAGTTAATAAAATTGGTCTTACAAATCCCCCATTATCTTCATGGATTTAATGAATAAATTCTTCAGATATTTCCTTGATCAGTTTGTTGTAGTCTTTACAGATGATATTATTATATATTAAAAGTGTAAGGAAGAGCATAAAGATCACTTTAGGATTGTATTGAATACCCTAAGTAAGGATAAGTTCTATTCAAAATTTACAAAGTGAGAATTTTAGCTACAAAAATTTTCATTTTTGGGTCGCATAATCTCAAGAGAGGGTAAATATATGGATCCATCAAAGACTGAAGTTATTGAACATTTGCCCAGAAAAACCATAGTGATTAAGATCCATAGTTTTATTAGTTTGATGTATATTATCAATACTTTGTGTATAATTTATCTTGAATTTATAATCTACAATACAAGTTATCAAAAAATATATCCAAGTTCCTTTAGACCGATGAATGTAAAGAATATTTCAAGGAACTGAAGATAAGGTTAGTCAGTACACATATGCTTATTTTACCCTATAGTGGTAATATTTTTAATTCTATAGTGATGCATCAAAAAATGGATTTGGATGCATTATAATTGAAATGAAATGTTTATCGATCATTAATCATTCTAATAAAAGGTTCTTGAAAAAAATTACCCAACTAATTATTTGAATTTATTTAAGGTAATTTATGTATTAAAGATATATAGGAATTATATTTAAGGAGAAAGGTGTCATATATATACATATCAATCTTTAAATTTTTAATGTATTTTTTCATAAAAAAATAGTTGAATATGTTCTATAGAATATGGTTATAGATGATTAAATTTTATTATTACTCAATAAATTACCACACCGAGAAAGCGAAAATGGTGGAAGATGCTTTGATTCAAAAGGATCATGTGTGTTTATCTATGATTAGAATAAAAAAATATCAAATATTTCTATATTTTAAAATGACGAATCTTGAAATATTGAAATAAGGGGAGTAATATTTTCTTTTTCAAATGGTTCTTCAACCGTATATCCATGTGAGTATTAAAGGGTAAAAAATGAAAATGTAAAACTGTAAAAGAAGGTGAGAATGTTTCCTAATTTTAACATTGATTTTGATGGAATGATACAGTTCATGAACCATGCATGTGTTCCATCCATACCATATTTATATAATAATCTATTAGATGAGGCTCATAGTTCATCATTATCTATCTATCCTAGAAGTATGTTTATGTATAGATATGTAGAAGAGTATTTAGGGTGGGAAAAAATGAAGAGATATGTTACAGAGTGTGTATCTCGGTTATTTTTATGTAATAAAGTTAATGTTTTGAGAAATAAGACTAAGGGGATGTTACAACCATTATCCAAACTATAATGAAAATGGGAAAAATCACCATGGATTTTTTCATCAGACTCCCCAAAATCTATAATGTCGATAATATTATTTTGGTTTTAGTTGACCACCTAAAAAAATTATCACATTTTATTTCTATGAGAGAATATTTATATTCTGATATTATTTTAGGAATATATATTAAGAAAGTGTTAAGGTTTCATGGAGTACCATATTCTATTATATCTGATTAGGATCCAAGGTCTACCTCAAAATTATGGTGAAGTCTTTAGTAGGAAATGGATACATAGTTGAGTTTCAGTACTAATTATCATCCTCATATAGATGGTTAGTCTATGAGGCCCATTCAAACCCAAGAGAATATATTGAGACATTTTTATATGGATTTCAAAGTTGTTTGGGACCACACCATCCACTTATTGAATCATCTTATAATAATATCTTTCACTTGAGAATTTGGATAGATCCTTATTAATCCATATATAGAAATAAGTGTAAAAATTCAATGTTATGGGATTAAGTTGGATAAATAAATCTATTAGGACTCAAGCTACCAAAGGAAATGATAGAGAAATTCAAATTCATTCAACCACACATTAATTCATCTCATTGTTGATAGAAAAGTTATATTGATTGTCATTGGTGATATCTAGAGTTTAAAGTTAGTGAAAAGGAATTTCTATGAATTTATCCATGAAAAAAAGGTTAAGATATTTAGAAATAAAGGAAAGTTAATCCCTAGGTATATTTCCTCCTTTGATATTCTTGATTGAGTAGGGAAAGTAGGTTATCACTATACACTTCCACTAAACCTCTCTCAAGATCATGATGTGTTTCATTTATCTCTCTTAAGGAATTACATACCTGATCCTTCATATTTACTAAACTCAGATTTCATGACACTATATCAAGATATATCTTATTAAGAACAACTGATATAAATCTTAGATTGTATAGATAATGTGCTATAGAACATGAATTCTCACCTGGTTAAATTTCTATAGAGGAATATGAAATTTGAAGAAGCTACATGGGAAACTATGGATGTGATGAAATAGAGATATTATATTTTTTTGTATTAGAATAATTTAATTTCAAGGGATAAATTTATTTTAATGGGGGTTAGAATGTAATACCTTTATATTTTATTATATATATTTTTTAATTAAATTACCCTTATCAATAGATTGAGATACACACAACCCCGAGTCTAAATGAACTATAATATAGTATAACACTATAATATAGAAATTAAATCATTAGTATTAATAGGAATAACTCCATTTTAATAAATTTAAAAAGATTATGTATAAAGAAAATACATTTTAATAAATTCTTTATATTCTTTGAAAGAAAACATTTTCATTAAAAAATGGTTTTCATTTATTTTTGTGAGAAAATGATATATTGAATTTTTTTCCAATTTGAGAAAAATTATTTGAAAAAATTAACTTCATTTTTGAAATCACCGTGTAAAAATTATCTTAGAGTGTTTGTTTAAAAGGATTAATTTTTATGTTGATAATGAACAATGCAGATTCTTATTAAAAATTGTCATTTAATTTAAAGTATTTACAAAGTTTCATTTTTTTATAAAGTTTTTAAAGTTTAAATTATTAAATTATATTATAAGTAATACAATTTAGTTTATTGGAACAAATGTTATGCTGAATTTTGATATAAAAACATTTTACACTTGGGAAAAAAATTTCATTAAAAAAGAGCTTTCTGTTGTGTTTAAAAGTTTAATTTTAAATTATGTTTACCCCTTTATGTGAATTGAATTTAATAAAATAAATTAAATATTTATAATAATAATAATAAATATTTTTTAGTAATTTTTACTTTTTTTCATAATTAATAGAAAAAATAGAAAAAATCAGCAACAATTGTTACGGTTAAAATAGGTTTACTAGGGAATAAACAAAAGAGATAAGAGTTAAAATAACTTAAAATATTATCTAAATTATATTATGTAAAAATATTTAGACCCTATATATTTTAAGGATTAATAAAAGTCCATTTATGACCCATTTTATCTCAATAATACATTAATATATTTTATTCTTTTTCAAAAATTCCTTGTGTGTCCTCACCCCTACTTATAAAAGAATTCCCCATATCCTCTATTATCCACACATAAAGAGATTTTTTTTTCATCCAATAAATACCATAATATCTTATTTACATCCATATCCATGACATATAGTCCCTATATCAGTCAAAAACCCATCCTAGGAAGTCTTTAGGTATAAACCTAAAGAGGTAGTCCAAAGATGAGGTATAGTTCTTAACTGCATGTTTTTGTTATTTTTCTTCTTATACCTCCTTAAAATATTATTAAATAATGATTAAATCATAAAAAATATATTATATATACTTACATGTTATTATATTAATGAAATAACCTATATCTATCTTCTCTTATATAAAATGGGAAAAAATCGTCGTTCTTGTGTACGGTGAACTACCGCCTCATGAATCGATGTAATTCGTTTTCCATCACCACCAATCACAGTTGGATATAATAATATTTTCAAATAATATATATGATATTTATGAAATAATTATATTTATGGTATTATAATATCCCATCTACCTTCTTACCTTCCAATCCTTTGGAAAATGATAACGTCGCTCGTGTGTACTTATGGACTACCACCTCCACGAAGCGATGCATTTTACTTTTCATTTATACTTTACATAGATTTTAATTATGATATAATTAATGACTATATATTATATATATTATATATTAATAATTATTTAAAATTGAATTAATATTTACATTTCATTTATTTCATCCATGGAAAAGTGAAAATTGCGTTCATGCGTACATACGACTTATTGTCTCTACGAATAGTGTAATTCATTTTTATATATTTATCCCTTATGGATGAATATATATATATATATATATATATATATATATATAATTAATATATATGATACTTATATCACAATTAACATTCTATAAATGATGGAATCATGATCAAATTACAATGATCGGAACTACCAAACCAAAACTCTCATGAAAAACGAAACAGTTAACACCGAAAACAGCCCTTTTAATAAGGAATTATTAATTAATAGATGTTAAAATGTTTTAAGTGGATAATTTATGATATTATAGGTATTTAAATGATTATTTTATATAATAATAATAAATTTAAATTAATTATATAATATATTTTAGTGCTTTTGAAGAAAGTGGAACTTGAGGTAAGAGGTTTTCATCTCACTTTTACTTTTGTGAGACACATGCCACATTTAAAACTTGTTTCTTTTATGTGGTGTATATAATGACCATGAATTTATTTTTTGATTAAAATTTTTAAAATTATTTAGATATAAATTTCCATATAATTTTCTCTATTTCTTGATATTTTGATTTGTATGACACCAAATTGGTAAGGGTTTTATGTTACAATCTCATTAGTTATCAGGATTATTTATAAAAAAGTTATAATGATGAAATTTAATGATTTAAATCTCAAGAAACTAATAACTTTTACTTTACTCTAGTTATTTATTAATAATACATTTTCTTATCCATTTCCTCACTTTAAGTACTCAAGATGCTGAAATAATTTTTTTAAAGAAAACTGTATTCATTTCTCACATCAGTCATAAAACCTTTTTCATCCATATCCATGTTTTATAAAAATGTTTTTAATATTATATAATGATTTTTCAATTTCATTTTTACCCATGTTTTACTTTTTACAAATTGGTTTGAAATTAATCCTCTTGTCATTTTCTTAATGAAGTATTTTTGAATTTTTACCAAAAATATAAAATAAATCTTTATTCTAACAAACATATAATGAAAATAATTTCCTAAAATCATGAACAATCAATGGTTTGAATATTCCTTTAAAAGTTTCCAACTTTATTTTCAAATAATATTTTTCCTTTGATATTTGTAAATTTTTATATTTTAAATAAGTTATTTCCATGTGAAAAGTGTGTTTTCCTCAAGAAATATTCCATGTGATCTTTTGAAATAATTTTAAATATAATTTGACAGACTTTTATGTTTATTAATAATTATTGTGGATATTATTCAATGATACCATAATTATTTAGATTTTTTAGGATTATGATGACAATATGTTCATGAAACCCATTTTTTGGGATATTCTTGTAAGAAATTTATATGAAATGTATTTCTTTTTCATTTTTTATTTTATGAAGAATTTTTTTATGATATTATGAGACTCATATATATATTTTTAATTATGTAATAGGTGGGATTATAATTATTTATCCCTATAATGTAATGGTTGAAGATGGATATATCATGAGATAAATAGGACTAGAATAAAGAGTAAACTAGTTTAGTAAATAACTATGTCCACTATGATAGTTTTGAGAGTGGAGTATAACTACTACAATTATTTGGGGAGTGAACCCAATCCATTATGATAATCTTGGTTATAAGCCTTGACTACTAACAGAATTAGTTTCTATGCTTATGCGTATGACACAAACTTATTGTATTATTCCAATGTTCTGCTATCATGGTTCATTTTCTTTGATTTATTTATAATTCATGTCTTATAAACTTGTAATATTTATGTTGTGACTCAATATTATGATATATGATATTAAGGATATTTTTAAAATATTATGATCATGTCCTCATACCCTTATTTTCATGTTATGTTTAAGTGATCATTGATATCTACCTTGTTTACCATTACTAACTATATGATATCAACCTTTATTATATTTCCTTGTCTGCATGTTATGAATAAAGTTATTATGCATGACATGTCCAAGAAGGGTACTAATTATAAGGAACTTAGTGGGAGATGACGTGTTTCACTTGTGAACCAGTTGTTTATATACCCAAGTTTCCAAATATACAAGAACTATATTATTTTGTTTTGGATCATTATATTATGTAATGAATATTCAACTAATAATATTTAATACCTATGTAAGAAAATTATGGGTTGTTATAGGAGCCTCAGAGGGTTCCAACTTTCATCTTCAACCTTGAGATAGGGTTAGTGTTGGGAAGTTATTATGGTCGATCTTGGTTGGATCCTTATAAACCAAAGATTTATAATGACATTATATCATGGATTAAGTATAAAAGGATTGTTTTTTACTTGAGAGGCCAACTTAGGGATCATGTAATGGATTCATTTCAGTGGCTAAACCATGTGCTATTAGATGAGGTTACTAGGAGATGATATTTTCTCAGGTATATGTGACATGTGTGTGCATGTATGTCTGTATGTATATTTGTGATTCATATTTATAAGATATTTTTTGGGAGAAGTGGCCCCTGGGTTTATGTGATATATGTATTTTTAAGCACTGTGGTGGGATGCATCACCCTTGGGTATAGATGATCAAATAATGGTTCCATGTATGGGATGTGAACACCTATGTGTATTCTATAATAGGTTTCATGAGGACAATACACTCAGGTGTATGTTATATGAGGGTATAGGGAGGGTTTCACCCCATGTGTATGCTATAAGAGTTTCTAGGGAGGGTTTTCCCCCCATGTTTATTCTATGTGAGGTTTCATGGATACATTTCCCCCATGTGTATTCTATATTATGTTTTAGGGATAATTTCTCCTTCTATGATATTCAAAATAGTTTATAGATAGGATGTGGTTCCCACAAGTGTATGATGTAATAAATCGGTTCTGGGGGTAGGATGTTGTTCCCCATGGGTTAAATTATTCAGGTTTTGGTGAATTATTTGGTTTCCATTGGGTAGTATGCTTTATTATCAAATACATCTAGCCCCATCCTATGTAAGTATAGTTGATCTCAAGTGTCACTTTAAAACACAAGGGTCAATGATGATTTTTTTATTATGATCCCATAATATATTTATTATTCTGAGTATATCACATGTGCATACATTGTATTTAATTGTTATATTATAGACACTATTGGTGTTTTCCTACTGATTTTTTTCACACCTTTCTCGAGAATCCCTATAACATTAGTACCTAAGAAGACCTCATAATAACATGTATAGGTAGGGAATAGATTAGTGTTTATTGATTTAGCTATAGTAACATGATGGGGAATTGAAGACTGGGATGAGGTGAGGCTTTAAGATGGAAGTATAACGATTTGGTTTTAAATTTATTCTGTTTATTTGTATATTTTATCATTTTTTGGGAAATTAGTTACGATTTATTCTCGTATAACAACACTTCATTTGATATATCATGATGCTTATTTTATAGATTTTGCGTACTCTATTTTTTTGGATATTAATTGGTTATTTTTTTCTATTGTTTTACTATTATACAGGGCTACAGTCTCCAAATTTAAACACCTCATAACCTCACAACAAGTTGACATATATCTACCCTATACTTTTAAACATTTATTACATGATTTTAATCCTAATTAATAATAAAATACAAACCAAGGATCATAAAGTATAGTGTCTTTAGAGGAAAAGGGATATAATTTTAAAAAATAAAACCACAATAAAAACTTATTTTTTAAAATCTTCATAATTAGATCCTAAATTCCTTTGAGATATTATATATACATTGGATAACCTGTGGAATACATGAACAAAGGGATGAGCAAAAAATCCCTATAAGGGAATAAACATGGAATAAATCATAACACATGAGTTAGAAGGCATAAATTGATAACATAAAAGGCATGTCATATGAATAGTAAAATAGAATAATAGAACATAGAACATGGAACCATATGATCATGTAAACATAGGAATGTGATATTAATATATAACATGACATAAACATGAGTTGAAGCTAACTACCAAGACTATATCACATGGTGGAAGAAGTCCCATAATGGATTAGGTTTACTCTATAATCCCATAAATGACGTCTCATGAGACTAAAAATTACCCAATGCATTGGATTTATATATGGTTTAACCCATTATAACATGTTTATGTATGTTTCTGCCACATGAAGAATCAAACATAAAGGATAAACATAAGCATTACACATGGAAAGAAATGAGTATCATAATCATGTCATATAGAATAACCAAAGAGCATATCATAATGGTATGAAAGAAATAATGGATTTAAATCATAATTAGAAATTTATAAGGGGAAATATCCATAGATAATTATAAATTATGTCCAATTTAAGTGAAAAATTTTAAATATAGTGTTTACGAAACTTGAGAAATGAGCCACTTTAGTGCGGATTAAGGGAAAATATTATAGATTATTTAAAGAGGAAAATTAAATATTTGTTATTATAAAACCTGAAATTAAATAAGATTTTTTTTATGATTAAATGATCTATTTTATAAAAATAATTTTGTCTTAAAATAGATTATGTAGTGTACTTTAAAATGGGTAATAAATTGGAAAGTTCCCTTTAATCTGGCTTGCTTATCGGGAGGAATTGAGAAGGGAACATTTTAAAACATGCACTTCTCCATCAGAAAAGTATAAATTGATTTGGATAAATAAATATAGAACATATAAATAGAATTTAAAAGTATTATATAATAATAATTAATAAATAAATTAGGGTAAACAAGTAGAAAGCGCAGCCTGAAGGAAAATTTGAGGTTTAGAGGGAATCCCATACCTTATGTACAAAATTGTTCTGAACATGCACTTAATATACTATATAATAAAATTAGATTCATTAATAATTTAATTCATAACCTATTAAACATATATTTTATTTATTATAATTTTATTATTTTCATTTATGACCATTCCAATCGGTTATAATGTTTAATTTCGTTGTTCTAGGTGTGTTCATTTCTTGATTTTATGATTGGTTCCCTTGAGTTTAATCGTGGAAGTTCTTTTCAAATGGAATAAAAACTACAGAAATAGAATGATATGGTATTAATTCACCTCCATAATTTTAAATGGTCCCATATATCATTTTTTTATTTTTGGTATGATGATGATTCATTAGATAGAACGTTAATGATAAACGTTTAGTTTGTTTTGGCATTTTTTCGATCATTATAAACTAGTTTTGTTTTATTATTTAATATTATGAATATATATTAGTTCCATAACATGAATAAATTTATAATATAAATTTTAAAATCTTTTTTTAACCATTATAATTGTTTTATGACCACCCATGAAGGCGGTAATGGAAAATTAAAACTTTTAATCCTTGAATGCGGTGAATCGACACATCAAAGGTGTTGTTTTCGTTTTTAGAATTAAAGAAGAATTGAGGAGAATTGATGATGGATATTAAATTGACATAATAAAATAAAATTATATATATTATAGTAGATTTATTTTTCTGTTTTGGATAGGGTATGTGAGGTTAGGATAGGAAATAAAAAGAAATTAAAAGATAAAGAAGGAGGATTTTACCTCTTGAATGCCATAACCTTGAGAACCTCCTTAAGGAACTTAGGTTTGGTCTTTTGTTGATACCAAAAATACTATAATGTTGGGAAAAGGTTTCATAGAGTAATTTCTCAGAATATAATAAAACTCTAAATCTGAGAAGGTGTGAGGAGAAGAGGTGGTGAGGAGTGGTGTTTATAGTGGAAGGAGAGGGGTGTTTTTTATTTTTTATTTATTTGTTTATTATTTTGGCTCAAGACTATCAATAGTGTTGATTATGGTGACTAATTATAGTAACTAGTGATTTTTATTTTAAACTAACGGGTTCTTACATCATCCATGACTCAAAAATTCATGTATTTGGCTTAAAAAGTTAAATACTGTAAATTACCGTATTTCACTATTCACCAAAAAAGTAAACTATTTTACAAAAATTATCAAAAAATCACCCCAATTTTTTTTCAACATGTAAATTTAAAAAATGGAATCATTTTTATGAAAATAATTTTCAAAATATTATAAATTTAATTTTTAATTACAATTATCATTTATTTAAAAAAATCGATTTTAATATTATAACTGATTTTATGACACTTTGAAGAATTAATTAAGGTCTCAAAAAATTATCTTATAATAATAAGACAAAAAAATATTAACTTATGAAACTATTTATGAAAATAATTTTTCTTTTAAATCATTATATCAATTATAAAATCATAAATAAACATTTAAATTTTACAAAAATACCAACACCTAATTTATCATTTTTAAAACATTTATTTACTTATGAAAAGATATAAATATATCATATTTTAATTTATTATATGCATAGATTTTATTTATAATTTTATAGGTGGGATTACAATTCTATTATCTAATTTACTATTCTTAATGTTCATATTACTATTCAAACAGTCATGTTACTATTCCATCAGTATAGGTTCCTTACCACTTATTTCATTCTTAATTTATGAGAATAATGTTTTTATTGGGTTCTCTATGTGATGTATGTGTTTTATACTATATAAAATAATTATAATAATGGAAATTCCACTGATAAAATTTTTGGTCATTACATTCTCCCCTCTTTTGAAATTTCCCCCTCAAATTTTTGTTTTACATACTAAGATAAAAACGTGTTGGAGTATTATCTTTCATTGATTCCTCTAGTTCCCATTCTTCCTATTCATACTTATGATTCATCCATAACAAATTGAAAATATGAGTCATATTTTTTGTATGGGAATGTGTCTCTATGGTCCAAGATCTTCAGTAGATTCTATTCATACAAGTGGTCATTCTCTAATTACACCACCTCTATATTCAGTATATATAAGGGGTCATGTTTGTACTTTCTCAGGAGATATGCATGGAACACATCATGAAGTTGATTCATATTTAGTAGAAGTGAAAGAAGATAGGTTACTACTCCTATGAGACCAAGGATCTCAAAGGGACCAATGTACTTTGGGCTAATCTTCCCTTTATTTCCAACCCACATGACTCTCTTCTATGGTGATATTAAAAGGAAGACTTTATCTTTAACGTCAAACTCTGATTCCCTTCAACGATTTTCATCATAGATCTTTTGTTGACTCTGAGAAGCATTGATATGTTGTTGGATGGATTAAACCTTATCTATCATCTATTTTAGAAGATCAAGACCAAGTATATTTCGTTTGCCAACTTCATCCCAAGAAGTCGGAGTTCTACATTGATTCTCTTATAGAGCTTCATATGGATCCATCTAAATACTTGAGTGAAAGCTACTATTGTATGAGAACTCGACTAATGTGAGATCTTGATCCCATCCTCATTTGAATTATATTTATCAGGATATCAGCACGTCCTCAAGTGTCTGAATAGTTCTTTTAGATTGGACATCGATTTGGGGATGATAGGCCATGCTGAAATTCAATTTAGTTCTCAAATAATATTGAAGACTTATCTATAATTTAGATGTAAACCTTGGTTCATGATCAGATATGATCGAAATTATAACCCCATGAAGCCTCACAAATTCTTTCACATATATCATGGAAATTTTTTAAACCAAGATATCTTCCCGAATAGTGATAAAGTGGGCAGTCTTGGTGAGTCGATTCACCACAACCCATATCACATTATTTGTTTTGGATGCTTTTGGGAGATGAGTGATAAAATCCATAGTGAAATTCTCTCATTTCCTTGTGGGTATAGGCAATGGTTTCATCATACCTTTAGACTTATATAAATATAATTTAAGTTTCTATAATTCCAAAAACCTTGAGATATACTCAAAAATCTCCTTCATTATATTTTCCCACCAGAAGTACTCTCGAAGATAACAGTTCGTCTAGGAACTTCTAGGATGGACGGAGAAAGATGATCTATGTGAATTCTCCAATAGATCTTTATTTATCTTAGTTGATTAAGGCACATAATTCTTTGTTCCAAATCGAATCACACCATCATCATTAATATATAACTCATATATATTCCCTTCCATTACCATTGTTACCTTCTTTTGTAGCTCCATATCACCCCTTTGTGGTTCCTTGATCTTCTCATGGATAAATGGTTGGGAAATAATTTGGGAAAGATAGTATGTATTCCCAACCATTATTATTTCAAAATCCATCCATTAAATATCCATGAATATAAGGTCTTTCTCAATCTGCATCATGGATAAGGTAGGGGGTTCTTTTCTGCTAAGAGCATCAACTACCTTGTTCACTTTTCCCGAATATTTGTGAATAGAGAAATCATAATACTTTATTATCTCTAACCATATTATTTGATGCATATTGAGTTCTTTATATGTGAAAAAATACTTTAGACTCCTATAATCAATATATATGTCACACTTCTCACCATAATGGTAGTGTTGTCCGATTTTCAAGGAAAAATCATAGCTACTAGCTCCATATCGTGCATAAAGTAGTTCCACTATAGGATCTTCAACTTCCTTGAGGCATAGGCTATCACTTTATCATTATCCATTATTACACAACCCAAGACTTTCTTTTAATAATCACTATATATCACAAAACATTCTACACCTGTTGGTAGTGTGAGTACAAATGTAATGATTAGCCTCTTTTTGAGCTCCTTGAAGTAATCCTCATATTCTTCTATACAGACATACTTTACTCATTTCTATATTATCTTAGTTAGTAGGTTATAAAATCATGAGAAATTACTCACAATATTTCATTATTACCTATATAATCCAAAAAAACTATGAATCTCTTTTACAAATGTTGTCCTAGCCCACTCTTAGATTTACTTTTTCTTAGAAGGGTCCACAAATATTTCTTTTTTTGGTGATAATATTCCCTAATAATTATATTTACCCTATATAGAACTCATATTTACTATAATTTTTATAAATTTTATCCCTTTCAAAAAAAATTAGCATAGTATTAAAATACACCTCATGTTTATCCTTTTATTAGAGTATATTAAAATATCATATAAAAAGACTACAAGAAAATTTTGAGGTAATATCTAAAGACTATATTCATTAATTCAATGAATATTGTTGTAGAATTAGAAAGTCTAAAGGGTCTCACTACAAAATAAAATTGTCCTTACCTCGTTAAAAAGGCTTTATTAGGAATATCTTTCTTCCTCACCATTAATTGGTGACATCCCAACTAAAGGTTCACCTTAGACCAATAATTTTCCAAACATATCTGATCAAACAATTCATCATATATGGTAGGTAATACTTGTTCCTTATCGTAATTTTTTTGAGATCATGATAATCAATATAGAGGTGAATTGATCCATCTTTCTTCTTGATGAATAAGACTGTCTCACCCCATGGTGAAGCAGTCGGGCATATGAAACCCCTCTTCATATTCTTTTGTAACTACTTCTTTAGTTTTTCTTACTCAATGGTGTCCATTCCACAAGAAGTATTTGATACAAGAAGAGATCTAGGAATAAGTTTAATTGATAACTCTATATTTTATTCAGGAGGATGACCACACAATTATTCATGGAACACATCAGTGTGGCCCTCACAATGGGAATGGATTTAAGAATCATTCTTTCCTTTTTCTCAAACATTTGAGCTAGATATGATTTCTCATAATGAAATAATATCCACAATTGAGATGATGATTATGAAGTAGATTCATCCCCATACTTACACTTATACATAATTAGAGGATGCCTTTTGATGTAATGATTGATCTTCATTTCCTAGATTTTTATGTTAGATTTGTATAAAGATATCCAATCCATGACCAATATAGCATCAAAACCCACCAAAGGAAGTTAAACACCATTTTCTAGAAGGTTCATCCCAAAAACATTAACCATGGATGAGTTATATAATTTAGATGCAATAACATTCCTATTTAATGTTCTCACAGATAACTTAGCCTGCATATTTTGAGGTTGTGTTTTAATACTTTTATTAAACTAGTAAGATATTAAAGAATGTATAGAACCAAATACAAGTAGTATGTTTTCTATTATTTAATGAATAACCAACAAACCTATCACCACATCATTTTTGGGATCCACCTCAGCAGTAGCGATATAATATTCCCTTTCTTGTTTTCATGGATGTTTTTGTTGTTGATTTCCTCAAAAAACCCATGGATTAGGTAATTGGATCACATAATGGCCATGTTCTTTATTGTTGAAACCCTGCACCACATGTTGAGTATTGATATAAACCTTCCTTTTTTCTTCCAAATTTATGGGATTATTTATATCACATCAGAAATAATTATCCTAATTCACCTATCTTCCACATTCAAAACATATCCTGGTTCCCTTTAGAAATTTCCCAGGATAATTTTTCCAACACTTTTGACACGTCAGATGTTGGGCTTTATTTACATCATGATATTTATCTATTTATCCTCCTATAATAAACTCTATTTTATTCTTTTTATCTACAATCCCATGAGAAAAATGAGAGCCTCCAATATCAATCTCAACCTTATGGGCATAACAAACAATATCCTTATAGATGTCAACATCTCATATCACCAATAATTTAGGTATACTCAACTTTATTCTACCAAATAAGTGATCTAACTTGCTTTTTGTGTTCATTATAAAGCCATAGGAATATCGTGAAATCCTTGTAAAGTTTTCCTTGTACACCCCAATAGAATATCATTCCCTTTTATTCAGTTTTAGGAACTCCCTTTCCATCTTAGAAGAAAGATTTTGGAAAAATATTTATTAAAAAATATTTTCTTTAATGATTCCCAATACATGGAATCAATTTACTCCTTGGACTTATGTTTTTTATTAGTATCCACCATTCATCAACTTCTCGATAAAAACTATAGACCACTAGCACGACTCTTTCTTCTTCTAAGAATTGTAGGATAGAGAATTTATTTTCAATGGAGTTAATCCATTGTTCTGTAATAAGGGGATTAGAAGATACACTAAAGATAAGAGGTATTTGTCACATATATTATTTTACTAAAACTTTATATTTCTTAAGATAATGAGTTAATTCCACATGATTCAATTTATTATTCATAACTCATGCTAGTTGTTCTTGTAATTTTAGGAATTTTTGAGTTCCCATTCCTATCGAATTTGAAATTTCATTAGGGAAATGATCACATTGATAATCACATTTATTATTGGAATGAGTTATACTATTTCCATCCATTAACTAAAAAAAATAATGTAGAATTAGTGGGTCTTGAATAATTATCTAATACGAAATTAAAATTGTATCTTTAAACATATAAGGATAAACTTATATATGAAAAGTATATCCTGACATGTGATACTCTGTGTTTCAATCTAGGTTATCCATGGTGATAGAATTATCCCCAGGGTTATTAGTTAAGTATTATAGTCCTAATATCTAAAAAATAAACCATGCTCTGATACTAACTATAAAGGCCCTATCCTTTTACACATATTATTACATGATTTTAACTATAATTAACAATTAAATACAAACCAATAATAGTAAAGTCTAATGTCTTTGGAGGAAAAGGAACATAATTATAAAACATAAAACCAAAATAAAAACAAATTTTATTTAATCTCTATAATGAGCTCCTAACTTCCTTTGACCTATTATATCTTTATAGCTCCATAATGGAATAATGGAATAAATATGTATGAACTAAATAGCCCAATAATCGAATAAATATAGAATAAATCATAACACATGAGTTAGAAGGAATAGAATGATAACATAAAAGGAATGTAACATAGATAATCATATGTAATCATTACACATTGAACATGGAATCATATGATCATTAAAACATAGGAATGTGGAAACAACATATAGCATGACATAAATATGATTCGATGCTAACTTCCAAGACTATATCACATGGTAGATAAAGTCTCATAATGAATTAGATTTACTCCCTAAGCCCATACATGAGTTCTCATGGGACTAAACATTACGCAACGCATTGGAGAGATATTTCGGTGCACCCATCATATTATTTTCATTCATGTGTGTTCCACATGAAGAATGAAACATAATAGATAAAAATAATGGTTACCCATGCAAAGAAATGGATATCATAATCATTTCAAACGATATAAATAAAGAGCATATAAAAATGGTGTCCAAGAAAGAATAGATTTAAATCATAATTGAAAATTAATAAGGTAAACTAGGAATATATAATGATAAATTATGTATAAATGATTTTAAAACATTTAAATAGTGTTAATAAACTTTATAAATGAGCAACTTTAGTGCAGTTTAAGGGAAAATATTATAGAGTATTTAAAGAAGAAAAAAAAAAGGAATGTTTGTTTGTATAAAATCATAAATTAACTAAGATATTTTTTCATGATTAAATGATGGATTTTAGAAAAATAATGGTGTATTGAAACATATTATGGAGTGTTCTTGAAAATGGATAATAAATTGGAAAGTTCCCTTTAATCTAGCTTGGTTATCAAGAGGAATTGAGAAGGGAACCATTTAAAACAAGTACTTCCCCATTAGAGAAGGATGAATTGATATAGATACATAATTTTGGAATATATAAATAGAATTTAGAAGAATTATATAAGAATAATGAATAAATAAATTGTTTTAAAAATGGAGAAAGCGTAACTAAAAGAAAAAATTGAGGTTCGGAAAGAACCCCTTACATTATGTCTCAAAGTGTTCTTCACTTGTAATTATTTTTTGGGATAATAAAATTAGATTCTTTAATAATTTAATTCATAACCTATTCAAAATATATTTTATTTATTAAAATTATATTAATTTCATTTATAACCATTTTAATGGGTTATAATGTTTACTTTCATTGTTTTATATGTGTTTATTTCATGATTTTATGACCAGTTTCCCTGAGTTTAGTTATGAGAGTTCTTTTCAAATGGAAGAAAAACTAAAGAAGTGGAATGATATGGTATTAATTAACCTATATAATTTTAAATGTTCCTGAATCTATATATTTTTCTTTATGTTATGAGGATGATTCATTAGATAGAATGTTAATGATAAACATTTAGTTTGTTTTGGTGGGTTTTTGATCATCACATACTAGTTTTGTTTTATTATTTAACATTATGAATATATATAAGTTTCATAACATGAAATAAGTTATAATATAAATTTTAAAATCATTTTTAAACATTATAATGGTTTTATGATCATCCATGAATGCGGTAATGGAAAATAAAAACTCATTGTCCATGATGGTGGTGAATCGACAGATTACGGACGATATTTTCATTTTTATAATAAAAGGAGAAGAGAAAAGACTTGATGATGTATATTAAATTAAAATAATAAAATTATAGTATATATATTATATTTTATTTATTATTCTGTTTTTCATAGGGGATTTGAGGGGATGATAATAAATAAAAAGAAATTAAAAGAGAAAGATGAAGGATTTTACCTCTTGAATTTTGTCTCCTTGAGAACCTCCTCAAGGAACTTGAATTTGGGCTTTTGGTGATACCAAAAAGAATATAATGTGGGTAAGTTGTTTTTTAGAGAAATTTGATAGAATATAATCAAGTTACAATGATTATAAGGTGTGATGAGAATAGGTGGTGAGGGGTGGTATTTATAGTGGGAGGAGAGGGGTGTTCTTGATTATTTTGGCTCATGATTATAAATATTATTGATTATTGTGACTTTTTAAATTAACTAGTGAATGTGATTTCAAAATAATGGGAGATTACATCATCCATGACTTAAAAATTCATGTATTTGGCTTAAAATGTTAAATGCTATAAATTACCGTATTTCACTATTCACCAAAAATTCAACTATTTTATAAAAATACCAAAAAATCACCCCAACAATTTTTTGATGAGTAGATTTTAAAAATGGACTCCATTCTATGAAAATAATTTTCTAAATATTAGAAATTTAATTTTGAATTAAAATTATTATTTATTCTAAAAATACTGATTTTAATATTATAACTGATTTCATGATACTTTGAAAAATGAATTAAGGTCTCATAAAATTATATTATAATCATAAGAAAATGAAATATCGATTTATTATTATATTTATGAAAATAAATATTCTTTTAAATCATTATATTAATTATAAAATTGTAAATAAATATTTACGTTTCATAAAAATATCAACACTTAATTTATCATTTTTAAAACATTTATTTACTTATGCCAAGATATAAATATATCATATTTTAATTTATAAGATACCTAAAATTTATTTATACTTTCATAGGGGAGGTTAATATTCTATTATCTGGGTTACCATTCTTAATGACCATATTACTATTCTAATGGTCGGGTTAATATTCCATCGGTAGTGGTTCTTTACCACTAATTTCATTCTTCATTTATGAGAGTGAAGTTTTTATTGGGTTCTCTATGTGATGTATTTGTTTTATACTATATAAAATTATCATAATAAAAAAAATTACATTGATAAAATTTTGGTTCATTACATGACAGCCTCTGGCATATGAAGAGGCATGCTGGAGACCATGTGATGTCACTATCTGGGACATTGGTGATTGGTCCAGGGCTGAGGTGTCACACATATGAGATAATATGATTAGAAAATGAATAGAACATGATCACATCATGTGAAAATATGAAGGAATATTTTTTATTTTTTTGTACATATAATTGTATATTTATTTCTAAGGTGAATACATGTAATTCTATGCCAAATCTTGTGTTATGAAATACAATTAGTAATTTCTTGTAATACCATCATAGAATTATTTTACAATTCCAAAATTACTTTGATTGGTATTTGAGAAATAATACATAATATAAGTTGATAAGTAGGATATAATATTTTAGAATACATATTGAGGGATTTGATAAAGTCATAATGGTTAAGTTGGTGAAAAAATGAATGGTCAGATGTCCATATTACAACCATATTAAGAAAGAAATTCCTTGGAGGATCCAATGATCCTATTATGTGTCCATACACACAACGGTCAGTATGTGTGTGTGGGGGTGTACTGAATGTTAATTTTTTTTAAAAATGTGTATGTATACAATTGACCACATGAATGACCCCTCTTGTGATACATTGGTAAGAATCTACTTGTGCCTACCTCAATAACCACGCCACTACCTAGGTGGTGGTGGCCCCTCTTAACATGGGCACATATCCATGAGTTAACCCCTACCACATTAGGTGAGGTTAGCATGACCCATTCTACCCAGCCGGGTTAGGCACCCCTAGGGAATGTATTATGGTTCTGTAGTGAGTATCATGGGAAAATATCATCCTTGATCCATTTAAATTAAATAAATGTCCAAGTGAATCTTAAAAATTCTAAAAATTTACTAAAAATTAAAAAATATAATAGGATTTTGAAAATAATATCTCAAGGACCATCTAACAAATTATTTGATAATTAAATTTTATTTATTAATAATTTAATTCCTAAAAATCCCTTATGATTTTTATTTGAGAGGAAGTTTTTTAAGATAGATTCCATTTGAACCCATAGAGGGAGTTACCTCATATCCTTAATTCATTGAATTGTAATAGATACCCCCAATAAATCCCTAGCCCTCAAAATCCAACTATTCTTATGGTTATATAGAGGTTTTATTAATATTTATTATCAAATTATGAAATCATATTAACTAATCATGAGCTAATAATGTGATATCTAGTATAATAATTATTTATTAAATTTAATATTTGATGATTTTTGAATCATCCTGACACCTTTAAATTATATAAGGGCATATGTATCAACATTTAATTATTAAATATATTATCACTTTCCAATTCCCCTCACATGTGTGTGAATATACAATTGTGCATGATGGAGATCCTCTATATGTGGTGGTTCAAGGATAGTTCTATAGTAAACCTAAATAAAATATATATATATAGGAATTCAAACTCAGGTTGATTATTAATCAAGGAGTACCCTAAGGGATATGATTTGTTTTTCCTTTTCTTAATAAAGTATTAATTAGTTTAAATATCATGATTAATTAACAATTTATAATTTTTATTTTCATGGTTAGATATGTGAATGCATGGATAAAGGATATCAAGTGGGATAGTTGACAAGAATGAAAAAATATATATTAAATTGAATGAGATTTATTCTATTTAATAAATGGATAATTTTGTTAAATCAATGAATATAATGACATGATATTTATCCTAATGGTTTGACACAAATTGAATCACTACCTCAGACACTCTTCTTATCTATTTTTTATAATTTTATAAAAACCACATTTTTGGTTATGGAAAACCCATAAAATTCACTTGAACTACAACCAAGTATATACACCACTAATCCCTCCATGCCATCAAAGAAACATTGAAACTATTGTTTATATTCTCTCAAGAACACACTCATGCACACAAGTAGAGAATAAAATATGCACCATAATTTACATGGTTTGGTCATAATCCCTACATACATGGGTAAGGTAGTGAATTTCTTATTAAATCAATGAATAAAAAGGAATAATTTTTCCATGTTCCCATTTCTTGTATATAATAACACATATTTATAGGGTAAGTAAAGAATAAAAAATGGCCAATGAAATTTTTTCTCAAGGAAGAACCAACCCATATTTACCCAGGAGACTCCAACACGTGTTGTAAGTCCATGGGAGGTCACCCATCATGTGGAGTGGTGTAATTTTTCATCAATATTCAAGAATATCAAGCTTGAATATTAAAAAAACTGAGTGATGCGACTCAAACAGTTCTTCCTACTGCATTCCAAATGTCTATATGAATATCAAGAATGAAATTTGTTTATTAAGTCCAAGCAAAGTTGGAAATTGATCCCTATAACCACATTTTTAAGAATATTGGTTGGTTTCTCAGTTTTCCTACTCTTATGAAGTGAGATACACCTCTCATTGAAAATATCTCAGATAAAAAAGAATTAAAATCAATATGCCTGGTTCAACTATGATGGACCTGATTCTTAGAAAGAAAAATATCAAAATGGCTATCAAAAAAGCATTAATGCACTCCTTGATGGTCCACAAGTCTCTAATAAAACCATGTAACCAGATAACTTCCTTGAAAGATTATTTAACCACTATATTATATATATTTATAGTATCCAAAACCACTATTGTCTATAAGTAGACCTATATCTCACTAATCCTTCTACTATAGTTAAAATATAGCCAATAATGTATTATATCTTTTCTAGGTCTCTTGAAAAATCATAATCACCTTATCTGATAAGAATTATCCTAATATTTTTATTTATCATAAAATTTAAACCAATAATCTATAGTACTTTTTCATATATTTTATAATCCACATGAATGATTTCTAATGACCTTTATTGGGGTCATACATGTATTGAATTACTATGCTTACAGCCAGTGAAATATTAGGACTCGTACACACCATGAAATACATCATGGAATATATTATACTCGAATATAGAAAATGATCCATATGTTTCCTTTATTTACCATTAGTTTGAGATAATGATGTATTGAGATTAAAATGATGATCTAATGGGGTGTTGAATAGTTTATATTTATCATTAATGTAAAAATATTGGATAAATTTATTCTAATATTATGTCTGGATAAGGGTAACAATATTATTATATTTATCTTGTTTGATTTACATCCCAAGAATCTTTATAGATTCATTAAAATCCTTCATCTCAAACTCTAAGAGGTGTTGACATTTTAACTTGTCTATATCCACCTCAATTTTATATACAATCAACATATCATCATTATATAAAATTATGTGTATAAATTTTACATATTGAAGTTTCTTATAGTAAACACAATGATTAAACAGACTAAAAACATATTTTTGAGTTATCATATAAGTGCAAAAGCTTTTATACCACTATCTCAATAATTCCTTTAGCATATACTATTTGTTTTTCAAATTTAAAACCCAATTATCACATTATGGTACATGAAACCCATCGGGTAGTGTCATGTTTATATATCTCTTTTTTTAATGATCCATAAAGAAATATTATTTTATGGTAAAGTTAAAAATAACTAAAAATAAAACTATCCAACCAATGCTAATAAATTTTTTATAGAAGCACGATTAATAGTAGGATAAAATACATATTTATATTTTATACCATATTTATATACATATCCCTTAGAAACAAGTCGATAATTTAACCTGATATAGTTCTTACAAGTTTCATATTCCTTTTTCTCAAACACACTTTTACACCCAACTACCAACATGTTATTTGGAGGAGGAATAAGATCACATGTCTGATTATAATGTAGCAAACTCATTAATTATTCCATAGATGACTTCCACTAATCCATTTATTTTTTATCAAAAATATCTCAATAGATGTATGGAGAATCATATTTTATTACTTAAAGGGCATAAAAATCCATATTATAATATCCATAAGGTCTATATAATGTTCTTCATAATCAAATAGTGGTGATACTCACATGTTGTAAATTATATTATTTTGATTAAACTTCTTCTTCATTTAGGATATCTACATGATCACTGCATTCTATCTATCTTGTCTCTTGATTAGTTGGAGGTGGAATTTTCTACATTTTAATCACAAATTTATCTGATTCATCCATCTTTTTATAGAAACATTAAACTTTAACATTTTTTGATCCATCAAATGTGACATTAAAACTCTAAATAAGCTTATTTTATTCTATGTTACACATTTAGAAAGACTTCACACCAATAATAAAGCCATAAAAATAAATTTCTTTACTCTATGTTCAAAATTTGAGTCTATTAAATGAAAATAAGTAGTAAAAAAAGTTATGAAGTCTGTCATAATATGATACAATTTCACAAGACCAATTCTCTATAAAAGTTTTACCATCAATCATGGAAGTAGGTAATCATTTCATAGTGTGTAGTACATAAATCAATGCTTCTTCCCAAAATGATTTGTTCAAACCTGATTGATATAACATACATCATACGTTTTTGAAAAGTATAAAGTTCATTTGTTATACTACTCTATTCTATTATATTTTTATAGGGGGAAAAATGTGTCTAACAATACCTTCATATTAACAAACCATATTGAATATATCTAATGTGTATTATCACCCATTATTTAATCTTAGTCTCTTATTCTTGATTCCCAAATGATTTTCAATCATCTGCTTCCATTTAAGGGAGACATCTAACACTCCATCCTTATTTTCATGGCATACACCCTAACATATAATGATTAATCAACAATAAATATGATAAAATAATGATTACCTCCCAATGAAGTTTTACTTGAAGGTTCTTAAACATCAGTTTGGATATAGTCATGTGTTTACTTCATGTAATGGGTTGAAATGCTGAAAATGACTTGCTTACTTATCTATCAAAAAATTCTCATAGAAGTTGAGATTTACTATCTTGATATCTTTCAAACCACATTTCCTCACTAATCTTTGTAAGGACTTATATTTAGTGTTTTTATGTCTCATATACCTCAATATAGAAGTGTATAGATCGATGCCCATTAATATCCTAACTCCACATATAATAGCCTCTTCATTCAAATAATAAAAAAATACATTTAAAATTTCCTTTAATTACAAGGAATGCATCATAAATTATTCACATGAATCCATATCAAATGGTTATCTTATATCCAATAATATCCAAGACACCTAAAGATACGAGGTTCAACTCCATTTTGTATGTATCACATATATATAAGGAGTCAAATTGTATCATCATGAATCCTTGGATATATTGTTTCAATAACATTCACGTAGAAGGGGTATTTATTTTCCATTATCACCACACCTCCATAAACTCATTGAGGCTTAAAAAACAATCCATATTCTTTCACGTGTGAAATAAATAACCTAAATGAATAATAAAACAATCTAAATGGTTGACTATCAAAGAAACAAGGAAATATAAATCATAAACACCCTTAGTTTTTATTGCTATCACCTTTGGTTTCCCAATATTTGGATAATATTTATTTTAGTTCCCATCACTAATGTATAATAGGTTTTTTCATGTCATTTTTTTGGTTTTTAACATTGGTTACTCCTCAATTTTATTTAAAGAGATGTTCTAAATAATTTTTTCACATCATTTAATAAAAAATGACATTATAAATACATATGTGGAGGAGGGTTTTCACATAAGTTATGAAAAAATGTCATGGAAACGTATTTATAACGTCAATTTAGAAAAATGAAGTTATAAATAAATTATAATGTTACTTTTTCTATAAAATACGTGACAAAGTCTATTATAGAGTGTATTTAATGTTGGTTTTTGAAAAAGCTATGTTAAAAACTATACTAAAAAAATCATATTTTGGAGATTTGTTTCCATGCCATTTTTAAAAAAAATAATGTGATAATCTATTTATAATGTTATTTTTTCATAAAATCACTAAAATAACCTAAAAATTCATATTTCTATGTGGATTTCACATCGGGTATATAAAAATTGATGTTAAAAACAATTTATCAGACCAGATTTTAAAAAAATGGTTATGATTAATCTTAATTTAAACTTTTTCATGTCTTTTATGAAATAAATAACATAAAAAATAATTTCTTTTAAAAAAATACCGTAAATTTATTCTTCCTAATAGTACAACCACATACCAGAAATAGAAAAATGATAGTAGCACAAACATTTAGAATTTAAACATCAAACTCTACAATATATGTTATAAATAAAATAAGACCCAACCATAACTATTAAACAATTCACACATTTAATTTTTAAGTGTCTTCACTCTTGTATAGTATAAGGTAGAGGGACACAAAAAAGATACAAATTTAAAAAAAATTTAATTTGTATTCTAAATAAAATGAATGAAAAACTAAAGGAATGGTTTATAAAAACATATAAACTTCTATAAATTTGTAAGTGTATTGGTTGAACATATTTCATATATAAATATTAGAACATAGTATCCACATTTATTTACTCATTATTTTTTATTACACTTATGTTTAAAAATAAATTTTTAATTAAAAATAACAATTTAAGTACTTCTTACAAAAATATAGTAATTTTAAATGAAAAGTTTCATTTTATTTTTCATATTTGATCTTTGTGTTCTACTTTCTTGTTGTCTCTATAAATTAATCTCATTACCTATTTGAAAATAATATGGATTAAATAAATTTAAAATTCATTATAATATATACAAGTATTTAAATATTCAAACTTATATCTTCAATAATTTCTTAAAATTATCTCATACTTCACCATAGATAGAGCATATACAGTAAAGTGTCTTCTCCTGTGGATAAAAAACACCCAACATCCAATGATGTATAATATAAAAAATATATATAATGTGAGTGGTTATTTTTTAAGATATATAACACTTTATGAGATATATTTTTCATATTCTTGAATATAAAGAAGAATCCAACACTAAATAATTTCATTCTTTTGAATTATTTTAGTAATATATACATTTATTTTTGCACCAGTCATTTTCATTGCTATAGGGGAAATAAATTGTGGGTCCATAAGTCCATATAATAATGTTGTATCTTTCTACAAACAAATTATATAAAGACACATAATACAAAACATACATAAGTATAATTTTTTAATAAATTAAAATAACTAAAAGATATATGATAATCATTTTACATGGAAAAGACTCACATTGTGTTGATTCCCAACTGATCTCTAGTTAAAATATCAATGATATCTTTTTTAAAAATCAAAACAGTCATTTCATGCCCATAAATTTCATCTTCCATTGGAATTTCATAAAATTTATGAAACAAATTTAAATGTGTCTATAATCTATCAATACTATAATAAGTTGTATATAAAGTCAAAATAGCCAATATTTGTTATTGTTTATATAGTATGAATTTACCTTTAAATTATTCTGATAAAAAATAGATAAATATATAAATGTCAAAATGTTAAAATAAAATTAACACAAATATGAAATAAAGAATATAATATATACCAAATTCAATGGAAATTTTTCATACAAGTATAGATGGAAAAACTAAAAAATGGTCAATACTTGTTCCAACTATGCTGAGTTCATCTATGGGAATTATTATTATTGTTAATCTATCTATAATTTCTTGTACAGTTAGACTGAGATTTTCTTTTTCTTTCTATTGATGTTGAATTGTATCACCAATATAATATACAATCCTATATAAAATAATATAATGTTGGGGATCATAAACTTATAACTCATAATAAATAGAAATCCATGGAGAAGGAGGTGTAAGATTTGGATAATTAGGAGGAGATGGAGTAGTGGAATCTATAGGAAGAGGTGGAGGAGTGGGATCAGTAGTCTAGAAATGTATTTTTATGTATGAAAACACTGACTGTACTTAAGCTCTGATCCTATCCTCCATCATCTCACCCATATCCTAAAATTTATCTTCCAAATATTATTTTTTTTCTTTTATAAACATCCTCTATTTATGAATTTTTAGAATGAACAAACAATTTTTTTACTGATACACTTTCCAAGCCTCCACGTACATGTCTCAAGTGTTCATTATTTCCCAATTTTTAGATAAAACATCCTTATAACCCTAATCCATTAAGGTCCCCAGTATTCTCTTATCCTCAAGGGAATCCTGTGTATAATATTTTAAAAATTCTATAGTAAATCATAATATATAATTATTTGATTTATCTTAAAGAACATAAGTATATTAAATAACTTCATACAATCATCTCAGTTATATCCCTTGAATATTTAGTAAGATATTTTATATCTTTATCATCGGAGACCTCTTCAATTTTTCATTTATAATTGAGGGGAATGAGGGACTACCTCTGCAAAGCCAAAAGGCTCAACTCTTAGTTTTTGAAAATTTTCAGCTATCATTTGTTCTTCTAATAATGTATACCCTCCCCAAGATGACGTACGAGGATATACATTTTTGGATTGGATTTTATGATGTGATCTTATCATTTTCTTAAAATTAATAATAAATAAATCATTGATATTACCATTAATTTAAAAAAACCACTAAAATCTATCATTTCACTTACCAAAAATAATTCATGTCATTTAATTTTAAAAAAAAATCTATGTATCTTCATCAAGAAATGGATATTTATCACATGAATTTTGATGTTGTTTATCCCTATTAATTATTTTTTATGAGGTTTGGTTTAAAATACATTCATCTCTTAGAATAGAAAGATAAACATTTCTTCCTGAATCATCTAGTATTAATTATATCATATTTCATATGGTAATAATGGGAAATCCTATATTAGTAAAAACATTTAATGATAAGTAAAATAATAATAAACTATCTTACCAAAATTATCTCCCTTAATTAAGATATAGTCACCTTTTCAACACTTCTATATTCATAAATCAAAATATTATCTTTTCCTCGATCATGAACTATAATAAAAGTAGTAAATTATTTTTATTTGGACCCATGAGAATATCTTTATCATAAAAATAAAATCATATCCTCTAGTCTCAACTATGATAAACTATTAATTTTGGTAAATGTGTGCTTCCATTTTTACTAAACTTGAAACACATTTTCCACCTGTAGAAGTAGATGGATCATGTGTAGAAGGATGAGGAGGTTCCCCAATAATAGTTTGTATACAGTTCTCCCTAGAAGTATGTGTATGGTCCTACCCAATAGCATGTGTTATATCAAATGATTAATATTCCATTATCCTACAAATCAAAGTAAACAACAATTAGTATGAAAATATACAGATCTAAGTATTACATATAAAAGTTAATAAAAAAATTAAAAAGGCCAAAAAAAGTAAACTAAAATAAACACATTTTTATTCATATTTGATAAAATAATTAACAAAAATTATAAAAACATTAATGACAGATGAAATTATATAAACAAATGGAAACAAATCCAAAAATTGTTAGTGAACAATAAACAATTAGTACACAAATATACAAATCCAAAAATTACATATAAAAGTAAATAAAAAATAAAAAATTATACAATAAAAAGTAATCTAAACTAAAATCATTTTTATTCATTTTTTTAAAGTAGTTTAGTAAAATGTTAAAAAAATTAATGAGAGATGAAATGACATAAATGGATGAAAAAAAATCCAAAAAATGGTGTGTGAATTGTAAAAATAATCCAACATATTACACCATTTTTAAACCAAAAGAATATTGGTTGAATATACTCTTTTATACTTATTTTTATTTAATATATTAGATTAAAATTTATTTATTTTAAATATAATATACAAATACCTATGTTAATTATGGGTAAACATGGTAAAATAAACAAAACTAAACTAATATAAACAAACAATTTAACATATTATTTATAACATATGTTTTAATAAATAAAACAACACTAATATATCTAACATTTTTGTTAAATTTAAAAATCTAAATAAGAAATAAATATATATTACCCGAAATATGAGGAAGTTATTAAAGGATAGTTTTCAAAAATTCTTTCCTCATGATCATTCTGTTTGGAACAATCCTTGTCTATGATGTGCTCATAAATATTATCTGTTAATATTTCCATGGAAGTAGGGATCTCATATAAATTAGAATCTTTATCATATTTTTTTACCAACATACTATTTTTTCCTTAAAAAATGATATGCCACTAAATATTGGATGGATCAATAATATATAATTTTTTTCACGTGTTTCCATGATAACAAGATCATATGTGTATTCCAATATATTCAGATTAACTAGTGTCAAACTAAATTCTTTGTTTCTGACACTATTTTTATCAATAAATTATTTTAAGTTAAACACTATAATTTAAGATAATTAACCACCCATATTTCTTCAATGACTTTTTAATATGAACTTGTTAAAGATATTGGGTTTCTTTCTTTGGAACTCAAAAAATTCATTGCTTTTCCAATCACCAATACACTACTGTTTTGAGATTAAATCCTATTATCATAATCTTTAATATGAAATGTATATCCATTAATTTCACACCCTGACCATGTTAATATATTTAAACTTAGACCACCCACTAACAATCTCAATTTTATGATGTATCTAATATATAATGCATGATCGCTTTAAACCATGGGAAAAAAGTTTTGTTATGCTCATTCAAAATCCACATATCTTTATTCTTCAAATAATATTGTTTCAACACATTAATATGAAATATTCTATATCGATGATCATCATATATTTTATTCAATATATATAAATATAACGTGTTTATCAATTTATCTTTTAAATATTTTACTTTAAGTCCATGGATCACCTTTCCCCCATAATTGAATCATTCATGGAGAGAAATAGGCAAACCAATTTGCTCTATTGTAGAAATATATCTTGTGCAAAACACTACAACCTACTCAGAAATATATTTCTCAATAATAAAGGATTCTAGTCGATATGTACTATTAACATATCCATTAAATATCTTCATATATATTTCAAAATGATACATCCAATATAGATATATAGGTCTAAAAAGCATTATTTATCTCATGAAATAAACCATTAGATACACCATGATATTAGAAAAATAGAGGAAAATAAATTTTTGGATGATGAAGTATAGAAACTACACCATCCTTCAAATTTTTCAATGAATTCAAATAAAAAACTTTGTTACAAATTGAATTGAAAAATCACACAACTTAATGATAGTAATTTTGAAAGAGATAGATAATATTCCACACAACTGAACTAGTAGGATTTGTTGCATCATGACATGATAATCATGAGATTTCATTCCTTTCAAATTCAAATCTTTTACTAACACAATTTTTTTTACATTTGATGATTAAACCTATGAAACTTTTATACTATATAGACACTAAAAAAACTTATTTTTTACATATTGGATCATTTATGAAAATTTAGAGGCAAATATGTTCTCCTTCCATTATGAGTGAGAGCTAATTCCAAATGTATTCCCATTGTGAGTAAGTTTAATCTTTCATTCAACCCATATTTAGTATTCCTTTAATATCTAATGATGTTTCAACAAAAATTTCATATATAATCTTCTCCACATGGATTAAATCAATACTATGGTTAACCTAATTATATCTCCAATATTATAGCTTAAAAAATATTTATTTTTACTTCCAAACATTTCTATCATTACCATATTTTTGTGTCTTTTTGAATGTGACATCAATATTTTCCACCCTCTAAAGATATGGATCAGTGGAAAAAGATTTTATAGAAATAAAAAATTATTGTGATCCATCAAATTCCTTTTTTAATATTCTATAAGAGTGATGGATAAACAAAAACCTCCAATGAACCATATATAATATATTTATCCCATGTTTTAGTTGATAATAAGGAGTTTTTTATTCACAAATTTGAAAGGATTTATTCCCCTTAAAACTATATCCAAAAAAAATTCCATATATTGGTAAGTCATTTATAGTTAACATAATCATTTCATGAAGTTGAAAATGTTACTTATTTTAAGAATCATACACCCTAATACCTTCCTCCCATAAAAGTTTCAAATCATTAATTAATGGTGATAAGAAAGCATCAATGTCATTTACGGGATGTTTTAGTCTAGAGATCATTAAAATAAACATGATATATTTTCTCTTCATAAAAAATTAAGGATATAAGTTGTAAATTATCAATAAAATAGGTCATTAATGGTGTGTTATACTCTGTATTAGATATATATTTATTCCATTTGTTCACAGTTCGAGTTTGAGATTTCTAAGTTCATTTCTGAATGTGGAAAATCATTATTAAAATTTCTTCCAATATTAACAATCAACTGAAAGACATAATTTGACATTATATAACTACTCATCCACATGTTATCCTAACCTATTTTCATCATTTTTAATTTTAAAATAAATATCTCAAATGATGAATTGTAGGAAGACACCAAATTTATTTGGAAGGAGTCTTTATAACCCTAAAATCATCCAGTGATTTTTATTTCAACTTATACCATAACGTTCCACATTTTTGACACTCTGATAGACATTCATATTCCTCCATATATATAACATATTCATTTAAATAGGAATGTATTTTTTTGTACCCCAAACCCATCAGGCATAATATTTTCCTCTCTTTTTAAATATAATCTAGAAGATCATTATCTTTAAGAAGTATGCCTTTCAATAGTTGTAGAAACTCTATAAAACTCTTACCACTCCATCCATTTTCACCTTCAAGATAATCAATCAAAAAAAAATTGATAGAATTTTAAATTCCATACAACTCAAATTTAATGGTTATCCAGCATCACCATATAGATGCTCAATTGTCAGTTATTTCTTAGTTACCTATACTTCAATATCATAAATCATTTCTTCAATTTTATCAGACTTATCATCCTTCAAATAATCATCATAAATAGATATGAAGTTATACCTAGTTTCAACATGCCAAATACAAGGGATATAACTATGATTAAAACTATGATAAATTAAATTATCATTGATCTATTTGCTTTTCAACTTCTTTATATTTAAATATTTCAGGCATTGATATAAAAAATGACATTGTTTGGAACATTTCATATTTAAAAATATAAAAAATCATTGACACCTTCCTCATATTCATCACTTGTTAACAGTGCAGTAATCCAAAATCAATTCATTATTATATATAACAAATATCCAAAATTTAAAATAAGTTATTATATTTTCAAATTTAATTTCAAATTTTCTTTAATAAATAAAAATAAAAAAATATTTTTAGAAAAAAATAAATACAACATATTTAATAATGAAAAATATAATGTTTAACATATTTAATTATCATTATTAAGATAAAAAATCACAAACCTTAATATAAAAAATCATTTATCAATTAAAAAATACCTAAGATGTGTGAATAATTGGACCTAAAAACACAAAATAGAAAATATAAAGTGACATAAATGGAAAATTGGAATCAAAAATAAAGAATAAAATACCTTGGCTGCATAAAAAACAGAAATAGTAAACGCAAACAATAAATTGATATCAGAATAGAGATGATTGAGAAGGAGACACAAACGGGAGAAGATGCAAGCAACAACAGATGATGGGTGACAATGGACAGTGGTGGTGGATGAAAACTGAAAGATAAGGTGACATTAATGGAAAATTGGAACCAAACATACAAATTGAAATTCATTGGATATAGAGAAATCAAAAAAAAACACAAATAACAAATTTATATAATAACTGTGATGATTGATAAGGTAACACCAACTAGAAGAAGGTGCAAGAAGTAACCAATGATGGGTGATGGTAGATGGTGGTAGTAGATGTGAACTCAAAGATAAATAGAAATCCAGGGAAATTTAAAACCTCAAACCAGAATTTAAAAATCGTAGATTCATGTAAAATCAAAACAATAATCACAAACTGTAAATTGAAATCGAAATTAGAATGATTAATAAGGAAAAACCAATGGGAAAAAGGTGCAAGAAGCTGTCAATGAAGGGTGATGGTAGATAGAAGTGGTGGATTCCAAATAAAAGATATTCTAGGAAAATAATTGAATAATGAATAGATTTGAGGCCATAGATCGAAGAATGAAAATATTTGAGGCCATAGATTTAATTTGGAAGGGTTAAGGTTCTCCAACTAATATGTTATTGAAGGTTGTTTCATGAATGAATGAAACCAAAATGAAAGCAGAATCCCCTATTAAAATTATAATTCTTTTTTTACATCGGTTATTGAATAACCGTTGTGAAAAATAATGTTTTTAACACCACTTACTCAATAACTGATGTAAAAAAGTCTATCTTTTCACATTAGTTATTAAATAACCAATGTCAAAAATGTTGAAGTTTTATTTTATACATTTATTATTGAATAACCTACATATAAAATCCATATTTTCACATTGATTATTCAATAATCAACATGAAAAATATGCCCATTTTATTTACCAGTTCAGTTATTTAATAATCGATATGGTAAATCATCTTTTTAGGTCGGTTATCCATAACCTATATGAAAAATGAGTCGAGATAAATCAATTTTGAACTATTTTTTTTATTATAATAATAAAACTCATATTCTATTGGTATCTTATAGGTGAAATTTCTTATTAACATTAATCATGATTTAATTTTTCTTAAACCCGTAGATTCGTACTAGATGATCTTATTTTTATTATCATCAATGCCTATGATTTAGAAACTATTTGGTTATACTTTTCATTTTTTTTTACTCATTGATAATTAAATACTTTGATACAATGATAAATTTTATCTTACCCTTTCCATATAGTTATGTATTGTTTAGATGATCATAGCTCTACAGTATAGAGTTTAGCAACAATAATGCCTTATCTTCTTTTATAATCATTACTTATAAATAATACAAATCTGCTAAGATTTTATTACAACTATTTAGGTTCTCAATCATTGACATTATTTTATTTTAGATAAATTGAATTAAGTTATTTTTTAGGTAAATCCTATTTTCTATTATTTGATCCATGTAATTGTTATCTAAAATCTTTTACAATATCTTTAAATAGGTCTCTCACATAATAATATATTTATGATTATTTTCCAAACAAAGATAGATCGTATCACACATTTGATGGTTGAGTCACCTCCAATCACCATTAGAGAAGTCAACAGATTTTTCCTCTTGGGTAATATCTAACTTCTATTTATTTAACACATCATGAACTTTACATTTCCATATGTTGATGATATTAATTCCATCGAATTTATCCCCCTAAATTTTGGTGTTAAACACCACACTTATACATCTAAAATATTTTTCCATATTGGTATGTCCTTTTAGAATATCTCTTTGAGTGGAATAATATGACATTCAGTTTGAGGATACAATATTATATCAAAAAATAGATTATAATTTCCAAAAAAAGATAGCATCAATAAATCTAGAACAACCAAAAATGCCAAAATTTACAATTTAATCACATCAATCGAATAAAAAATGAATACAAACTTTTCTTCTAAATTTATTATTATTATTTTCCCCCAATATAAAAATTTGTTGCACCCTTTTAAAAAAATATTTCTCCTTTTTTTAACTTGGGCTCAGCCAAGATTCTCCACCTTCTCTCAATGTCCATGGTAGCCCCATCCCTTTAATACTTTTCAAAAAAGAAATAAAAAAATGTTTTATTTTATCTTTCTTATGTGAAAAGTGATAAAATCAAATCCCCCACCCCCACCCACATTTCATTTTTGGTTTTATGCTTTTTGATTTCCACATGCACCACCTATACCCAATATTTTTCATCCTTTTTTATCAAAGCCCCTTATTTTTAAAAATGTTCCCCCATTGGATTTGTAGATGAAAAAAGGTGACAAAGAGAGTGGTGTAATAGAGCTTAAACTATAGGATGTCATGTTACAAACAATCTTGATGAGGGTTCACATAGGGAGGATGGGATACAAACAACAACGCTGAGGGTTAGGAAGTCCTAGTTCACAAACACCAGTGGATTCACATAGGGATGTTGGGTCAACTAGAAGAGATGGTGATATTATTTCTGTAAGTAATTGACTAGCTTTGATACTATTTTTTGTGCATATTATCTCTCGACCCCACTCACACACACAATCTAGGCATAAAAGACACCATTATTTATCTAGTTCGCATGGAAGATCTATATCCACGGGTATGGAAATTAATTTCTTATCAAATAAAGGGATATAAAAATAGTAATAGTTTTTCTATGTTACCACTTATTGCATATAATCACCCATATTTATAAGGGTGATAAAATAATGGAAAAAATGGTCACTATAAGTTTTTATCCAAGCGGCACAAACATGTGATTCATGTGAATTTGGGCAGCACCAGCCTCCGGTGAAGGTCAGAGGTCCAAGGTTGGTCATCCACCCTAATGGGGATATAAAGTCATGGGACAATATTCCAAAAAATAATAATTTAATTATATTATAAAAGATTTATATATCATGAGCACAAACTAGACATAATGTGGATGTTGTATTAGAGGTTGTACCATCAAGGGAGAATATTTCTATTAAGATAAAGTAATTTTAGAGGAATCCATAGGTTTGTGAACAATGGAACACAACACCAAAAAAATTATCTTAGGTGAGAGAGTCAGTTGGGGAGGCCTTGTAACTAGAAGGTGATCCATTTAATGGTGTGGTAGGATAAAGACTAATAGAAGGTCATGTTGGGGTACGTATACAGTTGGGGATGTACAAAAATGAAATAACAAGAACTCAAATTCCAAGAACTTTGATGATGTTATTCCTTTAGTAATTTCTTCATATTGATGATTTCATCTAAATAAAATTATGATCAAATGAGTTAATCACTTCGATGTTGACACAACCTAAAAAATGGTAAAAAACCACCCCTAAGAAAAAAACCCAAGTGATTCCCATTTCATAGAAACACCCATGAAATTTTTATTATTTGGGAGGAAAATAAGATTAGTCACAGGATAAATTTCATGAAATAAAAATTGTGAGAATCATTAATAAAAAATTAAGTAATGATAAAATAAGAATAAATAAACCAACATATAATAATTTAATGTGTAAAACCCTCATTTTAGATGATTAGGGAACCATGGGGAAACTTTGAGAAATTGCACTATAATTAGAAAGTCTAAAAAATTCAATTAAAATCCTTAAAATTGATTTTCAAATATAGTGTATAAAACCTATGGAAAAAACACACTTGATACACCGCCATATTCTCTATAAAAATTGTCTCATGAAAAAGTGTCACCTCTCGGAGATCTCGATCCAAACAAATAATGTCGATGGATCTACCACATACCCCCAACTTTTTTGCACTATTGTATTTTACAAATCATTGTCCATGTATCTACTAGACCTCATAAGAAACGCCTCTTTCATTTTTATAGGACATTTTGACCCCCTTATCTCATTTAAATAGATATATAAAAATATATAACCCCTTTTGAAGATAAATACATGTTTCTTTTTTTTAAATTCCTATAAATATATATATATATATAATATAGATCTTTAAAAAAAACCAGGAATGTAGCCAAAACTATTTGACAATTTGAAATTTCAAAAAATATAGTATCTTTATAATTTGAAAATTCATATGATCCCAGTTGAACCCTATCAATCTCTCCATTTAGCCGATCAAAGAAGAAGATGAATTATAACAAACTCAGATGGAAAGAAAACTGGTTGGTATTACACCAACTAGAATACTCTCTAAAAAATATGATATCGTTCTATTTCATATTTTATGGAAACCTGATATATCCACTTGTAACAGAAATTTCAACATCCAAGTATTCGACACTCCTGAATTTTCACTATTAATTCCAGAATCAATAATATCTTGCTCCCCAATAATTTTTTATTTCTAATTAATCTGGAGCACCAGTAAAAATTAACTGCTCCCCAGTTCAACATACCCTAAGTAGTTTGAAACTCTCAACACATGACCTTGATCATTGAATTTAATTAATTATTCACTAGTGGAACTCTCTGAAGAAAAATAATTAGGTGTAAGACATGAAAACACTAACTTAACCTAATTAGGCTTCCAAACCTTCATCATTCTTTTCGATGGTCTTCGACTCGCATTTGATAATTTCATGTTACAAAAATATAACAAAGTACTCTTTCAAACTACATTCTTCAATTCTTTGCACACCTTTAAATTGTTCCAATAAATAATTTTCACCATTCTACCTCACACATATACCATAGATCACCTAGATAATGTCCATCATCTATTTCTAAATAAACATATAAACTCATCATTCTCAATATTATAAGAAAATAAAAAATTATGTCTTGTAACTGACACATATTTCACATCCCTCAACATCAGTGTATAACCTATATTTCTGGTGATAAAAATATAACCAAAAATAACACCAATAAAACTAAAAATATCACCATTAGCCATATTTAATATACCAAAGTTTCCTTATTTGTGTGAATAAAATAGTTACCTCTTTTGTGTAACATCATACGAAGCAGCTAAATCAATTACCCATTTATTGTATAGATCTGAACCATAATAATAAATTCCAAATAAAATTAAATCATCCTCGGCTATTATAATACTTGCACTGGTATACTTGGAATTGGTTTCATGTTTCTATTTTCTTAATATTTTTTAAAGTGTTTCAGTTTCTCTACACATGACCTACTTTTTCACAAAATAATCACGTTACTTTTATTCTTATCTTTGATCAACATTTGATTAATATACCCATATATCATGGTTAAAATACCACTATTACCTTAATATACATCATCATTTGTGTTCTACCAAATTTCATTCCTCAATTGTGATGAAATTATGTCATAAAACTTTAGAGTATCTTTCTTGAATAGAAATATAGTGGCAATATTATCATATAAATCTACTAATGAACACAATATTAGAAAATATTTATCTTCTTCTTCCATTTCAAGGTCTTGCAATACCTTTGTCATCAATCTTTACACCCAGTAAAGAAACATCCATCAAAATTTTAAATAAATCATTTATATAGTTACCTAAATCTTCATTCTCTAACATTCACAAATGATATAATTGTTTTTAGATACAAATTATTGTGAAGGGATTGTGATATGTACCTAATTTTAATATTTACTCAAATATTCTATAGATTTTTCAAATTTATAACCTCCCACAATGTATTATTATCCAAATACAGCTCGATTGGGCTTGTCACAAACTCTCTCATATCCTTCCAATCACCATCACTCATCTTCTCTAGCTTCTATGATTTATTCATTAGTGCCTTCATTGGATTCTTATGAACCAAAATATTTTTTAACCATTATTACCAAAGATTAAAATCATTTTTCACATTAAAAATTTTTATGTGTACAAAAATCTTTTTGTGTGAATCAATCATATCAAATTAGTAAGAAATCAGGATCTGATACTAGTTTCTGGGGTCGAAAATGTTATCAGTCATAAAATAAATTGATTTCAATAAAAATTATGAAAATTTCCAAAGAAAAAATAAGTGATAATAAAATAATAATAATTAAACCATCACATAGGATTTTAACATGTAAAAAAACTCATTATTAGGGATTAAAAATACATGGGTAAACTTAAAAAAATTATATTGGAGAGTCTAAAAAATTCAAATAAAATCCCAAAACATAAATTGTAAATACAACATAGAAAACCTAAGTAAAAATACACACCCTGATACACCTTCATATTTTCTCTATAAATTTTCCAATCACAAAACATAAACTCTTAGATATCTCAATCCAAACATGCATTGTTAATGGATCTACTATACACCCCACCTTTTTTGTGGTGTACCCTCTTCAAAGTTATTCGATAAATATTTTTTGTACCCCAAAAGTGATACATATTTCCTTTTTATTGGCCCTCATGACCCCCTTATCTCAATAGAATAGAGATATAAAAATATATTTCCCCTTTCTCAGATAAATACATGTTTTGTGCCTTTAAATTTCAATCACAAAGATATGTATAAAATACATCTCTTCAAAAAAAACTAAAATATAACCAAAGGCGTACCACCATTTTCATTTCCCAAAAAAAATATTTATAATTTGAAAATTCCCATGATCTGGGATGAACTTTATCATTTACGTTCAAATAGATTCATTTGGTGAAAATCATGATACAACATGAAACAGATGGGAAGACCTACATTAATTAAGACCCCACATGAAAACTAGGGAATAAAAAAGCCTTAGAACCTATGAAAAGATTTATTATCCACCAATAACATTGAAAGAATCACCAAACCTAGGTAAATATAAACTGTATTTAAGGGCCAAGAAGCTCCAAGAGAGACAAGGTATCATGGAAACCATTGAATTGGGTCAACACCAGATCAGATGTTCCATTTTAATGGGTTAAAATCCTAACCCAAAAAAGTGGACTCAAATCCACACTCCATCAAATCCACTACTACACCAATATTACCAAAATCCTATAATATAGAACCATATAATTTCCCATGAATATCATCTAATGAAATATTTTTTGGTATATCTAGGATGTTAAAAAAGTAAATCGGATGAAACAACGATCAGTAGAGGTTGCGTAAATGCTGAGATTTTAATCAGATAATTCATGAAGTGGTTTTCTTGATTTTTATATTTCTATCTACTAGAATTACCTTTGAAACAAATATAGTTATATATATATATATATAAAACTACATATATCCATACCTAAATCTATCAATAAAAAAAATTCACACAATTCAACAGGAAAACATAACTATATAACAACTCATATATACACTAATGAAAATGTGGACATTATCATCATGAAAAAAGGTCACTGTTAGTGGTAAAAAGGTGTTTAAAATATAAGCGCCATTAAAATACACGTGATTTTAATATTTTTATAAATAACATTGAAAAAAGTCCCATTCATTAGTGTTAAAAAACTACTAAAAACAAATAACCTTTGCAAGTGCATTTTTAATGCTGGTGATGGGTGATTCTATTAGTTCTATTTCTAGTGGTTATAAAAGTTCATTATATTAGTAATTATTTTAGTGTTGAAAAATTATAATTTTATTAGAACTAATAATAATGCTAATAAATGTCATGGGTTACAATTGTGTCATGTTACATTTACAACACATTATAACAACACATTCGAAATAAAAAAAATTAATTCTAAATAAACAATAAATTAAAATTATTAACAAATATACATTAAAAACATTTAAATACACCAAAATCACATTTTTTTTTAAAATTTATTACAAAAATTACATTTTATAATTAATTTAAAAACACTATGGGTTCCTCTTAAAATCACTCAATCACACTACTAGTTTTTGGACACACTATTCCATCTTGAGTACAAAATAAGAGTGTACTTATAATAAAAAAACAATTCTTAATTTAGTATTACTATAAATAAATAAATGAAACATAAATAACATATAATAATTTCATATAATGTCACTTTTTAATTGAAAACATGAACTTCAATTCACATTAAGCACACTTTGTGTTGGATTCACGTGCAGGAGATTCCTACACATAAAAAATGGTTAATGGATTTTTTTAATAGGTATTAATAAAATTAAAGTATAACATCCGGGTCTAGAGTACACTCAAATGGTTCCTCAATTTGTGTCTCTATAGTACTTAGGAAAACCTCCCCACACACTATAGGCCACCCACTAGTGTCGGATGTCTGGGGTCATACCATGGGAAAACTATAACCAATATATTATAGTGAACAATCATAAAATAAATAACTATGTATCATACAAAATCCATAACCATCAGATTATGAATATAATAAAATAGTGAAAACATGTGATAACAAATATAATGCTAGCATATGGGAATACAAGATGGATCTCCCACTGGTCCAATCACATATTCAAAATAAATAAAAAACAGACATGAGGAACAACAACTACACCAATAAATACATCATTTAAATATCCAAAGTTAGATTTATATTTATTGATGATCAAAAATTGATCCTCTACCATACCTATACCTACAACTAGTGAGAATATGCTTAGGTGCCCTAGTGCAATGGAGTCCCAAGTAAGGTGTGAGTACATAACTCAGTAGGGAACCAAAAATGTGGTATAGTACATATAATTAATGTATTAATATGTGTATGTTATATTCCTATCTTAAATCAATTAATAAACATTAGGAAATAAGTGTCTGAATAAACCCTCATCGATCCTCAAGTTTGTGATCCCAACTAACCATAACTTCTTTATCCAGTGTCAGGGTGTCTCTGAGAATGTCTCTATATATTTCTAACCATATAAATACCAAATCTCGTGATTTAACTCATGAATCCATTATTATCATGCTCAAATGACCAAACAACTCATCATGAATGACTCAACAGCCAGATCCTAGGTGCCCTGTGTATCTCTCTAAACTTCTTAGTAATGAATGGATCAAAGATGATTATTAGGCACCCCAAGAAATCACTGAATTAGAGTTACTTAAATGTTACCATACCAAATAGTAAAATAATATACACAATGGTTATACCAATCAGTAACAAATAATATCATCAGGATTGACTAGCCGAGTACTAGGGATAACCTCGAAATATCATAATGATAATAATAATTATCACAATCCCCATGTATAAATAGATAAATCCTAGTCATACTATGAATCCTAGGACCTTTGGTGTCCAGGACATCCCATACAAAACTAAGTTTGAATCTTGTCATCTTGGACATTCTTACAGGGATCAATAGTGAGATACCAGGAAACACATATGGGAATCCATTATGATGTTATCTCTTCAGTCATATCACTCTAGTATCACATAAAAAACCAAAATATGGATCCCAAGAAGCATATATGGTAATCCACAACATCACCATCACATTTTATTTGTTCTATAGTTTAGGTCCTATGAAGTATGTCGCCATATCCATATCTACATAAAAAAAAGACTATTGAAAATATAAATAAAAAACAAGGGTTTTTCAAATGCCTAAACCCATCCCCAATGTCTATAGCACCCATGGCTCACATATTCAATATAGGTTATAAGGTTACCCCCATTACTTTACCCATGTCTAAATGCACCCAATTAGGGTCGGTCTATCACTAGGGTACCTTCTTGGGTCCCCTAGGTCATATTAAGGACAACGGAATCCCATTTAGGTCCTTGTTCTTGGTCTATTATCATAGGTTATCACCCAAATATCAAAGTATTACATGCCCCTCAACAATGTAATAACCATGGAATGGCCTTATGGGACTCATAGATAAGACTCATAGGCTATGGTCTATAGATATATCTCATGGACCATCTCATGTTCAAGTTCATCTAGGCCAGTGCAATCACATGACTCTTTTTTTCAACCCAAGGTCTAACTACGTTAACAAACACATTTCAAGGGAGGTATTACTCAACCTATAATCAATCTCACCAATCCCAATAGATTTATATTATATCAAACATCCTGACCATTTCTAATTGGGCTATTCATCTCAAGTCATCCCACACCCCCTCTTTGAGGTGTCAAAAGGCTCATATATAAGATTCACTACATCATAATCATTTATTTTTTAACTAACACCCATTAAGGGGGTCAAATAACCAAGGGGAAACCAATTACGTCATGAGATTTTCCCTTAGTGGACAAGGTCAATAATCTAGTGCACAAGGGATCATATGGCCTTAGTACTTTATTCAGTTCACTTAAGGCATGATATTTAAATTTTACATTCAATTAAAATTAAACAATTCAATTAATTAATCAAAACAAGTCAATTCCTTCATTGTAGTGACTACACATATCATGCATCATAATCAAAGTACACAAATTCCATAGGTTGAATTCTAGGACCACCCACCTCATGAAGAATCCAATTCCATTTTTAAAGTATCAGTCTGGAAACTCTACCTATGATCATTGAGACCCTTTTATGCCCGACTGAGCTCATCCCAACTCATCCATCCATAACCAACACACCCAATACCCTAAACCATGTCAAAAAACCATTAAAATCTAATTATAACATTTATAACTAATTAAAAAAATTAATTTAAACTAGGAATATTCACTAAAAACTCATTGGAAAGCCTCATCACACTGTAACTATAACCAATAACCCATGGGAGGTCCAAATTAGACCCCAAGAATTATCCTAGGATAAATCCCTATCATGTTTCATCAATTCCATACGAATTTAGTTTTAATTTTAAATAAAAACCTAAGAAAAATCCTCTAGGAAACATACTTCATTAAAATAATGTGTGATGATGTATAGAAATCATATCGTGATATCCTCTATGAGGGATGAATAAATATCACCCATATCATCAAATTTCACCATGAAATGATAGAATCAGAATTTAAACCCTATATTGAGGAAGATACAAATAGATAAGAATAGAGGGAAATAAAAGTGGAGACCAATGGAGTTAGAGGAATACCCAAAAAATAGAGAATAAGGGAGGGAAGGAAAACTGGTTACTAATGGATTCAGATGAATACCTCAAATATTCATGAAACACCTAAAAAATCCAACCCAAAACATGGGGGTGAAAGTAGGAATATGGGATGGAGACCCCTAACTGCACGCACAAAAATGATATGAAGAGGGGGATTCCCCAAAAAACTAACAAGTTAAATGTGTAATTTACCCCTTTAAAACCCTACTAGCTAGCCTATGGCCACCTATAATAAGTAAGAGGCTCACCAGTTGTTGGATGGTGGATATAGACTATTGGATATTAGCTACCTATCCACCTCATCCCACCATTGACGCCTTCCCTTGCAAACCAAATCCCATAAAAACCTCATTTCAAGTCTAAACCACCTCTATTGAGGTGTTTTAACTCTTATAATTTCATCATAAATCCCATTTCAAAATTTAAACCATCCACTAATTGAAAAGTTCAAATTATTTCTTGAATTTTCAACATATAAAGACATGGTATCTTACTATCTCCCCACTATAACATTTATCATCCTTTATAATTCTCAGTGGACATCCAATTTTCCATCTTGAGCTTCCTTGGTTGTCCATTCTCATTTAAACAGTCATGTTCCATTATTGGATGCTTAATGCACTTTCTGAGTGAAATTACAACATTAAAAACTTAACCTATCAAAATAAGATCCATCACTCAAATTAATTACCAAAACACTAAGATGATGCTCTCTAACTCCCATCTATCTCAATAAATCCACATGTCTTTATAAAACTAATATTTCATCCTTTTTTTCACCTACTATAAGGCCTATATCACATTCCAACTCTGAACCTTTATTCCCCCTACAATTATCAAAATTGTCTTGCAAAACAAGATCACACAATTCTTGTGATGCTACTAATGCGGTACTTGAAATCCACACCCAAACACCCATGAAACAACCAATCCAACACTGGTACCAACATTTACATCATATTCCCAAGATAAAATAGACATCACTCCATTATCCAAGAACAACACAAGAATACCATATTTTCAATAAAAATACTAAACCAACTCTCAAAAAATACCCTTCATATTAAAAAATATGTTAACGATGAATTTTTGAGCTCACTGCATCCAATTACATGCCAAAGCACTGGTCAAACCTCCATTGGCTAAACTATTTCAAGGATTCTCAACATTAGTTGTATTCATGCCTCTAAATTAATTTATTACAAAGAATTTATCCCCAGATGAATCTTGTTATCATTAAGATATTCCCACTAAAGTTTTTATTTTATTTCCAATGAGATTAAATTATTGGATCCTGAACCAACCAAAATTAGTTTACATTCTTTGTCATACTATGAGCACTGATGCACCTTCAGTCTGATCATGCCGAAATCACATTAATTAATTATATTCTCTAAGATAATTCTTAGACTCCATACAATATTATGTTCAAATTATATCTACCATTCATCAAGTAATCTAAATGTATTCATAGCCATTTACTCACCATCATAAAAATTCTGCAATGGTCATCTAATGAATGATCCCACTTTTCTAGGACCCTTATCACACAAGGCTCATATTCCCATGACTAATGTGATTATCCCCACCAATAAAATGTCCTTATTATTAAACCATTTATTTAAACACTCAATAATTGTCTCCAACAGCCAATCCATCAGTAAACATAATGACTTTCATGGCCAAACTTACTCAAAACCAATCACCAATACAAAGCACAATTCATCACCTATTCCTGAACAATCAAAATATCATCCATGAAATCCATAAAAACTTAATTAATAGATAGGTTCACCAAAATCAATCAATCCTGGATGAATTACCTATCATATAGATTTAATTATACCTCTACTTGAGCATAAAACCCAACTCACACTCTCAGGAGTCTCATTACATCTAGACTAGTCTAACATTCCTAATTCAAAATATGATCTTTCAACTTGTATGTTATTTCAATCTGACCTAACACCCTTGTCACTCCTCTTCAAAATTGGGCACTTTATTTGTTTCATGATTAATCACATGACATATTTCTAATTGGTGGTACTCTAAAACCACGAGAATCTATCCATACTTCACTGTGATTATAAATAATTTCCATATTCAATAGGTTAAAGCACGCAACTAGTCCTTACCTTGAAATATTTCATTGATACCAAGGCACCCCACGTGCCTCACATTCCAAAACACTATCACTCAATGTTATTTTATTAAGAAATTCCAAGTCATATAAATTAACTACTTCATATTATCTATAGAACCCTCTATGAATGTATCTCAATGAAATAAATTATCTATTTCTTCCATCCTTAAGGCACTTAACAACCAAGCCTAACCATCACAATAAATTACCCTCACACACCACACTATGCACTGAATCACTAAAACATTAAGTCGTGTCTCAAGGGTCACTAGATTATCCTACCTTTCTCGAATACCATATCTCATATGGTCACATATCACGCAAAACATCTTGTTCCCAACTAAAAAAATAAGTAAACATACACACCAACACCCTCTTAATGGTCTTTTATACACCTATTAGGCACCACAAGCCAATTCATCGGCCTACTTGGGTACTAATTCTCACTGGTCATCCTCACACAGGACCTCCCCCTTAAGAATCATGTTATTATCTAGACACACACACACAGAGACACACACATAATTAAATCATCCTAGAAGATTCACATTAGAGAAAAATAATCATGAGGTTTAGTTAGATATAATTTCATTCCAAGATATATGGGAAAACATCATATAGGTTGTTACTAACACTTTAAATAACCAAACTTATAGAAAAAATAATTCGCATGGGGTCTATCGCTAAGGAATTTAATGCCCTTACCAAACTATGTGGGTTGCCACAAGTCCTTTCCAATATGGATTATATCTTTGATGTCAACAGACATCTCATTGTAGATCAACATGACCTACCATCTGAAGAAAATGAATATACATGGAAGTATATATGATTATAATTAAACCAAGTAATTATATAAAAAAATACCATATGAGTTGTTGCTGACACTTTAAACATATGATCCTCATCATCAATAATATCCACGCATAGGAAAAAATATTTTTCATGTGAATCCTACTTGCCTAATCATGATGACCGAGGCATCTATTGCCTCTATGGTCCAAGGGAAAATTTCAAAATGAAATCATAAATTCAAAAACCATGTGCATAAAATTAATATAAATCATATAAATATAACAATTCATATCAAGAATAGTAATCCCAAGCCCTCAGAAACTTGGACTTCCTATTAGAATAGGTGTTCATGATTCACCAGTCTAGTATCCATCATAGGCTTTGAAACATTCCTATATCTCTTGAACACCATATAACAAATAGTAATACAAAATAAAAAGAAAAATTTCTGATAAAAAATTATAATTTAGTAGTCTAGAGGCCACTCGATTGGTGGCTAGTCTCAGTTTATGACATGTCCTTAAGTGTACCTTCCTATATGGAAGATGTTTACAACCAGCTGTGAGGGTCTAAGTTCTTACTTTGTGGAAACTTTACCCCCTATATCATAGTTTACAATCATAAAATAAAGAAACAAGTATTAAAAACAATAAAAAACCATTAGAGTATAAAGTTAATAAAATAGTGGAAACATCAAATACCAAATAGAATGATGACATATGATCCTAAAAGATATATCAACCACTGGTCTTGTCATATATATAAAATAAATAAACAAAATAAATAAATAAATACTTAAGGCTCTGATACTACCTAGATCCATACCTCATCGCCATTTCTAGAGTTAGAGATATCCTACTCGATGATCAAAACTCAGGAATTTTCCCAACTGGTACCTATAACAAGTTAGAGTTAGCTCTGGTACCCCAATGCAATAGCGGCCCAAGTAGGGTGTGAGTACATGACTTAGAAGATAACCACAAGAATGGTCTCATACATACTGAAAATGCATCTTTTAAACTCATGGTTTAGTTTTTAGGTATTTTTATTTATTTTGTATTTATTTTATTCCATATCTTTCTTGAGTGTTTTTAAAAAGACAAAAAAAATTAGTAATAGAGGTTATAGAATGGTAGGTGCATGGTTAGTAGAGACAACATGCAATCCCCATAAGACCATGTGAGGATGAATATTTTCATTGGATGACTACATTATTTGGCATGAAATTTTTCAAATTATGCATCCCAAACCATGTGGAATCCATCGGTTGAGATAGAGGTTCCCACATGGTTGGAACATAACCTAGTATATCATGTGTCCAAATCATGTGGCCTTCCCAGTTTTAAGTTTTTTTTTCCTAAAAATAACCCTCCTTAATTTTATCACCTTTTAACCCCTCATTTCCACCATTCAACTTTCTCTTCTATAGGCATGAGTCCCCTCTCCTTCACATCCTTCTAGGCATTAATTCCTAGGTGGTTTTGTCTTGGATATTCAAGGGAAATCCATGTAATTTCCTCCCCTTTATTCTCCCTTATTTCTTGGGTTTCCATTTCTCTAGTTTTTGTGGTGACCTAGAGTTAATTGGATTTATTTTTTTGGGATTTGGATTTGATGGTGGTGGTGTGTTCTTACTTACTTAGGATCTTATCTTGTCCTCGCTTGTGGTTTTTAACCGGTTGGTAGTGATTTTAAAGAGAAAGGTAAGTGGTTCCATGTTGTTCTATTATTTGATGATTTAAATATTCTTTTCTCTATTTCTAATTGTATTCTAAATTGTGTGTGTCTAAAAATGGTGATTTCAAAAGTGTCAGTTTTTGTAAGGATTTTTAAATGTGTTATCCTCTATAAAAATGGTTGGAAATGGTATGATTTTCTTGTGATGAGTTGGTTTATGATTAAAAAGAAAATAATATGGTTTTAAAATGAAATAAATCACTTGTGAACTCTAGGTAACTAGGCAGGTAGGCTAAGACTAGTAGGAATAAAATCTAGCAGGTCGCAAATCCGTCTCACTATAAGGACTATGATGAAACACTAAATAAATGACGTGACATGGATTATAACTATTGGAACTTGGGAGCTTCCACCCTAATGGATCACTCATAGGAAATGATCTTTATATGTTTGATCACCAGAATATGATTTTCTTAAAACCACACTAACATAGATACTTAATGGCATCCCATGGTGATTATTTTGTGTTTTTACTTTTTTTTAGTTACTCTTTAATATTTTAATTCATTTTTAAATATAGAGCATATTTTCAAATTGATCTGTTTTCTTTCCTTTAAAATTGAAATTTTTTATCCTCTAACAGTTATGCATAAAACAATTGGTGGCATACCACTTGTAATGTGAGCTCACACCCTACATAAATACAATGGGTATATATATACCTCATATTTTTTGATTTAGGTAAAGTTAATACCTTTTTTCAGTGGTGGTTACTCTCTTTAGTGAAATCTATAATGGATGGTTTTGACGGTGATGACATGGTGGGTGTTGAACCTCATGCCACATGGAGGCTTGTGTTTCATTATTGATATACTCCCCTTTTTTGTTTATTTTTGGTTTTGGTTTAAAATGTAAATGTGACTTGTGGCATGTAGATGACTCGTTTTTATAAATTTGTTATGGATGATGGTAATGATACATTGTGTACATGTTGGATGTTGCTTTATTAAGTTGTTGATTGTTATTATTATGGAAAAAATCATTCCCAAAGGATTTCTGTAATTCCCAGGAACTAGTTTCCTACCCCTGGGGATTAGGAATTCCCTTAGGACTATTCCATGGTCCAGGTTGGGTGTCGGGTTGGTTGGTAGCCCAGACCGGTTCATTAAAAATTGGTATCACATTAGGTTATTCCCTTTGTTTGGGTTTTTTTATTTAGGAAATATAGGATTGGTAGGAGGTTAGAATTTTGGGTCTTGAGGTTCTAGTTATGAGTGGGGTGTTTGGACAACACACCTTTTGATATGAATTGGTTCACCATAGGATGTTGGGGATTTTATTTGAATCCTCCGTAAGGTGTAATGCACAGGTTGCAGATCAAGAATGGGAACTAAGTTAGGGTGGAGTGTTTTCAATTTTTTCTTGGGTTATTGTGATTTCATTATGATTTATGTGGGTTTTTTATTATTTTTTATTTATTCTTAATGGGTTGATGTATGGATGGTTTCTTTATTTTTTTTGTTGACTTGTGTAATATTGTGCCTCCTCATATACCTCTTGTATAGCCATGGGTGGAGGCTAGAGAGAGTTCTATATCACTAATTGATCAGATATTAGTTGAGGCAGTGGTTCAGGCTGTCTAGGCCATGGATCTGAGAGTGGGATCTGGTCATGCTCAGAAAAAAGAAGTCTAAACGAGTCTGTAAAGGGATTAGGATAAAAATATTCATATTTATAAGTCCTCTTCCCTTTGGGGAAGCACAGATCACCAATAATTGTAAGAATGGGTGGTGAAGATTAAGGGGATATTTGAGTTCATCTGAACTCCTAAAGTCATTAAGGTAAATTGTGTAGTGTTTATGTTGGAGATATCTAGTCATAAGTAGTGGGATTAAGTTGTTCATGCATGGAAGCATAAAGAGATTATATGGAATATCTTCAAGGACATCTTCACTATAATGGCCTGATAATCTATTCTATTATTAATAAAATAAATCATTTTTTATAATGACTATTTAATTAAATTTAAAAATTGAATTACATAGAAATTCTATTTCAAAAAAATTACATGTCTGGTAATAATACTAATTACTACAATTATAAATAGTACATGGATATAAAAACCAAATAATATCAACCATTCAATGTTGTAATCCTCCAATGGCCCGAAGGCCTTTATTTTTTATTGATTTTGATAATCTACCTTTTAAAGGGGTGAGGTGGAACCCTTACAAAGCCTGTAGGAATAAGTATTAAATGGACCATAGGCCTTGGAGGAATTGATTTCCCGTAGGCATCAAACATTACATACAACCAGACTAACTACATGGAATTGCTCCTCCCCAGCATCGTCATCATGAAATCAGCTCTCCCCCTTCGACTAGAATTTCACCTGCATGCACGGGCTTGTCCTGATGGCAGGTGCTAGACCCTCTAATTCTTGAAATCCATTTAGCTTCTACTATAGTGAAAGCTCCTTGCTCATCCTCCTTCTAGAGCTTGTTCCTTGTAGGTTGTCTTGTTTGAAAATGCATTTAAGGTGGCCCAAAATCCTTGAGGTGGCTTGAGCGCCTTGCTGACCCGAAGGCCTGGGTGTCCCAAATGCCTTAAAGGACTCAGGGACCTAATCGGTGGCCCAAAGGCCCAAACAGGGGAATATTCTCGGCTGCTATAGTGCCAAACAATACCTGCTACAGTACTTGCTACAGTCCCGAAAAATATGCATCCACATGGATTTGATCCTGGGTAGCCTGGATGCACTTAAGGAGTCCTCACCAACTGGGTTGAGGCTCATGTGCATTCAATGGTGTAATCAAAAGGATCAAACTCTCCACTAAAATATTAAACATTCCATGAAAATTGTTAATAGAAAAATAAAAAAAATATAACTGAAATTATCAAAGGAATCATAAAATCATTTGGGAATGACATAGTAAATATTAATGAATAGTGGATTATATATAGATTATAAAATTAAAAGTTACCATTTTGATCTAACCATTACCTAACTGTTGGCCTATACGACCAATGACCAATATGACTGCTGGTTAATATGACCATTGAGTATTTTGAAAGTTGATAATAATGTTACTATTATAATTAGTATTTATAAAGAGTAATGAAAAATTATAATTTATGAAGAAAGGAGAAATGATGGCCTCAACCAATAGAGTCAGGAATTTTGAATCCCATTTGTCAGAACTTAGGGGGGAGGTAGTTTAACCGAGGTTCACCCTTGACCAAGCCTAGGTGGAGCTCCAATAAGTGAGGTTTTAATGAAATTAACTATAGGAGAAGTCCACGTTAGTAGAGATCCCCACTAGGTCAATGTTTTATAATCCACCCCATGAAACTACCACCATCACACACCTTACCCTTAAGGCATATGCCTGTGTAATAAGGGGCTATGTGACTAGATCTTAGTATCATAAAAGTGTAATTTTTATTGAATAAATGAAATAGTTATATCATCAATCCAATTTTCAGTATTATTTTATTTAATAAAATAAAAATAAATATAAGATAAATTTGATAAATATATTTTGGATATAAATAATCCCACACCCTGACCTATGCATTTAATTTATTTAATTATTTTTCTACCTTTAAATATTTTTGTTGGGGTTCGGGGTGAGTCCTAGATGAAGTTTCTGAGTTTTGAAAAAAAGCGTGCATTTTGGGTTCGATGTCGTTGGATTCAGGGGTGGAGCATGACACCGTGCGGCTTTACTCATGCAACTGCATGTCCTTTTCATTAATTTTATTATTATTAAAATATTATGAATTCATTTAATATTTTTATTTTATCATTAAGGTAAATAATATTATTATTATTATTATTAATATTACTATTACTATTACTATTATTATTATCATTATTATTATTATTATTATTACAATTATTGTTATTATTTTTATTAATATTTGTAATAATATTATTATTATCCGTATTATTATTATTATAATTTATTTACTTTTTACTTTTACTTTTATTTTTGTTACTTTTTTATTTCTTTTTAATCTTCCACGTGGGTGTCTCCTACCCCTATTCTTCTTCTTCTCTATGCAGCGACCCAGCTCCCAGCCTCCTACTCCTTTCTGCAGCACATGTACCCTTCTCTCCCTCCTGCTCACCCGCTCCCAACCGCACCCTTATCCAGTGTGTTTTTTCCCTTCATTCGGTATACCCTCTTTTCATTTCTATTTGATATATATATATATATATATATATTACCATGGTTTTATTAGGGTTTTTGTTAATTAATTGTTTTTTTGGGTCGGTTTTTAATTTAGGACTCACGCAGGGCGTTTCCAAGTGAGTGTCGTCACTGCGCCTTGATTCTAAAGTTTCCTTGTCGTCGCGCCTTGGTTCCGAGGTTGCATTGTCATAGATCTTTGATCTCGAGGTAGGATTTCCCTTTTCACTTCCTTTTTAATTCAAGATTCATTTATTTCATGATTTTCTCACCTTTTTACATTTATAAATATTGAATTATAATTCTTGGTTTCATTATTTAGCATGAAAATGTTGGTTTGGACTTGTTAATAAATATTTTACTTAAGAAATAGTGATCATGGGTTTCATGAAAGCGTTTCATGTATTTTTACGTTTAAAAGAATTGTGTATTTAGTTTTCAAAGTGGGTTTTGGTTTTCTAAATAAATGGGTGTTGAGTTTTGGGGTGTTTTAAAATGCTTTTTCGATTAATGACCATTTGAAACTTTCATAAAAATGTGTGTGCCCTGGGAAATGTAACGTGAATATTTTGAGATAATTTATCAATGTTTTAGTGTCGAGGCGACGTTTTTCCCCCTTTAAATAATGTGAATTTTGTGTTAATGATAAATGCTATTTTGTGAAAAAGAAATTGTTTAAAGTTCGTTTGGCTACTTTGTGAAAGTTAGTGAAAAAACTTTTATTATGAAAACCTCTTGTGGATGTTACTCATGCCATAATTGAATGTGTATAATGGATGGTATGTCCTTACTAAGAAATCCTCATGATCCATTATGAGAGTTTCAAATTTTGGACACTTTATGTTCTCTGATAAATGGTATGAGATCAGTCCTTGTAGTGGCTCAAGGAGATGCATGTTGTGTATTATTATATATATATATATCTGTGTGTGTGTGTGTGTGATTAGATTCTCAAATGGAATCATTAGGCTCACCCCCTTTTCTAAATACTTGAGACATGGGAATCTGGTATATTGAGATAATATTCTAAGAATGATTTCTCCACTAGTAGTTTATGGTACTGACTAGTGGGCCATAGTAGGTGTCTATATTGAGTTTATTACTAAGGGGTTTTCTCTCGACCTGCCAGAGAAATGATGGTCAAGCATTTTGGGCGTTTTGATTTCATCGTGTGTGAGATTTCAATGGGGATGAGGTCTCATGTATTGGTGACTTATGGTTTATTATTGATCTCCTAGGTTCACCCATGTCTATCCAGCTTCTGTTGCTTCCAGTAGTGATTATGATTCTTATATTTATACCTGCATTTTCCTTGTCATGTGATATCTTTTGTGTATTTTTGTATATTGTTTTCCTTCGAAAGTGGTAAACTGGTTTTGATGAGGTTTCTAAAAATGGTTTTCAAATGAAAGTGTTTAATCCTCTTTGTACAAATCTGAAAATATAAACATCACTTTCCCTTTATAAAATTCCATTAAAACTAATGAAATTAGTCTAGATTTGAAAATGGTTAAGGGAAATGGTTTTTAATTTTCTTTTAAGTAAAATATTTAGAAAAACATACTTCTATAAATTTTAGTTCAGACTTGAAATGAGTTTTCTTTTATTTTAATGGTAGTGCATTTGGAATAGATATCGGGCTAGACTACCGAGTTTTAATATTCATGCATATAGTTATTTTCTATTTTTAGTGTTTGTGCAGGCTATATCTTTAGTGTGTTCGCCCTGGGCGATTCTTGATTTTTGAGTCGGAGAGTGGCCCGTGAGGTCACATAGAGTTAGTTCAGATGTATAGTTTGGTTATATTTAGTTTCTTTTATTGTTTTTTAGTAATTTTATTTGGTTTATTTAATATATGATACTCTGTATAATTTTTGCTGCTTTATTTATTTGTAATGGGTGAAATTGTTCCCACGGTCTCTGTTGATGCCCCGACACTTTTCTCCAACCCGAGAGGATCGGGAATGCCTCTCAGGCCTTACCACAAATCGACTCAGGTGACCTATTTAGGGTCGACCTGAGTTGGTTTGTGAAATATGGTATCATAGGAGGTTAGCTCTTAGAGGACCTCAATTTTCAGAGTTCCCATTGTTATTTTGTATGTCAAGGTAGATGGAGTAGGATTGTTGGGACTCGAGGGTAGGTGTGGGAATAGCATCACGAACTCTTGCCCGTGTTGATCCTCAGGTTTCCATGGGAAGTCTGGTTTAATTTTTTTCTTGGGGTTTTTATAGAAATGTTTTGCGATTGGAATACGACAAAGGGAGTTGGGATAATTGTCCTCCTAAGACGAACGGCCTAGCAATCCATGTGGAGCTAGGGGCATGGTCATAAAAGGCTCTCTATGTTAGTGACGTGTTTGGCATATGGCCACCAACCATATGGTCAAGTCACTCACTGAAACTAGTTCCCTTTTTGAGTTTTTTGGGTCTCTTCTGACTTCTAGAAGTCATTTGTATCAGAAAAATTGTTTTTGAAAAATTGTTGTTTGAAATAACATGTTTAATTTGAGGATTGTTTTAATATAAATGAGATGAATGATTTGTTTTTGAAAAATAAATTTTTTTTGTTGGCCTTGGTGTTTCTATGGGTTATCACATGCATAGTGGTATGTAGGAATATGAATGGACGTCTGGTATGGAGGATGGATACCCGAGGTGGCACGGAAAAATGTATGCGAGTGAGACTTTAAAGAATACCAATGGTAACGGTTTAACCCACCAAGATTGTTATAAATTAAATATGTTTTCAAAATAAATGTTTTTGATTTTATAATGTTTTGTTTTCTTGAGTTTAGAGCTTTTCATATATGCGATGTTTGATTTTAAGGATTTTATTTATTCAGCTGACCTTGATTGAGTTCTTGACATTTCTTGTCCATTGGTTTCCCCTTAAAGCTTCGATGGGTGATCGTGGTGTGGTTGATAAATCAAAGTATTTTATGCTTGAGTTTCGGAAGTTGGATCCACCTCTCTTGTATGGTCAAGAAGACCCTTCTATAGCAGAAGAGTGGATGCGGAAGATTGAAAGTGAATTTAACCTCATTGAGTTACCCAAGTCGTTGAAGTTCAAGTTTTCAATCTTCATGCTTGAAGGTTCGCCATGGATGTGGTGGAAATCAGTGTCTCGGAACAAGACCTTTCAAGAGCTTACTCGGGATTTTTTCAAGACATTGTTCATTTGTTATTATTTCTCTGAAAAATAAAGGGTGAGAAAAGGATGAAGATGTTTTATTTACAGCAGAGCGACAGATCCGTGTTAGAATATTTCCAGCATTTTGTGGTGTTATTCCCTTATGATTCAGGGTATGCCACATATGACTCCATGAAGGCTCGATGATTCGAGGTGGGTCTCCGCCCTGATCTATAGTTGAAGCTTTCGGCGTCCAACCTAACATCATTTTTCGATGTAATGAGACAATATTTTCATGTTGAATCCATGATGGTGGGAATGCTCAAAGTGGTCCTCCCTCCTTCAATTATTAGGAGTAGTGGGAAGACTTCCAATAATAAGATGAGTAAGTGATCAAAAGTCGATGGAGCAGGTCATGGAATCAAAAGGCCTTTGGATCTTTCGTCAACCTCTTTGAGGAGATATATCCTCATTTGTTATTAGTGTGGAAATACAGGTCACAAAAACTCATCATGTACAAGTGCTCTGAAGACCTTCCATGCATGTGGAAGCCTGGGTCACTTGTGACGATTTTGTCGGGGTGTTGCTAGAAAGTATCATAGAGGAATTTCTCAGAATGAGGTGTTTTGGGTTTTTGTTTAAAACTTATCATGTATATTTCCTTCCAGTGTAAGGTCTATCTTATCTTTGTCGTGTACTGATGGTGTTTTGGGTTTTCACATGTATGGGAATGTCGTGGGTCTTTTGAAGAACTCTTGTTTTCAATGCCAGTGTGGTTTTATTTCAAAATTTTGTCCTTTCTTTTGTCAAATCAAAAGATGTATGTTTCTTATTGGGATTATCAGATACTAACTGCGAGGTAGAAGATGCTTCATCCATCAGAGGTCCAGCCAAAAGGCCTCGGAGTGAACCCGGTGCGTAGTCAGGAACCTCAAAGAATTTTAAGAATCTTGGATAAGGTTGTGCCTCTATTGTTGTGGTGAGTCGGTTTTAGTGTGTCCATTGTGGTTTCTTGGTCGTTGTAATTCTCCTCTTGTCGCAAAGAGTGCGATGGACTTATCCCTCACGCAATGTCAGTAATTGTGCCTTTTGGATGCGGGTTGTTGATTAGTGGCATTGCATGGACCACCCATGTGAATCAGTTGCAAATTTGGTTTGTGTCCACCCTGAAGTGGTGAGTCATGAGTAGTTTTCCATCCTAGTTTCATTGATCTAATCCTTGGTCCCTCCCTCCCCGACCATGGGGCGAGGGTTTTTCATTCGTACGCAGTTTTTGGTTCAACTCTTGTCTCTTTCGGATGAGAGTGAATGCTTTAAATCATCTTGGTGTGTTGTTTCTAGATTGAGTAAGGCCCGGTTCAGATAATAGTTGAATTCTTATGGTGGGGAGTCCGTTCAGGCCTCCCCTCTCCTTGTAATTTGTTTCGGGAAATAGGGTTAAGTCGTGTTGGTGGTCGATGGAATGTTCATGTGTCAAGAGGTTGGATTGTGTTGTGTGGAATCCTTAGGTGTTGATCGATCAGCTGGACAGTGTCATGGCTTTCTAGGGACGAAAAGTGTTATGGTGGGGATAATTGTCACACCCAGACCTATGCGTTTAATTTATTTAATTATTTTTCTACCTTTAAATATTTTTGCTGGGGTCAGGGGTGAGTCACAGACGAAGTTTTTGAGTTTTGATGAAAAGTGTTTGTTTTGGGTTCGACGTTATTGGATGCACAGGCAGAGTGTGATGTCACACGACTTCGCCCATGAAACTGCATGGCCTTTTTGTTAATTTTATTATTATTAAGATAATATGAATTCATTTATTATTTTTATTTTATCATTAAGGTTATTAATATTATTATTTTTATTTTTATTATTATTATAATTATTATTATTATTACTATTAATTTTATTATGATTTTTATTAATAATAATAATATTATTAATAATATTTTTATTATTTTTATTATTATTATTATTATTATTATCAGTATTATTATTATTATTTTTTTATTATTTACTTTTTACTTTTACTTTTATTTTTTTCCTTTTTTTCTTTCCTTTTGATCTTCCACACGGGTGTCTCCTCCCCCCTTGTTCTTTTTCTATGTTGCGCAGTGACCCAGTTCCCGACCTCCTTCTCCTTTCCACAGAACTCGCACCCATCTCACCCTCCTTCTCACCCGCTCCCGGTCACACCCCTTTCCGGCGTGTTTTTTACCTTCCTCCCGTATACCCTATTTTTATTTCTATTTGATATATATATATATATTAGAATGTTTTGATTAGGGGTTTTGTTAATTAATTGTTTTTTCAGTCGGTTGGATATTTTAGGACCCGCGTGGGGCGTTTTCGAGTGAGCATCGGCATCGCGCCTTGTTTGTAAAGTTACCTTGTTGTCGCACCTTGGTTCTGAGGTTGCATTTTCATTGTGATTTGATCTCGAGGTAGTATTTCCCTTTTCACTTCCTTTTTAATTCAACATTCATTTATTTCATGCTTTCGGCACCTAATTTAATTTAAAAATATTGAAGTATAATTCTTGGTTTCATTGTTTAGAATACAAAGGTTAGTTTGGACTTGTTAATAAATATTTTACATAGGAAATAGTGATTGTGGGTTTCGTGAAAGTTTTTCAAGTAGTTTTATGTTTCAAAGAAGTTTGTTTTTTGTTTTCAAAGTGGGTTTTGGTTATATAAATAAATGGGTGTTGAGTTTTGGGGTGTTTTAAAATGTGTTGTCAATTAATGACCATTTGACACTTTCATAAAAATGTGTGTGCCCTGGGAAATGTAACCTGAATATTTGGAGAGAATGTATCAATGTTTTGGTGTTGAGACAATTTGTTTTCCCTTATTAAATAATGTGGATTTTCTGTTAATGATAAATGCTAGTTTATGAAAAAGAAATGGTTTATGTTTCATTTGGCCATTTTGTGAAAGTTTGTGAAAGTGTGTTTATTATGAAAACCTCTTGTGGATGTTTCTCATGCCATACTTGCGTGTTTATAATATATGGGATTCCCTTACTAATGAATCCTCGTGATCTATTATGAGAGTGTCTAATGTTGGACTCTTTATGTTCTTTGATTAATTGTATGAGATCGGTCCTTGGAGTGGCTCGGGGTGATGCATGATGTGCATTACTATTATATATATATGTATGTATGTGATTGGAAGCTAAGCTAGAATCGATTGGCTCAACCCCTTTTCTAAAATACTTATGACATGGGAATCTGGCATATTGAGAGAATATTCTAAGAATGATTAATGCACTGGTAGGTTATGGTACTGACTAGTGGACCATAGTAGGTGGATATATTGGGTTTATTACTACGGGATTTTCCCTCGGCCTGCCTGAGAAAGGATGGTCAAGCGTTTTGGGAGTTTTGATTTCAATGACATGTCAACGGGGATGAGGTCTCATGTATTGGTGTCTTCTGGTTTATTCTTTATCTCCTAGGTTCACCCATGTCTATTCGACTTTTGTTTCTTGCAATAGTGATTATGATGCTTATATGTATACCTACAATGCCCTTACCGTGTGATTTCTTTTGTGAATTTTTGTATATTATTTTCCATGGGAAGTGATAAATTGGTTTTTATTAGTTTTCTAAAAATGGTTTTCAGATGAAAGTTTTTAATCCTCTTTGTACAAATATGAAAATATAAACATCACTTTCCCTTTGTAAAAATCCAATGACACTAATGAAGTGAATATAGATTTGTAAATGGTTAAGCGAAATGGTTCGTACTTTTCTTTTAAGAAAAATATTTAGGAAAACATACTTTTATAAATTGTAGTTCAAACTTGAAATGGTGTTTATTTTATTTTAAAGTTAGTGCATTGGCAATAGATATCGGGATAGCCTACTGAGTTTTAATACTCATGCCTATAGTTCATTTATGTTTTTAGTGTTTATATAGGCTACAACTTGAGTGTTTTCTCCTTGGGATATTCTTGATCATTGGGTCGAAGAGTGACCTACAAGGTCACATAGAGTTAGTTCGAACACTGAGTTTGGTTAGTTTTAGTTTCTTTTGTTCTTGTTTAGTCATTTTATTTGGTTTATTTATTTTGTGTTGCTCTGTATTATTTCTGCTACTTTATTTATTTGTAATGGGTTAAATTGTTCCCAGAGTCTCTGTAGATGCCTTGGCACTTGTCATCATCCTGGGAGGATTAGGAACACCTCTCGGGCCATGTCGCAGACCGGCTCAGGTGATCGGTTCAGGGTCGACCCGGGTTGGTTCGTAACAAATAAAATATAATTTTATTTTAAAAAAATATATAAAATTTTATAATGAACTCAAGTATTCTAAATAAAATTTATTTTAATAAAATGGTATTTTAAAACACTATTTATATAAATATAAATGACAATATAATGTTATAATATTCTATGAAAATTTAATACGTGTCATAAATTTGCCTATATCGTAAAAACAAGTATTTTTAAATAAATAAAGAGTTTTTTATTTAGAAGTTAAAATTATCATATTTTGAAAATTATTTTTAGAAAAAACATTATCCTTGAAATAAATGTGTCAAAATTATGTTAGAGTGAATTTATGATAATTTTTTAAAATACTTTATATTTCAATGAATAGTAAAAATATGGTTTTGCATTTCCCGTCTATTTTATGGCTTCATGTATATATATTAATGATGTAATAATTAATTTAAATTAATCCATGAAATAAATAAATGTTTTTTCATTAATATGATGTATTTTAATTTATCTAAATCAATTCCTCACCTATAAATGACTTTCCAAAGTCTAAGATAGATATTATGATTTTAAAAACTATATTTTGTGGAAAAATCATTATTATATGTCCAAATTAATTTTAAAATATGTTTTTTGGTTATAATAGAATAAAATAATATAAAATATGAATCAAATTTATAAAACCATTATAAAAAACCATGGGTAAGTTATTTTTTTTTCACAGCCAATAATTCGAAGAACTATATTTGGAAATTATTAAACAATTCTTACTCTTCTCCTACAAATACCCACCCATCCAACATTCCTCTCCACTAAAAAACCACAATCAATGATGTTATGGTCAATTTAACTTCTAAATAGCCCCTAAAATTCAACCATAATTCCCTAAAGTTTCATCCTCAATTTTTAGGGAGAAACTCTTGAAGGTAAGGGAATTCTTCTCTTCTTATTTTCCATTCAAGTATCACTTTATTGTGTACATATTCTATAGTTTAAGTTACATGATTTTCTTACACTTCTAATCTTAAAATTACTACCAAAATAATATTGTATCAATGGTATACCTTCATTCCCTCTCATTTTACCCTTTCCTCAATCCATGTTTTATACCCGTCATGTTTCTGAATTCACTTATTGATTTTCTCTATATTACATGAGAAATTATCATATTGTGAATAACCAAACCTATTAATTTTCCATTAGTTTTAACCTAGTTGTATATAATATTTATTGATTTATTTATTTATATATATGAAACCCACATTCCCTTTCTATGGGTTAAAAATGATGTAATGTTTATGTTTTTAAGCACTTATGTACATAATGATTTTATAGGAAATCCATTATATATTATACATGGGTTATTGATGAAATGATTTATTATGATCAATGTGGATCAAATGTATTAAGAAATACGAAGTTTTCACCCTTATAGTGCTCCAATACATTGGATAAATAATTGATCTATAGAGATGGTTTGTTTAATGATACATTGGTGAATAACCTAGGTAATTATGATTTGTAGCACCTTAGTGATAAACATTGGTTATATTCTTATGAATGTCTCATTTTTATGTTGTAGACACAATTCTATGTTACGATTCATTATTTTTATATTGTGATATGCCTCATTTTCTTATTTTCATTCCTTATTGATATTTCTAATTGTCACATTATAAATATATCCTTTTATTCCCTTACTGGGATTTATGCTCACCCTTTTTTAATATATGTACCTATGATATGAAATGTAGTAAAAGTAACCTATGATGAACCTCTATGAAAAAACAATTTCAAGTGGAATAGAATATTGTTTATGTTATTCATGATTTATGTTTCTAATTTCCAAAAAACTAAACGTTAACAGATCATGTGTGTTATTAAGTTTTGTACCATGTAATGAAAATTTTATATATTAAAAAGGTGGTATTCCATAGTTAGTATCAGAACAAAATTTATTTATTTGTGAAAATTAGGATTAGAAATATTTTTTAACAACCCTAGGTATAATTATAAATATAGGAAAACTTCTTAGAATTTTGGTGAAGTTTTAAGTGAGTGGTTTTCATGCAATGAAATACTTATCTAGATACTACATGTGGATGTGTCTCTAAAATTTTCATAGTTAGAGTTAATAACCCTGAAAAGGGTAAATTGGTATTTCAATTGATCATCACATGATTCATGATAATTGGCCTTGCTACAAAAACTTTTTAACACTCTCGTAAAATATTTTTGGTTAATCTCATTATTTTTATAAACCATTATGAAGGATATATAGAAAATATAATTTTTATTATGGGATATTAAAAGGGTAATATCTTTAAGAAAGTTTTTAAAGGATTACATTCCCTTTAAAATTATAGGGTACATAAAATTAATATTTTTCTCACTAAGGTTTTCTTATTTTATTACAATGGTGTGAAGTAAGATCAACCAAAAAATGATGAGTACAATGGATGATGCACAAATGAACTTCCTACAATTATAGAGGCTAGAATAGAAAACTTATTGAGGATGATGAATAAACTATATTAGGTTATTAATAATAACTTGAATCATGTTGAGTTTCTAGAATCACCTCGAAGGAAACAACTTGTAGTTGAGTCATTCATGTATCAATAACCACATTACTTTAGCAGATATGTTGATCCTTTAATTCTCAAACAAGGGATTAAATATTAAAAAATGATATTTTTTATACTATATTGTTAAAAATTGGAGAAAGAAACATTATCAATATACCTCTTAGAATTAGAAGTTCATTAGTGGTGGATACTAATTAAGAACATAAATCTAAGAGGGTAGATTGATGCTATGAAGTGGGAAGATATTATGATATTATTTTTCAATGAATATTTTCTTAGTTTGATGAGAAAAAATTGAGAGGGAATTATTAGAGTTGAAGAATAAATAAAATTAATTGGCATAAAGATATAAAATTAACTTTACAATACTTGTTTGATACACCTCTATCCCTTTTAAGGATCTTAAGGGAAAGTTTTATAGGTTCTTTAGTGGACTGATACCTAATTTATGGAGGAATATAGAAAATTGATATTATAAAATCTATAAATATATGGGGAAGATTGATTCATGGTTGAAATGGATATTGGGTAGACAAAGTGGTCACATAGGCCAAATGAAAATAAGATAGAAATAGAGATAAAATCAGGAAATAATTTTGATCATGGAAGAGGAGGAAAAAAATTGCAACCACCCACATGTAAAAAAAATAGGAAGAAACATTAAAGGAACTTATTTCTGGGGATTGGAAATTTCTACAAGTTTAGAAGATATATCCATATAGATTAAACCTATTAAATTAAGGTAAATCATAAAAATAATAATGAAAATTAAAAATGGAAGATATTGCAAGAACATCCTAAAGTCCAATTATTCAATTATGGATAGCTTATGCACTTTGAAATTTAATGTCCAAATCAAAAATAATGGAGGGAAACCACCACCTACCTAAATAGAGGGAAATGGATAAATGTATTTCTTTTTCAATCACTATGTCTGAATTAGAGGCTCTAAAAATATGGTGGTGGGTACACTCATCATGTTATCAAATCTAGGAAGTACTTTGTTTGAATTTGGTTATACACATTCCTTTGTTTCATCCATGTATGTAAGGAATGTGTAATCAAACCCCAAATCATTAGAAGTAGAGTTCATGGTTAAAACTACCAGAGGAATTATCCAAGAATCAAAGGTGTATATAAACTATAGTATCAAATTTGGAAAGTAAAATATTATCACATATATATTATTCATTACCATAGTGGAATTTGACAATATAATAGGGATGGATTGGATCTCAAATTATAATTCTAAGATAAACAATATAAGAAAGAAAATTTTAATATTCATGAATGGATAACCTAGAGTTGTTTTAAATGATAGATATTATAACATGATACTTTTTTAGAATAACCTTATATAGCCTTATTTATGGAAATGATTGGTGAAGAAAAAAAGAAAGAGAATGTATAAATATAGAAAATATCGCCATTGATTGGGAATATGTTGATGTATTTTCTGAATAGTTACTTATATATACCCTAGAAATAGTAGTATATTTCTATATAAAACTCACACCTATATTAAAGATAATATAAAAGACCCCATATATAATTGTGTATGTGGAGTTAGTGGAATTAAATAATCAACTACAAGATATTTTGCGGAAAGGTTTTATTCGACCAATTTTGTATCATTTTGGAGCACTTGTTCTCTTTGTAAAGAAGTGGGACAGATCAATGGGGATATGAATTGATTGTAGAGAACTTAATTTGATAGTGGTGAAGAAAAAATACACTCTTCTAATGATTTATGTTTTTTGACCAGCTTCACAGGGATCAATCATTATCCAAGATTGAACATTGATTGGGGTATCATCAGTTAAGGGTAAAAAATTAAGATATCCCAAAGACTTCCTTTGAAAATGATATGGAAATTAAAAGTTTTTTTATTTCATTTGGATTGACTAATGATCCTACCATATATATGGATTTTATGAATAAAATCATTAAATATTACCATGATAAATTTGTGTTGTTCATTATTGATGATATTCTGGTATATTCCAAAAGCCACAAGGAGCATGAGGATATATTAAGTTGTATATTTCAAACTCATATAAAGGAGAATATATTGTATAAATTAAATAAATGTGAATTATGGTTACAATAAGTTTTATTTTTGGGGCACATTGTGACCAATAATGGAATCTCAGTTGACCCTATCAAGGAAAAGGTTTCAGAGAAGTATCCACATCCTACTACTGTAATCAATATTTGTAGTTCTCATATTCTAGAATGATACTATATAAGTTTTTTGAAAAAAAAATCATGTATTTCTAATCTACTAACCAATTTAACTCAAAAGGGAGTTAATTTTATCTAGAAAAAGGATTGTGAAGAAATTTTATATGAATTGAAGTAAAGGTTGGTTAGTACATATATTCTCAATCTACCCTATAATGGAGAAGGATTTTTTATTTATAGTGATAAATCCTTAATATGAATTGAATGTGAACTAACAAAAAAAATGAAAATGTCATTAATTATGCATCAATACAGTTAAAGCCTCATGAAAAAAACTATCATACTCAAGACCTATAGTTAGCTGTATTCATCTTTACTATAAATATATGGAGACACTATCTTTATGGGAAAAGTGTGTCATATACATAGACCAAAAAAATTTAAAGTATATATTCAAAAAAAATAAATTAAATATGACACAAAATAGATAGTTATATATCCTTAAATACTATGATTTTTCAATTCATTATAACCTTGTAAGAGAAAAAAAAATTACATTCTTAGAGTGGGAAGGATCCTAGTGTTCTTGAAATGTGGAGGATTTAAGGAGATCCATTGATCAAGGACCTAGTAAGGTTTTACATGTGAATCATAAGGTGAGGGATATCATAAATCCTATACCAAATGATTTATCAACCATATTTACTAGAAAATTTTAAGAAATTGCAAAGATGTGATCATATCAAGTAAAAAAGATATAGGATGTGAAAAATGGAAAGTTTCTTCAATTCAATATTGATCAAGAAGGTGTACTATAATTTGGTACAAGGCTATGTATTCCACCCATTCTAGAGATAAAGAAGGATTTGATGGATTAAGATCATAAATATATATTCTATATGCATCTCATAAGACCTAAGACGAATAGGGATATTTTTTATCATTATTTATGGGATAATATGAAAAAGAATATTTCCCATTATATTACATGGTGATTGGTGTGTCAACAAGTAATGGTAGAATGAATACTTCCTAAAGTGGTATTACAACCACTAACCATATCTATATAGAAGTGGGATAACATTACTATGTATTTTTTCATACTTATTTTGAAGACTTTCAAGGGTGATAATGTTATATGGGTAATCAATAATAGATTAACAAAGTCTGATCAATTCATTAACATAATATAAGATTTCTCCCAAGAATCGTTATATTGAATTTATATTCAAGAAGTTATGAGACTCTATGGAGTACCACTATCGATTGTTTTTTTCCAAGATCCAAGATTTACTTCAAAATTATAGAGGATAATTTAAAAGGAAATGAATATATAAGTAAAATTTATCGTATCCTAATCCTCAAACAAATGGGATATCAGAGAGGACTATTTAGATATTGGAGAACATGTTATGGGCTAGATCACATCATTTTCAAGGGATTTGTGACCAATATATTCCATTTGTTTAATTCTCCTATAAAAATAGTTTCCAATAAAGAATTCAAATATCACCTTTTTAACATGTATATGGACAATGGTGTAGAATTCCTACATATTGGGGTGAATTTAGAGAAGGTAAAATATTAGGTATAGACATTGTGAATGAGACTACATAAAAGATATAAGTTATTTAGAAATACATCAAGGATTCTGAGAGCTGACAAAAAATTTATGCTGACAAATGGATGTTGGGCATAGAATTTCATGTTGGGGACCATATTTTTCTCAAGATATCATCATGGAAGAGATTTATGAGATTCTAAAGAAGGGGGAAATAAGTCCAAGTTGAATTGGACCATTCAAAATTCTCAAGCATGATGGATCAGCTGCTTATCAATAAACACTACCGCCTAATATTTCCAATGTCTATGTTATCTTCCACATGTCCCTACTAAGAAATTATATGTATGAGAAAATATATGCACTTGATACTAATGGTGTATATCTGGAAGATGACATGTTATATGAGGATGAACCAATCCAAATACATGAAATAAGAGAAAATTATTGGGGAATATGACAACCAGACTTGTGAAAGACCTGTGGAGAAATCAAAATTTTGAAGTTGGTACTTGGGAACTCGAGGAAGAAATAAAGGATAAATAGCCCCATTTTTTTAGGAATGCATCAAATTTATAGGATGAAATTTCTTAAGGGGGGTGAATTTAATGACCTAAAAATTTTCTTTATGATTAATAAAAGACCTACTTTTTTCATAATGACTGTTTTATTATATTTAATAATGAAAGTACATAGAAATATTATTACGAAAAATATTACATGTCATGTAGTAATACCAATTACTATAGCTAAGAATATTACAAAGATATAAAAACCAATGAATATCGACCACATAATGGTGCTCTATATATGATCAAACTCTCCTAGTAAGATTAAACCTACCATGAAAACTATTAAAAGAAAAATAAATGTTAGAAATATAATTGAAATTATAGTAGTAATCATAAAAACCTTTGGTAATAAAGTATCAAATATTAATTAATGGTGAAGTATAGAGAGTATAAAGGGAAAAGTGACTGTTGGTATCTTTCTATTACTAAACCATTGACCTATATAACCATTGGTCTATAGGATTATTTGTCAATATGTCTGTTTTTCAATATTTCTATTGGGCAATATGGTCATTGGTGAATATGACCATTGGGTATTATGACCATTGTTAATAATGTTACCATTATAATTGGTGTTTATAAGGGGTAATTACAAATGATAATTCATGTAGAGAAGAAAATTTATGGCCTGAAACTAGTAAAATAATGTGTATTGAAGCACATTAATAAGAAATTTGGAGAGAGGTAGTTTCACTAGGGTTCGACCTTGACTAATCCCAGGTGGAGCTTCAACAAGTGAGGATTTAATGAAATAAACTATGGGAGAATTTCAAGTTAGTAGAGATCACCACTAGATCAATGATAACTGATATATCTCATTAAACTACCACCATCACATACCTTACCCTTAGAAAATATGTCTGTGTAATAAGAGGTTATGTATCTAGACCTTTTAAATAGTCATCTCATCAATCCCCTTTTAAATATTATTTTATTTATTAATATACACATGAATATAAGATAAAATTGATAAATATATTTTGGATAGAAATAAAATATAATTATATTTTAGAAAAATATAAACAATTTTATAATGAACTCAAGTACAAAAAATAAAATTATTTTCATGAAATATTCTTTTCAAACACTATTTTTTTAAATATGAATTATGGTATAATTTAATAATGTCCTCAAATTTTTTTATGTCTCATAAATTTGATTATGTCGTAAAAACTAGTATTTTTCAATAAATAATATATTTTTTATTTAAAAGTAAAAATTATCATATTTATATATTTTTTTTATAAAATAAACATTTTAAATCCTAATTTCAAAACTAGGTTTGGGTGAATTTTTGATAATTTTCTAAAATACTTTATTTTTCTTTGAATAGTAAAAATACAGTTTTGTGTTTTTGAAATGTTTTATGAATTTATGTATATATAATATTAATGAAATAATTAATTTAATGGAATCCATGCCATAAAATATGTTATTTTAAAAATATTATTTATTTTAATGGATTTAAATCAATTTTCAAAACTATAAATGACTTTCCAAAGTCTATAATAGAAATTATTATTTTAAAAACCAGATTTTGTGGAAAAATCAATATTTCATGTTTATTGTAATATTGAAATATTTATTTAGGATTTAATAGATTAAAATACTATAAAACATGACTCAAATTTATAAAACCATGAGAAAAAAACTATATACAATTCAATGTTTTTTTTTATTTCTACAACCTAGAATTCCAATACCTATATTTGGAAATTATTAAAAAATACCTCCACTTTTCTTATAAATAATCACCCATCCATAATTCCTCTCATATTCAAATACATAATCCATGAATTTTGAGTCATTTTTTCTCACAATTAGTCCCTAAGAGGTGACATTGTTAAATTTTAATAAGCAACAATTTAAGGTAATGGAATTCCCCTCTTCTTCTTTCCCATTCATGTACCACTTTTCTGTGTACATTTTCTAAAGGTTAAGTTACTTTCCTTTATTATGATTTTAATCTTACCATTAATTCCAAAATAATTTTTTATCAATGGGATAACTTCATTTCCTCTCATTTTACCCTCTCTTTAATACATGTTTAATATCCTCCATACGGCTAAATTCATTTCTTGAATTTATCCCTATTATATGAGAAATTATCATATTATGAATTCCCAAAAATCTTCATTTTACATGGATATTCACATATAAGTAAATATAATATATTTATTTTATGATTTATATGTATTAAATCCACATTCCCTTTATGTGGGTTAAAAATGATGAAATGTTCATGTTTTTAAGCAGTTTTGTACGCAATGGTTTTATATGAATACTATTCTTTATTCTCCATGAGATATTTATGAAATTTTTTATTGTGATTAATGAATCTCACATTAATTAAGATGTATACAGGGAGTAACCTCATAGTGATTAAATGCATTGGGTAAAAAATTAATCTCTATATATGACAAGTTTTAAAATACCTTGGTGAATAAACTATGTAATTATGATTTACGAAACCTTGGTGATAAACCTTGCTGATATGATTATGAATGTCTAATTTTTTATATTGTATCTTAATTTCCATGTTATGATTAAATATTTTTCTATTATGATATGCCCTATGTTCTTATGCTCATGCATTATTGATATGCCTCATGGTCAGTTGTTAAATATTTCCTTCATTTATTCCCTTACTGGGATTTATGCTCACCCATTTCTTTTGGGGTATGTCCCTAAGATATAAGATATAGTAAAAGTAACCTATTATGAACCTATGAATAATCCATTAAATTAGATTAGAATATTGTTTATTTTATTGATACAATATATTTATAATTTCCAAGAAACTAAAACATAAAAGATACTATGTTTTATTGACTATTGTACCATGCAGTGATGTTTTTGTGTATTAAAAAGGCAGGATACAATATTCACCATGTATCATTGTCCTAACACATTTTACCTTACCAAAATACAAGAGTTCCTAGACCTTCTTCAGGGATATAATTTAGTGCTAGTATATTCCAACCACTTCATCTATTTAGTCTATTTTTCTCCCATTATAGTTTCCAATGAAAATCTGAAAGCCCAATTTTTTTAAAATGGGTTTGCAGTTAGATATTTAATGTCAAGTATTATTTTTCATGTTTAATACATATTATGATGTGGTTTATTGAGCTCAAATGGTGGATATCTTCCAATAAAGTATGTTCGATCTATCTAGAATTCTTCCATCACAGAGTTAGAGTGGGGTTGTCTCATTTGAAAAAATATGAAGAATGAGGAGAAGGAAAAAAGGGTGGAATTGGCTCTCGATATCCACTTCGACCACCATCATCAGTAGCTGCATGTGGTAGATATTTTATGGTCCATAATTGTGGTAGATTGAGACATGTGTGGCCCACATTCTTGGCCCCACCCAGAATGTGCTACCTTTGTGGTGTCATGGGCTATCTATAAAGGTTTATTCATGTTTCCCGTCCTTTTCAGATCAATGTAGGCTCGACAACTCCTAGGGGAACAACAGATCCATTTGATGTATCTTGAGCTATGGGGTCTTGTTTTAGTGGATGTAGTGGTAAGTGAAAGTCCTCTTATGGTTAGAGTTATCTTAAGGAAAATAAGGATATTAGTTGTCTATAGTAGTAGATCAAGGTGAGACAGCTTCATTCTATGGATCAAGCACCAATAGAATTTGATGTAGGTCCTATGACAGTCAGAGGTACTATTTTTGTTGAATAATCTATAACAACTTCTTTATTCGATACAATTTCGTCTCACTCATCAATTTTTTCTTTCCTTGTGTATTTTTTAAAACATATGACTGATCTTATAATTTATGCAATGGATATGGTTACACCACTTGATATGAGGAAAGAGTAGGGCTTATAATTCCCATATTATGTTGTATCTATTTTAGAGGTTGAGATGAAATGGTATTTCTCTATCCTATATATGGACCACTTTTACATGATCCTGGGGATGGATTAGATGAAATTATATAGGGCCCACATCAATTTTTATCTTTGGAAGGTGACTTTCATAGCCCCTGATGTGAGAACTTGTGGTTTTTAGGGGCAATGGGATCTGTGGTTAGGATGAGTTAGACCTCCACTTTCGGATCTAGGTAGTATTTCATTCTAGTTATCTTCCCTTTTACTAGAGGATAACGGGGAAGGATTGTAGAGTGTATTTTCTTACATGGTGATTGATTTCCTTAAGGTTTTCCAAAGGGTTTCTCATGTTTACCTCCAAAATAGGATGTGGATTTTACCATAGATTTGGTTCTAGGGACACAAGTGATATAACTTTATTTATTTCATATTCCCCCCATTTAATTGAAGGAATTAAAGATAATATTGAAATATTTGAAATCCCAAGGGTTCATTCACATGATAATCTCTCCTTGGGCTGCTCCAGTGATTTTTTATAAGAAATATGATGGATCCCTTCAGCTCTATATTGGAAACCGAAAACTGAAATGGGTCATTTTATAGAATAATTATCCTTTCTTCCATATTTATTATTTATTTGAATAGATCAATGGATCAAGGTGTTTTTATAAGATTGAAATTGAATCTAATTATCACCATATTTGGGTGAGATAACCATATTTTCCTAAGACCTCTTTCCAAAGTATATATGTCCATTTCAAGTATTTGGTAATGTTGTTCAAGTTGATAAATTAACCTATAGATTTCACAGTTCTTATGAATCTGGAATTCCATAGATACCTTGAATCTTTCATCATGGTGTTGGTGGATGAAATTCTTTTCTATTTGAGATTGGGATAAAATCATGAGAAATATTTGAGGATTGTTTTTGGAATATTGTGGGACCACCATCTTTATTCAAAAATTTTGAAGTGTAGTTTTTGAATCAAATAAGTTAAGTTTCTTGGAAATGTGATCCCAGAGCATGGGGTTTCAGTTGGCCCAGAAAAGGTTACGGTTATGATGTCGTGGGAAGAGTTGAGGATTGTTTTTGTGATTGTGAGTTTTCTAAGACTAAAAGGGTAATATAGGTATTTATTTAGATATTTATCTTGTATTTCTTCACCTAAGATAATTATCACCTGAAAAGGGAAGAATTTTATTGGGAGACCCTAATGAAAAGGGTATTTTGAGGAGCTTAAGTGGTAGTTGACCACCTCCCCTATCTTGATCTCACCCAAGGCCAGATAAGGATACATGGTCTATTGTAGACCTTTAGGTATATTTTTGGGTTGCTTGCTTATATAGGGTGACCATGTAATGGTGTATGGATCACAATTACTCTGACCGCACAAAAATAATTACCCAACCCATCACCTTGAGCTTGTGGAAGTGATGCATGCCCTTAAATATTGGCACCACTATCTTTTTGGAAAAAAAATTATAGTTTACTCGAACTACAAAATATTAAGCTATATCTTCTCCCGGAAGGATTTGAACCCTGGGTAGTGATGATGGATTGAGTACCTTCATGGTTTTGACTTTGATATCTTCTACACCCAAAGAAAGGTAAATTTTTTTGCTGATGACCTGATTAAAAAATTTTCTAACTCATTCTCTAAAGGAGCTTAGTGATGGGTGAAGTTTGATGGCCCTCTTCACTCGAATGAAACTATAAGAGAAAGAGTAGAGTTTTGGTATGTTCTTGGATAGATTATAGTTTAAAACTCATATTATAGATATAATTTAGTAACAAAATCCTTGATATGAGTTGTGATAATAGTCGACTCAGTCTCTAAATGGCATGGAGGTACCTATTGACTGATCATTGTCTTCTAAGGGTATTCTCTGATTCAAGGGATGCTCTATTATAAAGTTGTATTTTTAAAAGTTTGTGATGTAGTACTACCACTAGTCTTAGTGGTCTATACATCCTAGGTCCACCAATATATTTTTTGATGTGTGACACTATTTTTGGTGGCTAGGTATGAAATTTGATATAGTTGACTTTGTATGTTGATGTTATACATGTGATCAAGTAAAATTAGGGCACTAAAACCCCCAAGATTACTTCAACCTCTTCAAATTTATACTTGTAAGTGGGATAAGGTATTCTGGGATTTCATCATCGAGAAACCTCATACACCCAAAGGAAGAAACCAGATTTGGGTGGTTATCAATCATCTTACCAAGTCTACTCACATCATCTTGATCAAGGACACTACTAAAGTCGAATAGATAAGTATGTTGTTCATCCAAGAGATTGTAAGGATTCGTGGTTTTCCATTTTCCATCATTTCTAAAATGGGACCCCATTTAGCCTCTTTGTTCTGGGAATTCCTCCAGAAGGCAATGGGGTCATAGTTCAAGCATATAATGGCATACCATCCTTGGGTGGATGGTCAAACAGAATAAGAAAACCAGATTCTAGATGACATGCTTCACATCTGGGTGTTAGAATTTGGTTGCCCATGGGATCACCATCCTAGGGTGGTGAAATTTTCCTAAAATAACAATTACCAATCCTCAATCAGGATGGCTCCTTTAGAAAAATTTTATGGCTGAACAGGTAGGGCTCCTCCACATTGAATGAAGGTAGGTGATAATACTTAGTGGGACCACGTATCATATAAGACACAACCAGAAAATTCATATAACCAAGAAGTGTTTGTTGACTAATCAAAGTCATTATAAGTCATATGTAAATCATTGAAATTGATATTTGGAATTCTTAGCTGTTTAATGGGTATTTCAAAAGGCGACACCTCACCTAGGTCATATTAAACCTGGGAAACAAGGGAAGATTATACAGAGGTACATCAGACCTCTTGATATTACCAAGAGAATTGGTAAGGTCACATATTTATTGTTTTTTACTTCTAAGTTGAGTTCAATTCATGATTTTTTCCATATCTCCCTAAAAAAAATTGCAAAAAAAACTTTAACATATACTATATGGGAGGAGCTTGAGTTATAACCTGATACATTAGTGATTGAGCTACCAGTTCGGATTATATATTACCTTGTAAAAGTGATTTTGGAGAAAAATTTCCATTAGTTATGGGCCTATGGTATCACAAGAATGTAGAGAATGAGACATAGAAATATAATTCTACGGTAGAGGAGAATTACCTTCACATGTTCTTTGCTCAGACCATGGATTGACTTCTTAAGGGTAGAAGGTTTCATGTTTGAGAGAATGATCACACCCAAGGTATTAATTTTAGAATTTTTAACTTATTTTTGGTCTTTATTTTATTCTATATCTTTATATATTGTTTTTCAAAGAAAAATGAAGGCTTTGGAGAGAAAAAGGGTATCACATGGTTGGTGTAACATTATTAGAAACTTCATGTCAACCCCAACAAACCATGTGAGGTAGGAGAGTGGAATCGGATGCTCACATGGTTAGGTACAAGATTTGTGAAATTGTGGGGACCAAAACATGTGACCTCCACCTTTTAGGATATAGGTTCTTTCATGGTTGGAACGTGGTCTGGTAAAACTTGTGGCCATCCCAATTTTAGGGAAAATTATTTTTCTAATAATAAACCTCCCTGATTTTAACCCCTTTTCACCTCTCATTTCCCCCATTCGAATTCCCCAACCCCATGCACACCTTACCTCTCCTCCAACTCCTTCTTAGCATAAATTCATGGGTGGTTTTGGATTGTAAACTCAAGAAAACTCTATTTATGTTCCTCATCTTCATTCTCCAAGTTTTCTTATTCTAGTTTTCTTCTCTATTAACTCTTGGATTTTCTTTTATCTGTTGGTTATGGTGACCTAGAGTGCAATGGGTCTAATTTTGTGGGCTTGGGATTTGATTTTGGTGGCGTGTTATTTATTCCATTTGATATACTATTGTCTTGGCATATGGTTTTCTACCTATTGGTGGTGATTTCAAAGACAAAGGTAGGTGGTTCCATGTTGTGTTATTATTTTATTATATATATATATATTAGGTTTTGGAAATGGTTATTTCAATGATTTTGGTGTGTGTAAGGATTTATAAATGGTTTATCCCCTATGAAAATGGTAGGAAATGTCATGTTTATCTTATGATGAGTTTTTTTATGATAAAAGGGGATTTTTATGTTTTGAAAATAGAATAAAGCACCCAGGAACCCTGGGAACCTAGGTAGGAAATCTTTGAATAGTAGCTTAGTGAGCCAGTGGGGCCTCAGTCCAGTCTCTCTAGTAGGACTATGATGAAACACAAACTAAATGATGTGACATGTATTATTATCATTGGAACTTGGGTGCACCCTCTCCAATAATCCATGCATGATAAGGGAGATTTATATGTTTTATCACTGAGATATGACGTTCTTAGATCCTCAGCGATCTAGATACTTAGGGGATTATCATAGTGATTATTCTATGTTTTTCCCTATTTTTAGTTACTTTTTCATCCTTCACTTCATTTTTAAAGTTTAATGTTTTCTAGCAGATTAATTTTATTTATTTTACAAATGGAATTTTTATTTATTTTATAATGGTTACACATGGACCACTTTTTAGGATTCTACTAGGTAAGTGATCACACACCCTACATACACCCAATGGGTATATGTAGACCTCCTATTTTCTGATTTAGGTAAAGTAAAGGCCTATTTTTATGGTGGTGGGTACTCTCATTAGTGGAATATCTTATGTAAAGTGTTGAAAGTGGTGACATAGTGGGTGTTATCCCTCTTTCTGCATGGATTCTTATATTTAATTATTGTTCCCCACCACTTTTTTGTTCATTTTGGTTTTGGTTTTAAATGTAAAAGTAACTTGTGGCATGTTGATGTATATTTTTTATAGATATTTTATGGATTATGGTTATGATTATTTGTGTACATGTTGGATGTTAATTCATTTGGTTTTTGATTTTTATTATTACGGGAGAAATAATTCCCATAAGAGTTATTGTTGAGTCGAAAGTATTACTTTCTACTTTTTATTTCAATATTTTTGGAAATCATAAAAACTTTCTTAAAAAAATACTTTACTAACTTAATATTTCCTAAGTTTATTAGTATGTTTTTGTATAAAATGTTTTTTTATACCAAACATAGAAATATTTAGAATATAAAATGAAAATAAAATTTTATTATTCACTCCGATCAATCAGAATTAAGGTGCATCTGGTTCATCAGACGAACATTTTTTTCTGACCAGTGGTTAGAATTATGTCTTATCAATCAGGATGAAAAAATTTATAATCATCATATTGACATCGGTATTGATTCATTATTCTGACCTTTGTTCAGTTTAAAGGATTGAAAATAAATAGTGAAATCTATCATACTACCCAAATTTTATAATCATAGTGATTATAATTATATCTATCAGATGGAAAACAATTTTAGCATTATAATGGTGCTAAAATAAACAATATTGGACAATTTAATGCTTATATTTCAAGTTGAAGATCCAAATCATTACAAGATGTCAAAGTGAAATCTATTCGAGGTCATTGCAACTAACTCCCAAATATGACCATTAAAATATTTCCTATAAATATAATATCATTTGAAGAGTTGAGAGCTTATCCATTTTCCACTTAATTCATATTAGTTTTTTATCTTCTTGAACATCTCATTCTAAACACTTTGTAATTTATTAGAGAGTTGATGTTATAAGGAATGCGTGTGAGGATTTTAAATTCCTTATAATTTTTCTATTTGTATTCACTAAGTCTTATCAAGTTTATATTTAGTGTTTCTTGGGATATGATTATGGTGGATCTGATCTATTAGATCAAGGGATTATAGGGATATGATTATAGAGATATATTATAATATTGAGGGATTTATTATTTAAGAGAGATAGAGTTGACACCAATCATCGTATTGAGATATTTATTTTTAAGAAAGATAGAGATGAAACTAATCATCATATAGAGGGTTTTTAGTGGATTAGAAGATGGAGTTATAATGATCTATCTAATGGAGATATTTCCTGGTAAGGAAATACAAACCTTTATAGTAGATACTGAAAACTATGCATATCTTTATTCATGATTTCTAACTATATTAAATCTTAGCGTTAAAGGGTAAATTATTTTATTAAAACTTGTAAGTTATTCTTACTATTACAAGCTTACAAATATTTTATTTATATAATTTTTACTTTCCTCTAAAAATATGTATTAGAAAGTTATTATTTATTTATATTTATAATATTGTTTTATCAGAATGACTATAACATAAATAAATAACTCTGATAAAATCATATAGTTTTTGGTTCTTATTAAAACACTTTAATAATCGTATGATATCTAAGTCCGATCCTTTTTACACAATAGGAATTTTTTATTGGTTTAAAATTTTTAAATTAATATTAACCCCCCTCTTGTAGCCATTATAAACTCTTACGATCAAATAATTAGTATCAGATAAGTTTATACTCTTTTACTTGCTAAGTTTTTACTTTTACTATCAATTCAAATTTTATTATGTTCTGATATAAAATATTTTTTCATAAACTTTTTTTACACTAACGTGTTTATAGAAAAGAGTTTCTATTATATTTAAGATGACAGGTCTTAATGTTGGTAGCTTAGATAATATGAATCCTAGTCAACCACCTATCTTTAATGGTAATGATTATGAGTAATAGAGAGAATGGAAGAAGAAATATTTTATTAACACTTGATTTGATAACTTTGTTATGATTCCTGGAGACTATAAGATACCTGAAAAGGATGTTACTACATTTACTCATCAGAAAAATCAAGAATATCAACTGAATTATAGAGAAAAGAATACTCTACTTTGTTCCTTGTAAAGGAATGTATAAATTCAAATTTATTCATGTAAATATTCTAATATCATATAGAAAAAGTTAGAAGTTACTCACTCTATAAATTTAAACATAGTTGATACTAGAATAGCTATGATGAGAGGAACATAAATATTTTGATATCTTACCTAAAGAGTCGGTAGATTTATAAATAGTTTACATTCTCTTGTAGAAACATATTTAACGGATGAAATCCTTATTGAGAAAATTATTAAGATTATGCCAAATGAGTGGGAATCTAGAAGAACAAATTTAGATGATACGAGGAGGATTAACAAACAAACCCTTGATAATCTTATTTTTAATCTCATAAAATATGAAGTTATATGGAAAAGTGATGCTGAAACAATGAAAAAGAAGAATATAGGTGTTACTTTTGAAACTACATCTCTGGTTCCTAATAAAACTCATTTTACGGAGATTTTTTTGAAAAATTTATATAAGGAGAAAGTGATTATTGAATAAGATTCTAGTTATTCTAAACTAACTAGAGATGAGTTAGAAAATATATATATATAAGGATAAAAAAATTGTGGGTAAGAAATACTTTTAGTATCGATAAAATAAAATTCATAAGGATAAGAATAAAAATAAATAATATTCTAAAGTTATATATTATGAATGAAAGAAGGCATGACACATTAAACCAGATTTTTATAAAAAAATAAAGGATAAGAAAGATAAAAATTCAGATATAAATGCAAACAAATATTATAAGTCTAAGAATAAAAAATTTTAAAATCTTATGAAACATGGAGTAAAAGTGGTGGAGATAGTTCATCAGATAAATCTTCAGACAATGAAAGCTACTAATAGAGGAATATTGGTCTTTATATAGTAATAACAGAGGTGAATAAATTTTTTATGTCAAAGGTACAAATCGATGAATACTTTACAAACCTTAATTTAAATTCTAATTACCCCAACAGTAATAATGAGAATAATTCTACATCTTTGGATGATGAATCCTCCTTCGCTGAAGAGAAAAATACCATACCTAGTTTTGAATAAGTATATATATCCTCAAAAGTTATTTAAAACAAAAATTTTAAAATTTATAAAAAACATGATAATTCCAAATAAAAAATTATTAAGTCAGATTCAAGAATTACTAATTTAACTAAAATATATCATATTTTTTTAAATATCTTGATCAGTCTAATTTTTAAAAAATACATTTTTTCTAAATATCATAAAAAACTATTTCTAACAAATATAGATTACAAAATTATTTTGTAAAACTTAATTCAAAAACTTATAATACCATGGATAAAAGTTTATTTGTTAAACTAAAGTCCAGAATTTCTAGTTTGAAGAAATTTTTTTATAATTTTACTTTTAAAAATGAAAAATATTATAGAATGTATCAGAAAATTAGACCTCATAGTGACAATTCTATAATGGGTTTTACTAATAAAAACCTTGTTTTTAGTAATTACTATTTTATTCCAGAAAGTGATCCATTTTTTACAAAATGTAAAAGTGGTGGACATTATAAAAATAAATTTTATTTAATTAAAGTTTATTCATTGGGTTTTTATAAATAATAATTTTCAAAATAAATGAAATTTTCTCAATATAGAAATATTGGAAAAATATGGTTACCTAAGATTATATTTTCAGATAATACCTGACCCAAGAAGGTTTGGGTTCCAAAAAAGTAATATTTTTTTTAGGAAAACAAAGAAAGTAACAACAAAACAAATTGGTACATGGATAGTGGTTAATATAAACATATAACTGGGAAAAAATATTTATTTAAAAATATAATTATAACGAAAGGTGTAAAAGTAACATTTGGAGATAGTTCTCAAGGATAAATCATTGGTATAAGTAACATTGATATTCTTGGAAAAGATTTAATTTTGAATTTTTTATTTTTTTAGGACTTAAGCAAAAAATATATAAGCATAAGTAAATTAATAGATGAGGGTTATATTGTGAAATTCAATAATCATAAATTTAATGTTCATAGTTTAAAAGATGAATTTATTCTTTATACCAATCAGTATGAGAATGTTCACACCTTAAACTTAGAAGATCTTAGGATCCAATACTTACCTTTCCCTAGTGCAATGTAATATCACTCTTTGTAATGGAATAGAAGATTTGGACAATATAAACTTATAAATATACCTAAGTCTATGAGAGTACTTTTAAGGATCCACTAGAAATTAGTTTTGAAGATTCAAAAGTATATGATTCTTTTCAATTTGGTAAGTAACATAAGTTAAGTTTTAAATGCATTAGTTATGTATCAAATTATGATGATTTACAGTTAGTTCATGTGGACTTATTTATTCCTATAAAAACTGGGAGTATTTGTGGTAAATACAATGCATATTTTTTTGACTACAGTTGATATAATTGGGTCTATTTTCTATCAGGAAATTATGAAGCCTTTAGTTGTTTTAAAAATTTTATAGACAGAGTTAAAAATGAGAAAAACATATCATTGATAACTATTCACAGTGATCACAGTGGGGAATTTTTAAATTATGATTTCGAAACTTTTTTTTAGTAAAAAAGTTATTATACATAATTTTTTGGCACCTCGAACTCCATGGAAAAAAAAGGTATAGTCAAAATAAGAAATAGAGTTCATTAAGATAATACTCGAGCCATGATGAGTGAATACATATTTGATAAACATTTTTGGACTGAATTAGTTATTACTACCTATTATGCTAAAAATCAATTTTAATTATACATTTTATTAATAAAAATACTTATGAGTTGTGGATAGAAAGAAAACCAAAATGTTATTACTTCAAAGTCTGTGGATGAAAAGTATTCACCTTGAATAATAAATATATATCACATAAATTTTATCCAGAATATGATGAAGGAATATTTTTAGGTTATTCCAAAATAAGTAAGTCCTATAGTGTTTTTAATAAAAAAATACAGGTATAGTAAGACTTGAGGTTATTCGTATACTTCTATGTTATATAGAATTCTTAAATTTAAAACTATTTTAATTGTGTGAAGTGTTATTTGAATAATGGATATGTATAAGAGGAATATTACATATAAAAACACCTGTTTTTGAAAATACATAACATCCAGAACATGTTTATAAACATACTAAGGCACTTTATAGACTCACATAAACCCCTAGAGCTTGGTATGATAGGTTAAATTTATTTTTGTTACAAAAACATTTTTTTAAGGGAGTTGTGAATCCATGTATTTTTATAAAACAAGTTAATAAAAATATTATGATTATAAAAATCTAATTTGATGACATTATATTTTGTTTAAATAAAAAAATCTTTAATAGATTCCTTTATGGATCATATAAAGTGTGGGTTTGAAATGAGTATTATTGGTGAATTATCATAATTTATAGGTATTAAAATTTCAAAAAAACATAATGAACTTTTATATCTCAACATAAGTATATAAAATATCTTCTTAATAAATTTAGTTATGACAATACTAAAATTATTAGTACTCTTATCAAAATCTAAAATATTTTGGATCTTGATAAAGCTGGGAAACCAATTAATCAGAATACTTTTAAAGGTATGATTTAATATTTAGTTTTCTTAATATCTATTCATCCAAATATAATTTTTTTAGTGTGATTATGGGATAGATATAAATCCCATCTAAAAGTGTCCCATCATAAATCTATTAAATACTTTTTTTCATTAATTTAAGGAAACTATGGATTTAGGTTTGTTTTACACATTTATAAATTATTTTGAACTAATTTGTTTTGAATATATTATTTTTTGGATATAGAATGCATAAGAAAAGTACTACCAGAACATGTCATTTCTTAAGAGAAGCTTTAGTTTCTTATCCATGTAAGAAACAACACTTAGTATCACTTTCCTCTACTAAAGCTGAATATGTGGAAACTAGAAGTTGTTCTACTCAATTGTTGTGGATGTAACAAACAGTCACTAACTATGGCATGTGTTTTACAAAAACTCAAATTTTTTGGGATAACAAAAGTTTCATTACTTTAAGTAAAAACCTATAAAATCACTCAAGACCTAAGAATAAAGATATAATACACCATTTACTTTGGGATCACACACCTAAAGGATATTTTATTTTATAATTCATCATAACACAAGAAAAAACTACTGATATTTTTACTAAAACCCTTTGTTAGGATATATTTAAATACATTAAACAAAAGTTAAGAATGATTAAGGACAATTGATTATTCATATCTACTTTTTTTCAATATACTTACATCAATGCACCCCTTTTCATAAGGGGAGTTCATATTTTATGTATTTTCTATTTTTTTCCCCAAAACTTCTAGTTTTCTAAAAAAACTTTATCAAACTTTTAGTTTTATAGAAAATTATCTGAGTCAAAAAAATTATAAACTATTCCAAACTCAAAAAAATTCTAAAAAATTTTACACTCAAAAGATTTTTTAAAATTTTCAAATTTAAAATCTCTTTAAAAATAACACACTTCTGAACCAAAATTTTTTATGAAAAGTATTTTTGAGATAAAATTTTCCAAAATCAAATTTTTTTATAAAACATCCAAAAAATATTATTGTTATAAACTTTAACATAATTAGTTTTCATAAAAAACCATAAAGAATAGGTTACTTATATCGATGCTACTTTTATACTCTAAATGATATTCTTCTTTTAGTTTTTTTACTTATTCATTAATTTTGTTTATAAAAGTTTTTGTACATATTATTTTAGTTTTAAAAATATTCTTTTGTTAAAAATTTAATATTTTTAATTGGACTACTACATAATCTGAAAAAAAAGTTTCCTTAAAAATATGAAGAGTTCAAATTTAACTTTAAAATCATTCTTCGATAAAAATCTCAATCATTGGATGTGATAATGATTTTAAATCTCATCCATTGGAATTTTTTGAAAGATGAACCACTGCCTCCTATGACTATATAAAGTTGGGTCATTGTGTGTCCCACATCGGTTTCTATAAGATTCACTCCCAAATATCACCACCACTTTAAGTTCTTGTTTTGATTATTTTTAATTTGTTTGATCACCAGTATGAGTTTCATGAAGATGGATATTATTGAAGATTTTTCATAGAGAGACTATTTTAGAGAAAGAATCATTGAGAAGAAATGCTATAAAGTATATGATTTTATTTTGAAAAGAGTTATCAAATTTAAATATTGGGAAATGATTTGTCTTTATAAAGATGATTTTGATTTATATTACCCAGATATAGTTAGAGATTTTTATTCTTTAATTGAATTTATTTCTGAGGAGTATAAAGAAGAATTTTATTTTACTTTGTTTGGTAAGAAGTTTAATATTTATTATGATTTTTTTGTATTGGTGGAAGTACCTTTTGAATGTAAATCATATCTCCCATTTCATAAGTTACCTAAAATCATAAAATTTTCAAAAAATTAAAATAATAGGCTTCTTTTTTTTACATATTTTGAGAAAGTAAGAATGGTTTTTCACCTCACAACAGATTCTAGAGTCATCACTTTGTGGAAGTTGGGTTAGATAATATTGAGAAATAGTGATAGAGATACTCTCAAAGTATCTTACATCTTTACATTAGACTATCTGATGAATATAAGGCTGATCAAAATTATGATTTTTTTCATTACGGTAGAATCAATTGAAAAATATTCAATGAAATCAAATATTTTGATGTTTCCTTGCTTTATAAAAAGTTTTTAGAAAAATTTATGTAATTTTTCAAGATTAATAATCATACTTATATCATGAGGGATAAAATTTCCATGATCGGTAAAAAAACCATGTCATGAATGAAGATGGTCTTTGATTTGAAGCTAAAAAACTTTGTGGATATATTAGAAAGGACCACATCCGATGCAGGACCAACTAAATAAAAAGAAGTTGATAAAGAAAAGAGAAAGGCTGAATCAACTTTTCATAAAAATAAAAATAAACAATAGAAAATGATAGCTTAATGGTCCAAGAAACTCATGGATAATAAATCTCAAAGGAAACCTAGGTATCTTGAGTTTGGGTTTGATATGTTTAAGGCCTTAACTCTAAAAATTATAATTGAATATGTGTTGAAAAGAAGATAATAAAAGAAATAAAAAAATTAGATATTAACAGAGGAAAATATAGTATAAAAATTAATGAAATATTTTGAAAAAACTTCAAAGAATCAAATTATATTAGTATCTCTTTTATCAGTGACGTAGCCAATACATAATTATAGAAAAATTACTCATATCGAAAAAAAACTTATTGACATTAGTCTAGATTTTCTAGAAACTTTATAAGTTCCTTTATTTATTCCTGAAGTTTATGAAAAATGGAAAGGCAAAGAGGTTGTATAATAGGTCACCTTATCATTCAAAGTTCATGTACAAAATTGTTTTGAGAAATAATAACCAAAATCTATTATGGAAATTGGGAATATTGTTCTAATAACTGCATGAAATTTAGAAAATTAATTTTAAGAAGAAGAGGAAAAATTAGAAGAAGAAAAAGTAGAAGAGGAATAAGAAGAAGAAGAATTTGATGAAGAAGAAACATAATATGAGGAAGATATAATGTAAAAGAATATTTTGCCAGATTCATAATCTTATTCAACTCCCTTAACTTACCATTCTGAAAAGGATTTAGACTTATAAAATTCAGAAGAAGAAAATTTATCATCTAAAGATAAATAAGAAGATTAGAAATATCAACTAGAAGTATCTAAAAAGGCTGAGTTAGATAAATAAGTGGATGTTTTGGATGTATCATAATGTCAGAATGTTTTTTTAAAATTTTCAGAAGAAAATAAAGTTAAGAATAAAGAAAAACTAGACATTAAACCAAGTGGTCCACATAATCCTAAGGCTATATCATGATCATTGGACTCTGAAGCAATAATAGCTCAAAAAGTATTTGATTAAATATTTTAAACTTCTAAAAGGCTAAGTTATTACATTTCGTATCTTCAAATATAGAAGCTATATGTAAACTGATTTATAATAGCGTGAATGAAAAATCAGATTCACAGAAGGTATTAACATAATTAGTAGTTCAGATTGAGGTAGACTTAAAATCTTTCAAGGAAAAGACCAAGGAACAAAAGTGATCATACAATCAGATTATTAAACGGTCAAACCATATTGATAATGATCTCAATGATTATTATTATCAGTTTATAGAAGAAAATAAACTTTATCTCAAAATTAATGAATCCTTTAATGAGTTATCAACCAATGTTTTTGACAGAGTGATATTTTTTGAAGAATTAAAATACTTGACAAGTAATCTGGATGTGGGGGTGAAAGTACTGAATGAAAAATTTCACAACGTAGAATTAGAAAATAACAGACTTCAAACATGTGAAGATGAGATATTCCTTGTAAAGGAATATAATAACAAGATAGGTGAGGAGGTTAAAAAACTGAAAGAAGAGGTCTGGAAGCAGACAATTATGGAGGATGAGATTTTGAAGTTGGAATCATCAGTGGATAAAGAAAAAAAATATCACTATAATGTTAAGAAGATAAAGGTTATCATGAAATCACAATTAGACTACATAAATTCCATAAGGTGAGTATTGGGACCACCTACCTCATGGTGAAGTAAAATACATTTTTAAAGTATTAGTATGGAAGCTCTGTTTGGCCTAACTGGGACCCATTTAATCCCAAATGAGCTTGTCGTAACTCATTCATCCACCACCAACACAAGTAAGGCCCCAAACCATAATAAAAACCCATAATAATTAATTAAACATTTACAACAAATTAAAAAAATTTAATTGAAGGTATATTTTTTGAAAAGTCATTAGAAAACCTCATCATTCCAAAAATGTGACCAAAAACCCATGGGAGGTCTGTAATAGACCCCAACATCATCTTGGTTGCAATATATATCATGTGTCATCGATTCCATGGTTATTTAATTTTAAATTTAAAGAAAAACAAAATAAAAATCACTAATGTGATAGACCTCATTAAAATGGTTTATGGTGAAGATATCACCCCAATATATCCTCTATAAGGGATGAATGAAACCATAATCCATATCTTCTAATTCCCCCATGATCTAAGGGAATCAGAATCAAAACCCTAAACCTTATAAGAGAAAATTATGGAAGAATGAAGGGAAATAAAATCAGAGACCAATGGAGATGGAGGCATAACTCAAATCTTTAGAAAACACCACAAAACTCTTACACAAAATATGGGTTATTAAAAGAGGATGGGGAAGGGAGACCCCCAACCATTTACACAAATAAGATAGGTATAAGGGGTATACCCCTAAGAAACGTGATGGGTTAAATGTGTAATTTTACCATTTGAAATCCCCACTGGTTATCCAGTTACCACATAAAACATGCAGGTGTGTAAGGTACCAACCTTAAAAATTACAGAATCTTGAGTTTTAATGTATCACCCCAAGCTTCCACAGTACGTTTCTCTTTAAATAATACAATAACTTGCATTGTACGAAACTTTGAGTTCTAGCACACTACGACCAATCAAACTAGCCATTATGAATAGTAATTCCCACTTTTTAAAATTTTATAAATCTTAATTTTCAAAATGGACTTCATTTTTCGATTCGTAATATCAAAATTATCATAGGGTTATTTTTTGGTATCTTTTAGAAAACTTTCAATTTTTTATGAATAGTGAAAAACACTGCATTATTGTTTAAAACTAACTTTTTATTTAAATAATTAGTTTTTTTTAAATTTATATTAGGTAAAAATAGATACATAATATATATATATATATGTTCAAGTTAATTCATTGGAGTCATTTTATAATAATATTAGATATATAAACTTTTATTGAACTTTTTACCGTCTTTTACCCACCTTCTAGGTGCAATTTCAAATTTGCATAAAATGTAATTTTACCAATTCTATGAATAGAATTTCCAAAATTTGAGACACACATTTGAAATCTGTAATTAAAATGTGGTTCAATAAGATGAAAATAATTTTTGGTGAATAGTAACTCTTGACTTTTATTTACCATGGTTAAAAGTAAATAGGGTAATTAAAGTTAAAAAATGATATCATAATTACCCTAAAACATGTCATAATTCTATTGGATAAGTTTATTTTGACCAAAATCTACCTTAGGAATAAAATAAGATCCTTTTGGTCCACTTGTATTAGATTAGGACATTTATTATTATTTTATTTAAAGATAAGTTAAAAGTGTTAAATTCAATGTTTAATAACTAAACCATTTTTAATATATGGTTATACATAAGATAAATTCGACTATAAATATTCATTATAAAGATAAAAATGTTTCCTATAAAATGGTATTTTATTTATAATTTTTAGACATTAAATAATTTAATTTATTTATGATACAATGATGATGTAGTAATTAAATTATTAATGAAAGATTAAAATAATTGATATTATAAATATCCAAATTAATATAAATTGATACTTCTAATGAATTCTACTAATTTTATATTTTAACATGACTTTTTAACTTTGATTAAATAATTTTTTTTCAAAGTGATCAAGTTGTTATGACTTTCACAAAAACTATAACACCTCGACCCCTCCAGACCTGAGTCGGTGCATTACTTGTTATATTGGCATGGTAAGAAGGAATGAAAATCCCAAAGTAACGATCAGTTTAGTATTCTTGAAGAAACTAGATACATTTATGTAACTCAAATTACATTGGAAAAGGTTACAAAGTACAATACATAACAAAAACTAAAAACACTGCATCCACAAGAACTCAATAGAAGACCTTCTCTTCATCACCTGTTGAAGGTATAAAATTAAAGGGGTGAGATAAAACACTCGGTAAGGGTTAAAAATAGGTGAATCATGAGTACAAAATAAGATAATCATAATCAATCTGACAAAATCAATATGGCATAGTGAATAAATGAAAAACTAATGCCATTAATAAACTGGGAATGAACTGCATCCATAGATTTTGTCATATTGAAAACCTCATGGATATTAATAATAACTGATAATGAATAAAGAGAATTCTTATTAATTTTAAATCATGTATATGGAACATGAAACCATAATACTATAAAAAGGGTTTAGTTCTATGGGTAGAAACCCGTCTGATTTTTTGAAACAAACTCGAAGGGTTTGTCGCCAAACTGATTTGTCTCAAGAGACCTACCGATGCATCGAGGGGCTATAGTGGGCCCCAACCTCCACTTCATGTCCAAATAATTCTTTATACATTGATTAAATACAATATAAATATTCCTTTTACATATCTGTATAGAGTAGAGTATACAGATTCATCAATATTTCCATAATTAAAATAAATTTCCAAATAAACACCGTATGTAAGATGCTATACGGTTTAGACAAAAAACATATCCACGACATGAGATTATGGATATTTAATATAAATATGATTTAAAATGAAAAAAAATATCAAATGGGAAGTAGTTACACCACATAAGTATTATTAGGTGCATAATACAAAGTTAGTCACAACGAAAAGGTAGTTGAGATAAAGTCCCTTACAACAATGTGATCGGTCGAATCATATGACCAGAACTTAATAAGCATCAAGTGAATCATTTAATAACATGAATATAAAGATAATAATGTTATTATATATCAAATGGTAGTACACATATACCACATATAAGAAATAAGTGGCGAATAATGAAAATCGCACAGAAATGAAAGTGAGATGAGAAACCCCTTACCTTTTGCTCGAGTGTGTTCTTCGTTGGTTTTAATGACCTCAATATTCAAATTTATATTCATTAATTAATAATTACAGAAACTCATATACATTTAATTGATTTATTATAACCTTATTAGGTTCATTCATGTCCCTTTTAATGGGTTTAATAGGTTCAATTTTATTGTTTTGGAAGCATTTTATTCCTTGGTTTTCAGGATTCGTTTTGTTGCTTTCATGAATGGAAGTTCATTTGAAATGTAGATAAATATCCATAGTTGTTATTATATATTATTAGTGACATTAAAGATATATAAATGATATTATAATTATTATAGGTTATATACTTGAGGATGAATCATTAGTTAAAAGGTTTTGTTAAACTCTTGAATTTAGCTTGGCAGTTTTTTATATAATGAACTCATTTTGTATTATTATTCCATATTATGAGTGTGTGAAGATTCCAGAAAATTAATGATATGAAATAAATATATTCGGATTTGGTTCAACCATTAAAATGGTTTCATGACCATTAATGAAGGAGAAATTTTAGAACAAAACTCCGTTGTCTACAGAGGTTATAAATTCGAACCTCATGGACGTTGATTTTTCTTATAAAAATAAAAAGGGGGAGTAAGAATATTGATGATGGATATTCCATTAACATGATATAATTCCATTATATAGATGATATAGGAGTTTATCATGGTCATTTGGACATAGTAGGTGAGAAGAGAAAAAGAAAAGAGATGATCTTGAAAATAAAAGAAAAGTTGAGAGATCCCTTATAAAAATTCGGCAGCCTAACAGCGTTGCTTAAAATTTCATAAATCAAATGTTGAGAAAAAATGGGTATCTCATCATATTGAAATCAAAATAACAGTAATAATAATAAATAAAATCAAACCCCAACATATCAGAAAGTAATTTCAAATAGCTAACATAAAAGAAGTGTCGACTTAAAGAAGAGAATGAAGGATTCCCTTACCTTGTAGAATAACTCCTATATCTTGAAGGATGGGACCTTGGGGGATTAGGGGAACCATGGGAGGACTCTTAGAGATGTAAAACCACTAGATATTCGAGGATGATAGATTTCTAATGAAAGAAAACTAATGGATGAGTGGGTATTTATAGAAAAAGAGAGGTAATTTTTTAATAATTTCAAAGGGACACCTCATTAGTGGTTTTTGCCAAACCATGGGCTTTCCCATGGTATTTTCCCATGGTTTTAGACACTTGGGACACCTCATGTCATAAGTTACTTTAAATAATTCTACCATGATTTTATATTTAATTATTAGTTCATTATGATGTCATTAAACTACCGAAAACTCACAACTGTATTTTTATTATTCATGAAAAATTCATGTATTTTAGAAAAATCCCAAAAATTTACCCTAGCCATTTTTTAACGTGTAGAATTCAAAAATTAACTCCATTTTTTGAAAATAATTTTCTATGTATTTTTATTTTACTTTTTAAATAAATTCATAGTTAATTCGAAAAATAAAAATCTTAAAGGTGCAATTAGTTTTATTTCTCATTGAAAAAATAATTAAGATCTCATTATCTTATTTCCTTAAGAAAATAAAATAATATTTTTATTTACTATTCATAAGGGTCATATTACTATTCATATTAATATTCATAAGGGTATGTTACTATTCACCAAAAATCATGTTTATTCTATCAGACTCCAAATGACTTACTGATCACAACTCTAGATGACCATTTTTCAAAATTCAAAACATAGAAGTGGAAAATTTATATTTAATGGCTAGGCTTTGACTATCTCCTAAATAACCCAGTGTTGTTTCAATGGAAAAAAGTGATGAATAGAATTTATTTAATAGAATCATACCAAAAAATGTTTGGGGTGTTATATTATTCCCTCCTTTGAAAATTTCATCCTCGAAATTTTATATATAAATCCCACCAAAAAGATTTGGGTGGTTCTTCTTCATGAAATCCTCTAGTTCCCATGTTGCTTCCTCCATATTTTGGTTTCTCCAAAGAAACTTTACCAGATGAGTTGTCCAATTTCTCAATACCTACTCCCTTATGCCAATAATCCTGATAGGCTTTTCACGGTATGACAAATCAGGTTTAAATTCAATTTCTTCATATGTGAGTACATGCATTGGGTCTGGCATGTATTTCTTTAACAATGACACGTGGAACAAATCATGAACTCTAGAGAGATTTGGTGGCATCTATAGACTGTAAGCTACAGCTCTGATTCTTTCCAGAATTTCAAATGGTCCAATATATCTGGGGATCAGTTTCCCTTTCTTACCGAACCTTAATACGCCCTTCCGTGGAGATACTTTCAGAAATACATGATCTCCCAGTTGAAATTCCAAGTCCTTTCTCCGGTTGTCATCATAACTCTTCTGCCTACTTTGGTCTTCTTTAATATGATCTTGTATTTTCTTCACCTTTGTCGTGGTCTCTTCAATAAGATCTGGGCCAAAAAATTTCCTCTCACCAACTTCATCCCAACATGTTGGAGTTTGAAATCTCTTTCCATATAATGCTTCATATGGATCCATTTGAATAATAGAATGGAAACTATTGTTGTATGAAAATTCCACCAGAGGAAAGTATTGATCCCACATACCTTGTAAGTCAAGAGAGCATGACCTCAGCATGTCTTCTAGAGTTTTAATAGTCCTTTTAGATTTTCCATTGGTTTGGGGGTGATATGCGGTACACATATGAATCTCAGTATTCAAAGCCTTTTGGAGACTTTTCCTGAATTTTGATGTAAACCGAGGATCTTGATCAAAGACAATTGATAGATTTGCACCATGAAGTCTTACAACTTCATTAATATACATACTTTCCAAGTTCTCTAGTGGTAAATCCTCTCTTATAGGAAGTAAATGTGCTGATTTTGTGAGATGATCAACAATTACCCGTATTGCATCATTCCTTCTAGGTGTCCTCGGTAGTCCGGTGACAAAATCCATCGTAATGTTATCCCACTTCCACATAAGAATAGTTATAGGTTGCATCACTCCTTTAGGATGTTGTCTCTCTGCCTTCACTTGTTGAAAAACTTTACACCTTGACGCGTAGTCAGAAATTTCCCACGTCATATTATCCCACCAAAAATATTCCTTCAGATCTCTGTACATATTGGTGCTACCCGGGTGTATAAAGAAATTTTAGCTATGAGCATCGTCTAATAGTTCCCTTTTTATCTCAGGTACGGATGGGATGCATAATCATTTCCCAAATTTCACAACTCCTTCTTTATACACGAAGTCAGCCAGTCTCCCATCCCTGATAGCATTAATTTTCTTATGTAGATTCTCATCATCAGATTGAGATCTTTTTATCTTCTCTAATAAAGATGGTTTAGCAATAATTTAAAATAGAAAAGATTTTTCCCCTTCCTTAATAATTCCCATATCCATCTTTATTAGATCCAAAAATATAGGATCTCTCTCAATCCTCATTTGAGTCAGAATTCCATGATCTTTCCTACGTAATGCATTTGCCACCTTATTCGCCTTTCTTGGGTGGTAGTGTATTGAAAAATTGTAATCTTTGAGTAACTCAAACCTTCTCATTTACCTCATGTTGAGTTATTTTTGTGTGAAAATATTTTCCAAACTCTTGTGGTTCATATAAATCTCACATCTTTCTCCATAGAGATAATGCCTCCATATTTTTAGAGCAAAGATTATAGCTGCTAACTCAAGATCATGAGTTGGATAATTTTTCTCATGAGTCTTCAACTATATTTATGCATAAGCCATAACTTTATTGTTTTTCATAAGGATGCAACCCAGTCCCTTCTTTGATGCATCACTGTATATTAAAAATCCATCACTTATAGACAGAAGAGTCAAAATTAGAGCATTAACCAATCTTCTTTTCAATTCATCAAAGCATTCTGTAGATTCTTTTGTCTACACAAACTTAACTCCTTTACGTGTGATCTTTGTTAGCATATTATCTAGTCGGGAAGAATTCTGAACGAAACATTGATAATAACTTGCTAAGACAATAAAACCGCATACCTCAGTTATGTTTGTTGGCATGGGACAATCTTGGATTGCCTTTGTCTTCACATGATCCACTAGGATTCCATCCTTAGAGACAATATGGCCCAGAAAAGAAACTGATTGAATCCAGAATTCACACTTTCTAAACTTCCCATATAATTCATTTCTTCTAAGAGTTCTCAAAATAACTCTCAAGTGATTCTCATGGTCGTAATAGCTTTTGAGTACACGAGGATATCATTGATGAATACCACAAAAAAATTATCAAGATATTCTTTGAAAACTCTATTCATTAAATACATGAAAATAGATGGTGCATTTTTCAGTCCAAAAGGCATCACTGTAAACTTGTAATGCCCCTACCTGGTTTGAAATGTTGTCTTTGAAATATCTTCCTTCCTCACACTCAGTTGATGATATACGGATCGAAGGTCAATCTTTGAAAAGTATTGAGCTCCATGAAGTTGGTCAAATAAATCATCAATCCAGGGTAGAGGATACTTATTCTTTATTATAATAGCATTGATTTATCTATAATCAATGCATAGACTCATGGATCCATCTTTCTTATTTACAAACAAGACTAAGGATCCCCATGGAGAAACACTAGGGTGAATAAATCCTTTGTCACTAAACTCTTCTAGTTGTTTCTCCATCTCCAATAACTCCACAATGGCCATTCTATATGGAATCATTGATATAGGTCTTGAACTAGGAATTAAGTCAATGGAAAACTCAATTTTACGCTTAGGAGGATGTCCAGGTAAATCCTCTGGAAACACATCAATGTATTCTTTTACTATATATGCACATCTTCAATTTGAATATTTCTTTACTCTCCTATAGATATTGGTTTATCTTCCTCTCCATGTATTGTATTTAGTAGAGCTATTGGGGGTAGTTATAGATAAGAATCGGGTGATGAATTTTCTTCCCTAAAGACAAGGGATTCTACACCATTTCAAAAATTGTAACTTCCTTCTTCTTACAGTAAATCTTTTCATCGTAATTTGACAGCCAATCCATACTGAAAATTATATCAAATTCAGTCATTGGTATAACGATAAGGTTAGCAACTAGAGCACATTTTGGTGTCTATAGGGGGACTAGTTGACATGCCTTTATTTCAATGATACATCTCATTGTAGTTTTGGCTATCAACTCCTTTATTAAATAAAATTATAAATATCTAATTTTCTTGGAAAACTGAGAGGATATAAATTAATGCGATGATCCAGAATCAAATAAAGTGTTGGCTAAGTTTGAAGAAACAATTAAAGTACTTTCCACCACGTTATTAAGAACTTCAACCTGCGCAGTTGTAATCGCATAGACTCTCCCTTACTCTCTTGGCTTTTTCTGCGGCGTTTTTTCTTGATGCTTAGGACACTCATTTTCATAGTGTCCCATCTCTTTGAAATTGTAGAATTGAATATCATTGAATTGTTTCTTACCCTTGTAATTTCCAGATCGATGACCCTTTTCTCCGCAGTTATAGTAGACTCTCATGCCTTTAAAGCATTTCCCAGGATGATTCTTTCCATAATTATCACATAATGGGAAACTATTCATTCCCTTTCTCGTCTTTGGTGCTTCTACTTTTCCTTTTTTATCAGAGTACCACTTCTTATCTTGGTTTCTTTGAAAAAAATTGATCTAGCAAATTCCTTCTCTGTTTTGATGGCACTTGATAAAATTTCATCATATGATGAAAATGATTGAGAAGCCAGTGCCCTTCGAAGACTTGGATTAAGACCTTGAAAGAAATGATCAGTCTTGTTCACCAAGTCATGTACATAATCCACGGCATACCTGGCTAGCCTTGTGAAGGTAGCCTCATACTCTGCAACACTATCTTCTTCCCTTTGTTTCAAGCCAAGGAATTTCCTATTCATTTTAGTTCGTTGATCACGAGGGAAATATTTTTCGAAGAATATTTCCTTTAAAGTACTTCATTTCATATCATATATCTCTTCTTCCTCCTTGGTATTTTGAATCAGGGACCACCATTGATCAGCATCGCCCTTGAGACAATATACTTCCAATAAAACCTTTTCATTTTCATTGCATCTTAACGTCATGAATATAATTTAAAGGGACTTGATCCATTACTCAGAAACCACTGGATTAGTAGTCCCTCTAAAATATGGGGGCTTCTTCTGCATGAAATGATCCAACATAGATGTGGAATGGTTATTCGTTAAAACTTGAGTAAGTTGTCCCAATATGGTCATGCTCTGATCTTCTCCAACGCTGACTGTGTTGACTTGCTCAGTTGGGAGATCCCTAACATTCCCTTGAGTATTGATTCCCCTTCTTTAATTAGACACTACTTCTAAATAATGGGACACACTATATTAGTTTATGAATCTCAAATAGAAAATCACTCAACATAGATTGAAAATATATGCATAGCTAATCTTATAAACATGGTTCCTTTGAGGAGAAATTTACATTAACTCCTTCATAATGGATTGTAAAGAAAATATGAATTATCATAGGCATATCCCTCAGGGTTTTTGTAACCAAGAGTGAAGAAAGGCCCATTTTTGTGCACCAGGATACCCCGAGTCAAGCCCGAAACTCTTTATTGGAGCTTTCACTCCTAGGTACCTCTATGCCAGAGACACCTCTACCTAATCGTTTCCAGACATGGATTTATTTTCTAGTAGGATTCACATATTCTATTCCTTACCATAATACCATGATATTCTTGTACTTTTATCCTCAAATACTACCTTAGGGATTTGTTCCCTACTATAAATTTCCAAGTCTAGTTTCCAAGTGTTCCACTAAAATTCCTTTGATACCAACTGTAACACCCCGACCCCTCTAGAATAGAGTCGGTGCATTACTTGTTATATTGGAATGGTTATAAAGAATGAAAATCTTGAATTAATGATCATTTTAGTAGTCTTTAAGAAACTAGATACATAGATGTAACTCAAATTACATTGTAAAAGGTTACAAAGTACAATACATAACAAAAACTAAAAAAATTGCATCCACAAGAACTCAATAGAATATCTTCTCTTCATCACCTGTTGAAGGTATATAATTAAAGGGGTGAGCTCAAACACTCAGAAAGGTTTAAAAATAGCGGAATCATGAGTACAAAATAAGTTAATCATAATCAGTCTAACATAATCAATATGGCATAGTGAATAAAAGAAAAACTAATGCCATTAATAAACTGGGACTGAACTACATCCATAGATTTTGTCATATTGAAAACCTCATGGATATTAATAATAACTGGTAATGAATAAATAGAATTCTTATTAATTGGAAGTCATGTATCTGGAACATGAAACCATAATACCGTAAAAATGGTTTAGTTCTATGTGTAGAAACCCGTCTGATTTTTGGAAACAAACTCGAAGGTTTTTTCGCCAAACTGATTTATCTCAAGAGACCTATCGATGAATCTAGGGGATATAGTGAGCCCCAACCGCCACTTCATGTCCAAATAGTTATTTATACATTTATTCAATACAAGATAAATATGCCTTTTCCATATCCGTATAGAGTAGAGTATACAGATTCATCAATATTTCCATAATTAAAATAACTTTCCAAATAAACACCGTATATAATATGGTATACAGTTTAGAAAAAAAACATATCTATGAAATGAGATTATGGATATTTAATATAAATATAATTTCAAATAAAAAGTGATCTCAAATGGGAAGTAGTTACACCACATAAGGATTATTAGGTGAACAATACAAAGTTAGTCACAACAAAAAGGTAGTTGAGACAAAGTCCCTTACAACAATGTGATTGGTCGAATCATATGACCAAAACTTAATAAAAATCAAGTGAATAATTGAATAACAGGAATATAAATATAATCATGTTATTATATATCAAATTTAAGTACACATAAACCACATACAAGAAATAAGTGGTGAATAATGAAAATCTCACAGAAATGAAAGTGAGATGAGAAACCCCTTACCTTTTGGTCAAGTCTGTTCTTCGTTTGTTTTAATGACCTGAATAATCAAATTTTTATTCATTAATTAATAATTCTATAAACTCTTATACATTTAATTTATTTATTATAACATTATTAGGTTCATTCATGTCCCTTTTAATGGGTTTAAGAGGTTCAATTTTATTGTTTTGGAAGCATTTTCTTCCTTGGTTTTCAGGATTCGTTTAGTTGCTTTCATGAATGGAAGTTCATTTGAAATGTGGATAAATATCCCAAGTTGTTAATATATATTATTAGTAACATTAAATATATATAAATTATCTTATAATGATTATAGGTTATATGCTTGAGGATGATTCATTAGTTAAAAGGTTTTGTTAAATGCTTGAATTTAGCTTGGTAGTTTTGTATACAATGACCTCGTTTTATATTATTATTCCATATTAGGAGTGTGTAAAGATTCCAGAACATTAATGAGACGAAATAAATATATTCATATTTGTTTCAACCATTAAAATGGTATCATGACCAGTAATTAAGGAGAAAGTGTAGAACAAAACTTTGTCGTCTACAAAGGTTATAAATTGGAACCTCATGGACGTTGATTTCGCTTTAAAAATAAAAAGGGGATTAAGAATATTGATGATGGTTATTCCATTAACATGATATAATTATAGTATATAGATGATACAAGAGTTTATCATGGTCATTTGGATAGAGGAGGTGAGAAGATAAAAAGAAAAGATATGATCTTGAAAATAAAAGAAAAGTTGAGAGATCCCTTATGAAAATTCGGCAGCCTAACGGCGTCGCTTAAAATTTCATAAATCAAATGATGAGAAAAAATGGGTATCTAATAATATTGAAATCAAAATAATAGTAATAATAGTAAATAAAATCAAACCCCAAAATATGAGAAAGGAATTTCAAATAGGTAACATAAAAGAAGTGTCGACTTAAAGAAGAGAATGAATGATTCTCTTACCTTGTAGAATAACTCCTAGATCGTGAAGGATGGGACCTTGGGGGATTAGGGAAACCTTGGGAGGACTCTTAGAGAGGTGAAAACACCATATATTATAGTATGGGGGATTTTTAATTAAATAAAATTAATGTATGAGTGGGTATTTATAGAAAAATAGAGGTAATTTTTTAATAATTTCAGAGGGACACCTCATTAGTGGTTTTTTCCAAATCATGGGCTTTCCCATGGTATTTTCCCATGGTTTTAGCCACTTGGGACACCTCATGTCATAACTTATTGTAAAAAAGTCTACTATGCTTTTATATTTAATTATTACATAATTATTATGTCATTAAACTACCGAAAACTCAAAATTGTATTTTTACTATTCATGAAAACTTCATGTATTTTAGAAAAATCACAAAAGTCTACCCTATCCATTTTTTAACTTGTAGAATTCAACAATGAACTCCATTTTTTGAAAATAATTTTCTATGTATTTTTAATTTAATTTTTAAATAAAGTCATAGTTAATTCGAAAAATAACAATCTTAAAGGTGCAATTAGTTTTATTTCTCATTAAAAAACTAATTAAGATCTCATTATCTTATTTCCTTAAGAAAACAAAATAATAACATTATTTACTATTCATAAGGGTCATATTACTATTCGTATTACTATTCATAAGGGTATGTTACTATTCACCAAAAATCAAGTTTGTTCTATCAGACTCCAAATGACTTACTGATCACAACTCTAGATGACCATTTTTTGAAATTCAAAACATAGAAGTGGAAAATTTATATTTAATGGCTAGGTTTTGACTATCTCCTAAATACCCTAGTGTTGTTTAAATGGAACATAGTTATGAATAGAATGTATTTAATTGAATCATACCATAAAATGTTTGGGGTGTTATAAAAACAAAATACCAAATAGTGTCAAAATTGACATAAATGAGTTTTTAAAAGAACTACTATATTATTAATTGACATGATATTCCTAAACATATAAGGACTGGAAAAGGGACTTATATAAGGTTAAATATAATAATAATTAACCACTTGGGGTTCTGTTGTATTTTTATAGTAAGTTTATTCACCATTTATTATAATAATACAAGAATACATGGTAAAAGTTAAACTATTTAACTAAGTGTTAAATCTAAAACATAAGGATAAGAAGGTGAACTAAACATGTCTAAAACCTATTGGTTGAGAGTTTTTATACCCATCCCAACCTTATCATTTAAATAAATCATTTTTTATCCATTATAAGAAGAATATGATTGTATAATAAAATAATATTTTGATATTTTTCTAAAGTGACCCTCACCTCTCTTATAAAATGGTGTTTCACCTTCTCTAAAAACCACACCTCCAAAGCCATTTGGCTCAGCCAAAACCTGCTAAAATATCCTCCCAAATACCCTCCATTAAACCTAGAGTAATTATTTGATTAGAATCCAACTTAAGGATCCCTTTTTATTAAATCAAAAAGAAACCCCTGAAAAAGTGGTAATAATTTCACCACCTTTTTCAAAGTTCTTTTCTTCTTCCACTTCCTCTTTCTTTTTTGTTTCCATAAGAAGATAATAAATACATTACCTTATACATACTGTGATGTTATTATAAATATGTTACAACTTTATTCATTATTTTATCCATCCTATTAATGGCATGTCACCATACGTGCATACGTACGAATTACCGTCTCCACGTCGTGGTGTAGTTTGTTATTCAAACACTTAATTATTTGGATGGGTATAATAATGAGTATAACTGATGTAAATAATAAATATAACATGTTAATGATTCTTTATATATGATATAACATCAAATTATATATGATTTCACCATCAATATAATGATATTATCGCTCATGCGTACGTACAGATTACCGTCTCCACGAACGCAATGAGATTCATTCCCCATCTTAATCATTCAAGAATAATTTTCATATTGTGATTAAAAATAATGTTTAATAACCTACTATAATTATTTATATGGATAAAATACATCCTATCCATAACAAACATGACATACATTACAAAACATATAAAGGAAAACAAATCAGTTAAAACCCAAAACAATGATACTATTGAAATATTATTAACAAAGCAATATTAGAAGATCATAAATGATATCATATTTCTGTATGTTGTTCTTGTATAATTTAATAACAATTATTTAACTATTATACAGGATTTTAACATACCCTCGATCAAGGTAAAGTATAAGGTAAGGGTTAATTCTACAATCTCTTCATTATCCGAGGTTGTTTATACGTGAGTATCTACTGGGACCTCTTTATCATCCACATCCGTGTTTCTTAAAAATGTATTTAATTTTTTTTTACTATTTCCATGACTATGGGTTAAATTTATTTATAACCTTTTTTTACTTTTTATGATATGTTTATAAAGTAATCTTTCCTTCATTTTCTGAACAAGGTCCTTTTTGACCTTTCTGAAAAAATTAAGGAAAGAATGTTTTTTAACTTATACGGAGGGTGCTGCTATTTTCCACCATTTTAACACCTTCGAATATTCCCTTAAAATATTATAATAATATTTTAAAAATAAATGTTTTCTTTTAAATTTACAAGAATTTTAACTAATTTCAAAATATAAAGAGATATTTCTCCCAAATAGTTTTGATTTCATCTATGTCAACATCCTTTGTTGGATTTTAAGCTTATTTGAAGTTGATTTATTATGAAACAATATTCTATATTGTATTGAAGTTTTTGTGATATGTTTGACTATGGATGTGATATTTTTATATCATTCATGGTTTATGGTTAAGTATTGACATTTCGTATGCTAGTTTTAATACAAATGTTTATGTTATTTTTCAACCTTTTCATATGAGGAATGAATTGGACTTAGTAAGTGACGGGTGGAGCCCACTATAGCTCCTCGATGCATCGTTAGGTCTCATGAGAAAAACTAGTGTCTTGGAAAAAGGCCTTGACAAAATATTATTTATAATCCTGGAACGAGGCCCTGATTATGTGGTTATGATGTCCGGAATTATGCATTCCAACATTATGAAATTGGATATTTATATTACATGTGATTATTCGACTAGTTGAATATCCATGTGAATAAGTAAATGGAATTATTTGATTTATCTATTTCATATTATTCCCATGTTTAAGTTTAAAAGGCTTGTGTTTTAGTCTTATAAATTACCTTAAATGTTTATGCTTAGTTATGAAAGTTTTCGCTATATTGTTATCCTTACTGAGTACCTGAGCTCACCCCTTTCTATGTTTTATTTTTTCCTAGGATGCGAAGAAGTATATTATGACTGAACTGTAGGCATACTCTAAGGGAGATGATTTTGTTAAAAGGAGACACAATTTTATTTATATTTCACGATGTAATGTAAAACTTATGTATGTATCAGTACTTCCAAGGCTGCTAAAATGATTGGTCTTTCAGTACATGATTCCTTATATCAAGCCAATGTTATGTAATAATGCACTGAATCTGGGTAACTAGGGCTAGAGAATTATATTTGGTATCATAGGAAGTTTAGTACAAACCTTGGAAACTAGATTTAGAAAAACTCTGATTTGAGAACATTAACATAAGATAGACTTTGAGGATTAGTATAGAAGAACTTCCTAGAATATTGGTAATGTATAGATTTTTTGAGTTTTCTATGCAATAAATCCATGTCTGGATATAAGCAGGTAGAGGCGGCTCAGGTACAGATGTATCTAGGAGAGAAAACTCCAATAAGGAGTTTTGGGTTTGACCCGGTGTATCCTAGTACACGACAATGGGCCTTACTGCACTCTTTCTTATGACACTCCTGGGGGATATGCTTAGGATAATTCACATTTTCTTTACAAACTTTTATGAGAGATTTATGATTATATACCTCCTCAAAGAAAACATTTTTATGATTATGGATTATATCCATAAACTATTCAATTTATGTTAAGTGTTTTACAAGTTTGGAATTATGTATTGTGATTCATAAAATAATCTAGTGTATGCCATTGTTTAGAAGTGGAACCTAGTGGAAGGAATGGAAACCATATCACCACACATATCCATGTATGTATTTACCTCCTACTCAAGATAATTATAGTGGATCTAGTGATGCAACTGGTGTTGATCAGCTTATCACGATACATGGAAAACTCACTTAGCTTACGAATAATAACCTTACCCGTATGAAGCACCCTGATCCAAAACGTAGAGGATCAATATTAGAACACTTAATGAGGAAACAACCACCAATATTCAATGGGACTACAAATCCATTAGAAGCTGAGAAATGGATAAGCTTTTTAGAAAAAATATTTCATGCTTTGGGGAGTAGTGAAAGGGAAAAAGTTTTCATGGAAGTTTATCGCCTCACAAGAGATATAGATCAATGGTAGTCATTAATTCAAAACACAAAGGAGGATTAAGAAGTATAAAATATAGAATAAAGTGAGTTTAAAGATATTTTCCTATAAAAATACTTTCCTCATGACCATCAAGAGGATACGGAAAGACAATTTCTGAGTCTGAGGCAAAGGGAGGATGAGAATGTAACAAAGGACGAGGATAACTTTACAATATTAACAAGGCATGTACCATATTATATACATAAACCAAGGAGTAAGAGTGATCGATTCTTTGATTGGTTAAAACCATTTCTCCATCGATCATTAGTATTAAAATCCTTTTTATTGTATGAAGATATTGTCTCATGTGCAATCAAGACAGAAAATGAATTCTCCTAGTCTTATGAATTTAAGGAAAAGAAAGAGAAGAAGAGATCTACCGAACACTCTGGAAATGGAAATATGGTCGAGAACATAAATGTTGAATTTCCATCCTGCAATAAATATGGGAAGAAACACCCCAGTACTTGCCTAAAGGGAATGGGAGTCTATTACAAGTGTGATGGAAAAGGCCACCATGCTCGTGATTGCAAGGGAAAGAAAGAGTCTGTGAATGTTGAATGCTATAATTGTAGAGAAATGGGGCAGTATGAAAATTAATGTCCCAAGCGCCAAGGAAACTTACCTTAGAAAAGGACAAGGGAGCAAGGCCAAGCTTATGTGATCACTACTGTTGAGTTTGAAGCTCTGAAAGATGTGGTGGCAAGTAATTTAATAGTTTCCTCAAATTTATCCAATGCTTTATTTGATTCTAGATCATCACATTGTTTCATATCTTTCTAGTTTTCTAAAAAAAATAGATATTTCCAATTTTATTTAACAAGGAATTTTTTAGTCAAAACTCATAAGGGAAGTATCATTGCAACAAAGTTTTGTGAAGTAGTCCCCATTAGGGCATATAAATGTTCTTTATATGCTGATCTCATCGTCATACCCATGATTTAATATGATATAATCCTCGGTATGGATTGTATTTCAGGCCAGGATGTGAATATTTACTGTAAGAAGAAGGAGGTTACAATTTTCGATGATGATAAAGAGTACCTTATCTTTAGAGCAGAAATGTCACCACTTGATTCTTTTCTAGATCCACCCCCAATAGCTCTACTAAAATAAATTATTGGGGAGGAAGAGTATGAAATAACCATGGGGGAGGAAAATAATTTTCAAATAGAGGGCCTACCTATTGTGCAAGAATATGTTGATGTGTTTTCAGAGGATTTACCTGGACATCCTCCAGAACAAGAAATTGAGTTTTCCATTGATTTAATTTCTGGTTCAAGGCCTACATCGAATACCCCTTATAGAATGGTCACTATGTAATTAGTGTAACTAAAGAAAAAAATAGATTAATTGAGTAATAAAGGATTTATTCACCCAAGTGTTTCCCCATGGGGATCCCCTGTTATTTTTGTTAAGAAGAAAGATGGATCTATGAGGTTATGCATTAACTAAAGGGAGATCAATGCTATAACAATAAAGAACAAGTATCCCCTACCTCACATTGATGATTTATTTGATCAACTTAAAAAAGATAAATATTTTTCAAAGATTGAACTTTGATCTGAATATCATCAGTTGTGTGTAAAGAAGGAAGAAATTTCAAAAACAGCATTTTGAACTAGGTACGAGCATTACGAGTTTACAGTAATGCCTTTTGGACTGACTAATGCACCCTATATTTTCATGGATCTAATGAATAGAGTTTTCAAAGAATATCTTGATGAATTTTTAGTGTTATTTATTGATGATATCTTGGTATACTCAAAAAACGACAAAGATCGTGAAAATAACTTGCACACTATTCTAAAAACCCTCAGAAGAAATGAATTATATGGTAAATTTATCATGTGTGAATTCTGGATTCAGAATTTTTTCCCATTTCCATATTGTCTTTATGTATAGAATCTCTTTAGATAATTTAACGACCAAGGAAATCCAAGAATGGCCATAACTGGCCAGTATAACTAGGGTATGCAATTTTATTGGTTTAGCATGTTTTTATCGGTGTTTCGTCTAGAATTTTGACCGATCGGCTAACCCATTAATGAAGCTCACACATAAAGGGGTTAAATTTGTTTGGAAAAAAGAGTGTAAATAATTTTTTTAATATCTCAAGATAAGATTAGTCAATTCTCCTTTCTTGACTCTACCATTGGGGAATGATGAGTTTTTTATTTATAGTGATGATTCAAATAAAGGAATTGGTTGTGTACTTATGCAGAATGATAGGGTTATTTCCTACGCATCACGATAGCTAAAAATTCTTGAACAAAACTATCCCACTCATGATCTTGAGTTAGCATGTGTAATATTTTCTTTTAAGATATGGAGACACTATCTCTATGGTGAAAAATGTGAGATATATACTGATCACAAGAGTTTGATGTATATTTTCTCACAGAAAGAACTCAATATGAGGAAAAGGAGATGGCTCTAACTAATCAAGGATTATGATTTCACTCTACACTATCACCCTGGGAAGGAAAATAAGGTGTAAGATGTTTTGAGAATAAAGTATCATGGAGTTTTGAACAGGATGAGAGTTGAAAGAGATCCTATGTTCATGGATATAGTAAATATGGATATGGGAATAATCTTGGAAGGTGAAACATCAATAATTTTTCAAATAGTTTCCAAAAAATATTTATTAGAAAGCATAAGAATTTATTAGACTGATGATGAGGAGTTTCAAAAGAAAATTAAAGCTATAAATGATGGGATATTGATTGGATTTGTATGTGAAGATGGAATTTTGAAATTTGGGTAAAGACTTTGTGTTCCCGATATACCTGATCTAAAAAGATAATTGTTGGATGATGCTCGTAGCTCCAATTTCTCTATACACCCTGGTAGCACTAATATGTATAGAGATTTGAAGGAAAATTTTTGGTGGGACAACATAAAGAGGGAGACTTCTAATTTTGTGTCAAGATGTATGGTTTTTCAACAAGTAAAGGCTGGAATACAACAACCTGGAGGAGTCATGAAACCTCTTTTCATGCCTCAGTGTAAATGGGATGATATTATGATAGACTTTTTCATGGGGATACCAAAGAATCCTATAAGGAATGATGCAATATGGTTCATTTTTTATCGTCTTACAAAGTCATCACATTTTCTTGCTATAATAGAAGATTTACCACTTGAACATTTGGAAAGTCTATATATTAATGAAGTTGTAAGACTTCATGGAGTACCCCTATCGATTGTTTCTGATCGTGATCCCCATTTTACATCAAGATTATGGAAAAGTATTCAGAAGGATTTGGATACTGAACTTCGTTTGAGCACTTACTACCACCCTCAAAATGATGGAAAATCAGAACTTACTATTCAAACCTTAGAAGATATGTTTAGATCTTTCTCAATTGACTTTCAAGGTATGTGGGATCAATATTTATCTCTGGTAGAATTTTTCTATAACAATAGCTTCCATTCAAGTATTCATATGAAACCATATCAAGTGTTATATGGAAATAGATATTGCACACCAACTTGTTGGGATGATGTTAGTGAAAGAAAACTCATAGGCCTATAACTTGTTGAGGAAACACTGTAAAAGGTGCATATTATCCAAACCCACATCCAAGTATCTCAATATAGGCAAAAGATCTATACCGATAACCGAAGGAAATTTTTGGAATTTCAAGTAGGAGATCATGTTTTCTTGAAGGTATATCTATGAAAGGGTGTTTTACAATTCCATAATAAGGGAAAATTAAGTCCTAGGTACATCAAACCTTTAAAAATTCTACAAGAAATTAGAGTTGTAACTTATAGTTTGACAACGCTGCCAAGTATCTCTAAAGTTTATAATGTGTTCCACAGATCACTATTAAGAAAATACATTCCTGACCCAACGCATGTACTCACCTATGAAGAAATAGAACTAGAACCTGATCTATCTTATTGTGAAGATCATGTCAAGATTATTGATACCATAGAACAAGTGCTGAGAAACCAGATGGCTCTTCTGGTGAAAAAACTATGGAGAAACCATAAGATGGAATAGGCAATGTGGAAACCCGAGGAACTTATGATGAAGAACCACCCGAATTTTTTTTATACAGTAGTATTCTATAAATTTCAAGGATGAAATTATTTAAAGGAGGGAAGAATGTAACATCCCAAGATTCTATGTAATGTTTATCTTTAAATAATATAATAACTTGTGTTTTACGCAACTTTTAGTTCTACCACACTATGACCAATCAAAGATTGGTGGTTGAACTATTTAACTAAGAGTTAAATCTAAAACATAAAGATAATAAGGTAACCTAAACCTGTCTAAAACCTATTGGTTGATAGGTTTTTGACCCATCCCCACCTTATCCTCGAAATAAATCATTTTTGAGCCATTATAAACTGAATATGATTTCATAATAAAATAATATTTCAAGTTTTTTCTAAAGTGACCCTCACCTCTCTTATAAAAGGGTACTTCCCCTTCCCTCAAAATCACACCTCCAAATCCATTTGGATCGGCCAACCTCTAATAAAATATCCTCCCAAAAACCCTACCTTAAATCTAGAGGCATAACAATGATCAGAATCCAAATTAAGGATCCCTTTTGATCAAATCAAAAGGAAACACCTGAAGAAGAGATAATAATTTCACCACCTTTTTCAAAGTTCTTTTCTTCTTCCACTTTTTCTTTATTTGTTGGTTCCATACAAAAATAAAAACTCCAGTACCTTATACATACTATGATGTTATTATAAATATGGTACAACCATATTCATTATTCTATCTATCCTATGAATGACATGTCACCATACGTGCATACGTACGGCTTACCGTCTCCACATCGTGGGCTAGTTTGTTATTCAAACACTTTATTATTTGGATGGGTATAATAATGAGTATAACGGATACAAATAATAAATATAAAATTCCAATGATTCGGTATATATGATATATCATCCAATTACATACGACTTCACCATCAATATAATGATATTATCGCTCGTGCATACTTACGGATTTACATCTCCCAGAACGTGATGAGATTCATTCCCCATCATAATAATTCAGGAATAATTTTTATTTTATGATTAAAAATAATGTTTAAGAACTTAATATCATTCTATATATAAATAAAATACATCCTATCCATAAACAACATGACTTAAATAACAAAAAATATAAATTAAAATGAATAAGTTAACACCCAAAACAATGATATAACTGAAATATTATTAACAAAGCAGTATTAGAAGATTATATATGATATCATATTTATGTATGTGGTTCTTTTATAATTTAATAAAAATTATTTAACTATTATACAATATGTTAACATACCCTCAATCAAGGAAAATTACAAGGTATGGGTTAATTCTACAATCTATTCATTATTCGAGGTTGTTTATATGTGAGTATCTACTGGGACCTATTTATCATCCACATCCGTGTTTCTTAAAAATGTATTTCAAAACATTTTTAATATTTTCTAGACTATAGGTTAAAGTCATTTATACCCTTATTTTAAATTTTATGAGATTTTTATAAAGGAATCTTTCCATAGTTTTCCAAATATGGTCTTTTATGATCTTTTCGACAAAATTAAGGAAAGAATGTTTTTTAACTTATACAGTAGGTGTGGTTATTTTCCACCATCGTAACACCTTCAAAGATTACCTTACAAGATTATAATAATATTTTCAAAATAAATGTTTTATTTTAAAATTATAGTACTTTTCAATGATTTCAAAATAGAAAAATATATTTCTCTTAAATATTTTTGATTTCATATACATCAATATCCTTTTTTGGATTTTATGCTTTTTATGTTGATTTATTATTATACAATATTACATATTTTATTAAAGGTTTTGTGATATTTTTGACTATGGATGTGATATTTTTATACCATTCATCATTTATGGTTAAAGTATTGACATTTCATATGCTAGTTTTAAAATGATTTTTTATGTTATGTTTCAACCTTTTCATATGAGGAATGCATTGGACTTAGTAAGTGATGGGTGGAACCCGCTATAGCTCCTCGATGTATCAGTAGGTCTCTTGAGACAAATAGTGTCTTGGCACAAGGCCTTGAAAAAATCTTATTTTTAGTCTTGGAACGAGGCCTTGACTATGTGGTTATGATGTCCGACATTATGCATTCCATCATTATGAAGTTGGATCTTGATATTACATGTGATTATTTGACTAGTAGATGTAAATGGAATTATTTGACTTATATTTGACATATTATTCTCATGTTTAAGTTTAAAAGGTTTGTGTTTTAGTCTTATATGTTTCCTTAAATGTTTATGCTTATTTATGAAAGTTTCTGCTATATTTTTATCCTTACTGAGCACTTGAGCTCACCCCTTTCTATGTTTTATTTTTTTCCCAGGATGGGAAGAAGTATATTATAACTGAACAGTAGGGTTAGTCTAAGGGAGATGATTGTGTTAAAATAATACACAATGTTTTTTTATTTCATGATGTAATGTAAAACTTATGTATGTATCTAATGCTTCAAAGGCAACTAAACTGATTGGTATTTCGGGACACGATTCTTTGTATCATGACAATGTTATGTAATAATGCACCGACTCTGGGTAACTGGGTTCGGGGTGATACATTTAAGTCAATAATTCATTCTATTAAATTTTAGGATCATTATGTTTAGATATTTAGATAATTAATCTATCACCCTAACATAAATAATTATTACATCATAAAGTGGAAACTTCCACTTAGTATCCATTTTTCTTATAAAACCAAACTTTTATGATATAACAAGTTTTCTTTTCATGACACCTCTTCAAAAATTTCTTCTAGACCTAATCCTTTTCCGTAATAATACTTAAAATACTATGAAAAACATTTTAAATTGTTGTATGATAACAAAAATATCAGTAAGGTATATATAAAAACAATGTAACATGTTAGTTCATGAATGCTTATATATGATTTTCCTTTTTCAGAATTACTCTTCTAGTTAAAAATAAAACTTTTATTTTCTAATAAATAAACTTTTCAACCTAAATAATTTCATAAAACATTTCATAATAAATCCTATAGGAAAAATAAAAATCATAGATCTTCCTTTAATATCATGAAAAACATATAAAATCATTTTCAAAAAACATTATATATTTCAACCTTATGAAGTATCATATACTTTACTTTAAACATAATCTCATGAATAATAATAGGGGAATAACAAAAAGAATATAGTATTATAAGATCATGTAAATATATATTTAATTTGGAATCTAACTATCAAGACAATATCACATGGTGGATAGAGTCCCATAGTGGATTAGGTTTACTCTCTAATCCCGTATACAATGTCTCATGAGAAAAAAGTTTTACATAATGCATTAAAGCATTATCTAGGTGAACCCACCATAACATGTACATGATTATATTTTCAAAAAAAATAAAATCAATCATAAGGCATAAACATAACAATTACCCATGTAAATTGAATGGGTTTCATAATCTTTCTTTATATAATTATCAAAATACATTTCTCAAAGAAGGCATTTGAAAAATGATCATTTTTTATGTATTAAATAATAAAAGAAAAGGAGAATAAGCTAGGTATGTGATGGAAAAATATATAGAAGTTATAATAATTACAAAACATTAATGATAGAGATAAAGTGAGCTTGAGAGAGAATGTTCATAACCTAAAGAAAAGGGTAGTTCATAGAGGTATGTGACACCCATAAGAAAAATATTTCTAAATATCAAAATATCCATTGAAATTAAAAACCTTTTTGAAAATACATATAAAGGAGGAAAAGGTTTTTATTTAAAGAAAAAAATGAATCTTATAAAGAAATACAAATATAAAATAATGGTTGCATTATTAGGAAAAAATGGTTGATATTGTATACATTAAAGTAGAATATTATTTTTGTCTATTGTAATTAAAGTCAAAAAAAATTCTATAATATACATAAAAGAATCCTTTTGAAACCCATTAAAAGAAATTAAAAAAAACTCAAAACACACTTTATAATTTATCTATTTCTTTATAAATACATCAATAAAAAAAAATTAAGAATATGTTAGTGTAATAGAAATACACAACTAGAAAAAAGTACTCTTTCCACGATCCAAAATTGTGGCTATAGGCTATGACCATGGTTTCAACCAACTGTGGCCACTATCATCATGGCAGTAGGTCCCAAACTATTGAAACAGTTTTGAAAAATGTTTCAATAGGCCTAGAAATAGGCCACCATGGTGGTTGAACTATATCCACAATTTAAACTGTGGCTATAGGTATCTATTACCATGATTTTACAGAACTGTGGATATAGGGCTTCAAAAAAATTGGTCTATAGAAACGGTTTTGAAAACTATGGCCATATGACATAAAACTGTGGCTATGGGTCACAAAAAATATACCTATATCCATGGTTTTAAACCGTGGTTATAGTCCATATAACCATGGCTATATCCACCTATAGACACGGTTTTAAAACTATGGATATTAGTCTGTGGTAGTAGCTTCGTTTTCTAGTAGTGATATTTAAAAATAAATAATTAAAACATTCAGAACAATGTTTCTAATGTAAAGTATCCAGTACATAAACCCTTAAAAACAATCATTTATAAAAATAAATAAAGTAAAATATGTTCAAATAATTTTTTTATCATCCATTGAATCATAAATAATAATTTTATTGAATAATTTATATGAATATATACATCGAAGAAGAAGAGTTGGAAGGGAAACTTTAAAATATGATTAAAAAAATAAAGTCCCCTACCTAGAGCCTAGCTCATCAAGTGAGTTATTTATATTCCTACATAATAAAATTATTTTAATATTTTATTTTATTAATACCCTTTTTCAAGATTATTTTTCAATTTATTTCACTTATTACCATATTATATATAATTAATTAATCAATTACGTTCACATTAGATGTTTTGACGATATTAAGCTCATATATCGAAAATTAATTCTAGAGGTTCACTATGGTAAAAGTGGTCATTATTTGATCATATAAAAAATAATAATCATTAAATAATTATAATTTTTTTTCATCAATTATAATTTTAAAACCAAAAAAAATATGGTTATGAAAAATGAACTATGTTATAATCATTGAGATGGTATGTCATACGTACGGATGAGTAACATTTCCATTTTTCAATAATCATTATATATTGAAAGAAGATAATTATTATTTTATCATTACATAGTGATCATTATATCTTAAATATAATATAATTTATTTAAATACACTTATATATAACATCCAATATTATGTGTTTTCAAAAAACGAGTCTCATCGCTTCGAGGAGGTCGTAATCCACACATACGTATAAACGATGTTGTCATTTTTCAATGAATATAAAGGTAAGAATATAGATAATATATTATCTTTAAATAATTTTAATTATTTTATTAATATAAAATAAAAACTTTAAATATATCATCATAACCATCTATGAGATATGGTGATGGAAAATAAATTACATCGGTTCATGAGGTGGTATTCCGATGTATACATGAATGACGAGCTTATTTACCACTTGATGGAAGAAAAGATTTACATAGGTCATTACATTAACATAAAAACATATAATCATATGAAATATACTATTTTTATTTTTTTTAATTATGTTTTAATATGATTTTATAGAGGTGGATAAAAAAATTAAACTAAAACATTTGGTTAAAAGTTATACCACATCTTCAGACAACCTTCTTCATTTTACACCTTAAGGCATATATAGTAGGTATTATACCCAAATTAAGACCTCTAAAACTTGAGGAGGGATGTTTAGAAGGTATTTGGGTTGGTATTGGATGGACCAAATTGTTTTTTAAATTTTAAGGAACTATAATAGGAGGTACCCTTTTATAAGTGAGGGGAAGGGCACTTTTGGAATTTCTTAAAGAATTAAAATAATATAAATTAATTTTCATTTCAAAGGGGATAAAAACTAATAAAATTAGAATATAGTATTAAAATTTATCTAATAATATCATCTAATATATTTTTTATAATTTTATATTTATTTTTTACCCTTATCTCTTTATTTAACCGGCATTAACCCTTGGTGACAATTACTATGGTACTGAATTCTTTTACTCATTAGGGGTCAATATAGTTATTATAATAAGAAAATTGGTCCTTAAATGGACCATATTTGATATTTATAAACAAATATAAATTAATTGGACGAATATAGGTTTTTTATAAATTTTAAATCATTTAATAAAATATTTTTTATTATAAAATATAATTAATGTCAATTTTGAAACTTTTCATTTAATTTGACTTAAAAAAACACAAAAAACAATGGAATTCAAATATATAAAATTAAAAAATCCATAATATGTTATATTTATCTAGATAATTTCGTGAAAAAATAAACTAATCAAATTATATCACTTTTAATATTTTTAGAATCATTTATTTTATTTTTCTATTAATTAAATAAATATTGTGTTAGCATTGCGTAAGCATTTACATTAATTATTTGAATACTGAAAATTAGAAAAAAAAAATTACAATGATAAAAATAATAATTTAACTTTTACATGAGTATATAAAATAAAACATAGGTTGTATTTAGACTTTTCAAAAAAAATATTATAGAAATTGAAAAAAAGACTATGACATTTTTGACTTTTTTATATAAAATAATATAAATCTAAAAATAATTTCAAAATAGAAAAAAGATCATATATTCAAATTTTTTATAATTATTAATGAAATATATACATAAGATAAAATTAAGGAAATTTTTAGGGTAATTTTTATGTCTTTATCGTATTATTTTTAACCTTAATTACCCAATTTACCCTTACAGAAATGATATTTATTTACTATGGTTACTATGGAAAATAAAAAAAATATAAAAGGGTACAATTTACAAAATTTTGAGCTATTTATTCCAAATATTTAATTAATTTCTAAATATTCAATTCACATAAGTGGAATAATTTAATTTATATTAAACGTTCAAAACTTGATGAAAAGCGGTTTATCAAGAAAATTAATTTCTCAAGCAATAGATGACCTTATACTAACTCTATTACTATCATTTATCATTATTTTAATTTTAATTCATATTAATAGATATAAAATATATAAATTTAATTTAAATATTTACTTATTTGGGTTTATTTTTATTAATTAAAATGAATAAACTTTATGCACTTAGAAACAGTTTTATAAAAACTGTGTTTTAAGCATAAAAATAAAGTTATGCTAAAATTATGATTTTTTTGATTAAAATGAAATTAATTATAATATTATAAAAGAAATATTAATATTTCAATTTATAATAAAATAAAAAATATATAGTACTTTTAAATTACTTTATTTAATGAAAAGAAACGATAGCATTTGAAAAATTGATAATTTTCACTATTCCCTGATATATCAATCATTTCAGAAAAAATCCAAAACTATTATCCTGAGTTAATTTTGATATGATTTTTTCAAAAATTATTATAATTTTTTAAAATATTTTTTTTAAAATTTTCTGTAATTAATCAAAAAGACAATAAAAACCATTTTTGAGGAAAAATGAATTTTTAAATTATATAATAAATTTACTAAAAATATAGTTTATTCATATAAAAAATTCATAATTTTTTGAAATTTTTTTGTTCATATTCATACCACCAATTTTAATGGACAAGTTATAGTAGTCATGTTTAAATAATAATATTTTAATTATATATCAAAGTTTTTTTTAAACTCAGTCTTCCATGTAACACATGATATTAATTTATTTAAAGAGAAATATATTCTAAAATATCACGGTGTTACATTCTATCCCCCCAATCCTAAATAATTTTAACCCTAAAAATTTTATCGTGGTCATCAAAGGTTCAATATTTAAAAATATATTTATTTAAAAATATCATCATACTGATAGATAATAACACTTCTTTTAAAAAAGTGAAAGTGTGGAAATATAAAGGTTATTTAAAATAACACATATTTGGGTTCATAGATAAGGATAAATTGGTTGAAAGTTAAAATATATACATGAAGGTGAAAACTAACATCCAAGGACTAATATAGAGTGATATAGAACATGGTCATGAGAAATTTAGCGACCAAAAAACCCTAAATCAGTGAGAGATGAAGAGACTATAAATTTCTCAAAAATGAAGGTAAAATGATAATTTTTTAATTTCAAGTACCTTTTCCAAAAGTTCAAGAATTCATTTACTATCTAGATTGATAAAATAATTAAATATACTTACTTGACATGTAAAATTTTATCCTTTAATCTATTTCCACCACAATTTTATCTTTTTTCTTCAAACAATGAGTATTAAGATGAAGTTTTCGTTCCAAAAGTACTAAAATAAAATTCTAATGGATTACATAATACAAATAGGATAAAAATTTATTCCTCCTATATTTATATGTTATATAAAACCAAAATGGTTATAAAAAGGTAAGATAATTCCCCAAAATAATAAACTTTTATATGAAGAAATACAAATTAACCTCTAAAGCCCTAAAAATAATAGGCAAAGTTCAAATTATATATATCCTTAAAATTATTAAAAATATTTCCAAATAAGTTAAAAACCCAAAAAAATTAGAATTATTTTATCACATATTCTTCTAAGATAAATTTAACATTTATCTCTAAATAACACAAATCACACTTAATTTATCATACAAAAAATGTATATTCTTTAATCATATAATTACCAAGATATGATAATCATTTCTTTAAATAACCTAAATCACCATAAAGAAAAATTAAAATCATATAAGATTATAAATAATAATTCAACCATTATTCCCCAAATAAAATCCCATAATATTATGTTTACCTTAATCATATAAGTTTCCCAAAAATAGTGAACTTCTTCTGAAATATCATTAGTCACCTTAAAATGTAATCACTTAAAACCTCAAAATGGGTGTCTAAGACTTTAAATTTATGATCAACTATAAAATTATAAACCCATGATGAAATCCATAACTCTTAATCTAACCTCTCATAAAAATATCATAGTCTATAATGTTATTTTAACCTTTCCTCTGATACCAACTGTGAGGACCCGACCTTAAACATTACATAATCTTGAGTTTTAAGTCAATAATTCATTATCTTACATTTGATAATCTTTATGGTTTATAATTTATATAATTTATCCAATACCCTTACATAACTAATTATTAAATCATAAATTTAACACTTCCACTTATTATACATTTTTCCCACAAAACAAAACTTTTATGATATAAGAAGTTTTATTTTTATGACACCACTTCAAAATTTTCATATCTATCTAATCATTATCTTAAATAATTCTTAAAACCCAATAAAAATCATTTTAAAACATTATATGATCATAAATATCTCTTTAAGGGATATACGAAAAGAAAGGAAGAAACATTTTAGTTCAATAATACTTATAAAAGGTATGCCTTTCTAAAATTAAACTTTGGGATCAATATAAACATTTTATTACCAAAAATAATCACATATTCTACTGAAATAATTTCATAAAAAATTTCATAAGAAATCTTAAATGAAAAATAAAACTCATAAAGGTTTCTTTTCAATCATGAAAAAACTTATAAAAACTTTTTCAGAAAAATTATACATTTTACCCTTATGTAGTAGAATATTTTTTTTAAACATAAGTTCATGAATAATCACATAGAAGCATAAAATAATTTTCTGGAACCATGTCCATTCTATGCTGGAAATGGAGTATGGTTTGTGTTTGTTTTCAATCCACTTTATAAGTTCAAGAAGTTTTCTAGGAAAGGGATTGTTCAGGCAGGCAATAGTATTAAAGGTGGCATTGTTTCCCAGTGTTTGCCAATTTTTTGGGTCCAAATATTGGAATATGGAGAAATGTGTTTTTGACCAAGGGAGTTGTGTGCAAGATATAAGGGTGTTTAGAAACTTGCATACAAGGATTAATTTGGTATTACTGCATCAAAATATGGAAAAGGAAAAAGGTGCGTGAAAGTCTTAAATGTGTGCGAAATATTAGGTTTTACGGAAGAATCTTACGCACCCAATGTTAAATCAAAAGGGGTTTTGTATGCTCAGGAGTAATCTTTCACGCACCGACCACGATGCGTTGGAAACTTGTGTGCATGGTCATTTATGCCAATAAATAAGAGGCTACCCCATGAAAGACTTAAGCATAAATTTCCAACGAAAATACAGTTGCTCTGATTTGAAAAATATTTGTGCGCGAAAGAATTACCAAGAGTTAATCTTGCACGCAAGGTGTTCCTTTAGTCTAAAAAGACCATGTGAACCCTTTGGTGTAGTTACACTAAAGATAAGGGTACCACAGAAAGTAGGGGTTGCACAAAAGTCATCTTTCACGAAAATTCCCAAATCTTGCGTGCAAGTTGAGGTATTTCATGCAAGTGTGGTGTTATGCTTCTGATATGATTTTGAATATCTGGTTTGTGTGATCAGTTCCTTTAAGTGAATCAATTTAGGAATTTGATGTAAGCAGTTTCTTTTGCGGAATAGAGACAAAGACTTCAATGAAAATCTATTAATGTGACCTTCAAGTTGATAAACTAAGCAAGACTTTTCTCAAGGTAGTGAGATAGGGGGAGTATACATAAGTGATATGAGGAACAAAATGATCTATCCCCGAACCATTGTAAAGGCTGTATTCCTGGCATGGAGTGACTATGAATAAACCTTATGATCTAAAAACTAGTAAAAATTAGTAGATTTAGGTATGATCGAAACACTGTCGGAGTATGCTCCTTGGACATAGCCCTTTGTGGTGTACCAAGTAAAAGTATTATTTCATCTCCTTACTTTCTTTTTACTAAGAGATTTAACAAGTTTCTACCAATTTGGGAACAAGATCCACTACTTTAAAAAGAAAATTTTGACACCCTGATTCACCCCTCTCCACTCAAGGTGTTCTGGGGTCCTTTATAAATAACATGGTATCATAATACCATGAAAATATAGAAAATGTGGCATCAACATAAAAATGACATAAACATAAGTTAAGGATAACTACCAATACAACATCACATGGTGTAAATTGTTTTATAATGGATTATGTTTACTCCCAAATCCCAAACATAATGACTCATGAGACAAAATCTTTAGCCAATGAATTGGAGCATTATCTGGGCACACCCATCATAACATGTGCATGATTATGTGTGCCAAAAAAATATTTCAATCATAATTAATAAGTATAATAGTTGTTTATGGAAATTAAATAGGTTTCATAATATTGTCTCATATCATAATAAATTTTTTTTCTCAAATAATGTATTTGAGAGATGATTATAAGGCACCAATTACCCCTTCAAAGGAAGAGAGAATAAGCTAAGTTTGCGATAGACATATATATAGAATTTAGAATCATTATATAACATTAAGTAGATATAAATAAAGTTATTTTGATATATAATGTAATTGAACCAAATAAAATGGTGGTTTAAATAGATCTTATACACCCATAAGAAAAATATTTTTAGATATCAAAATATCCATTCCATTTAAAAATCTTTTTAAAAATAAATAGAAAAAGGGAAATAAGTTTTTATTTGAAAAAAATGAATATTATAAATAAATAAAAATATAAAATATTAGTTATGGTGGAGGGAAAACCATTGACGTTGTATACATTAAAATAAAACATTACTTTTTTATAAAGAAAGATAAAATGTTACGTATAATATATGTAAAATGTTCTCTTTGAAAACCATTGAAATAAATTTAAAAAAACATAAAATCTCATTTATAATTATTTTATTTACATATAAATATATCAATAAAATAAATATAAGAATATGGACTTGGATGAGAAATATTTAAAAAAGAAATATTTATAACATTTAAAACGAGGTTTTTAAAGTAAAGTGTCCCTTACATAAAAACATAAAAAAATTACTTTTTAACAAAATTGTAAAAAAATTAAATTAGGTGAAAAAATTAACTTCAACATCCATTTTAGAATAAATACTAATTTTCCTGAAAAATTTAGAAGAACGTAGGGATGGAAGAAAAACAGTTGGAAGGAAAACTTTGAAAGAGATTTTTTTAAAGAAAGTCAATTACCTTAAGCCTGAATCATCACGTGAATTTATTATCTTTCTGAATAATAAAATTATGTTAATTATTTAATTTATTAATTTTTTTTAATTTTATTATTCCTTCTATTTCATTTAATAAAATATTATATAAAATTATGTAATCAGTTATATTCACATCTAACGTTTTGATAATATTCAGCTCATATGTCCAAAATGACATCGGGAGACTAGATATAGTAAAATAGTTCATTATTTAATACTATAAATAATAATAATAATAATAACAAAAATATCATTTTAATACATAAATTATACCTTTCAAACCAACCATGAAATATGGTTGTGAAAAATGAACTATGTTACAATCATGGAGACGGTAGGTTGTACGTATGCATGAGTAAAATTTTCATTTTTCAATGATAATTATGGAAAGAAGATAAGTAATATTTAATATTTATATAATGATAATTCTATTATAAATACAATATAGTATCTTTAAATACACTTATATATATATATTTTATGTGATGTGGTTATGAAAAAAATCGTATCGCTTCATGGAAGTGATAATCCACACGTACACATGAATGATGTTATTATTTTTCAATTAATATAAATATAAGAAAATAGATGATAAATTATATTTAAATAATATTAATTTTTTCATAAATAAAATATATGTGCTTTAAATATATCACTATATCTTCCTGTGAGATGCGGTGATGGAAAATGAATTACATTTGTTCGTGAGGCGATTTCCCTCCATACACATGAGTGATGATTTCATTTCCAACTTGATAGAAGAGGAGATGTATATATGACATGAAATTAGAATAAAAACATATTAGTATATATAATATACTTATTTTATTATTTCAACATGTTTTAAGATTATTTGATGGCAGTGGAAAAATAAATAAAACTAAAACATCTGATTAAAAGTTATACCTCTTCTTCATACAACCTTCATTGGTTTACATGTTAATCCATCTAAGGTAGGTATTATGACCAAAATAATACCTCTAAAACTTGGGTAGGGATATTAGGAAGGTATTTGGGTGTATCATGGCTGAATAAAATGGTTTTTTAATTGTGAATAAAAGATGGTGGGTGTTCCCATTTACAAGTGAGGGGAGGCACATTTTGGAACTTATTAAAGTACTAAATTAATATAAATAAATTTTCCTAAAAAAATGGATCCAAACTAATATAATTAAAATATATGGTGAGTATTTATAAAAAAAATATCTTTAATTAAAATTTTAAAAATCTTATATTAGGTTTTTACTCATATATCTGTATTTTAACATGCATTAACCCTTTTTAACAATTACTATCGTAATGAAGTTATTTACTCTTTAGGGGTAAAAATAGTTAATATAAAAAGAAAACTGGTTAATAAATAGAGCATTTTTTATATTTTTAAATACATATAAATTAATTTTCAAAAAGATATAATTTTTAGGAATTTTAAATCATTTAATAAAATAATATTTATTATAAAATATGATTAATGTGAATTTTGAAACTATTAATTTAATTTCACTTTGAAAACAACATAAAAATAATGGAATTAGAATATATTAAATTAACTTATACCTAATATGATATATGTATTTATAAAATTATATAACAAAATAATTTATTTAAATTTTATTAATTTTAATATTTTTAGAATAATTTTTTTTTATTTCTCTATCAATCAAATAAATAATTTTTTAGTGTTGCATAAGCATTTAAGATAATTATTTTATAAATAAACGTTCAAAATAAATTACCATTATAAAAAATTATTTATATTTAAAATGATTATTTATAATAAAAAAACATGTTATCTTTATTTTTGTCACAAAATATTATAGAAATTAAAAGTAAGAAAGTGATATTTTTTACTTTTCTTTATATAAAATAATATATATGAAAAATCATGGGAAAATGGAAAAACATATAACAACCCTACTCTTTATTACACGCTTAATCATGATTTATTTTATAAACTTGAACTTAAGAAAACTCTGAGGATCGATAGGTCTACTGTCTTGGGAAATTTGGAACATTACATAACAACATAGAACTTAAAAATGCAACATATTTATTGAAAACTTCCTTTACATGACCATAATATTCCCTCGTACTTAGCATTGCAGGGGATAACTTGAGGACATGCATAAGAAAAGGGTGATCTATAAAGCCCAATAAGGGGGTAAAAAACGAGTAACATGAAGAATATAGTACATGTTAGGCAATTAGAATATCAATGGGGAACAAGAGAAAAATGAACATAAAGGCATGATATAATATGATTATCATAACATGGAAATGTGGAAAAAACATTTAACATGATATTAGCATGAGACAAGGATCATTGCACATGGAGCATGAGTAAACCATCATTTCACATTAATTAGCATGAGTAAACATCATTTCACTTGACGTATCATGATACTAATCTTTACCCAATGCATTTGAGCGCTATCAAGGAACACCGTTCTTAATAATTTCATTTCATGAATAAGTGTTCCATGTAGATCATACAACATGGATTCAATAAAAATAATGATTTATTCCATGAATAAGATATGTGGAATACATAAATGTAAGTAAAATTCAATATTTTTATGTGAATAAAGTTGAATACCCTTAATAGAGAAATGGGTATGGTATTCACTAAATAATGATTTGGCTTGGAAAACGCAATGCAATTTCGGTAGCATAACGTCAGGACATAAAAGTTCATAAAAATGGTTGATGAGAGAAAAGGGATATCTCATTATATGTACATGATATGTGAAGTAAGGGGTAATATAGATACATGTCCCAACACATAGAATTTTTAAATATAAGGTGTAACATAATAAATAAACTTAAAGAAAGAGGGGAAATGGAATAACTCTTATGAAATTTCGAGCATGGTAAAGGGTGTACATGATAGGGATTAATGAGATCTAAATAGGTCTCTAATCATTCAAAAATAATGAGGTCAGTATGGGTGAGGTGAAAAATCATACCCCAACATTTTTAATTGAAAATAAAATGGAATAACAATATAAAAAACTTAGGAAAAATGAGAAAGAAATCGCTTATGGGATTTTGGCATGGTAATAGGTGTACATGGGAGGCATTAATGAGAGTGAAAGGGGTATATCATCATTAAAAAATAAATATGTCGTTTTATGGGAGGTTTAAAATCATACCCCAATATTTTTAATTGAAAATAAAAGAGTATAACAATATAAGAAAACTTCGACATAAATAAGGAAGGAAAGTAAGGATCCCTTACTTCAGAGTGTTATCCCAAAGGATTGGGAGAGTACTGAGAGAGGATTATTGGAAGATTATGGTTCCTTAAGAAGATTATAGAGAAAATAGGTCTGGTTGGGGATGTTATCCAAGTGTTTTTACTGAAGATAAGTGGTAGATTAGTTGAGTTTATATAGGAAAAGAGACGGAATTCTTTATTATTTAGGTTTTGGAAACTACACATTAACCTAATCAAAACCACCAACCAACCCAAGGTTTTTCCCACGGTTTTTTAGAAAGGAGAGTGGAAAAATTATTTTATAAGGACAATGGACGAACTTATTAAAATATTAGTCTTATTTATGTGTAGGTGAGTCACACTCTCACAGAAATCATTTTAAAAAAGTTAAAATGTTTTATAAGTTTTAGAGGGTCCACTAAAGTTTTTTAAAATAAATCAAACAAACCTAAAATCACATTATTTTAATGGTAAAATCTATATTTTCCAAAAATACAATCTATAGTACTTTATTACATCACTATTGGGTCATTATGATGTCATTAAACACATTATATATTTAAAAAGTATTTAATTTTTTACCCAAAAATTCGATTGTCTCAAAAAATTATAAAAAATCACTGTTGGATAATTTAGATGTTTTGATTCCAAAAATAATATCAATTTTATCTAAATAATTTTCTAAATTTTTTAATTTTTTACTTTCAAAATAAAATCTGATATTTATCGAAAATTAATGGGTTTTGACAAAAACATATTTCAAACCTTAAAAATTACAATTGTATTCATAAAAATTATATGATAATTTATATTTAATATATATTAATTTATAAATAATATTTTATTAAAATATTATTTAATTAAAAAATCCATGAATTCATCAAAATATATTTCTTAATTGAATATTAACTAAAAAATAATATTTGTGCTTTAAAAACTATTTACTAAGTAATAATAATAAAATGAATGTATATTCTTTATCCTATAAAAAATAATGCACATAATCATAGTGTTAGGGTGTTGTTACATAACCCATTATAACATATGTATATGACCTAAGGGTAAGGTGTGAGATGGCGACAGACTCTTGGGGTGGCTCGGATAACATCGCTCGGGTTATAATCTTTATCAACTTCCACTTCTCCTATAAGAGGTTCTGTTCAAGCTTAATGTGTTGAAGCTTAGATTGGGATTTGTCAAGAGTGAAGCCTAGTGATGCCACTTCATTTCTGATCTCCGAAAAATGGGCTTTGTACGGAGTAATTCTACTGGATGAGGCCATCACATCCTTTGTCTGGGTAAATTGGATTTGTTGAAGCCTTATATTTATACTAATCAATTGATCACTATTCAAAATCTATATTAGCAATGGTAAAAATTCTTAATGGTATTTTTGAAATCCAAAAACAAAAAACCAAGGAAGTGCATATTTTATATAACCATTTTACATAATAATATATTTAATTAGATCAAGAGGAATTTTCATTAATAAAAGTTTGGCTCGTTACAATCTTCCCCCTTAATAAATTTCTCCCTTGAAATTTCCTTTTCCCACACTAAAACATATGTGGTTAACTCTACCTCATCACTTCCTCCAATTACCACATTGCTTCTTCAAACTTGTGGTTTCCCCAAAACACCTTGACGAGGGGAATTTTCTTATTTTGTATAACCTTTTCCCTATGATCTAAGATATTAATCGGCTTCTCTTTATTAGAGAGATCATTATACAATGGAACCACCTCTGGATTGAGTACATGTGATGGGTCAGTTTTTTTACTTCCTCAAGAGTGATACATGGAATACATTATGTACTTGAGATAGGTTTGGTGTGAGTGCCAGTCGATAGGACATTACTCCAATTCGATCAATGATCTCAAAAGGGCCAATGTACTTGGACTAAGGTTTCCCTTCATCCCAAATCTCATAAATCACTTCCATGGTGATAGTTATAGGAAGACCATGTCCCCATAATCAAACTCTAGGTCTTATCGACGATTACCAGCATAGCTCTTTTTTTAACCTTGATCAACTTTAATGTGCTACTGGATGGTCTTAACCTTCTCCACCATTTCTTCAACCATTTCTGGACCTGAGAGTTTTCTCTTCCAAACTTCATCCCAACATGTCAGTGTTTTTCACCTCTTCTTATAAAGGTATTCATAAAGAGCCATTTAGATGATTGAGTGGAAAATGTTATTGTTAGAGAACTCAACCAGAAGAATATGTTGATTCCAACCTCCTTTGAAGTCCACTAATAATGATCTCAATATCTTCCCAATTTTTTGAATAGTCTACTTAGCTTGGCCATCAGTTTGAGGGTGATAAGTCGAACTAAAGTTCATCTTAGTATTTAGAGCATGTTGAAGACTCTTCCAAAACTTAGAGGTGAATCTTGGATCTCAATCGGATATAATAGATAGTGGTACTCCATGAAGACTTACCACTTATATAATATATATCTATTTTAGTTGATCCAATGAGATATCCTATCGAATTGTAATGAAGTGTGTAGTATTTGTGAGACGATCCACAACAACCCAGATAGCATTGTTTCCTTTGGATGTCTTCATAAGTCTAGTGAAAAATTCCATGGTGATTTTCTTATATTTCCATGATGGTATGGGTAATGGTTTAATCATACCCGTATATTTATTCCTCTCAACCTTCACTTTCTGACATACCAGGTACTTTTATGTATACTCAGTGATTTTCCTCTTCATGTTATTCCACCAATAAATCTCTCAGATATCTCGATACATATTTTTTTCATAAGTGAATGGATAAATTTGAACTATGTGCATCATCCAAAAGATCTTTATTTAACTCCAGATTTAATGGAACACATAGTCTTGTCACAAATCTCACAATTCATTCTTCATTAACAATGAACTCTGAGGATTTACCTTTTCTGACAGTTTCAGCTTTCTTCTTAATTCTCACATCATCCCTTTGAGCATCCTTTAACCTTTACAAAAGATATGTTTGAGAAATAATTTCTTAAAATATTGACAATGTTCCCTTCATTATGATTCCCATGACCATCTTTATCAAATCTAAGAAGATTGGATCCTTTTCAATTCTCATCAATGATATACTTGATGGGTCCTTTATACTTAGAGAATATTCCACCTTTTTTTCTTTCCCATAGTGGTAATGGATTGAGTAGTTATAGTCTTTGATCATCTCTAACCATATTCATTGGTTTATACTCAACTATTTCTGTGTGAATATATACTTGAGGCTTTTTTGATCCATATATATTTCAAAATTCTCCCCAAAGAGGTAATGTTGCTAAATTTTCAAAAAGAAGATTACTGTATCTAAATCCAGATCATGTGTTGGATAGTTTTTCGGATGAACTTTCAACTGCCTTAAAGAATAGGCAATGACTTTGTCATCCTGCATCAACACATAGCCTAGTCCCTTCTTTGAAGCATCACTATATACCACAAAAAGTTCTCCACTTGTGGGTAGTGTGAGAATGAACATAGTGATAAGCCTCCATTTCAAATCCCTACAGTGCTCTTCGCATTCATCACTCAAATAAAACTTTACACCTTTTGAGTTATCTTGGTAAGAGGGTTGGACAATCGTGATAAATTTCTCTCAAATCGGTGATAATATCCAACTAACCCCAAGAAGTTACGGATATCTGATACCGATGTTGGCCTTGGACATCACTTAATTGCAGTTATCTTAGAGGGATCCACAGATATCCCATTTCTTGTGATGATATGACCCAAGAATTATACTTCCTTCAACCAAAAATCACACTTTTTATACTTTTAATAGTGCTTCTCCTATCTCAAGGTCTCTAGTACATTTCTTAGATTCTCCTCATGCTCCTACTTGGTTTTGGAGTATATTAGAATATATTCTATAAATACTACCAAAAATTTGTCGAGGTAATATCTAAAGGCTGTATTCATCAATTACATTAATATTTATGGAGCATTATTGAGTCTGGAAGGAATTACTATGAATTCATAGTGCTCATATCTTTTATGAAAAGCAATCTTTGTGATATCCCCCTTCTTCACCCTTACTTGATAATATCCCGACCACATATCCACCTTGGAGAAGTATTGTGATCCACATAACTGATCGAACAAGTCATCAATTCATGGTATAGGATACTTTTTATTTATTGTGACTTTGTTGAGATCATGATAATCAATGTAAAGGCACATTAACCCATCCTTCTTCTTAATGAAAAGGACTGGGGACCCCATGGTGAAGCACTTGGGCGTATAAAACCTTTATCCAAATTATCTTATAGTTATTTCTTCAACTCCTCAAACTCCAAAATATCCATTATATATGAATTCTTGGATATTGGAAACACCCCAAGTATAAGATCAATTGAGAATTTAACATCTTTTCTAGGAGGAAGACCAAACAATTCCTCGAGAAAAAATTCAGTGAATTCCTTCACAAGAGGCATGTCTTCAAGGATGGTTGCTTCCTTAGACTCAATCATCTAAGAAAGATGCATGTGATCATAGGGTATTAATATCTATTCTTGAGATGCGGGTACTAAAGAAGATTCATCCACCTCCTTGCACTTGTATAGAATCAGGGGTCGATTCACCATATGGAGAGTGATTTCCCTCTCACATCAATTTATGTTGGATCTATATAAGGAAAGACAATTTATTCCAAGAATTGCATCAAAATCCACCTGAGGGAGTATTTTGAGGTTCACTGGGAAGTTCAAATCACAAATTGTGATAGGGGAGGAGTTATATTCTTAGGTTGCATTGATTTCCCCATTTTCCATTCTCATTAACATCTCTACTTCCATTATTTTTGGGGATTTTGGGATTGTTCTACTAAACTTTTTGGATATAAAAGAATGCATAGAACCAAAATCAAACAATACATTCTATATTATTGAATTAATAACTAGTGTACCTATCACCACTTCATTTTTGGGATTCTCTTTGGAGGTAGTGATGAAAAAATCTCAACCTTACTACCTTGGAGGTTATTGGTTTCCTAACAAAACCCTTGTCTTAGTGAACTGGTTTGCAAAGTCCCTTGGTTCTTTACGGTTGAAGTACTGAACAATGCGTTGAGGGTAGAACAAAGCATTCCTCTCCTCTATCGTAGTTTTGGGTCTTTCTTATTGGAAATTAATGGCCAGGTTCCCTTATCTTCTACACCTAAATCATTTCCTCATCCCCTTCAGGAAATTTCCGGGGTGCTTCTTTCCGCACATTTGGCATGTGGGGTGATGGATTTTCTTATCACCACTTAATTTATCCATTGGACCACCAGAATTAAATTCCACCTTATGATTTTTATCCCCATGATACCCTTGAGATTTTCCGATCTCCATTTCAACTTTGAGGGCACATCGAATAATTTTCTCATAGCTTTCAAAGTCATGGATCACTAGGGATTTCCATAGGCTAGGATTTATCCCACTAAGGAAGCGTTCAACCTTGCATTCATGGGGTAATGACAAAGCCAGAGTGATATCGTGCAAGACTTGTGATGTTTTCTTCATACGCTCTGATGGATTCTTCGTCTTTTTTGTTTGAGTGGAAGAAATTCCATTTCCATCTTAAGTCGAAGGGTGCAAGGGAAATATTTATCAATTTTTTTCCAGAAATCCTTCTATTACAATGCCTAAATCTCCTCCCCATGCTTCGTATTTTTTATCAATGTACACCATTGATCAGCTTCAACCTCCATAGGATAAGAATCTAGAAGTACTTTCTCTTGTTCGTAACATTGAAGGATGGAGAATATCTTCTCAATGGAGTTGATCCATTATTCGATGATTGAGGTATCATATGATCTATTAAAATTAGGAGGCCTTTGTCTCATGAATCTATCGATTGAGGATTTTTCATTCTTGGGGGGTGGAGGGGTTGAACGTTCCTATTAACCCATGTATCTATTCAAAACTTGAGTCAAGAATGAGAGTGTCAGGACAAAATTTGTGATTCCTACTCCCATCGGATTGGGCATCTCATTAGAACAGTCATCACACTGATCTTTACATCAGTTGTTATTCTGAGTCCTCCTATTACTATCCATTGGCTGGAATAAAAGGTAATTTATGGGTAACAAATAAGAGAGGAATCCAAATACAAAAAGGGATAACTTATAAATTACTTTTATTTCTTTAGCTTATGAATTTATAGGCTTCAATCAATGTTATCCATGATTTACTTCCCAACATATATTCTTAGGGGAATATTTTTATTCCATTAATAATGGTTCATACTAAGCTTATGAATTTATCAAAGAATATCCTCCAGGAGTGTCATAACCAAGAGTGAAAAAAGACCCATTTTCATGCACTAGTTCCCGTTCGAGTCTAGATCTAAGCCGTGTTTTCGGGTTTTACCCCTAAATACATCTTTTCGAGAGATGCCTCTACCTGCTTGTATCCATACAGGGATGTATTTTCTTGATAAACCACTTTCTAAATACTCACCAAAATTTAGGGATGTTTTTATTATACTTTGTCTTATCCCTAATGCTTTCACTAGGGTTATCTAATCCTAATCCCAAAAATAACTAAACCTATCATTTGATACCAAATATAATAACCCTACTCTTTATTACACACTTAATCATGATTTATTACATAAACATTCACTTAAGACAAATCTGATGATTGATATGTCTAGTTTCTTGGGAAATTAGGAACATTATATAACAACTTAAAACATAAAAATACAACATCTTTATTGAAAACTTTCTTTACATGACCACAATATTTCCTCGTACTTAGCATTGCATGGGATAACCTGAGGACATCCATAAGGAAAAAGTGAGATATAAAGGCTAGTAAGGGAGTACACATGGAGTAACATAAAGAATATAGTACATGTTAAGAAATAGGAATATCAATGGAGAACAATAGTAACATGAACATAAAGTCATGATATAACATGATTATCATAACATGGAAGTGTGGAAACAACATTTAACATGATATTACCATGAGCCAAGACACATTGCAAATGGAGTAGAAGTAAACTCTCCTTTCACAGTAATTTTCATGAGTAACCCTCATTTAACTTGACGTATCATGATACTATTCTTTACCTAATGCATTGGATCACTATCCGGGAACACCCTTCTTAATCATTTCATTTCATGCATAAGTGTGACACATAGATCATACAACATGGATTCATTAAACATCCTAATTTATTCCATGAATAAGATATGAGGAATACATAAATGTAAGTACCGTTTAATATGTATTTTTGAATAAATTTTAATACCCTTGATAGAGAAATGGGTATGTTATTCACTACACAATGATTTGTCTTGGAAAATCGCGGTGCAATTTCAGCAGTATAATAACTTGACATAAAAATTCATAAAAATGGTTGATGAGAGAAAATAGGGTATCTCATCATATGTAAATTAAATTTAAAGTAAGGGGGTCATATATATAATTTCCCAAAAACATGGAATTTGAAAATATAATGCATAACATAATATATAAACATGAATAAAAAAGGAGAAATGGAATAACTCTTACAAAATTTTGGTCTCGTAAAGAGTGTACATGGGAGGGATTAATGAGAGAGAAATTTTTATATAATCATTCGGTAATAAGTAAGGAAGTATGAGGGAGGTGATAAATCATACCCCAAAATTTTTAATTGAAAATAAAAGGTAATAACAAAATAAATAAACTTTGACAAAAATGAGAAAGAAATAAATCCCTTACGGAATTTCAATATGGTAATAGGTGTACATGGCAGGAATTAATGAGAGACAAAGGTGTATATCATCATTAAAAGATAAGGAGGGAAGTTTATAGGATGTTAAAAATCATACCCCAGCATTTTTAATTGAAAATAAAAGATCATAACAATATAAGAAAACTTGTACATAAATAAGGAAGGAAAGTGAGGATCTCTTACTAGGAAGTGTGATCCCAAAGGCTTGGGAGTTTCCTGAGAGAGGATTCTTGGGAGCTTGGGGCGCCTTGAGAGGATTTTAGAGAGATAAGGGAAGGTTGGGGATGTTCTCTAAAGGTTTTTAGTGAAGAGAAGTGGGATATTGGGTGGGTTTATATAGGAAAAGAGAGGGAATTCTTTATTATTTAGGTTTTGGACACTACACATTAAACTAATCCAAATCACAAACCAAACCATAGTTTTTTCCCATGGTTTTTGAAAAAGAAGAGTGGACAAATTATTTTATAAGTCCAATGGACGAACCTATTAATATATTAGTCTTTATTATGTGGAGGTGAGTCACACTCTCAAGGATATCATTTTAAAAAATTAAATGTTTTATCAGTTTTGGAGGGTCCACTAAATCTTTGTAAAATAAATAAAACAAACCTAAAAACACATTATTTTAAAGGTAAAACATATATTGGCCAAACATCACATTTATAGTATTTTATTACATCACTATTGTGTCATTATGATGTCATAAAATACATTATATATTTGAATGGTATTTAATTTTTTACCCAAAAATTCAATTGTCTCAGAAAATTATGAAAAATTCACTATTGGATAATTTAAACATCCTGATTCCAAAAGTAATATTCATTTTATCTAAATAATTTTCTAAATAATTGAATTTTTACTTTTAAAATAAAAACCGACTTTTATAGAAAATTCATTGGTTTTGACAAAAACGTCTTTTAAACTGTAAAAAATACAATTGTATTCATAAAAATTATATGATAATTTATATTTAATAAATATTAATTTAGTGATGATATTTTATTAAAATATTATTTAATTAAAAAATCCTTTAATTCATAAAAATATATTTCTTAATTGAATATTAACTAAAAATTCTATTTGTACTTAAAAAAAATATTTTCAAAGTAACAATAGTAAAATGAAGGTATATTATTTATCCTATAAAAAATAATTCACATAATAATAGTGCTAGGGTCTTGTTATATAACCCCTTATAACACCCATATATTGCCTAAGGGTAAGGTGTGCGATAGCGACAAACTCTTGGGGTGGCTCAGATAACATCGCTCTGGTGGTAATCTCTATCAACTTCCACTTTTCTCGTAGGCGGTTCCATTCGAGCATAACGTGTTAAATCTCGGATTGGGATTGGTCAAGTGAAAAGCACAGTAAAACCACCTCCTTTCGGAGCTCTAACAAATGGGCTTCGTACGGAGAAATTCTATTGGATGAGGTCATCACTTCCTTTGTCTAAGTAAATTGGATTTGTTAAATCCATATATTTATATTAATAAATTGATCATTGTTCAATGAATATATTAACAATGGTAACAATTCTTAATGGTATTTTGAAATCCAAAAACATAAAACCAAGGAAGTTCATATTTTATATGACCATTTTACATAATAAGACATTTAATTAGATCAAGAGTAATTTTCATTAATAAAATTTTAGGTCCTTACAAAAAAAGCTCATATATTAGAATTTTGTATTATTATGGATGAAATGAACTAATCCAATAAAATTATGTCAAGTGTTAGGGTTAATTTTTAGTCCTTATAATTTTATTTTAACATTAATTACTCAATTTACCCTTACAACAGTGATAATTATTTACTATGATTATTATTCATAATGACCAAAAATAAAAGGGAAATATTCTAAAATTTTGGATCACCGAATTCCAAATATGAAATTAATTTTTCAATGTTAAATTCACATAATTTTAATAAGTTAATTTGAAATTAAACCCATAAGATGCGATGAAAATTAGTTTTTTTAAGAAAATGCATTCTTCATGCAATAGGTGATCTTATATTAAATATATGACTAGAAATAATAATTATATGAATTTAAGTTCATATAAATAGATATATAATATATAAATTTCAATTAAATATTTCATTATTATGTGTTATTTAAATTAATTAAAATTTATAAACTTTATGCGCTTAAAAATAGTTTTTATACAATTGTGTTTTAAAGCATAAAAATAAACTTATGCCAAAATCATGAAAATTGATGATTAAAATGAAATAAATTATATTATTCTAAAAAAATGGTTAATATTTCAATTTGAGGATAAATCCAAAATATAATGGTACTTTTTTTAACTAAAATAAATAACAGTGTTCGAAAAATTGATAATTTTTACTATTTACTAAAAAAGCAATCATTTTAGAAAAAATCCAAAAAATTAACCCTAAGTTAATTTTTATATTCTAATTTCATTTTTCATAATTTTATAAAATTAAATTTCTAAAATTGGATTAGATTAATTATATTTTTTATTTACAAAAAATAAATAAAACCCATTTTGAGGAAAAATGTATTTTAAATTAAGTAATAAATTTATGAAAAATATACCTACTTCATATAAAACCTTTATATATTTATTTTAAAAAAAAAATTCTATTAATAATTATAATTTTAATGGATAGTTTACACAGAAATTTTTTATTTTATTTTATTTTTATGACAAATTCAAAGACTTAATCAGTTAAGCCCATGTCGGGTGTTTTGTAGATATTCAATTAATTGTTTCAAAATAACTTTGGTGTGTTGACTATGGTCAAAGAGTTAATTATTAAAAATATAAAGAATAAAATTCATGAAATAATTTTCATATTTATACATTAATTATTCTTTTGAAAAAATAATTAAATATGGCTATGAAAAATTAACTACGTTATGATCATGGAGACACTAGACCATACATATGCATGAGTAACATTTTCATTTTTCAATGATCATTATTAAAAGAGGTTATGAGTTATTTTATCTTTCCAGAATGATCATAATATCATAAATATAATATTATTACTTAAAATATACTTATATATATCATTTATGTGATTTAGGGATGAAAATAGAATCACATCATTTTATGGAGGAGGTAGTCCACACATCCACGAATGACGTTATGATTTATCAATATTTTAAATAAAATGATATATTATTTTTTCATGATGATAAATATGTCATTAATATAATTATTATTTCATATATATCACATATATTCATTACTTTTATCCTTTTTTCTTTCCATATAAAGTGATAGTGAAAAAAAATCACACTGCTTCATGTGGCGGTAGTCCATCGTACATACGAGCAACATTATCATATCGCCCACATAATGAAAATTAAGATCGTATATGTAAAACAGTAACTCTAGAAGTATATATATGTTACAAATATAATATATATAATTTAAATCCATCATTAAAATAAGTCATGATAAGAGATTATGGAAAATCAATGACACTGGTTCGCAAGGTGGTAGTCTGTCATACACATGAATAATGATTTCTTATCTCATTTAAGGGAAGATAAGATATATTTAGGTTATGTAATTAACATAATAGAATTTAATTATATGGAAAATACTGATTTATATTATATAATTATAATTTACGAATATTATAATTATGTTTAATAAGAAATAAAATAAATATGTTCAGTTAAGCACGATACCTCTTCTCTGGGAAACCTGCGTCGGTAAGTACCAGAATATTTCTTAAGATGTATTTATAATAAAAATAAGGGATATATGTATTTTTTAGGTTATTATGGAATATATTTGGTTAGTTACTGGCTAATAAAAAGGTCTAAATGGTGTTAAGAGGATAGGATAGGGGGTGGCCTTTTATAAGTGAAGTGAGTGGAACAATTGTAATTTTTGAAAATAAAATGGTGTACCCATGATTTTAACACGCCAAAAGGATATGAAAGGGTACCTTATTGATAATTAAACATTATAGGGTATAAATATGGCCATAATATATATTTTATAAAATATTTAGGTCATTTTAACTATTATATTTTAAATTTAACCCTGGGTAAATATATTTTTACTATAACTGTTGTAATTAATTTTTACTATTTTCATTATTCATTATAGTAAACAATTAAGTTAAAATTGTTATAAAATATATGTATGATAATTAAAAATATTAAATCTATTTTACCATTTTTAATTCACATAATTTTAATATTTTAATTTAAAACAAAACATGCAAATTAGGTGAGAAAGTGGGTTTTCAAGAAGTGTATTTTTCGACCAAAAGATGGTTTTATATTAACTGTATTTCTAATAATAATAATAATTTTTTGAATTGAAATGAAAATTTCATGATATATAATATATAAATTTAATTTAAGACATTTCTCATTATATATTATTTTAATTAAATAAAATGGTGAAATATTATGAATTTTAAAGCAATTCTTAGAAAAACGTAGTTTTTAAACCCAAAAACAAACTTATACTAAAATACAATATAAAGATGATTAAAATAAAATTAATTAGATTAAATATAAATAAATAATACTTATTTTACTTGAAATAATTTTCAAAACATAATGGTTCTCTTAAATTACTTAATTTATTGAAAAGAAATGACATTTTTACAAAAAAACAGTATTTTCACTATTCATTAAAAAATAAATATTTTCTAAAAAATCACAAAATTTTAGAAAAATTAAATTTTGATATATTTATTTAAAAGATAGATTTAATTGCTAGGTTATAATGGTTATATATTTCAAGGTCATTTAAACTCAGTGTTGTGTATCGAATACGCTATCAAACATAGTCTTATTTTCTAAAATATCATGGTGTCACATCCTCTCCACTTTAATAAATTATTTTCTTGAAATTTTAACTTTATCTCAGTAATAAAAGTTTGAAAATTTGAAACAAAATACTTATTTTGTAAACCCACATCGTAAAAATGGTTAATAAAACATCCTATTAATTAAAGAGAAAAGAAAGTATGAGGCTAATCTAGAATAACACATACTAGGCTGAAAAATAAGATAAAATTAGTGTTAAGTGAAGATTTATACATGGAATAAAAGTTTAATGTCCAAAAATGATATATAGTGATAGAGATCATTGGTCACAATAAATTGAATGATCAATAGAAAGTTAACAACCACAAAATGATAAACCAAAGAGGTTTGAGAAAGGACATTGATATAATCAAAAATGATGGTAATAGGAAAAGAGTTTGTTTTAAGATTCTTTTCCTAGGGTTGAGGGATTACTTACCTTTTAGACTAAGGAAATAAGGAAATATATTTACTTGATAAGTTGAAATTCATTCCTTTAATTAATTTCTACCAAAATATCATCTTTTTTCCAAATGATGAGTATTCAAGATAATATTTTCATACATAAAGAACTAAAATAATATTTTAAAGGAATGAATAACCATAAAAGTTATAATCAAGCTATAACACCTATATTTAAACATTAACCAAAAAAATGGTTAGCAAACGGTATGATAGTTCCTAAAATTAATAAACCTTCATATGATACATTAATCTCAAAAATTAAATAGTAATACCAAAATTTCAAACTAAATAATTTCATAAATGAATAACACAATGTCCCAAATAACCTAAATAACCTCAAAATTAAAGATTGTGTTAAAATAAAAGGTTATCTTATACCTTCCAGCTTACAATCCCAAAAAATGCAGCAATGGTTTGTCTCAAAACCTTTGGTTTGTCCGTTTTCATAAAATTACTTCCTTGTAACATTCTAATAAATATTATGAAAATTATTAGAAATAAACATAAACATAAATTATCATGTAAACCATAATGGTTGTCAATACCTTAGAACATATGTCTACAAAATGCAAAGGCGTACTTCACTCTTAATCAAAGAAACCTTAAAATGGGTGTTTAATAATTTATACTTATAATCAACCATAATCTCATAAAATCATGATTATTTCCATAAATCCTAAGATAAACTCACATGAAAACATCTTAATCTCTAAATTTATCTAAACCCTTTTTTATACTATCAATAACAACATCGATCCCACACCCCCAAATTTGATATTAACATCATAAAAATTACATTTTTGGATTTGATACTAATAAATGGGACCTAATTTTTATTGTCCAAAATTTACAATATCAAAAGTAAAAAATTGGATTCACTTATGTTCTCAAGGATCTTTTAGGTTTAGAGTTTTATGGAATTTGGAAAATCTATTACATAAACAATACCCATGTATTTAAATGAGAATTTATCCAACTTAACTCATCTTTTATTATTTCAAATTATGTCATAATCATCATCCATATGAAATCCTTATTGAAATAATTCAGTCAACTAAATTTTGATAGATTAGGGAAAAGGAAATATAATAAGGGTGAGATCAAATTATTAGTAAGGGTAAACATGTAGATTAATAATTGAATGAAATCGGTGAGAATAAAATAGAACAAGTTTGTGATGAAATAATAAAATTGTATGAGCATAACATAATAATATTAATAATCATCAAAACCTAGATCATCAATGCAGTGACTCTGGTTTTTCCATGTAACAATTTGGAATTTTTCTAAAGCTAGGAACTGAGTCAGTGAGGAATTTTGAGGCCCAAAGAGCCTTGAAGTGGTGATATTAAAATATTAAATATATTTTATCATGTGCATTCAATTTTTTAATTTAATGTGAAATAAATTCAGTTTGGTTTCTTAGATTATAAATTTGAGATCAGGGTTGGGTACGGAATATGGGATTTACCCTAGGCATGACATAAAGTTGGTTAGTTTCAGGAACCCAGTAGGTGGAAACCATAGGCGGAGAATTAAAAGGAGGTTTATTAATTTAATTACATTAAATTAATAAACCTACCCCCACCCCAACCCATTTGGGTTCCTTTATACAGAACATTGAGGGGTGATTATTTCCCATGTGATAGATGTACGAAGCATGAATCAATATGAGGAGGTGCCTTTAGACCCCTTTTTTGACACTAGTCATCACATAATCAAGGTGAAGTAACTTCTGATAATTGTGTTTGATATGATGATTCATAGTTTCATAATGAGGTAGGTCAATTTATAATATTTATAACATGGTCCTCATTTATGAACTGTTTTTAGATTTTAGTGCCTTTATAAGACTTCTAGGGACCCCGTGAGGGTTGATCTGGGGTGGATATAGATAAATCGTGGTTTTTGAGTGGCTCACAATGGATTACCATTTAGAATTCCCAATCACACAGTGTGTTGTGTAGGAGAATATATAGTGTGTTCTTACCATTTGTAGAAGATGAGCTTTGGGGACTACATGCTATATACCGGTGGAACACACTGTGTAGTGAGAACATGTCATGTGGCCAAGGTCATGTACAGACTCCTAATGCCAAGGGACATGGTCTTGTGTTAGTACACGACTAGGGGACATGGTAAAAAGTTAACTTACATAGTCTTGGGCTAGGACATGGGCTTATTTTGGGTCAATAGGAACACGTTGTCTACTTAGGGTACATGTCGTGTATGGAGACATGGCCAGTTAGGCCATGTGTGAGAGAGGACAATCCCAGGATATCAGATGAGGTCAAATGTGATGTGTCATGGGGTAAACACCATGTATTCCCATTTATACATGATGATTAATAATTAGGGACATGTACAAGGAATTATTACTATAAAAACACCATGTACTACGGGTAAAAATCATTTAATTGACTTAGATATATTTTCCTTATGAATCTCTATATTTGGGACTCAGATAAAGGCCCATGACTAGCCTATCCTGGGTATTTTTCCACATAGGATTTCATGGTGGCCATGGTTTTGTGTTAGATAAGAAACATGGGCTTTCATTGTGGGTAATTTTTTTTAGCAATGTATAACCATTATCGGTTGGTTGATTAGGTCTATTCCTATGAGGGTTTGGTGTGGAATCACATACACATCATATGATCATGACCCTTTATAGCTTTATCTAACTTGTACAATGTGGGTGAGTTCTAATATTCTGGATTGAGTTAGTATCAATTATATTACATGAGGATTTTGAATGGAATCTAGTCCCAATCATTAGACTTCATACCCCTCAGCATACTAGATCATGTATCAATCTGAGATACACAAACTAATCCTCATTTTCTTTATGCTCCCAAGGTAGGGTTGTTGGATGTATTATGAAAAAAACTACATCGAAATTAATACCCTACTAATAGGATAAATCCAGTAGGGTCAGGTGTCCCCTTAGTGTTCCCTAGGCATTGTCCCCTACCTGTGTATCGATTTATGATATTTCAAATGAGGTATTAGTTCTATCAAGTGTGTATATCAGATGAGTCCTCTCAATTTCGTGTCTGGTTTCTTCATGGAAACACCTAAAATGTGTATTTTATCAAATGTATTCCATATGATATGGTGGGGATTCTCCATATTCATAGTGATACCTGATTATTTGTATCTCTCAATTTAGTTTCATTAGGAATGGAAGGTCTTGTGGAGTGAGTTCTCCCATGCGAGAATTACCATTTGAACCATGATTAGGTTTTTATAGATGGATTTATGGTTGGAACCATGATCATAGGATTCTATTGCGAGTATATCTAGGATATTCTAGGATACCTTTTGGTATGTTTCATTTTTCTTGAGATACCTAGTAGTGATGAGCAGACTAGTCATGTATAGCTGGGGGTTGGTCAAGATAGAGTTTTTGAATCTCTCCTTTTCTTAGTTTTCCTTCTCTGGATTTCAGACAAGATAACTATTTCCTTTTAGATTCTCCATTTTTTTGGGTTTTTGGGGTGCCTACTGGGAATTTTTATACTCACCCTTACATTGTCTCTACCCACCCATGTCATGTCTTGTGTAGAAGATAGGTATTTTAGAACCATCCTTAGAGGACTAGGAGCATGTGGAGTATAGTTTTGGGCTAGATAGACCAAGTTGTGTATTAGGGACACATTTAATATAAATACCCTCCTTCTAATAAAGATGTAATATTTTGTGGTTTTTGGTGGTTTTTTATTTTTCCCTGTCATGGTTTCCAGTATTGTCATACTTTGTTTATCGGATATATATGTATGCATGCATTTTTGTATTAGTTTTTTTTATTATCCCAATAATATTTTATGGAGATGGATGTGTGTTTTTACATAAAAGTTCCATAGGATAATCCATCCCATGTGTGTGATATACTTACTCGATGCCTGTCTCCATCCATTGGCCTATTAAAGGTGGGATTGGGGTTGTAGTGGCTAGGACTTCTGATGGTCAGGCTGGCCCCAGTGGGATAGATCGTTACAGAGTTGTATCATAGAAGGACCTTCCTCGGGAATGGAGTTAGTAGTTATCTAGATGTGATATTGGTTTAGGTTTTATGGAGATAGTTATAAAGTGTCTCAAATTTGGTTGTTAGTCCTGGGACTCCTGTAATGGTGTAGCAGGTTCCATATCCATCACCCAAGACTCTGATAACCTACTTGTTGACTCAACACATGTAGGAACTATTTTTAGGGGAAATTTGGTACATTTATCATATAGTAATTGGTTTTGGTTTTTATGTTCTTCTTGAGTCAGCACACTATATACACTCTTTGAACATGATACATCTTTTCTTATTTTCAAATGTTTCCATGGTGACACCCTTCGGGGTTTCCACAAAAGGTTCAAGGGTATAACTAGATGAGTGATGAGGATTCCATGAAGGGGCCTGATCATAGGGACTTTTTTCTTCTAAGTGGATAGCTGGTAGTTCTTCCACCCATTAATCAGTGTGTAGACCCACCTCTAAGGGTTCAGATGGATATGGAATGTTGGATAGATATGTGGATAGATATGTTGGTGTTTTTTGATGGTACACATGGATCAAGTGTTTATTGTGAGATTCTAATGTTAGTATAACATGTGGTTCGGGTCATTCAAGACCCTGATATGGCAGGTGTGCGACACAGGTCATGAAATATAAGGTTTATCTTGAGGCCTTGAGGAAAAATTAGTTCATCAAGGTAGAGGTGTTGTTTTTATTTTGATGGGAATAGAAACCTCATGATATATTTTCCTTCCAATCATGCTATAAGTAAATATATGGTCAATAGACTACTAAGGAAGAGGAAATGATTTCAGTAAGTAGGTACTTGGGGTGGTGAACATGTAATAGGATCTAGGGGAGTAGAAGTTGGTGGATATCACTTTGATTTGTTTCCACTGCCACCACTCCTATGTGGTTTAGGATAGGATCAAGGATATAGTGGATATGGATTTAGGATGATGTAGGAGTTTGTGGTTTTTTTTTGACCAAAAGTCTCTAGGAGTGATTAAAGTTATGATCTATATCTTTTCTACTTCTATAATAGTATTGTAAGATATAGGTGTGATACAACCTTTCCTTTCTACTTATTTATCAAGTCCTATCTTGGGTGACATAGATTGTTAATGGAGAACTATTATTGTGATGTTTTATATGACCATATTCTAATAATAAAGTGGGATTCTTCCCCCGTTGAGATGTATACCTTTGACATAATACAAAATCGTGCACGCGAGTTAGTGCCGCCCAAAGTAGATAGTCTCAAGGTGTGGAGAATGAGTTCCTTTTACTTGTGAGTTTGTGGAATTTTAGTGTTTTAAGGTGTTATAGTATGACCTAGTTGGGGTGGATAGGTATAAAAAGGGAAAATATGTGTTTCAAGAAGCCTATACTTGTGAATTGGAGACTTCGATATAGTTTTGAGGTATAAAATGAGACTTCCTTACCTTAGTTGTAGTTTTCATAAATTAATGATTCAATTTTCCATAAATTTATCCCCTGTTTGAGATCTGTTGATCCTAGTGGATCCTTTCTAGCTAAAAATGTTTTTTCAAAGGGATTCCATAGTGTTTCATGAGTTGTGCTACAGTTTGAGGTTTTGGGAGGGCTTGTAAGACCCATTTTATTCACTTAGGAAGCGTTACATTATTTTTCTAGGAGGAATATGATTTCATGAGATGAGGTGTGGTTGAAATCACTTGGACTATGTAAATATCAAGTATTATTAAACACACTCTATAATAGGTTCCTTCTTCTCTCAATATTTATACATTATATGGTTCCCAATGTTTGCCCTCAGGTTCGGTTATCACCAGCTCCATGTTTGAGTGGATTTTTGTACTGAAGTTGGATTCCTAAATCCAATGTGATTTCATGAGATTATAGTGATACCTTTTGGAACATAGTACACCTCATCAGTGTTGTGAGATTGATTTATTAGGTCACTAACCCATTTTTGGATCGGTTCTTGGAATTCTTATTTAGTGACATCATAGTGTTCTCAGAATTACAGTTTATGTACATGATACACTTGAGGATATTTATTGACATGCTATGAGAGCTTTATCCTTTAAGGAATCTCTTGAAGAATAATTTATATTTTTAGAAGTTCCTCTCCCTAATACATTTCTTCCTAATATATAGGAGTGAAGGTAGACTTTGGAAATGGTTGTGGTAGTGTTAGCTTAAGATCCACCCAAGGTCTTGGGTGTAGTAGTAAATTCTTTAAAAAAGTTCTTTGTACGATGTTAGAAAATGAGGTGATGTGGAAGTTTTATTATTTTCATTTTACTCTTGAGGTTGAGGTCAGTGAAACATATCTCTAGTTGATAGTTGTTTCCCTCCACATTCACAACAATATAGGGTGTTGCAACTTGGAGTTTTTGTTTGTGTGGTCTCGCATGATGAGATATCCAATAGAAATTTTCTTGATAGTTTTTTGAAGGTGTGGAGTGTTTAAACCTCATGAGGATTTAATATAAAACTAGACACATGGATAGATGAGGTTCTAAGAAGGCCTATTACCTTGGTGGTACACCCAAGTGAGGGGTGGTAGTGCTGAAATCATTGGCATCAGGTTAGGTTTCTAAGAAAATCAAACTGTTCTAATCCAGGAAAACATGATTTGGATATTCATGTTAGCATAGGGTAATAGATATGAATATTTAATTACCCTAAATGAAGTTTGGGTATCATGGAAGTGACCACTCTACCATTAGAGTAGCACCTTTAGAATCCATGAGTGAGTTTCACTCCATGTCACCACCATATTGATCAGAGTCTGTAAGAGATAGTTCTTGTAAGCTTGAAGCTAGTGCTAGTGATAGTTCTGAAAGGTGAATGAAATCTAGAGAAAAATGAATTCTATAGGTACACATAAAGGGTTATTTTATACTGATTATAATAGCCCTTGGAGTTCAAAATGAGGTATTGTATTCAGTGAGATCTCTCCTCATCGAGGGTTATTGATAATTGGATGGGGTGAAAGGGTATCTCCAAGTTTCATAGAACCTTTTCTTGTTATTTTGTTGGTTAGATAATAGTAGTTATACTAAACCCTTTGAAAAGAGTTTGGTTGGGTTTTGGGTGTTTTCCACCTATCATGGCTGAGGAAACGTGTGCACAAATTTTTTTAAAACATCGACTTGGATGAGCTGGGCATTGAGTGTGGAGTTTTTTTATAAATTACCTAGTGAAATTTTTGAGCTTCCAAGATAAGACTATTAATGGGAACATAGTTACACCAGGTACATGTTTTTTGATAGCATGGGATCCTTCTAGAGAGCTTTCTAGTGTGGGAGATTCATTTGAGATCTCATTTTTCTCCCTTATGCAAAGGATTTCACTTTTTAGGATGAAAATAATTGAAGGTAGGGAGAGTGTAGAAACTCTGGTTTTTCCATCTAAGAATTTATAATATTTCTAGGAATATTTATAAATTTAGGAATTGATCCGATGTCAAATTATGAGATCTAGAGAGCCTAAAAGAGGTGATATTAATATATTAAACATATTTTATAATGAACACGTATGTTTTTAGTTAATTTAAAATAACTCTCATTTGGATTATCAAATCATAAATCTGAGACTATAGTTTATTCTAGAACATGGGGTCTACCCTATTCATGATATAAATTTTTTCATTGTTGGGTTCTTAATTGGTGTAAATCATCGGCATGGCATTAAAAGGAGGATTATTAATTGAATAAAATTAAATTTATAAACTCATCCCCCATTTGGATTCTTTCATACATTAGTGGGAGGGGAGGTTTTCACCCATGGTGATGGATGGAATGAGAAGGAACTGAGGTGAAGAGGTGTTGTGAGACCCCATTTTTAAGGTCGATCATCATCTAATCGAGGTGAAGCAGCTTTTGAGCATTGTGTTGGAACCGAAGCTTTGTAGTTTCACCAAAAGATAGTAAAATTTGAAATCTTGACATATTGATCCCCATTTATGCACTGTTTAAAGGTTTTAGATCCCTTATAAAAATGTTAGGGAACCTGTGAGGGTCGATCTAGGTTGGATCAGGAGAAATCAGGGGTTTTAGGTGTATCATAATGGATTCCCATTCAAAATTACCAATCACATTATGTTTAACTTAAGATCACACACTATGTGCTATTCCTATTCAGGGAAGATGAAATGTGGGGACTACATGTCGGGTTTTGGGGGTCTACATTATGTAGTGAGCCCATGTCAAGTGGATAAGGACATGGACATAGTCTCTATGTCAAGGTACATGTTCATGTGTTAGTACATGGATAGAGGACATGGTAATGGGTTGATATACCCATGTAAAACCATGGTAAAATGCATAATAAGGATCAATAGGAACATTCCATGTACTAAGGGTACATGCTATGAATAGAGACATGGACAACTGGGACATGTGTGAGAAATGACATGATCAGAAGTTCGGACGAGGTCACACATCTTGTGACATGTGGTTAATGGTGTGTATTACCCTTTATACATTCCAAGTACCAAGAGGGGAAACGACCAAGGGATGATTACAAGAGGCACTCCATGTACTATGGGTATACACCATGTACTTACCTTAAATAAATTTCTTGTGCACATCTCTATCTTTAGGACTTAGATAGAGGAATCCAAGTATCATATCTTGAGTATTTTTTCATAGTATAAAATGGAGGTCAAGATTTTGGAATTATAGATATGACATGAGGTGACATTGTGGGTTGCTTCTTTTTGTGATGTATAGACTAGTATCACTTGAGTGAGTTTCCTTAGTTTGTTCCTAGGAGGGTTCATTGTTTCCTCACATCCTCATCATAGGATCATGACTCCTCTATAGATTACTTGAACTTATAAAATGGGGGTGAGTTCCCTTATTATAGAGTGATTTAGTCTCAAAATTCTTCCATGAGGTTTTAATATGACATGTACACCTGAGAAACAGACTTCAAACCCCTCAATAGTATAGATCATGTATTGATCTGAGAGGACTAAATGAATCCACATTTCCTTTGGGATTCCTAGGTAGGGTTGTTGGAATTAGAATGACTAACACTACACATGCATTGATCCCCTATCTATAAGGATAAATAGTATAGGGTTAGGTGTCACCATAGTGATCCCTAGGCATTGATCCCTACCTATGTATCGACATCTAATCTTTCTGAGGTGGTATTAGACCAATCAAGTGTGTATATCGGATTATTCCTCTCAGTTTTCATCGTGGTGAGACCCAATGAGCGTGTTCTCTTGGATGTATTACATCTAGGATGGAAGGGATCTACCATCTTCTTTGTGATATCCGATGAGTGATGTCTCTTGGTTTAGTGACATCAAAAATGTCAGGGCTCATGGAGTGAGTTCTCTCAAATGATAATTACCATTTAATCCTTGAGTATGATTTTGTGGTTGTATTTATGGTTAGGACCATGAGACTTGGAGTCTATTGCGAGTATATCTAGGATATTTTGGGATACATTCTATTATGTGTCATTTTACTTGACATACCAGGTTGTGATGAGATTACTAGTCATGTATGGATGAGCATTGGTCAATATGGGGTATTCTTATCTCTCTCTATCTCTTGCTTGGGTTTCTTCCTCTAACTTTTGGTCGAGATAACTACTTCCCTTCAGTTCCCCCTTATGTTTTTAGGGAAACTACTGGGTTTTTTATACTCACCTCTGCATGGGATCTTTCCACACATGTCGTGTATTATAAAGATGATGGGTATCTTAGAATTGTCCATATAGAACCTAGATCATGTGTAGTATAATTCTAGGCCAAATAGACCAAGGTGTGTAACAGTTTTGTATTTGAAATTAGTCTACCTATTATGATCAGAATGGAATATTTTTTATTTTTTTATGGGATTGTATTTTTCTCTTTCATGCTTTCTCGTACTATCATACTCTGTTTGTAGGATATAGATATTTACATGCATTTTTGTATCCATTTTTTTATTATCCCTATAGTGTTTAATAGAGAAGAATATGTGTGTGTGTGTGTGTGTGTACATATACCATAGGATAAGGAATCCCATGTGTGTGATATTCCTACTTGGTTCTAGTCATCTAACTCTGGCCTATTAGAGGCAAGCTTAGGGTTATATTCGCTAGGACTTCTACTGGTCAAGCGGTCCCTGGTGTGTTAGAATGTTACAATCAATCACATAGAATAATGATTCCACACATACATGAGTCATCAGAATCAATAATCATGAATCATGGATATCAATCATGATCAAAGGAAACATTTATAACCATAAAAAGAATAATTAAATCATACTTCTATCTTGGGAAATTATCTTTATAGAACCTTTATAAAACCCTTAAAAATGTAATAACTATATAGTTTACTTTTATACCTAATGCATTAGAGAACTATCTGGGATCACCCATCATATAATATATATCAGGAACACATGGCTCTATATGGGTGCAACCATCACATAAAGATTTCCAAGAACTATAAATAAAGTTCATAGATCTTGTGTTTCATTGTAAAACTCATAAAAAATCATTATTACTTCCATAACATGATTAACCTATGGAAACAAAACTTATTCCATGAAATTATATTTGAAACATGATTAACCAATGGAAAAGAAGATGGTTCTGTAACAATCTATTCGAAAAATTATTAATCTATGGAAAAGAAATTGGTTCCATAATATTCTCTTTGAAACACAAATAACCCATTGAAAAGAAACAAATTCCATAACATTCTCTTTGAAATATGATTTACCCATGAAAAAAGAAGCAGCTTCAATAATAATATCTTTGAAACATGATTAACCCATGGAAAAGAAATGGGTTCCATAACAATATATTTTGAATATAATTAACCCATATAAAATAAACCTCTTCCATAATAATCTCTTTGAAATCCGATTAACCTGTGGAAAATAAACAAGTTCTATAAAAATCTCTTTGAAACATTATTAACCCATCGAAAAGAAACAGGTTCCACAATAATCACTTTGAAACAATATTAATCCATCCAGATAAAGAATGAGAATGAAATAATTAATAAATATCCCCAAGAGAGAATAATTCCAAATAAGGGTTGTTGACTCTAATGAATGAAAATGCCCTTAAAAAATCATTAAAAACATTTTTAGGGAAATAAACATTTCATTTTGAAAATAAATTTTAAAAAATAAAAGTTCAAAATTTATTTTGAGAATCATTTTATTTGAAAAAAATTTTGAAAAATATAAAGTAAAATAATGTACATGATGGTGGAAAAATCCATTCATTTTACATATTTTAAAAATAAACATTCTTTTCAAAATATTTTGAAAAAGAGATTCAAAAGTGACATGTTTAGAAAATGTTATTAAATATCCTTTCAAAAACTTTTGAAAGAAGTTAAAAGATCATTTAAAATGAATTTATGAAATAATTTTTTTATAAAAGAAAAATTTTCAAAAGATTTTAGAAAACATGGATATAGAGGAGAAAGATACTAGTTATAAAATAAAACACACAATCAGTATCACTTAGAAACTAATTTCTTGATATTTATTAAATTAATATGGGAGGTAATGGAAATAAAAAATATTAACCACACTCATAAATTGTGTATAAGAAAGATATTTGGTTTAAGAAAACAAGACCATATTATTTCTTATAAAGGAACCATGAAAATAAACAATCTCAAAAGGAAGGAGACTGTAACATAAATCATTTTCTACTTTGGTAACTCTTTAATCATAATCCCCATGAAAGAAAAAAAGAAATTGTCATGAATATAAGGAGTATCATGATATTAATTTTCAAATGGACTTATATAAACCAAGAAAATTCATAATGGTGCATATCATAAATGTATGTCTCAAAGAAAGATAATTTGAGATGAATAACCCTTACAAAAATCATAGCATTGAATTTGAGAATTAACCAATGAATTTATTATGTGTATCAAATTTAAATCTGAACAAAAAAATTCTAAATAAAACATAATATAATAAAAAATCAATACACACAAAAACCTAGAATATCAAATACAATGAATAAGTAATAAAATCCGATGAAAATAAATCTATTTTTGAAATTATTTACCACTTGGTAAATTTGAAGTCAAATTAATTTGGATGAAATAATTAATATTTAAACTTAAAATACCATGATTTAGAAAATTATTAATTATATTATATATAAAATGTGTATTATATACACCGCAAAATAAAAATAAGTGGGGAATATGGCATTTGTCTTGTAGAAAAAAAAAGTGAGACGAGAAACCCTTACCTCGAGTATAAACTTTCCTTGAATGTTCTTTAAAAACTATATAATAAGATTAAATCAATTATTTAATTTATTAATAACCATTTAAAATTTTAATTACATATACTTAAATCATTTTATTTATTTATTTTTAATTACATATTCAAATACTTAACCAGTTAAGTTCGCGTCAGGTGTTTTGAGGATGGTTGGTTCATTGTCTCAAAAAAACATCGGTGTGTTGACCGCAGTCAAAGACGGAATTATTCAAAATATATAAAATAAAAAACATGAAATTATTATAATATTTATACATAATTTATAATTTTTAAAACCAATCATGAAACATGGTTATGAAAAAATGAACTATGTTGTGATCATGGGGACAGTAGGTCGTCTGTGCGCATGAGTAACATTTCCAGTTTTAAATGATCATTATAGAAAGAAGTTATGCATTATTTTATATTTATATAATGATAATAATTTCATAAATATCATTCTATTTTTTTAAATATACTTATATATATCATCCATATGATTTAGTGATGAAAAAATAATCATATTACTTCGTGGAGGTGGTAGTCCACACACCCACGAATGACATTATAATTTTTCATTGTAAGAGAGAAAATGATATATTATATTTTCATAATTATAAATATGTCATGAATATAATTATTATTTCATTTATATAACATGTATTCATTATATTTATCCTTATTGCCTTACATGTAAAGTGCAAGTGAAAAATGAATCATATCACTTCATGAGGTGGTAGTCGTTCATACACACGAGCAACGTTATCATATCCCCCACAAAATAAAAAGTAAGAAGGTATATGTGATATAATAAATAATTAAGTATAAATATGTTACAAATATAATATATATAATTTAAATCCATCATTAAAACAATCCATGAGAGGTGATGATGGAAAAAATGACATTGTTTCGCGAGGCGATAGTCCACCAAACACACAAATGATTATTTCATATCTCATTTGATGGAATAAGAGATGGATTTAGGTTGTAAAATTAACATAATAAAATCTAATTATATTATAGATACCATTTTATTATATAATAATAAATTAATAATATTTTAAAGAAGTGGAAGAAGAAATAAAATAAAGATGTTTGGTTCATCACGATACCTCTTCTTCGGGAAAGCCTTCTTATGTAGGTACCAAAATCCTTCATAGAATGTTTTTTGGATCAAAATAAGGGATATATGTATTATATATTGGATAAAGGAATATATTTTGGTAGTAATTTAAAGATAAAAATGGATTTTTATGTGTAAATATTAGAGGATAGGGTGTTTCCTTTTATAAGTGAGGTGAGTGGCATACTTCTAATTTTTTAAAAGAAATAGGTGTACCCACTTTTTTCACAAGACAAAAGGATCCAAAATGGATAATTGTGGGTAATTATAAATAATAATGTAAAAATATGTCCATTAAATATATTTTAGACATGTTTTTAGGTCATTTTAACCCTTATATTTTTAGTTTAACCCCTTGGTAAATTTGTTTTTACCTTAACCACGATAATTAATTTTTAATGTTTTCACTATTCATTAGGGTAAAAAATTAAGTAAAAATTATTAGATTATATAGATTATGATAATTAAAAATATGGAATCTATTTTAAAAATTTTAATTCAAATAAGTTTAAAATTTTAATTTAAATAAAAACTTATAGACATGATGAAAAATTGAGTTTTCAGGAAGTGTATTTTTAGAGCAAAAGATGCTTTTTATATTAAATATATGACTAATAATAATCATTGTATGAATTTAGATTAATATTTTTTGATATATAATATATAAATTTCATTTAAAACATTACTAATTATTAATTATTTTAATTAATTAAAATGGTGAAACATTATATATTTAAAAACAGATTTTAGAAAAATCCTATTTTAAACCAAAAAACAAACTTATACTAAAATCCAATATAATGTTGATTAAAAAGTAATTAAGTGGATTAAATATAAATAAATAATATTTATATTACTTTAAATTATATTAAAAACATAATAAGACTTTTAAATTACTTAATTTACTGAGAATCAATTTCATTTTTTCAAAAATCGTTATTTTTCACTATTCACTAAAAAATCAATATTTTCCAAAAAATAAAAAATTTAACCAAAGTAAATTTTGATATGATGTTTTAAAAAATAGTGTTAATTTTATCAAATAAATTTTCTAAAATTTTAAAAAGTTAATTATAATATTTTATTCATGAAAATAATTAAAATCATTTAAAGAAACATATTTTTAAAAAATAAAATTACTTTACTAAAAATTGATTGATTATTTACTAAAATTTTATCAATAATTTATATTGAGTAGGAAATTTATATATATATTGCATAATTTAGTTAATATTATTCATACCTACTAATTTAATGGCTAGATTATAAGAGTTATATATTTCATGGTTTGTTTAAGCTCACTTTTGCATGTCGAATATGCTATCAAACATATTTTTATTTTCTAAAATCTCATGTTGTTAAAAGTTTTCCTGATTTCCAGTGAATGATGCATGTTTTGAACTGAAATGTCACTTTTAAATTGAAAACACACATTTTGATTCATACCTGGCTCACCATGTATCAGATTGAAATGATCCTAATTCATAAACATCACAAATGATTTATCTATCATTATCCTAAATTCTGAATACAATAAAAGAAATTGTTCTCAGTTTTGAGTTTGTGATGTGTGTGTTATACTATAATGTCAATTTTAAATAAAAACACACACTTTCAATGATATCAATAACATCATGCATCCGATTTATGTGAAGTAGATTCTTATGCACCACATATGACTTATGGATCATTGTATCAGATTTATAATACAATTAGAGTCCATTTTATTAGTTTTTAGTGAGTGACATGAATTTTAAACAAAAATTATAATTTTAAACTAAAAACACACACTTTGAGTTATACTAGGAACATTGTTTTTCATATTGACATGTGGTTGAATCTTGAACATAAAAAATTACTTATGGATTGTTTTTTGAGATTATCAACACATTATAAATTTGTTTTATTGGTTTTTGAGTTTGTGAACTATGATTTGTACTAAAATGTTGATTTTAAATAAAAACACACACTTTTAATCAGACCATCCACACCACATGTCATATTGATGTGATAATTATTCCATATTTTAAAAATGACATATGGAATATTTTCCTAAATTATCAATACAATTCGAATGTGTTTTATTAGTTTTTGGTGAGTGACATGCATTTTTTGAACTAAGCTGTTAGTTTTAAAATGAAAATATGCACTTTGAGTCATAACGGACACACCATGTATCAGATTTATGTGAGGATAGTTCCTATAAATCAAAAATTACTTATGGATCATTTTTATAAAGTATCAAGATAATATTACCAGATTTTCTTAGTTTCCAGTGAGTGTAACATATTTTGAACTTAAATATTACTTTTAAATTGAAAACATTAACCTTGTGTCATACAGGGAACATGCATTTAAGATTGATGTGTGCACAATTTCTACATTTTAAAAATTAATAATGGATCGTTTTATTAAATTATTAAGAGAATCCAAGCATGTTTAATTAGTTTTATGTATATGAAGTTTTTTTCGTACTAAATTTTGGATTTTAAATAAAAACACACACTTTTAGTCCTATCAGGAACACTGTGTGTTAGAGTGATGTAAAACCGATTACTATACACTATAAATGATTTAGGGATCCTTTTCATAAAAATTTTAAAATAATCTGAGCATGTTTTATCTTTTTTGGTCATTGATGTGCGTTTTGAACTAAAATGTTGATTTTAAACTAAAAAACATCCTTTAGTCATAACAAGAACACCATGTTTCATATTTATATGTGGTTGATTCATAAATGTGTAAACTAATTTATGGATTATTTTCATAAATTATCAATATAATTTGAGTGTGTTTTCCAAGTTTTGATTATGTGATGTGTGTCTTATACTAAAATATCATTTTTTAATAAAAACATGTACTTTTAGTCATAACGGTCTTGCTATGTGTCAGATTTATTTTCAGCCAGTTATTATATATAAAAAATGACTTATAGAACATCTATGTAAATTATTATGAAAAATATAAGTGTATTTTATCATTTTTCAGTGAGTGGTGCATGTTTTGGACTAAAATGTTACTTTTAAACTGTAAACACGCACTTTGAGATATACTGGGCACACCATGTGTCATATTGACATGAAGATGATTCCTAAACATCATAATTTACTTATAGATAATTTTAATAATATATAAAGACAATTATATTTGTTTTTATAATTTTTTCAATGAGTGACACACATTTTGAACTAAAATTTTACTTTTAAACTAAAAACACACACTTTGATTCTTATCAGGCACACCATGTATTGGATTGGCATGTGCCCAATTATTACACATAATAAATGAACTATAAATTATTATCTTAAATTATAAGAATAATTTTAGTGTTTTTAAGTATTTTTTGTATGTGAATTGTGGTTTTCATTAAAATGTCACTTTTAAATAAAAATACACACTTTTAGTCATAGTGGACACTTTGTGCTTTATATTTATGTGTGGATAATTCCTATATATAAAAAATGACTTTTTTAAAATTTTCATAAATTATTAAGGAAATATAAGTTTTTTATTCATGATTTTCATTCAGCGAAGTGTGTTTTAAACTAAAATGTTTTATTTGAATTGAAAATATGCACATTGAGTCTATCGAGAACACCATGTATTAGATTTTCGTTTGAATGATTCTAAATATATAAAATGACTTATTGATTCTTTTTCTTGAATTATCATTACAATATGAGTTCATATTCCTTGTTTTGATTTTGTGAAGTGTGATTTGTACTAAAATTTCAATTTTAAATAAAAACATGAGATTTCAGAAATTTTGACCATACTATGTGTTAGACTTATTAGAAGCTGATTTATATACATAAAAAATACTTCTGAATAATTTTAAAAAATTATCGATACAATCTGAATTTATTTTCTCAGTTTTTAATAAGTGACATGTGTTTTGAATTATAATTTTACTTTTAAACTAAAAATATGCACTCTGAGTCATATTGAGAACATAGTATGTTTGGTTGATATGTAGTTTACTCTTATAAATCAAAAATAATTTATGGATCATTGTACTAAAGCATCAATATAGAGCAATTATTTTTCTTGGTTTTGAGTAATTGATGCATTTATTGAAATAAATTATTTATTTTAAATCAAAACATACACTTTAAATTAAACTAAGAACATTGTGTATCAGATTAATTTGAATTTTACTCATACACATCAAAAATTAATTCGGAATATTTTTTCTAAAGTATCAATAAAATTTAAGGATTTTTAATTGGCTTTCAATGAGTAAAACATTTTTTTGACTGCAATGTCACTTTTAAATTGAAAACGCAGACTTTAAGTTATACTAGGAACATCATGTATTAGGTTGATGTGTGGTTTATTACTACACATCACGAATGACCTATGGATCATTTACATAAAGTTTTTCACTAACATATTGTTAAAAAGGCTTTGATTGAAAAGATAATGCATTGTATCACTACTGAATATAGATGAATCAAATAAATAACTAACAACTATTTGGAGAGAACATTAAACACGTACCTCAAAAAATTATTCTTATCAAAGAATTCATCAATAATTTATTTTTCTTTAATAATTTTGTGTCTATAAAAAGAAAAAAATTCTTCCATACCTAGTTCATAGTCCTTCTTGAACAATAAAATCTCATTGTACCCTTGAAAAGGGATAATAAACTATGTATATAGTCTTTTTGTGATATTTATAAGCATTAAATGCTTGTAGAAAAATAAAATATAAATTAGAACTTCCTGATCTTAATTAAAATTAACTAAATAAGTAAGGGATAAAAATTATAAGATAATTAACTAAATAAGTAGTAGAAATAAATAATATGAAAAGATACTAAATAAGTAGTATATTAATAAACACTTCATCATCTCTATGAAATAAAAAATCAAAAAACATAATAGGAAGTTAGCTTATCATGATTTATGTAAACATTATAACACCATATATTCTAACAACTCATTTATATGAGGAATACTTATAGTTCTGGTAGTACCGGAAAAATCTAAATAAACAAAAAATTAATAAATATTTTAAATGAAAATGTAATTATAATTTGAAATACCACTTGGGGAATGCTAGTTTGTTTATGTAATATAATTTATTTAATAAATTTTCAAACATAATAACCACAATCATTGTTATTATTGTGTTTTAGACACTGTAAAAAGATTAATAAAAATAAGTAATTTATTTTTAAATATGTTTTGGTAGTAAAATATTATTATATATACCATAATATGTATTCATTTATAGATATTAATATGCTTATTATGCTCATGGATTGTCCTCATAACATGATTTTGACACTATTTAAACACTTATCTATTAAATACATGTTCATATAAACATAATATAAAATGTATAACATGAAGTTTATTTGTAAAATATTGAATATAGTGTATTAAAACATGATAAAGTCCATCATGTGTGGAAGTCTTTTTGGTAATACATACTTTTATTCCAAAAAATAAATCTTTATGGTATCCATATTGATTATAATGATTAACCAATGCTTCTTCAAAAAAGGAATAAGTAATGAAATAAATTAAATATATATTTTATATAATTATATTACATATTTTTACCCCTGAATTATTGATATTAAGAAGAGTCTTTCATCTTTAAGATTATTTTCAAACATTGTGGATAGTTTCTCCTTCATTATTAAAAATTTATTTTCTTTAAATAGATTATTTTCTATAAAAGTGATGTGATAACTAATGAGTCTAAATTTTTATTCCTAGGGTTTTCCCTTAATATAATACTGATATATATGCCAGTAAAAAATATAAATGATATTTAACTATAATTAATATAGTAGATCAATTATTGGATAAATAGATTATAAAAATGTACATATTTTAAACATTTACAACGGACACTCTCAGTCATCCATACTTAAGGATTTCATCGACATTATCAAGACCAATATATTATTTAATAGAACATTCATACATGTTTTCTTCCATGTCAATGAAGATAGTATTTTAATCTTTAAACATTGCATCCGTAAAAAAAATTAATATTAGTAAATACAGTAGTTGAACTGGTGGGGTAATTCCCTGAAGATATTTTAAATTAATTGGTTGATCCTTTATAATTTTTTGTTGACTTTATATTCCCTTCCTTTACTACATCTGTAATAACATTCCTCATTTTAAGACTTTTTTCAATTTTTTATTTTTTTCATAAAAAAATGGTTTCGATAGACATCATTATCGACATGTATTTTTTCAAGATCAAACAACCTTTCTATAAGAGTTCCAATATCAATTTTGACCATGTGAACGTCTATTTCATCAATGGGAACTAGTATCCCACTTCTCAGCTCATGATTTACAGAATCCATACTCTCACATGATATTTTAGAAGTGTTTTTGTATACTATCTCTTTGTATATTATACACTATACCCCTCATAACAAGAAAAAGGATGGTAGTTGAGAGATATAAATTACAAACAATTTCAAATTTTAGGATATTAGTATAGGAAAGGTATCAGTATTTTCTTGATTCATATTTTTTAGAAATAATTAAGATAAAATTGATTACCTATGGTAATGAAAACATTTTAGGGGGATTGATAGCCACAAATATGGGGGGTATGGATCTACATGTAGTGGTTGTTGTTTTATTGTTTATTCTCTTTGATTACTTCCCATAAAATTATCAAATAACCTAGTCTACTAATTATTTTTTTCTTATAAAACATTTACCTTTTCCTAAATCTCATACATTTTCTTATATCTATCCCTTTATTAATTTTTTTTTCTCAAAATACATTTAATTATAAATTCAAAAAACTCATACCTCTGATGTGTCTGTATTGTTTTAGCTACTTAAAGACCACTAAAAGTAATCCTTCATTAGGTATATCCAATGATAATTATTTCACCTAAACTTGGTAAAAAATAATAAAATAAGAATTAATTATTTTCAAATATGAATTTCAAGAATTAATTTTTTTTATTATAAAATAATTGCACATTATTTCCATACTCTTTAGGTATTTTCATCTAAGGATATTGTTTATTTATTTACATGATTCTTATTTCATAGCACATTGTGTGGGATAGAAGTGTATTTGGATTTTGATTCACCAATCTATATATAAAAAATTCATATAGTTATGTTTTTGTTTCATGAAACATAATAATATTACTATAGATTTAAATATGTTTCATTTTTTAAGTAAATTATACCCCATACTTTCTTTATGGTAGGGGTATATTGGTTTTAACACATGATTCTTATTTTCAAAACTCAGTTGTTGTTTCATAAATTAGTAATTATTAATCAAAGTGATTAAAACACATATTTCCAAGTAAAGTATTACCAATCACAATGTACCTTAAATGAAAACACCTCACGATGGTTAATAAATTCATTCCATGTTTATTTTTTGTTATGTGTGAATATCTCTACTATGGGTGCTAGTTTAATTTCCCTTCACCATACCTAATAGGATTCTTCAAAATAATTGTATGAGAGTATATATGAGCCTTTACAATAACCATTAATAAAATTTTATTTCAATATTTATCAGTTATAATTTCACTATGTAAGGGATAATTAATAATAAATAAATGTTCTATTAATTTATTTCTTATGAAAATAGAGAAATTATATCATAATATTACGTGCAAATCATCCCAAATTAGTGCCTTCATAATAGGAGAAACATTGTGTCACATTTCAATATCAATAAAAAAAATTATTTCAGTGGTTACCCTAATATAACTAATGAAAATAGATTAATTAGGGTTAAAAAGCTAGTTGTGTGCATTCAATATAACCTTTAATTTCATTCAATTTTTTCTGTCTTTTTAAATTTTATTAAGACTATCATAATATGAAGCTTCTCTTTTTTATCATACATGGGTTTTCCACCTTCTACCATTTCATCCATTTCAATATTATAAATATATTGTTCCTCAGTATTGATTTCATCCACATGTGGATAAACCCATTGTTACTCAGTTTTAGGAGCATCATAGATGGAGAAACCTGTTTATCCTTGGGATTGGGAGCATCAGCATGTGGAGAATCCTGTTTTCCTCAGGTTTGGGAGCATCAGAAGTAGAGAAACATGTTATTCCTAAAGATTAAGACCATTGATATATAGAGAAACCAATATCTATAAAATTAATTGAATAATTAATTTATATTACATAAATTTATTAGAGAACACACAATACTATGATGTAACACAATGTGAATTTAAAAAAAATAACATGACTATTGAACTCCATTTTTTTATTTAACAGTTGAAGGGATTTGACCCCTCTATCGAGTATAAAAATACCCTACCTCTGTTCTCCTCTTACACAAAATACCCCATCTTCATTGGGACCACCATGAAATGATTTTAATGTGCCAGTAAAAGGTCCATCCTAAGTTGAATTGAAATCTAACCCTATAGTGATTTTGGCTGATAATAGAATTATTGACCACTTTATGTTTATAGGATTAGGGATATAAAATGCTTGTTATTATTTTGATTCAATTACGAATGATTCATCCTTGTATAATTCCTTACTAAAATCAATGTTCAAAAATCACAATTCATATATTTTAATTATGATCCTTTTATCAACCCACTTTCTTTGAAAAAATTTCACTTGGAATGTTGTATAATACAACTCCCATATTTTTTTGATGATGTCGTAGTATGAAATATCTGTATAAATTATATTTATTTCCTGTATATCAGATATATTCATTTCTTCCTCCACATGATTAAATCCACAAAATTATATGTTATTGTTTTCATCATGCTACATTGTATATAACAAATAACCATTAATTACATAATCCATATAATATAATACTTTCACACTTGTTCCCTTGTTTAGTCATCAAATTCATTCTGAAATGAAATTCAAACTTGGTGTTTAATCCTTAAAAATATGGTCTTTAAATTTTCAATTATGTTTATTTTACTTCTATATTTCATCACTTGATGTATTTAAATTCATAATAATTAATTTGTGGGTTTCAACATATGAAACAAACTCTAAACCATTATGTAAAATGTAAAGGTGAAGATGTTTCCACTCAGTAATGGTAATTGGGAAAATATATTTTCTATAAATTCCTTATCCAATATGTCCACCACTCTTATGAAATTTCAATAGACTAATAATATCAACATCAGATAGATAGTCAGTATAGAATTCAACAGTTTCCTCAAAATATATAACTCTTTAATAAAACCTTCTATCTAACTCCAATTTTTTACATTCACTTTAAAAATATTAATATACCGTTAAATGTGGCACATCCTTATATAATTTATGGAACCACATAACCAGATGTATGTAACCAATTAAATCATTAAGAAAACCATTATGTAAAAGGATGATGGAAGTAATAACATCTCTGACTCACATAATATGATAGGAATTTATTTTTCCATTTTTGGAAACTTCACTGGGTCTATAAATTTACTGCATATAACTTTGAAAAAGAAAAAAATATTGGTAAACGTATAATGGTTATTTTTAGGAAAAATGAAACATAAAGTTTCAGTCATTAAATCATGCATCAAAACATTAAAACTAGGTGATTTCAATCCCTTAAACTTTAAATAATTCATTGAAATAACATTCTTGAGATTTGATGAATACCCCTATGGAATTACAACTATCATGTACATATTTTCTCTATGTTCATGACATAAAAATATGTATTATGTACAAAAAATTCCAGTATGGTAATTCAAAAAATTGTTTTATTATTACAACTATTTTTTAAATGGTTTTTCAAAGAAGGTTTACCAAAATTTGTGAACATATCATTTCATTTATAGAATAGTTGATCACTTTTTAATGGAAATGGTTATATATTTTCTTTTTAATTCTCATAGAATGATTTATTTCAATATTGATATTTATGTTGTTGAGGTAAAATTTTATGATGTATTATAAAAACAGTCTTCAAGAAATGTTTCAACCTAACTGATTGTGTAACTAATTCATAAATGGGACACCCTTGCATTCCCTTAACGTTGTATCTTAAAAAAATTAATAAGAAAGAAAGTAATTTATCATCCAATATAACATGGATCTCAATGTGAAATATTTATTTATATAACCATCATACAACATACCACTACAATTCCATGTTAATTTTAGATCTCCTATCAATAGAGCCAAATAAACATCAATATCATTACCTTTTAATTTTAGTCCTGATATAAGCTAAAACAACATAACTATACATGTACTATGAGTTTTACTTTGTATACTATAAGGTGGAATCCTCCAGCAGAAGGTTTAATGCTTAACAGAGACGGCTCTTGTATCTCAGGTATCATGCGAGGTGGAGTCTTGGTTCGTAACTCGGGTGGGAGTGTGATCCTTGCCTTCAAGTCTCATTTTGGTAATGGAAATGCTCTTGAGGTGGAGGCCAAGGCAGTTCTCACAGACCTTAATCTGTGTATCCAGAAAAATATAGAAATATCTCAAGTAGAAATGGACTTGAGGATCATCCATGACTCGCTGCTGGGAAGAGGTTCCATCCCATGGTCTGTCATGTACATAATCCGGAGATGTAAATTGCTACTGAGTAGCAACATTAAGGTTACTCACACCTGTAGATAGGGGAATAAAGTGGCGGATTTTCTTGCTTCCCGAGCTGCTCATGGTTCCGCTTTCACCTGCCTTCCCAATGACACCTCCTTGAAACCCGAGGGTGTGAATTTAATTCGTGGGGACGCCCTTGGTCTCCATTATTTTAGACCCCCCTAGCCCAGTGTTTCTTGGTTCTCTTTCTCTTTTGCATCATGTATTCTCTCCTTTGAATAAATATATATATATGATGATGATATGGTTATAAGGATTCACTCCATCTGTAGATAGTATATGATGAAGGTTTCTCAACTTGTTTCAAAATCTTGGATTCTCATGATCAATTTTATTCCATTGAAGAGATTTTTCTAGGTGATGGAGTTTCCCATCTTTATTTCTTGTATTTACATGTCATGTTAATTACCTTTAAGTCTCTTCACTTACATATAGGTTCACAACCTTGTAATTATTATAAATTACCATACAAACATTGAAGGACTTTATTTATATTTCTTTTATCCAAATACACTTAACTTTGGTCATTTTGTAAGTGATTCATAGTCCTTGAGAAACAATATAAAGTCATTTATACAAGCAAATATTCTTTCATATACCATACTAATTGAACATATCATTCATTTAGCATCATATTTTTTGTGATAAATCTCATTATATTTTGGTTGCATATTATTCAAGAGAGAAAGTAGTTTAGTAAAGTAAGTTTCACTCCATATATTTCTAGGTTTTACTTTATATAGATTCAGTATGGCTGATAATGTTTTATATTTAGTAAAACCAATATACAATTGCCTCTTTATGTAGCCCATTAACTTTTGAAACATATTTGGAAAATTGTAAAGTTCATTTCAAACTATACTTAATAGTATCTTCCTCATTGTTTATGATTGTAATCATATCCTTGATATTATCTATATCATCATTTACACTTATAATCATACCATATGATCTATAGAACATAGTGTAATCCTAGTCACTAGATACATTCTGTTCTTACCCATGTTAAGTTAAACATTTATAACTTTAATCTATTCCATGATAAATCAATTGATCATATAATTCATCTAGACTAATTAGTCTTGAATAATAACAATATAAGAATAACCAAAGGATTTGAGAGGGGTCATATACACGATCTTTTCAAAAATTGATGATCTATTTAACCCTAACCTCATAATGTTTTTTCATTTGATCAAAATCCATCCAATTTTTATTCAAATCTATCCTATTTTATTTAGTAATATTTATATTTATCAAAAAATTGAACATAAGGTATGAAATTAGAATCCTAAATGGTTATTCTTTTTATACACACACATATAGTCATCATATTTGATATAAATTGTCACTGTATCAAAAACTTGTTAAAATATATAGAGATGAAGAATCATATTCAATTCAAAAACTAGCCTCCCCAAATAGGTATTTCTTAAATTTATATTTCTAACTCATCCTTGAGATATGTGACCCTTTGTTTCATATAATTTTTTTAAGATATTATAATTATAAATTGGTTATATGTTTATAGTTAGATATATTACTTAAACTATTTCTGATTAAAATACTTTTTTTATGAAACAATTCATCAGCTTCATGTTCTGCGAACATTTTTGGTAAAATATGTCTATCTAAATCAGTACTTCCAAATAAAAATGAAAATATAAAGGATCTTTAATGATGAAACAATAAATCACATCCTAGTGACTCATATGACATTATGGTGTATACAAATGTGATTTGGAAAATTGTTCATGGCTTGAACATGATCAATAAGTGAATTTTAGTGAAAAAAGCATATGAAATAAAAAATGGATCATATTATTGTTAGAACCATTTAGAAATTTAGTTTTTTTAGAATCATAGATATTAGTATACATATTTTTAATTTTGATAACATTAAGTGTGAATTTTTGTTAATATTAATTGTGTTTATATTGATTTAATCCCTATTTATAATAAAAAAATATTTTTTAAATATTTTTTTAATTCAAACTATTTTTAAAAGAATCACACTCAAACTTTTAATTTTAATAAATCATATTACTATCTTAACTATAACTCTTTTGGAAAATATGATATTCGAAGATTAAATTATTTTAATTATTAAAACATGAGTTGATGGTGGTTTTTTAAATCACAATATTTTTTTGACTTATCTCATCATCCAAAAAGTATGGAATAGCCCATAAATATTTTTTAAATTCTTCATTTGGTAGTAATAAAAATAAAAATATTAATATTCCATAAGATTTTGAAAATAATTATGATTGCGGGTAAAATGGAAAAAATGAATGCTTAAACTAAAATAGCCAAAAGTTTCAATTTTCAAATTCATAAAGTAGATGGATTTCATCACAAAAAATGTGAAATAAAAATCATAAAATAAACAATATTGATATTAAAATTAGTAAAATTATTATTTTGAAAAAATTTCATTTGTAAAAAAATCAAAATTTCCAAATTTTGATTCATCTCACATTTAAAAATAATTTGAACTTTTAAAATGTATTTTAGAAATATTGGGTTAATTATATTAATTATAATAGTAAAAACAATGATTATATTAATTTTGATGACATTTGGAATAAAAAGATAAATAAAATTATTATTTTTATTTATTTATCTACGAAAATTATGAAATTGATATAGAAAAATTTGAGATTATTTTTAATTATTAAAATAAAATTATAGATAAAATTACAATAAAAATGAATGAAAAAAATCATAATATCACACAAAATGTTTTTGATTCAAAGGAAAACCCATTAGAATTGATTGAGAGATTATTTTTTATGAGTTCATAACTAACATAATCTAGGTAATAAATATGTGATTTTTGTATCCATTAAGATATCAATCAAAAAGTAAAAGAAGAACAACCAAAAATCATCTGAGCAAGAGGCCAGAGATCGATCAGAAGAGAAGAACCAATGAGAAGAACCAAAAAATTATGAAAATCAATGAAATATTGATTAAAATTAAGTAACAGATAACATACCATGGATTTAAGGGTTGATTCATTGAAATATTCAAAGGAGGCCATAACAAGATTCAACTTCCATAATAACATGAATACTCCAACTAAGGATGATTTTGGTTTGGATTATTTTGAAATAGGGGAAGAGGTTTTATCAGTACTAGTAAACAAGCATTACTGAAATACGCATTTATCAATTCTAAAATAGAAAGCACTGGTAAAGTTGAAGATTTATCAATACTAAAAGGCACTAATAAAAGATACATTTATTAGTGTTAACTAATAATAATTGATAAATGTATCTTTTATCATCGCTTAATATGGTACTGATAAATACTAATGGAAAATAAAAAATAAAATTTAAATTTATAAATTATAATAAATTACTAATTATATAAAAATGTATATTAAAAATTACTTTATAATAAAAAAAAGTAAAAATAAATTAATTGAAATTTTTTTTTGAAAAATAAACAATATTATTTATATTAAATGTATTAATAAATGTGATAATATTATGATAAATCTATTATATTGTAATAAATGTATTAATATTATGATAAATGAATAAATAATATTAATTATATAAATTATAAAATTATTAAAAATGAATAAATTATATATATTATATATATTAAAAAATCATATAAACGAATTGATATTAATATAAAAATGAATAAATAAAAAAATTGAATTTAAATAAAAATATTTAAAATAAATTACTAATTAAAGTTTAATAGATAATAAATGTATAAATATTTAAATAAAAAAATATTAAAATTATAATGAATAAATATTAATTATGTAAATTGAAAACTTATAAAAAAATATTAAATATTTAAAAATAAAAATGTATAAATAAATATTAAAATGAGAAGGTTGTAGAAATATTAAATAAATATATATTGAAAATGAATAAATTATAAAAATATTAAAAGTGAATAAGTGTTAAAAATTAATAGATAATGATTTATGAATAAATATTAAAAGTGAATGAAATTAATAGTTAAAAATGAATAAATTGAAAAATATTAAAAATCAAATTTAAAAAATTATTTATATAAATTAATACAAAATTAAAATGAATAAATATTAAAATAAAAATTATCAAATGTTAAAAAATAACTTTAAATATAAGATATTTATAATAAATTACTGATTGTTAATAAACAAATAATAATTGTATAAACATTTAAATACAAAATATGTTAAAATAAATTTAAATAGATATTAATTATATAAATTACATACATATTAAAAGTATCTAAAATTAATATTTAAAAATGTATAAATAACTATAAAAAATGAATACATTCTAAAAATATTAAATGAATACATATTAAATATGAATACACACATACCTACATATTGATTTACACATACATACATATACATACACATACATACACATGCACACACACACATACATATACATGCATATATATATACATGCATGTACACACACATATACACATACATACATATACATACACATACATACACATACATACACATATATACACATAGTAAATAAACATATTCATACATACACACATATATACATATATATACACCCTCATACACATATACACACACATACATACATACATGTGCATACACATTCACATACATACATTCATGTATACATAGTCATACACACACACACAACACACACGTCTATATACATACACATATACATACACATACACACAAACATATACTTGTATAATATATATATACACATGCACACACACACACAGACATACACATACATACACATAAATACAAATAGATACATATACATGAACATACATTCACACACATACAGACTTACACAAACATCCACATACACACACATTCATACACATACATAAATAAAAATATATGTGTATATTTTAAATTATTTAATATGAATAAAAATACAAAAAATAAGATATGAACTATATTTAAATAAAAATATATTCACTTATATATTTATATAATTTTTTAAATAAAATATTAATATATTATATTTATATATACATTTTATATTTAATTTATATTAATATACTATTAAAAAAATATTTTTTAATATAAAATTAGATATTTTATATATATAATTTTTTTAAAATAATATTGATAATATTTTTTTATTAAAATAGAGTAATATAAATCATATTTATATATTATATTTAAATATATATACTTATTATTATATAAATCCTTTTTAAAAATGAATAAATATGTATATAAATTAAGTTATTCATAGTTACCTTTATCATTATTTTTGAACACTATTAAAGGGGAGTATTTTATTAGTGCTATTTAAACCACTGATAAAGGTTTTACTTAGTACAAAATTTCATTAGTGTGAAAAAAATATCCTCTTTTTCATCATTTTTTTGTGTGATGAGAAAGGTTAGCAATGAATAAAGTTGGATATATAGTAGTGATGTATAAAAAAACAAGTGAAACAAAAGAAACACTATAATGAAATAATGTGAATCTACAAGAATGATACATCTAAAAAGGAAACCCAAAAATATACAAGGACAAGACTACTAAATTTAAACACTAAAATCTCTAAAAGGTCAATCATGGCTCTGATGACTATATTTTAAGAATGCTTATGTACTGGTGTTTTACCCTTATCTATATTATGGGAAATGAGATCTAGATTATTTCTTAGACAACATGTGTAGGGTGTGGGTACATATTACCCACTAGGTCGCCACTAGACCCCTACCTATGTACCACAAGATCAAGTGTATACAATAGAAGCAAGAAATTATAAAATAAACAACAAACATTATAATTAATTTAATATATACATGTGCTAAAATAAAATAAATTAATCTGTCTTGGCTATCAGCTTCTTTGTTCTAAACAAGCCCTAATGGAACCCATTTATAACTGCTTCTGAATATGCATGTAATCGATGTATGTTGAACCAGTATACCATTGGAAACCTAGGATTAACTAATCATGTGGAAAATTTATATCTATTTAGGGAAAGGGGGTCTAGAATTAGTAAAAAAGGGTTCATGAACCTCAATTCCCTTCCTATTGAAAAGTAAAAATATGGAAAAAGTGTTGGAATATTTCAGTTTCTATTTCATTTTGAGTTATATTACCCAAGAACCCATCCCATTATTTTATATATCCATGTGTAGTTGGTTTAGACAAATCCTTGTGCAACTAGTGTGTCTATTCCAACCCACTATCCCAACATCTCTTGATGAACCTGTAAAATAATCTATAACCATTTCCATATGATATTACATTTTTAAATGATTAAGATACATAAGTATAATAGAGGTGTAAGAAAATAATTCCATAGGGACTGTCATCTATGATCTGAAGCAACTATAAGAGCCATATACTATAATATTTTAAATCTACTAACCTTTTTAACAATTTAGGACAACATGTATATAATTGGAGTATTACAAAACTACTTCAATTAATTTATGTTCATGTTTCAAAAAAGCTGGAACTAGTAATAAATATAAAATATAACTAGTGGTATGGAAAAAATAAAATATATTACTTACATGGAAAATATAACATAGGAAAATAAAATCCATGGGGGAAATAATTTAAAAACATTTATTTCTTATGAAAAATTTATTTTATTTTTAACATCACTATACACCATCACACTAATAACTCATACACAATAAAAATACGTAAGATATGAGGGTAAACCTACTAAAAACTATTTTTAACCCAATATTTAATCCCAAAAGAGAAAAAATATTCCACTATTTTTAAATATTTTTTTAAAACCAAACAATAATGGTTATGGTATTTATCTTACTACACCAAAGATAATGGAAAAATGAGAAAGAATAGATGGTATTAAATCGAGACAAAAAATTTGATCCTACTACCACTTCATGGAAGAAAAATAGATCAAAATGTTGGATTTCTAAAATCTAGATAAATAATATTAAGGGTTAGATTCCCTGATAATAAATAATTAATAAACTAATAAGTGGAGGGACATTCTATTTTAAATTCATCGAGGATTTATCCATGTAGTATTTTAGTGATAAATCAAGATATGTTCATAGTGGGTATCACTTGTAGAATAATAAATGTAATTCCCCAAAAATTTTATAAAATATTTCTCTTTAAATAATTTGATTTCTTTGGTAGCTTGTGTTGCACGTAACACCGAGTTTAAGAAAATTGTGCTATATTATTAAAATATTAACAAAAACATTATAACCTATCCACTTAATTTGAGTGAATTAATAGTATTAAACATATTATGAATATATTTATTCTTAGGAAATAAATAAATAATTTTTAGTAACGTCATTTTATTCTATTCAAAAACCTATTTTAATTGTGATCTATGAAGAATTAAATAAAATTAATTTTTAAAACATTTAGAAATTATATTTTTAAAAATTGATTTCATTTTTTAAATCATCATTTCAAAATTAGTCTATGGTGAAATATTGATAATTTTCTGATAAAATTAAGATTTTAATGAATAATAAAAAATGTAGTTTTTTATGAAATACAATATCTTCTGTGATATCTTCAAAACATAACCACGATATAAAAATTTATTAAAATTATTTTAAGACACTTTTATGATAATATATGTAAAATATTATACAGAAATAATTCATAACATATAAATTATAAATTATTTCATGTTAAATATGAAAATCATTTTTAGTACTGACACAATGATTGTATAGAATTGAAAAAGTCAAAATTGTCACCTTATAAATATTAATTGAGAGTTAACAAGTATTTTGATGGTTTTTTATTAAATATCATGCATAAAGGATTATTTATAATTATATTTTCTAATTTTTTACTTATATAATAAGAATCTTATCTAAATGTGTGTGCAATTCTTGCACAAGGCTAGAAAAGTCAAATTTAGAAAATAAATTAGTAATTTTGACATGGATATGAGTAAATATAAATAATTAATTAATATAAAGGATTATATTGAGCCTAATTATTTTTTTATAGTAATTTATTATTAATTTTTATATATGAAATAATTACATTATAGGCTTATGAAACACTGACATAGTGCTTGTTCAAGGAGAAGAAAAATTAATAAAATGATTTTAATTAAAATAATAAGAACCATTAAATCACCCAAAAAATGACTAAATCTTATTTTTTTGAGTATATATAGACCATTTTCATCCATGGGTAGAATTTATGACCTATTTTATCTACTTGGTTGACATTAATTCTCTTATAGTATTTTTTTAAGAAAGTCCAAACTTTGTACACTATTGTTTTTAATAATTATAACATTTTAATATATGGTTATCCAGAAGATATATTCAACCATAAATATTATTTTTAAATATAAAATATTTATCACTATTATGATAACTTATTTTTAACTTTTAGGTAATAAATGATAACCTTAAAGTCTTGCACAACGATGATGCAATAATTATTTAATTAATAAAAAAATCAATAAAATAATTTTGATTAAAATGATAAGAACCATTAAATTAAAAAAATAATTGGATAAAAAACTTTTTGAGTAAATTTTTTCCATAATCATTCATGTTTCATATTTATGACCATTTATTTCTATTATGAAGTTGTTATGGTCCATATAGTATTTTATTTAATCAAAATTCAAACATGTCATACCATTATTTTCAATAATTATAATATTTATAATATGGTTTTATCTTGAATATTTTTCGACTATAAATATTATTTAGAAATATAAAATATTTGTCTACATATTAGTATTTTATTTTTATTTTTTTAGTGATAAATAAATACCATAATGGCTTACAAAACACTAGTATAGTATTGATTTAATTAATAAAAAATAAAATAAATGTTTTCAAAAATATAATATGAAATATTTAATGTGTAAAACAATTTTTTATATCTATATGATATATTAGAGAAGTTTTAATTCATTATATTTTAATTCCTAATTTTTCTAAATTTATTTGAATTCAAATTAAATGAATAGTTTCAAATTTGACAATAATCTAACTTTATGGAATTGATATTTTATTAAATTTACTAAAAAAATAAAAAAAATTAAATAAGTACAAGGGGATTATATATGGTATAAAATTTTATAAAATATTCATTTATATTCCATTTTAAAACATTTGTCTCTAGAATAGTCTTATTATATTTTAATATTTTGAGACATTTAGAAAGTGCCTCTCACTTCAATTATAAAAGGGGACCCCTTACTTCACTTAATTTCACCACCTTGAGCCTTCTATATTGACCATAACCTGAAAATATCTCTTTAAAACTTACCTATCCACCTTATATATTTTTTGTTCTTCTCAAAATACCAACACTAGATCCCTTTAGAGGAGATCCAAAGGAGATGTTTCGAAGAAGAGGTAATCACTCTAACTGATCACTTTATTTTTCTACTATTGCTTAACTCATCTAAATATAAGATGTTTATCATAAAATAATAACTTTAGTATATAAAATACTATTAAATTTTATTATGATTATGAAAACACCATTATACACCCTCTTTTCCATCAAATAATAAGTGAAAGTATCACTTGTTCGTACGCATGACTTACCGTCTCCAAATAGCGATACAATTCATTTTTCATCACCGCATTTTATGTATGGGTATTATGAAAGGTTTAATGAATATATATGATATATATTTTATAATAATTATTTTTTTAATATGTATTATTATTTAACTTTCATTTATTCCCTAAATCGAAAAATGAAAACAACATCCATGCGTACATACGACCTACTGTCTCTATAAATGGTGTAATTTATTCTGATATTTCTATTCTATATAAACGATTATAAGTATATATATATAATTATTATATATTATTTTTTACCATGATTAAAAATCTTTAACTTATGAGACTAATATCAATGTATAAGTACCAAGACTGCCAAACTGAAACATGATTGAAAAACGAAACAGTTATCACCCAAAAGAGTGATTTTATTAACAAATTATTAATAAATAGGTGATAAGATGTTATAAATAAATTATACATGGTATTATATAATTAATTATATGGAGTAAATTTATAATAAATCCATATTTATTATACAGTATGTTTCAAAATAAATTAATAAAGGCAAGACTTTTGGTAAGGGTTTATTTCATAAACTCATCATTATTCAGGATTGTCTATATTTAAGTCATTATTATGGAATATTTATATTTCCTATCCATGTTTTATAAAAATGTTTTCAAACAGGTTTTTACTATTCTAAAAAAAATTGAATTCATTTTTACCAATGTTTTATTTGTACAAAATGGTTTGAAAATAATATGTTTGTGTTTTCTAAACAGGGATCTTTGTGATTTTTCCAACAAAAATATACGAAAGGAATATTTTTTTACTTGTAAAAAATGAGAATATTTTACCACTTTAATGATAAATTAATTTATTGAGGAATTATTTATATGTTTATAATTTTGTTTTCAAATAAAATGATTTCCTTTATAATTGTGTGTCTTTTTAAAAGAAATAATGATTTTAAAAATATAAAAGATATTTTTTGAAAGAATGATTTTAAGTGATATTTTTAAAACCATTTTCCTTGTAGGATAACTTTATTTTATATTAATTATGCTTTAATAGTGTTATGATTCAAGGATAATGTCATAATTATTTCTATGTTTGGTTTATGTTTATGATGTAATGATGTTTATGAAACCCATTTCTTTTCCACGGGTTATGAAATGTTGAATGATTTATGGTCCTATGGAACACATATGTATGGTTTTATTTATGTGATATGTGGTACCTATATCTCCCTAAAATTAATTGGTTAAATATTAATATTACATGAGATATAAATGGTAAACAAGTCAATATTCTTGATTCACTATTAAAAATAGGCGTGTCATTATCTATTCTAGGAAATATGTACACCCTAATCTATTATTGGTAATAAGTGTGTACTAATATACTATGTTTATGTTCTTGTTATTTAACCTTGAAATATGTTTTATATATATATATATGATGGTTACACACTTTTATGAAACAATATTATGATTCATTGTTTATTTATGATGATTTATCACTCTTATGGTCAATGATTTCTGAAATGATAATGTTTATATGATGAATAATATTTATAGTCTATGAAAGGTTAGGTATGAAATTTTTAAGTTATTTCCATTATAACATTACCTCATTATTATCTTATGATTTCATATGATTATGGATTGATATCTTCTATTTTTTCCCTTAATGAGCACCTGAGCTCACCCTTTATTATTTTTCCTTACTTTGGTGATGAAAAAAAGGTTTAGGTAGGGTATGACTAAGAGGAGTACTATTTGAGAATATATTTGTGGGAGATGTTGAAGATCTTTCATAAATTTAAAATATTGAATATATAATATCCAAATACTCTAAACCTTTTTAGTTCTGGAATGGATAGTATTGTTGTGTATTGAATATTTATCTAAATAGATGTAATATTTGTGTATGAAAATCATGGGTTGTTATAATATGAATAAAAGATATGGATTTTAAGATGGATACGAAGGGGGGGTATGACTTTAAAATACAAAATGGCAGGGATTAAGTGGTTAAAATTATAAACTAAAATGAATATTTCATCCATGATTTTTTTTAAAAATTACTTAAGACTATACTAAGTACCCATTACAAGGTCATCGAGTACCCGTTAATATATTTAAAAGTGTTGAAAAACTAAATATATACCAATGGGTACCCAATACCCAACTACTATATATATTTTACTAATCTTGCACCAAAACCCCATTCCCCATCCCCTCTACTTCACTCCATTTGTCTATAGTCCTTATTAAACTCAAATTTTTATTATTTTAGTAGATAATTAATAAAAAAACGCAAACTTGGAATGATATTGGTCACTAAAAACTCTCCACCACCAATATTTTCATCCCTAAGAAGAATCAATAAGCTTCCTAAGGAAATAATCTAAGCTAGCAAGCCTTGATCTCACCCTATATCTCCTAGGTTTCATTATGAAGTCTTCAATTCTTACATAATATTCATACAAAGGTAATGAACTTACCTTATATAACATTAAAACTCATTTAAATGTTATAGATATGTTTTTCCTTATAAGAACCATCAAATTTTAATGATATATTGTCAAACCAAATACCATGAGAAGGATCTAGCATATATTTATTAAATATAGAAATATGAAAGGAATTATGCATATAACTAAAATTAAGGGGTAGCGTTAGTATTGAGGTATTTTCTCTAATATTCTCCAGTATTTAAAAATTACTAAAAAAATTAGGAGTTAGTTTCCCTTAATTTTTCATCATCTGGTGACCCAATCGTACAGAAAAATAGAGAAAAAAATGACCACAAACCATAAATTCCAAATATGATCACCTATTATCAGTATAATACTTTTTCCTGATCTAAAAAGTAACCAATTTTTCATGTATTAATTTCATATTTTAATCAATCTCATGTACTATATTGGCCCAATCATTTATGATTCCACAATCTATATGAAGAACAATTGAGAATAATAAGGCACACCATAGAGTGATTAAAAAAATATCCATATGAATTGAAAAGGATATATATTATTACAAGAAAACTCTACAAGTGATTGATTATTATTCTATATCCAAAGAAGTGAATTATACAAGCTCATAGAATTTATTATAATGTATGAATAGAATACTAGGACTATCCATCAATATAAGGGTGATAAGTTGTACATATTTCGACCTGAGTACCAAGTTCCCACTACAACCCTTTCCAAATTCTTGAAGTGAACCTTACTTCATTTTCATAAATGATTCTTGAAGAAATTACCTCATGTTTCAAATTTTCCTATAAATATAATTTATATAGTAAATAAATATAAGGGGATTACTTTATGGGTAAAAAATAAATCTTCTCTCTCAAAAAATTATACAATCATTATTGAAAATATAGGATTTCCTAACTTGATTTATAATGGATGATGTAAACTCAATATAGATTATATGTATAATATCTCAGTCTTCATAACCATCTAATTAAATATCATACATTAGATACTTCTTTAACCATTCTTCCTTGGTATCCTACAAATTTTAAGGTTATGACTTCTCACTAAGGTAATCAATAAAAAAAATTTCTTTTATAGGAGCATACAATAGTTTGATATCAAAATATTTTAGATATTCACCTGATCAACACTATCTTGGGTTTAATTCCCACTATTAAAAGAAATTATTGAGACTTTTGTGGTCGATGTATACCATGAATCACTCACTAAATATATATTGTCTCCAATACAATAAGGAATTCACTGCTTCATCCAATTCTATGCCAAGGGTTCGATAATTATTTTCACATGGATAGAGTTATTTAGAAACACAAGAGATAACACAATAATATATAATTATTACATATTCTAGGACCACAAAAGAGGAAAAAAAATAAACCTCAAATCCTTTAATTTTCTGACGTATAATTAATTAGAGTATTGGTAAATCTCTTATTCAGTGTCCTAAAAACTTCTTCACATTATTCATATAAAAAATCATACACTTATTCTTTATGTTTTTCAATCTGGAAAATTTCATTTAAATGTCTATAATAAATTTTCATTAATATCCTACAAGTACTAGAAAATCATGATCTCAAATATATTCATGGGAAATTTCTAAGACACAACCACCACTACCATTTTAGGGTCTTTTAAAATTATTGATTTTGAGAAAACCTCCCAAAGGAGTTAAAGTTTCCAAATTTAAAAAGATCATTTGTAAAGTTTTTCATAAATATAATTATCTTGTAGTGTTTCTTAGACTATCTAGATATGTTTTCTTTATTCTTCCCAAGATCATTAGTTTATAGTAATTTCATCCACAAAGACCACCACAAAGAAGTATGATAATATATAATACACATTTTTGTTAAATCCATGAATATTTTTGTAAAATTATTTGATCTAAAAAACATAAAAAATATATTCAAAGTTTTTATTCCATCTTTAAATATCCATATTTGGAATGTCCTTTGTTCTTTCATGGAAATTATGAAAACAAAAACAAAATTTAATCTTTTAAAATCATTGGGATGTTTTAAATTTATCATATAGATAATTAATCTTGGTAATAGATAATGATTTATGATCATCACCTAATTTATTCTATTCTAGTCTAAACATAACCATAGACCCATGTCACCTTTCGTAGAAAAAAGTATAGGGTACCCTATGGGTAAGTACTTAGTTTAATAAAACATTTAATTTCAAGATCCTCTAGTTAAATTTTATATAATCTCATATTGGTTGGAGCTATATGATAAGGTGGAATAAAAGTCCGTTATATTATCGGCAATAACTCTATCAAGAACACCATATCTCATTTTAAAGTTAGACCATTAAAATATTTAGGAAAAACATTAAGAAATTGGTTAACCATTAGAGGCGAGCATTTGGTTTCTTAGTTTCAATTGCCCAAAGAACAAAACTATCCTTTTCATTAGTGATAGATAAAACATATTCCTAATTTTTCCATGCCCACCCTACATGAAATTTATACTCTCTGATAATCTTATACTAAATACCAACAAAATAGGATAAATAAACCACCCTTTAATAATATTCAATAAAAAATAAGAACTATATAAACCATTCTATAACCAAAATAACATCAAATATATTCATTTCATGGGTGAAAAAATCCAATAATTTCTTACATATAAACACCATTATAAATAAGTATGTATATTTATTATTATGTTTACCACAATTACCTAAATAAGTTTCGATACTCATCAACTTCAGATATAATTCTACTTTCAAAAACAAAATAAATATTAATGTATCATAAATAAAGTAATAAATATAATATTTATAAATAAACCATTATAAAATGTATATTATACAAAAATAGTACCTATTATTGTATAAGGTCCCTCACTTGCATGATTTTTTGTTTGTAAATATATAAAGGTGTTTCTTATATCATTAAGCTAAATTTGCCACCGAAATTCCTATATAGTAAAAGGAATTGGTGTCTACTAAGATAGAATATCTCATTTTCCAATTTTACTGGGTCCACCTATATGTGGAAAACTTCACTTTGATGACTATCCACCTAACTAAGAATGATATTCCTATATTTATTAAGGTTATTAATTTACACTCTTGGATAGACTCTTCTTATGAAATCTATAAACATCACCAAACTGAGATTATGGGAGGCACTACTTCACTTCAAAGTCATAGTTAATCTTGGTGTGTTATATGAATATATTATAGTATTATTATACTAAAGGTATATAAATATATGATAAAGATATATTCTTCTTCCCTATCACACATCAAAAGTTATAACTTAACTCTTCTCTTATTTATTTTTCTTACACCTTCAAGAAGATCTCTCACTTAATATTTGGCAAGGATATAATCCACTTTCTCAGGTACTTACCTTATATCCTATATGGGCTTGAAAACATTTCTTTACAACCTAAAATAATATATAAGTATTTAATAAGATCACATGTGCATGTAAGGGTTATTTCAAACCCATCTGAAAATTTCAGACTCTTGATTCCTCATCCCTAAACAAGAAAGGCATGAAATGAAGAAAATTAATGAATTTGGTAGAAAATTCCATAATTATATTAAAACCTTTTTCAATTTCTATAAATTCCCAATATTTTAATTGATAGGGATTTTATGTGTTGAATTTAAAGAAAAATAGATCAAGTAGGATCGTCTTGGTCAATTCTCTATATTTCTTTATATCAATCATGATATACCACCGTTAATGGGTAGCCTCTTTGAGTATAAATTTTTCCAAGAAAACCACATGTTTTTCATTAATTTTAATACACTAAAATATTTTATGGATATTATCAAACCATTCCCCAACATCATTTGGTGATACTTCAAGAGGAATGTTTGGGATATGATGAAACTATAAGTATCATATGACATAGGTAGTAGTAAGTTTATATAAATAATCTCTATCCCCAGTATCCTTCAGTATCTATAAAACCATTTTTAGGACTTGTGGATCAAGGTAATTTCTTGTGGGTGAGGTTTTTTCATTATCCCATTCATATATGGTTTTAGGTTGTTTCCATAGTGGCATATTTAATATTTAAGCAGAGAATCAAATTTTATCCTCTTTTCAAGGATGTTTATCTATATTTGATTAAGGATATATCCATAATAATTAGGATAAAAACCTACCACTATCTCTTAAATTTACATATGAAATTAAATTATATCTTAAATCATAATTCAAAAACTATTTAAAAATAACTTTTAGCATAATCATGAAATGTCTAGTTAATAAAAATAACATGTATTTATAAAAAAAAAATCTGTGAAATATTTATATTAATCAAATTTCCATTAATAAATATATAGTAAAACAAAATTTATTTATTATTAATTATTTAATTAATATAAATCATCAATTCATTTCTATAATTGACTTAAAACACACACACAAGAACATAATATATCATACAATCCAAAAAGTGCCTACCTATATGAACTTTTTCATGAAGCATGAGACTTGGAAGATTATATATGAAACAAAAATAAAACTAAAATAAAACCTACAATACCTTGGTAACTCAATCTCCCACTATAATATACAGGTATAACATATTTATGACATACTTATTGATTCCCAAAAGTCCCATCTCTTGGATAATACCAAACACAACTACCCCAAATAGACCATGATGCCATTTTTTAATGAACTAGTTCAAATCCAAAGGGTCTAACCTAAATCACCATAATAAGTCATTTTCACTTTCAAATCACCGACTACATGTGTAGACATAGTTGTATTTATTAGATAATATAGAAAGATTTTTTTTTCTATTTTTCACGTTAAATTTAATTGAATGAGAACTTTTCTAGAAAACCATCATGGACTATTCATATGATGGACATTCCAAAAACTACAAAATTACCCACCATGTTTACTGTTGAGTCAATAAGGTTTTCCTTATGACTTTTCCATTCCTTCTTGTTTTGAAAATCACAAACACCTTATCTTTAAGGAAAATCGCTTTTGTAAGGAAAATTGCTTTTATAAGGAAAAATGTTTTCTTAAGGAAAAACGCTTTTATAAGAAAAATTTATCCTTATCATATTTTCATTAATATTTTTCTTAAGTATGAAATTCGGATTCACTTTCTCGGAATCATTAAAACTGATAAAAAGCATTCTGTTTTAGGGTTCGGATTCTGGACAAGAACTATAAGGAAGTTTCACTCCGAATTCCGGTTATGAATTCTGACTAAGTTCTATTCCAGATTCAGGATACGAATTCTGAAGAAGAATTCCCATTACGAATTCTAATGAAGAATTCTCATTACGAATTCTCATTACGAATTCTGAAGAAGAATTCTCATTACGAATTCTAATGAAGAAATCCCATTTCGATTTCTCATTACGATTTCTGATGAAGAATTCCTATTCCGAATTCCTATTCCGAATTCTCATTCCGAATTCACTCATTAAACAGAATCTGGATATCATTGTTTTATACACTCTGAATTTGTTCACTCCGAACTTTCACTCCGAAATTTCTATTCCGAACCTTTATGTTAGGTTTTAAAACGATGTCGTACTTTCTGTTACACTTACTTTGTTATAAAACGATGTCGTCCATTTTGTTATAAACTAACCGTTGTCTAAGTGACACGTGTACAGGTCCCTCCGAACTTTAAGGGAAATATGACCGTTGGAGAAGGAGCCGACCTCACCTATAAATAGGAGCTCATTTGAAAAAGCTCACAACGGATGGATGAACATTTGAACTTTGTGCATACATGCTGTTGAAGTGATTTCTAGAGAGAGAGTCTCTTATTAACTCTCAAAGCTTCGTGCAACTCCGAATGTTGGTGATTACATTCGAGGGCTTCCGGGGATAGGAAGACAGAGGTGCCGACTACCTTAAAGATCGAGGGCTTTCTTGCTGAGAAAGACAGAGGTGCCGACTACTTTAAAGATCGAGGGCTTTCTTGCTGAGAAAGACAGAGGTGCCGACTACCTTAAAGATCGAGGGCTTTCTTGTCGAGAAAGACAGAGGTTGCCAACTACCTTGAAGTTGAGGGCTTGCGGGGATAGCAAGACAGAGACACCGATCTTCGTATCGAGGGCTTACCCTGGTGTGGGTAAGACAGACTTGCTTGAAAGTATAAATCAAGGGACCTTTATCCAAGGTTGTTGGATACCCTTCTCTTTGGGTTAAAAGACTATCATCTTGTTACTAGTAGTTCTTCTACTTGTACTTGTTTTATTCCGCTGCATTTTGTATCTTAAGGAAAGTATAATTTTCTTATACTTCCCTACTTACTTTGATTAGTTTAGATTCTATACGCTTTAAGGTAGAATCTCATATTGTAACTTTTGTTAAGTTTCAATTTCCGGAACCATATTTCCGGAACCTTCTTTTGGAATCTCTTTCCAAGTTTAGTTCGGTGTTAGAGGTGTTGTGAATCAACTTAGTTTAACTTTGTTAAACTTAGTTCTTTCCTTTTCTTAAGGAAACTCTAGTTATTCATAACTAACTTTAAAGGTTCCAAAGGAATTTTTAAAGTATACAATTCACCCCCCCTCTTGTATATTGAGCATCTCATATTATATTTCGATCCTACAATTGGTATCAGAGGTTGGAAACCTCTTACTCTATACCATTCTTACATTTGGTATCAGAGCCAAGGTTACTGAAATACTTGTACTCACGTTCAAGTTTTTCTTGCTCACTTTTCAATTCCGAACTTTTTCATTCCGGATTTTCCATTCCGAACTTTTCCTATTCCGAACTTTTTAATTCCGAATTTTTGTTATTAACAAGTTTGTCTCCAAGTTATTTTCAAGTATGGCAGGAATGAATGTTGGTTCGATAGACAATTTGAATCCTACAAGGCCACCAATCTTCGATGGTAATGATTATGAATACTGGAGAGATCGTATGAAGACGTTTGTTATCAATACTGGAGTAGATAACTTTGTCATGCTTACTGGTGATTACAAAATTCCTGACAAGGAAGTCAGAACCTTTACTAACCAGGAGAAGCAAGAATATCAACTCAACTACAAGGTACGCAACACTTTATTATGTTCAATGACCAGAAATATATATAGCCAAATTTCTTCTTGTGAAGCAGCTAATTGTATATGGAAGAAGTTAGAGGTTACTCATTTTGGGACTTCTAAAGTGATTGAGACTAGGAGAGCTATGCTTAGAGCTGAATATCATGGCTTTAATTTTCCTTATGGAGAACCTATCTGTAAAGTACAACAAAGATTTATGACAATCGTCAATAGTCTACAGTCTATGGGAGAGAAAGGTTTAGATGATGAAGCTCTTGTGGACAAGATAATTGACATTATGCCCAATGAGTGGGAATCCAAGAGAACAGCTATAGATGAGAACAGGAAGGTTACTCAAATAACTCTTGATGAATTATTTGGAACTCTTCTACAACATGAGACCAGAATGAAGAGAGATGCTGACAACATCAAGAAGAAGAATGGAAATGGTACTGTTGCTTTTACTACAACTTCGAATCAGATGAAAGCTAAGACTCCTGAGAGAGTAACCAGATCCAAATCGAAGAAAGTCATTTTCCAATCCGAATCTAGTGAAAGTGAAGTTTCAGAAAATGAATTAGCCAATCTTGCTCGAAGGATGAACAAGATAGCTGGACAAAGAAACTTTCAATCCAAGTATAAGAAGAAGGATAGGAAAGATAAGAAAGATGGAGAAGTTACTTGTTATGAATGTAAGAGAGCAGGACATATTAGACCAGATTGCCCTATGCTCAGAAAGAAAGAAAGAAAGGAAAGGCATTCAGACAGGAACAGGAAGAAATATTACAAAGCTAAAGCTAAGAAAGTTTTGAAAGCTAATGACACCTGGAGTGCCAGTGGTGGTGACTCTTCAGATGAATCTTCTGAATATGAATCTTCAGGACAGAAGAATCTTGGTCTTATAGCCAGATTACCTATTGATAATCATTGTCTTATGGCTAAGGTACGAAATGCTGAATCATTGACCAATGTTTCTTTAAATCCTAATGATAGTAAGTATTATAACTCTTCTGATGAAGAATCAACTTCTGATGAGGAAAATACTTTACCTACTTTTGAAGAAGTCTCTAGATTTGCTGAACTTCTTGAGATTGAGAATTCCAAACTCAACAAGAAACTTGATAAGGCAAATTCTAGGAATTCTATTCTTACAAAAGAGATATCAGATCTTTCTAAAGATCTTGATAAGAAAAATGCTGATTTTGAAAGTATTTCAAAAAATCTTGAGGAAGTAAGTTCTGAGAAGAATAAACTTTCTAAAGAGTTAGAAAAAGTAATTTCTAATAAAAATGTTTTCGAGCCTAAATCTAGTTCCAAAACTAATGATTTTGAAGATAAAAACTTGGTTGTAAAACTCAAGTCCGAAATTTTTTCCTTAAAGAAGTGCTTATCAAACTTTACCCATGGTAAGGAAAATTTTGATAAGATGTATTCTCAAATACGACCTTTAAGAAATAAATCCGGATTTGGTTATACCCATGCAAAACCTGTTTTCAGCAACAATTATTTTGTTCCTCAAAGTGCCCCATTTTGTACTAAGTGTCAATGTGGTGGTCACTGGGCAAGAAATTGTTCCTTAAACAAAACCCAATCCTTAGGTTTTCATAAAGCTTATTTTTCCAAGAAAATGTGGGTACCTAAGATTTTATTGTCTAGAAATCTCGGATCCAAGCAAGTTTGGATTCCGAAAGTCTAACTTTGTTCTTAATTTCAGGAAAATAAAGAAAGTTCCAGCAACAATGTTTGGTACATGGATAGTGGATGTTCCCGGCACATGACTGGTAACAAAAGCTTCTTTGAAAAAATTATCAAGACGAAAGGAGGAAAGGTAACTTTCGGAGACAATGCTAAGGGAGAGATTGTTGGTATTGGTAATATTGTTCTTTTAGGTAAAACTTTGATTTCAAATGTTCTTTTTGTTAAAGGTCTTAAGCACAACCTCATTAGCATAAGTCAGTTATGTGATGAAGGTTACCTTGTGAATTTTAGGAATGATAAATGCTTAGTTCACAATTCCAAGGAAGAATTTATTCTCTCAGCCAACAGGCAAGAGAATGTTTACACCTTAAACTTAGAAGTCCTAAGAAGCCAAGATTTACCTTGCCTAAGTGCAATGGAAGATCATTCTTGGTTATGGCATAGAAGACTAGGACACTGTAATCTTAGAAACCTATGTAAACTCTCTAAGAAGAAACTAGTTAAGGATCTACCGGAGCTTAGATTTGATTCTTCTAAAGTTTGTGATCCTTGTCAATATGGCAAGCAACATAAATCTAGTTTTAAGTCAATCGGTGAAGTCTCAACAACCGATGCATTACAGTTGGTGCACATGGATCTTTTTGGTCCTACACAAACTAGAAGCATTGGAGGCAAATACTATGTGTTTGTTCTAGTTGATGATTACACTAGATTTACTTGGGTCTATTTTCTAGCAAGGAAATCTGAAGCTTTTTCTTATTTCAAAAGTTTTAGAGCTCAAGTTAAAAATGAGAAAAACCTTCCATTGAAAACTATTCATAGTGATCATGGAGGAGAATTTCAAAATTCTGATTTTGAAACTTTTTGTAGTAAGAAAGGTATTACTCACAACTTTTCAGCACCTAGAACTCCTCAACAGAATGGTGTAGTTGAAAGAAGAAATCGAATTCTTCAAGAAATAACTAGAACCATGTTGAGTGAATATTCTATTGCTAGACATTTCTGGGCTGAAGCTGTAAGTACTGCTTGTTATACTATAAATCGAGTTTTGATTAGACCTTTTCTTAATAAAACTCCTTATGAGTTATGGAATGGTAGAAAACCAAGGCTTTCCTACTTCAAGGTTTTTGGTTGCAAAGTATTCATTTTGAATACTAAAGATAACTTACATAAATTCGCACCAAAATCAGACGAAGGAATTTTCTTAGGATATTCCACAACCTCTAAGGCTTATAGAGTTTTTAATAAAAATACTTGTACTGTTGAGGAAACAGTACATGTGAAATTTGATGAGTCAGATCCTTTTGTTTTTAAAACTTCCCAACTTACATCTTCGGATGTGTTTTCAAAAACTGATTGTCAACCTTTGTTAGAAGAACCTTCTGATAAGGAAATTGTTCTAGAAGATACTTCTGAAACATTTACCCCAGAAGACTTTCTACCTTATGTTGATGAACAGGTTTTACAAAACCCAAATCAGATGTTTCTTAAGAATCATCCCAGTGATAGTATCATTGGTGATGTAAATCAACCTGTAAGGACTAGAAGTTCCTTAAGAAATGAAGTAGAACATCTAGCATTTCTTTCCCAACTAGAACCTAAAAGCACTGATGAAGCTTTAGGTGATGATGATTGGATCAAAGCAATGCAAGATGAGCTAAATGAATTCGAAAGGAATAAAGTCTGGACCTTGGTTGAAAGACCTAAGGAAACTTCTGTTATTGGAGTAAAATGGGTCTTCAGAAACAAATGTGATGAAAATGGAGTCATTGTTAGAAATAAAGCTAGACTTGTTGCTAAAGGCTATAATCAGCAAGAAGGAATATACTATGAAGAAACCTATGCTCCAGTAGCTAGACTTGAATCTATTCGTATTCTACTTGCCTTTGCAGCATTCTTTAATTTCAAACTATTTCAAATGGATGTGAAATGTGCTTTTCTTAACGGTTATGTTCAAAAGGAAGTTTTTGTTGAACAACCTCCTGGATTTGAAGATACAAAACATCCTGATCATGTTTTTAGACTTACCAAAGCTTTGTATGGCCTTAAACAAGCCCCAAGAGCATGGTATGATAGACTCACTGGATTTTTACTTCAAAATAACTATGTTAAGGGAAATGCAGATCCAACCCTTTTTATAAAGAAAGATAAGAAAAATGTTTTGATTGTTCAAATTTATGTTGATGACATTATATTTGGTTCAACTCAGCAATCTTTGACTGATTCTTTTGCTAGTCTAATGAAATCTGAGTTTGAAATGAGTATGATGGGTGAGTTAACATTTTTCCTTGGTTTTCAAATTTCTCAAAAACCAGAAGGAACCTACATATCTCAACATAAGTATATTAAAGATCTTCTTAAAAAGTATGGTTATGACAACACGAAGAGTATAAGTACTCCTATTGGTACCTCAAACTCTTTAGATCTTGATGAAGCTGGGAAATCAGTAGATCAAACATCTTTTAGAGGTATGATTGGAAGTCTACTTTACTTAACTGCTAGTCGACCAGACTTAATGTTTTCAGTATGCTTATGTGCAAGATATCAATCCAATCCTAAGGAATCTCACTTAAAGGCAGTTAAAAGAATTTTTCGCTACCTTAAGGGAACCATGGATCTAGGATTATTTTATACTTCTGGAAATGATTTTGTTCTAAAAAGCTTTTCTGATGCTGACTTTGGTGGTTGTAGAATGGATAGAAAAAGTACATCCGGAACTTGTCATTTCTTAGGAGATTCATTAGTTTCTTGGTCATGCAAGAAGCAACATTCTGTTGCACTCTCCACTGCTGAAGCTGAATATGTAGCAGCTGGAAGTTGTTGTGCACAAGTGTTGTGGATGCAACACACACTCACAGACTATGGCTTGAGTTTTACTAAAACTCAAATTTTGTGTGATAACACAAGTGCCATTGCTCTAAGTAAAAACCTTGCACATCACTCCCGTGCAAAACACATAGATATTAGGCATCACTTTCTTAGGGATCACACACTTAAAGGAGATATTATTCTTCAGTTTATCGGAACGCAAGATCAACTTGCTGATATTTTCACAAAATCTTTACCTTCTGATAGATTTGAATATATTAAACAGAAGTTAGGAATGATAACCGTAAGGTAATCTTCCTTAATTAACTTTCTGTTGGAAAAATCTCCTCACAGTAATAAACTCCTTTTCATAGGGGGAGTACATTTGTTTGTTTATTTAACAAAGTTTTTCAAAATTTGTTTTCAAATTTTTTCGGAACGAAACTTTCCGGAATGGAACTTCCGGAACTACAATTTTCCAGAATGGATATTTCCATACAAAATACTTCTGGAATAAAAGTATTCGTATTGAAAATTTCCGGAATGGAAAATTTTCGTACTGGTATTTTCATAATGGAAAAACTTTCGTATTGAATCTTCCATATCAAGTTTTTCGTATCAAGTTTTTCGTATTGAGTTTTTTTCGTAGTCGTCTTTACATTACCCATTACGAATAACTTTCCTAAGCTAATCCGAAAGGTATGACTTCCTTACTGAAGTTTTCGTAATCATATTTTACTTGCTGGCATTTTCTTATAGCTTGTTTTCGGTTTTTTTTAATTTCTTGAATTCTGTTTTAATAAAACCTCAAAAAGATCGGATTCAACCTCTCAACCGTCAGATCTGATCTCAGATCATTCTAAACCGTTAGATCAACCGAGGAAGTTGAACCGTCATTCCAAAGCCTATATAAAGGGGACCCTATTTTCTCGTCCCACATCGATCTCAAGCTCTTGCGTGCTGAAGCTCTGTCTCTCTGATTTAAGGCTGTTCCGAACTACAGTTTTCCAGTTCCGAACTTCAGTCTTCTCAGTTCCGAACTTCTCAGAGACTTCTAATCCGAATGTCTGCAGAGTTAGCTTCTCAAGAGATGTCTTCAACAAAGCCCATTTCACAGTGGTTAGTCTACAGAGAGCGGTTAGTGCATCCGAATTTCTTCAGCAACTATGATTCTATTATATCAAAGAATATCAAGCTCAATGGCTGGGAAGATGTTGCGATATCAAAAACTGGCAACCAAGATGAAGTTTACCCAGACTTGCTTGTTGAGTTTTATGAGTCGGTTGCTTTCTTCGTGGAAGACAATAGAGAAAAATTTTCCTTCAAATCGTATGGCAAGACTTATAAGCTATCTTACACCAAGGCTGCAAGCTTGGTAGGGTTGAATTATGAAGGGGAAGCTGAGTTTATCTCGCATGTTCTACCAGACTCCTTGGGTAGTTTCAACAAGGAGAAAGCCTTAGAAATTCTCGGACTGGATGATGATAAGGCTTCGAAAATTGCAACCCTATCTACAAACTTCCGGATTCTGGAGTTATGGGTGCAAGGGCTTATTGTACCGAGAAAAGGAGACAAGGACAGCTTGAAGAAGAGCGAGATATACATCTTAGATTTCTTGATAAATCAAAGGAAGTTCAACCTGATGAAGCATATCCTTCTTAATCTTGAGAATTTAAAGAAAGGGAATCTGAGAGCTCAGATAGTAATGTACCCGGCAATATTGTCAAAGCTGATAGTTCGGTGCCTTGAGTCCTTCAAGGTTGCTTGCAGTTCTAAACCGAAAGTTTGCAAGATCATGTTGCTCAGTGATGCAACTCTTAAAAGGATGAATATAGCTTTTGACAAGAAGTCTGGCATGTTTATTGATCTTCCTCCTCAAGAAGAAGTGACTCCGAAAGTGGCTGATCCGGAATCGCCTAAGCCGGTAAGGAAGAGGAAGCTGAAAGAAGTGGTAGGTGAAGCTGAAGAACCTAAGTCTAAGGAAGTCCATTCCGCACCTCCTAAGCCTAAGAAGAAGAAGACATATACTGATGAGGTTGCAGCGAAGTGGAGAGCTGACAAGGAAAAGAGGAAGGAAGGAGATCCACAGTTCGGATTGGATCCCGCAGAGGCTAAGGCTCTGAAAGAAAAGGCTGCTGATGAGCTCGAGAAGCAAGCTAAGGAAAAGAAGCTGAAGAAGAAGTTGTCAGAAGCTGAGGCTGTGCAAGCCTTGTTGAAGTTTAATGAAATGGTGTCAGCAACCATTCCCGTTCCGAGAACTTTTTCTTTGGACTCTCTACCTGAGACTCCAGGAAGAAATCTCGATGATCCGAAAGAGGCTGCTGCTAAGAATGCTGAGGAAGTAGAGCTAGTGGAAGAAGTGGAAGAAGCTGCTGAAGGAAGTGGTGAGACAGGAGATGTGCTCAAACAAGTAGATGAATACAAGGGAACTCCTTCGGAACACCTGTCGCTCCGAACTTCTGAAGCCGAATCTTCAAAACTAGTTACTCCAGTAATAGAAGGAAAGGAAGGAGAGGAAGAAGTTTCTTATCATGGAGAAGAAGAACATCTTTCACTTGATGCTGCTCAGAAAGAAAATATAGAAGTTGTTGATGAGGAAGATTTGGTTGTTCAAGTTTCTGACAGTGAGAAGAAATCTCCGGAACAGGTTTCTATTCCGAAAAAAGATAAGGGGAAACAAGTTATTGCTGATACCCCGAGTTCAGAAAAGAGTATGAGGAAGGAAGCTGGTAGTTCTTCAAAGAGGAAGTTGGAGCTTATTGAAGAAGAAAATTCTCCTAGCAAGATGTCAGATTCGGAATCATCTTCGTTGGGGCGCGATTTTGTTGTTCAATCCTTGAAGAAGTTGGTGGGAACCATTCCGACTTTCTCCAGTATTGATTCTCGGTGCCAGATGCTCCAACATACGCTGAATCAGAAAACCGATTCCGTATCCATGGTAATGGATAAGTGTGTTGAGATAGAAGCCCAGTTCAAAAATTTCTTCATTGGTTACGAAGCCCATAAAAGATCTTGCAAAAGGATGACTAGCTGGTCGAAGAAGAATGTGGAAGAGATGAGGTTGCTGGATGAGTTTCAGGAGAATGTTAAGGATGCTTTTCAAACCGAGGATAAGAAGTTTCATGAGATGACTGCATCATTCGATGAGAAATTGGCAGAGGAAAAGAACATTCGGAGTCAGGAAGTAAGAGATCTGAATGGAAAGCTCAACTCTGTTAATCAAAGTTGGAAATTTGAAAGGGATCATCGGATCAATTTTCTAGAAAGGATAAAGTCTCAGGAAGAGAAAATGGAAGCTCAGGAAGAAAAGTTGAAGGCTCAGGAAGAAATCATTCAAGCTCAGTCAGCAAGAATAGTTGCCTTAGAAAAGCAAGCAGAGGAAGATCATAAGGACCTCAAAAAGATCAAGACTATTCTCAAGGGGCTTATGTCAAAGGAGAAAGATCCGAAATAATCAATCCGATCTTTTTGTTGTAATCTGTTTTTGTTGCTGACATTTCAAATTTAATGAGAATCGTGCTTGTTGTTCTGTTTTGTTGTTGTTACTAATCTTTCAGGTACTTTGTTATTTTTTTTCCATTCCCTCGAAATTCTTTTTGAAAATCACAAAGGGGGAGAAGGAAAAGATCCTTAAGAAAAAGAGGAAATCTAATAAGTGCTTATCAAAGGGGGAGAAAGAAAAATACCCAATGAGATAGAACTCTAATAAGAGTTTGTTTAAGGGGGAGTTTTTATCTTAAAGAAATATCACTCCGGAAATATGAATACGATCCTTAGAGATTCAAAGCCTAAGGGGGAGTTAGTCGTATTCATCTATATTCTTAAACCAAGGGAGATAAGCTTTATTGTGTTTCTTTCTTCCTAGAAATAGCTTTTTCGTAAGGATGTTTGTGCTTTCCAAAAAGGGGGAGATTGTTGAGTCAATAAGGTTTTCCTTATGACTTTTCCATTCCTTCTTGTTTTGAAAATCACAAACACCTTATCTTTAAGGAAAATCGCTTTTGTAAGGAAAATTGCTTTTATAAGGAAAAATGTTTTCTTAAGGAAAAACGCTTTTATAAGAAAAATTTATCCTTATCATATTTTCATTAATATTTTTCTTAAGTATGAAATTCGGATTCACTTTCTCGGAATCATTAAAACTGATAAAAAGCATTCTGTTTTAGGGTTCGGATTCTGGACAAGAACTATAAGGAAGTTTCACTCCGAATTCCGGTTATGAATTCTGACTAAGTTCTATTCCAGATTCAGGATACGAATTCTGAAGAAGAATTCCCATTACGAATTCTAATGAAGAATTCTCATTACGAATTCTCATTACGAATTCTGAAGAAGAATTCTCATTACGAATTCTAATGAAGAAATCCCATTTCGATTTCTCATTACGATTTCTGATGAAGAATTCCTATTCCGAATTCCTATTCCGAATTCTCATTCCGAATTCACTCATTAAACAGAATCTGGATATCATTGTTTTATACACTCTGAATTTGTTCACTCCGAACTTTCACTCCGAAATTTCTATTCCGAACCTTTATGTTAGGTTTTAAAACGATGTCGTACTTTCTGTTACACTTACTTTGTTATAAAACGATGTCGTCCATTTTGTTATAAACTAACCGTTGTCTAAGTGACACGTGTACAGGTCCCTCCGAACTTTAAGGGAAATATGACCGTTGGAGAAGGAGCCGACCTCACCTATAAATAGGAGCTCATTTGAAAAAGCTCACAACGGATGGATGAACATTTGAACTTTGTGCATACATGCTGTTGAAGTGATTTCTAGAGAGAGAGTCTCTTATTAACTCTCAAAGCTTCGTGCAACTCCGAATGTTGGTGATTACATTCGAGGGCTTCCGGGGATAGGAAGACAGAGGTGCCGACTACCTTAAAGATCGAGGGCTTTCTTGCTGAGAAAGACAGAGGTGCCGACTACTTTAAAGATCGAGGGCTTTCTTGCTGAGAAAGACAGAGGTGCCGACTACCTTAAAGATCGAGGGCTTTCTTGTCGAGAAAGACAGAGGTTGCCAACTACCTTGAAGTTGAGGGCTTGCGGGGATAGCAAGACAGAGACACTGATCTTCGTATCGAGGGCTTACCCTGGTGTGGGTAAGACAGACTTGCTTGAAAGTATAAATCAAGGGACCTTTATCCAAGGTTGTTGGATACCCTTCTCTTTGGGTTAAAAGACTATCATCTTGTTACTAGTAGTTCTTCTACTTGTACTTGTTTTATTCCGCTGCATTTTGTATCTTAAGGAAAGTATAATTTTCTTATACTTCCCTACTTACTTTGATTAGTTTAGATTCTATACGCTTTAAGGTAGAATCTCATATTGTAACTTTTGTTAAGTTTCAATTTCCGGAACCATATTTCCGGAACCTTCTTTTGGAATCTCTTTCCAAGTTTAGTTCGGTGTTAGAGGTGTTGTGAATCAACTTAGTTTAACTTTGTTAAACTTAGTTCTTTCCTTTTCTTAAGGAAACTCTAGTTATTCATAACTAACTTTAAAGGTTCCAAAGGAATTTTTAAAGTATACAATTCACCCCCCCTCTTGTATATTGAGCATCTCATATTATATTTCGATCCTACATTTACCTATTACACTTTTATAATGATATATAAGAAAAACATTATGTCTAAATACAGAAAACTATAAACATTCTAAACATACATATAATCCTACAAAAAAACATAACTGTAATAAATCCAATGTATTTAAAAAATCCTATGTGAAAAATAACTAACACTATAAATTATTAAAGGTATTACTTAAGAATGATATATCCAAAAAATAAACCCAAAAATCACCCAAGATATCCCCATTAGAACCATCCACCAAAATCTCTAAAATATTCATCAAAAATTTTATCACTAAGTTCTAATAACTCTTATGTGTTGATTTTTTCTTCTTACCTAGATCATGGGAAATGTGATCTATACACATCCCAAGGGGACCTATTCTGGGTATGAGTACATCATACACAATAGGTGGTCACCACCCAATACCAACCTATCTATTATAAGATCAAGTATATATAGTAAGATTGAAAAGTATACAAAAAATACATAACATAATCAATTTCATTACTAAAATGAAATAACTTAAATTAACTTAGGTATTGTTTTCAAGGTGAAAAAAAACAACCATGGAACCCAACTACACATTCTTCGAGCCATTAATGAAATTTATATTTGTGTAATATATAGATTGATGTATACCTATGAGTGACTAATCATGCACAAGAATCCCATATATATAGTGATAGGGGAACCATGTTTCATAAAAAATAGTTAGTTAACCTCATTTCCTATCCCATGGTAAAAGGAAAAATATAGACCATAGTCAGATAGCATTAGTGTCTATCCCATTTTAAGATTTGGTACACTATTACCAATCCAATTATTTTATATATCTATATATAATTGGTTTATAAATATACATATAAAACTAGTATTTACATTATAACCCATTGTCCCATCATCAAGGGCTTAAAAAACCTATAAAATAATTTATAACCATATCAATATGTTCTTCTCCATTTTAAAAGTAATTATATATAAATATATTATAGTTTTAATAAAATAATTTCATAAACACCATCAACCATGATTTGAGGCACCAATAGGATCCATATGTCATAATATTTACAATATATAAACCTTTTAAATAATTTAGGTAAACTTGTATATAACCAATATATTAGAAACCTACTTTAAGTAATTTATATTCATATACCAAATATGGTAAAACTAAAAATAAAAAAAAAATATAACTAGTGGAATAATAACAACTGAATATACTAGTAGCATAGAAAATATAACATGAACAACATGCAGGAGAGGTGGGATCGCCTACCAAAAATTAATATGAACCCAATCTCTAATATAAAAGGAATAAAATAAAACAATACAACCAAGGATTTTGAGAAACCAAATTATAATGGTTTTTGGACTTGTCTCACTACCTAGGGAGGATAGAAAATGTGATTAGGAAGAGATGGATTTATCTCATGATCACTAAATATGAGTTCATATTACCACTTAGTGGATAAAGATCAAAGAAGAAAATAAATTTCAAAAATATTGAAAAATAATATTTAGTTTTTTATTTATGAGTAATAAATAGTTGAAAAAACTATAAGAGAGTGGATGCCATATATTATATTTTCCATAGAATAACCCATTTAGTAGTTTTGGTGACAAAATTAGAAAATATTCCAGTGAGGATAACTTAGAGAAGACAAATAGTATTTGAGGAAATGTATTTAAGGAGAGATATGTGAGGAGTATATCCTTAAAATCCTAAAGTAATGGTTTCAAGGGTTAAATTTTTAAACTAAAATGACCATGTTACTCTCAATTTAAAAAAAACTCAATAATATACCAGGTAATTGGATTAAGTTCATTTGGTACCCATTAATAATTCCATAAGTGTCAAAACCCACACTAGACACCATTGGTCACCTGGTACACCTCTAACAAATACCCAATGTTACTCTTAAAACCAACACTCATTTCCATTATCCCTACTTCCCTCCATTTGTATCAAATACTTCTTAAACTCATAATTTTATCATTTTAATAGAAAATGAATTAAAATTTAAAGAATAAACACTATATAAAAATAATGTGGTTCATTACAGTCATATAGTTTAAATTAACATGCATGTTTAAATAGAATTGGATTTATTACTCCAATTTAAATAAATACTAACAATATCAATGAAATATTAATTTATTAAAACCATCCTTTATTCAAGTCAAAAAAAATCATTGTCTAAGTTACTCACTAACCATAATTGGGGTTCCCTTCATTTATTTGGGAAATTTAATAAGAAGTGTTGGGTTAAAATAACTAAAATTTATAACAAAGAAGTTGTCATGTCTTTCATGGAGAAGATTTAGAGGTAGGTTTTGAGAAAATCCAAGGTTATTGTTTGAAAGATTTGGGAATCTTCTCAACTGATAAAGGAAATATGAATTAATGTATCCAAAGTGTATAAATTATACCTTAAACTATCTAAGTACTGGTTTAATAATATCTATTGGTTTAAGGATCCATACCCACTAAAATATTTGATCAAGTTGAGATCCCAATCCAATGGTCAATGACTATTAGGATTTTTGGAAAATAATGAGGGTATTAAATGATTAATTAAATTATAATAGTAAACTAAATAGTAATCAAGATAAAAGTAATAATATGTTATAATTTATTTATTTTTTGTTAAATTGAAAGGAAAAGTACAAATTCACTATTGCGGTTAGTGATCTTGGAAAAAGAAAATTTTATATTTGAAAACGATTTATATTAGTGGTACAGGAAATAGAACATTGTAATATTCTAATAACTAAAATTTTATATTCTAGTTTCCCCTTCTCCTATTGAGACTCCTTAAATATAATACAGGAAAGAAAATTATGCCTAAAGATTATGGATGATGGATTAAATGTACAATTCATCATGTTATTATCGATATATAGTGTGTTGTAGAAAATATATGGAAAAATATATATACACATGATGTTGTATCATCTAATAGTTTTATCCCAATATATTTAAAGGAAAGAAATACATGAGTTCTACATTGTAAATTTCATGTGTAGGTTTATAAAGGAACACAGTATGGTATTCATTTACCCTAGATGATTGGACACATTGAGAGATTGAAATTCTAAGGATTGAGTTAGAAAATAAACTATCCAATGATATTATATTACCATAATTACCACATATCTTCTCATTTTTCATCATTAATTATAATATGAAACATATGAAGAATTATCCCATGGGACTTCTTTCTTTGATTTATGAGAAAGATAAGGTTATGAATAAAGTTAATCCATTAGTCCTTAAACTGAAAAAGATAAGAATGAGAAAGGATATGATTCCAATGTAAAAGAAAATTCAATGTTACTTTTATGTTTTCCATCAAAAAAAAATAAAGATAATAAGTGAAAATAATGAATAGGAATCTAGTTGATTCGAATGTGGGATGAAAGGCTACTTGAAGAATAATTTCAATGTTACAAAGTAGAGGAAAAGGGATGCCTAAATTTTAGTTGTTTTTATCATTGAATGGGATATTTATGTTTCAAAAAATTTTGTATTGGATACAAAATTTGGGTCACAAACATATATTCAAATTTAATAACCTATTAGATTCATGAAAATTTCATAGGGTGAGGTGGATTTCTGAGAAGCTAAAACAACAAGACTTTCAATGTTAGAAATCAAAGAATACTATATTACATTACTTAGTGTATTATTTTTTATATAAAAAAATTATTAATATGTACTAAGTGTTACCAAATATACAATCCTAGTGTCAAATATATACATGAAGGTATTTTATTTAATTATTGTAAAAATATGTTTATTTTTTTGTGAATAATTTTTTTACATTATAACACATTTAAATAACGGTTTATATATACTAGAACTAGAAGATATACTATTAATATTTAATGAAAAATATTTTGTGCATTAATCATATCTCACTCATTTGTATTATTTTAGGCTTATGTAAATTTAGAAATAATTATTAAATTATAAGAATAAGGGTATTTGGACTCTTATTCTAAATCAATTGGACATATATCACCCTTGTTTACATTATAAAATTACCAGGTTGTCTTTTTTGTTGTAATGGTGAAAGATCTTTGTCACTTACATAATGGATCAACACTAATGTATGTTAAAAATTTATAATAGAATAAGGGATGGATTCTCATAATTTATTATTTCTACATAATGAGGTATAATTTTTATTCTTTTATATTATTTAAAGAATTTCAGAATAAACTAAAGAATAAACATGGTAAGAATATAAATAATCTTTAATCAAAATGAGGCAAAGAATGTATTAACCAAGTATTTTTTTATCACTTAAAGGAATGTGTAATTTTTTCACAACTCAATTATCCAAATACACCTAAATGGAAATATGTTAGTAAAAAGTGGAATCACACATTTCTAGAGATGGTATGATTGATTATAAGTCATTAAAATATTCCATTATTCTTAACTTAAAACAATGACATATACACATAATTGTTTTCTAAATAAAGTGGAATCAAGGATTCTATATGAGTTATAGTGTTGAAAGAAACATGGTCGATCATATTTATATGTATGGGTATGTAATGATTTTTTCAAGACTATTCCCAATGATAAACCCACACCACGAGCCATAATGTGCATCTATATGGTATATCCTAAAACATATGATATTAACTACACAAATCTTCGTATAGAAATGTAATATGGGAAATAAACACTATATTTCAGGATAATTAGAACATTTTTATAGAAATAATTGGTTCAAGGTATAATTTAAAAAAATTAAAGATTAATATATATAGGTGTTGGAATAGAATAAAAAAATCTATAAGAACTATTTAAAGAAGTTATTGAGATAATAGTATTATGTAGATAAACTAGAAAGGTTATAAAACTTGTCAAATTGGTTTTTCTTGTCACAAAATAAAATGGAACATCATTCTTTAAGGATAATAAACACCTTGTGACAATATATGTAAAATAATATTCTAAATATAAATAATCCATAGATTTCATGTATTAAAAATATGTTTGGGATTCAATTGATTCTCCAGCTGAATTAAACCCCATTTTATTAAAATGGGTATTTGAAAATAAATTGGTCTTGAGTAGTATAGAAAATAACTATATAGAATAACTAGCTTCTAATGATTTTATACAATGTAAAGGCTTTGACTATGAATAATCATTCTGACCAATTTCAAAGATAAAATCCATTATTATTATACTTTTCCTAGAAACATTCACATATGAGATTTAGAATATGGATATCAAAACAACCATCCTAAATTTGAAACTAGTTTAAGATGTCAATATTAAAAATCTAAAGGTATTTTTGATAGAAAATAATAACAATAAGGTATGTAGTCTATAAAATATATTTATGAATTGAATTAGGAATCTAGATCCTAAAATTTTTATTTTGAGGAAGTTATAGGGAAATTTGGTATTATTAAAAATGGGAGTGATCCATGTATCTATAAGATGTTTATAGGGAGATATATATTTTTCATAGTGATAAATTTTGATGACATATTACTAATGGGAATCAAGATTTAGGTATTATTATTATCTAAGACATGTTTAAATGAGTATTTCTCCATAAAATTCATAATTGAAGTAAACAAAAATTTAGGGGTTGAGATATATTGATATAGATATAAAATTATTCTTGGAACAGGTCAAAGTATATATATGTATAAGGTTAAGGTAAAAGATATAATAATATAAGAGAAGATTATTTTTATATCACATTGAATAAATCTCTACAAGAAAATATTTCTACATACAAAATAATAAAAGAAAAAATTTTATAAGAAAAAATTATTGGATTTATCATAGATTCCATATCATTTAATAGAATTTATTTTTCCTACACCTTGATAATGGTATGATGATATCAAGATAATCAAAAATAGCTACATTGGGTGGTAGAAAAAAACTAGCCTGATGTGCAATAGACATATAAAGTATAAAGGACATGATGAGTTACTAATGCAGGGATACACTAATGCTAGATTATAGATATAAAATTATTATCTAAGGTCCAATTCAAACTATGTTTTCTACCATGATGTTGGCGTAATGAGTAGAAAAATCCCAAAGAAGTTCATGGTTACTACTTTAATTTCAAAGTATGAGTATACTGGAGTTTCTGATGTAATTAAATGAATACTATGGATATATTTTTTTTTTCTTAGATCTTGGTATTATATATATTAGTATACATCCCATCATAATATTTTATTATAATATTATAGTTTTCATACATTACAAGGAGCATAGGTTACACAAGATGATAAATAATACATTTTGGAAATTCCATCTCTTTAGAGATTTTACTCAAAGTAGTCAAGTCACTATTATAAAAGTAGCCAAAAAGGAAAATAAAAGACCCAATGAATAAATATATATCTAATATTTATTATAAGTCCCATTATAGAGATAATGGGTTGATAATTTTTAATATTTGTTCTAGGTTATATGGGAGTTTCTTAGAGTGGGTGTACTAGACCCAACTTGAGCTTTAAATTTTTTATTACTATATCATTTATACAGTTTGATATATATATATATATATATGTTTTATTTTTAACATTTAGTGTCTTTATTTCTATATATACTATACCATAATTTATTTTTATAACTTTTTATATCAAAAGGATATAATACTTTTGTGTTACAATGAAAATTAAGAGATACCATGATAATAATCTTAAATAAATGTCATATGGCATTGATAGATCAATATGATAGGACATATATGATTTATGGTATCAATTTTTAGGGTATTATAATCCTTGAAACTTTTTGTCAAAAAGTTTATTCTTTATAATCTATAAGTATAAGAGATCATGAGGATTTCCCTGATAACTGGAATACCACATCTATAATATATAACTCTTATTCATATATATATAGGCATTTGTAAGGTTATCTTTAATTTATATAATTATCAATGTGTTTCATGAATCATCAACATTTTTATGTGGTAAAAACTATAAAAAATTATATTTTTTGAAATTTAGACTACATTAGATGTGTCATAAATCGAATGAAACTGGTTTAATAAAAAATATTTAATTTTTACCTTCAATGTATTGAAAGAAGATATCTTAGGCCACTTGACTTAGATGATAATTATCATATTAAGTCTAATCCCATAGTAGTTACTAGAAAGTAAATATAATAAATTTAATGAATTATATATCAAGAATTCAAGGATGATTACAAAAATTATGTGTCCCATTTGATGATATTTCAATTGAAAAAGAGAACATATTACATTTTTTATAAAATCATTAGCTCTTATTCTATTAGTTGGAATCATTTATATTAAGATTTATCCCTAGTGGGACACATACAAAGTGAAAATAATTTTCCCCGGATTTATTTGTATCAATGTTAAGGATAAATTTGGATCCATATCTGATGGCTAGTGTTTATCAAAATATGAATTACCAAAATTAAAATAAATAATTAAATTAAATTATAAACTATTTGGGTTGAGAAAAAATGAATTAAATTTATATATCAAGGTTATTAAAAGTTATTTTAGTTCAAATATGTGAATATGAGAAGTTGTTTTTCTAATGAACACTACAAGTTTAATGTTTATTAAACACAAATAGAAGTATACAAACTAGGTTAAAGGATTGTATTTCATTGCATGAAATTTTTAGGTGTTAAAAATACGTGAATAAATGTTTGGGAACTTAATATATATTAAATATTTTATAATTGTAGTTTTATATTTTTTTAGTTATAATGATTAAAGGACTATATTTTAATTATGAATATTATAACCTATTGATAAAATAATATTTTAGAACCAAAATTCATAACATAATCCTCTATCTTCGATTTTAACCACTTCCTCCAAATATCTCATGTTATAGAAAGAGAAAGAAGAGAGAGGGTACCTATTAACCAATTCCACCTTCGTGGATTAGGTTTATAGTGTTTTTGTGATCACACAATCATTATAAATAACTTTTTTTGATTTTTTTCATTGCACATGAGAATCATGTATTGATGAATATAAGGTTATAATGAACATGCCAACACTTTTAAAGCAGTTATTTGTTGGAACATTTGAGATACTATGGAAAACAATGATAATAACATAATCAGATCATGTTGAATTATTATTGTATATTTTTTATTTTTTATTTATTATAATTTTAATTTCATTTTCATGAGAAAATCTAGGTGATGGTATATTGGATCAGGTGTTATGATAGGTATTTGGTTAAAAAATGATTAAAAATATTTATACCATATATAGTCTCTATAATTGAATTCCATTACAATCATATTTACATATTTATCTTCCAAAATAACAATTCTTTACATATGGATATATCTATTACAACCCCAAAATTTTACTATATATTTTTATATAATTTTGGGTATCATGCATATCCCTTAAGGATACTTTTATTTTTTTCCCAAATTTAACCCTAATGGTTTTTCAAACAAATGAAATTAAATTGAAAGAAAAACATCTGGGAGTTAGGGCCCCCTACATAATACATAGATCAAATCCTCCCCCTTGAATATTAATATCTTACAATGGGTTAATTATAATGTCTCATTGAAACCTAATAATTCATTATACAACTAAATGATTGCAAATGATGCATCAATTGAGGGGAGAAATTGGGTAAAAAGATAGGATAAAATAATGTGAGGGGGTTGGGTCAAATGGATAATAAAGTACATACATATCCACCTTTAATAAAATTAACCCTAAAATACAAAAACTCCCCCCATTTAAAAAAATATAAAACCAATAGGATTTTTGATACCCACCACCAGAGCTCTAGTAGGATAACAAAACTTTTAGATTGCTTCCAATGGAGGTTGTAGGATTTTAATATAATGATATCGATACACATAATATTTTAAAATAATTAATAAAACCCATCCAAGGGAATAAAAAATAAATGAAAAGGGAATGGATATAAAAGAACATGTCATACACAATTCGCTCTCTTTCAAATTTTTTTACTGTTGTGGGCAGAGATCCACTAATAACCTGCATAGGGCCGGTGCCCTCCCCTTCATCATCTAAAGATCTATTAGAGGTGTTCATGATGGTCTACACTCTTAGGCCTCTATTTCTGATTAAAATCATAGTGATCGGTGGTTGATTGTCGGGGGTTAAATGTTTCACAATCATTCATGTTGGGTCTACCATTTCTAAATGGATTCTAGTGGGTTAGTTCAAGGAACAAAAAACACCCAACATCTCTCATATCCATGATGACTCATGGACTTCTTTCCAAAGGCATACATTCATTGGGGAACTTTTCCAATGACACTTAAGAACTCACATTGGTCGACAGGATGGTAGGTCTCTCTCATCACACTCTTTTGGGTGGAAATTATTTCCTATTCTGGGACTCTCTAATAGTTTTGATTTAAGACATGTTTGTGAATCCTTTATTCATTCCCAAGTATAGCATGGGTCTCCCTTGGGATAACAATAAATTATTATCATTCATGTAATTTATAATCATTTATATATATTTATATTTCTTTATTAATTTATATAATTGCATGTATTTTAGGTTCTCTATCAATGGTACCCATTCATGGAAAAATTAGAGATTCTTTGGTTCATTATTATGATGTTAGTTTTAAGCCACACTGTGGGGAACTATAGAGTTTATTATCATCTAGTGATATGAGATTTATTTTGATGTTGGTATCAAACCCATTAGATGGGATTCTTACATACCCTTATGAAAGGAATCAAAACCCTTGTAGTTTAGTTTCACTTAATGGGACACATCATGCCTTTTCATCTCATGTGACAAGTACCAAATCATACAGTTTAACATCATGAGACAAAGAAATACATATGAAAGGTGGCTTGTTAAATTTTTGTTTGGAACTTACACCAAGGTAGCCCAAGGAATTGGATGGTATGTGGGCTCCTAGGTTGGACATGACCCTACTGGGAATGAGGCCCATAGAGAATTAGGGTTGATTTTTGGGTATTGGTTTTGGAACTCGTGGAGGCTTTCTACACATCCAATTTAGTTAATAATCAAATCCCATGTAGTTTTTTTGGTTGGGTATTACACCTGTGGATGAGGCCCATAGGTTTCTTCATCAGGAATATGGATCATTGAAGGTTGAGGCCTAGTTTTGGGTATTATACTTAGGAGGTTTTCTATATTTCTTGAAAATGAGTAATTTCTTAACTCATGGTGGTTTGGATGTTTTGTTGGGGCTTAAACATAGAAGGATGACCATATGATTAGGATCCTTCAGATTTCATGATCGACAACAACCTCTAAGCCCATGTGAGTAATGATCGGTGGGAGAAACAAGAGGAAGTGGTAGATCTGGAAAACACACAATCACACTTCTTCACTAGTGGATGAGGCCAGAGACCAAAGGAAGAGAAAAATGGAGGGATATATGGTTCATTTCTCCTCTATTGTTTTCATATCCAAGGGCCAAAGGGAGAGATAAATGACATTGAAGTTCTCATCCCTTATTTTTTTGGTAATCAGGATAGTCACATCTGAGTACCTATCTAGATGCGACTTGGATGATGAAGAGGGGGAGGAGCATGACATCCTAAAATAAATGATATGGAATTAATATTAGAGTGATTAACTAGCCCTAATTTTCCCTCCCTCCACATTTAATAGGTATAATAAAGGAAAAGGGAGGGGTTACTGATAATAGATATCATTGCCCGCCCCAATATCCATCAAGAACCATACCTAAGGTAGAAACCCCTATTACCATGGGAATTTATACTTAAAAACATTCAAAGGATCCCCATTATAAAGTAGGTTACCAATGGGACTCTATTTAACAAGGGTAAGTCTTCTAAAGAGGACACACTAGTGTGCCTAGTGATTTGATCATACATATCTTGTGGCTTGGGGGAGGTTGAGGCCTGATACATTATGAGGTAACTTATTCAGAACTTAGTGTTTAGTGTAGAAGGACATTAGGATGGTTTGAAAAAGGGCCAAGGTGGTACCAAACACTACCCCAAAGTAAGACAATGAGAGTGGGAAATCAGATCATCCCAGGATTCCCTATTCTACATAGAATTTTTCTATGAGGGTTGGGGTTTCTTTTATATAGTGATTTTATACACGAGTCTGGGTATTGTATGCATTGTTTTTTTCTATGCGGGTTTATGTTCTTTATGTTTATCCATTTTCAATATCGGTAAGGGATTTTTCTGGGTATAAATTTTCTATACTGAGTTATGGAATATAAAGAGGCCATTCACTTATGCTTCATGGAATGGTGTCCATGAAGGACATTGGGCCAGTGGATGGTTAGGTCACTTACCATGTTTTATTTAGTGTTTTTCTATTAATTTACCTTCTCAAAATTTATGTCTCTCTCACATTTACTCATGTTTTAGTCCATATATTCCCCTAACTCCCCTTTTTATCTTTTTTAGAAGAATAGAGGTAAATGCATACTAGGGTAGCCGGGCACCCATGGTGGAGATTTTTATTCATGCGGGACATAAAACACCATATGTGTAAGATCTTGGAATTATTTGAGGTACATTATTTTTTTTAAATTATGGTTTATATAATTTAAGATGTTTAATTTTTTTTCTTAGTCTATGTGGAAGCTCAGGGGTGTTCCGAGAATTTGGGACATGGAAGAAGGGAGAACATCTCCATCCAATGCATGTTGTATAGTTAGAGCATCGTTAGTAGTAACCATTCACCCTAACCATGATTTACTATAGGATGGGTTCATGGTTTCAACAAACCCATGCAAGGGGGATGGAGAAACCATTCATGCTTGGATAGAGTCATCCTAATTGGTCATCACATGGTTTTTCAAACCGTTTAGGATCCCTAGGTAACAGTACATTCTGACCCCCTCTTGGATAAAGTGTGGCACATAGTTGGTGCCCGGTTTGGCCAATAGTGTGCCCATACCATGCACCCCTTAAAAAGTGGGGTTTTACAATTTTTCCATCTCAGGCCTTAATTGTTATAATTTTTTATTTCCCTATATTCTTCCTCAAACAACCCTAGTGATTAACTAAAATGTCCCAAGCTTCCCAAAGATCTATTTCTCTCATTTTTAATCCATTTGGAGCACCATTGGTTGTGAATCAAATCTTTGGATGATTATAACATTCTTATTTCTTTTCTTTTTTGGATGAGGGATTTTGTAGCCATTTTTATCCTTCTGAATTTCTAAAACCATATTTTTCTAGAAGATCTTAGGTTAGGACTTCAAGGGTTGTTTAAATTAATTAATGATTATGTTTAAGGGAGCGCTCATCTTCAAAATTGAGGTAGGTGATCTAAAAGTTATAAATCATAATCTTGATGTTCAGTTTATGTTTATTTGGTTGTTCTATGGTTCCCTCTCCCTATGAATTTAATTCATTTAGTATGATTTGGTAAATTCGTTGGATCAATAATGAATTAAACCCATCATGATCTCCATGGGATGCATTTAGGTTGATTATACTGGTTTTAGGTCCACCCATGGGTTATTACATTATCCCAAATGTGGTAAATTTTAATTTTAAGAATAGAATTTATTTTTGATTAAGTAAATCCCATGATAAAAATTTTGACATGCTAAATTGAATTTTGAAAATCCATTAATGGTAGTTGTTTATAGTTCTTGACATGTCATAAGGTATTTTTTGGAATATTTTGAATTGGTTAAATGAATTAAAGTGAATGTGTTGAATGAATTATGGGTTATAATGGAAATATGTAAATAATTAATCAATATAAATGAAAATGTACAAATGTTCTGAGGCATAATGATAGATTATGTGTTAAATGAACTTTTTTTTAAGTGATGAATGTGTTAATGGTTATGGTTATGTTTGATAAATGTGTTAAATGATTAAATAATCATGTGTTCATGGATTAGTGATATGTGGGGGTATTTAACTGAAGTTATAAACCCACAATTTAGTTGGACTAATGATCTTGACCCTACCCATAGAATGCATAGGTTAAAGAGTTAGACTGAGTCTCTATGCCCTTAACATTTACATTGGATGAGACTACATGGATTGAGGATCCAAGGTAAGTGTGATGTAATTGATTGTGAAATGTTTTCCCTAGTGATATAGGGAACTTTTCATATCCCCTTATACAGATTATTTGACCGATATAGGCCATGGTGTAATTGATGAAAATTTATAACCCTTGGTTCAAAAGATGAAAATGGTTTGAGTGATTATTATTATCTAATAGTACTTAAGATATATTTTTTATATTTTCATTATTTTATTATATGCATACAATATCATCTTAAAATGTATATTTTGTAGAAACTATTGGTGGTGGCCAACTGAATTTTACTAACACCCCACTTGGTCCGCCATTGGGTACTTGAGTATATTTCATGGTTACATGTCAAGATAAGGGAAAATGCCTTATGCTAGAGTGTTGATTTGGGAATGTAATTTTCATAGATGAGGTATCCAAACTTGGATTTAGGAACAATTTTTTGGATTCTTAATTTTGTATTTATTTTGGGTTTTCCTCACACTTGACACTGTATGACATGAAATAATATATTTACTATTTGGTTGTGGGTTTGTAACCAGTTTTGGGAAATGGTTGGAAATGCATGTTTACTACTTATCATTTATTCATGTTTCCTTTAGTTCATACTTTTTCCAATGTGAATTACTATAATAAAGAAGTTATAGTATCCCCATGTGATCTATAAGATGCTCACTACTAGTCGGAATCTTTAGGCTTATAATCAAGTGTGCCTGAGATCATGTGGAAACTAATCTTGAGGTACTAGTTTAGTAACATCCAGGCTGGGGATATTATAAAGTGGTATCAAAGTGGTTTTCTTTTCTATTTTCTTACTATTTAGGGATGGTATATTTGATACTAGTATGTGTTGGGTATTCAAAATTATACCGTTCATGGTGGTAGAAAACCCAAGTATGGGAGAAAACCAAAGTACCCAGGGTGAGATTGTTGTTCTTGATGGTTGTTTTTATAGTTGAATGATATTTCACCATTGGGTGATAGACTTTTTGTGTGATGTGACTATTTTATGATATTTTTCTCTGGGATTAAATGGTATGATGTTGTAAATTCATGCATAAGTTTAGGCACCTAGGGATATAGGTTGCATGCATCATGGTATGCACACATGGGGAAGCTATGTTGGATATGATGGATAGAATTAATTTCACTTTATTTGGAAATTGTAAAAGAAATGGTATCTAATAAAGATGATTAAATTTGGTATATGTAAATAATGTGGAAGAATGGTTAAATATTAGTTTCTAATGAAAGGTTATAATTTATTTAAAATTTTGGTTGTGATAAGTTGTAATTATGGGAAGATGTTTAAAAGAGAATGATTTATGTTGTGAAAGTGAAAATGCTAAAAATGTGTGTTTAATGAAAAAGGCTTGTGGTTATGTAAGTTGGTCTGCCTTATGTTGACTATATCCCATGGTAGGTATGGCTAAATATAGTGATAGGTATGTGACTATGTTTGTTGGAGATAGTGTATGTATAATGGGTTGTTTATGGATAGTGGGGATCCTTCTTTTGTAAAAAAAGTGGATGTTTTATGTTATTTGTTCTGAGATATGTGTTTGGAATTATTGATAAATTATACCACAATGACATGTGATGGTTGGGATATAAGATTATATCGTTGATAATACTCCTCCAAAAGTGGAGCAAGAAACCCTGGTCATCTAGGGTAACAGAGGAGAGGATCAGTTCGAGGATAAATTTTCTTATTTTATACCGGTGATGGAAAGGGGCCCAGAGAGAGTTGTGAAGAGTATGTTTGAGATGAATAGAGAGTTTCAGCTATATCTCCCTATGCCTTTTTCTAGAGAGAGTGTACCTGAGGAAATCAAGTTCTAGATAGAGTCCATCCAGATGATTGTTGATCACTTAGAGACTTATCTAGAGAAGAGGGTCAAGTTGGAGACATACATGTTGTGAGGGAAAGAAAAGTGTTGTTGGGATGTATTAGTTAATACTGCAAAGGAAGAGGTTATGTAGTGGAAGGGGTTCCATGAAATTTTTGTGGAACATTTATATCTAGATACCCTAAGGCCACGAAAAGCCAAAGAGTTTATAATTTTTAATTAGGGGACTATGATAGTGATGGATTATGTTGGACGCTTCATTGACCTATAATGCTTTGTTTCAGTGTTGGTAGGGGATGAATAAGTTATGATGATAAATTTATAGGATGGAATTAGATAAGATATCAAGTCCTAGGTGAATATATTTAGCTTAAAGAGGTTTTCTAAAGTGGTGGATCAAGCCCAAATTTTGGAAGGAAACCTAAAAGAGGCTTCTGGTTGTTGATATTCAGTTCTGGTTGGGAGATTTAGTGGTGTGTCTTCCAATGGTAGGAATATCTACTTCAATATTTTTCACCAAGGAGGTGGTGTATAGAGTAATCAAAAAAGATAAAAAACCTCTCAGGGTAGTGATCGATTTTCCTTCTATTAGAGTGGTAGGTCGGGACACATGTGAGGTCAGTGTCACTAACCACCAGTTGAGTGTCAATTGTGTGGAAGAATGAGGCATGTGTAGAAGTTATGAAGGAACCCTTGATATTTGGGTGATGATGGAGGCCCAAGACCAGTGTAGAGTGAATGAAGGGGGTTGGTTACCCCATATCAAGAAGGCAGTTGAAGCTCTACTGGCTATATTGATCGGGGTAATGGGTATTGTTCTCTAGGACATAGGCATCCTCATACATAGGGTAGTACAATGCTGAGACCTTAGATCAATGCCGAAGGTATAGGGAAAGGTCATATTCATGAATTTTATCCTACATATGGAGGTGGTAAGGCTGGACCATAAACATTTCGAGGTATGGTTCTTGTAATTTCCATGATTTATAGTTTTTTATTTCATACAAGTTCCTCAAATTATTTTATATATTTCTAATTTGTGAGTGTGTTATTATTATAAATGGAATATATGTGTGGGTTTATTTCAATTTTTACATCATTAGGGGTGAGAATAGAAAATATCTAGCAATGTAAGAAGTGTACCCTTGAAGTTGGTGGCTATCATTTCCTATGGAATTTGTTTGTGTTTGAGATGTTGAGTTTTGTTTTGATCTTGGGAATGGATTGGATAGTGTTGTAACATGCCTATATTAATTTTTACCACCATAGTATAATTTCAATTCCCTCAAAGGATAATACCTATGTTCATTGTGGGGGATGGGATATTCAAGATATCCATGCAGGGACAGTCAATCACCAGTTGGGTGAACTCAAAACCCAAGTGGATTATCTTATATTGGATTATGTGGGTATAGAGTAGCCTACCTTTCCTCTTGAAAGGGATTAGTTTTAGGGTGTTTTTACAAAGTAATTATCATGGATTCCACCTAAGAGATATGTTTAGTTCTTGATAGAGTTACTTCTAGTAGTAGAACAAGTTTCTATTCTGTCGTATAGAATGGCACTGATGGAACTCCATGAACTTAAAAATTAGTTGGAGGAACTAGAGAATAAGGGGTTTATTTTTTTGAGTACGTCACCTTGGGTATCTCCAGTTTTGTTTTCCAAGAAGGCTAACAGATCCTTGTAGTTGTGTGTCGATTATTGAAAGATGAATCATATGATTACTAAGAACAAATACCCTCTTCCTCAAGTTTATTATCTTTTTGACTAGTTGAGGGGTGATTTTGTGTTCTCCAAAATTGTTTTGAGATTTGTGTATCATTATCTAAGGGTAATACCTTATGATATACCACATACTAACTTCATGAGTAGGTATGATTTATATGAGTTTTTTGTGATGTTTTTCAGGTTGACCAATTCACCAGTAGTGTTTATGGGCCTGATGAATGAATCATTCATCCATACCTGGATCTGATTGTAGTTATTTTTTGTGGCTTACATCTTAGTTTAAATAAAGACTCATGAAGATCATTTCAATCACATTTATATCATCCTAATTACACTAAGGAATCATATTCTATACACCAAGCTATCCAAATGTCATTTCTTGATTGATAAGGTGCATTTCTTGGGTCACGTCATCTTTGAGGCAGGTGTGTTGGTAGGAACAGAGAAATTTAAGGCTTTTTTATCATGGTAGAATCAAAATAACATTTTTGATATGTGACGTTTTATAGGTTTAGAGGTATATTTATGAAGGTTCATCAAATACTTCTCTTGTTTGGTAGCACCACTTTCATTTTTAAACAATAAAAGTATCATGTTTGAATGATCTGGGGCATGTGAGAATGCTTTCTAGTAATAGAAGAAGTGGTTGAATATTGTGCTGATTTTTATCCTACCCGAGATAGGTAATAAATATACATTGTTTCTTGATTCATCCATTTTTGGGATTTGGGTAGTGTTTATGCATAATGAAAGGGTTGTGGCATATAGATCTCTTCAATTAAGGCCTCATGAATGAAATTTCCCTATGAATGATATGAAATTGGTTGTAGTGGTTTATGACTTAATATATTGACCGCATTACTTGTTGTTATAATAGTTTACTATGTATGCTAATCATCAAATGATTAATTATATCTTCTACTAACATGATTTGAATCTTCAGAATTGAAGATGGGTTGATTAAATAAAATCCTTTTATTTTGAACCGGTATACACACCAAGAAAGGGGAATAATGTTACAAATTATTTGATATGGAAGAATAAAAACCAGGTGGTTTAGGAGTCTAGTTTTGAGTGGAGGATGATGACATTGTTTTCTAATATTCACCTATAGGTTCAGGATGGAAAATAGAAAATGAAACTTTCATTCTTGGTAGTTTATTCCTTTATTCTGATCTAGATAAAGGAGAGGTAGTATAAGGATCCATAGTGTTTGACTTTGAGGGAAAGTCTTGAAGGTGAGGAGCCATCTTTTGATTGTACTGTTGGTGATCATGAGATAATTTATATTCATGCCCATGTTGTCCTAACTACTTGTATGTGTGAAGAGTTGATGTGTTAGTTCCATTCCTCAAAGTGGGTAGTGCATCCTAGTTTAACCAAAATGTATTATGATCTTCCTTAATATTATTGGTGTCCAGGGATGAAGAAAGTGGTTTCAAGTTTCATGACGCGATGTTATACCTGCCAGTAGGTGAAGGTCTAGCATTAGTGACTAAGTTATTTTTTACAGCCTTTTCTATTTCTAAAATGAAAATGGGATGAAATAATATTGTATTTTGTGGTGGGTCTTCCAAGGAATCCTCAAAATAATAATAACATATATGTAGTTATAGATAAATTGACTAAGGTGGCACATTTCTTACCGATTCGATAGACCTTCACCATTGATCTGTTGGGTGAGTTGTATGCTTAGGGGATAGTTTGGTTACATGGGGTGCCACATAATATAGTTTCAGATCATGATCCATGTTTTACTTCATTCTTTTGGTAGGGGTTATTGAAGGATATTAATAATTATGTGTTTTCAAGTGTGGATTTCCACCCGTAGAAGGATGAGCAGTCATAGCATATTTTTCAGGTGTTAGACATGTTGATGGAATGTATATTCAATTTTGGTGGATCTTGGGAGAATCAATTGGTGCATGTTGAGTTAAATTATAACAATAGTTACCAAGAAAAAAGTTAGATGGAACCATTTAAAGTTCTCTAAAGGAGGCAGTGTAGATCATCGTTATGTTGGATAGAGGCTAGAGAATTAGAGTTATTGGTAGTGCGCCTCATGAAAGAGACATCAGAGAATGTTTAATTGATTCAAAAATGTATGGATATGACTCAGAGTAGGCATAAGTTGAATGTGGACCAATGTCATAGACCTCTTGAGTTTATGGTGGGTGATGTTATGTTTCATTAGGTGTCTCCAAGGTTTGGTCACCAAAAGATTCCAAATTAGGGTAAGTTAGACCCCAGGTATAAGGGGCCATTTGAGATTGTAGAGAGGATCAAGTCAGTAGTTTACTGATTAGCTCTTCCATAGAGGTATAGTGGCATGCATTATTTTTTTCATGTGTCACAAATTCGGTAGTATCACCCCAACCCATATAATGTGATTTATGTTGATGTTGTTGATCTTGAGGCCAATGTGACCTTTGAGGATCACCAATTTCATATTATATATAGTAGTGAGAAGGTATTATAGGGAAACACTATGCCTTTGGTTATAGTTTTGTGGCAACATGGTAGTGTTCAGGAAGAAACATGATATAGGGAGATAGATATGCAGGTCTAGGGACCCAACCTTTTTATCTTAGAATCTCAGTGATACTTGGGAGAGCAGTTCAAGGACAAGCTATTATAAGGTGGGGAGGTTGTAAGATCCCATATTCCATTTAGTTATTTTTGTGTTTCAAATTATTGATTAAAAACTTTTAATATGGTTAAAAATATGTTTTTGAGTCTATGAATAGGCTTGAGGGTGTTATAAGGGTCCGAGACACTAAATAAGAGATAATGGGGTCATCCAGTGCATGTTGCCTAGTTGGCACACAATTAGTAATAACTGTTCACTCTAACTATGATTTCCTAGATGAGGGGATCATGGTTTGAAGAAAACCATACAATAGGAGAAGGAAAAACCATACAATCTTTGATAGAACCATACTGCATGGTCATCACATGGTTTTTCAAGCCATGTGGGATCGCCATGTAACCATGTGGCTTGGCCCCCTCTTGGATAGAGGGTGGCGCACGATTGGTACATGGTTTGGCCAACCGTGCAGCCAAACCATGTGCCCCTTAAAAAGTGGGTTTTTACTATTTTTTCTCCTCTAGGATTAAGTGTTCCAACCCATAAATTTTCTTAATTATTCCTCCTAAATCCCTAGTGATGAACCAAAACATATGAAGCTTCCCAAGGATCAATCTCCCTTATTTCTAAGCCATTTGAAGTGTCATTGGTTGCGAATCAATGTTTTGGGTGAGTATAACACTCTTCTTTCTTCTATTTTTCAGATTAGTTATTTTTTATTCATTATTCTCCTTATGAATCCCTAAAACCCTCTTTTTTCATCATATCATAGGTTTGGGATTCAATAGGTGTTCAAATCCAAATCAAAGGCTAGGGTTAAGTGGGAATTCGTCTTTAGAATCGAGGTAGGTGGTCTACACATTATATCCCATAATCTAGATGTTTAGTTTATGTGTATGTGGTGTTGATATGTTTCCCTCTCATTGTTCATTTTATTCCCTTCGTAATATTTCGTAAATTGGTTGTCTAAGTAATGAATTGAACCCATCATGATCCCTGTGGGATGCATTGAGGTTGATTAGATCATTTTTAGGGCCACCCATGGGGTGTGCCATTATCCTGAATGTGTTAAATTGTAATGATAAGAATAAAATTGATTTTTGATGAATTTTATCCCATTATAAAAATATTGACATGTTAACTTGAAATGTGAAAATTCATTAATGGTAGTTGTGCATATTTTTTGACATGGAATAAGTGGTTGTTTGGAATATTCTGAATGTGTTAAATGAATTAAATTTAATGTGTTGAATGACTTATGGGTTGTAATGGAAATATTTAAATGAGTTGTGAATTTAAATAATAATGTGTAAATGGGATAAGGAATAATTATGTCTTATGTGTTAAATGAACTTTTATTATAAGTGATGAATGTGTTAATGGTTATGGTTATTTTTATAAATGTGGCAAATGATTAAAGAAGCTTGTGCACATAGATTGGTTGGAATGAGTCTCTAAACCCTTCCCCTAGAATTCTCAGGTTAGGGAGTCATACTAAGGCTCTATTCCCCTAACAATTGCATTGGATGAGACTACCTAGACTGAGGCTCCTAGGTAAGTATGATTTAATTGATTGTGAGATATTTTCTCTAGTGAGATAGGTAAATTGAATTATCGCATTATTCATAGTACTTCATCGAAAAGGACACTATGTAATTCATGAAAATGACTAACCCTTGGTTCAAATGATGAAAATGGTTTGATTGATTATTATTATCTAATGAAATTCGGTGTATATTTCGTTTATATTTACATTATTTTATAACATGAAAACATTATCTACTTAGACAAGATATTTCTTAGACACTGTTGGTCGTGGCCTTTTGAGTTGTACTCACACTCTTCTTGGGCCACCATTTGGTACCCGAGTATATTTCATGGTTTCAGTTCAAGGGAAGGGAAAATTCCATATTCTACAGGGTTGATTTGGAAATTGGATGTGCATGGATGAAAGATCCAAACTTAGAGCCGAGTCCCATTTTGGGGATTCTTTATTTTTTTTCTTTGTTTTGGGTTTTACTTACACTTGACATTGTATGAAATGGAATAACATATTTAATATTTGGTTTTGGGTTTTTATCTATTTTTGGGAAATAGTTGAAAATGTATGTTTATTACTTCTGTTTTATTCCTATTTCTTTTAGTTCATACTTTATCTGATGTGGCTTACTCCGATAAAGAGGGTATAGTCTCCCCATGTTATTTATTTGACCCTCACTGCTTTTTGGTAGCCTCTAGAGTATGGGGAGGCATGCCTAACTTCATGTGGTGACTAATATCAGAGCATGGGTTTAGTGTAATCCGGGATAGGGATGTCTTAATATGGGCCCACAAACAACTTCTTCATTTTTTGCGATGGAAAAACCAATCTGAATCCCAAAAATGATTTTTTTGTTTGTGGTGGATGGAAAACACCATATGTTCCTAAAAATTACTTTTTCATTTACAAAAGATAGAAAACATTGTCTACACCCACAAATGACTTTTACTTTTTTGGTGGATGTAAAACGCCCTCCACGCCTACAAATGAATCTTTCATTTGTGGGGGATGGAAAAAACCGCATGCACCCACAAATGGCTTTTATTTTATGGGATTCCATGTAGATCAGTGGTCCTCATAGTGAAATTTCAATGCATAATTGAGCCATAATTCATGAATTTTCATCCTTTAACTATTTTAAACTCTTTTTCCAGGTTGATTTTACACTTACAAAATTCATGAAATCCTTTTCCCATTCTGTGTAGAGTTTTTAGGACCCAACAAATACCCCCTTCAGAATGATCTGGGGTTAGTACGAAGAAGAGTTTATTCTGATGAAGAAGTGATTCAAATTTAAATCGGTTTTTAGTATAAATATGGACATGTAATAGGTCCCAATCCTATAAAAATGGGTGAGGACCATTTTCACTTATCAAGTATCTTAGTGAATGGACACTTTGAAAATCCTAAATCGCTTGCTACTCCTAGATAGTGTTCTCCTTTACAGATAGACTTTCTGCATACTCAAATATTTTCACTTTTGGATAGTATTTACACAAACTTCATATGAAACATTTCAACTTGATGACTTCCACATAGTGATACGGCCATTCGTGTGGAAACATTTATATTTCATGATAAAAATGCTTTGGGGACTAAACTCTTCACGAACTGAACGTTTCATGGATTGTGTATCATTCTATGAAATTTTAACATACTTTTCCTCATGAAATATTAACACTTTATTTCTTGATTTTATTATAGATAATCTAAATAATGGATCCCTTGAAATCTCTTTATACTACTGCAAAGAGGAGAGATTTCCTTATTGAATTTGTTGATAGTAATTCCAAACATAATATCGACCCACGACATCAATCTCTAGCATGAATTATGGGCATAGGCCTTTGAGGGTATCCTATTTCAAATAGTATTTCACTCTATGTATTTGGGATTATATCATATGGTTTGATCTTTTCACCATGTCAATTGAATCAGTATATGTCCTGGATACTCAAGAACAAAAACATTCTTCGAGAAAACATATCATCCAAGGGGTCTTTCATTTGGAAAGCCTATTCTGTAAGGTTTCTATTGAATTATGATCATCTTTTATTAGAGGAAACCATCTGGGTACCAGAATAATATATACATTTCTATCAGATCATTGTATGTAATGCCACAAAAAATAATCAGTTAGGGTGGTCGTCAAAATTGGACCTTCACCCCTGGGGCTCATTTGGTCTAGACTGGGGGCGGACTTTCTGGGTCCTCCAGAGTTGTGTGGAATTAAAAACTAATTTTAAGGGTGTAGAATTGTACAAGGTTGTATGGGTATCACATACCTATCATCATCATAACCAATCTGATATCCTACATTTTCTTATTCAATGGAGTCCAAATACTAATACCTTCCATCTAGTGCATGGGGAGGTTGGTATTAGGATTTGGGATGTCTGAATGATATTAAGGGCATCAATCATGGGAGACATTTATGATGAATTCTTACCTCTATATTCATCTTACGATGACATGTAGAGGAACCCCTTTCTTGCAAAGAAACTCATTAAAAATCAAAGGAACCACTGAAGGTTGACCCTCACTTGAAATAATATGTTCTATTCTCTAATTGGATTAAGGAATTTTTTCACACCAAGTGGCCATGAATAACAAGAAATAAGACCAAGTAATTTCCCCAATATTGACACTTGAAGGTGTTTTTTCCTACTATTTGATGCTCGAAGAGGGTCAATTCACTGAGTGGGGCAAGAAGATTGTCCCTGACAATTGACCGATTGGTTCAATTGGAATCATTTCTCTCTATCTTTCTTAGTGGTTAGTTACTTCTAATGCATGAATCTGACACCATATTCAAATTCATGATCTTTATGATGCTGGTTAAATTGGATAATGGAAGGAGTGTTAACCTCACAGTCATAATGATTCAAAATATATAGCAACTTCTGGGATGTATAAGAAAATGGAAGTCACTATGCCACTAGTGGGCCCCTTTCAAATTATCTAGGGATGGGTAATAGCCCATATGAGAGGTCATGAATTAATCAACAACCAACAGATCCTGAAAGCTTGATTCTATCCTTATATGAAATGTATAAATTGTGTAAACCCATTGTACTGTAAATAGCATGAGGTAATGGATTAGATCAACTATCAAGACCATTTCTATTATACTTCTTATAAATCCCCTACTAGTACCTTAGTGAATGATGCATCTGAATATCATTCCAGACGAGGGCACCTAATCTCTTTGAGAGAGGGCATCTTGGATACCAAAATCTATGGGAAGCTGATATGTGAGGGGTATGCACCCTATAGGTTTGTACATAAATTCCTTGGAATTTAGATGAAGCGTCCCCTAACCATCAATAGTGATAAAAAAATAATATCATTTAATAGTGGATTTGAATCTCAAGATAATTTTCACATGGGCTGACATGCAATGCTAGATTGGGATTCTACCTTCTACGGTTATTCAACATACACTCAACAAGACTTATTCTAAACCTTGTACTTGATCATATCCTGGTTAAAAAACAAAAAAACCATTTCATTTTGTTAAAGTTCAACTAATTCATAATACTGAGGGGGGTAAAAGGAAAACCATTGAACATTATTTTCCTTGTAAGAACCTACAAAAATATATTATTTTTGACCCCCCCTGAAAAATTATGAGGATTTGGGGTTCAACCTCCTAGGTTACTAGAACTTATCTTCAAGATCAAGTACCCATCCAACCTGAATCCACTTATCTAATATCCTAGAGATAGTGGGACACCTTGAGGAATTCCAGACACATCAATGATCTATGGTGAATTCTCTAAGAGAAATAGGTTTTATTAGTCAAATATGGATATGTATCAGTGCCTAAGAATGGTCCTTATGCTGATGACCCTAAGGTGGTGGAAGCCTATATTCAAGATCTTGACACAACGGCCCACTCACTGCATAACCAATACAGATTTTATAGAAAAGTGATTCAAATGATGAGGCCTGAGTTCAGTGAGAGTAAATTGGATGAAAAGTTTGGTTTTGAGGGGGTTGCTGAGGATGACTTAACTACTACAATTGGTATTAGGGACATTCCTTCTTCTTCCTAGCTAGGGTTTCATAAGTGCATGTCCACAGGGGGTCCCAGGGTAGCTGAGATACCAAGGAACAAAGTACGGTGGATGGAAGTCACCCCCCCCCCCACACACACACACAAAGGATAAACCCTATGACATTATCTATTCCATTTATGATAAAAATCATAGAGACCTGGAAAGAATGTGATTACTATAGATCAAGAACATCCACTGAAGAAAATTGGGGAGCACTTCAGGCTGATGATGTTAGTATCTCAGGATTCAGTATTATCACTACTCCTGAATGAATCACTTTCCAAGAGAGCCATCATGAAGTGGGAATATACACCAATGATATGAAAAAGTACATTCATTCATTCAGGTGTATAATTTATTGGTCCAATCAAGTACGAGATGTGGTGATATCCATGGTGAAGAGATATGATATCAAAAAATAGGTAATATGATTATTTTAATCGAATTCTCTTCATATTATTATTGTTATATTGAATCCCTACTCATTGTGTTTTTAAGAGAATGAGTAGAATCAGTCACTTATCCCTTTCTTAGAGTATACCGCAGGGGGTACTTTTGTTGGGGGTAATATCTCTTCAGGAATGGGATCTACCGAAGAGGCATCTCCCTAGGTGGTTGAACATATGGAGGTAATTCTTGCAGATCCTATTGAAGTATTCCTACCCCTAGACCCTCCCATTATTCCCCCAAGGAAACTATATCCATGGAACACTATAAAGTGTTGGCATGTAAGAAGGCTAGTGATATGTCTTTAGACTTGTATAATAGTTGGATGTTGCATATCTTAACTTATCCATCATGTTTTGTGTTTCCATATACTGATTAATTAAATTACTTAAAAATTGGTGCAAGTTTGTAGAGATGGAAAGCACCAAGTGCCCATTGGCATGTATCCCCTTTATCTTCAGATTAGGATTTGATAATAGTGGTTGTACTTAATCCAGATGGGAACCTGAGACTAACTTAGTATGCCATGCAAGATACAATCCATAAGGGGTCAACCCCTCCTAATCAAATGACCTCTACCCCATTAAGAGGGAAGTCTTCAATGGTCAATGTTTCTATTGGTCATACTGATCTTGATCATATAGAGAGTATAGATAGGGAAGAATAAATGCATCGAGATCAAGGGGAGTCATACCCAACTATCACTCCCTATTTCATGATTGTTATTCCCATAATATCAATATTAGTGATGACCTTTTATAGGAAACTTGTTTTGATGATCATATGCATGTAGCACAGGTATCCCTAGAATGACCTTATTCTAATCCAAAAACTGAGGATACAACACATACGTTTCCAATCATTGAGACGATGGTAGTGAAGTATGTTGGTGTTTTAATAAGTGAAGGTGAGTTATCAAACATTTGAGTTATTACTTTCTATTTCAAAGTTTAGGTATTTAATTATTCAATCATATAACTTTAGGATCACTTACACAAGTCTCTATGGTTGAAACTATTGGTTAGAAATCTTAATATACTAAATCTGCAAGGGATTAGGCTGCTGTAGACCCAACCCATGTTAAAGGCATTGAGTTAGGGCCCTCTCTGGGTGAACTGGTTGCTGAATATATCCCACCATATAAGAAAGATTCTAAAGTAGATTATAAGACTCTCAAAAATATTTTCCTTTACCGTTAGACTATATAGAAGGACATATGGAAGATGATTTCTCATAATCCACTGGAAAACTTTCTGATGAAACTATCCAAATTATGCATCATATTTTAATTACTCGAGTATGGGGGTTTGATTATCATAACATACATGACATGGTAAAATAGGTAATTAACACTAAGAAGAGGGATAGTGCACTCCAGTCTCACGTATCAACTATATATTCCATATATCATCTTGATATGACTATGATTAACCTTCTCAATGAAGCCTTTGAGTTTACTGGGGTGGCTATGAGACAACAGATTCAAGTTGTATAGAAGATAGCCTTAGTGGAATAACTTCTTCAGGATTTGGATTCAATTAAACAAGAACTGGGTCACACTGAGGTGGTGGTTGATGAAGGTAAATGGCTGGTAGAAGAGGCCAAGAAAGTGGGATTGAATGCCATTGAGAGGACAAAGGCACTGTGGGATGGCGCTAATACTAAGACTGCAACATTGTTTGAGATGCACCAAGCTGTAGAGGATTATAATAATCATATGATTCAGTTTTATTAATCTTCCAATAAAGATTTTTAAATTCAATATTTTTCTCATATAAAGAAACTTTGAGTTATGGATGTTCCTCCTTAATCTTTCCAATGAATGGTAAATTTTGTAGTTCTCAATCATTTGTCTCTTCATTCTATCGTTCCTTTATAATTTTAATAGTAATACTAGAGTTTAATTACATTCTTATCATATTTTACATGTATTAGTATATTTAACTTGAAATAATGGAAACATAAGAATAGTTTAAATTTACATATTTAGGATTTTGTAGGACCAATAGCTAGTATTTTAGGTCGAATTTCATTGACCGTTAATTATAGAATGATTAACTAAGAATAGAAGGCTAGACAATAATTACCCAAAATTCTTCAGACATATAAAGGATGATTTTAAGTCTTAATATTGTGGTTTTAGAATAAAAATCATGATGTTGGACAAGTATTCACGTCTTAATCATCGACCAAATTTGAAAATTATTTTCAAGCATAATGTTGTTGTGGCTTAGGGAGATACAAGAGGTATGTTCTAAGGAATAATTTGAATTTGATTCATAGACCCCCTTTTCCATGGGATATTTATGAAAATCCAAATGTGGCATATAAATTAATAGTTAAACAAAGGTGTCCTTAATAATATGACATTACATTATTGATATTCATGTAGTTTTTGGAGATTCATAATTATCAAGTCATAGAGTTTGGTTTGTGAAGTGATGCACCCAGAATGGTAGGAAAATTAGTATTGTCATTATCCATGAATGGGAAAAATATCCTATATGAATTTGGATTGTGTAAAAAGGGTTAAATTATAGTTTAGTTTAATGTCATGCGACTAGGATATAGACCATGAAATTTAATGTCTTGTGGAAAGGTCATTTGAGGGATATGATTTTAGGTTTCTTATCCTTGATCGAAATATTAATATTTTTCCATTCCATAGTAACCTAATCAAGAATGTTTTTCCATATTCAAAAATATAGCGGGAAATATTATAAAATATAATATGAGGTATTCTGAATCCAAAGAGTGATATGGGACAAGTATTCAAGGAGTGACCACAAACCACATTCAAAAATAGGTTTCCAATATAATGTTATCAGGGCTTACAACAACATAATAGGTGTAACATGAGTAATAATTTGCCTATAGTTTAGTGGCCAATTTTTTTGGTGGATTATGCATATCCATAATGTGGATACTATGAATTTTCTTAATAGAGGTTTCCTTAGGAATATAAAACTCCATTACTGATGGATGGGCAATTTCTAGAGATTTTTTCTTCTCAAGAAATAGAGTTTGTTTTGTGAATGGAATGAATCTGAGAATGGAGGGAGCATCTACAATAGCACTAGACATGAATGGGAAACTAATCCTACCTGAATTTGTATTGTGTAATGTAGGGTTAAATCATAGTTTTTTAATGTAGTGTGACTAGGACATAGACTATGCAGTTCAACGTCTTACAAAATGGATTTTTGAGGGATATGATTTAAGGTCACTTATCTTTGACAAAAAAGATTAATATTTTTCCATTACATGGTGACCTAAACGAGAATGTTCCTCCATCTTCAGGCATCAAGGGGGAATATTGTAAGCTAAAATCTGGGTGATTCTGAATCGAAGGAGTTATATGGGTAAATTATGCAAGGAGTGACTGTGGAGCACATTAGAAAATCAGTTTACAACATAATTCTATTGGGGATTATGGTAATAGAAGAGTTCTATCCTAAGGATGGATTTTCCTTTGTTGGACAATCCCTTTTTGTGGGTGACTTATGAAGATCCAAACTCGGGAATATTATGCATAGTCATAAAAAGGTATTCTTAGGAATATGAAATCTTTTTACCGATGGTCAGGGAAAGCTTATGGAGATTTGGATTCTCCCAAACATAAAGTCTGGTTTTTGTATATAAATTTCATGAATATTGAAAGAGAATTTAATATCAAAATCCCCCAAGTATGGGAATATATATTTTCCTCATGCAGGTTAGACCCATACACGGGGAAGGGGGAATTTTTATGCTATGGAAAGACCTAGGACATAGGGTCTAGGAGTCACTACATCTCTCATAAATGCAATAATTATTCCATATATAGTTTTAGGAAAGACTCCCCAAACTAATTGAATTCATGTATGGGGAGGAGGATTTTTGTTTAAAAACATGCTCACTAGTGAGGTGAGAACCCATATTGGACCCTCTTATATAGATCTAGATCGTATAAAGAAGAGTGGGAGCATATTTATATTTCATCTAGACCCATAATTGGAGATTTAGGTGTCACTAAAAATGTCATAAAAATGAGAATCAAGCCAGACGTAGTTATAGGAACGACTCCCCACACTAATCAATTTTCTATATGGGGAGGTGGTATTACTATTTAAATATGGGATCACTAGTGAGGTGAAAACCAATATTGGACCCTCCTATATAGATATGGATCATACATAGAAGAGTGAGAGCATTGTTATATTTTGGCTGGACCCAAAATTAAAGATTCAGGTGTCACTACACATCTCATCAAATCAAGAATCAATCCACATGTTGTTCTAGGATTTTAACACTAATTAAGAGGGATATTAAACATTAAGTTTATAATCACTTGTTATGGAAAATACATCATGGAAATAATGAGTAATAAAAGGCTTATCAGTCCAAGATGTTCTAACTTACCTTGAATGTGGAGAGGGAAATCATAAACCATGATCTTGGGGGTTCTCGGATCAAGAGAAGTAGAATAGAAAAGGTATACAAGGAGTTACCATGGACCTTGTTAGAAAGTATTATTCCATAATGATGTTGTTATGATATATATAGGATAGGTATATCCTAAGAACAAATTTTCCTTTGGTTGACATGACCTTTTTGTGGGCGTCTTATACAGATCCAAACTGAGGAATATTATGCATATTCAAAAAAGGTTTCCTTATGAATCTAAAATTTTATTACCTATAGCCAAGGTAATTTTATGTAGATCCTAAATTTCCCAGTACAAGGAGTTTGATATGTGGAAGGAGTGTTCTTGAGCACACAAGAATCATTCAGATTGACATTGGATATAAAGTGTGAAGTTTCCTACATAGATCTAACTCATATATAGAGAAGGATATATTTTTTTTTTAAATATTGATATGCTAGGAAAAATTATTCAGGTGTTCCTATGTATCCTTTGTGTATAGAAATCAAGACACACCTAGTTCTAAAAGATGTTATGGTAGAATACCGATGCTAAAAATGAGGGATTTCTCTCTGGAGAGTACATTGAGGCATCCCATGGCTATCGTGAGGTACCCCATATTTATGTGATGGGGTAAGGATACCATTTATCATCATTTTCTAAGGATTTTTTATTTTATTCCTCTCATACTTGATTGCATGAGGAATCCTGGGTTTGACATTGGGGTAATGCTACAATATATCATTGTATATATTTGACCATGATTAGGTGAAAATGAATTTAAGAGGAATGTGTGGATAATAAGTGATGAACTCATATGGAAGGAAGTCCAAGGGAACTATATTCCACAAAACATATCATGACATATGGAACAAGGGCCACTATCATAATCCCTAAGGGAAAGGACTTCATGATGACTTGATGATAAGGGTAGACCCAGGATAAGGAACCCAAGAATCGTTATGTATCCCATAATGAGGATAAAATATTATTTATGATATCATAATATTTATTGATTTAATTGATTACCATATTTTAATCACCTTTAACCTCTATGTGTCCCACTAGTATTTGATGTGACAATTCTAGACCTTTAATGAGGGCATGATATTTTTCCTTATTATTTTTTCACCATTGTGATAGAAGGAAGGATTGAAGTATAATTTCCTTTGTTAGGGAAATGATAAAAACTCCCAATCTAAATTTTTTGATCTTGGGATATTCCATCATCCTCTCTGTTGGGATTCTAAACATGTTGTCAAAATACACCTCCCGTATCTAGGGGCCCTCTTGAATAGAGAAGATATCTTCAGTAGGTAACTCATTATCCAATGATTTCATTTCTTCCAAAGGATGATCTTAAAGTAAGTCTGATAGTTCTTGGACTTTTACCATTTTCAGAGGCAAGAACTAAATATCAAATTTATTCAGTTTGTTAGACCATCATGATAGACATCTAGTAAAGATGGAATGGATGAGAATGTATTTGAGTGGGTTTCCACGAGATACCAAACAGACCTCATGATGTTACAAGTAATTCCTTAGTTTACGGATTATAAGTATTTGTTCCAAAAAACTCTTCTAGATTTCATAATAATGGGTCTCAACATCGGTCATGGTTTGAATGAGGTAATAAAGGTTTTTTCACTCCAAATATTTTTTTTTTCAAGGAAGGTTCCCAGTGACTACTCGGGGGTGGTCACATATAATATGAGCAGTCTTATTTCAATAGGTGGAATAAACACTAGTGATCTCAAAAGATATTTATTAAGACTTTAAAATACTTCCTGATAGTTATCATTCCACTAATATGTAATAACCTTATTCATCAAATTGGTGAAGGGAATAAATTTTCCTACAAGGTTGGCTATAAAGATCCATATTTAGGCCAATTTTCCTTGAATTTCTCTATACTATTTTAGGTTTTGAGGATGTGGCATGATAAGGATAGAATTTTTATTTTTGGGGTTGGATTTGATGCTGCAATGGTGTATGAAAATTTTGAGAAATTTTCCTAAGGTGACCTTGAAATCACATTTCACAGGACTCATTTTCAGGTTGTTCCATCTCAGTTTGTTGAATACAGTTTCAAGATCAACATGGTGGTCAGAGAATTACCAATATTAAACCAACATATCATCAACATATCATTATAAAATCTTTGTTGGGAAGGGTTTAAATATTAAATACATGACACATTGGTATGTAGCGCTGGCATTCTTCAAGACAAAGGGCATTAATCGATAGAAAAATACTCCCTAAAAGGCCCTGAAGGTGGTGTATTATTCATCTTATTAGGTTATTCATATTTTATTATACCATGAATAACCTTCCATGAAGGAGAGTTCATGATATCTGGACATCACCTCAATTAGTAACTCTGCGATCAAGACTGAGAAATCATCCATTAGATAGTACTGGTTAAAATCTATGAAATCAATAAAGGATATGAACTTCCTATTCATTTTCTTATATGGGACTATATTAGCCATCAATTTTAGATATTAGACCACTTGAATAAATTTTGACCTGATAAGCTTGTAAGCATCAAATTCATTTTGAAAGCGTATGTCGGATGTGTCCTTTTGGATTCCTGCTTATAGCCCTGATGTTCTATAGAAATCCCAAGTGGTGAGTGACCACCTCAGAGACAAGGCCTATAATTTCTTTGTAATTATAGGTGAAAAAGTTTTTATGTTTCTTTAGAAAGAAGGTACATACCTATTTTTCTTCAAGAGGCATGGACACACTGATCAAAGTGGGTCATGGGTCCTCTTCTATACCTAGGTTTATCTCTCCGATTTCATCAATGGTGGAAGAGACACCCTCCTCAAATACTAGAGGGGCATCCCTAAGGTCCTCCTCCTGCTCCTCTTATTCCTCTTCTTCCTATTCTTCCTATTCTTCCTCTTATTCCATAAGGGGAGTAAGAAATTTTGTAATATCTCTATAGTTAGGAGAGGAATTGACATTCTGACCTACAAAAGATAAAGAGACTTCCTCTGACCCAGCTAACAACATGGGGTCTCTTTGAAACTCTGGAGGGGATAAAGTAAGAGATGAAGAATGAGTGTCTTTATATTCATCTGGAAACATGATGTCTTCTTCTGAATCAATTGATGAATTATTGATCTTCTGAAACTTAGGAGAAGGAATGATGTCATTCACATATGAGATTCTACCACTATCTGGGGAGTCAATGGACTTTTCATCACTTTTGGGAGCAATTTTCTTAACTGATATCAATAATATTATTGTATATTCCTTAGAATGTGGATTCACTTGCTTGATTTGATTGATGGGTATCACATACTCTTCACCAAGCTTCTTGATAGGGTTGGTCAGGGTCATTTCTAGACCATTTGAGGTAGTGAACTAATCGACACCATCAAACATGGGCAATTTTTCCTCAATTTGATATAATTCTACATCAATAATGTGACTCAATGGATTTGAATGGGAAATTATCAGCATGAAACAACCCAATTTTTCCATTAATGCAGTATTTGAGGCATTTATAGTATGATGATGGGATTTTCATGTGTTGATATAAACAAGGAATTCCTATAAAAACATCAAAGTTTGTATCCTTATAAACAACCAGAAATTATGAGTCTGATATAAGGTCCCCAAACTAATCCCTGGGCTTAGTTTGGACCTAGGGATTTTGATTGCTTTTTTCGTAGCCCTAGAGAATTTGAGAGGAAGGTATTCAGTTAGTCTCACTATAGACTATAAATTAAAGTGTTCGTACTAGAAATATATTAACTCTCGATCCATTATTAATGAAATCCCATCGGTCATCGATATCATTTATCCTACCAGACACATATAAGGGTATAAAGTGTCCCTATATAATGGTATCATTATCTTGATCAATAAAGGAGATAATTGTATGATATTATACAGGATTGATCTCTAGCTAATAGACCTAAGTAGCAGAAACCTTAGCTTCAAACTCATGGGAGATCAATAGGGCCTCTATGAGTGCTTCCCAAAGGTCTCTTGATAAACTCAGGGTGTCTAAAATTGATAAATTTCCAGGAACCAAGACTAACTACTACAATATTTCATACTTTGAGACTAATGTACTACACCTCATGACATGTGTATTCTATTTTAGAGGTTCTTTAATAATTTAAGTACTTGATGTAGGCTAGTCATCCCTCGAAATAGGAGTAGTGGTTTCCCCTATCTTTAGTGGGCTAGGATGAACTTGTTTTCCTACCTTCCAACGGTGGTCAGACACTTGTACCCCTTTCAATGGAAACTATGAGATGATCATGTTAAAGAATATTTAGGAATATTTAGGGGTATTTAAATTATTTTTTTATACCCATTGAAGAGATATTCTGCGAGTTTTCATAGAATTGATAGTCTGAGTAGGGATGTGGCTAGAATTCTGGTTTCTACCATGATTGTTTCTTCCTTTGTACCTTCGTCTTTGGTGTCCTATTCCTCTAATTCCCCAATCGGGTGTAGGGAAATTGGGTTTATAGATATACTCATCATCATAGAAGTGTTTTATTAAATGAATTACATTAATGAAACTGAAGATTAATACCTCATCTAATGAGGATTTTTTTCTAGTTGTCCATTTCTGGTGGTACCATTTGGAGGGGTGGAGCATGTTGTTTAAACCATGGAGGCATAGAGTACGAGAGAGTCAAAGAAAACTTTTTCCTTGTAAAAAGTTCATCTTCTTTTGTTTTCTCCCCACCCTTATTTCCATGTAATTTTTTGAAAGCCTATTTTTTGGGGGATTGTGATGCCTATGGGGTTTGTTTTTTTATAGTTTAAGTGGATAGTGGCATATAAGATTGCTTCAAATATTATTGAAGGACGCCATGAGTTCGGTTAATGGTCCTTCAACTCATCCAACCTCCAAACTTCTACACAACTTTTCTATCAACTTATTTCAATTCATTTTTTCTTTAGGAATAGTAGAAAAAACATGTGTTATTTGTGCTTATGGTTTCACTAACTTTACTTACATACATTACACCATTTGTTTTAGGATATATTTGAACAAGAAGAATTCATAAATGGTGTGTCCCAACATCTAGTGAAAGGGGAAATAATTTAGATGATCATTGAGACTAACTTGGTCGGGCCTCTTGGGATCTAGAAGGAAGAATAAATCATTTCCATGGATTCTATAAAGCATCCCAGACATTCTCATCTTGCAATGAAAAAAAATTATTTTTTCACACCTCAAATTGATTTCACCTAAGTCCCCTTTTCTCATCCTATGGAGGTGGGGGTTTTTGCTGACACTCTTGGGGTGTCATGTGATATGGTGCAAGTTTTGGAGCTGGAGCTGGTGTGAAGGATAGATTAAGTGTGATGGATGCAGCCTCTATCTTCCTCACCCTCTTCCATGGAATTGATGGGATCATTCAATAATTGAGCTTAGTTCACTGTATAGAATTTTCCATTCTCTAAGAAATTGAGGTGAGATCCAGAAACCCACCCATATATCTTATCAGGATGAGTAGTGTTCAAAACTCATCGATAAGATTCTCTATACATAGAGACGTTAAATCTTATTAGGGAAACTGTATGTTGCGGGAGTAGGTTATCCCCTTCTACATAAAAATGAAATCTAATACCATCTTTTTCTCCCATTTTTTGTTGTTTGAGAGGTCATGGATAATTTTCTTTTGCATCAATGACATGAATTAAAATAGATTTTTTCGATGGAGATATTCTCATCCCATGATTGATTGAGCTGGTAAACTAGTTTACCGTATGATGGTTGGCCCTTGTAGTGTTTGTATGAATCATATAAGTTTCACTGCTTCTTATTATGTAGGGGTTCCCATCATGGGAACACAAAAAGACAAAAAAATGTGTTAGATGCTACTCTTGGTCTCATAATACATTAAATTCTAGAAATTTATGGCTCCTCAAATTTTGTGGGGGTGGATCGTAGTCACCCATTTAGGGTAAGGTTTTTTTTTGTTATACTGGTGCATTATATTCCTCTACAGCTTCAAATTGGGAATCTAATGATTTGATGGTGTTGATAATACCTTGATTAATTTTTGTCTATATAGGAGCTTGAATTGGGACAATAATAGGCAGAGAACAATGCTCTATCTACACCAATATGTGTTGTTGATATTTTTAAGGGGGCATATTTTGAGGGCTCTCTTGAATCAATTCTGTTTTTTCCTAATCGAAGGAATTATTGATATCCTTCCATGGTTGGTTCCAGATAAACTAGTAGCATGAGCATAGGGTTGATTATATTTCCTATCTCTACTTAAATCATTATTTTGAAGCCTTATTATTGAGGTACACCTATTAGAAGAGTGATTTAAGGCTCTACTTGTGTAACATATTCGGTTGGAATTTTGTCTTGGAGAAATTCTACATTGAGTATTCTCACCTCTTTCATATCTTCATCTTACTGAGTGAATATTTCTTTGATTTTTAGGGGTTCAACCTATTTGGGATTTGGGTAATACACAAACTTGAATTTTACCTTTTCTTTATTGGAAAATCATTGAGGGGGTGGTGGTGGAACATTTTCTTGAATCCCCAGGTTTTTTGTGAGCTTCTGATTCCTAATGCATGCACCTTCTTTATTTTCCTTATTTTAGACTACATTATGAATGGGACCATACTCTCCTAGATCCTCTATTTTAGTGTCATCTTTGGCCCCATCTTCTAAAGTTTTTCCAATATATTCACTGATGTATAATGCATCGTGCGTTCCATATTAGATGATAAATGATAGTAAAAATGTTTGTGCCTTTAACCATACCACTTAATTCCTTTATAAGATCCCCTTTAGGACTCTTTATGAAGGGTGACTCAGAGGGAACCACCACATAACCTTTTCATACATGTCCCTTCTGGGGGATGTGACTCACAAGACAAGATGAATTGGGAGAACACATTTCTTGGTGTTCCCCTAAAATGAGAAAAGACTGATTTCCATTGAAGATGAGGTTGAGGTAAAAAATTCCCAATCCTATGGGATTGGGTTTCCCCTTTTTTCTATTTTTATTCCTTGGGAAAAATTGGTTGTGAAGGGGTTCTTTTTGTTAAAAATTTCCCTAGACCTATGGTCTGGGGCTACCCCCATACTGTGGTGATTACTTCTACTATCAGCACTCTCTTGATCTTGAGTATCCTTGTTCAGACATGAGACAAGTGTAATTCATGATCTATATGTGAACTGACCACTTATGATTCAATAATTAGTGCTTGATAATTGGATTCCCTTAAGCAATAATCTTGCTTAATGTTCTTGGTCGCATGGTTTGAGAGTTTTTTGATAGATTGAATTTGTTGGGATTGATGCTTTTGATACTTATTCAGGGATTATTCTTACCAACTACACTATATTTCTTAATTTGGGGTCTCATATATTAGCTAAACTGGATCAATGACATTATAGGAAGTCGCCTCTGGAGGATCTTGATGATCGGGGTTCAGGGTGAAATGAAAAAATTCATATTCACCCCATCCCCAAATATGAACACATATAAGGGAATCAATGATTAAAAGAAATAATTTATGTAATACAACAAGGAATTTTGGTTAAGTATAATCCATATGCTTCCTTGATCATGGTCACCATTCAGCTAGAAAATATTCTATGTTAGTTTGATGACAAAGCTCTCCCGCTACTTTAACATAGTCTGTATAACCATCATAATGCAAGGAACTTGATTTCAGGTCACAGATATTTGTCCAAAGATTTAGACAGATGGTGTGTATTTAATATTCTTATAGTACCTCTAAAATTATGAAATGAGAATTGGTTTTGGGCTAAAACATGATGGTTATATTATACCTGGCCAGTTTTCTTCTCATAAGCAACATATTTTATTGTTCTTCTACCATAGATTCCTCCACTAGATCATCCCAACATGGGTGCTTCTTGGCTATTTTTTTACAACAAGTGATACTATTTGGGGTCTAGTTTACATTTAAATGGTCCATAGATTGTTTAGAGGATGATAATTTTCTCATACCATATTTTGGATGAGAAAGACTATCACCTTTCGTGGATAGGGTGTCGGGCATGATGAGAACCATCTTTCCAAGAACCTCTAAATATGAAGGATTTATCATATTTGATTTAGTAAGGGATTTAACTTCTTAATTATTGATATTATTTACATGAGGAGGGATATCATTGTGCTCCTCAAGATATTCACTCTCACGATCAATCAAATTGTTCCCATAAGAAGATTCCTCACAGTAAACTTTCTGGGGAAGAATTCCAGAAATGTTGGTAGCAGTGTTGTAGGGAGAACCTTTGTGACCAATAATTCCACTTTTGAAATTTGGTAATGGATTTTTGGGATCCTGGGATTCCAATTATAGATATTTTATGGTCTTAATAACTCCATTATTTAACAAAAAAAAGGTTATGATTCTGATTTGAAATTTTGAACTACCCCGAGTGGAATTTATTTTTTGATGCTCTCCCATGAGAAGTTAGAACCATGTGTTGTGTATATTAGTACCCATGCATGTAATTGGGTTCAAGAAACTTTTGGGTTGATTTTGGAGCATGCTAAAAAGTTTTTGGAGTTTCATGAGGGATATATTTAGGCCTCATAGTGTCCTTGAAATGGTCTTGAAATGGTCCAACGATCCCAATTTGGAATTAAGATTTACACCCGATCTAGTTTTCCATTTATCAATGAATGTTTCTAAAATCCCCCTTGGATAGGTTAGATATGTATATATGCTACTGAGTGACCCCCCACCATTTTCAGGTGAGTCGCCCCACTTGATGAGGAAGGTTCGTGTTCCCAAATCTCGGTTAAGACCGTTGAAGTAATTACACCTTAGAAAGCTTGTAGGATGTGGTCCAGAATTAGTGTCTGGCCTTAAATAATTTTTAGAAAATTCTAAGAAACATCCTTAGCATGAAAATGGATTTATAACCATTCTGGAATTGTAGTGGTAACAGGATTCTTCCCTCAGTTCATAGTTGAGTCACACCGACTAGGTCCTCTAGTTTCTGTCGTACTTGGCTGGTAGACTTGATATGCATGAGAAGGGATTTTCATCTTCTCATAGTTTTTTCTATATTTAGATAAGATTCTTGATATGGATGAGGAGTTATTTTCATATATCCATAGGTTTCTAATATATTTGGCTGGCTGGCTTGATATACATGAGTAAGGATTTTCATCTTCTCATAGCCTACTATCATATTTGGCCGGTGATCTTGATATGCATGAACAAGGATTTGAATATTCTCATAGTATACCTCCATATTTTTCTAGTGTTCTTGATATGAATGATCAATAATTTTCATATGCTCATATTCTACTATTGTATTTGGATCGCAGGATTGATATAAATTAAGAGGTATTTTCATCTGCTCGTATTTTCCATTGTATTTAGCTGGCGATCTTGATATGAATGAGTAGGGATTTGTAGCTGCTCGTAGTCTATCATCTTATTTGACTATAGGGCTTCTTTAAAAGGAATAATAATGATATAATGTCCCTAGTTATTCAAGTTTCACACTCTATTGGAAACTCTAGGGCCTAAGTCCAAATAATTCGGGTTGGATACTATAGGGCGGTGTCCTCTTCATGTCGAGCATGTTGGGTCATGTAGTGTTGGAGCCAGTGACTTCTGGAAAGAACCCTCAAGCGGGACCCCTGTGATGCTGGGATGAGATCACTAGAAACCCGTTGATCATCCTCTCTAATTTAAGGAAGGAAATGGTTATCACATTTTAGGGATAGGCTCTTGAAATAGTTTGATATGTCTATTGGTTCCATCTACTTCTGGGCTGACAATTTTCATTGAGCGAATAACTAGTGGGGTATAATAAGATAGAGGTCCAATCAATATGCATCCATCATTTGGAGAGTACCATTTTGGTGGTACTCCCAAACCAATGCACTTGAAAACTAATGACACTGTGTGGGTGATGGTATCTTATGTTTAGTTGAGGAACCATCTTCTTCATTTCCTAATGTTCATGTATACGAGATCTGGTGATCCCACATTTAGATTGAAGAGATTTTTTTGTGAAAAGTGCCTGCAATATACATGAAAAACATAAATTAGAAAACCTAATCAAATTAAAATCTCCTTAAATGAACACATGTGTCATTAATATTTCTTTTGGAACTCTTTCACTTTGAGAGTGAAATAGGCTGGATGTGTGGGTGACACTATCACATTGGTTAAGGATTCACATCAGTTTCACCATTTTTTTCTGATGAAAATCATGGTTCCCGATGGTTGCTTGTGGGGGGTTGAATGTTTCATAATCATTCATGTTGAGGCCACTATTTATGAATTGATTTCAATGGGTTTTTTCATATAACCATAAACACCCAATAACTGCCATATCCATGATAAATCATGGACCTTTCCAAAGGTAGGTGTTCATTGGGGAACTTGTTCAATGAAACTTAAGAAATCACTTTGGTAGAGAGGATGAGAGGTCGAGTTCATCACACCCTTTTGGGGGTATTTATTTCATATTCTATGAAACTCTTAGATTTTTTATTTAAGATATTTTCATGAATCTTTTGTTCTTTCCCAAGTATAACATGGGTCACCCTCAGGTTAACAATCAATTATTAGACTGAATGGAGTTTAGAATCATTTTTATGTATCTGAGGTTCTTTATTGATGGAGAAATATGTATGTATCTGAGGTTCTCCATAAATGGTACCCTTTCATGGATGGATTATAGATTCTTTGGTTGTTCATTATTATAGCACTGGTTTTAATCCACACTATGGGGAACTCTGGAGTTTAAGATCATCCAGGGATATGGGAGTTGTTTTGATATCAGGATCATATCCATGAGATGGGATTCTTACAAATCCTTATGAAAGAAATTAGAACCCATGTAGTTAAATACCACTTAATGGGACACATCATACTATTTAAGGTCATGTGATAATGACCAAATCACACAGTTTAACGTCATGTGACAAGTACGTCTAGGAAAAAGGTTCCTAGTCAAATTTTGTAATGGGACTTATACTAAGGTGGCCCAAAGAACCTAGAAGGAATGTGGGATCTCAGGTGGGACATGAACCTACTGGGAATATGGCCCATAGAGAATTATGGTTAATTTTGGGGTATTGGGTTTGGACCTCATAGAGGCTTCCTGCATATCCCATTTATTTAAGAATCAAATCCCAGATAGTTCAATTATTTGGGGTTTACACCTATGGATGATTCCCATAGTTTTCATCATCAGAAATATAGCCCTTTGAATTTTGAGGAATGGTTTTAGGTATTAAACTTTGGAGGATTCCCATGTTTCAAGTACAATGAGGAAATTCTCAACTCATTGTGATTTGGAGGTTTGGTTGTGGATTACACTTATGAGGATTCCCATATTCTTTGGATTATGTGGATTTCAAGATTGCACCAACCTAAAAGACCATGTGAGTTATGCTCGGTTTCAGAAACAAGAGAAATCGGTAGATCTAGAAACCACACAATCTCACTTGCCTGGTAGAGGATGAGGTTAGGGTCCAAAGGAATAGTAAAAGGTAAGGATATTTCATTCCCATATCCTCTACTGTTTTCATATCCTGGGCTCAAAGGTAGAGATAAAGGGTGTTTAAGTTCCCCTACCTTCTTTTTTTTTGGTAACCAGGATAGTCACGTTTGTTTACTTATCTAGATATAGACCAGAATATGAAAAGGATTAGGAGAGTGACCCCCTACAAAAAATTCTATGGTGTTATTCTAGTGGGGATTCCATGGCCCTACTTTTTTCTCCCTCCCCATTTGATAGGTGTAAGAGAGGATAGGGGAGGGGCTATAAACAATGGATATCACTACCTGGACCTAGAGGCATCTAGAACTATACCTAAGGTTGGAACCCTCATTACCATGGAAATGTATGATTAAGAACATTCTAAAGACCCCCCCCCCCTATTAAGTAGGATACCAATGAGACCCCATTTACCATGTTCATATATGACCAAGAGGACACATTGGTGTACCCATTGATTTTATCATACATATCTAGTGGATTTGATGGAGTCCTAGGCCTAATACCTCATAAGGGGACCCATTCAGGTCATAGAGTTCAGTGGAGAATGCCATTTGGATGGTTCCCTGAGGGTCCAAGGTGGGGAAAAAACGACACCGGAGGAAGGAAATGAGAGCGAGAAATCAGAATACACTAGGATTGTAAAAACATGAACTTTTTAATAATATTTGCACCCTAAATTTGTGTGTTATTTTATTTTATACTCCACAAGACTATATCCTTTAATTAATGAAGTGATACCGTTGGGTTTCATCTATTATATGATAGTTGGTCAATATGACCATTGGAAACTAAAATCTTAATGTTACAATTATTTTTTATAAATACAAGTGATCTTGGTTAATATATAAAGAAGAGTCGATGGACGCATCCAATAGAATCAGGTCGTACGAAGCCCATCTATCAGAGCTTGGGAAGGAGGTAGCATCTCTAGGATTTACTCAAGACCAAGCCCAAGCTGAGCTTCAACATGTGAAGCTTGACTAAAATTTTCTAAGGGAGAAGTTCAAGCTGATAGAAATCACCACTAGGGAAATGTTGTCTGAGCCACCCTAAGATTCTATCACTATAGCACACCTTACACTTAGGTCCTATGCAGGTGATATAAGGGGTAATGTAACGAAGCCTAAGTTACTTTCTGTAATCCTTTTGTATAAATAAAATTTTTCCTTCTTATTATGGTAAAATTTGTGAATTTCAAATGTCTAGATAAATATAGGATGAATTTATAGAAGTTCCATATTATTGATGAATTTTGGAAAAAATGGGTATTTTAAAATATTTTTGTATTCTATAAATAATTAATAATGTGTATTATTTTTCAAAAAATGGTCTTCTTTACTTGTGTTCAGTAAAAAATTTATAGTATAATAATATCAACTTAATTTTTAGTGAATAGTAAAGTATGAATAGTAACATACATGTATGAATAGTAATGAATAGTAAATCGACCAAAAAAATAGAAACTTCACCCATGAATTTATAAATACATTTTAGACACTTTAAAAGTGAAAAAACGATCATAGTATAAGTTTTTGGTATTTTTGTATGTCATAAATATCTTATTTACAATTTAATAATTAATTTAATAATTTAAAATGGAAATTTATTTTCATAAAATATAATCAAATATTTTTACTTTATTGTCTTATGGTTATACGATAATTTTATGGGACCCTGATTACTTTCTTAAGGTCTTAAAAAATGAGTTATAGTTTTAAAGTTTTATTTTTGGAATAAATAATGATTTTATTTAAAAATTAAATTAAAATTATTTAGAAAATTATTTTAATAAAATTGAGTTTATTTTTGAATTCATAGCATCAATATTAGGTTAGAGTGACTTTTTGGTATTTTTCTGAAATAGTTTTTTTTGGTGAATAGTAAAAATACAGTTATGAGTTTCGGGTGTTCAATGACATCATTGATGATGTAATCATGATGTAATAAATATGGCCGACTTGTGAATAGTAATATATGTTATGATTTTTTCCAAGTGGCCAATACCATGGTAAAAGACCATGGTAACACCCATGGTTTTGCAAATACCACCGATGAGGTGTCCATTGGAAATTAATTAAAAAATTTCTCACTTTTCCTATAAATACCAAGCCATTCCCTCATTCATTTCATTCCAAAATCCTCCTCAATGAAGATATTGTCTTTATACCTTACAAGGAGTCCCTTCAAGGTTTCCTAAAGCCTCCCAAGGTCCTGACCTTCAAGCTTACGAAATTACTCTTCAAGGTAAGAGAACCTTTCACCCTCCTCTTTTAAGTCATGACTTCCTTTATGTTATGTCTTATAGTTTCATTTTTTATGTGGGGGATTGTTATTATATATCTTTACTACTTTCCATTTCATGTCCAAATGATTAGAGACCCTTCCCACTCTCATCAATTGATTTTTCTGAATTTTTAAGTGATGTCGTTAGGCTGCTGAATGTTTTGTAAAAGAAATTGCATCTTCTCTTTCCTTTCAAGTTTGATTTTCATGTGGCATGACATTAAAATATCCATATCATGTTCTTATATATATTTTATTATGACTTTATACTATATTATGATTTATTTATGATTGGGTTACCCTTTTACCCTTTCTTTTTAATGCTTTATAAAAGGATGTTATGTAGCTGTTATGCTATAGAATTTTCATCTCAAAATTCCTCTCTCTTTCTCTCAAGAAATTATCTTTTTTTACTTATGTGAATACCCAGATATATTTAGTTTCTATAGGTATTAATAAATAAAAAAATATATATATTTTATTCTAGAATTGACATGTATTTAACCCTCACTCCCTTTCCATGGGTTATAAATGACATAATGATCTTATTTTTTAAGAACTTTTAAAACGTCACAATTTTGAAATGAAACCCATTTCTTTGGTTCTCTATGGGTTATTTATGAAATTTTTTATTATGATATATGTGGATGAAATTAAATTAAAGACATATTAAGGGTGAACCCTGATAGTGCTCCAATTCATTGGGTAAAGAATTTAATCTCTATAGATGACAAGTTTCACGATACCTTGGTGAATAACCTTTGTAATTTTTATGAAACCTTAGGGATGAAATTTGGTGATATGTTCATGAATGTATAAATTAAATATTATAGCCACATATACATGTTATGGTTCAAGTTATTTTCATTATGAAATTCCTATACTTCCATTTCTCATGTCTTTATGTTTTTTATTAAGTTCTTATTGATTTCACAGGTAAACTGATTTCCTTGTTTTTCTTTACTGGGCCTTCTGCTCACCCTTTCCTTTGATGTATGTCTCCAGGTTATGAGATGCAATAATTTTAGGTAGGATGAACCTGTGATGAAGCCTTAAAATTGTATTAGAATAATTTTTAATGTTTTTTTCATGTTTTTGTTGTTCCTAATTTCCAAGACATGAGACTTTAAAGATCTTTTGTTTGTAAAATGTAATGAAAAGTTATGTAATAAAAAGGAGGGATTCCATAGTTGGTATCAAAGGAATGTTTAGTAATTTATGGAAATTAGTCTATAAAAACTTTAGGAATATCCCTATAGAAAAGTTTAAATATAGGAATACTTCCTGGTATTTTGGTGAGTGTCGAGTAATTGGTTTATAATGCGAATACATCCATGTCTGGATACGAGCAGGTAGAGGTGGCTCTAGCACAGATGTACCTAGGAGTGAAAACTCTGACAAGGAGTTTTGGGCTTAACCCAAGGTATCTTGGTACATGAAAATGGGCCTTTCTAAACTCTTGGTTACGACAATATCGGGTGATATGTTTGGTTAATCATTGATTTTTATGAATCATTATGAAGTATTTATAAAGAAATGTAATTGTTTAAAGAAGTTTTAAGACATAAAATCCTTTATAGTTAAAAGATTCATAAATGAAATAATTTTCTCATTAAGGTTTTATTCTTTTAAGAAATAGCGTGCAATAGGATGAACTGTGCAAATGGTGACTGCAATGGACCATGCACTCATGACCCTACGATGGAAGCCGCAATGGAAACTTTCATGCGAATGATGAACCAACTGACTCAAGTTATGTGAAATAATTTGAATCAAGATGAGAGACCGATCTCACCGCAAATGGAATAACTTTATATTTAATATTTTATGCATCAATGAACACCAACCTTTAGTGGATCGATTTACCCACTAATTTCTGAGTAGTAGATCAGCTATATCGAGAAGATCTTTTCTATGCTCTACTTTTCAGAGAAAGAGAAGGTCACCCTGGATGTCTATCAATGAGAAAGAGAAGATAATCAGTGGTGGGAACTGATTAAAAACATTATTCAAAGAGTGGAGGTTAAAGATATTGATTGTGAAGAGTTTATAGGGATCTTCTTTAGTAAATATTTCCCTCATTCCATGAGAACAAGAATGGAGAAGGAGTTTCTCAAGTTGAAGCAGAAGGAGAATGAATTTTTGGTAAGCAATGAGATGAACTTCCCAAGGCTTTCATGTTACACCCCTATCTTTGTCATGGATCCAAATGGTAAGGTTGATAGATTATTCAGTGGAATGATACCTCATCTACAGAAGAATATATCCAACCGAGATTATCATAGCTATGAAGAGATCATGCGAAGTGCGATGAAATTCGAGCTGGAGTTTGGGGAGATGTAGTGGTCTCATAAATCTAACGAAAAGAAGAGATCAACGGAGCTCAGTTTAGGGATGACCTTTGATTAGGGAATAGGAGGCAAGAAAGTGCAATGTCCCACATGTAATAAATGTGGTAAGAAGAATTTGGGGAACTTCCTACTCGGGAGCGGTAAACGCTACAAGTGTGGAAGAGAAGACCATATTGCGAGGAATTGTCTTAGTGAGGTGAACACTCAAATTCCAAACACTAAAGATAAGGGGAAGATGGTCTTGGATCTACATAATTTCTAGTGCTTTATATGTGTACAACTTGGGTAATTTTCCAATCACTATCCAAATCTGAGGGCAGTGGAGGGGAACCACCATCAGCCTCTGCAAAGGCCAAGGGAGAAAGGTCATGCTTTTGTTATCACGACAACTGAAGTTGAAGCTCCAAATGATGTTATGGTAGGTACTCTTGTTGTTCTCTCAAATCTAGCAAGTACTTTATTTGATTCTGGTTCTACACATTCCTTTATTTCCTCCATGTTTGTAAAGAATTTAGAATCAACCCATGATTTGATAAAAGTAGAGTTATTAGTCAAGACTCCTGGTGGGATTATCTAAGCATCGTCAGTGTTTAGAAACTCTAGTATTTACTTTACTGAGCACAATCTTATCACAAATATAGTAGTCATTCCCATGTTGGAATTCGACATTATACTATGGATGGACTGGTTCTCAAAGTATAATTCTAAGATCAAATGCAGAAGCAAGGAAATCTCAGTAGTCTTGAATGGAAAACCTACAGTTATCTTCCAAGGAGAGATATATCGACCTGATCTTTGTCTAGAAGAACCTCCTATATCCTTATTTATGGATTTTATCAGTGGAGAAGAAGAATCAAATGATATTTGTATGATATAAAATGTCTCCATCATCTTGTAATACATTGACGTATTTCCTGAGGAGTTTCTTGGACCTCCCCCATAAAGAGAGGTAGAGTTCTCCATTGAACTCGTACCTGGGTCTCATACGATATCAAAGACCTCATATAGGATGGAAAATGTGGAGCTAGAGGAGTTAAATAAACAACTCCAATATCTTTTGGAGAAGGGTTTTATCTGACTGAGTGTGTCTCCTTGGGGAGCACCAGTTCTCTTTGTGAAGAAGAAGGATGGATCGATGCGGCTATACATTGATTATAGAGAACTGAACGAGATCACAGTGAAGAAAAAATATCCTCTTCCAATAATTTATGACTTATTTTACCAACTTTGTGGGACTCAATTCTTCTCTAAGATTGATCTTAATTCTGGCTATCATCAATTGAGGGTAAAGAAAGAAAGTATTCCAAAAAACTTCCTTTCGATTAAGATATGGGCATTATGAGTTTGTTGTTATGCCCTTCATACTGACTAATGCACCTTCTATTTTTATGGATTTGATGAATATAGTATTTAAGGTCTACCTTAATAACTTTGTGGTAGTTTTTATAGATGATATTCTGATATATTACAAAAGTTGCGAGGAGAATGAGGATCAACTGAGGGTTATTTTGAAAACTCTATGGAAGGAAAGGATTTTTGGGAATTTCAACAAATGTGAATTTTGGTTGCAACAAGTTGCTTTATTGGGGAAAATTGTTACCAATGAAGGAATCACTATTGACCCATCAAAGACAAAATTTGTATAGGAGTGGACTCAACCTACAACAATAACAGATATTCATAGTTTCCTTAGATTAGCGGGATATTATAAGAGGATTTTGAAAAAAAATCATGACTTTATAATCCATTAACAAAGTTAACTCAAAAAGGGGTCAAGTTCATCTTGAAAAAGTAGTGTGAGGAAAGTTTCCAAGAGCTAAAGAAGATATTGGTTACTACACATGTGTTAACTATGTCCTCAAGTGGACAAGGATTTGTTATTTTTAGTGATGCATATCTGAAAAGGATTGGGTGCGTCCTCATTATAAATAAAAAGGTCATTGCTTATGTGTCTCGGCTATTGAAGACTCATAAGTAGAACTATCCTATGCATGATCTAGAGCTAGTTGCGGTCATTTTTACTCTAAATATATTGAGGCATTATATTTATGGGGATAAATGTGATATATACATAGACCATCAATGTTTGAAGTAAATTTTCACACAAAAGGAACTGAACATGAGACAAAGGAGATGGTTGGAACTTCTCAAATACTATGATTTTTCAATTTATTATCATCTTGAAAGAGCAAACATAGTCGTTGATGCATTAATCAGGAAAGAACCAGTTGTTCTTTACATTATCAGTATTCAAAGAGATCCTTTAATCAATGACCTAGTAAAACTGGACATGGGAATTATAATGGAAGGGACATCATCAACCCTAACCAAAATTATTTCTCAACTGTCTTTACTAGAGAAGATCATGAAAGCTCAAAAATAAGATCCTTGGTTACAAAAAAAGTTTGAGGCTGTGAAGGATGGGAAGTTTCCTGAGTTCAATATTGATCAAGAAGGTGTACTAAATTTTTTTAAAATACTATGTGTTCCGTCTATTTCGGAAATAAAGAAGGAGCTGATGGATGAAGCTCATAGCTCTACTTTCTCTATACATCTTGGAAGCACAAAATGTATAGGGACCTTCGTGATCATTATTGGTGGTATAATATGAAAAGGGGGATTACTGGCTACACTTCAAGGTTCCTGGTATGTCAGCAAGTGAAGGAAGAGAGACAACTTCCTAAAGGGGTATTGAAACCACTACCCATACCATCATGGAAGTGGGACAATATCACTATGGACTTTGTCACTGGTCTCCCGAGAACTTTGGAAGGAAACAATGCGATATGGTTTATTGTGGACCGTCTCACCAAGACTACCCATTTTAACTCCATTCAGAAAGATTTCGCTCTTGATCAACTTGCCAAGATTTACATTATGTAAGTGGTAAGGCTGCATGGAGTTCCACTTTCTATTGTATTTGATCATGATCCAAGGTTCACATCAAAATTCTAGAGAATTATTCAACATGATCGAAGCACTAAATTGAATTTCAGTATGGCCTATCACCCCCAAACTGATAGCCAATCTGAAATTACTAATTAAGCACTTGAGGATATGTTGAGAACATGATCAATAGAATTTAAAGGTGGATGGGATCAACATCTCCATTTAGTTGAGTTCTCTTACAACAACAAATTACACTCGAGCATTCAAATGAAACCATATGAAGCTATATATGGGAAGGGATGTATAACTCTTACTTTTTGGGATGAAGCTAGTGAGAGAAAGCTTTTTGGGCCTAATCTTGTGCAAGAGATGACAGAAAAATTCTACGCCATCCAGCAACACATAAAGGATGCTCAGAGTCGGAAAAAGAGCCATGCCGACAACCATATAAGGGACTTTGAGTTTGATGTTGGTGATAAGGTATTTCCTTGGATTTCACCTTAGAAGAGATTTATGAGGTTTGGGAAGAAAGGGAAGCTTAACCCTATGTACATTGGCCCCTATGAAATCCTTGATCGCGTGGGAGCAGTGGCCTATCAGCTTGAACTTCCTCCAAATCTATCATAAGTTCATGATTTCTTCCATGTATCCCTCTTGAGGAAGTACATAATTGACCATTCACATGTACTAAATCCATAGGTGGTACAACTGGAACATGACCTCTCTTACGAGGAGCAGCCGGTGGAGATCTTAGATTATAGAGACAAGGTTCTACGCAACAAGACTACTCGCCTTGTTAAGGTGTTGTGGAGGAACCACAAATGTGAAGAAGCCACATGGGAACCAGAGGAGTCTATGAGACAGAAGTACCCAAACCTTTTCTCATCAAAGGGTACGAGATAAAATTTCAGGGATGAAATTTCTTAAGGGGGGAATAATGTAACGACCTGAACTTTTGAATAATATTTTTTTCCTAAATTTGTGTGTTATTTTATTTTATACTCCACAAAACTATATCCTTTAAATAATTAAGTGATATAGTTGGTTTTCATCTGTTATATGACCATTGGAAACTAAACTCTTAATGTTACAATTATTTTTTATAAATAAAAGTGATCTTGGTTAATACAGAAATAAGAGTTGATGGCCTCATCTAGTAGACTCGAGTCGTACGAAGCCCATCTATCAGAGCTTGGGAAGGAGGAATCATCTTTGGGCTTTGCTCTAGACCAAGTCCAATCTGAGCTTCAACATGTTAAACTTAAACGAAATCACCTAATGGAGAAGTTCAGGCTGATAAAAATCATCACTCGGGTAATGTTGTCCGTTCCACCCCAAGATTCTATCACCACATCACACCTTACACTTAGGTCCTATGCAAGTGTTATAAGGGGCTATGTAACGAATCCTTAGTTACTTTCTGTAATTCTTTTTTTATAAATAAAATTTTTACTTCTTATTATGGTAAAATTTCTGAATTTCAAATGTCCGGATAAATATAGGATGAATTTATAAAAGTTCAATATTATTGATGAATTTTGGAAAAAATGGGTATTTTAAAATATTTTTTTATTCTTTAAATAATTAATAATGTGTATTGATTTTCAAAAAATGGTCTTCTTCAATTGTGTTCAGTAAGAAATTTAGAGTCTGATAAGATCAACTTAATATTTAGTGAATAGTAAAATATGAATATTAACATACCCGTATGAATAGTAATAACTAGTAATGAATATTAAATCGACCAAAAAATATATACCTCACCCATGAATGTATAAATACATTTTAGACATCATAAAAGTGAAAAAATGATCATTGTATAAGTTTTGGTATTTTTGTATGTCATAAATATTTTATTTAAAATTTCATAATTAATTTAATAATTTAAAATGGAAATTTATTTTCCTAAAATGTAATCATATATTATTAAGTTATTGTCTTAGTTTTATACGATAATTTAATGGGACCTTGATTACTTTCTTAAGGTGTTACAAAATGAGTTATAGTTTTAAAGTTGTATTTTTGGAATAAATAATGATTTTATTTAAAAATTAAATTAAAAATATTTATAAAATTATTTTAATAAAATGGAGTTAATTTTTTAATTCATAGTATCGATATTAGGTTATAGTGAATTTTTGGGATTTTTCTGAAACAACTATTTTTTCAGTGAATAGTAAAAATACAGTTTTGAGTTTCAGGCATTTAATGAAATCATTAATGATGTAATCATGATGTAATAAATCTGGTAGAATTTTTCATAGTAGTATATGTTATGAGGTGTCCCAAGTTTCCAATACCATGGTAAAATACCATTGGGAAGCCCATGGTTTTGCAAATACCACTAATGAGGTGTCCCTTGAAAATTAATTAAAAATTTCCTCATTTTTTAAAATAAATACCAAGACATTAACTCATTAATTTAATTCCAAAATCCTCCTAAAAGAATATTTTTACTTTCTACCTCCCATGGTTCCCTCATTCCTCCCAAGGTCCCGCCCTTCAAGCTTTCGAAGTTACTCTTCAAAGTAAGGGAACCTTTCACCCTCCTCTTTTAAGTCATGACTTCATTTATGTTATGTCTTATGGTTCCATTTTTTATGTGGGGGATTTTTATTATATATCATTACTAATATCTATTTCATTTCAAAATGATGAGATACCATTTCTGATCTCATAAATTGATTTTTATGAATTTTTAAGTGACGTCGTTAGGCTACCGAATATTTGGTAAAAGAAATCGCATCTTCTCTTTCCTTTCGAGTTTACTTTTCATGTGGTATGACATTAAAATATCCATACCATGGTCTTATCTCCATGTTATTATGCCTTTATACGGTATTATTATTTATTTATGAGTTTTTTACCCTTGTACCGTCTCTTTTTAATGTTTTCTAAATGGATGTTATGTAGCTGTTATGCTACAGAATTTTCATCTCAAAATTCCTCTCTCTTTCTCTCAAGAAATTATCTTGTTTTATTTATGTGAATACCCAGACCTATTTACTTTATATGGGTGTTCATAAATACAAAAAAAATTATATATTTTATTTTGGAATTGACATACATATAAACCCCACTCCCTTTCCATGGGTTATAAATGACATAATGATCTTATTTTTTAAGAACTTTTAAAATGTCCCAATTTTGAAATGAAACCGATTTATTTGTTCTATATGGGTTATTTATTATATGTTTGATTATGATCTATGTGGATCACATGAAATTAAATACATATTAAGGTTTTTCCCTAATATCTCTCCAATGCATTGGGTAAAGAATTTAATCTGTAGAGATGACAAGTTTCACGATACCTTGGTGAATTACCTTGGTAATTTTTATGACACCTTGGGGATAAACCTTGGTGATATGTTCATGAATGTATAAATTAAATGTTGTAGCCACATATAAATGTTATGGTTCAAGGTATTTTCTTTATGAAATGTCTCTACTTCCATTTATCATGTCTTTATGTTTTTTATCAAGTTCTTATTGATTTCACAAGTAAACTGATTCCCTTATTTTCCTTACTGGGCCTTCTACTCACCATTTCCTTTGATGTATGTCTCTAGGTTATGAGATGTAGTAATTTTACATAGTATGAACCTATGATGAAGCCTTAAAATTTTATTAGAAGAATTTTTTATGTTGTTTTCATGTTTTATTGTTCCTGATTTCCAAGACGCAAGACTTTAAGGATCATCTATTTGTAAAATGTAATGAATAGTTATGTAATAAAAAGGAAGGATTCCATAAGGATGTCCCATTTTGTATAGCATTTTTCTATGTGGGATGGGGTTCCCTCCATAGAGATATTTTCTACATAGCTCCAGGTTCCATCCGCGTAGCATTTTTCTATGTGGGTTGATTTTCCTTCCATAAAGCCTTTTTCCATGCAGATAATGGATGATTCTATTTAGCCTTTTTCTTTACTGGGTGATGGACCAAAAGGATTCCATCTTCTTATGCTTCAAAAAATTGAATTTGTGAAGGACTTTGGGTTTGTGGATGGTTGGGTCACTTCCCTTTTTTTAGCATTATGCATTAAATGTACCAACTCAAAATTGATGGATCTCATAACTTTCCTTGAGTTTTCATCAGTCTGTCCCCCCGGATCACCTTTGTGTATTTTATAGAGGAATGGAGGTAACCACTTACTAGGGTAGTTGGGTTACCATGGTGGGTATTTTCATTCATGGGGGATGAAAAACACAATTTGGTCCTGCAAATGACTTCTTAGTTTATAGTGGGGGTGGAAAACACCTTTCATGACCAAAAAAAATTAATTTGTGGGGGACATAAAACACTATTCACGCTCACAAACAACCTTTTCATTTATGTGGGATAGAAAATTCATCCACGCCTGCAAATAAATTTTTCATTTTTGGGGGTTTGAAAACACTATCCACACCTAGAAATGAATTTTTGGTTTGTGGGGGATAGAAAACAATGCCCACACCCATAAATGAATTTTCATTTGTGAGACACCATGTGGAGGGGTGACTCACATAATGTGGAACCAAGCCCTCCTACATGAATTTTCATCCTTTAACCATATTCCACTCTTTTTTGGGTTTATTTTTCCAATAAAAATTCATGAAATCCTTTTCTCACTCTATTCAGATTTTTTGGGACCCAACAACCACACTTCTTCAAGGAAGGACTTTCATGCCACCAAATCTCAGCTCTCTCGTAATAGATTCCTATCACTCCCAATATCACTCTCGCAACCAAATACTTAGCTCAAGGTGGATGGGTTCCCATTAGATAATTTTTCATCATCAAGGATTAGTGAGGATGAATTATATCATCTTTGTTATCTAGTGGTTATGTTCTATCACAATCACCTGATGATCGCCTTCTTTCAAACATTTGTTGGTTCTTGGTGTCTTCCCATATTGTATGTAGTTTCTTTGATCTCATGGAATTATTTTTGAATTAACTTTTATTACATAGAAGATTTTATGAATACATGGTCCCAAGAGGTTTTGGTTTATAAATATTAGATTTTCTTATTATTATAATGGCCTTGTGACATGCACATCAAGGAAGATTCATTATTAGAAGCTATTTGGGAAAAGCTACCAATCCCACCTCTACTAATTATTAAACCTTCTATTATTTAAAGTGTGGGTGGTGAGCTAGGTATATTCTTTTATTATAATGAGGATACTATGAGCTTAAAGTACTTGATGGTGGCACACATATGTTTGGAAGTTTATTTTTCAAAGGATCTTCCTTCACATATTATTATTCAAGAAAGATATGCCATCTGATTGTGGAATAATGTCTTATTCCAATAACCTCTATGGTTATGAAAGATATGTCATCCTCATAGTCACTCAGTTACTATTTTTATGTGAATATATTCATCCAAATTTAATATTATAGTTGGTTTTGAACCTTTTGGAGAGCCCTTTGGTGAGGTTGGTAATGGTTAGGCCCACAACTTTTAGGGTACATCAGAGTCCCAAAAATTAGGGAATAATCTTACCCTTGAGTCCCCTCTTGGATCATTTCATAAGGCCTATATTCCCCCATTATAGTCTCTCATCCTTCCATGCGGTGGTTCATCAGCTTCCCTCTATGCTTCCTCCTAGTCCATAACTAGATATAAATGGGTTATAGGAGGAGGATGGCCTTAAACATGATGGTGGGGCTCTTTAGGGGGAAATATAAAAGTTTATCTCTTCATTGGGAGACTCTTTTGAGAATGGGGAAGCTTTTGAGTGTATGGTTTATCCCACTGATATGATGCTTCTATCTATTTCAAAGGAGTCCACCATGGCTACTGCTAAGGTATTTTGGTCATTTGGAGGGGGCTAATTGGCTACCCCACTTTTGATGCATTAATTTCCTTATCATTTTGATTCTATCTCAAATTTAGTTTATAGAGAAGAGGATCTGGTTCTTGCTATGGTGAAAAATATTTGTAGTCCTCCTAAATCAGTAGATCAATTTATTATTGTGGAAGTGAAGGGTGGTAGTCTTCAACGTCACTCAGATTTTTTGGATATAGGGAGGTTCACTCAAGATATGTCTATAAAGGACTCCAATATTTTTAACATGGTTTTATCCTCCTTGAAGTATCAATCCTGACATTCCAACCCTTTGAATTCTCAATGATCTTCATTATTTTATGGAATTATAGGAGAATGGGGTCCTGGGAAAAGTGTTTTTTCATCATGTATGATGTTGGGAAACATTAGGAATCCATCCTAGTAATTTTGGAATCCATACATAAGGAGTAACTCATATTCTATTTCAGAAGAAGTTCGGGATTTATGGGATTCATGCATGGAAGTCCATGAAATAATCATGTATGGATATTTTGGGGTATTAAAATCACCATGGAAGGGTTAGAGGTCTCTTATTAGTATATGAATACCAATTTTTACACTATAGGTAACAAATTTATCTTCTATTTCATTTATGAAAAATGTGATTCTATCAAGAGGATGGAGTTTTGGAAACATCTTTCTTCATTTAAACTAGGGAATCTCACTTGGTTTATTAGAGGGGATTCCAATGTTATAATAGATCTATCATAGAAGAAGAAAGAGAGGTGTATGATTCTAGGGACATGAAATATTTCAAGGAGTTATTGTATGTCAGTGTATTTATAGATATGGGATTTTTGGGGGACCCATTCACATGGTGAAAAAAATAAAAAAAAATGAAGTGGGATAATTTAGAGTAGGTTAGACCGCTATTTATCCAACCTCAAAGGCATAAAATATATCCCTCAGAAAAAGGTCACCCATATTACTTTCTTCCTTTATACTCACTTTCCACTTCTGGTTCATCTTAAAACAGATTATATAATGTTTTCACATTTCTTCTACTCTTCTGACTAGTATCGGGTCGAAGGGTTTCTAAATACTATTAAAAACTATCGGGATCAACTGGTGGGGGAGATTCTTGGAAAATATTAAGAGATAATCTCAAGAGGATGAGGAATAAATTGAAGGACTAGAATTAAAATGGTCCCAATAGTGACACAACATTATAAAAACTCAAACAAGGGATCAACATGTTATAGGGTAAGTTATAAGAGATTTGGGATGATGAAACTTTTTCTATGATGGTAAGAAAGAAAAGTCTTATATATGATAAATTAGTGAAAATTAGAATATTTTAAAGGGATTATTCAAGGGACCTTTGGATAACAGAGTGAGATAGAAATAACAATTTATTTCATTCCTCCATTAAGGAGATTATGGTTGTAATACTATTAACCTCATGTTAGAAGTTGGCACATACATGAGGGATGTGGAAGTGGGGTGTAAGCTCACAGAGAAGCACTTTGAGGATCTGATTATAGGTTCATCTATAACTAATGACAATACACACTGAAGGGGTAGAAAAGATGATAATTTCATTGGTAACATTATGATGATGGTGGATTATTGGGATAATGAAGGGATGGAGTACATACTAGATGAGAGGGAGATCTAGGAGGTTTCCTTCTCATTAAATTTTGAGAGTGCTCTGGGACCAGAAGGATTCCATGGAACATTCTATGTCTCTATATGGGATTTCATTAAATCACATGTTATCAACATAGTGTAAGACTTATTTTGAGGGGGTGCACTCACTAGATATTTTGAGTGCTTCCAATCTCGTTGTGATCCCCAAAGTGAAGGATCTGATGATGATCAGACAATATAGAAAAATATGACTCAACAAAGTTTCTTATAAGATCATCACTAATATCATTAATAGAAGGCGTATCCACATGCTTCCATGGATTATCTCATAAGAACAACAAGGATTCATGTAAGTTTATAGCATCCATGGTGCAATTGGGATTTCAAACGAGATGGAAAACTATATGAATAGTTAGATCATCATCTCTAACATCATGATCAAGGTGGAAATGGATAAAACTTATGCCTTAATGTACCTAAGGCCTTATTTTTTTTATTTTTGATAATCCACCTTTCAAGGGGTGAGGTGGAACCTTTACAAGGCCTGAAGTCTTAAGAGACAATTACATGACCCATGGGTCTTAAGGGAATCACCCATATGATACAACTTGGAACTAATCCTCTCCAGAAAATGTCATGAATTACACACTTCACCTTCAAAATGTTGGTTGGATAGCTATCTTGTGCAGATCTTCAAAGGCCCAGTACTAATGGAAATTCCATACCCTCTCATTCTTCCAATTCTGGTTAGCTCTACTCTTGTGAATGTGTTTACTCGGAATCCTCATCTAGAGACTTGTCCCTTATAATCTGTCTAGTACATCTGCATATTTCATGTGGCCTAAAGGCCTTGGGGTGACCTGATGGTCTAGAGGTGGCCTGAAGGCCTTGAGAGATATCTGTCTTGAATGCCTTGGGTGGCCCAAAAGCTTTACAGGACCCTAGGACCAAACCGGTGGCCCGAAGGCCCATATGGATGAATAGTTCTGACTGCTATAGTACTGAACAGTGCACGCTACAGTGCTTTTTATATTACTTCTACAATGACTTCTAAAATACTACTACAGTAACCTAGAAATATGTGTCCACTCAGATTAGATCTCGGGCCTCTTGGATGCACTTGTTGAGTCCTTACCAACCAGTTTGAGGCTCATGTGCTAAAATGTGTGTAAGGTTAATTCTCGACTCCCATTGGGGGGGCGCTAGGCCCCAGAGCATGCCGCATGTTCCCTATCTAGGTATTTGGATTTTAATTGCCTTGTACATAATAAACACAATGTATGAGTTTGGTGGGACTCGAGCTTGGTCCAGTTCCCACAGAGAGTGAGGGGTACAACCAGCTGGAACCACTCGGCTAACACCCCATGGGCACACATGGATAAAACCTATGACCATTTGGATTATGGACTCATTATAAAGGAAATTATTTGTTTTAGATTTAAGGATTGGGTATGTGATATTATTTTTACATGATATTCATCACTATGTTTATCAGTCTCACTTATTGGAAGTTGTTTTGGCTATTTCAAATCGGTTCGTGGTCTGTGTTAGGGAGATCTGGTCTCACCCAGCCTTTTCATTATGTCTTAGGAAGATATCATAAGGAATATTAATTATGATACAGTGAGAGGGAAAATTATTCCTTTTAGGAATATGTATAATAGTTTCATGTTCACTTTCCATATATTTACTGATGATATGTTATTATTAAATAATGAAAGTAAAAAAACCATCGATGGATTTATTAATATCATACGGACATATAAAAATTGGAGTGGGAAATAGATCAATAAAATGAAGAGTAGTGTCTATATATTTAGATCCTAATTTATTTGATGAAATAATATCATAAAAGAAAATATGGTCATACAATGAAGGAATCTTCTGATAGAGTATTTAGGATCTCCCATTTCATATGAAAAAATCAAGAATGTGATGTTTGATAATGTGGAAATTTAGATCCCAGCTAGAATTTTTAACTAGAAAAATAGTCTTCTCTCATTCGAGGGTAGGATCATGCTAGTTAATAACATTATTACATTGATGCATATGCATGTTTTTTTATTCATTAATGAACCCAAAGGTACCATTTATAATTTGGAAAGAAACATTAATTACTTAATTTGGGACTATATAAAGAAGGGAAAATACCATTGGGAATCTTATAAAAGCATAGAGAATCCCATTGCTAAGGATGGAATTAACCTGAGAAGTGTATCAGAGACCATGTTGGGCTTTAATGCTCTATTGGAATGGTAAATCATTGAGGGGGAAGTCCCTATGGGATAAATTCATGAAGGATTGGTACGGGGATAAATGGGGATGCTGGGTGAATCATCCAGGAATACTCTTTGGCCTAGACCACTAAATGCGTGATTATTTTAATATTTTGGATAGAAAAGTGAACTAGGTTATTAGGATGGGTGGAATTAGGTATTGTAAATACAACTGGTCAGGTCATCCACTATTCTTCCCTAGATGCATGGTTCTTAACATTTACTTTTAGTAGGAAATCATGCACCCTGGGTTTACTTACACTGCCCACAATGAGGAAAAAAATATTATTTATAATAAATTCAACTTTTATATAAACCAGATAGGTTCATTTTATTGAGAATGAATTCAGGATCCTTTAGTTCTAGGAAGTTTGGATCATTTTTGAGATCCATCCTGGAGCTTGATGAGTGGGAAAGAAAACTCTTTTTTAATGAAATCCAAGTGAAGTTGAACTTCATTTTATAGAGGATGTGCAAATAGTCCATTCCTATAGATGATAATATTTAGAGAAAATTAAATCATATGGTGTCATGGTGTTTGTGTTGTGAGAGTTCAAAAGTTGATATGGTATGAAACTTATTTTTTGGGGGAGACTGGACCAGATTCTCTTGGGAGATCGTTGGGTAGTAGTTTGGTATGATGGTGTGGGAGGGTTTCATATATTTACTTATTTCTAATTGGTTTCAATGATAAGAACAACATGCTTATGAGGTTAAACTATGTGTCATAGTGTTTTTGGTGGGGTGTTAAGTGATTTGGGAGGCAATGAACCAGGTATGTGGATCAAGTGTATCTCTCTTCACTTCATTTAAGTTCATGTTCTCTATCTTGTGGTTGAACTCAATGCCCTCCTTCCTGGTATAAAGAGCTCAATAATTAGTACGATCTTATCCCTGGAGCTATAAATAATAATGATATAATTATTTATGGATTTTTGATCATGTGGACCCCTAGTATTTGGATAAAACTTAATGTGCCAGATCATATTCCCAGGGCATATGAGAGGAGGATGGATCATGTGTGAAACAAGGGGTTTAGTGATTATTTTTTACAAAAACTTTTATGGTACAAGAAACACCATTGGGGTATAGACAAGAGCCTTACTTAGTGTTCTTTCCCTTTACGGGATTTACAACATTTACATTGACTTGGTTGAGTCGGATTCCAAGTTTCTTATAGGTTTCCTTTGTAATATTTTTAGAATTCCTTGGAAACTTTTTTATTATATCAAAAAGTGTTGGTCTCTCGTTGGTTATGGCATGGAGGTTATACATATTTAGACGAATGTGAACTTTTATGTATATATTCTAGCAAGTAAATGGAGTCTTATTGAAATCCTTGTTCTCTATCACAACATGGGAGTACTTCCTAATGATTGTAACCATATTTATAGAGGAGACTCTCTTGGTCTCCATAACTTTATACCCCTAGAGTTCCAGGGACTTTCGAATAAAAAGATATTTTTTGGTGTGCATAATAAATAAATGAAATAAAATAAAATAAAATAAAATAATATATATTTAAAAAGGTTTAAAATATTTCTATCAAACATGGATTTTTGAATAAAATCATCTTTATATATATTCTGATTACAATAATTACCAACACCTTGGTGGGATCCTCTTATTATCCAAGTGATTCTAGTGAATCCAAAGGTTTAATATGGAAGATGGAATGTGAAAAAATCTATTGAACCTATCAACTAAGGAAAAATGGTAAAAAAAATATAGGATAGGGAAAACTATATAACTCTAAGCACTACATTTAACTTCCCAAAATGGAATGAAAATTACAAACCACCTATTTAATATTTATAGTATTAGGGGAAATAAATTTCTTCCAGAGGTACTAAAATAATAGATAATCAAACAATGTGAAAAAAAGATCCTAAAAGGTAATTTAGAGCATTAAATAGAATTAAAATGGGATAAGGTCCTAAAAACAATGGGAGGTATATTAATGATCTTTTAAATGGGTTAAAATTGGAAAAGGAGGTTCTTAAATAGACACTTTAGGTAGAACTATGATATTATATCATGTAATGAGCTTAGTAATCCTATTATAAAGGGACTCTACTCTTTCTCACCCCCCCCCCCAAATAACTCTTTAACTTTAGTAATCTCTTTAATACCTGACCATTTTTCCTCTCCAAAATTATTCATATGATTTTTTATCCTTTGTTGTCAGATTTTTTGTTTTATTTTGTAGTATTTTTACATTAATTTGTGGTCTTAACTTTATTACATGGATTTCCCCAGATTTTTTGAGAAAATGGTGATTTTGGACTGGATGGAAGGAGGCACACGGTTGGCACATGATTAGTAGAAAATGTGCACTAGCCTAATGGAAACTTTGTGCCCTAGACAATTGAACTATCCAGGTTGTATGTCCTAGCACATGAGCATGAAACCCACTAGGGTTAACCATGAACCTAGATCAGTGGCACTATCTGAGGTGCATGGATAGGCACATGGTCATATTCCCCCTCTAGATAAACTGTGCATCCAAATTTCCTCTTATATAGAGTTTCCACACTGTTGGTGCATAGTTTGAAAAATTTTGCATCCAAACCACACGACCTTCAAGATATTCAAAAATATAGAAGTTCCTAAACTATCCTCTATTGATTTTAACACCAAATCACCCCCAAATAACTCCGCATGACCTTCCCTTCTCTAGGAATGCCTCTTCCCCCTCTCCCTCTCCTTTGGGGTCCAATTTTTTGTTGTTTTTGGCTTGGGTATTCAATAAATCATCATGTAAGTTCTCCCCCTTCATCTTTATTTCCTTATTTTGGTTTATTTTTCCTTCATCAATGAATTATTATTTCTCCAATAAGGGTTTTAACCTAAGTTAGTCCCAATACCACTTTCTCTTGTTAAATCTTGTCAGTTATGGTGTTATTTTTCTTCCTAAGGGATTTTACTTGGTGTGGCTTGTGGTTTCTAATCATTTTCCAAAATTTTATAATCAAGAGGAGGGTGGTTCCATGCCTTTTCATTAATTGACTATTTTTTATACTTAATTTTATTCTTAAATGGGTTTTATAAATTTTTTGGGTGGTGAGAATGATGTTTTCCTTATGTTTTGGGTGTGTGTTCATGGTTGATTGATAAAATTCCCTTTGTAAGTGGTTGATTAAAATTTGTGCCTTTTATTAATGGAATTATGGTAGTATAAAAAGGATTTATTTTGTTATGGAAATTAAAATAGAGAACTAGGGAACCACAGGTGTTTTAGGTGGGTTACTCAGGACTAGTATGCTATTAGGGTCGGCTGGGAAATGACTCGGGATCTCTAACATGTTCATGCTACAACACTAAGTAAATATATGATGATTGTTTAGGAACCTCTATAACATTGGACGTGGCATATCTAGAGGCTTGTTCATGAGAATTTTCTAAATGGTTTTATCACCAAGTTACAAGGATCCTAGGTCCCTAACAACCTAGTTACTTAGGGAGTCTCCCATGGTGATTTGGTGTTTTTTCGAGCTATTTAAAACAAAATTTACATTTTTGTTGTTATTTTAAAAATAAAAAATATTTTTATTTCCAATTTTTTTAAAATAAATTATTTTAAAATTAGCATGTAAATTTTTCTTTTAATGTAATTACATGGAATATTTTGGTGGTATCCTATAGGTAATATGGCTCACACACTAAAATCACCCTTGGTAGTATATAGATCATGTTTTGTCTGAATCAAGTAAAGTAATGGCCTTCTTTAGTAGCAATTGTGGTAATATATCCTATAGTATTCCTTTTGGTCAGGTTCTGATGGTGGTATCATGGGTGTTGGTTCATATTCTACATGGATGTTTTTTATGTTTTTTGTTCCCCTCCTCTCTTCTTGGATATTTTGGGTTTTGTTATAAATATTAAATGTTTAACTTCTATTTTTGTGTTTTCTTTTATCTATTGTGTTGTGAATGTTAGTTATGATGTGTTTTGATACCTTTGGATTGTTTATGTTTGATATTTATGGGAAACACCATTCCCAAAGGTGTCACTCGATGCCCAGGAACTAGTTTATTGCCTATGGGGATTGGAAATGGCCTTTGGGCCTTACCATAGGCTAGTTTGGGTATCAGGTTGAATGGAATCCTGACTTGGTTTGTAAAAAAATAGCATCAGATCCTAGTTTTTTCCTTCCTTTGGGTCATGTTATTTGGGAGAGTCTAGATAAATATGAGCTTGGACTTTTAGAGATGAGGTCCTAGTTGCGAGTTAGGTGTCTAGCCAACAAACCTCATGATATTCCTTAGGCCACCATGGGATGTTCATGATTTTATTTGACTTATCCTCTAGGTGTGATGTATAGGCTAAATGCTATTCATGAACACTGTGAGAGGGTGGATTGGTTTTTTCTGTAATTGTGTTTATTATGGTTTCATATTGATTTAAGTGTTTGGAATCTGTTATTGTTTATTTTTTTGGGTAATGTGTTGATGGTTTCTATTGTGTTTTTTAAATGATGTCGCATTATTCCTCCCTAAAGACTTACTATGAAATTAGGGGAAGAGTAAAAAAATAATTATCCCTCAAAAATTTATTTGGTATTAGGGAAATTAGTGGCTCAGGATTTCCGAGCATTAAACTGAGGCATGAGCTCTAGTCCTACTCATGTTAAGGAATTTGAGACATATATGGGAAAATATAAATCTAAGGAGTTCCTCAAGAATAACCCCTCTTTATTTAGGTTTTTTATAGATACCCAAGAAGTATGGGATTATATTAAAAATATTGATAGGTTTTTTTTGGGTTTTCTTTATAATCCTAAGGTGGTCAAAGTGAAGTGTTCCTAATTTATTCTAGAAGGCCCTAATCATAGTTAGTGGGAATTGGTAGTTCAATATGGGAAGCATAAGAAGATGGGATGGAAATATTTCAAGGATATTTTTAATAAGTAGTATTTTCTGGAGACCTTGTACCTTGCTAAGACCCAGGAGTTTATGGATCTCCGTCAAGGGGATCAAACCGTGCTAGAGAATGCCAATCATTTTGTGAAGTTGGTTTACTTCACACCTTAGGTGGTTTCTAATGAGTAGTTAAAGTAAATACTTCAAATAAGTATTTTAAAATTTCTATAAACCTCTTTTAATAGTGATAAAAAAGCACTATTAATCATAGTGATGATAAGGGGGGTCCCCTTTAACAGCGCTAAAAAAGCACTGATAAAGGGGGACCTTTATCTGTGCTAAAAAAACACTGATAAAGCCCCCCCCCCCACCTTTATGAGTGCTTTTTTAGCACAGATAAAGGTCCACCTTTAGCAGTGCATAATATGTGCTGATAAAATGGGCCTTTATCAGCACTCAAAAAAGATCTAATAATTTCATAGTTGTCTGGGATGTTCTGTTTATTTAACATCACACCCAACACATGCACACATGCAAAAAACAACACCTACACATGAACGAAGCATAGAAGAATGAAATAGTGCACATAAGAGTTTTGCAAACAATGCTCTATACATTTACTTGAAATCATGAATACAAAAAAAACATGCTACTATATACATTTAAAATAATGTTTTATATGGTTATAATTTCAATTATCCAACAAATGGTTAAAAATATTAATGTTTCATCCTTAGGAATCCGCGATCCCCTCAAAAAAAATTCATCCACGGTAGTTGTTTCCAAACAAAGAATTCGAACTCAAGAAAAAAATTACACCAATATAAGAAAACGAATATTATGTTAGTAATATAATAATTAAATAAATTAAACATTAATATAAAAGAATAAATTAATAAAATGATATCAAATATTGAAGGATGGAGGATCGAGACTCCCTCGCTCCAATTTTTTTCGATGGACACACTGCAATAGAAAACCCTAGAATTTTGAATTTGTATACCTATGATTCCATTCGAGTGTCTGTGCATCAAGGAAACCATTAAAGGTACACTAAGGTGAAAGATGGAGGTAACCTAATGACCTTCGTGGGTTCCACTATCAATTCTTTTGTGGCTTTTAGAAACCAGAAAATGCAACATATTATCTGAAAATGCACAACAGTCCATGTCTCAGCATCCAACGACACTATTTCATAAAGGTTAGATCTTTGTAAGTTATGTATCATGGATCAAATCAACCAATCAAAAGGAATGAAGCTGTGGAAACTTTTAGATCTTGTTGATTGTATTACAACCATCTGGGGGTTTTCCAGTTTTAAATGTGTTTCTTTAGGCTGTGGGTTTTTCCACATTTTTTTCCTTCTACGGACTTGAAAGGGAAATTTTGGAGCACTTGGTTGATCAATTTATGGCCAGGAACTTTGAGATTACATGATTGGCATCTAAATTTCAACCTGTCTGATTTCAAGGAGACTTATGCCTAGGTTTGGGTAAAAATACATGTCTTAAACTAGATATCCAAAAATTTAATTTAATATCACGTCTTCCTTAGGAGTCCCAATAAGGATGGACAGTGCCACAAAAATGGTGTCTTTTGGCCATTTTTCTTGTATGCTAGTAGAGGTTGATATGAGTATTCCATAGATTGATAATATTGTGCTTTATACTCTGCAAGATGATATTAATCTTAGAGTGGAATATGAAAAAATTCCCATCTTTTGTGAAGAATGTATTGTTATTGGTCATACTACCTCCGAATGTAGAAGAAAATGATTTTTACTAAATTTCATATGAAGGGACATGACTTAGATCACTGTATAAGAAGATACAAGAGTTCTACAGTTCGTAATGAGGCAGAAGGGAATGTAGATGTTGTAGTAGTTCCACCTACTATCATAACTCCATCTTTGAGTTCTTTTAATAATGTTTCTATTTCATTACATGATAAGGGTGGCCCCATTTTAGATTTCAATAGTCTAGAAAAAGAAATTTTAGAGGGTACCCAGACCAGGAATGTTGATCCAAATCATGAAAGTACATTGTGTACTACTGCCTTGTCTAGTCCAGATAAACCTGAAATCTCTTGGACTGATTTGGGAGAAATTGGACATAAAGACATTTTTTTCTCAAGGACATGTTATCCATAGGTTTGTATGATGACCAGGTTGCTGAAAAATCATAGGATAGTCAAACGGCCATGGAATTTTTTTCCCAAGAGGCAGTGGACCTCAACATATGGCAAGAACAAAAGATGATATATGATAAGAACCACAGGGGGAGGTCTAATATAGATACAATATATTTTTAAAATACTATATCTAGATGATATCTCCCTTCCAAAGAAACCCCTACTTAGGGGAGGGACTTGATTACATATGATGCTGACTCAAAATTTTCTGCAGGGAAAGTGATTACTGATACTCCAACTTCCCCTATTTCTTACAGTGTTCATGAATCCTCTGTTACTCGTAGAAAAGGATCGTCTCCAGCCCTTTTTTCAGCCTCCCCATATAATAAAGATGAAGGGGGATTGTATGGAATGTCTAATCTTTCCTTGGAACTAGTGTAGGGGTTGGACATTAAAGGGAATTGAACATCACCTCCTGGTCATCATTTTAAAGAAAAGGTTAAAGTGAAGGTATAACCTCATAATCTCTTTGACATACTATCTTCTAAAAATAGTGTGGAAGATTTTATTGCACCAACTATGAATGAAATGAAGTAATATGGAGATATTTCACACTCTAATGAATGTGATGGACCATGAGTGCTTGTAAAAAATTGGCGAAGGGGTCGTCACCCTCGTGGCCGGGGTGGAAGATTCTTTTGTCACAGTATGATCACTCACTATCAATTTTGTTGAGATGCATTTGGATTTTTTTATTGTTAGTTAGTTTTTATCCTCCTCATTTTTGATCTTTTCAATAATTATTAATTTAAGGGGTCTCACGTCTTATTCCAAAAAATAATAATAATAAAAAGTCAATTTTTAATAAAAAAGACACATTTGGAGTTATACCGGTAACACCATGCATCGTATTAAGGTGGGGTTGATTCTTAAACATAAAAAATGAGTCGTATATCATTGTTTTAAAATAATAAAACAATCTGAATGGGTTTTCTCATTCTTGAGTATGTCACTTGTTCTTTTACTGAAATTAATATTAAATTTAAATGAAAATTTTGGATTTATATCAGTCACACTGTGTGTTATACTGAGGTGCGGTTGATTTATACATGTCACAAATTACTCATGGATTATTTTCCTAAATTATCAAAACAATCTGAAAGCATTTGCTCAGTTTTCAGTATGTCACTTGTGTTTTTTTAAAATTAATGTCAATTTCAAATTAAAAGAGACACTTAGAGTCATACCAGTCTCATTGTGTGTTTAATTGAGGTTATTTCAATTCATACATGTCACAAATGACTTATGGATCATTTTACTAAAGTATCAAAACAATCTGAATGTGTTTTCTTAGTTTGTAGTATGTCAGTTTTATTTTTTTACTAAAATGTCATTTCCAATTGGAAACGCGCCTTTTGATTCATACCAGTCACATCATGCATTGGTTTGATATGAGACTACTTAATACACATCACAAAGAACATATGAATCATTATCCTAAATTAATAAGACAATTAGAGTGGGTTTTCTTGGTTTTCAGTGAGTGACACGTTTTGATCTAAAATGTCAATTTTAAACTAATAATAGAATGTTCTAGCCATAACGATCACACTATGCATCAGATTGAGGTGTTTTTTATTCTTACACATCAAAAATGACTCATGGATCATTTCCCTAAAGTATAAAAACAATCTGAATGTGTTTTCTTAGTTTTTAGTATGTCACTTGTGTTTTTTTCTAAAATTAATGTCAATTTTAAATAAAAAGAAACACTTTGAGTCATACCAGTTTCATTGTGCATTGAATTGAGGTGTGGTATATTTATACATGTCACAAATGACTTATTTATTATTTTCCTAAAGTATAAAAACAATCCAAATGCATTTTCTCAGTTTTTAGTATGTCAGTTGTGTTTTTTTACTAAAATGCCATTTCAAACTAGAAACATACATTTTGAGTCATATTGGTCACATCGTGCTTTGGTTTGATATGATACTACTTCATACACATAAAAAAACTTATGAATCATTATTCGAAGTTATGAAGACAATTGGAGTAGGTTTTCTTGGTTTTTAGTGAGTGACACATTTTGAGCTAAAATGTCAATTTTAAACTCATAACAGACAATTTTAGATAAACTGGTCACACTATGCATCATATTGAGGTGTGGTTGATTATTACACATCACAAATGACTCATGGATCATTTTACTCAAGAATCAAAAGAATATGATATCGTTTTCCAAGTTTTAAGTTTTTCACTTGTGTTTTTTTTAAAAATTAATGTCAATTTTAAATAAAAAGAGACACTTTGAGTAATATCAGTCACATTATGTGTTGAATTGAGGTACGATCAATTCATAAATGTAAAAAATGACTTATTGATTGTTTTCCTAAAGTATAAAAACAATCCAAATTTGTTTTCTCAGTTTGTAGTATCTCAGTTGTGTTTTTTTACTAAAATGTCATTACAAACTGGAAACACGCATTTTGAGTCATACTAGTCGCATTGTCTATTGGTTTGATATTAGACTACTTCATACACATCAAAAATATCTTATGAATAATTATCCAAAATTATGAAGACAATTGGAGTGGGTTTTCTTGGTTTTTAGTGAGTGACACATTTTGAGCTAAAATGCCAATTTTAAACTGATAACAGCCACTTTTAGCCATACTAGTCACACCATGCATCATATTGAGGTGAGGTTGATTCGTGCACATCGAAAATGACTCAGCAATCATTTTACCAAATTATCAAAAAAATCTAAATAGGTTTTCTTGGTTTTCAATATGTCACTTGTTTTTTTTTCTAAAATTAATTTCTATTTAAAATAAGAAGAGACACTTTGTGTCATACAAGTCACATTGTGCATTTAATTGAGGTGAGGTTGATTTTTACATGTCAAAAATGACTTATAGATCATTTTATTAAAGTAACAAAAAAATAAAAATGTATTTGCTCATTTTTCAGTATGTCGGTTGTGTTTTTTTACTAAAATGTCATTTCAAACTGGAAACATGCATTTTGAGTTATATTGGTCACATCGTGTGTTGGTTTGATATGATATTACTTCATACACATCACAAAAAACATATGAATAATTATCCTAAATTATAAAGAAAATTGGAGCGTGTTTGCTTGGTTTTCAGTAACACATATTGAGCTAAAATGTCAATTTTAAACTGATAACATGCACTTTTAGCCATATCGGTCACACCGTGCATCGGATTGAGGTGAAGTTAAATCATACATGTCAAAAATTGATCATAGATTATTTTAAAAAAGTATAAAAACAATAAAAATGTGTTTTCTCAATTTTCAGTATGTCACTGCTATTTTTTTCAAAAATTAATGTCAATTTTAAATAAAAACGAGACACTTTGAGTCATACCAGCCGCATTATGTATTGAATTAAGGTGCAGTTGATTTCTACATGTCCCAACTGACTTATGGATCACTTTCCTAAAGTATCAAATCAATCTGAATGCATTTGCTTAGTTTTTAGTATGTCAATTTTGTTTTTTTACAAAAATTTCATTTCAAACTGGAAATAGGCATTTTGAGTCATACTGGTCGCATCATGCATTGGTTTGATATGAGAATGCTTCATTTGTGTCACAAATAAATTATGAATCATTATCCTAAATTATGAAGAAAATTGGAGTGGGTTTTCTTGGTTTTCAATGACTGGCACTTTTTGAGATAAAATATCAATTTTAAACTGATAACCGACACTTTTATCCATAACAGTCACACCGTGCATTGAATTAAGGTTTGGTTGATTCTTACATGTCAAAAATGACGCACAAATCATTGTCCTAAAGTATCAAAATATTTTGAATATGTTTTCCCAATTTTTAGTATGTCACCTGTGTTTTTTTCTAAAATTAATGTCAATTTTAAATAAAAATAGACACTTTGAGTCATAATAGTCGCATTTTTCATTTAATTGAGGTGTGGTCAATTCCTACATGTCACAAAGGACTTATGAATCATTATCCAAAAGTATCAAAACAATCCGAATTTTTTTTCTTATTTTTCAGTATGACACCTGTTCTTTTTACTAAAAATAATGTCAATTTTAAACAAAAAGAGACACTTTGAGTCATATTGGTCGCATCATGTGTCGTATTGAGGTGGGTTTTATTCCTACACATTTCAAATTACTTATAGATTATCTCCCTAAAGTATCAAAACAAATGAATGTTTTTTCTCGATTTTGAATATGTCAGTTACTCTAATACAAACTATAATGACATAAACATTTCATATATTGATATCACATATGAGTAGATTAATATTCCTTACATAAAAGAAATAAATTAAACATAAATATGAAACAATTCATTCATTCTATTGACAATTATTTTACTATTCAAACATCAAAATTACCTCTGTGATTGAGTAGACACAGAGATAATTTTGATCTTTGTACCATAAAATCATTGTCCATAGAATTAATTCATTATTTTATCTTTATTTTTAATTTATTTCTTTTATGCAAGAAATATTAATATACTCATATGTGATATCAATGCATGAACTCTTTAGGTCATTATAGTTGGTATCAGAGTAACTAACCCATTCAAAATTGAGCAAACACATTCAGTTGTTTTGATACTTTAGGGAGATGATCTATAAGTCATTTTAAATGTGTAAGAATCAACCCCAACTCAATACTACACACAATGAAACTGGTGCGACTCAATGTGTCTCTTTTTATTTAAAATTAACATTATTTTTAGTAAAAAGAACAACTGACATACTAAAAACTAAGAAAAACATTTTTATTGTTTTTATACTTTAGTAAAATGATCCACAAGTCATTTTTTACATATATTAATAGACCTCACCTCAATTAAATGCACAATGTGATTGGTATGACTCAAAGTGTCTCTTTTTATTTAAAATCAACATTGATTTTAGAAAAAAAACAAGTGACATACTGAAAACTGAGGAAATGTATTCAGATTGTTTTGATACATTAATACAACAATACATGAGTCATTTTTGATATGTAATGATCAACCGCACCTCAATATGATGCATGGTGTGATTGGTATGGCTATAAGTGTCTGTTATCAGTTTAAAATTGATATTTTAGCTCAAAACGTGTCACTCATTAAAAACCATGAAACCCCACTCCAATTTTCTTTATAATTTAGTAAAATGATTCATACATCATTTTTGATGTGTATGAAGTACTCTCATATCAAACCAATTCACGATGTGTCCGGTATGACTCAAAATACGTGTTTCTAGTTTGAAATGACATTTTAGTAAAAAAACACAAATGGCATACTAAAAACTAAGAAAATGAATTCATATTATTTTAATGCTTTATAAAAACGATCCCTAAGTCATTTTTGACATTTAGGAATTGACCACACCTCAATTCAATGCACAATGAGACTGGTATGACTCAAAATTTATTTTTTATTTAAAATTGACATTAATTTTAGAAAGAAAAACACAAGTGGCATATTGAAAACTAAGAAAATATATTCTAATTATTTTGATACTTTATTAAAATGATTCATGAGTCATTTAGGATGTGAACAAATCAAAATCACCTCAATCTGATGCATGGTGTGACCAGTATGGATAAAACTATCTATTATCTATTTAAAATGGACATTTTAGCTCAAAACATATCACTCACTAAAAACCAATGAAACCCACTCCAATTGTCTTTATAATTTAGGATAATGATACATAATTTTTTTTGATGCGTATGAAGTAGTATCATATCAAACCAACGCACAATGTGACCTGTATGACTCAAAATGCGTCTTTCTAGTTTTAAATGACATTTTAGAAAAAAACAAAACTAACATACTACAAACTGAACAAATGAATTCAGATTGTTTTTATACTTTAAGAAAATGAACCATAAGTGATTTTGGACATGTATAAATTTTCCTCACCTCTATTCAATGCACAATGTGACTAGTATGACTCAAAGTGTCTCTCTTTATTTAAAATTGACATTAATTTTAGAAAAAAACACAAGTGACATACTGAAAACTAATCAAATGTATTCAGATTATTTTGATACTTTAGGAAAATTATCCATGAGTCATTCATGATGTGTATGAATCAACTTCACCTCAATCTGATGCATGGTGTGACCGTTATGCCTAAAAGTTTCTATTATCAGTTTAGAATTAACATTTTAGCTCAAAATGTGTCACTCACTGAAAACCAAGAAAACCCACTCCAATTGTCTTCATAATTAAGGATAATGATTCATAAGTTCTTTGTGATGTGTATAAAGAAGTCTCATATCAAAAAAAATGCACGCTGCGACTGGTATGACATAAAATACATGTTTCTGATTTGAAATGACATTTTAGTAAGAAAATACAACTGACATACTACAAACTAAGAAAACACATTCGGATTGTTTTAATACTTTAGGAAAAATATCCATAGGTCATTTGTGACATGTATGAATTGACCGCACCTCAATTAAATACGCAATGAGACTGATATGACTCAAAGTGTCTCTTTTTATTTAAAATTGACATTAATTTTAGAAAAAAACACAAGTGGCATATAGAAAACCAAGAAAATGCATTCGAATTGTTTTTATTCTCTAAGAAAATGATCCATGAGTAATTTGTGACATGTATGAATCAACTGCACCATAATACAATGCACAGTGTGACCGATATAAATCCAAATGTGTCATTTAAATTTGATTTTAATTTTAGTAAAAGAACACGTGACATGATCAAAATAGAGAAAACCCATTAAAATTGTCTTAATATTTTAAAACAATGATCTATTACTAATTTTTGATGTGTAGGAATCAACCCCACCTCAATACGATGCATGGTGTGATTGATATAACTCCAAATGTATCTTTTATATAAAAAATTGACATTTTATTAAAAAAAAATTAATGAGGTGTGAGACCCCTTAAATTAAGAAAGATTGAAAAGTACAAAAGTGGAAAAGTACAAAAATGAGGAGGATAAAACTGACTAACAACAAAACAAATCCAAATAAATCTCTGCAAACTCAAGAGAAAGTGCTCATACTATGACAAGAAGATCTATTGCCCTAACCACGAGGGTGGAGACCCCTTCGTCAAGTTTTTACAAGCACCCATGGGCCATCACAATCATCTGAGTGTACAATATCGCCATCTTCCTTTGTTTCTTTCACAGCAAGTGCACCATAATCTTCTACACTATTTTCAGAATCTAGTAAATCAAAGGGATTATGAGTGCATACCTTCACTTTAACCTTTTCTTTAAAATGATGAGCAGGAGGAGATGTTCCATTACCTTTACTATCCAAGACCTCCACTAGTTTCAAGGGTAGATTAGAGTTTCCATACAACCCCCCCCCCCCCCCCTTCATATTTATCAGATGGAGAGGATAAAAAGGGTTGGAGCTGATCCTTTTCCATGAGAGACAGAGACTTCGAGAACACTGCAAGAAATAGGGGAAGTAGGAGTATCAGCAATCACTTTACCTATAGAAAATTTTGAGTCAGCATCAGGTGTTATCGAATCCCTCCCCTGATTAGCGGTTTCGTTGAATGGGAGAGCTCCTCTAGATCTATTCTTTAGAAAATATAATTCATCTATCTTAGCCTTCCCCTTGTGGTTCTTATCATATGTCAACTTTTTTTCTTTACATATGTTGAGGTCCACTGCCTCCTAGGAAAAACATTCCATGGTCGTTTAAATATCCTTTGACTTTTCATAAACCTAGTCATCATACAAACCTTTGGATATCATTTCCTTTAAAGAAACAATGTCCATATGTTCACTTGCTCCCAAATCAGTCCAAGAGATTATGGGTTTGTCTGTTCTAGATAAGACAGTAGTACACAATGTACTATCATGATTTTGAGAAAAATTCTTGGACTGGGTACCTTCTAAGTTTTCTTTTTCCAGCCTAGTGTAATCTAAAATGGGGTCACCCTTATCACGTAATGAGATAGAAACATTATTAACAGAACTAAAATATGGAGTTATGATTCAACGTGGAACAACTCCAACATCTACATTCACCTCTACCTCATTAAGAAGTGTATAACTCTTGTACCTTCTTCTACAGTGATCTAAGTCATTTCCCTTCAGATGAAATTTAGGACAAATCATTTTTCTTCTATAATCCGAGGTAATATAACCAATAACAGTACATTATTCACAAAAGAGGGGAATTGTTTCATATTAAACTATAAGATTAATATAATCCTGTGGAGTAGAAGGCACAATATTAGCAATCCTTGGAATACTCAGATCAACCTCTACCAGCATATGAGAAAAATGGCCAAAAGACACCATTTCTATGGAATTTTCCATCCTTATGGGGACTCTTGATGCAGATGTGATATCAAATAAAATTTCTAGATGCCATAGGATCCAGTTTAAGCCATGTATTTTTACCCAAACATGGGAATAAGTCTCCTTGAAATTAAACATATTGAAATTTAGATTTCGATCATGTAATATCAAATCTCCTAGCCCTAAATTGATCGACCCAGTGCTCCAAACATTCCCTTTCAAGTTCGTAGAAGGAAACAGATTGTGGAAAAACCCACGGCCTAAAGAAACACATTTAAATTCTGAAAACCACCAAATGGTTGTAAGTCGGTCAATAAGATCTAAAGGTTTCCATGGTTTAATTACTTTTTATAGGTTGATTCAAGCCATTATAGAGAACTTACATAGATATAACCTTTCTACAATAACGGCATTAGATGCTGATACATAGGTCGTTGTGCCTTTAAGGATAATACCCTGCATTGTCTGGTCACTAAAAGGTGAAAAAGAACCAACAGTAGAACCCACGAAGGCCATCGGGTTCCCTCCATATTTTACCTTAGTGCTCCTCAAATGGTTTCCATGATGTGTGACCACTTGAATGGAATCATAGGTATACATATTCTGACTTCTAGGGTTTTTTGTTGCAGCGCGTCTGCAGGTGAAAACCGGAGCGAGGGTGTCCCGATCCTCCATCCTTCAATATTTGATATCATTTTATTAATGTATTATTTCATATTAATGTTTAATTTATTTCGTTATTGGATTACAAACATAATATTTGTTTTCTTATATAGGTGGAATTTTTTTTGAGTTCAGATGCTTTGTTCGGAAACTAATACCACAGATGACAATTTTTTAGAGGGGATCATGGATTCCAAAGGATGAAACATTAATGTTTTTAACTTTTTGTTGGATAATTGTAATTGTAACCATATAAAACATTATTTGAGATGTATATAGTAGTGTGTTTTTTTATTCATGATGTTAATTCAATGTATATAGCATTTTTTTCTAAACTCTTGTGTGCGCTGTTTTGTTCTTCTGTGATTTGTTCGTGTGCAGGTGTTGTTTTGTAAAGGTGTGTAGGTGCTGGGTGTGATGTTAAATGAACATCACATCCCAGGATACTGCGCCTTTATCAGTTCTATTTTAAGTGCAAATAAAGGTGGCCCTTTATCCATGCTAAAAAATAACTGATAATGGGGGGACCTATATCATCACTTTTTTTAGCACAGATAAAGGGCCCCCTTTATCATTGATTTTTTTGCGCTATTAAAGGGGAACCTCTTTATCTTTTCCATGATTAATAGAAATTTTATATCCCTGTTAAAATAGTTTTATAGATCTTTTAAATTCCTTATTTGTAGATTTTTTTGTGGTATTATGGAGAACTTGTAATGATTCTATATAAGTGAACTCACATATTAGATTGGTTCAGGTTCCTCAGCCTCCAGTGGGACCACAACTCAATCAGAACCATCCAGAACCATTGGGTTTCAATTTGGATATTGTGGTGGATGGGATGGATGTACTAGTGGTAAGAGTTATATTAAGGAATATTTGTGAGCTAGCAATCATTATCAGGCCCAAACAGAGACAAGGAACCATCATGCTATGGAACAGGCACTAGAAAATTATAATTCAAGACTTTTGATATTTCAATGTACTATATTTATTTCATCATATTTAGTCTTCACCTTGTTGAAATTTTTAACTGAGCTTATACCCTATGTGATGGAGCTGGTGATGCTACTTGGTAAGAAGAAAGTAAAGGGTTTCAAATGTTTGTCTTGTGCTCTCAGTCTATAAGAGGTCGATATGGAGTAGGATTTCTTCATTTTTGAAATGAATATTTTTTATGTGATCATCACAATGGATTGGATGGTATGTTTAAAGGAGTACATCGATTGTTAACATCAGTGAGTGACCTTTTTAGAACCTAATTGGAGTACCCATGGTTTTTTAAGGTGAATGGGATCCCTTGGTCAGCACGAGATGAACCACCACTTCTGGAGCTGGGAAACCTTATTTTCCAAGTCTCGCCACTTATTTTGGAGGACAATGATATAGGTTTTGAAGATAGGTTGCTTCCTGTAGTGGATGAGTTTCCATAGGTGTTTCCATATGGTTTTTCAAGGTTACCACTAGAGTGGTATGTAGAGTTTACCACTGAATTTTCATCGGGAACACAGTTGATATATATTCACTCATATCACATGGCTCCCCCACTGAGTTGAGGTAATTAATGATAAAAGTAGAATATTTTTAATACAAAGGATTCATTTTCCCAAGCATCTCACCTTGGGCCACCCCTATTCTATTTTATAAAAAAGTTGATGGATCTATCTGGTTGTGTATTGATTACCAGAAGTTGAATAGGGTAACCATCAATAATAAATACCCATTTACCCGCATTGATGAACTCTTTGAACAGGTCAAGGGGAAAGGTAGTTATATAAGTTCATCCTACACTCCGAGTATCATCAGGTCATAGTTCAAGAAGAGAACATATCCCATATGGATTTCTAAAGTAGGTATGGCCACTATAAGTATTTATTCATGCCATTTGGGTTGATGAATTCTCCAATATTCTTCATGGATCTTATGAAGAGGGTGTTCTTCCAATACCTCAACTCCTTCATTGTCTTGTTTGTAAATGATATCCTAGTCTACTCTAAAACTAAGTAATATCATGGGAAACACTTGAGGATCATGTTAGGCACTTTTCAAGATCAATGTCTATATGTTGAAATTTCTAAATGATCCTTTTGGATCTGGGAGGTTAAGTTCCTTGGTCACATGATTTTATAATATGGGGTTTCAATGGACCCTGAGAAAATTGGAGTAGTGATTTCATGGGAGAAATTATGGAACTTCTTCAAGATCAAGAGTTTCTTGGGATTAATAGGGTATTAAAGGTAGTTTTTCAGAGCTTTATCTTGTCTTGCCTCACCCATGGCCACACTTACCTGTAAAGGGGTGAGATTTGAAAAGATACAGGAAATTTAGGAATCCTTTGAAGAGATTTAAGAGGCATGCAACCACTGCCTCTATTTTAAACCTACCAAAATCTAGGAAGGAATATGTGGCCTTTTATGACACTTCAAGTACAGGTCTTGGGAGTGTTTTGATGTAAGATGATAATGTGGTGGCGTATATATCTCACCAACTCCCAGTAAATTATAGGAAATATCCAACCCAAGACCTAGAATTAGAGGTAGTAATTTTTTATTTGATAACATTTCATTTCTATATATTTGAGGAGAAATTTGTAGTTTTATCAAACCATATAAGTTTGGCCGACATTTTCTCCCATAATGATCTAAATTTGAGGCATCGATGATGAGTTGAGTATCTTCAGGGGTTTAACTTTGATCTTTTCTAAACCCTAGGAAAAGTAAATATGGTGGAAAAATTCTTAAGAAGAAAACTACTATTCTAACCTATAAAGGAGTCCAGTGATGAGTGAACTTTAATGGGTATTTTTCCCAGATACACTTGGAACCCAAGAAGCATAGTGGAGTTAAATTATCAGCTAGTGTTTGGATAAATCCCTCTATTATAGAGTTTATTCAATAAGATAATACTAATGATGAGATGTGTGAGCATTATAAGATGATTTTAAATAGTGGGGAGGTACCTAGTGGGTGATTATTTTTCCATAAAGTAATTATTTTCTTCAAGGGATACTTCATGGTGTCGTTATTATTGTGGAAGATAGTGATGCAGGATAGCCACCAATCCTAGTGGGATATTCATATTGGGACCACCCAGATGTTTTATGATGTTCATCACCAGTTTTGGTGGCCAAGTATGAGGTGGGATATAATTGAATTTATATCCATGTGTTATACATGTCATAAGATATAATCGAAGCACCAGAGACCCTCTATTTTTCTTCATCCACAACCAATTCCTACCTAGAAATGGGATGAGGTCACTATGGAATTTATCATAGGGTTTCCCCATAAACCTTGATGAAGGAATGACACTTGTGTGGTTATTGACCATCTAACTAAATCATCCCATTTCATTCCAATCAATTACTCAACCAAGGTGGATGAGTTGGTTTAATTTTATACTTAGGAAATTGTGAAGTTTCATGGTGTTTCATTAGTCATCATTTTAAACATGGACACCCACCTTACCTCGTAACTTTTGGAAGTCCTTTAGAAGGAAGTGGGATCATATATCAAAATCATCACAACACAATATCCTCAAACAGATGATCAGATAGAGCGAGAAAATCAAATCTTGGAATACATTCTTCTAGTATCTGTGTTGAATTTTAGGGGATTATGGGATAAACATTTTGTATTGGTGGAGTTTTCATATAATAATAGTTACCAAACGATTATTAAAAGGTCTCCCTTTTAGGTGTCTTATGGTATTCCATGTCAGTCACCTTTATGATAGACAAAAGTGGGTGACAAATTTCTACTGGGACTGAGCCTTATGATAAAATAAATTAGTCAGGAAATTTTTTTGATGGAATAGATCCACAAAAAGTATTATAACAATAGAATATCCAAAACTTGGTATGCTTAGAGTTTGTTCAGGTGATTCTAAATGTGGAACCTAACTTGGTTCCATGTCATCTTGTAAATCATGGGAAGCTCATGCTGATTTATGTCATACCTTTTAGGAATACTATGAGAGTGGGAAATGTGGAACACCGGTTATCTTTTTTGTCCCAGTTTACATTGATTCGTGATGGGTTACATGTCTCACAATTAAAGAAGTATAACCTGGAACCGTCTCACATTCTGAAGTGGGAAGAGTTGGAAATGGAATCTAATTTGTCTATGTTAGAGAAAATGGTGAATATTATGGATTCCCAAGTGAATTTTCTTTGGGGAAATCCATATTGTGGGTTCAAGTGATTTGGAATCATGGGAATAATGATCACAAAACATGGGAGTGGAAATATTGTTTGAATTAGAAGTATATGCACTTGTTATCTAATAAGACTTCAATTTTACTTTATAAGGTCATAATTTTTTCATGGTGGGGATAATTTTCACATCCATGGTTTTATTTTGAGGTATTCTATATTTTATTCTTATTCTTATCTTTATTACATGGATTTTACAAGAGTTATTTATAAAAATGGTGGTTTTGCGGTTAGAAAAAAGGATTTTCATGGATGGCACACATTTAGTAGAAACTATGTGTTAACCTAGTAGAAATTGTACACCCTAGATAGTGGTATTTTCTATTTTGTATGACCTAGAACATGGGTGTGCAGCCCTCTAGGGCTAACCATGAACCCAAAAAAATGTCACTTTCTGAGGCACATAGCTTGGAACATGAAAATGCATCCCTTAAGTTAAAACTTGAAGCTATTTTACCTCTTGGATATAGGTGATGCACGGTTGTCACACGATTTAGAAAACTGTATGACCAAACTGTGTGTCCTGGATGATCTTTAAAAAACAAAAATTCCTAAACTACCCTCCCATGATTTTAACCCTAAATCACCCCCAAATCACTCCATTCAACCTCCCCTACCCTATGTATTCCTTCTACCCCTCTATCTCTCCTTTGGGATCCAATTTTTGGTGGTTTTTTGGATTGGGTATTAAAGAAATCATCAATTAAGTTCTTCCCCTCCATCTTTATTCCCATATTTTGGTTTCTTCTACCTTTCTCCTTGCATTCTTATTTATACAGCAAGGGTTTTTTCCTAAGTTAGGCCCAATATCCCTTTCTCTAGTAAAATATTATTTTTTATGTTGTTATTTTTCTTCTTGGGGGTTCTATTTGGTGCGGTTTGTGGTTTCCAACCATTTTCAGAATATTATAAGAAAGTGATAGGTGGGTCCATGCCTTATCTTTAATTGATGATTTTATTATGCTTCCTTTGGTTCCTAAATGGGTATTATAAATTGTGTGTGTGGTGATAATGGTGTCTTCCTTGAATTTTGGGTGTCTGTTCATGGTTTATTGATAAAATTACCTTTGTAAGTGTCTTCTTAACATGTGTGTATTTTATTATTGGAATTATGGTATTATAAAAGGATTTATCTTATTATGGAAATTGAAATAGATCAGATTCATCTAATAAATGACATGATATCTTTGACAAGTTCACATTACAAAACTAACTAAATATATAATAATGGTTTGAGGACTACTTGAACATTGGTTGTGGTCTCTCTAGAGGTCATGTATGAGAATGTTTTATATGGTTTGATCACTGAGGTATGAGGATCCTAGGGCCCTGATCAACTAGCTACTTAGGGATTCTCCCATGGTTCTTTTTTCTTATTCGAAGATATTTAAAACTAAATTTAGATTATTGACCCTATTTTATAAATAAAACCTATTTTTGTTTTCAATTTTTTTTAAATAAATTCTTTTAAAACTATCATGTTAATTTTTCTTTTAATGTCCTTGAATGGAATATTTTAGTAGTATCTTACTGGGCATATGATTTACACCCTAAATTCACCCTCATGTATATGTAGATCAATTTTTTTATGAATTAGGTAAAGGCAAGGCCTTCATTAGTGGTGATAGTGGTACTATGTCCTAGAAGATTCCTTTTGGTGAGGTGTTGATGGTGGTAGCATGGGTGTTGGCACACATGCTACATGGAGGGTGTTTTTATAGTTTGTTCCCCTCCAATCTTCATGGTTATTTTGGGTTTTTGATTAAGGTTAAATTTTTAACTCATGTTGTGGTAATTTATTTTATATATTATGTTTTTAATGTTAGTTATGATGTGAATTAATACTTTTGGATTGTTTATGGTCAAATATTATGAAAATAATGTTCCCAAAGGTGACACTCAATGAACAGGAACTGATTTCTAGCCCATGGAGATCGGGAATGCCCTTCGAGCCTTGCCAAGAGGTAGGTCAGGTGTCGAGTTAGATGAAATTCCAGCTTGGTTCTTGAAATTTTTCCCAAGAAATAATTTTAAATCCTTTATTCCATAGGAACCCATTTTAAGAAGTAAATAATTCATCAATGTTAGTACCTAGTTATTCACTATTTTTTTAAGTTAATTTATCATCTAAACTATTTATAAATTTAATTATCCACTCTAAATATGTTATATTAACATCATTATTCTTATATTAAAATGATACTACAATTATATAACCCTAAAATCCTACTCATGTCATTAGTATAACATTTTATTTTTTGGTTTGATTTAACCAACTACATAAACAGTGTTATACCAACATCATCATTTTCATCATGAATAAGTATCAAGAAATTAATACTGGTAATATATGATATTAAGGATTAATTTATGTCATTAACATGGTTCTGTAAGTGTAACATAAAAAAGTAATGGTCATTATAAAGTAACTTTGTTTTATTAGAAAATTACATAAAACATGTGTGTTATAGATTATGTTCTAAAGAACCATACCCAAACCTTCCATTAAATGAAAATGGAAAATAATTAATCATTGTAAAATAATTATTCCACTACCTTTACTGATTGTGTAATGATTAAATTGTTATCAACAAATTAATATCGACATCACCATTACAAAAGATGTATGAAATAATCTAAATTACTAACATCTGATGATGAAAATAGACAATAAAAAACTAATATATTTGTAATGAAAGAATATAATTTAATATTATAAAGTTTAATTGATATGAATAAGGTTTTTAAATAATGTATTATTATGGTTATATTTATTATATAAGGGGTTAAAGTGCTTTTTTTGATGTCAGGATTAAAACTAAGGGTTTATTTTCTGATCTCACTTTGAAATCGATATTTTTATGTTTAAACATCCATTAAGATAAATTTTATTTTCTTAATATATAAAACGACATATAATTTATTCTTATATATTTTTTACTAGTTTTTACATATATTCCTACCATTTTACCTCCCTATGGTTCCTAAACTGATCAAAAAAGTTTTTGTAGGTGGAGTTGGTCTTAACACTTCTTTTGGTCAAGAATAATTCTCATAGATGTATGTAATATTTATATTAGGTTATGAATTTACTTATCTATACTTAAATGATTACCTAAGTTCATTTTATAGTCCTTGAATTTCATTACAAAATAAGGAAAGGAATTTGTTTTTGATGTTTTCTGCATGGGTCGTTTTCTATTATCTTTGACCTTCTTTACAAAAGCCTAAAATCAATCCATTTTAAATGTTTTATACATGAACAAGTTTTTCCATAATCATACTAAATTATATTTAATAATCCTAAACTCCAATTTTTATGGTTTTAAAAAGTAATTTCTATTCCCATTGTTTTATAAATTATTTTATTTTAAAATGAAATTTATCAATAATAAAGTGTATTTCATCTTATTTCTCAAAATAATTTTATAACACACTTATAAAGCTTTTCTCATCTATATCAACATACAATAGTTTTTCTTATAATTTACATGGTATATGGTCTAAATATACCTTCCACTCTCTTTCTCTAAATGGATTATGATAGTTTCTTGTGAAATTTTTCATGAAAACCATTCATTAAAATGGGTTAATTAATCTATTATATAATTATGATTATTTTCATGCTCATATTAAACACATATGTATGGTTTATGATAATGCAATGGGTTGGTCCCTTATATAACAATAATTCACTAGGTAAATATTTTTGTTTCATGAGATAATTATTTTTTCATGGAAATGATTGTGGATATATTTGTTCACAATTTTGTTCATGGGTATGATTGTGGGTAGATATGTCTACAAGTAAATTCTTGGACCTAGTTTTGGTTAGCTATGTTCAAATTTTTGTGTGTGGAAATGATTGTGGTTAGCTGTTTTCATAATATTATGATTTAATGTTCTTATTTTATTCCACATTTCTATATTATTCCATTACCTATGTTATTATACTTATCTCATGATTATTCTCTCATGTCTCTATTTTTTTACAGCATGGTGTATGTATGATTCTTTGAGGTTATATGTCCTTCGGTCATGTCATGTGGAAAATTCATATAATTATATATTCTCTTTATTTATGTAATACCTTATTATAATGTTTTCTCATATACTTATGATCTAACCCTTTATGAATCATAGATAAGTTTTTATTTTACTGATCATTTGAGCTAAATCCTTATATTTCCATTCCCTAGGTAATGAAAAGGGGTATTAAGTATGACATGTCTAGAAGGATAGTATGTGAAAAAGTTATTTATGATATATATTAAATAAATAATATGAAATAATAAATTTATATAGCTTGTCTCCAAAGACACTAAACCTTTGGGTTTGGGGTTTGTGTGTTTATTTGTGAGATTTAATATATAAGTAATGGAAATGATGTTAAATGTAAAGGCGTGGATTTTACTGATCAATTCCTTTTTGTTTTTAGGTTATTGGAGGTTTCAGGGGATGGATGGGTGAGAAAGAGTGTAGTTTAAGTGGTAATTTCTTATAGAGGAGTTAGATCATGGTGTGATCATGTGGGTCATGATTTGAGGGATTTTCTATAAATGGTAGGCAATGTTGCAAGTTGGTATCATGGTATGGTACTTGTGTATCAAAAAATGAGATATTTATCAATATAAGTGCATGATTTTGATGTTTTTTTGTCGTATCATGTAGGATCGGGATTTATCGTAAAGACTTTGAGGATAAAAACCAAGGATTAATACCAAATAGATTTGCAAAATGGGGTGTTTGGATCATGATACGAAGACTTGGAGGCTTAATTCTGGTGATTTTGTTTTAGGTAATGTGGCACCATGGAGAATGGTTCATAGCATGAACCTTATTAAATTTTATCAGTATGGAGAGTTTGATCAAAATTTTAATGCATGAGATTTATAGTATTTTTGGATTTAGTTTTAGATATTTAGTGGAGATTAAAGTATCATGGAATGAATATGATTAATTATGTTTCTATTTAGTATTTAATGGGTAGTCACGGTGTGATGATATCTTTTAGTGTTATGAACTAGTCTTTTTCTATCTAGGTGTAAATGTTGTACTCCTATTCATTTCTGTATGATATTTTCATTTTATCATGAACTAATAGAAACCTTAGGTGTCTTTCTGGTGACTCTTGATCCCACTTTATTGAAATTTAATCCTTGTATTTCCATGGTTTTGAATTATTCTATCTGAGGTAAGTTTTTCCATTTTTTACCTCCCATTCATTTTCTATCTTCACCTAGAGAAGGTTGTGGTTATGGGAGTAATTCATTTGGAATATTTTTAAGAGATTAAATAATTTTTATAGTTGTGTTTAAAATTGTTGAGGTTTCTTTCAAGTGATTTAGGACTTGAGATTGACTCTTATCTACATTTTTCTTTCATATATATCATTAAAGATTCCAGTTAAGGTAGGGAATTTTTCATGGACCGTCCCCTGGGGCCCATGCCGTGACTACCCCAATCTCTCCTTCTATAGGCCAGGGGCTGGCGACTAGCACCAAAGGCATAATTCCCTAATCTGGGAAGGCATTTCCTTTATAACTATAAACACACACAACAGAGCACACAGCTGGATACAAAACACTAAGTAATATTGTATAACAAGAGAGTGCTGAAAAGTAAAGGGACCGGAAATACAAGCCCAAATATAAAGTAAAAGTACAAATAAAAAGGAAAAAATAGCTGAAAAGTGAAAACAAACTCATGGATCGTCCACCATATAAATACTACCTGAACTGTAGGTACAGATAATCTCCACAGCACTCCACGTATGTCAGTCTCCTCCATGTACTGTCACACTGTGTGGTCTAGCTCCGGGTACCGTCCTGTCCGAGTATACTCAGCCTCGGTCAGCGTTGTCCGTCGTCTGCATCCAACACAACAAGGTGCGGGCATAAATCGTGTAGGGGTGAGTATAACGATAATAAGTAGGGACGCCGGGACCCTCAAGGTCTCACAAAAACCAACAAGTATGAAATCAACAGATAACCCCACTTAGGTATATGCGCATACATATACCTAAGTTATCAAGTAATCCACCTCAATCATGAGGAAAACACAAAATTTACTGAATTATCTCACACAGGTATACAAATTTTTTATAGAGTTAGAGATGATTAGATGTATCCACTAAATCATATATTCTGTCGAACCCACATAGGATATAGGATTAGCGGTCAGAACTGTCGAACCCACACAAGATCCAGGAACAGTAGTCAGAGCTGTCGAACCCACATAAGATCTTGGAACAGCGGTCAGAACTGTCAAACCCACACAGGATCTAGAAACAGTAGTCAGAGCTATCGAACCCACATAGGATCCAGGAACAGTGGTCAAAACTGTCGAACCCACACAGGATCCAGGAACAGTAGTCAGAGCTGTCGAACCCACACAAGATCCAGGAACAGCAGTTAGAACTATCGAACCCACATAGGACCCAGGAATAGGAGTCAGAGCTGTCGAACCCACACAGGATCGAGGAACAGCAGTCAGAACGGTCGAACCCACACAGGATCCAAGATTAGTAGTCAGAGATCAGCCACCCACAGGGTTCCGCACAAATCACGCTTGATTCCAGGAGGTTCTACTTCTTAAGACAAGTTTCGATACATCAACTTCCATAAAGTCCCATGAATAAAAATACCGAAGGTCCGCCTCTTCAAAGGATTCTAAAAACAACAGACGACGCGTCAATCGGACGCCTGGTCTGAGAGTTATTAGCCTTTTAGTCCCGGGGGCCCGGTTGGATTCATGCACGATCCAACCTGACCATATCTCAATTATACCCCAAACTCTAGTGGGGTATACTCAAAGGGACCGTCAAGCTCTAATATTATCAGCACCACTGACGGTTTTTCAAACGGACGTCTGGTGCCAAAGATATGGCCAAAGCAAGTAAAGGTTCGGTAGTAGGTCCGGGTCCGGTCCGACCCGATCGGACCGACCTGACCTGACATAGTCTAGGCAGACCCGATTTGGATCGACCCGGCCTGACCCGTTGGGTGGGCCAGCCCATTGGGTTTGGCCCAGACCAGCAGGCCGCGAGGGTGGTCCGACCCAGGCTAGAGGTTGGTTCTGCCCGGAGCGTCGTGAGGGCGCGGCCCAATGCAGCTCGTCCCAGAGGGCGCGGCTGGGGCCGGTTCATCCAGGGATCCACGAGGGGGTCCGCGGGCCGTCTTGGAAGGCCTAAGCTTCCAGGGCGCCTGTTCGGCCGGGAGGTCGGCGCGGCTCGGGAGGCCGGGAGACCGATGGGCAGGTCAGGAGGCGGCCGGGCAGGCCAGTGGGGTGGCCGGGTAGGCCGGCGGGGTGGCCGTGCAGGCTGGGAGGCATTCGGGTAGGCCGAAAGGCCGGCCGAGCAGGCCGTCAGGGTGGTCGGGAGGCGTCTGAGCAGGCCGGTGGTAGGCCGGTGGGGCGCGGGCTAGATTGGGGCAGCGACTCGGCTCGGCGAGTGACACGGTCGATAGGGGCTCGGTCGGGGCCGGTTTGGCCGGTGGTGGTGCAAGACACCACGGGGGTGGCGCGATTCACGGAGACCATGGGTAGCGCGGCCTTTGTCTTCACCACCTTAGTTGCCTCGTCACTTCATCGCCATGCCGAAGGTCATCACAAACAAGAACAGTGGAGGGGTCGGTCCATGTTGGTTTGGCCCGCACCCTCCATGTTTACGGTGGTAACATTTGGCTCATCAAGTAAGAAGAAATATGAACTTCAAATTTACAACCTCTGCAATGATTCCTTTCCAAATGAAGAAGAAAATAAGGAAATAAATATTACACAAATAAACCCCCTACCTTTGTTCGTTGTTCGATGATGAAGTTGCAGGAAGAATACAGAGTTGTCGTCGTTCGTCGCATCCGCCGCACACTTCCAATCTCGAGTTCGCACATTGGTTATGGAAGATGCTCCACATTAATAGGAGTCCGGATAAGAATATCGAAGGAGATCATTGTCAGCGTTCTTCGTTGGAAGGACGCGTTCTTCGTTCTTCGTTCTTCGCTGGCGAGAGCTTTTCTCTCTTCTCCCAAGTTTCCACCCAAAATTCATATGCCAAGCCAAATAATATATTAAGTTAATCTATTATTTAATTTTTTGGCACAAAATTCAAAATTGGTGAATTATTTAACTTGTCTCCCCTTAATTAATTTGAAGGATTTGTCAAAAAAAATTAATTTAGGGGAGTTGGCACCAATAAATGAGGGGGTGTGGAGAGACTCTCCCTCATTAATGAAGGGAGTTGAGAGGTTTTCCTCTCCCTAGTTAATAGGGGGGTTTAGTCCCGTGTGGTCCCAACATCATTACCTCTCGTGTGAGGTTAGGTTCGAGTGGGTCCCACCACCATAACCTCTCATGGAAGGTTAAGGTGTGGTGGTCCCACCTTCAACTTCCATCTGGAGTTTGTAACCAACAAATAAAAATAAAGCCACAAACTTTATTTTTATTTAAGTCATTCTTTAAAAACCTAAAAACTATATTTTATTCTCGACCAACTGTTGTCAAGGTGAAAGTATCCTTAAGTAAATATCAGCACTGAAAGTTCAATGGTGCCCTCAGATTTCAATTCCGACATGGGTTCAAAGATTATAAAACGCCGCTTGCGTGTTTACTGAACGTACACGAAAAAAAAAGTTTGGAAAATTATTATCAGACACCCTCAACCCGAGCCAGTCAAGGTTAGGCTCTGCCTAAGGGAAAAACACCCCAAGGAACCCAACGGTACTCTCAAATTTTCAATCCTAGTTACTATTTAGAAGTTATGAATTTTTAAAATAAATTAATTGTCACTTAATTATTTTATTTGCGGCCAAAAACTAACTTTCTCTGGTGGCCCGTGCCGGCCAAAGTTAGTGTCTACTTAAAGAAATCATACCCTCATGAGTTTAGCGGTGGTCTTGTATTTTTAATCCGAGTTACCGTTTGTTAGTTATAAGCATTTGAAAAATAAAATATTTTATTTAATTATTTTATTTACGATTATGCCATTTTTGGGTTTTCTTACAGGAGGCCCACACCGACTAATCTTAAGTCATGCCTAGGGTAAACCCGCCATTCTGAGCGCAATGGTGCCCTTAGATTTTTGATCTAAGCTACCATTTTAGAGTTATTTTACTTTTTTAGGAAAACTTCTTAGGCGCGTTAACTTAAGCTCAACAAAACTTTGACGGATCATTCCAGGCACTCTGGGCCTCGGAATCGCGTAACGTCAGATTTCACAGACTCATAAAATTCCCATATATTTTTAATCAAAATTTACATAGAAATTCGGGGTTTTTACATTCTCTCCACCTCAGGGTTCTACGTCCCCGTAACCCACAACTCATAACTAAGGGAACAAGTGGGGGGGTACTGAGCACGCATCTGAGCCTCCTGCTCCTATGTGCTCTCCTAGAGGTTCCCATGCTGCCAGAGAACACGCAACAGAGGTATCGACCATCCATGAAGGACCCACTCCTGTTGATCCTCAATATCTACTGGAACCTCCGTAAAAGTCGCCCCATCATTGATGTCCAGCTCTCCATGGACGATGATGTTAGAAGGGTAGTGCACGTATCTCCTCAGCTGGGATACGTGGAAGACACCGTGCACCCAGTGCAAATGAGGTGGAAGATCTAAGTGGTAAGACACTCGCCAACTCTGCTGAGGACCTGATAAGGTCCGATAAACCTTAGAGATAACTAGATGCCTCAGCCAAATCTTCATAAACCTCATCGAGGTGTGACCCGTAGAAAGATGTGGTCGCTATCCTCGAACTCTATAGGTATTCGTCTCCTGTCGGCATACAACTTCTGCCTGCTTTGTGCAGTCTTCATGCGCTCCTGGATGATCTGCATTTTCTCTATGGTAGCCCATACCATCTCTGGTCCCATGAGTGCAGACTCTCCTGGGTCAATCCAGCATAGAGGTGATCTGCAAGGTCGCTCATATAACGCCTCAAAAAGTTTCATCCCAATGGTGGAGTGATAGATGTTGTTGTATGAAAAATCCACAAAAGTTAAGTGATCCTCCCACACAAGTACGCAGCATGTCCTCGAGGGTCTGAATGGTCTGTTCGGTCTAGCCAACCATCTGAGGATGGAAGGTGGTGCTCAAACGAAGCTAAGTCCTAAAAGCTTTCTGCAACCCCTTCCATAGCATGGAAGTAAAATGTGTGTCACGATCAGAGAAAATCATAAAAGTAACTCCATGTAACCACACAATATCCTCCACATATAGGCGTCCCAAGATCTCCATTGAACCCTACTCTCTATTCAGTAGGAAGTGGGCCGACTTGGTGATTCAGTCAATGATCACCCAAATCAAGTCGTGACCCATGGATGTACATGGAATTCATGTCACGAAGTTCATGGATATTCCATACCACTTCCATTCGAGGACCTCTAAAGGCCGAACCAAGCCTGCTGGTACCTGGTGTTCCACCTTCACTTACTGAAAAGTGAGTCATCAAGAGACAAACTCTGCAACTACTTTCTTTATTCCTGGCCACCAGTGTAGTCGTCGAAGATCCTGGTATATCTTCAGCACTCCTGGATGTACCGCTAGAGGGGATGTGTGGAACTCCCTCAACACTTCCTCTTTAAGTGACACGGGTACCATAGTACATCCTTTGAAGAGGATGACGTTCTCCCCGCCTTTAGAAAATCCATCAGGTGCATGCCCTGTGGATATCTAAGCACGTCGTGTCTCGCAGTCAAAGTCCCCATGTTGTGCCTCTCTGAATCACTGAAGAAGTGGGGGAGTGACTATAAGAGACTGTAAAAAACTACTCCATCTCTATCCACAAAGGATATCTAGAAAGAGGATAGCTGCTCTATCACCTCACTCTACAGATGCAGGCCAAACCTCATGCTGAGTGCGTCCGCTACCATGTTCCCCTTCCTAGGAGTATAGACTATCTCAAAGTCAACTTCTGATGCCATGAGGGTGAGGTTGGCTGACTCACAAGTGATTGGTTGCACCCTCCTATGCATGAGTTTATCCTGTGCTTCCTGGGTTTCCTTTTTTTCCGACCAAGGAAAACCCCATCCCAACGTTGTAGAAAAATCACAACCTCTTTGCCTAATATAGTCAATCTAAGTGTGAACTGTGGATGTCAAGTCCAAAACCAAACTAACATCGTAAGGCCTCGATGCTTACACTAATAGGTTCCAACTAAAACTCTCGCCTAAAGGTTCATATCACACCATCGGAATAAGTGTGATTATTGAGTATCCTCCCAAAGGTATCTCCAAACATGAGGGTCAAGTCAATGGTTAAACCGGAAACTCTAGGTCCTGGACAAGATTTGTGGAAGGAAGGAATGATTGGTACCTATGTCTATTGATACGGCAGCTAGTAGTAGACATAGACCGTACCTAGAATCATTCCTAGAGCCCTTGGGTCGAATTCCTTGACCGCATACAACAAATCTCTTCCCCTGTCCTCCAGCTCCCTAAGCCTGGAAGGGTCCACAAAAAGAGGGTGGTTGTAACGTGTCAAAAAGTACACCACCACATGCTACTCTCCTAGATCTGCTTCCATGTCTTCTACCCTGAAGATTCATCTTTCCCTAACACATCCTCTTCCTAAAACATTTTACACGCCCAAGTCTCTGAGACTGGTGTTTGTTCCCTGATTTCCCACTGCTAACATTCACTGGTTGTATCCGTTCATCCAAATAACATTCAACCACAAAGGTTCTCTCTAGAACCCTAGCATAAGTAGGAATGCATAGAGAAATATTGCTATCATGGATTTCCATTAAACACACCTCTCTTGGAAGTTCGAGCCCTGAGGTGCTGATCATATCATATTCATCGAGTACCAGGAAATATCAGTACGCATCGATGAATACTCAGCTACTGAAATGTCATCATGCCGAAGATATAGAAGTTCTAGAGAACTCTCAGCCACCTCCTTGATCCAGTACTCAGCTTCCTGTGAGTCGGGCTCACCTCGGAACCTGAGGGGCATCTAATTCTGAAACACGTGTAAGGAATTAATCCTACATGTGTCCTCTACCGGTACCATCTGTTGTAACTGATGACCAACGGGTATTGAACTAGCTGACACGCTAACCGAAGGTACTATCTTGGGAAACGGTCTACGTACCGAAGCCTCATCACTAAGTAGACCATACTCATGGTCACTCACTGAAAAATACTAGTAGCTAAGATCACATTCTGCTCTACTGGTGTCTCAGCTAGATGGGAAACTCTAGTAATCACCTTCATCCATCTCTCAGCTGCTTGGGAATCTGTCTCGACTCGAAACCTCATAGGCCTCTACTGCTAGAACTCGCACAACGTGCTCAATCGGCATGCACTCTCTGCTTCTGGGGCTGGTGGAATCGGTTTCCCAATGGGTAGTGGTACCACTGGTGCCTCCGTTGTGATAGGGCCCTACACCGAGGCCTCATCACTCGGTGGGCTGCCATCTCGTAAAAAGCCTAGAACCCTGGCTGGATGTCTACGTGGAGGCATCCTGTAAAGAAATTGGTGAAACATGGTCAAAAATTCATACCTGGTGAGCTGACTCAAGGAGATCACAAAAAAAACTCTTCAAAACACACACACAATCAGTGTTTTCGTGCATTGAGTCGAAAATCAAAAGTCAGGATCCTGGCGTATCGATACGTCAGCTGCCGCACCAATACTGGACTCCCTGAACTAAAAACCACTCTTTATACCCTTAGCACTATTGCTTCATAGAAAATATCAGAGTCCTAAGTTCTGCGGTAGAACCAACTCCTCTAATACCAATTTGTCACAACTGGTTCCCGGTGACAGCACAACCACCACCCTGCCTTAACGTAGTTGTTGGGTCCTGACCCGCCAGGTATCTGACTAATGACAGTCCCCACAGGCCAACACATGTCCTTTCTAGTGTGCTTTGTCCTCACTCACACACACCCTGGAAAAGATCCCAAAAGGTCACTCATCCTGATCACTACTCCAGGCCAAGCACGCTTAACTATGGAGTTCTAATCAAACAGGCTCCTGAAAGGGAAGGTCCACCTTTTTGACATGCGTCATATTATTTAGTCATTTAATCCTTTGTCATTTGGGGGTGTTACATAATTCATGAATTATCTTTATTTTATGTGAAAGTGTGGGATTAAAATTCTTTAGCTTATTTGGTAATGGTTGAATCAATCAAATGAAGATAATATTCTATAAATTAATGAATAATGAAATATACAATGGTATATTTTGATCACATATGGTTTATGTTATAATTAGATGCCACATGTTATTTGATAGATATTGCATAGTTGATTGATATTGTTATGGTTATTCCTTATAATGGATTATATTCTTGAAATTAGATAAAAATGTAAGGATAAAGAGTATATTAAATGATACATGTAGACTTTAATTAATGTTATTCCTTGAAAATAATTGAATATGAAAATATTGATTGAAGTATGTTTATGATTGATTCTTATATATTTTTAGTGTTTGATATTAGTTTTATTTCCATTTAAACCCATTCATAATGAATTTATTAATTCAATATTGTAGTGAAAAATGTTTTTTATTGATATTAAAGTGTTTTTTTTCTTTTGGGAGCTCAAACTCTGTTTTATTCCATGCTTTATAAGTTTATCTAGTTAATGTTTTGGCCTAGGTTCCCCCAAAGTTTTTTATACTAAAAATATTATTCTATTTATATTATATGTTCTATCTGATGGTAGATACTTTATATTATTTGATGTGTAGGATTTGGTATGGCTAGTTACATGGAAAAAGCTAGGAGAGGGGATTTTCTTTTGATAAATGGTTTTGTTAGGGATTTTGATTAGTTTATAGTTGCAGGTTGAGATTTATACTTAATAAATTTGTATTGAAGTTTTTTTATGGTTTATTTCCTGATGGTTGTTTGTTTTTATTTCAAACTACTTTTTTTAATTGGTATATACACTATGGGTGCATTCCCATTATTTTATTTCAGTTTTTGAGGTAGATCAATCACATAAATATTACAACATTTTAGATGAATATTCAATACATATAATAACAATACCTTTCTCGAAACCATAAATTTTTAGTGTGTTTGGAGACTATATACATATTAATATTATTTTTGGAATGATCTTCAATATCGGCCACAATGTTCTTCTCACATAGTACACTTCTTAGACATAACCTACTTAAAACCTTTCTTCAGAACCTAAGGAAAGGAAACATAGAAAATGGTGATATTAGATGCTCAGTATGGGTAAACATAAGAGATATCAATTGATGATCATAATGATCATAAGATAATCATATGGGTATAATAGCATGATCATAACTTATGAAAGTAATACCCAATTATTCAAATATCTTTTTTCATGAATCATGTTATAAGGATTTGTTATAACAAAAGATATAAGTTATACGAGTGAAACATCAGTAATAATCAACCATGATTTATGAAAATATAATCCTAAGATATTGGTTTCTTTGTATTCACATAAGTATAGAAAAATATTTCCATAGTCAAGGATCACTACCAAGACTTTCAGAGTGGATTGGGTTTAATCCCAATTAAATGATTTCCTTAGTGAATTTTCACTCCCATGAATATCATAATTGATAGAGTCTCTTACTTTAGGTTCACTCCATATTCCATTCCATATTATATCAGATATATCAATATTTACCAATGAATTATAGGGTTATATAATTCTACTCCCATAAATAATATAGTTAAATCCATACATATATGTTCTATAAGATCATGAAAACATTCATCATAATATAATCTATTGTAAGGAAATGGGTTTCATAAACATTTCACTATTTTATTATATTATTACCCATGGAAAAGAAATTTGTTTTATAAATATTGCATCATAACTTAATTAACTTAGGGGAAATAACAAAATTTCATACAATCATACATAAATCATTATCATAATAAGAACATAGATTTTATCATAATATATATATATATATATATATATATCAATTGAAGTGTAACAGTCCTTATAGGATATTGACATAGATGAAAAATACCTTTAAACAAGCATTTGAACATTTCCTTGAAAATAGATAAAATATCATTTTCTTTCTGTATCATTAAAAACAAAAAAATACCATAATATTGAGAAGAAAATTTTATTTTAAAATAATACATGGAAAATTTTAAATTAATCTTAAAATATAATAATATTCATGATGGTGGTAAAATATTTTTGTGTGGTAAATGATAAAATAAATATTTCTTCCATAGTTTTTGTAAAAATTCATAAATACACTCTTCAAAAAACATTGTAAAAATTAATTTTTAAGGATTTTAAATGAATATAAAATATATCTGAAAATTAATTTAAATAAACATTACATCATATAAAAGAACATTCTTGAAATCATTTTGAAGAATATGTACATGAAAGAAAAATTCCATCGACCAAAGATGAAATAAGGTTGGTATTTCATAAAAATATTTTCTTGATATTCTTAAGTACCAAAGAGTGGTAAATGGTACTAATACTTAAAACTTATAGTAATAATCATTTTATTATAAAATATATTGGGATTTTATTATAATGATCATATGATTTCCCTTAATGTAAATTTAGAATAGATAATCCTGAAAAGAAATGAGATTGAAACATAATCCCTTACCTCAAGTATCATCTAGTTACGTACACGTTCAAACATCTAGTATAATAAATATATATTTATTGTAAATATTTTCTAGATAAATATTCATATATATATATATATATAACTATTTATTATTACTTTATAATTTCTAATGATCCTTTTATCAGTAATTATTCATTAAAATGAACATTCGGGTGAAAACTGGTGCATTTTCTATGCTTGTTCAGATTCAATTGTTTCATTCCTTACATATTAGTCATGGTTTAATAATACTTATAATTTTAATCGTGTCATAAGTATCATATTTATTCATTATATACACTTTTATAACCATTTAGATAAATCAGTGATGAAAAATTAATTATAACACTTTATGGAGATAGTAGTCTATACGAACATATGAGTGATGTTTCCAATTTTCTAATGGATAGAATGAAATAAAGATAAATAATAATTCACCTCTAAAATAATAATTATATAATAAATATCACAATATTCATTAAATATTTTATAGAGATAATATTTTCATTCTTTTAGACATGTGTTTAAATGATTTAACCCCTGCCAATTAATCGATTTGAGCTTATTTGTATCATTTTAGTGTTTTGGTTAATTTTGGGCTTAATTATAGAAATTAGTTAATTCTGGAAATTTAATAGTTTTGTAGAGATTCGGTATTTTAGGCATATCTTTTAAATTTTGGATCAAAAATGTGTGATTCCTTTTTTTAGGCTTTCTATGCTCGTGGGATTCAACTTTTTATTTTGGACCAAGGTCCCATTCGACACATAATGGACCATAAAAATTCATGAAGTGGAAAATGTTATCTAGACAACAGAATAGACCCCACCTTAATTAATGAGGCATATCTCAGCTTTCATGTGCCCAAATTATGTGATTATAGCTGTAAGATAAAGAGGACTCCGCGGATATCTTTTACATTAAATTGAATGAATAAATTCAGTCATTAAGGCACCCATTGAATGAGACCAAACAGAAGAAGTTGAAGAGTCACCTCAGGTAGAAAACGTTTTCATTAGTAATTCAAGGATAACTTTTGTGAAACTTGTCAAAATTCACTGATATTTTGAGGAATCATGAAAAATACATGGAGGAACAATATTTATGAAGACACCTTCCCTAGATTCAGCCATTTATTATACAAACTGGACTCCAACTTTCAGTGGAGTAATTTTGGAAGGAAATTTTCTACTCCACAACCCTATAAATAAGAGTGTTCACTTCCATTAAAAGAGGTTGAATAAGGTTTAAGAGGAGATGTGTTGGAGGATTTAGTTCTTTAAGTTCTTTTTATATTCTATTTTCTCTTTTCTTTGCTTTATCATGCTATTTTCTTCACCTTTCAACTCTATTACCCTTCACATAGAGGGGTAAAACATTTGAGTGATCGAGGAAGGGGGAGCTTCACTTTTGTAATGTTTGAGTTTTGTTCTTAAATTTAAAACCCTATTTTTTCTTTTAAATGACATTTATTCTCATTTTTTACCAATTATCTAAATGATATTGTGTTTTGGGTTTGGTGTATTCATTGTTTATAGATTTGGTTGAAGACTTTTAATCTTTCTCTGCCTAGTGCAATTTGTCTCGATCGAGCAGATTGTGTTAGGTGGTGAGTGTCTAGTGATCGTTGGAACTTGTGTGGAACTAGTGAACTTTTTCTAGAGGTATAAGGTGAAAAAATTCCAAATCGGGACTTTCCTTATTTTTTTAGTAATTCTTTATGAACTTCCATGCACATAGGAGTGAGTTCCATTTCTTTCTTCAACCAAAGGTGATTGATAACTCGATCAAGGAGTCTTTCATTTTTCATTCAATAAGAAGAGAGGAAAAATTATATTTATTATTATGATGACATTGAAAAATTAGATCCTACCTAGACCCCATAATTATCTTTATCCATTAGTGTTCAATCATTATTTTCAATTGCTTTCTTTATTTTTCAACTCAAACAATTTCAAAAAAAACCTCTTATTCTTTCTTTAATTTAAGTGACAAGTTTAATTATTGTGAACTCCTCTTTGGATACAACATATTTTACCCACTTTAGTACATTTTAACTTAGGTATATTTGTTTTTTTTACACCCCATGATAGGCATGTGTGAAAACTTGGCTCTGTTGCTGGGGAGGTAGTGCCAATAATTTTTTTCCTCTCTCTTTCTTTTCTCTTTTCTTATTTTCATTCCAAAGTTATATGACTAGAACCTCAAATAATAAACCTTTCCCCATTTATCCTTAAATTGAAGGAACTTTGTTCAATAGGATATGAAACCTCAATTTACAATCTGAATTTGCGGAAATTTCTCTTACAGACTCTAGTGAAACTTCAAGTGTTCACTCTGAGCCTGTCATCATGGCTCGAAATCAAAACCCAACTCTCAGAGACCTTTGTTCCCCACAATTACATAATTATAATAAGAATTTTTTCATTCCAATTTTACAAAATTATTTTGATGTGAAACCTAATATGATACCATTGCTCCCATAGTTTTCTGTCTTAGTAGGTGAAGATCCAAACAAACACATTAAAGAGTTCACACATGTTTTCTCAACTTTTAGACCACATGGAGTAGATGATGAACAAGTAAAGTGGAAGGTGTTCCTATTTTAATTGGAAGGAGATTCTAAAGAATAGTTTTATGGTATAGAACTTGGAGATGTGGATGATTGGAATGACTTGGTGAGATGCTTCATGCAAATATTATTCCTTGCTTCCAGAATCACATCCATCAGAAAGGAAATATATGCCATCAAATAATCTTTTGAAGATACCCTTTACGAGTACTAGGAAATATTTAAAAATCTATGTTCCATCATCTCACATAAATCCATTTAGGATCATCACTTTCTTGTATTCTTCTATAAATGCTTACTGGAAAATGATAGGAACCTTCTTGATGCATCATCTGGTGGTGCATTGATTGGAAAGTCACAAGAAGAAGAAAAAGGTTTGATTGAGAAGATTTATCAGAAATCGCAATAGTTTGGTACAAGATGTACTGTAAAAATAGGTATTCATGAGGTAAAATATTCTCATCCATCACCCTTACTAGAAACTAAGTCTGAAGAGCTAACTAGTTTAGTGAGACAGATATCCTTGAAGTAAGTGGGTGACCAACAAGCACTAACTAAGGTATGTGGTTTATGCTCATCACCTGATCATTTCACTGACCAATGTGATGAAATGTAGGGAATGAAATCTTGTGCAGGAACCTTTCAACCAAGGCCGTACCAATAAAATCAATGATGGAGAGATCCTAACTATGTTCAATATGGGTTTGTAAATCAGCAAAATCAAGCTAGACCCCCAAACCAAAACATGTTCCAAAACCAACCACCATTTTAACAAAACCAATCTTATAACCAGACTTCTAACCACTAACCACCCACTTTCCCAAGACCCTATGATCATCCATCCACCAGTACAAAACCTTCTATGGAACAGCTACAATCTAGGTTTGATAACCTAGCAGATAAGGTTGAAAAGATGGAAAACATGGTACGAAGTTTTGTTAAAATCATGACCAATAATCCTATGAAAATTCCTTACCAAACAACCCCAAAACCAAAGGAGAATGTCATCATGATAAAAAAAATAAGTGGAAAAGAGATCTCACCACCAGCATCCCATGATCCTAGAATAGGACCACCTTATTTGAGGGAGAATGAAGTTGTAAACTCTGAAAATTTTGTGAAAATGCATTGTTAAGAAGAGAAGAAAGAGGAGGAAGATAATGATAGGCCATGAAATAAGAGAAAATAAATAACATTTAAAAGTCAAAAAGGGATAAGAAAGACTTACCTCATACATTTCCATCAAGTATGATTGAATCAAAGAAATTGTAGGAGGAAGCACTTCAAAAAAATGTACACCTTCCAAAAAGTGGAAATCAATTTACAATTACTTAAAGCAGTAAAAAAAATTTCAAATTATGCTAAATTTTTGAAGTATATTTGCACCAATAAGAGGATACTTCAAAGGAATTGAAGGATCAACTTGGGAATAAGTGTCTTATCCCTCATCACACCAAAATTTCCAACCAATTGTCATGATCCAGGGATTTTTTTCATTCCATGTACCATTGGTTATTTAAATTTCTCTAATGATTTATGTAATCTAGGTTCTTCAATTAATGTATTTCCTCAATCAGTATACACTTCTTTGTATATGGGAGACTATAAGGCCATAAGAGTGGCGGTCCATCTTGTAAACAGATCAACAGTTTTCCCTGTAAGAGTTTTGGAGGATGTCCTTGTGAAATTCAAAGATCTATTATTCCCAGCTAACTTATACATGCTCAATATATGAGAATATAGGATCCCTTCACATTCACCTATCATTTTGGGTATACCTTTATTGAAGACGACCAAAACCATCATCAATGTCCATAATGGGACACTCACCATGGAGTATGGAGAGAGCACAATCCACTTCAATATTTTTGAATCCATGAGGCACTCATTAGATGATCAGTCCCTCTTTTCACTTTCCCATGAAGTTAGTGCAGAACCCATTGAAGAATCAGGTTATTTCTAGGTACCCATTTCTCCTGAGGATCAAGAGAAGACAACCTTAACATGTACCTTTGGCACTTTTGCATATAATAGGATTCCATTTGGATTATGTAATTCTCCAGGTAAATTTCATAGGTTCATGGTAAGTATATTTTCTAATCACATTGAAGATTTCTTGGAGGTTTCCTGGATGATTTCATTGTTTTTGGAAACTCTTTTGAGCATTTTTTTGAAAAATCTGGAAAACGTTTTGAAAACCTACATTGAAAAAAATCTTGTTTTAAATTTTTAAAAGTTTCATTTCATGGTTGAGAGAGGGATTTTCCTTGGTCATGTCATTTCCAAAAAGGGCATTGAATTTGATAAGTCAAAAATTGAAGTGATAAATTCTTTGCCTTATCCAAATTGTGTAAAGCATGTTAGATCTTTTTTAGGACATACAAAATTCTACAAGAGGTTTATCAAGGATTTCAGTCAGATTTATCTCCCTCTCTCTAGATTTCCTTTGAAAGATGCTGATTTTTATTTAAATGGTGCGTGTAGGAAATCCTTTGTCGATCTTAAGAGGATGTTGATTGAACCACCTGGGATACAGCCCCCAAATTGGGAAGAACCATTTGAGCTACATTGTGATGATTTCAACCAAGCAGTTGGAGTAGTCATTTCTTAGCGAATTGTGGGCAGGTCACAATTCATTACACATGCTTCAAGAACTTTGGATGTGACTCAATTCATTTACACAACCATAAAAAGGAGTTTTTTCAGTTTTTTTTTGTCTTTGGAAAGTTTTAGATCAGATCTGCTTAAAACTAAAGTCAATGTATTTTCTGATCATGCAGCTCTCAGGTACTTGATGAAGAAGGATGAAGCTAAACCGAGGCTAGTGAGATGGATGTTACTATTGTAGGAGTTCAACATAGAAATCAAGGACCAAAAGAGATCTGAGAACCAAGTGGCTGATCATTTAAGCAGACTTCCTAACTCTGTTGAAGCTGAAATTCCAGAAAAAGAACCATTGAATGATCACCTTCTAGGAGAGTATTTATACTTGGTTAAAGGAGAAGTGCCTTGGTATGGTGAGATGGTCAATTATCTGGTAACATATCAGGTCCCATATCATTTTTATTCTCATCAAATTCAAAAACTTAAAGGTGAATCAAGATATTACATTTTGGATGATCCATTTATTTGGAAGATTTTTAATGACCAGTTTTCCCGAGGGTGAAATTGGTTCTATCTTTGAGTTTTGTCACACATTAGATTATGGAGGCAACTTTGGACCTCAAAGGATGGCAAGGAAGGTTTTAGAATCTAGACTTTATTGGCCAACCATTTTTAAATATTCTCATGAATTTTGAAAAAGGTGTCCAAAATGTCAGTTTTCTAGAAACATTTCAAAGAGATAAGAAATTCCCCAAAAACCACTTAATTTTTGTGAGATTTTTGAAGTCTGGGGGATAGATTTTATGGGCCCTTTCCCAACAAAATTTGTAAATTCTTATATCTTTCTTACGGTTGATTAGGTTTCTAAATGGATGGAAGCAAAATCCACCAAGACTGATGATGCTAAAGTTGTTTGTGATTTTGTCAGGACTAACATATTTTATAGGTTTGGAGTCCCTAGATCCATTATCAGTGATCAAGGGACTCACTTTTACAATAGGATAATGGAGGCTTTTCTGAAGAAATATGGGGTGCATCATAAAACATCAACTCCCTATCACCCACAAAAAAATGGTCAAGCTAAAGTGTCCAACAGGGAAATAAAAGGAATTTTGGAGAAAACTGTTAAACCAAACAGGAAGGATTCGAGCCAGAGGTTAGAAGACACATTATGGGATTATAGGACAGCCTACAAGACCCCGGTTGGAATGAGTCTATATAGGCTGATTTATGGAAAAAGATGTCACCTACCTATGAAACTGTAGAATAAGGTGTATTGGGTTGTGAGGAAGATGAATTTGGATATTAAAAGTGCTGAGAAAGAGAGAAGGTTGTAGTTGAAGGAGATGGAGGAAATAAGAAGAGAAGAATTTAAAAATTCTAGGATTTACAAAGACAGAACAAGAGTGGCTCATGATAAGATAATATAACCAAAATAATTCCATCCTAGAGATAAAGTGTTGCTTTTCAATTCAAGACTCAAGCTGATGCCAGGTAAACTTCATTCCCGATGGGAGGGTCCATTTAAAATTACTCATGTATATCCTTTAGGTGTTGTGAAGATTATGAATGATGGAGAGAAGTATCCATTTACTATTAATGGGAACAGGCTGAAGAAATTCCATGGGACCATTCCATCAGATCCAGTGGAGGAGATCCCACTCCTCCAACCTCTCTATCAATAAGATCCATCATGTTGTACCTCTCCTTTACACTTGCTTGCTGTTGTGGTTCATTTTAAAATCTTCTTACATGTTAAATACACTTAAATGCATTGAGGACACTACACCAATTAAGTTTGGAGGAGTGAACCTTTGTATTTTAGGATTTTTATTTGTTGTTTGTTTTCAAAAAAATAAAAAATTGTGTGTTTTCAATTTTTTGTGTGTTTATTTTTCAGTTTTTGGTGTTTTTTTAAAGAATTTGAGATGAAATGATTATCATTTACATTTTTTAAACCCATTTCATTGAGTGAATAAATTTTTTCCAAGAAACTAAGCTTAAATAAATATTGAAAATGATTTTGTTTCAAGTTAAATTTTTTGGGAATTTCATGAAAATTACTCTGATTTTTGAATCTCATACCAAATCTCACTATCTTTATCTTTGAAATAACTTTCCTCTGAGGCTTCTTAATCCTTTTTTCATATTATTTTCATTCACCTCACTTATTGAGAGAACCAGACCATGCTTATTTTAACCATAATTTGATTTATTCCTTTCAAAACATAAGGGTTTTGGGTACATATGTTTTAAATTATTGAGGCATTTCTTTGGTTTGAAATCCTCCTTTTCAGGATAATCCCTTTCATTATATACTACCTTGTAAATTTAATCCTTGTATCCCTTAGAATCCATGAAAATCCTGTTAGTTTAGCCACACTACAATCCAATTTCCCCTATCCAACCTAATCTTGAAGTGAAATTGTATGGTCTAGTTGAACTTAAGTGTGTGGGAAGTTGTCTTGTGTTGTGCTACCGCATTTGGTGAAACTTTGGGTGAAAAATAAAATGTTGAAGATATGTTTGTGCTTGTAAAAAATATTTCTATTGAAAGTTATGCCTTTTCTAGAGCATTCATGATAATAGGAGCTCTGCCTTTTCTGGAGCTTCTAATGGAGGAAAAAAGTTGTGCCTTTTCTAGAGCTTTCAAGAGAAATAATGTTTGAGAAGATTGAAATATTTTCTGCTAAAATGCTAGGATATTTGAAAAATTCTTGATATTTTCATGATGATGGAGTTGAATTGCTACTAAGGGGAGTGAGGAGGATACCATACTTGAGTGAAAATTATAATTGTTCAATTTTTGAGTCAAAAAGAGCTAAGCCCTCCTCATTCGACCTCAAATTTTTTCACATCAAAATTCTACCAAATGAAAGCCACAGAACAACCTTGAAAATTCCTCATGATAAACACATGTCCTTGACTCACATCCGGTGGAGAATTTGGAGTTTTTCAAACCTATGGTGACCATTTCATTGGTTTGGATGAGAAAAACTTTTTCGAAAATTTATATTTGTGAGATGAGAGAAAATTCTTTTGAGATAGGTATATTGTGTGCATGGGAGGAGAAATGAAGAGTAAAAATATTAAATAAACTGATTTAAGAACTTAGAATAATGTTTATGGATGATTCATGATATCTTTTATTTCTTGGTGTGGAATTGGTGGATCTCATTGGCATGTATTTTGAATTTGCTTTGATTTGATTTTGATTTTGACTTGTCCAGGAGTCCAAGTACTAAGTGTTGGGGAATTTATAGGGATAATATTTTCATTATTTTTCATATGTGTTTCAATTATCTAACCCCTTACAATTAATCAATTTTATATTATTGGTATCATTTTAGTGTTTTGGTTAATTATGGGCTTAATTGTGGAAATTGGTTAATTCTGGAAATTTAACAGTTTTGTGGAGATTCTGTATTTCATGCATATATTTTACATTTTTTATCCAAATTGTGTGATTTTTTTATAGGCTTTCTAGATGAATGGTCTTAAAATTTTTAATTTGTACTGAGGTCTCTTTCGACACATAATGGTCCGGAAACATTCATGAATTGGAAAATGTTTTCTGGCCAACAGAATGGACCCAACCTTAATTAATGATACATATCTCGGCCTACATGTGTACAAATGATGTGATTCTAGTTGAAAGAGAAATATAACTCTGAAAATCTATTTCAAATTAAATTTAATGAATAAATTAGGTTATTAAGTCACCCACTGAATGCGACCCAAAAGAGGAAGTTGAATAGTCACCTCGGGCAGAAAAAGTTGTCATTAGTAATTCAATGATAACTTTTGTGAAACTTTTCCAAATTCACTAATATTTTGAGGCATCATGAAAAAGACATATAGGTAAAAAATTTATGAATACACATTCCCAATATTTGTCCATTTATTATATTAACTGGACTCAAACTTTTGGTGGAGTAATGTTGGAGGGAAAGTCTCTACTCCACAAGCCTATAAATAAGAGTGTTCACTTCCATTCAAAGGGATTGAAGAAGGTGAAAGAAAGTATGTTCTGTAGGCCTGAGTTCTTGAAGTTATTTTTATTTTTTATTTTTTATTTTCTTTGTTTTATGATGCTCTTTCCTTCCCCTTTCAACTCTATTTACCTTCACATTGAGGGGTAAAACCTTTGAGTGATCGGGGAAGGGGGGGATTTACTTTTGTAATGTCAGAGTTTTGTGATTAAATGTAAAACCCTATTTTATTTTGAATGAATTATGTTCTCAGTGTTTCTCAATTATATTAATGTTATTGTGTTTTGGGTTTGGCATATTCATCATTTATAGCTTTGGATAAATACTTTTAATCTCCCTCCACCTAGTGCAATTTGTCTCGATCGAGTAGATTGTGTTAGGTGGTGAGTGTCCAGCGATCGTTGGCACATGTGTGGAACTAGTGAACTATTTTCTAGAGTTATAAGGAGCAAAAATTCCCAATCTATACTTTCCTTAGTTGTTTAGAAATTGCTTATGAACTTCCATGCACATAGAAGTGAGTTCCATTTCTTTCTTCAACCAAAGGTGATTGATAACTCGGTCGAGGAGTCTTTCATCTATCATTCAATAGGAAAAGAGGGAAAATGATCTATATGACTATGATTACATTGAAAAGGGTGATACTATCCTGAACCCATCACTCTATTCATCCATTACTGTTCAATCATTATTTTCAATTGCTTGCTTTATTTTTCAACTCAAACAATTTCGAAAACAACCTCTTCTTCTTTCTTTAATTTTAGTGGAAAGTTTAATTGTTGTGCACTACTCTTTAGAGACAACCTAGGTTACCCACATTACTAAATTTTAACTTAGGTATATTTATTTTTATCACACCCCACTATAGGAATGTGTGAAAACTTGGCGTCGTTGTCGTGGAGGTAGTGCCAACATTTTTTTCCTCTCTCTTTCTTTTCTCTTTTCTTATTTTCATTCCAAAGTTGTATGACTAGAAACTCAAATATTGAACCATGCCCCCATTGATCTTGAAATTGAAATAAAATTTTTCCATAGTCTAAGAAACCTCAATTTACAATCTGAATTTGAGAAAATTTATCTTACAGACTCAAGTGAAACTTCAAGTGTTCACTCTGAGCCTATCATCATGGTTGGAAGTCAAAACCCAACTCTCAGAGACCTTTGTGCCCCACAATTCCTTAATCTGAATAATAAACTTTGCATGCCAATGTTACAAAATTATTTTGAGATGAAACCTAATATGATACCATTTCTCCCAAAGTTTCATGGCTTGTCAGGTGAAGATCCCAACAAATATATTAAAGAGTTCACACATGTCTGCTCAACTTTCAGACCACGTGGAGTAGTTGAGTAACAAGTAAAGTGGAAGGCATTCCCATTTTCATTGGAAGGAGCTGCTAAAGAATGGTTGTATGGTCTAAAACCTAGATATGTGGATGATTGGAATGGCTTGGTGATATTTTTTATACAAATATTATTCCCCGCCTCCAAAAGCACATCCATCATAAAGGAGATATATGACATCAAACAATCATCTGTAGAAACCCTTCATGAGTACTGGGAAAGATTTAAAAAGCTATGTTCCAGCTGCCCACATCAAGACATTGAGGATCATCACTTTCTTGTCTTCTTATATCAAGTCTTACTGGATAATGATAGGAACCTTCTTGATGAATCATCTAGAGGTTCAATGATTGGAAAGTCACTATAAGAATAAAAAGGTTTGATTGAGAAGATTTCTCAGAACTTACAACAGTTTAGTATAAGAGGTATTGGAACAAGAGGTATTCAAGATGTACGAAATTCTCATCCATCACCTTACTATAAACAAATATTGAAGAGCTAACCTGTTTGGTGAGACAGATAGCCTTGAAACATGTGGGTGACTAACAAGTACCAGCTAAGGTATGTGGTTTATGCTAATCACCTAATCATTTCACTGACCAATGTGCTAAAATATAGGGAATAGAAACTTGTGCAGAAACCTTTAAAACAAGGCAGTACTAATAGAATCAAGGATGGAGGGAGCCTAACCATGTTCAATATGGGTTAGGAAATCAAAAAAATCAAACTAGACCCCCGAACCAAAACCAGTTCCAAAAACCACCACCATTTCAACAAAAGAAATCTTATAACCAGCCTCCACACCACCAACCACCCACTTTTCCAAGACCCTATGATCATCCATCCACCTTTACAAAAACTTCTATGGAATAGATACAATCTAGGTTTGATGACCTAGTAGATAAGGTTGACAAGCTGGAAAACATGGTGGGAAGTTTTGTTGAAATCATGACTAAAAATCCTAGGAAACTTCCTTCCCAAACAACCCCAAACCCAAAGGATAATGTCAGCATGATAACAACAAGAAGTGGAAAAGATATCTCACCACCAGTATCCCATGAACCTAAAACAATACCACCTAAGTTGAGGGAGAATTAAGTTGTAAAGTTTGAAAATTCTGTGAAAATGAATTGTGAAGAAGATAAGAAAGAGGATAAAGAGAATGATAGACCAAGGAATATGAGACAAGAAATATAATTTCAAAGGAAAAAAAGGGAGAAGAAAGAATTACCCCCTCTATTTCAATCAAGGATGATTGAATTCGAGAAATTTCAAGAGGAAGCACTTCAGAAAGAAATTATGGACACCTTCCAGAATATGGAAATCAATATCCCTTTCCTTCAAGTAGTCAAACAAATTCCAAAGTATGCCAAATTTTTTAAGGATCTTTTCATCATGAAGAGGATACTTCAAAGGAATGAAAGGATCAACTTGGGAAGAAGTGTCTCATCCCTCATCACACCACAATTGCCTACCAAATTTCAAGATCCATGGATGTTTTCCATTCCATGAACCATTGGTTATTTAAATTTCTCTAATGTTTTTTGTGATCTTGGTGCTTAAATTAATGTATTACCTCACTCAGTATACACTTCTTTGCAGATGGGAGACTTGAAGAGCACAAGAGTGGTGGTCTAGTTTGCAAATAGATCCATAGTTTTCCCTGCAAGAGTTTTAGAGGATGTCCTTGTGAAAGTCAAAGATCTCTTCTTCCCAGCTAACTTCTACATGCTCAATATGAAATAAGATAGGAGACCTTCACATTCACCTATTATTTTGGGAATAACTTTCTTAAAGATGTCCAAAACCATCATCAATGTCCACGAGGGGACACTCGCCATGAATTTTGAAGAGATCACGATCCACATCAATATTTGTGAATCCATGAGGCACCCATCGGATGATCACTCCCTCTTTTCACTTTCCTATGAAGTTGGTGTAGAATCCATTGAAGAATTAGGTTATTTCTAGGTACCCATTTCTCCTGAGGATCAAGAGAATACAACCTTAACAAGTCCCTATAGAAATTTCTCATATAAAGGGATGCCATTTAGATTATGTAATGCTCCAGGTACATTTCAGAGGTGCATGGTAAGTATATTTTCTAATCACATTGAATATTTCTTGGAGGTTTTTCTGGATGATTTAACAGTTTTTGGAAACTCTTTTGACCATTGTTTGAAAAATCTGGAAAAAGTTTTGAAAACCTTCGTTTAAAAGAATCTTGTTTTAAATTTTGAAAAGTGTCATTTCATGGTTGAGAGAGGGATTGTCCTTGGGAATGTAATTTCCTAAAATGGAATTGAAGTTTATAAGTCAAAAATTGATTTGATAAATTCTTTTTCTTACCCAACTTTTGTAAAGCATGTTAGATCTTTTTTAGGATATGCAGGATTCTACAAGAGGTTTATCAAGGATTTCAGTCATATTTATCTTCCTATCTCTATATTCCCTTTGAAAGATGATGATTTTGATTTCAATGGTACATGTAGGGAATCCTTTTATGAGATGAAGAGGATATTGATTGAACCGCCTATGATGCAGCCACTAAATTGGGAAGAACCATTTGAGCTACTTTGTGATGCTTCCAACCAAGCAGTTGGAGCAGTCCTTTCTCAGCGAATTGAGGGCAGGCCACAAGTCATTGCATATAATTCAAGAACCTTGGATTTAGCTCAATTCAATTACACAAACACATAGAATAATTTTTTAGCAGTTGTTTTCTCTTTGGAAATATTTAGATCATATCTTCTTGGAACTTAAGTCACTGTATTTTATGATCATGCATCCCTCAGGTATGTGATAAAGAAGTATGAATCTAAACTGATGCTAGTGAGATATATGTTACTGTTGTATGAGTTAAACATATAAATCAAGGATAAAAAGGGATCTGAGAACCAAGTGGATGATCATTTAAGCAGACTTCCTAACACTGCTGAAGCTGAAATTCCTGAAAAAAAACCATTGAATGATCACCTTCCAGGAGAGAAGTTGTACTTGGTTAAAGGAGAAGTGCCTTGGTATGGTGACATGGTCAATTATCTGGTAACATCTCAGGTACCATCTCATTTGAATTCTCATCAAATTCACAAACTGAAATCTGAATCTAGATATTACATTTGGGATGATCCATTTCTTTGGAAGATTCTCAATGACCAAGTGATAGGAAGATGTTTTCCTGAGAGTGAAATTGGTTCTGTCATTGAGTTTTGTCATACATTAGCTTATATAAGCTACTTTGGACCTCAAAGTAGAACAAGTAAAGTTTTATAATCTAGACTTTATTGGCCAACCATTTTTAAATATTCCCATGAATTTTGAAAAAAGGTGTCCAAAATTTAAGTTTTCTGGAAACATTTCAAAGAGACAGGAAATTCCCCAACAACCACTTAATTTTTGTGATATTTTAAAAGTTTGGGGGATAGATTTTATGGTACCTTTCCCAATTTCATTTGGATATTCTTATATCTTTCTTGCAGTTGATTATGTTTCCAAATGGGTGGAAGAAAAAGACACCAGAACTGATTATGATAAAGTTTTTTGTGATTTTGTCATGAAAATAATATTTTGTAGGTTTGGAGTGCCTAGATCCATCATCACTGATCAAGGGACTCACTTTTTCAATATGATAATGGAGGATTTTCTGAAGAAGTATGGGGTGCATCATAAAACATCAACTCTCTATCACCCAAAAACAAATGGTCAAGCTAAAGTGTCCAAAAGGGAAATCAAAGGAATTTTGGAGAGTACTGTTAAACCAAAGTGGAAGGATTGGAGCCATAGGTTAGAAGACACATTATGGTCTTATATGACAGCCTATAACGCCCCAATTGGAATGTGTCTATATAGACTGATTTATGGAAAACGTTGTCACCTACCTGTGGAATTGGAGCATAAGGTGTATTATGATATGAGGAAGATGAATTTGGATCTTGAAAGTGCTGGGAAGGAGAGAAGGTTATAGTTTCAGGATATAGAGGAAATTAAAAGAGAAGAAATTGAGATTTATAGGATTTACAAAGAGAGAACAGGAGTGGATCATGACAAGCTGATCCAACCAAAAGAATTCCATCCTAGAGATAAAGTGTTGATTTTCAATTCAAGACTCAAGATGATTCTAGGTAAACTTTGTTCCATATGGGAGGTTCCATTTATAGTAACTCATGTATATTCTTTTGGTGTTGTTAAAATTGTGAAGTATGGAGAGAAGGAGTCATTTACTATTAATGGGCACATGCTGAAGAAATTCCATGGAACCATTCCATCAGATCTAGTGGAGGAGATCCCACTCCTCCAACCTATCTATCAATAAGATCCATCAGGTTTTACCTATCCTTCACACTTGGTTGTTGCTGTGATTCATTTTAAAATCTTATTACATGTTAAATACACTTGAATTTGTTGAAGACACTACACCAATTAAGTTTGGGGGAGGGAACCTTTGTAGTTTGAATTTTCATTATTCTTTTTTCCAAAAAAATAAAAAATTACATGTTTTCAAATTTTTGTGTGTTTATTGTTTAGTTTTTTGTGTGTTTTTGAAACATTTGAGCTGAAATGATTATCATTGCCATTTTTGAAACCCATTTCATTGATTGAACCAATTTATTCCATGAAACTGAGATTAAATGAATGATGAAAATGATTTTATTTCAAGTTCAATTATTTGGTAATTTCATGAAAAGTACTCTGATTTTTGAATCCCATGCCACATATCACTGTCTTTCTCTTTAAAATAACTTTCCTGTGAGGCTTCTGAAACTTTTTTTTCATATTCTTTTCATTCACCTCACTTCTTGAGAGAACCATTCCATGCTTATTTTAACCTGAATTTGATTTATTCCTTTCAAAACTTGAGGGTTTGGGTTACATTTGTTTTAAATGATTTAGGCATTTCTTGGGTTTGAAATACCCCTTTTCAAGATAATCTGTTTTAGTCTGGCCTACCTTGTAAATTTAATCCTTATGGCCCTTAGAAGTTATGAACATCCAGTTATGTTCGCCACACTACAAGACAATTTTCCCTATACAACCACTCTTGAAGTGAAATTGAATTATCTAGTTGAACTTAAGTGTGGGGGGAACTTTCTTATGTTGTACTACCTCATTTGGTGAAACTTTGGGTGAAAAAAAATGCAGAAGAGATGTATATGATGATAAAAAATCATTCTGTTGAAATTTGTGACTTTTCTGGAGATTTCATTATAAGAGGATATTTTCCTTTTCTGGAGCTTCTAATGGAGGAAGAAAGTTATGCCTTTTCTGGAGATTTCAAGAGAAAACATGTTTGAGAAGATTAAATTTTTTGCATCTGAAATGCTAGGCTGTTTGAAAATTTCTTCATATTTTCATGATGATGGAGCTAAATTTCTACTAAGGGGAGTGAGGAGGATACCACACTTGAGTGAAAATTATAATTGTTCAATTTTTCTTCAAAAATAGCTAAGCTCAGAATTTTTCACATAAAAATCTTACCAACCAAAAGCCACAGAACAACCTTGCAAAGACCTCATGATAAACACTTGTCCTTGACACACAAAGAGTGGATAATTAGGAGTTTTTCAAACCTATGGTGACCCTTTAATTAGTTTGGATGAGAAAAACGTTTTTGAAAATTTATATTTGTGAGATGAAAGAAAATTCAAGTGAGATAGGTGTATTTTGTGCATGGGAGGAGAAATGAAGAGGAAAAATATTGAATGACATGATTTAAGAACTTGTAATAATGGTTATGGATGATGCATGATATCTTTTATTTCTTGGTGTGGAATTGGTGGGTCTCATTGGCATGTGTTTTGAATTTTCTTTGATTTGATTTTGATTTTGAATTTTCTAGGATTCCAAGTGATAAGTGTGGGTAAATTGATAGAGATAATATTTTCATAATTTTTCATATGTGTTTCAATTATTTAACCCCTAAAAATTAATCAATTTTTCCTTATTTGTATTATTTTAGTTTTTTGGTTAATTATGGGATTAATTTTGGAAATTGGTTAATTCTAGAAATTTAACAATTTTGTGGAGATCCTGTATTTCGAGAATATCTTTTACATTTTTTATCCAAATTATGTGATTCCTTTTTCGTAGGCTTTCTCTTCTCGTGGGATTTAGCTTTTTATTTTTTACCAAGGTCCCATTCAAATAATAATGGACCATAAAAATTCATGAAGTGGAAAAAAATTTCTAGCCGACAGAATGGACCCCACCTTAATTAATGAGGAATATCTCGGCATACATGTGTCCAAATGATGTGATTCTAGCTGCAAGAGAAATAGGACTCAGATAATCTATTTGAAATTAAATTTAAATAATAAATTAGGTCATTAAGTCACCCATTGAATTCGACCAAAAATAGGAAGTCGAAGAGTCACCTTGGGTAGAAAAAGTTGTCATTTGTAATTCGAAGACAAATCTTGTGAAACTTGTCCAAATTCACTGATAGTTTGAGGAAGAATAAAAAATACATATAGAAACAAAATTTATGAATACACCATCTTAATATTACTTCATTTATTATACTAAATGGACTCAAACTTTCGGTGAAGTAATTTTGGTGGGAAATTTTCTTCTGCACAAGCCAATAAATAAGAGTGTTCACTTCCATTAAAAGGGGTTGAAGAAGGTAAAAGAGGGGTTGTGATAGAGGCTTGAGTTCTTGAAGTTGTTTTTATTTTATATTTTATCTTTTCTTTGTTTTATCATGCAATTTTCTTCTCCTTTAAACTCTATTACCCTTCACATGGAGGGGTAAAACCTTTGAGTGATCGGGGAAGGGAGAGCTTCACTTTTATAATGTTGGAGTTTTGTGATTAAATATAAAACCATATTTTTCTTTTGAATAACTTTAATTATCAGTGTTTCCCAATTCTATTAATGTTATTGTGTTTTGGGTTTGGTTTATTCATTATTTATATCTTTGGTTGAAGACTTTTAATCTCCCTCCGCCTAGTGCAATTTGTCTCGATCAAGCATAGTGTATTAAGTGGTGAGTGTCCAGCGATTGTTGGCACGTGTGTGGAACTAGTGAACTTTTTCTAGAGTTTTAAGGATAAAAAATTCATGATTGGGACTTTACTTAGTTTTTTAGGAATTTCTTATGAACTTCCATGCACATAGGAGTGAGTTCCATTTCATTCTTTAACCAAAGGTGATTGATAACTCGATCAAGGAGTCTTTCATTTGTCATTCAATAATAAGAGAGGGAAAATGATCTTTATAACTATGATGGAATTTAAAAATTTGATCCTACCCTGACCCCATATCTCACTTCATCCATTAGTGTTCAATCTTTATTTTCAATTTCTTACTTTATTTTTTAACTCAAACAATTTCAAAAACAACATCTTCTTCTTTCTTTAATTTAACTCACAAGTTTAATTATTGTTCACTCCTCTTTGGACACAACATAGGTTACCCACTTTATTACATTTTAATTTAGGTATATTTGTTTTTTTCACACCCCACAACAATCACGTGTCAATATTTCCTTATAACCATCTATGTAAATATGAAATGAAAAAATAATAACATCACTTCGCGGAGGTGGTAGTCCACACATACATGAGTGATATTGTCATTTTATAATAGATAGGAAGATGTAAAATGGATATAAAATTAACATAATAAAATATATTTATATTAAATATGTTTATTTAATAATTTTAATATGGTTTCAAAACATCTATAGGTGGTTTAAGAAGAAAACAACATGAAAAAGATTAGAAAGAACTTATACATTTTCTTTGGGTATCCTTTATTGAGATGCACCTTAAGGCTTCTTGGATGGGTATTTTGGGAATAAAAGCACATAAATTATATAAATAAGTATTTTTAAATAGTATTTTTTTTATATTTGTCAATATAAATGGATCAAGTGGTGTATAGAGGAGACGAAAGGAGGTACCCTTTTATAAGTGAGAGGAGTGCCCCTCTGGTAAATACATAAAGCATTAAAATATAATAATGTAATATTATAGTGAAAATGGAACCAAAAAAACAAAAAAAATGATAATATAGGATTTCATCGAAATATACTTAAAAAATAATATTTAGACAATTTTTTAGGTTCTTTTAACCCTTATCTATTTTGTTTAACCCCTTGTTAACCCTTTTAATTGTTACCATAAAAATGGATTTTACTTCAGTAACTATTCATAATGACCAAAATTAAATTGAAATAATTACCAGATTTAGACATTATAATTCCAAATATTTAAACCATTTTATCAAATTCAATTCCTATAATTTGAATAAATTTATTTTTAAAAATAAGTGCACAAAACGCAACGAAAACCGTTTTTAGAAAAATTAGTTTTGAATCATAAAACTGAATTCACTCTTATTACCTACCTAGTAAAACCAAAATATTATTTTAAAAAAAATATTGAATATTTTATCTAAAAATTTAATTAAAATAATTTATTTATAGTGATTAATTTAATTTACTAAGATAAAAATACATTATGTGTATAAAAATTGTCTTTCAGAAAAATGTCTATTTTTTACTTTCAAATTATTTTATTTTCATTTATAACCATTTTATAACTAATGAATTAATTTTATAAATGTGTAAATTATAATTTTTTATGATTTTTTTCTCCCGATTCATACCCTCTAATCCAACAGGTAGGCAATAATTGTCACATCGAATAATAATATTTCAACAATATATAAAGATTCAATTATACATAGTGTTAAGTGTCATAAAAACTACCAAAGGCATCAAATTTTATTTAAAGATAAATATATCATAAAATTTAAGTGTATTCAAACTTTAAATCACATCACTATGATATAAAAAAAATAAGGATACTTATTCTTCATCACATCCTCAGGTTCCCATGTAGCTTACTCAAATTTTTGGTATTTCCACAAAACATTAACTGGGTGATTTTTCTTATTCTTTAGCACTTTAACTCATTGATCCAGAATCTACACCAATTTTTACTTATAAGAAATATTATTCACTAGTGGTATGACATTGAAGTTAAGTACATGTGAAGGATCATGTATGTACTTCCTCAAGAGAGATACATGAAACACATCGTGAGCTTGAGAGATAGTTGGTGGAAGTGTTAATCTGTAAGCAACCATCCTGATATGATCTAAAAATTTTAATGGATTGATATATCTAGGGATTATCTTTACATTATTTAAAAATATCATAACCTTTTTCCAATGGGGTATTCATTGGAATACCTTATCACCAACTTCAAATTCCAGATCTCACTAATGATTATAAGCATAAATTTTCTATTGACTCTGCGATTCCATTATGTTCTTATCAATTTCTATAACCTTATATTACATTTCCTAAACTATATATTATACCAATATATTTCAAAATATAACTTCATCTCATAACATTGGATCTTTTCACTTCCTATCATAGATGGATTCATAAGGAGCCATATGAATATCTAATTGAAATCTATTGTTGTATAAAAACTTTACCAAATAAAGGTGTTGATCCCAACCCCCTTTAAAATCCATATAAGATTCTATAAAAATATATTCTATGGTTTTAATGGTCATATCATACATAACATCTATCTAAGTATGATATGCATCACTGAGATTCAACTCCACGTTCAAAGCTTGTTGAAAACATCTCTAGAACTTTGAGGCAAACCTTGGATCTCAGTCAAATACAATAGAACGTGGTACTCCATGAAACAATACTAATTATTTAATGTATATTCTAGAAATATGATCTATAAATAAATATTATATGATTGTAATTAAATGTTCTAACTTCAAAAGGTGATTGACTATAACCCAAATAGCAGTATGGCGTTTAGATGTTTTGGGGATCCTGAAGAAGAAATATATGGTGATGTTTTTCCATTTCTATTTTGGTATGGGTAATGTTTATAATATACCCTTATAATTTTTTCACTTAGACTTAACTTTTTTTCATACTAGGCACATATATGAATACTATAAAATATCCCTTTTCATGTTGTCCATCTATAAATACTCTTTCAATTCTATATACATCTTATTACTTCTAGGATGAATATAGAATGATGAATTATGAGCTTCATCCAATAACTTCTTCTTAAAATTTTGTATTAATGGGACATATAATTGGTTCCTAAAACTAATCATTCCAATATAATCATGGAAGAACTTAAGAACATTCATTTCTTTCTTCTGTAGTTCCACATTTTCCTTTACACCTCTTTAATCCTCACATGGATGGATGGTTGAACATTTATCAATGAAAATATGATCTTCCCACTATCCCCATAATTTTGAGATCCATACTTTGAAACTATATATGTATTAGATCTCCTTAAATCATCATCATCTACAAAAAACCATGGTCTTTCCAACTTAGAGCATCAGCAACCTTGTTCACCATCCATGGGAGGTAATGTATTGAGAAATTATAACATTTAATCAACTCCAATCATCTCCTTTGGTGAATATTAAACTTCTTATTTGTTAATATATAATTAAATATTTTATTATCAGTTTATAAATCACATATTTCACCATAAATATAATACCTTTATATTTTCAATGCAAAAAAATAACTATGAACTCCAAATCATGAGTGAGATAATTTTGATCATGAATTTTTAATTGGAGTGAGGAATAAACAATCACCATATAATTTTTCACATGGATTCATCTAGGTAAATTATTTTATTCATCACTTTAGATCAAAAACCATTCTACACTATAGGAAAGTGTGAGAATTAATTCACTGGCCAGTCTTATTTTATTCTCTTTAAAATATTCCTCAAATTAATTTTTCCAAAGGTACTTGGACCCCTTTCATTTAAAATTGCTTATTAGATTATATTTTCATGAGAGATATCTCTCAATGAAATGATAGTATCTATCTAACTCAATAAAAATATTGATCTCAGACACTATGGTTGGTCTATTCCATTTCTCAATAACTTTAATCTTTGATGGATTCACCGATATACCCTCACTTGATATTATATTATTCAATAATGAAGATTTATATATCCAAAATTCAAAAATGATAAATTTTCCATACAAATTATCCTTCCTCAATGTATTAAAAAAAATCCTCAAATGATATTCATGCTCTTATTTTCTATTATAATATATAATAATATCATTAATAAAAAACTACCACAAACTAATCGAGGTAATATCTAAAGAATATATTCATTAAATATATGATGATAGTATAGGAATTGATATGTCCAAATGACATAACTAAAATTTCCAAATGACCATACCTCTTACAAAAGGTTTTATTGGGTGTATCCTCCTTTTTGAACCTAAATTAATGATATCCATAAGGAAGGTCACTCTTTTAAAAAATATTAATCTCCTCATAATGGATCAAAAAGATCATCGATACATGGTAGATGATACTTTTTATTAATAGTGATCTCATTAATTTCCTTATAATCAATGAAAAAAATTCATTGGGCCATATTTATTATTAATAAAAAGAATATGTGATGCACATGGTTATTCACTTGGAAATATGAATCCATTTTCTAGATTCTATTTGAGTTTCTTCTTTAATTACTACAATTCAACCAAGGATATTCTATCTGGATTCTTTAAATCGGTTTTGAACCACGGATGATTTATATTGAAAACTCAACTTCATGATTTAAAGGAATACTAGGAAAGTATTTAGGAAATAAATCAACATATTCCTAAAAAATATACATATCTTCAATGTTGAGTTTCTCCCAAACCATTTCAGATAAATAACCCCCATGAATAAGTAATACGACCAATAAAATGGGATTAGTTTCCATTGTAATTTTTTATTCATCCTCACACTGATAGAAAATCATGGGTCAATTCTAAATATCAACTATGATTTCCCTATTTTATAAATTTATATAGAATCTATGTATATATTTCCAATTAATTCTAAAAATAACATAAAATTCCACTACATGATAAATAATAAGATTTTTATAAGGAACATTCTTAAAAAAAATATCTTGAAATCCAAAACTCTAGAGTGGAGGATAAGTGAAACTTAATTATCATGATCCAATTTAGTAATATACATAGAATAGGACCTTCCATTGTCTAATATTTAACCCTTATATTAGGTCATTGAATATGATAATGCCCCAAGTTCCCCATATATAAAAAATTGAACTGTAAAGGGTAACTTAGGATGTACTTTATTTCCCTCCATTGAACTCTTCGTCTTTTTCTCAGAAATTAATTTCTCTATGACCTTCATTTCTACAAATAAAATATTCTACCCTTCCTTTTAATCATTTCTCTAGGAACTTCTACCCACATACTTTACATTTATGAAGATGAATCTTCTTCCTTCAATGTTAATTATCACTTGAAATTTCCTAAAACCCTATTTTCTCTTCCTTGGTGATTTAGGAAAGTCACTTAGGTTTAATTTTTTAATCATAATCTGACATATCTGATTAGTCATAATTATAATATTTCACATCTAAGATCCCATTTCATTTGGTTTCTCATGAGGATTGTTGTTTCATTGGTTATTACAATCATTTCTCAAAATATTCCTCCTAGTTCAAACCATTGACTAAAACCAAAAGGTTTATTTTTTGTATCAAACATCAATAATATGATAAATAAATAATATGATTATTAATACCATTCTTATGATGTCATAAATTATGAAACATTTATTCAACCCATGAAACATTAAGTACTTATTTTATCAATATGGAATATCATTTGTTTTCATATATTCAATACAATAATTAATCATAATGATTTATAAAGAGAATGTGAATTAATCAAATCATATCCCACTAGAGTGTCTAGTAATGTGTGTATTCTTAGTAACACTAATTGTGCATGGATTGAATATCAAGTTCATACTCAAATAGTATTTTTCAAGGTTTTAACTCTTAGGTGTATCTATACTATAGTAGCATCCACTTGAAAGTATCTAGACATGGATGTTGTTGATAAGAAACCACACAATCTCTACTTTACCAAAATTTCAGGATTTTATGCTATACTTAGACATATTTCCATGGGTTTCACCAAATTTTTCTAATCCTAATCTCAAAAAATAACTAAACCTTACTTTGATACCAACCAAGTACACCTAATCAATACATATACATATATATATATATTACATCATTTTAGATGAATATTCAATATGTATCAAAACAATACACATTCCATAACTATAAAGGTTTGGTATATTTAGAGACTAGATGCATGCTCATCTTATTTTATGAAAGATCTTCATTATCTCTCAAAAATTCATTCTCACATAGTTCACTTCTTATACATACCCTTAAAACATTTCTTTATAACCCGGAAAAAGAAAGAATAAGAAATGTTGATCTTAAATGCTCAGTAAGGGTAAATATAGAAGATATAAACTAATGATCATAAATGAATATAATATAAGCATAAGGGTATTATAAAATGATCATAAATTAGAAAAGTCATACTCAATTAGTAAAATGTATTTAATCATAAATCATGATATAAGGATTTTTAATAATAAAATACACAAGTCATAAGTGTGTGGAATCGTCAATAATAAATCATGATCCATGAGAACATATTAGAATCATAATAAATAGGTTTTTGGAATACACATAAGAATAGAAAATCATTTCATTAATCAAGGATAACTTCTAAAACTATCAAAGTGGACTAGGTTTACTCCCTATTCCATTATTTCCTTAGTCAAGGTTCACTCCAAGACAATCATAATGGATAGAGTCCCTTTTGAACTAGTTTCACTTGATATTTTGTATGGTAAACACCTCTTCTATTTTCTAACTTCCTGATAAAGGTGTTATTATTATTATTTTTATCATTCAAGAGGTGTAACTACATGATATTTCCTAGGTTTAAGTTCTGATTTAGTATAGGAGATGGATTAAGTTTAATAATTATTATTTCTTCTTTTATATACCTCTTTCCAAGATTTATTGGCACTGGTTGAGGTTTATGTTTGATCCACTGAATGGAATCATCCAACCTATATACAATTATAGAAAGATCATGGAATAATATCTTGTAATTTACTAAGATGAGTGACATTTATAACTTATCTTGCAGATTTTCAATGAAAATTTCTAGAAACTCTTCTTGATATATTTATATGTTCAAGGAATATGTAAGACCATTATACTTGGTAATAAAGTCTAAGGATATCTTTTTTTGTATTGTTTTTATTTTGATTGGTCAAGGACTATTGTCTTCCTAAACATGTAGCATAATTGGTAGAGAAACTATTTATGGAGGTCTTCCCACCCGGTGATCGATATAGATGACAAATTTTTTTACCATAAAAAAATTGTCCATCCATGGTCTATATGAATCACCTGATCTTATATTCCTCTTATTGTTCTAGGGTTCTAATCATGGGATAACATTGGGATACTAAATTATTCAAATGCGACTATGGGTTCCCATTTCTATTGAATGTTGGGAGAGTCGGATTCACAAAGTTTGGTAGAGGAGGAGTCACATCCACCAATTCAAGGTATGGTTTTCTTTCTGGTTTCACTTGTTAACATCACCCTTCCATGGCTTCCATTTTTTATTCTAGTAAATCAGTAGTTTTGATAATATCTGATTAAAAAAATTGTTGGGTGGAAATTTTAATAGAAGTAGTGACAGGTGGAGCCTGACATAGTGGGCCTGCATGTGTTCACTATTGATAACCAGTGTGATTTGGCTTGGGGTAACATGACTGACATTGCTCTAGATTCCAACATTATGGATGGAATTATTGATATTTATCCACCATTGTATCTAGATAAATTTGTTTTATAGATTCCAAATTGGGAAGATGACTTTTTTATCCACTTTATTATATGAAAAACTCTTCTTATTAAGGTATATTTGTTAAAATATGAATGTGATACTCTATTTAGATAGTGTATCCAACAAGAATATTGTCCATTATTAACTCATAATTTATTATCCCTAACACATTTAACACTTCCTTATAATAATAAAACAATTTATTCAATTGTATGGGGTTCAACTTCTTTGTGTAATGGGTAGGACATAACCACATCCTTTCCCTTTTATTTTTTTGAATCCTTCTAGTGTAGTGGTATATCTTGACCCCCTCCCTCAAAAGATACCACAATTAGGGAAGAGAGATAATGACCCCCGACACCCACCTATAGTAGGCCCTGGGTTGGAGACTAACATCAAGGGTATAAAAATCCCATTTATGGGAGACATTACCCTTTATAATGTAAATAACATCAGTAGATAAGATGAATCATACACAATAAACCCCATGACATAATATAAAAGAAATCCAAAACCATCCCACGATGCATGTATAAATAAAACTGATAAAGATAAAAGACTCTAAAGTAAATACCCAAAATCAAAGCTAAATCAACGGAACAACATCTATCCAAAGGTCTGAGCTAGTAATGTCCAGCATAGTCCACGTAATACTCTTGGAAACTCAAAAATAGTTTTATATACATAGGGTCAGCATACAAGTATACTTAGTAGGAAAACCAAAGTCTCTCATGCACATGTGAAAGAAGCATACTAATGCACCCATGAGAAAACAAAAGAACCAACATCACCTAAACAGGTCAAATATCAATCTAAACCTCATCAAGGAACACTCACCAAATAACATAAACCACGTAATATAATATAACAAGTAGCATATCGATAAAGGGTACCCTACACCACTTTCACATTGGTATTCCTCTCTCACACCCCAAAGTTGTATGTCCAGGAACTCCCACCTCTTCTGTATAACACACCACCCAACAAGAATGGTCACATCACATCTCTCTCGAAGAAAACTAAGACTCCCGCCCCATAAGCACGACCACATCATATCTCACCTGAAAACACCTAGGCCACAACAGATCCACAACCATAACCAAAGTAGCAGGGTATTGTGAATATGAAGGACATCAACCTCATCCCCTCATCCTACCATGCATAACCCCCACCATAATCCATCTCATCACTTCTCATCCCAACCCCAAACACATGGGCCACATCACATGTCACCTAAAAACACCTAGGGTCACCTCCCCATAAGCACAATCAAATCACATCTCATCCCAACCACAAACACATGGGCTACATCACATGTTACCCGAAAACACCTAGGGTCACTGATGTGGCCTTTGAAACACATGTTTTTCCACATCTTTTTAATTAATTTTTATCAATTTAATTATTTATTTTAACACTTTTTAATAAATAATGTCACTTTTATATTTTTATTATTAATTTTAATAATTAATCAATTTTTATAATTAATCGTGTATTTTAAGAATTAAAATAATTAAATTATTTCTTACTTTAATTTTATAGTATAAATACTTTTTATTTAGTTTAATGATTTTTGTCTGCATATTTAATAATTAAACAGTTATTAGTTATGTAATTAATTTTGTTATTGCACTTAAACAATGAAGTTTTTATTTAACATCTCATGTGTTAATTATTAATTAATTGAATTAATTTAATTTAATTGTTAGATGTTTTTTTAACAAGTCATTAATTATAAATTTAGTTTTATAAATTTATAATTTTTATTAAGTCTCTTTAATTTAATTTTATTAATTAACATAATTGCTTAATAACATAATAATTTGATGGAGGGTACCCCGAGTCCGCTGATATAGGTTTATGATGCATGACCACCAGAGATGGAAGTCGTCTGCAGTCCATCAGTTCTGGAGAAGGATAGAAAATCATGTTGTTCATGCCAGTCGTTGCCGACGGAGGCCATACACTGCTGTGGAAGTCCATGGATCATCCTCATCGCATTTGGATGGATATAGAGAAGAACCTAGAGCAGGAGGAGGAACTTCGGCACGATGTTGGAGGAGTAGCAGGGAGCTGCGACGCCGATTCTAGATCTGAAGACCCTCCTCCCTGGCACAACGCTGGATTTTGGGGGAGAAGAAGAAGAAAATTAAAATTAAAAAAATATACAAAAATAATAATAAATTAAAATAAACTAATGGTTAATAAATTATATTAAACTTAAATGTAAATAATAAATAACTATTATAATATATAAATATTATAAAATTAATAAATAGATTAGTTATAAAATAAAATATAAGACAACCTAATAAGGATTTATAAAATTAAAATATAAACATTAATAATTTATTAATATAATTAATTACTAATTAGATTAAATATATTAACACTTTAATTATAATTTAATTTCAATTGAATAAATATAATAATTTAATTTTTAAAGTAATTTATTAATCTAATTTTAAAATATAATTTAGTTATACTAACTAATTATTAATAATTCTAACACTAATTTAATAATTTAATTAATAATAATAAGTTAAATACTTAATAATTTTACTTATTTAATAAATTAATTATAATACTAATATTTAATAATAATTATCAATTATGATATTTATTAATTAACTTTAGTTAATTTTCAATAAGTATTATAACTTTAGTCTTTAAAAAATAAAATATTAATTAACTTTCTTTGTGTTTTAATTGTTTTATTTTGTTTTTAATTTTGCAGGTTCATTCAAGAGATGTGTATACGTCCAGATTCACACAACTAACTCAGTGGGAGTTAGTTACGTGAGAAAAATTAGTGCGATGTTCCAGTCACGAAAAAACGCACGCTTGCGGTGCTTAAGTGAAAAAAATTTTGGAGTCGGTGGAAGCGGACGGTGACATGCAGTTGATGAAAGAGGGTATAAAAATAAGGATGCAGCAGAATTTGATTGGGACTCTCATATTTTTTACGATCACATCCATCCGAGATCAGATAGAGTCTCATTCATTCCACGAACACACCATTTTGAGAGCGAAGACTGGGAGATGGCGGAGCAATACCAACGACTTGAAATGGATGGAGCAGAGCAGCAATTCATGATTTTCATTCACAGAGGAAGGATTCTTCTACATCTGTTCTGTTATTTTTACATTGTATTTGCAACTTTTGAATTGAAAATGATCTTTGCTTGATTTCTTGTTCGGGAAATTTGAATGACTAATGGTTCAAACCTTCTTCTCTTCATTATTACTCTTTTTAATTAGAAACAGATTCTTTTGGCGAGATTGATTCTGGTTCTCAACTTAAATTCAATTTTCACTCGAATGCATCTAATTTCAACATCAATGTTCTTTCGGTGATATTGATCATTGATGTTTTTATTTTAAAACTATAAATTCAAATGATAGAAACTATCGACGAGATAGCTTTCTATTGACATCTTAAGATCAAATAGTTGTATGTGGTTTTTTATGTGGCGAACTTCAAGAACTGTTATACAGAGTGTTATTTCTTCTTGTGAGGAAGAATTAACAACTAATTTTCAAGCTGTGATTTCAATATAATGAAGAATAATTTTATAACCAGTAGTTGTTAATTCACCCGAGCATACCATTTGATCAACTATCAGCACTTCTGTTTACTTTTTCAGTCAATTTTAGTTTACGTTGTTTCATTTTTGTTGTATCATTTCCAGTTTAAATAATAGGTAATTTCCAAACTTGTTTCATTACTGCTTTATTAAAAAGAAATAAAAAAAGAAAAATTGAAAAGTAAAAATATTTCTACCTCATTGCTGACAACAGTGAGGTTTTTTTAGTTTTAGAACCTTAGAATTCACTCACCTTCCTTCTCTGTGGATCGACCCTGCACCACGGTGCTAGTATAGGTTAATAAATGTAATTTTGAGGGTCGTGACGACCTCCGGCCTCATCAAAATTTGGTGTCATTTCCGGGGAAGGCACACGCTGAGTGATCTTAAGGTAAAAAAATAGAATATAAAAAAACAACAACAAAAATTGTTTAAAAAAACTGTGAACTAGAACCTACTGCTTTTGTTGTTCATTAAAATTTTGCATCAACTGTGAAACTTGGTGTGTTTAATCTCACCTATTTTTAGTTTAAAAATGGAATGTTTTGAAGGATAAAACTTTTTCACTGGACCTTACTGTATTTGTTGTGATAGTTATGGACACACTGCCTAGAAGTGTTTTTACAACCAGCCACAACAGGATGTTTACATTGAAGAAGATGAAAAGTTTGAATCTAATCCTGAATTCCTAAATAAACTTGAATTAATTGAAACCAAACTGGATGCTAGGGAGAATAATTGGAACACCTGGTTTAACTAAACCCATGAAATTCAAATTAGAGATTCACTACTACAAAAATGGGCAAGGGAAGCGCCCCCTTATATCAGTGCTAAGAAAAAATCGCTGATAAAGCAACCCTTTATCAACGCTAAAATTTTAGCGCTGATACAGGATGGATTTATCAGTTCTTTTTTAGCACTGATAAAGAGGACCATTATCAGCACTAAAATTTTAGCACTGATAAAGGTAGTATTTATCAGCGCTTTGTTAGCACTGATAAAACCTTAGTCCATTTTTTTATAAAGTCGGTCACACAGTGCCCTCATTTTATCGTGACCTAAATCTCTCGTAGTACTTGAACCCTGCGACTCCCCTCCACTGCCCACTGAGTTCGTGTAGCCGGACCTCTGCTTCCATCAAGCTTCTTGTTGCTGGACCTCCGCCGCCCGCTGAGCTTCGCGTTGCTAGACCTCCGCTGCCAGCAACGCCCTCGAGCTTCACGTTGTCAGACCTCCACCGCCCGCTGAGCTTTTCCTTGTCGGACCTCCCTTTAAGGCATGTTTTCCAAATAATTTTTTAATAGTGTTCTCCTCTCCCATCACACATAACTATATGTTGATTTGTCATGATAGATTTAATGGATATTTAAGATTGTGATGGTTGTAAGCTACATGATTCATCCTTTTCTTCTTCATGTTTGTCTCTAGGGTAATGCCCCCTGTCAAAGCTCGAGTTTGGTCCAACTTCTTCTAATGGTTCTGGAACTATTATTCTATAAATCATATCACACTATTAAAACATTGTTAATTGGAGTTTTGGGATGTGATTATTTCCCATCAATGGTGTTCTAGTGGATTTTGTGTTGAATTATTTCATCCCTAGGTTTTATTTCCTCCGGTGGTGATGATTCTTCTTCATCGTAGATTCATGAGTGTTCTTCCTACATATTGTGATGGGGTTCTTGGGGGTGATCATCCAATATATTTCTATTACTCCTAAGGTATCACCTTTTTTCTAATGACTATGATGGGTTTTTAGATGATTTGGTATTTGTTCATTCTAGATCCTAGAAACCATTCAATTTGATGGTGGTATGGCTGGATATGTTATATAAATTCTTCCAACAATCACCTTTATGAGAAGGTGTGGTTTGAATTATAGAATATATATTCTTTGATTTAATTATATTATTAGGTTATGTTGGGTTGTAAATCGGTTATGAGGTTCCTACGGTGATGAATTCTAGTTTGTTATCTTGTTAGTGAAGTTGTTGATGATGATGTTAATCAGGCGCATCACAGTGCAGGTATCAAGGCACAAGTATCATCGTGATTTAAGGCATGATTCAATATCATATTTTTGTTTGAAATTTGAATTTAGTGGTGTTTTCTAGGGTATTTTTTATAATTTCACATACTATTTGAACATATTTGGCTATGACATATTTATTTTTTTCTTTTATCATTACTCCATTATTCAAGGATTTTCTATTATTATAGTTTTTTTATTGTAAATAAAAATGTGGAATCTTTGGGGAATGATTGACATGGGTTGATTTTCTTTAAAAGGTATGGTTTATTCATGTAAAATATCTCTTGAGAAACCTAGTATTGGTGGAAATATTGATATGCTCATCATCAATGGCGATCAATGAGTTTACACTATCAGAGTGAAGTTTATGAAAAATTTAAGGTCCTTCACACTTGGATTCCAGTTTCACTAGATTCCTCCTAGGTATCATCAATTCCCTTAGATCCAACACCATGTCACGATAAAGTAAGTAATGAAGGATAACCTTTTTCTTTAAGGAAAACACCACCCGGTTCTGATGCATTTCTAGGTCATCCAATGCTTGAACCCTATTTTCTTCGAGGGGTTCCCCCCTTCTTTCCTTCATGCTATCTAAGTGAATTTTTCTGGAAGTGCACTTGTATGGCATGATGCCCAGACCACCAATCTTTCAAGCCTTTCCACCCCTACCTTCATCTTTGTCCTTCTCCCTCATTGAGGTTACTGACTGCTTCTCTGTAGTGGCCAGACCCCTTCCTAGTAGTATTTGTTCTGTCTCCCTTGGATCTGAGCCTGTCATCTAGCTCCAAATAATTATTGATCTAGAGAGAACTCCCTCACCATACCCCAAGTTTCATTACCCATCCTTCCCCTGCCCCTTTGGATCCTCATCTCCCACTCATATGAAGCTTACCAACCAGAAGGGATAATGAACATGTTCAAAATCAAGGGACCTCAATGAGAGATCATCCTCCCACTTAAATCGGACTTCCTCACTATAGAAATCAAAAATCATAATTTCATTGTTGTTGTTGTCAAATAACACAAAAAACCCTATAATAATCATAGAATTCTCCTGGAAGATTAAGTTGCATGGATTTCTACACTCTGACCCCTCCAACAGACACAAATGGGTATTTTGGCACAATAATTATGTTGTTGAAACTGTTCAAGATTGCAATAAATTAATCACTACCAAGGTGTCCAATGGTGGTACCTCATTCCTTATGAGTTTTGTTTTTGGAAGCTATGACCCTCTTCAAATGGAATATCTATGGAGTGAAAAAAATACCTTCGTTCCTGGCCACCATCCATTGTTTTTTGTGGGTGACTTTAATGTCATTTCCAACCCAAATGAAAGGAAAGGTAGAAGACCATTCTAGAGGAAGGTCATCATGGAGTTTGTTCAGTTCATGGCTGGGAAGGGCCTCATTGATCTCAGCTTCTCAGGTGACAGTTTCACCTGGTGCAACAACTGCAGGGTCCATCACCGCTTGTGGAGTCTATTGGATAGGTGTCTATCCAACATGAAATCCACTAACCTATTCTCAAATACCATGTTTTTTCATCTTGCATGAGGCATTTTGATTCACCCCCCCCCCCCCCCTCTTGGTTTCCATTTCTTCTTGGCATGATCATCAGGAACGGTTTCACTTCCACCAGCAGTGGGTTAACATCCTAGGGTACCAGGACATAGTTTGTGAAATATGGAATGAACCCTTATAGGAGTATCGGGCCCCCTCTTTGTACTTTGGTTCTGATGTGGATATGGTTTTTTATGTGTTTGTGACATGTTTATGTGTGGATATATGGGTATTTAGGCATGATGATATTGAATGTAGAGTAGAGACCTAGGAGTGGTAGATGTATCATTCTTGATTATTCTTGTGTTTGGTCTGAGGTGATTTGAGGAAACTATAATGAATCTTAAGTAATTATATTTAATGAAGATGAATAAATACAAATGGTTAGGCTCTATTAATCTCTATTTTTATAAGGAAGTGGTTCTCTTCTACTGTATTTGGAAGTCTTTTTTTGTGTACATGAACCATAAATTCTAATATTTGAGATTCAAATAGGATGAATATGAATAAATATTGGATGGATACTAATCGTTTGACAATAGAGTACGATAACAGAGTGAAAGAGTTCATCAAGTTTTCAAAGGATCACGTAAAGGATCCTTCTCAAATCCTTTTTCCGTGTTTACATTGTTGTTATTCAAGACTACTTACTCCAGAGGAGTTGGAAGAACATTTTATATGTCACGAAATAGATCAGAGTTGTAAATGTTGGAATAAACAAGGAGAAAAAGCGAATGTAGCTAATGGTTGGGATAAAACTACGTTTTATGGATCATCAGATATGAATACAAATATGGATAATGAAGAAGACCATATTGAGGATGTGATTACAGATATCAATTATGATGAAGATCGTATTGAAGAAATTACAAAGACAATTGAGGATGAACTCTATGATTGCCCAAAATTGTTTGATATGTTAAAGAGTTGTGCAAAGATTCCATTGTATGCTGGTTGCACTAAGTATACAACATTGTCAGCTGTACTGAAGTTTTATAAATTGAAAGCAGGCAACGGATGGAGTGATGTCAGTTTTACGGAACTACTTACTCTCTTGAATGACATGCTCCCGGAAGATAATGAGCTCCCAAGCCAGACATATGAAGCTAGACGAATGCTACGCTCGATGCGTATGATTTCTGAAAGAATACATGCATGCCCGAAAGACTGTATATAGTTTCTAAAGGAGAAAAAATCACTTATAGAATTCCCAAAGTGTGGTGCTTCTCGATACAAGAAAGATAAATCCAATCCTACGAAAGTTGTATGGTACTTTCCAATCATTCCAAGGTTTAGGCTTCTATATGGAAGTGAAGAAACTGCAAGACAATTGTCATGGAATGCAAATAAAATAAATAAAGATGGGAAATTATGTCATCTGGCCAACTCTCCTCAATGGAAGAAAATTGATCATGAGTATCCTGAATTTGGAAAAGAGCCAAGAAACCTTCGTCTTGCGTTATCTACAGATGGAGTGAATCCTTTTGGTTTTCCAACCAGCACTCATAGTACATGACCTGTTATGTTGGTAAATTATAACTTGCCACCCTGGTTATGCATAAAGCAGAAATTCACCATGTTATATATGCTTATATCAGGACCAAAACAACCAGGTAATGATATTGATGTTTATTTGGCTCCTTTGGTCGAGGATTTAAAGTTATTGTGGGATTCAGGTGTTATGTTGTATGATGCTTATAAAAGTGAATAATTTATGTTGAGAGCGATGTTGTATGGGACAATAAATGATTTCCCGACTTATGGAAATTTGTCAGGATATATCATTAAAGAAACTCAAGGGTGTCTCATGTGCAAAGAAGATATATAATCAATTAGGTTGAAACATCCATCGAAATCTGTGTTTCTAGGACATCGTAGATTTCTACCTCATCGGCATAAGTACCAATCTTGGACTACATCATTCAATGGAAGTTCAGAATAACACGCAACACCGTCTCCACTAACAAGTGATCAGCTATTTGAGAAAGTAAAAGATCTGAACACTGTTTTTGGTAAACCATTTTCGAAAATCCTTACGAAAATCGGTTGGAAAAAGAGATCAGTTTTTTTTTGAATTACCATACTGGAATTGTTTGTACATCATAAATTTTCTTGTTGTGATGCATGTGGAAAAAAAATGTATGTGACATTGTTATCTGAACGTTGCTAAATGCCCCTGGAAAAACAAAAGATGGAATTAAGGCATGGTTAGAAATGGTTGACATGGAAATACGAGAAGATTTGGCTCCCGTGAAGGGTGAAAATAGAATGTTTCTTCCTCCAGCTACTTATACTCTTTCTAGGGAGGATAGATATCAGTTTTTAAACTTCTTCAATTATGTAAAGGTTCCATAGGGGTATTCATCAAATATCAAGAACATTGTTTCAATGAATGATTTGAAGTTAAAAGTTTTGAAATCACATGATTGCCATGTTTTGATGCAAGATCTAATTCCTACAGCTTTACGTTGCATTTATCCCAAGAATGGTCATCATACGTTAACCAAAATTTGTTTCTTTTTCAAAGCTATATGTAGCAAAGTTTTAGACCCGATGAAATTTTCAGCTATGGAAAAAGAAATTGTCATCATATTATGTGAATTAGAAATTTTCTTCCCGCCAACATTCTTTGATATGATGGTTCATTTGATGATTCACTTGGTGAGAGAGATTCGACTTTGTGGTCCTGTGCACTATAGATGGATGTATCCTCTTGAACGGTATATGAATATTTTGAAAGGGTATGTCAAAAATTAAAGTCGGCCAGAGGGTTGTATAGTGGATCGATATATTTTTGAGGAAGCCATTGAATTTTGTACCGAATACCTTTCTGATGTGGAAAGCATTGTTCTCCCGAAATCTCGTAACACAGGAAGCATTGAGGGTGAGGTAATTTCTGGAAGAGAAGTTGTGACAATCAGTATTACAGATCAGGAGCAGGCCCATCTTTATGTTTTGCATAATAGTTGGGAGGTTGATCCATATATTGAAACTCACAAAGAAATTATTAGGCAATTGAATCCATCAAGGGCTGAAAAATGGTTATCAAATACACATAATCACTAGTTTATAGGATGGTTTCAGGACTATATTTTTAAGCAGTTGGATGAAAATCCGAATTCAATTTCAGAACGACTTTGATGGATAGTCGTTGGACCAAGTGTGTATGTATTATCTTACAGTGGTTATGTAATCAATGGTTATACATTCTATACAGATGAACATGATGAAGATAGTACCATGCAAAATAGTGGAGTTACACTAGTGGATGAAGCGATGCATGTTTCTAGTAGTAAGGACGGAAATCTAATTTATAAAAATATGTCATACTTTGGCATTATCAAACTAATATGGGAGTTGGATTATACGACATTCCAATTGCTGATTTTTCAATGAAAATGGGTTGATAACAATAGTGGTGTTAAAATAGATGAATGGGGATTTTTGAAAGTTGATTTTAGTAAAGAAGGATACAAATATGAATAGTTTATAATGGCATCACAAGCGGTACACGTTTTTTATGTTCCATATCCTACAAACCGAAAGTGGTCGATTGTTCTATTATAATCCAAAACTACTGAAGGTTCTGATGAAAATTCAGTTGAGGATGATCCTTTTAGTTGTACGTCACAATCATTTCAGAGCGGTCCCAATATAGATGATGTTTTGTATGTTAGAGGAGACCACAATGAAGGGATTTGGATAATCAATAGAGGTGTCAAATCCCTACAACCTTTGAAAAAAATAAAGAGAGTTCAATAAACAAGTTATATTTTGTTTGTAATATAGATCTTGTTATCTCTTGTTATTATCTTATCATTACTGAATTTATGTAATCTAAATTAATTTTTCAACCACTTTTCAAGATAATGACTTCTGCATATTCTGGTGATCCTAACCTTGAGGCTGAATAAGTCTCTCAAGCTGCTGCTGCTACGCCTGTTGCTGCTCCTGCAGCTGCTGCTGCTCCTACTGCTCCTACTGCGGCTCTTGTTGCTCCTGTTGCGGCTCCTGTTGCTCCTGCTGCGGCTGCTGCTGCTCCTGCTGTTGTGGCTCCTGCTACTTCTAGTGTTGAGTTCCAACACCATCAACACATGTCGTTGATACCATTTCAGATGAACATATAGATGATGTTGATATCGATGAAATGGTCGGGAATGAAGGACCGACGTTACAGAAAACACAGGCGTGTCGTAGTTTGACAGTGTTAGCCAAAGTTCTTAAGGCGAAAAGCAAACGCATCAAATTTGAAGTCGGATGGAATGCATGAGGCCAACATGTGAATCCCAACAAGGCTATGTTTAGCAGCTACATTGGAGTTGTCACTCAGCAACGCGTGCCGATTAACATAGATTCATGGCACCATGTTGTGTCCAGGCTGAAGGCTATGATCTGGGAAGAAATTACGGTAACATTATGAATTTATTTCTTTAATTTACTAGCAAATAAAATAATGAAACAATGTATTACTCTTCTCAATCTCTTGCAGAGTACATTTATAGTAGATGATTCACACAAGGATTATGTACTAAGGCTTGTAGGAATGATTCTTCGAGGTTTTCACACTATTTTAACAATATGTCACATGAAAGATTCCAAAGGTAAAATAAACCCACACCCACCCATTGTCTATTCTCACCTAATATCCCAAGAAGCATGGGATGCATTTATCGACCACCATGGGGATGAGAAGTTTTAGGTACATTGTGGGTGATAATATGTTGTTTGAGGAAACTTGTATTCATCACTTTGATTGTCAATATTTCATTTATGAAACAGAAACTCTGTACTGAAAATAAGGAACGTGCATAAAAACCAGTATACCCCTATCATAAAGAAAGGATGGGGTACGCTTCATTAGAAAAGAAAATGGTACGTATTTTAAATTTACAGTAATATTGTTAGGTTACAATAAACAACATCATAATTATCTTTCTATGTTTATATGTATATTGATGAGTCTAAAACCAAATACACTTCCATCCCACGTCATGTGCTATGGAAGGAGGCACGTGTGAATAAGGAAGGGAAGTTAGTAGATGAGAACACACAAAAAGTGTGGGAAATATGTGTAAGTATGACACGATGATAAAAAGTTTTGTTTTAAATTACTATTACATAAAAATAATTAGTTATTTTCCTATATCCGATAGTCACAGGAATCAGCTAATCCTGTAGCGGATACAGACCTATTATCGACAGATTTGAAGCAGCCAAAAAAATATGTTCATGTCAGAGGTGTGGGATTTGGGGTCACACCCCAAGTATATTTTGAGAAGAAGAAAAAAATGGATGATACAGATGAAAAATTGGAATAAATGAGTGAAAAAATAGCAACCCTTGAAAAACGATTGCAATGACAGGGAGAGTTGCTAGCAACTTTTATGGGTGGGAAGCAAAGGGAAGACACAATTCAGGAACAACCAGTGTGTGAACATCCTTCCCCACCCCCCACCAGTTTTGAGGTGAGCCAATCCCCTCAAAGAACTATCTCAACCGTGGTAATCAATATTCTAATAATTGTTCCCATGAAATGTGAATCAGAAAAACACTGATAATTTTTATGTACTGATCTTCTACAGGGTGATAATGATTGTGATTTATATCTGTCAACACCCACTTATCACCTTGTAGCGAGGGCTATAGTGTTCAATATCCCAGATTCCACGCTGCATAATAGACCACTTATAAAAGATCATCTGAAAGTGACGATTACTGTAGATCATGAGCCAAATGCAGAGCTACCTATTCCACTTGTTGGTGATGATATTCATATGGTCGAAAAGGCTATTGGGACATTCATTGCATGGCCTTCACAACTTGTAAGAGTACATGAAGACAAAAAGGTATTTATTTCCTTTTTTTGAAGCTAAACCTTTAACAATTAATGAAAAAAGGGTATGAACCAATGATTGTTGTTATAGACTGAAAAAGGGAAGGGGGTGGCAAACATCGGCTCAAAACCATCTAAAGGATCAACCAACCGATCCCAAGGATCTACTGAAAGCACAATAACACCACCTGTTCTCTATCCACATTTACTAGCATTGAAGACTCACATGGATACAAAGCTAAAATATGGTAATAGTCATATAGTGGTTTTCGAAGAGAATATATACGGAGAGGAAAGTCAAGATTTTGTTGCTACTGAAAATGTAAATGAGATCCTTGAAAATGGTTGGCTAGGCGTCATAGTTGTAAATGTATATATGAGGTATGTTTTCATGAATTGATTTACTAAAATCTGATCTAATGTGAAAATTATGACTAAATTCATTTTATATTGTTGACATACACATTTATGAAAAATAGTTGAAGGAATTTTCCCATGAGCTAAGATTTGGACTCGTTAGTCCTCATACCACATCAACACACCTAAAAAAAATTAGAGCCATAAAAAAGGGATGCAATAGTGAATGGATTGCTGAAAACATTTTAAAGCAAGATTACAGATGACAGAATCTTCCTAATACCAAACATGTAGGGGTAAAACTCTACGATTAAAGCATATCAATTATATTTTCACTTATTTTATTACTTATTACTTTTTGTGTTTTTAGGAAACATTGGTTGCTAATTGCGGTGAACTTGGATACTCGAAAGATTTATTTTCTGTATTCAAAGCAAGAATATCCATCAAACCGACCACACATGATGGAGTTTGTGAATTTGTAAGTCACTACATCTTACGTTTTAGGTCTAAACATCAATTAATATAACAACTGACCTACAGAAATCCAACCAAACCCATTTGGATTATGTTTATCCTTTAGGAGAACGATCCACGGGTCCTTTTTGAAGTGTACGAGTCATCCCCACTTCAATCTGAGGCACAGTGTGGCCGGTAGCACTCAAAGGGTCTCTCTTTGGTTTAAAATGGACACAATTTTAAGTGAAAACAACAACTGACCTAAGAAAATCCAACCAAACTCATTAGGATTGTATTGATCTATTATAATAACAATAAACTGGTCCTTTGTGACGTGTACGAGTCAACCCTGCCTCAATCCGAGGCATGGTGTGGTCAGTATCACTCAAAGGGTCTCTATTTTGTTTAAAATGGACACAATTTTAAGTGAAAAAACAAATGGTCTACGGAAATTTGACCAAACCCATTAGGATTGTGTTGATCCTTTAGGATAACGATTCAAGGGTCATTTGTTATGTGTATGAGTCAACCCTTCCTCAATCCAAGGTACGGTGTGGCCGATATCACTCAAAGGGTCTCTATTTTGTTTAAAATGGACAAACTTTTTAGTGAAAACAACAAATGACCTATGGAAATCCGACCAAACCCATTAGAATTGTGTTGATACTTTAGGATAATGATCCATGGGTCCTTTGAGACATGTAAAATTCATCCCCACTTCAATCTGAGGCACGATGTGATCGCTATCACTCAAAGGGTCTCTCTTTTGTTTAAAATGGACACAATTTTAATTGAAAACAACAACTGACCTATGAAAATCTGACCAAACGCATTCAGATTGCCTTGATATTTTATAATAATGATAAAATGTTCTTTGGTGATGTGTATGAGTCAACCCCGCCTCAATCCGAGGCACGGTGTGACCGCTATCACTCAAAGGGTCTCTCTTTTGTTTAAAATGTAAACAATTTTAAGTGAAAACAAAAACTGACCTAAGGAAATATGAGAAAACGCATTCGGATTGCCTTGATATTTTATTAGAATGATCCAAGAGTCCTTGGTGATGTGTAAGAGTCAACCCCACCTCAATCTGAGGCACGGTGTGGCCGGTACCACTCAAAGGGTCTCTATTTTTTTTTTAAATGTACACAATTTTAAGTGAAAACAACAACTGAACTACGAAAAATTAATCAAACGCCTTCATATTGTGTTTATAATTTAGGAGAAAAATCCAAGGGTCCTTTTTGATGTGTATGATTCATCCTAGATTTTGTGGCCGGTATCACTCAAAGGGTCTCTCTTTGGTTTAAAATGGACACAATTTTAAGTGAAAACAACAACTGGCCTTCGTAAATCCAACCAAACGCATTCAGATTGTCTTGATATTTTATAAGAAAGATCCAGGGGTCCTTTGTGGCGTGTAAGAGTAAACTCCACCTCAATATGAGGCACTTTGTGGCCGGTATCACTCAAAGGGTCTCTATTTTGTTTAAAATGGATACAATTTTAAGTGAAAACAACAATTAACCTACAGAAATATGACCAAACCCATTCGTATTGTGTTGATCCTTTAAGATAATGATAAAAAAGTCCTTTTTGACATGTAAGAGTCAACCTTGCCTCAATATGAGTCATGGTGTGGCCGGTATCACTCAAAGGGTCTCTATTTTGTTTAAAATGGACAAAAGTTTTAGTGAAAACAACAACTGACCTACAGAAATCTGACCAAACCCATTAGTATTGTTTTGATACATTATGAGAACAATAAATGGGTACTTTTTGATGTGTAAGAGTCATCCCCACCTCAATATGAGGCATAATGTGATCGTTATCACTCAAAGGGTCTCTCTTTTGTTTAAAATGGACACAATTTTAATTGAAAACAACAACTGACCTAGGAAAATCCAACCAAACACATTCGGATTTCCTTGAACTTTTATAAGAACGATTAAAGGGTCCTTGGTGATGTGTACGAGTAAACCCCGCCTCAATTTGAGGCATGGTGTGACCTCTATCACTCAAAGGGTCTCTCTTTTGTTTAAAATGTAAACAATTTTAAGTGAAAACAACAACTAACCGACGGAAATCCGAACAAACGCATTCGGATTGCCTTGATCTTTTATAAGAACGATCCAGGGGTACTTGGTGACATGTACGAGTCAACCCTTCCTCAATCTGAAGCACGGTGTGTCCAGTACCACTCAAAGGGTCTCTATTTTTTTTAAAATGTACACAATTTTAAGTGAAAACAACAATTGACCTACGTAAATTCGACCAAACGCATTTGGATTGTGTTGATCCTTTAGTAGAATGATCCAAGGGTCCTTTGTGACGTGTAAGAGTTATCCTCGCTTCAATTTGAGGCATGGTGTGGCCAGTAGCACTCAAAGGGTCTCTCTTTGGTTTAAAATGGACACAATTTTAAGTGAAAACAACAACTGACCGACAGAAATCCAACCAAACACATTAGTATTGTCTTGATATTTTATAAGAACGATACAAGGGTCCTTTGTGATGTTTATGAGTCAACCACGCCTCAATCCGAGGTACGGTGTGGCCAGTATCACTCAAAGGGTCTCTATTTTGTTTAAAATGGACACAATTTTAAGTGAAAACAACAACTGACCTACGGAAATCTGAACAAACCCCTTAGTATTGTGTTTATACTTTATGAGAATGATACAAGGGTCCTTTTTTATGTGTAAAAGTTATCCCCGCCTCAATCTGAGGCACTTTGTGGCCGGTATCACTCAAAGAGTCTCACTTTGGTTTAAAATGGACACAATTTTAAGTGAAAACAACAACTGGCCTACCGAAATCTAACCAAACACATTTGGATTGTCTTGATCTTTTATAAGAATGATCCACGAGTCCTTTGTGACGTGTATGAGTAAAACCCGCCTCAATCTGAGGCACGGTGTGTCTGGTATCACTGAAATGGTCTCTATTTTGTTTAAAATGGACACAATTTTAAGTGAAAACAACAACTAACCTACGTAAATCTGACCAAAACCATTCGGATTGTGTTTATCCTTTAGGATAATGATCCAAGGGTCATTTTTTATGTTTAGGATTCATCCCCACATCAATCTGAGGCACGGTGTTCACGTTATCACTCAGAGGGTCTCTCTTTTGTTTAAAATGGACACAATTTTAATTGAAAACAACAACTGACCTATAAAAATCTGACCAAACGCATTCGGATTGCCTTGATCTTTCATAAGAACGATACAAGGTCCCTTGGTGACATGTAAAAGTCAACCCTGCCTCAATTCAAGGCATGGTGTGACCGCTATCACTCAAAGAGTCTCTCTTTTGTTTAAAATGTAAACAATTTTAAGTGAAAACAAAAACTGACCTACGGAAATCCGACCAAACACATTCGGATTGTTTTGACATTTTATAATAATGATCCATGGATCCTTTTTGATGTGTATGAGTCAACCTTGCCTCAATATGAGGCACGGTGTGGCCGGTATCACTCAAAGGGTCTCTATTTTGTTTAAAATGGACAAAAATTTTAGTGAAAACAAAAAATGACCTACGGAAATCTGACCAAACCCATTCGGATTGTGTTGATCCTTTAGGAGAATGATCCACGGGTCCTTTTTGACGTTTTCGAGTCATCCCCACCTCAATCTGAGGCAAGGTGTATCTAGTATCACTCAAAGGGTCTCTATTTTGTTTAAAATGGACACAATTTTAATTGAAAACAACAACTGACCTGCGAAAATCCAACAAAACAAATCCGGATTGTGTTGATCCTTTAGGAGAACGATCCAAGGGTCCTTTGTGACGTGTAAGAGTCATACCCGCCTCAATCCGAGGTATGGTGTGGCCGGTACCACTCAAAGGGTATCTTTTTTTTTAATGGACACAATTTTAAGTAAAAACAACAACTGACCTACAGAAATCTGACCAAACACATTCATATTGTGTTGATCCTTTAGGGGAATGATCCATGGGTCCTTTGTGACTTGTACGAGTCATCCCCACCTCAATCTGAGGCATGGTGTGGCCGGTAGCACTCAAAGGGTCTCTCTTTGGTTTAAAATGGACACAATTTTAAGTGAAAACAACAACCGACCTACGGAAATACGACCAAACGCATTAGGATTGTGTTGATATTTTATAAGAACGATCCATGGGTCCTTTGTGACATGTAAGAGTCAACCCCACCAACCCCTTGGACCGCCCCCACCCCCTGGACACCAACCCACCCCCTGTAGACCCCCCCCCCCCCCCCCGACACCCTGGACACCAGCCCACCCCCTGGAAAGCCCACCCTGACACCCCATCCCCCCGGACACCCCCTACCCCCTTGTACAGCCACCCCAAACCCTTTAACAACCCCCAACCCCCTGAATTCTGAATTGAATTCTTTATGTACTTAAGTAACTTATGAATTATGTGTTAATGGTGTACGGGTATACTTGTTTTATGGGTATACTTGGTCTAATTATCTTATGATTTATGTGTTAATTTTTCATGGGTATACTTGCTCTAATTAGCTTATTGAGATGCTAATTTTTTTTGCAGGTGTTCGAGTGTTCTGATGAATATTTTTTCGTAGCAGCAGATAGGGCATTTATCAGCGCTTTTTTAGCACTGATAAATGGAGCTTTTATCAGCGCTAAAATAGCATTGATAAACTCCACCTTTATCAGCGCTAAAGAAGCACTGATAAAGGATCAGTTTATCAGTGCTAAAGGAGCGCTAATAAAACACGCATTTATCAGTGCTCTTTTAGCACTGATAAAGGGTTGTTTTATCAGTTCTCCTTTAGTGCTGATAAAGTCCACCTTTATCAGTGCCTTTTTAGTGCTGATAAAGGGTACCCCCCTTTATCAGTGTCAAACTTTACAGTGCTTTTTTAGCGCTGATAAAGACCTTTTTGAGCGCTGATAAAGACCGTTTTTGTAGTAGTGATTCTCAAGAGCAAGATCAAATAATGAAAAGATTATAAAACATGCTCTGGAAATTAAAACAAAGGGTTAAAGAACAAGAAGAATTTGAAGATAATGAAAAATAAAATGTTTATAAAATATTTGAAATTCAAGTGGAAGTGGAAAGTGATAGTGAAACTAGAAAAGAAACCGTTCTCTTTGAAAAATCTGATTCTGTTGAACTAAAATTGGAAACAACCAACTCACTGAATCAATAACACATTGATGAAGACCCCAAAATGAACTTTAATGATGTTGAGTTGGACAATTTTGAAGATAAATTAAACCAGATTGAAAAATATTTCCCAGTTCTTTACATTATTCCTTCTTTTGATAAAAATCACTATTTTAGGAGTTTTGAGAATGAAGTCACTTAGGTTGATGATATACTAGAAAATGAAAATTTTAATGTTAAAAACTTTTCACCCAGTTTTTCTAACTTTGTAAACAATGATCCTAAATTTGATATTGGGTACACTTTGGAAGAGAAACTTAAGCTGGAAAACACAGAATCTCAAATCTTTTAACCTAAACTGATAAACACTCTTCCATGTTTTAGACCTGTAAACTCAATAATTTCTAAATTGTTGTTGGATGATGAGGATGAGGGAAGGATATTTGAAGAAAGACTAACTAATGAGTTTTCATTTCCCTATTCTCATAGTAATCACTTTTATGAATCTTTGTGAAATGAAATGGAAATCAGTGTTGGAAAACTTGAGGATAATTGTCTTAATTTGAACATTATGGAAATTGAATTTATTGAAACTGGATTGTACAATTCTTCTTCTAAAATTGAATTGCAACACTCAATTGACATGGTTTTAGAAAGTGAGCCTTTTGAACTTGAACATGAAGTAAAGGTTGAGCACACACTAGATGATGGTTGCAAAATTTGTTTGTTAGAAGCATTAAGTGTTGAGTGTGAGTTAACTGATGAGGATCTTTTGGAAGATATTTACAGTATTGTTAGTCCTGAATCTGTTTGTGATAAAATAAACTCTCTTCCCTGTTTTTCACTTCCATCCTCAACTGTGAAGGGTGTTGAGCCTTCTTGTGTTACTAATAATGGTCTAGAGGGGGAATCATACTTGAGTTTCAATGTTCATAAATCTTTTCAACACTCTATTGAATCTCCTTTTAAACCTGCTAATCAGAATTTACCCATTTTCACTCTTGAATTTGAACCTATTAGTGTTGAGGTTAAGAGAGATAACTATGAGGTCAATGCCTCACCCTTTGAATCATCTAGTACTATTTTGTCCCTTCATGTGAACTCAAATCTTGATAACTCTGAAATAATTCTTGAAGTGGACAACATTATGCTGACAACTGTTAAAGGTAATTCCTTAGAGATTTTTATAAGTTATGAGAGTTTGGTTGTGTTTAGCTTTGGAGCCCAAAATTTTCATTGTTCTGTTAAAACCTTTTGGGCCAAACACATGTGGTGGTTCCAATTAAGGAAACCACATCCACCAAGTGAATACGGTTAGTTTCTAGGTGAGTCCGACTGAAGACTTTAAAACTTAGTGTTGCATGGGAGGCAACCCGAGGTCTTTGTTTTGTTAATAAATTAAAAAATTGTGATTAAATAAAGTCTAACTGAAGACTTTAAATTTAGTGCTTCATGGGAGGAAACCCATGGTCCTTTTTTTCTTTATTTTTTTATTTTTAACCTTGAATAAAATGATGCTTTTGTGCTCTGTTTTTGAAAAATTCCAATTATTTGTTATTCTTGGTCTCTTGGTTCTGTTTTTAGGATGCTGATTCTTTCATATAAGGAGTGAAATTTCCATGATCATTTTTGGATAAGAACTTAGTCAGGGAAGTACTTCAACTTTCTTCATTTATTTCAGCTCCTGTTTTTTCTAATAAAAATTATGTTTAATGAAAAATTCTGCTTGTATTAGAAAATTCTGCTACATGTGTACTAAAAATTCTATTGCATGACTTAAACTGTATTAAATTCTGTTACATGTCATGCTACTATAATAAAAAAAAATTCATCTATTTCCTTACTGTGAACTCAAATTCGTTGTTTTAAATCTTCTCATTACTTGAAATTAAGTGTGGGGGTACAGGCTTGTTGTTCTGTTTTTGTTGAATCTACCTGTATCTTGGGATGTTTTAGCATTCATTTTTCTAATCTTTGGAACATATTATTGAACTCAATCTATTAAAATGCTGACACCCTATTCACTGTGCACTTACACATTATATGCTACTTTTGAGCTATATTGAAAATCTTTGTCACTGGACATAAATTTTAATGTGTGCACTTGTTAATGAACCTGCTAATTATTTATTCATTGTGGCAAAGAAAATTTTTGAACTTTAATGTGACCTTTATACATGTCATAAATCTGTTCTATTGAAAATCTGTTTTGAACCTTAATTGTTTAATTGTTCTTCTTCACTTTAGAAGTCAACTTTGGGGACAAATTTGGATTTTAAGTGTGGGGGAGGGGGTCAATCTTTGACTATGCTGAACTATGCTTAATTGGAAGCCCATTAATTCCCACTACAACTTAATTCTTTTTGGTAAAAAATGGGTAAATTTTTTCAAAATTCTGGCATAATTTTAGGCTTAACACTGTTTCTCAAATGAGTCTTGCCTTAGGACAAGTACCTTGTTGGTAGTTATTTACTGTTTTGAACATGAAATTAATGAGGTTGGTTGATTTTTGAGTGATCTTGTTTAGTGATTTAATTAAGATCTTGGTTTAGGACTACTTCTGAGAGTGATATTGGTGAACTATTAGTGGAGTTATGATCATAACCCCTGGAACTGGAAGTTTGAATTGATCCTAGGGGATTCATTTTTCTTTAATTTATTAAATTAAATATCTTATTGAGACAATGTAAATGATTTTTCATAAAAATCTTTTGAAACTAGAGTAATTTGGGCATCTGGGATCCCACAGTGAGTCTCTGAGACCCTAGATGCTGGGTGCGTTTCTGTTTACTATAAGCCCTCTGTACACTTTGAATAAGTGCATTGCACAGTGCTCAGCACATGATACATGGCTTGGGAAAAATAAAATAAAGTGTCTAGGGTCAAAAACGAGTTCATTAAGGTGAGGGTAATGATGAACACCAAATGAAGAAGGGGTCAATTGATTTATATGGGAGTCATTTAGGTTATATTAATAAGGTGATTCACAAAAAATATATATTTATTTGTTGGAACCTAGGTGATGAGTCAATGTACAAAGTTCCATTGGTTAAGTTCTTAATTCTACAGAAATTTAACCTCTTTTCACTCTTGAGATTAGAACTTAAGCCTGGATTGAAGTTAGTCACCTAGCAGTATCACATATGATGCATGACATCTTCATTTCTTGATGATTCATAGTTATTTTTAATAACCCTCTGAGATTTTGTTCTAGGCAAGATTCATATGAGAAATTTATTTTCTAAAATCCTATTGACGTGTTTCTGTCCTTTGTTTCAATTTGCTGGACATATTAAATTTTGAGCAATATAATAAAAACATTTTTCTATTTCTCAATGATAATAAAACATGAGATTGTTTGAGGACAAATAATGATTAAGTGTGGGGGAATTTGATGCGGCCTTAAAAACACATATTTTGACACACATTTTTAATTAATTTTTATCAATTTAATTATTTATTTTAACACTTTTTAATAAATAATAAATTTTTTGTATTTTTATTATTAATTTTAATAATTAATCAATTATTATAATTAATCGTGTATTTTAAGCTTTAAAATAATTAAATTATTTCTTAGTTTAATTTTATAGTGTAATTACTTTTTATTTAGTTTAATGATTTTTGTCTGCATATTTAATAATTTAACATTTATTAGTTATGTAATTAATTTTTTTGTTGCACTTAAACAATGAAGTTTTTATTGAACATCTCATGTGTTAATTATTAATTAATTGAAATAATTTAATTTAATTGTTAGATGTTTTTTTAACAAGTCATTAATTAGAAATTTATTATTTTTATTAAGTCTCTTTAACTAAATTTCATTAATTATCATAATTGTTTAATAACATAATAATTATATGTCTACCTTAAATTAATTTAATTAGAAACAGTAACTATTTTAAATAACTTAAATTTGTTTTATAAAGGTCTATGTTTTGTATTAACTTTTTATAATTTATTTAATTTTTAATTTTAAGTTTTAGTTTAATTTTAATTTAAGTTTAATTAATTGAAGTTAATAATTATTTAATTTAAGTTTTATTTGCTTCATTTGTTATTATTAAGTATTTAAGTTGTTTATAATTTTCTTAATAAATGTTAGTTTTTAATTAGTTATGAGAATGTATTTTAGTTTAGTTTTTTTATCTGCATATTAATTAATTTTATTTTTCCCAAGCCAGGGATGGAAGGTACCGGGTTGAAGCCTCCACAGTCCATCGGTTCTAGAGAAGGAGAGTAAATCCTACTGTGTTGATTGAGGGAGAAGGAATTGGAATGTCCGTGTGCTTCTAGTCGAGCTGCGAGAAGATGCTGAAACTTCCACTTTAGAACTGTGATGCGCTGTCGAGACTCTATTTCCGATGCTGTTCATGCCAGTCGTTGCCGACGGAGGCCATGCGCTGCTGTGGAAGTCCGTGGATCATCCTCATTGCATTTGGCTGGATCTAGAGAAGAACCAGGAGCAGGAGGAGGAACTTCGACATGATGTTGGAGGAGTAGCAGGGAGCCGTGACGCCAATTCCAGATCCCAAGACCCTCCTCCCTTGCACACCGCTGGATTGGGGGGGGGGGGGAGAAGAAGAAAATTAAAATTAAAAAAAAAAACTAAAATAAAGATAAATGATGGATTCCCTAACTCAAAGTTGTATATGCATGAAATTCAAACCCCTTTCCAATTTCAATTTCAATTTAAGCAGTTCTTTATATTTAATTAATCCATCAAAACTATCCCCCAAATATTAGAAAAAGAAATCCCCTCTGACATGATACAAAATAAAGATAAATGATGGATTCCCTAACTCAAAAAAGCTTACCAACTCATGGAAAACTGCAGGGTGAATAAGAAACACCGGAAAACTACAACAACACCATTAAAATAGCGAATCAACCTACACCACACAAAAGTATCATAAAAATTCATCCAAACTCAAACTCAAATCCAAATAAAATTTCAACAGAGAATCCTCAGAAGAAGAATGGAATAAAACCAACCAATTAAGGGAAGAGATCCTACCATAGATTTCCAAGGGTGATCTAGCGGAACCAACAGATCAAATCAGAAGGAAGAGGGATTAACGAACTCTTCAAGGCCCTAGGGGTTGTTTGGAATGATATATAAAGAGGTTACAACTGAATGAATGAATAATTATCTATAAAATAACTTAGAACTCTAGATTACACATGTTTCACATTGTGTAAACATTACATGCCATGTAAACCTTGGGTTTTCTAAAAATTTCAGCTTTTGTCGAAAAAATGCATCACCTTGGAATTTATTTAAATCACATTGTGATTTCCACTTAAATAATGTTTAATCTATATCATGGATTCCCCCTTATGAACATATAATCTATGAATTACCTTTACACATCATGTATACAATACATGGAATGTAATTCCTGCAACAACACTATTTCACCTCCAGCCTCCATGAAAATCTCCAAGAACCTCCCCCAAACACCTCCAACCAAAAAACTGGAAGAGTAATAGGCTGGGAAGGCATGGAACATTACATAAAATACCTCTCAAATAATTATCACCCTTTAGAATCCAAAAATAATCCTAGAATGAAAGGGGTCCAAAATACCACTCCGTGAGATACCTCTCAAGGAACTCATCATACCTCAAATGCTACCACCAGTCAAATGCACCAAACCAAATGGTCATAAAAATATCACAAAACCTCATCACAAAATAGCCACAAAACACCTCCTCTCACACAAACACTCCACTAAACAACCATATCAACCTCTAAACAACCCAAACCAATAACCATCATAACAAACTAATCACACCACCTTGAACACACAAATCAGGGAATTCCATCCTCCATTTCAAGATACTATCTGCTTTGGGTGACACTGAGTTTCCTGCATGGGTTTAATCACATCATAGTTAATGCATATAGATTAGGAATTTGGACCTCCCATTTTCATATGTCAAGAATTTATCATGAATCACACAACACACACCACATCAAGGTAAAATAACAAATATTATAAAATTTAAGGATCCAAACGTCAAATCATAAAAAACATAGAAAAAAAAACTCAAAAAAAATCTGGGTACTAGGCACATATTGACATATCTCACTCCCAAGTACTCTCCTACAGACCATCATGCCTCCACAATAAATGAACCAAGGAAATGGTACATCCATGTAATTCCTTCTCTTGGAAATCTTGGATCTCTACTGGCCACACCACGAACGTCATGTCATCCTTGATATCTAACTCTCCATAGTCAATGATATGGGAGTAATTATGAAGGTACTGAAAAAGTTAAGAGATATGGAAGATGTCGTTGATCCTCTCCTGCAGCATTGGAAATATCAACCGATACGGCACATCACCAACTCACCCCAACGCCTCAAAGGGACTAAAAAACTTGGGAGAAAGCGTACTCCCCCTTACAAACCTCTGCTACCCACATCAAAGTGAAACATTCCAGAACACATGGTCAACAACTTATAACTCCAAGGGGTTCCTCTTGTGATTGGAATATGAATTTTTTCAGTCCTGTGCTGCTTTCATATTTTCATGAACATGATGAACCTTCTTTGTTGTGATCTATACCACACTAAGACCAAGAATTTTTGCCACCCAAACTTATATCCAGTATAATGGAGAATGAGATGGCCTCCCATACAACACCTCAAATGGAGCCATGCTAAAGGATGAGTGATATATATTGTTTCATAAAAACTTGACCAAAGGCAAGTGTCATACCTAAGATCCACCGAAGTCTAAGATGCATCCATGAAATATATCATCGAGTGTCAGGATGGTATGTTCCCTCTTTGCAACCATTTGAGGGTGGAAAGTAGATTTGAGTAATAACTGAGTGAAAAATCATGTTGTAATCCCCTCCAAACTCATGAGGTAAAATGTGTGTACTGATATGATACAATGGACCTTGGAACTCCGTGAAACCATAGCACCTCATCCACATAACTCTTAACCAAATAATCCACTATTCATTACTCCTTGATTGTTAAGAAGTGGTTTGACTTCATCAATTGATTCACAATCACCCAGATAACATCACAACCTCCCTAATCTATAGGTAACCCTATGACTAAATCCATCGATTTTTCATCCCATTTCCACTCAGTAACATCCCAAGGTTACAAAAAGCCACTAGGAACATTATAATCGACCTTTACCTACTAGGAAACCAAGAAATTTTCCAAAAACTCTACCACTTAATGTTTTATCCTGGGCCACAAAAATAGAATCCTCAATCCATCGTACATATTGAAAACTCCTAGGTGTATTTCCAAAGGTCTATTAAACTCACAAAGTAATCCCTCACGCATCACTACTGAATCAAAAAACCTCCAACAAAATGACATCTGGTTCTGACCATCCTCTAAGAATCCCTACAGAGCATCACCATGTCCAACATGATCACGCATCACCTATGCCTCTAAGTCTCCCTACTAAGACTCCTATGATTTTTGCATCAAAGAGGGATACAAATTCATATGAAACAAACAGACTCTACCATCATCCACCCTTGAATCTATGTGTAAGGTTTTAGACCCCTCAATTTCTCTCCAAGAATCCCCATACTCCTGAAAAATATATTTCCCTAAATTCCTTATGAAAGAGTCATCCACAACATTCAACTTTCCTAAGGTGTATGAGATCCTAAAATAATAAACCTAAAGAAACTCCATCCACATCCACTGTCTCAAGCTCATATCACACTGATAAAAGATACACCTCAAGCTCTTATGATCTGTGAAAACCATAAATTACTCCCCAATGAGGTAATGTTGAAATAACTTTATCACAAAAACTATAGATTCCAACTTCTGATCATGGGTTGAATAGTTACTCCCATTGGTATATAACTACCTAGACCCATAATAGATCACTTAACTCAAATAAATCAACACGCAACCCAAAAATAGATGGGAAGCATCACAAAACACCTCAAACATCACACCCTCCCTAGAAAACAGAAGCCCTGGAGAACTGACCAACTTCCCTTTTAGGTAACCGAACTCTACCTGTAACTTATCAGACCACACAAAATCCTAGTCCTTCCTAGTCAACACTTTGAATGAAGATGTAAATTGAGAAAAAATTGATACAAAAATCCAATAAAATACTATAAGGCTAAGAAAAATATGAACCTATTCCATTTTCTTGGGTGATTCCCAATAAGAAATTGCCTCGATATTTGATGGGTCCAATGCCACACCCTTCTAAGATAACTTTCCACATATTTGGTGGCATCAAAGAACCTGCAAGACAGTTTGGATATGATCATCATACTCCTCTTGTATCTTCAAGTAGATTAAGTTATCATCAATGAATATGATAATTAATTGGTCTAGAAACTCATGGAACATGAAGTTCATAAGTACCATGAATAGTACTAGGGAATTTGTGACATCGAACTTCATGAATACAAAATTAAAGTGACTATACCTACATCTGAAGGCATTCTTTGGGATATATTCATCCTTCACCCTCAACTGGTGATATACATACCACAGATCGATCATAGAATTCCAACTTATCTCTCTCATCTGGTCGAAAAGATAATCTATACATGGAAGAGGGTAAAGGTTCTTAAATGTCACATGATTCAACCTCTGTTATTCTATACACATCCTTAGACTACCATATTACTTCTTGGATAAAAACACTAGAGAACCCCACAGTGACACACTGGTCTAGATAAAACCCTTTACAGATGATCATTAATCTGAATCTTCAACTCTAGTAACTCAGAAGGTTTCATCTGATAGGATCCGTCGAAATCAGAGGGGCACTAGGCTATAAGTCTATCCCAAACTAAAAATCATGTGGAGGGGGTAAAACCACTTCCTCTTTAGACAAAAAATCCAAAACTCCCCAATGACCCTGGGGACCTCCACTATCTTAATATCCACTAATTCCACTCATCCAAAAAAAATAGGGGATCCCCACACCAAATTCCCACCTGAAAACTCCACTCACGAATAAAAACCACATGTTGTCTCTCCACATCTGAGAACAAAAATATCTTCTGAATGTAATTGATAATATAAAACATTGAATAAAACCATTAGATGTTTAGGATAACATTGTATAGATATATCTATAGCAAAAAAATATCCCCATGGTATTGATGTGGACCCATCCTTAGTCTATACCCCCAAAACACATCAAACAAGTTAGTCTGGCCTCCAACTAGCATATTAAACACTAGGGTATCAAAAATATTCTCCACGTGTAGTCCCAAATAATGGAATAGAGTGGGTGAAAAAATGATGTGTGAAGATCCTAAGTCAGAAAAGGAATAGATAATGTTATTAAACTAATTGATCATACCTATTATAATCTATGGCCCCTATGGAACTACTTCCTCCACTGTGTGAAACTCAACCCACCCATATCCCCTTCCTATCTTCAAATGGCCAATTTCATAACCATGATATGTTCTAAGCCCCTATATATGAGGAATATACTAATATCAGACTCTACCTTCTCTATATTCCCTCGGTAAAGCATATGCCTACTTCCCCTGGTACTTAAATGGTCTCACTAGAATCTACCACTGAGGTTCATGATAAAACTATCCTCCTCTACTAAACTGGTCTCGAGGAACCACTAGGAACTAGTTATAGAAACAGACAAGAAACCCACAACCAAGACACACTAAAAAAAATACCCCATAAAAATCACAAAAACAACTTGCCCCAGAAGTATGGAAGTGATGCTACTCAGGTTGAATCACCGTTGTTTGAAACCTTGATGGTCTTGGTGCCTGACACCTACCACTGAAAACTATTCTCCTTGAAGATACCTACTCGTTCCCCACTCATGGAAATCCTCCTTATGAGTGCATCTACACGATCACATCTACCTTATTCTTAACCTCCAGATATTTAAGAAATGTAAAATGAGTAAATCCATACTTGATAGAAGGATAGAGAACCTTCTCAAGATTTCTCATATGGGACTGAAGGACCACAGAACACCCTGAGAGCAGAGGGGTGAATCAGGGTGTCAACTGTTTCTTCTCAAGTGATGGATCTTATTCTCACATTGGTAGGAACATTTTAAACTAATCTGATGGTAATGTGTTGAAATTAAAACATTCAAAATCAGCAAGACAACACAGTAATTTTACTTGGTTCACCACTTAGGGATAATCCAATGAGAATACACCGATAGTATAGTGGTCATACATAAATCCAATAATAATCACTAGATGTGGAATATTGAATCTTATGAATGGTAACTCTATTCCGGGAGCACTACCTTTATAAGGTTTTAGGGATAACACACTACGTCACTCTGAACACTTCCATCAACTCCCCCTAACTCACTATAGTGAGAGAAGTCTTACTCAGTTTATCAACTTGAAGGTTGCTTCAATGGATTGGAATTAAAGTATTTGTCCCTATATTAGAATAGGACTCTGCTTGCATCAAATACCTGAGTTGGTGCCCTTTGAAATCCTTGTTCACTTAAAAATTGATATTCAAAAACTTCCTTTCACGAAGCTCCGTCATGAAGCTCAACCCTTCACAAAGCTATCTGGCTTCACGAAACAAATGTTGCCTTTACAAAGCTTACTGAGTCAATACAGAATACTTCATCATCATGAAGCTCAATTTAATCATAATAATTGGCATCATTAAAGAATAAATAATTATTTTTGTGATGTTCAATATTGCTCAGAAACCCAGATTCACAGATCTCCCCTATCTTTGAAAAATTATAGAGATTTTGTATTTTACTTGATTTTTTTAAGTGAAGAGGGGTAGGATTGTATTTATAGGATCAGGGTTCGCAATTATCCACTACTTCCAGTACAATTTCCAGACCTACCAAAAATATCTTCATGGAGCTCCTCCCTTTGTGACACTCCACTAAAATTTGACGTAGTCACGGAGCTCGCCATCAATACAATGTGTAGTCATGATACACCTCTTATCATATTCATAAAGATTGCTGTTAGATTTATTTTATACTTCACGAAACACAATTCATGAATCCCATATTCATAAAATTCATGCCTTTTCCATATTTTCATAAGGTCTTCACGAAAATCCACTTTTCATAGTGCTATCCATTCTCTAAATTTTGGACCCAAAAACATGGGAAAACATTGGGAAACAACGCCACCTTCAATATTGTTTTTAGCTTGAACTATAAGATCCCTTTTATTTCAAAATCCCTGCTATTCCATGTTAAGGATTGAAAAAAAACAAAAAAAAAACTCTATATCCAGCAAAGAACAACCTTGGTTCCAACAATCTCCCCCTTTATGTTTTTTGGAAATATATTTATAAATTCAATGAAGAACCAGACGCAAACAAAACCTGATACATGAGATACAAATAATCCAGCACTCTTAGTCTATGTGATAAATTCTCAATGTATAAAATAAGAGGAGAATTAATTGGTTTCTCGTGTCTTGAAATGCTTAAAGATGTCCAAGATTCATGTCATAAAAGCATTTCATGGTTTTTCAAAAAACTACAACTACTTCATCTATCCTCCATTCTCCTATAAGAAGAAAACTATAAACATTTCATTCTCCCCCACATTTGTACCATATAATTTATTTATTCTCCCTCATTGGAAATAAACCTGAAGACTTATATTTGTACATTGTAGAGATTAAAAACACACTCCCCCTGGATTGTATCTACCCAAAAAACCTGCATCACTTCCAAAAACAGATTAAAATAGTTAACTCAATTGGGGAAAGGGGAAATTTGATAACCTCCTCATGCACTAGGATGTGGATGAACATCAAGGTTCAACCAATGCTTCTCAAACACATGTGATGATAATGGATTGGTCAGTATTTCATCCACTTGATAATCAGTTCCAACGTTATCCATTTTAATCATGCCTTGTTTAACTTTTTTCCTTGATAAAGTGATATTTGATTTCAATTTGTTTCATATGAGAATGATGAACATGATTATTTGTAATATAAATTTTACTCTTGTTATCATAGTGAATCACCATTGGATATTTCACCTCATCACCAATATCAATAAATTGTTGCTTCATCAAAAGTAACTATGGAAAGCCTTTGTAGCGGAGATATACTCAGCTTCAAAAGTACTAAGAGAAGTACTTTATTATTTCTTACTCAACCATCCCACACATTTATTTATAATAAAGAATGCTCCACCACTTATGGGCTTTCTATCAACAACATATCCAGCCCAGTCAGTATTATAAAATAATTATAGTTCACTATCTCTTTATGAAGAGAAAAGTATAAAACATAATTGTGAGTGCCTTGAATATACCTCGTGATTCTTTTCACTACCACCATATGTTATTCCTTCGGATTAATTTTAAAGTGGGCCACTAATTATATTGAAAATAAAATATCTGGAAATGTCTTAGTCAAGTACAATAAGCTTCCAATGATTCTTCTGTACATTTTAGGATCTACATATAACTCATCTTCATGCTTTCCTAGTTTTTTCCCAACTGTAATTGGAGTCGACATTAGTTTGGAATCATGCATATTGAATTTATTCAGAAAATATCTTGCATAATTTTCCTAAAAAATAAAAGTGTAGTATTTCCTCTAAATCAATTGCAGTCCTAAGAATTATGTGAGTTCACCAATCATAGACATTTAAAATTATGATTTCATGTGATTGGAAAATTCATCCATTGATCCCTGTCTGCTTTCACCAAATATAATATCATCTATGTACACCAATACCATGAAATGGTCTTTTTGAGAATTATTCATGTAGAGATTGTGATCCACTCCTCCTCTTTTAAATTTTATCTTCTTTATATAAGAATTAAATTGAGATTATCATGCCCGCGGTGCCTATTTCATACCATATAGTGCCTTCTTTAATATGAAAACCTTCATTTCATCATTACCAAACAAAAAACCCACTAGTTGTTCAATTTAGACTTTTTATTCAAGAAATCCATTAAAGAAAGCTATTTTGACATCTATTTGATACACTTTGTATCCTATTTGAATTTCCATGGAAAGAAAAAACCCGATCAACTCCAATCTCACCAAAGGAGAAAATGTTTCTTCAATGTCAACTCCTTCAATATGTGAATATCCTTTACACACCAATCATGCCTTATTTATATCACATTACCTTGCTCATCAAATTTAATCTTAAATATCCACTTTATACTAAACACATTTTGACTTTCGGGTCTCGTAACAAGATCTCATGTATGGTTCTTGTCAATCTGATCTGAATCTTCATTTATATCATTAACCCATGATTTATCCTTTGCAGCTTCTTCAAATGAGGAAGGTTCCACAACTGATATGAAGGTAGATTGTTCATTATTCTTCATTCTCCTTGTCTGTGTGGGTGTTGTCCAATACCCAATGATGTTATATTGATCAATCTACGCTCTTCAATTTCTTATGTGAGGTTCAGAATAATTTTCTTCAGTCATGGTTTCCTCTTCTAATTCTTCTTATGAATCAACATCGTGTTGTGATCCATGAATGTTTTGAATTTCTTCCTATACTTCTATATTTGTATTTGTTCCATTTCTACATTCTTCATCATCTTCTATCATATCAACATAAGAATTACTTGAGGCATTTGTGTTCTTATCTTCAATGTTCTTCAATCACTTATCTCCACAATTTTTTCAAAATGATTATTGAAACATTTGTAGGATTTTATATTCATTAAATATCTGAGAAATATTCCTTCATCTACATCATCCCCATACTTTCCTTGTTTTCCTTCTTTGTTTTTGGATGAAAAATTTACTTCCAAAAACACAAAAATTCTTCAAAGAGGCATTCCATGCCACAACTCATATAGTGTCTTAGTTTCTCCAATATAAATCCATGTTCGATTTTGATCATACACTGCAGCTTGAAAGGCCTCTTTCCAATAATGGTGATGGATACAACTCTCAATTAGTATAGTTTTGTCCATATTTTTTATCTGTTGATTTCTACGCTCAACACTCCAGTTTTCTATGCAGTTTTCACAATATCCACCTCATGTTGTATTCTATGTTTCTCTAGGTAATTTTCAAATTCAATGGATGTATATTCCCCTCCAATGTCTCACCATAGAACTTTTATTGTATATCCAATATCATTCTCAGCTATTTGGCGATATGTTTTCATGAAATCAAGCACTTTTCATTTCCTAAGTATAACCATCACACAAGAAATTCTACTAAAATCATCAATAAAAAAAATGAATTACCTCTCTCCATATGTTCCAGATACATTTATCAGTCCACATACATCAAGGATATCTTATGCCCTTTTCTTATTTCGACAATACGAACTACAAAACAACTTTTCTCATATGCAAGCATCACTAGTCTTTTCCCATTCACACTTCATATTATGGATATCCATGAAAATATTCAGTTTAGATATCTTTTTCATGTCTTGTTGATTAATGTGACCCAAAATTTGGTACCACGAGATGTTCTCTTCTTCAAATATCATGTAACAAATGTTCTCATTATTATCAACCTAATTTAAGTTTCCATTTGTTATGAATCCTTACATGGGAGAATTATTTGTTCTTCCTTTAATAGTGAAACCCTTTTGATTGAATGTTACTATAAGTCCTGAGTCACATAGTTGGATCACACTCAGGATATTATGATGCGAACCATCCATATAAAGAACTTCGGATCTCTTAAGCTTATCACTTTCTAGTTCAGTATTCCCACTTCCTTTGATCTTCAAAGCGCCATCATTACCAAACCTCACTATTCTATCAAACCTCTCTTTAAATTATTCAATAAATATAAATTTCTTATCATATGGGATGATAATCCAATATCAAGAATACAAGTGCCACTATTCTTTGTAGTTTTTAGAGTGACTTTAGAAATATTGGATTTATTGATATTCTTATTTTCCTTCCACGAAATATTAGATTGAGTGAAGGGTGAAGATGGCCTTTCAAATCTATTTTCCATGTACATAATTTCATCATAATCATACTCTTCTTCCAGATGAGAAAATATATTTGTAAGATCAAAACTGCCTAGTTGAAGAGTACTAGATTGTCTTTGAGTTTTGTATGAATTATTCATGCCTTTCCTCTACCTACAATAAACAACTTTACGACCAAAGTTATAACAATGAAAACAATATCCATAGAAATTATTTCTTCTATAATAAATAGGATATGAATTATTTCTCCCTTGTTGATTTCCTTTCTCTTCTCCATTTAAATATCACCTTGCCTCTTCACAATGTGACATGGTATGGCCCAGATAGAAATATAATTGACATTTCATAAGAGGAAATTTCTTCTCACTTCTATTTCTCCCCATATCTCCATCCTTAGGGAAATAGTTTGACTGATTATTATTTTTGGAAACTTGTGGATAGTTTTTAGTTCTCCATTCAGTCAGATTTGGGGATTTCTTGGTTAAGACATTAGAAGACTTTGTGATATGTCCAACTTTAATCTTCCCTTTACTTTGGTTCATTTTGTTTCCAACCTTTAATGTTTCAACATCACAACCAATTCCACTTTTTCCCATGCATGTTGATATTTGATCATCCAAAGCCTTATCTACCACTTCAGATCCATGAATGGATCTCTCTATCAGCTCAACATATGAGGATATTTAAAAATGTATTTTCAACTTTGGTTCCATTGAATTTGATTTACATTCAAGTTTATTCTTAAGAGTAACAACTTCTTTTTCAAGACCCTGAATAGTCCAGGACTTATCCTCCGGTCTGGATGTAAGGTCATTGATGACCATTTCCTGTTCTTCAATTATGAGCTTCATTTCAACTACATCTTCTTTACTTTCAAAGGTTGTTGATTATTATTTCAATACTTCTTCCACTCATTTAATTCCAGCTTCAATTTGATCAACATATTCTGATGATTCTTTCACAACTTCTACCCAAATTTTTCATCAGTTACTTTGATTCCCAAGATTTATAAGAGCATCCTTAATTTTCCACTTGAGATCATTATCAGCAACAAACTAATTATCTCTAGCTTTATCTTTTTATGATTCTGACTTTTCAACTATAGCCATCACAGATGCGTGAGTTATATATTTAAAAAATAGTTTTTCTTCCTTAAATAATTCATTTTCATTATCTTCTTCTTTATAGAAAAAAATATTTCTCTATAGTTTCTTTCTAGGTTTGAAGTCTCTCTTTTGATAAAACCATTTTTGAGGCTTCTTAAAATTTCCCATTTCATTTTATTCATCTTCGAGATTCCTTGAGCACCAAGAGGCCATGTTCCCAACTCTACAATAATGAAAATAGGCCAAGGAAAGCTCTCATTAAAATCTCCCTTTTCCTCTTTGGAATTTCTTTGAAATAAGATAAATAATTTCATCTTCCTCATTATCTTCATCAACTATATCTCCATACACATCAAGTTTTTCCATATCTTTGAAATCCATTTCCTTGCTTACTCGAGTCATTTCATCTTCAAGATTGACTCTCATTTGATATGCCACCATAATACTTAGAATATCATTCAGTGAATGTTTAGATATATCCATTTCCTAAAGGGATAACACCTTTGAATTGTAGAGAGGTGTAATCCTTCTCATTATTTTCTTCAAAATGTAAATTCCTTTTATTTCCTTAACAAGTACACATATAGCTCCAAAAAATTCTGTAATTCAATTAAAAAAGGTATCTTCATTTTCATCAGGATGAATTTTCAAGTCATCAAACCTATTATTTGGTACTTGAAGTTTTACCTCCTTCACTTTTTTGTATCCTTAATAAATATTCTCCAGTTTTTTCCACATAGACTTTTCTGATGTAAAATTCATCACCATTAGATAGATTTGATCCAAAAGTGCTGAAGTGAGGGTATTGTATGCTTTAGAATCTACATCAAGAATTTTCATATCTTTATCAGTCATAGACAACCCTATTAGATTAGTGACCAGTATTCCTTATGTAGTGGAAAAGAGTACTTCCATTCCAAGAGATCTTAGATTAGATATCATCATGTTATTCTATATCTAAAAGTTACTTACATCAAAGTGGGGGACTCCCCTAAAATCAACTATATTCTTCATGATAGAAAATAATGAAATATTTAACACTAGAAACATTTACCCTCTGATATCACTTGAAGGACCCCAAAACACCCTAAAAGGGTAGGGGTGAATCAGGGAGTCAAAAGTTTCTCCTCAAGTGACATATCTTGTTCCCATGTTGGTAGGAACCTATTAAACCTTTCTGATGGTAATTTTCAATAATTAAAACATTCACAAGTACCAAGACAACACATCAATTTTACATGGTTCACCACTAAGGGATAGTCCAAGGATCATACACCGATAGTGTTTTGGTCATACCTAAATCCACTAATCTTCACTAGATATGGAATACCAAAGTTTCAACATAGTCACTTTATGCCAGGTGAACTACCTTTGTAAGGTTTTAGGGATAGCACATTGTGTCCCTCAGAACACTTCCATCGACTCCCCCTAGCTCACTATTGTGAGACAAGTCTTACTCAGTTTATCAACTTGAAGGTCACTTTAATGGATTGGAATTAAATTATTTGTACATATATTAGAATGAGACTCTAGTTTCATTGAATCCCTGAGTTTATTCTCTTTGAAATCCCTATTCACTAAAAAAATGATATTCAAAAACTACCTTTTGTGAAGATCCTTCATGAAGCTCAACCCTTTGTGAAGCTATCTGACTTCTCAAAATGAACATTTCCTTCATGAAACTCACTGATTCAACATAGAATACCCCATCATAATGAAGCACAATTTACTCATAATCATTTTAATTAGTCAATACTAAACAAGTTTTTTTGAAATGATCAATCTCACTTAGAAACCTAGATTCGTAAAGATCCCCTAGCTTCGCAAAATCAAAGAGATTCTGGATTTTCCTTGATTTTTTTAAGTGAATAGGGGTAGAATTATATTTATAGGATGAGAATTTGTGATGATCCACTACCTCCAAAATGATTTTAGGATCATCCAAAAATATATTCTTGGCGCTCCTACCTTCGTTATGCTCCATTGAAATTTGACGTAGCCATGGAGCTCACCATCAACACTTCACGCAGTCACGATGCTCCTCTTCTTGTATTTGAAGAGATCACCATCATATTTCTTTGATCCTTCATGAAACATAATGTGAATCCCATCTTAATGAAAATCATTCCTTTAACATATTTTCATAAGGACTTCAAGAAAAAAACACTTTTCTCAATGCTATCCATTTTCCAAATTTTGGACCCCAAAAATTTGGCAAACACTGGGAAAGGAATTCGGCTTCAATATTGTGGTCAACTTGAATGGTAAGAGCCGTTTTATTTCAAACTCCATAATCTTCCATTTAATCCCTAATATTCCATGTTGAGTATTGAAAACAAACACAAAAATAACTCTATATATTGTAAAGAACAACCTTCGTTCCAATAGGGACTCCTCATCTAGAAAAAAGATTTGGGGAAAATGCATAAGGTACTTGAACTTGATTCCCAACTCCCACACTGACATACTCCCTGCTAAAGAGAAAGAATATTTTTCCACTTCACTACCTTTAATCTCAATGAAAGGAACTCTTCCCATAAATCTATCTGAAATTCAACCCATGAAACATTTTCCTCCTTCAACTCTCCCAGATACAACATCCACCACTGATGCATAGCTCCCCACATCTGACTAACTACCAAAGGGACTGAGTATCCCACCAGGGTATGTATCAAATTGAAATTGATCTTAAGATATACCAGCTAGATATTTGTCTACACATCTAAAACACTACCCTCATACTTCCCTAAATTCTATCATTGGAAATCACACAACGTCCTCTTCCACTAATCATCCTCCTCAACTAGATCAACCTTCCTACAATCAACCAAATTATCCTGCTAAACCTCAACCACCTGAACCACATGAAAAAAATGAACATGATCCATAACCAAAAGAGGAATGGATGATTTTATAAGACTAGGTAGTAGGGAATTTATTTAGATTCAATATAATTAATTTTATTCATTTAAACCATTTTAACTTTACCAAAACAACACAATTTAAGAAAGAACATAATTCATCATGATTCATGTACCTCTCTTATGACTCTACCCTATAAAAATTCCCACCTCACTTTGTCATTAAATAATCTTAAAGTTTTTGCACTAGATCACGGAGGTCCATAGAGTCCCATGCATTAGATGGTCTCCCTAACCTATGTCACACACCATGGTCAACTAGCACTGTTGCAATACCAACCCATGAAATCCTCACTTTGCCTAACTCCAAACTCTATCATATCCCTCAACCATCACCTTTTATAACACTCTATCATAACCATATACCTTCAAATATACCTCAATGAGGGTATATAGATAATGACCCTTGAGTACCACCTTTAGTAGGACTTGGATTGGAGACTAGCACTGAGGGTATAAAAATCTCATATATAGTAGGCATTACACTCTATAATGAAAATAGTACCAAGAGATAATATAAATCATCCAAAATAAAATCCATTACATAATATTAAATAAATCCAAAACCATCACATAATGAATGTCTGAATAAAAATTATACAGATAAAAGTCTCAAAAGTAATTACATAAAAGAAAAGCAAAATCAGCGACATAGTAGCTATCCAAATTTATGTCCTAGTAATGTTCATCATGGTCCATATAATCCTCTTGTAAACATAAAAATAGTTTTATATACATAGGGTGATCATACAAGTATACTCTTTTGGAAAACTAAATCCTCTCATGCACATGTGAAAGAAGAATACTAATGCACCTATGAGTAAACAGATGAACTAATAGCACTTAAGCCATTTAAATATCTATCCCAACATCACCAAGGCATTCTCTCCAAATAAATAAAGAAAAGTAATATAATATAATAAGAATAATTGATAAAAAACAATTTTATTGAATATTTTATTGATAATAAATTACATAATTTCCTCACATTGTGCTAAATATGTTCATTTATGGAATATTTGGGATTAGATCATTCATTTGAAAATTTGATGAAAATTCCAGTTTTACCCTTTAAAAATTCACTGTCGTATTTCAAAAATAAATAATTTTATTTGAATTATTTGAACTTAATATTTTGAAAATGAGTTCTAGACATAATATTATACAACTTTAATTTAGGACGTTGGAGATAAATCATGCATTTGGTTGGTACAAATGGTCCATGAAGTCAAAGTTGGGATGGACTCTCCAGAATGGACATGGGTTCTGTATTTGGGACATAACTTCTTTATCCGTTCTCTGATTTGGCCCAAATTTTTAGATGATATTGAGGACTCATTTTAACAGGAATAATTATTCTGGAAGGATAGCTGATTCACGTGTTTTGGTGGTTCAGTGGGTGGTAAAATTTGGCATAAAATATTTGGCCGAGATTCCTCATTCACATTTGAAACCACTTTGAACCTAGCCTCCCCGCCACTCTATAAATTTGTGTTTTTATCATTTGGTGGATTTGGGACGTGCATTGGGAAGTTGAGGGTAGAGGAGAATTGGATCCACTCCAAATATATAACCATTTAAATAAGGGAATCTCTTGAAGTAAGGATCCCTTCGACGAAGCCTTCTTCTTCTTCGTGTTGTAATACTTTTGTTTGTTTAATAAACTTCTTTGTTCTTATTTTATTTCTTATCTTATCTTCTGTTTTGTTCAAATTTCTTCTTCTATTAATCTTCCTAATTATGCTGTAATCAAGAGTAGAAACATGAGTGGGTTCTACCCTTTCTAAACCTTTTCACATGCAAAACGTTTCTACGATGACTACACCGCCCATGGAAGAGTATTTCTTTTTAGTAATTGATCTAACTATAACCTTATTCATTCATTTATTTTGAATTAATGAGATACTTTAATTCACTTAATATGATCTATTAATTGAGTTTTTAATTTAAATAAAACTAAGAAAAAATTGAGCAATTGACACAAAAATATGCGAGGTTGGAAGTTGTTTAAATTGTGAGAGTGCGATCTTAATTGGTAATAAAAGACCACACGAGATAAATTTATAGAGTTCAAATATAATCCCTAAAATAAATTAATCCTCATTTATAGAGTGTATATGTTCTCTAATTAACCACTAACCATAAGATAACCTAATAACATCAATCAAATCAGGGTGTTGCGATTGCATGTTCCGACGCTAGCTTAGGGTTTAAGTAATTTCATCTTTATGGTTAAGTTAACTCCCATAGGGTTCGAGGGTTAAAAAATTTGAGGATTATAATTAATTGAATGTTAATTTAAATGATAATGACAAATAATTTAGTGAAGATGTAGAGTTAGATTGATTACACCTTTTAAATATTGTCTAAAAAACATCTTCTTGTTGCGTCTTTTTAATCGAACTTAATTTCAAAAATAAAAACAAAAAAAATGAAATCTTCTTCCAGAAAACTTTTTCTAGTTTTATAAATGATAAAAAAAACCCCATATAATTTCAATTAGTGTTTTTATTCTCTTTTATTTTATTTTTAGAATACCTTTAATAAGTTGTTTTAATTTACTTCCTCCTTTGAGAGACGACTTTGGTCAACCACTTTGCTGAACCTAACTAACCCAAAACCAAACATCATTTGAAAGCACCCATGACAGTGCCTTTCAATCATATATAAAAATGGTACCCCACACCACCTTACCATAGGTATACTACTCTCACACCCCAACATCATACGTCCTGGAACACCCATCACTTCCATATACCATACCACCCCACAAGCATGGTCACATCACATCTCGCCTGAAGAAACCTAGGCTTACCTCCCCACAATCATGACCACATCACTTCTCATCTGAATACACCTAGGTAATAACATATCCACAACCATGACTAGGCTATTATGGTATCTTTAACATGAAGTAAATAAACCTTGTGACCTCCTCTTACCATTAACGACCCCCACCATAATCCATATCATCACATATATTACCACCCACAAACACCTAATAAATGTCACATTTCACTCAAAGACACCTGGGCTCGCCACCCCACAAGCACGGTCTCATCCCATATCACCCAAGGATACCTAGGCCACCTGAACCATTATCCAATGAACTAACAAACCTCCTACCATTATATCCTATGAACTAACTACATCACCTGAAAGATAGAGTGGGAAAGAGTGGGTACCTAGCCATCCTTCCTCCTCACCCAATGTCTGGAAAAACTCCCCACCACATGACTATATGGGTGTCAACACATAGGGCTCTACATGGGTGGGGAGTGTATAAAAATAATAAGGAATATAAAAATATATACATATATCCACACACAATCCTAACCTATGTTTTCACAACCAAACACTAACCAACAGAAAACAAAATCACCTTTTCATCCACCCCTAAATGCTAAAAACCACACCAAAAGCCACAAGACACATTCAAATTATCATCCATTTCGATTATCCAACCCATTTTTCCATTATTTATCATTATACACATTTAACCACAAAACCAATCATTTATTTTTTCTTTAACCATCCCACCCCATTAACCAAACCCAACCTCATCCATTTAAATCATTATTAAAATAATTATTTTTTCCATCACTACCCAAGAATATAGCATAAAGAAACCACCATCTTGCCACCCCAAAATCACGACCAAACAACAAACACCTTGACACCCTAAAATCACAGCTAACAAAACACCTCACAACCCCAAAATAATGTCCAAACAACAACCAACTCGCTACCTTAAAATCATAGCAAAAAACCACCTCTCTACCCCAAATTCACGTCCAACAAACAACCTCACCACACCAAATGCACAGATAACAAACTAATATCCCCACATGCCCCAAACACACATCAATCATACATTTCCGTCCCAAAATCATGGCCACACATAACAGCACATCAAAATCCATTTCACATATTTACAAAGGGGACTTTATCACATTCCAATTTATTTTTAGGGGAGTTATCACACAAGACATAATCATGGGTCAACCGTTTTATTATCCAAATATAACTGGTTAACCAATTTCCATTTTATGGTGATATAACAAAAATAAAAATAGGCACATTAGTCACAGAACATAACATATAACACAAAAAATCCCTGAACTACCACATTTTTTAGTGCGACATCAAGCATATATAATCACAATATCACAATAATATCAAAGCTGTAAAAGCATGCGAATCGTACCCCTTCCACTTTCAATTTCAATTTAACTGGTTATTTATCATTAATTAAGCTAGAAAAACCATCCCCCGTTGATAAAAAAAATCAAACCCCTATTTCATGATACTCAATAAAGAGAAACGAGTTATTACATACCTCAAAGAAGCTTTTCCAACTCATTGTGCACTGCAGGGCGAAGAAGAAATGCCCGCAAACCACAACTGCACCACAAAAATGGAAAATCAACCTACACCGCACCAAAGAATCATCAAAATTCACCCCAAATCACACTCCAACCCAAAAAAACACCATTTTTAATCCCCATAAGAAGAATAGAAGAAAAAAAACCAAGAGGGGAGGTGAACCTACCACGGATTTACAATAGAAATCTACCATAACCAACAGTTCAAAGTGGGAGGAAGAGGGATTGAAGAACTCCCTAGGGTGTGTAAGTCTCATTCAGAATTATATGGGAAGAGGGTATAGTCAAATGAATAACATTTTTTCAAGAAAAGAACATAAAATGTCGGATCTCATAGGTTTTACATCGTGTAAACATTACATGGTGTTTAAACCTTTGGTTTTCCAAAAATTACGGCTTTCACCAAAAAAAGAATTTCCTCTTCCCTTTTTAAATACATGTCATTAATTACACTTAAACGATGTGTAATCCATCTAAAAATTCCCCCTTATCCCCATACAAGCTATGAACCACTACTGAAGCCTCCTAAATGAGCATCGAAAAATTCACAAAGGAATAAATACCTGAATATGGGTATTATTTTCCCCACAAAATAAAAGGAAAGATAAGGTAGATGAGACCCATGAATCATGTGATTCCTCAAAGGATATGCATTTGTGTGACTATCATAAGGTCACTGGAAGGCACCATGCATAATTGATATCCTGCAAACAGATCCCATAGAGCCCCTCTTGACAAGTACTTCTACCCTTACAAAGGTGACTTGGACAACTAGTGATCATGAGAAGATAACCGGGTGTGCTCCCCAATTCATGAGGATTTAAAATATATGTACACCTAACAACACATCCAAAATACTTTAAAAACAAAAGGAAAATATTCAAAAAGATGGAGGCCTCTTGTAGATGTAAAACTGACGCAATGTGTCGCCGATGGGAAGGATGGTTGTCCTCGACAACATTTTGTAAAAATCATGAGACCCCTGAGTATTTTTAAACTAAAATAAAAGAAATAAAATTTGATGATGTTGAAGCCACTCTTGATCATAAACATCACACGACGTGCCCCTGGAAATCTGCAAGACACCACAAGACCCTAGTGACATGCCTATCTCATCTCACGAACGCCCTTCAGCATATCATCCTCATCACATGAAGAGCCTTAGGTATTTCCAGGCAACCCCGAAATCCCCCTTGGGATATCTAAGGAAAACAGATTTAATTTTCCATTAAATGATCTTTCATCTCTATAGGTACTTTATTGTTCACACAACACATCACCAAGAGTTAGAGTATTTGTCTTTGAAATTACTCATGAAATCTTGCATGACACCTAGCCTTTTTAAAATAAAATAATGGAAATAAAAATAAGAGGTAGGATCTCCTTTAGGTTGTAAAGCCCTTGAAACATTCTAAGTCCATCCACATCATGGTATCATGGGACTCCTTGAAAAGCCAGACTGATCTCGCAAAGGCACCCATATAAGTCACCAGTGATTATGTGAACGCCTTTCAACAAGTGTCCTAATCCCATAAAGGCACTGGGACATGTTTGTATGACAATAAAAAATTCCTTCATCATTTCTCTATGACTCATAAATTCCTCATTAATTGGAAATAATCCAATAAAATAGGTTTTTAAGGGATGGGATCACAGTCACTAAAAACCAGGTGACGACCTAGAGAGGGATCCATAGTAGAGACTCACTAAGACGTGTGAAACCAAAGACTTAACTGAATCCATCATGGACTTCAGTGATATGAACCATAAAAATTTGTGAAAACAAATATGGTGGATAGGCCTATAAATTCCTCACCCTAGTATGAAAAATTCACCACTACCTACCATGATGAAGAGGATGCCTCTCTGCGGATAGAAAAACTTTGGGAAATTCACACCGACTCTAGATAGGATTTCTCAAAGCATTTATTCATGTGACTAGAAAGTCTTCCATTAAGTAAGATATTGGAGAATAGATATAGTGATTATGAAACATATATATCACTTTTTTTTTATCACCCATAGATTACCCGAAGTACTTCTAGAAATACCTACGAAGGACATCCCACAAACCTTTTAGATCATATGAGACATAATATAAGATAACATTGAACAAGTATAAGGTATTTGAAATATAAATACTGTAACTAAGACTAATGAATGTGAGACTTAATCACATGACATGTATGATTATCCTCATGTGCTTCGCATGAACTATCCAAGACATGCGATAACACTAGGTCAAGTCACCTAGATCCCACAACATCTCTTTGGCATACTATTTGGATCATACGAAGTCTTCCGGGACATATCGAAGCAAGTCACATGGTATCCCCCAAACATGATTCCTTAATCTCTTGAATCCCTCTAGGATCACCATCCTAGTTTTGTAATGTACTTCATACATGTTTTCTGACTCATATAATGGCACCCGCTCATGTTAGCTGAGTTTTGTGGTAGAACCAGGTCATATCAACTGGCTCTCATGATACCCTCTAGGCATGCTAGCCAGGTATCGTGATTCCATCTAGACAAGTCTAAAAAGACATGATACACCCTCTGAGAAATGTCACATTAATTATCATGACACCCTCCATGTGTGCCATCCATATCTTATGATAACACTTGGTCAAGTTAGTTAGATCATGTGACACCCTCTAGAATAATTATCCAAATCATGCAATTTCTCCCAGGACCAACCGTCCAAGTCTTGTGATGTCCTATGAAAAAATTAGCCTAGATCATGTGGAAACCTTGTAAATTCCATCTAGATTATATGAAATCCCATAGAAAAGTAAATTATATTATACAATTTTCTTTGGACATGTTAGACAGACATTCTCTGACATTTCAAGTAATAAATAGAGGCATGTTGAGTGGAAAATCAATACATGTTAGACAAGAAAGCAGGCCAGGTCAAGCAGGGCACCCTGGGATTTGATTACCTTGTCCATCCTTGATGTGTAAGCCTTGATTATTAGGTAAATGTTAATGTGTAATCCCCAATCAAGTGAACTATGACGACTCTGATTCTTGTGATAACTAGGATACGTAGGACACCACTCTAAGGAATAAGCCCTATATTAATCACCCAAAGGGAAGTTCCCGCACATAAGTCCCACATCCTCATGAAATGACATTGATGATTTTCCATCCCTTGTTTCTCACAATGATCATAGATTATATGGGCTTATGGAGTTGCAATAATCATATCATCTGCACCATAAACCTGCACAAAGACCAGGGGAAACATCAGTGTGTAAGACCAAATCAACTGAACTATGAGGACTCTGATTTTTGCAATAATCAAGATATGTAGGACTACTTCCTAAGGATTGATCTCAAATAAACATTCATTTTAATGTAAGCACCATATATATGACATTTAAACCATCAGGACCCTAAAATTACCATGGGTTGATCACTCTACCTCATCTTTAAATGGACTGAGAAATCAAATGAACTATGATAACTCTAATTCTATCCATAACCAGGATATGTAGGATGCCTCCCTAAGGCCTAATTTCTATATTGAATATCCCAAGGGTAGTTCAAGATCATAATTCCAACATCTATATACAGTGAGATCAATTAATTTTTATCTCTTATTTTCCACACTGAGTATATCTCACGTAGGCTTAGGGAGTTGCAATGGATGTATCACTTACATCAAGAATCCCCACCAACCAGAGAAATATCTGTATGAAAACCCCAATTAGTGGAATGATACAGACACCCATACACATATAGGAATCTACCTTAGGGTTAGTCCCAAGGGTGTGATCAAACTATGATAACTCTGATTCCTTCCATAACTAGGACACATAGGAAGTATCCTCTAGATTCAAGCTCAAACATCTTATGCCTCAATGCCCACACATATTTCCTCTCCACAATATTTTAAACTACATGGGTTTAATGAACCATGTGGGTTTTGATTCCTACAATAACCATGATATGTAGGATGCCCCACAATGGCTCAATCATCTCCTTGAAATATTAATTGCCTTCCTACATAGAAGAAAATCTTGAATTACCTGGTAATATTAATTCAATATATAGATCAGTTGTCCATCACTCAGAAATGGATGAAGAAAATCATATAAATATAGATGGATTCACTAAGGAGTTCCCCTTTCATCGGTTCATTAATGATATCCCATTTCTTTTGGATACAAATATAATTAACCTAAAATCATTTTTAGGGTAACCGGTCCCGTATCAGGATTAGGAAGATATTAAAGAACATATCTTAAATCTATAAGAGGGTCCTGGAGTGGGAAAAAATTCCACCCAAAATGGTGTGATGATCCCGACCTTGAATCCTCTCGACCAATACTTTTCCTTAAGAATCATTGGGTCAAAAACCCCAAGTGACCACCTGGATTTGGAAAGTAGGTATGTACCCAGTTATGGATAAGATAATTGTAGGTAGTTTTTGATAAGAATTAAAATGGTAGCATGATGTTAATGATTGTGAAAGATATCAAAACCCCCCATAATCATCCATTGGGTAAAACCAAACGCACCTAATGGCCATCCTTCTTTCCTTAAAAACATAAATGGTAAACCTAATGTGAATATCTTAAATAAAAAAATTATTAGGTTTTTATTCATAGAGCCTTTTTTCACACCATGCGCAAATAGAAATTGTGAACCTGACATGAATCTCTCAAATAACAAGATTATTAGGTTATTATACACCATGCCGATTTTTTTCATCCCTACAAAAATAAAGAAATAAGATTGGAATGGTCTCATAGTTAATCCTTTATAACCAGGGTTCTCATGAAATAAGTCCATCCTCATGTTAACAAGTCCACATGAGAAGAATGGCTTAATTGGTAATAAAAGGAACATTGTGTTAACCGGGCATATCTTATTGATCACATCATGACTATGATATTTCACTAATCAGTGTCCTTATTCCTTGTTGACCACATGACTATAGATACTGCTCTCATCGAAAACATTCTAATCCGAGACAATTTCTTCTTCATCTGGTGATCGCTCTGATAAATCACCTATGGTTGAAACCCCTATGGGTCGTAAAATGATCTCACCTCCTCGATAAATCCAGTGATAGGTGGATAATAGTATGGTCTAGGATTACCATATATGTGGTACAATCCCAACCCTATATGAATTCTCTAAGCACATAAATTGGTGACTCTGTATCACCCAGGTAAATTTGCAGCTGAGCCAGTGGCCCTCGTCACCACAACCAACTACTTCAAGAGCTTATCCCCAAAGTATGAAAAATTCCACCTTAAATATCTAATAATGGTGGACTAGGAATCCAAATATGGCTCCTGTTCAGTTCAAGTGACACTGAGGAGGAAACCTTTCAACCTTTGTCACCAGAATCATCTCGCCAGTACCCACTAGTTCTTGTTGAGGGTATGAACCAACGCACTACCGCCTATGATACCCATGCATGGGGAATAAGGAAGGATCTTTGATTGAGGAAGGAACTATATATCTAGGAGAGGGATCATATATCCACCCCTGCTAATGATGTCTATAGGCTTATTTTGGAAAAAACACTAGTACAAAATAGGCCTTTAATAGTGCTAGAAATGGCATTTATCAACACCAGAAAAGTAATGACTACCCGAGTGAGATTAAAAGCCCACATATTTTATCAGTGCTTATAAAAGTGATGATAAAGTGTAACTTTATAATAACTTCTGAAAGCGTTGAGATTTTTTCCTTTATCAGTGCTTTTAAAATCACTAATAAAGGGTCATACTACAATGTGCTACAACAGAACACTACAACACTAGTGCAGTGTTCTATAACAGAACATCACAACACTAGAAACACACCATATATCAAAAAAATAGTACCAATACAAAATTCAAATAAAATAAAATTTAAAACACAAATATAATAAAAAACACTATATTATAGACATTTCAAACATTGGTTTATACAATTACATAAATATAAATTATTACAGGCATTCAAAAATACCAATGTTACTTTTTATTTTAATCCTGAACCTGACTCATGATATTTCTAATAAAACCAACACTGATAAAGAAAAATAATGCACCTATAAAAAAAAATTCTTATGATAGTAATAATATAAATAAATAAATTAACATAAAGTGTTACTTTTACTAAAATTTATGTCAATTTAAAATAAAAATACACAATTTGAGTAATACCAGTCACACTATAGATCATATTGGGGTGTAGATGATTATTAACATCTGAAGTGACTTATGGATCATTTTCCTATTGCATAAAAAAATCCAAATGTGTTTTCTCAGTTTTGAGAACATCCATTGTCTTTTTTACTAAAATGTCATTTTAAACTAGAAACACATGATTTTGACTCATTACAATCACATAGTATATCAGTTTTATGTAAAAATAAATCCTAAATGTCATAAATGAATTATGAATAATTTTCCTAAATTATAAAAAAATATGAGTGTGTTTGATTATTTTTTAGTGAGTGATACTTTTTAAACTAAAATGTCGATTTTAAACTGATAATGGTCACTTTAAGTCATAATAAGAACATCATGTAGAATATTGAGGTTTGGCTAATTCGCACAAGTCATAAATGATTTATGGGTAATTTTATTAAAGTATAAAAATAATATGAACGTGTTTTCTTAGTTTTGACTAGGTTAGTTGTCCATTTTACTAAAATTGATTTCAATTTTAAATAAAGACACAATTTTTGAGTCATATCAGTCACACCATAGGTCGGATTGAGGTGAGGCTAATTCCAACACATCTCAAATGACTTATGGATCATTTTCCTAAAATATCAAAACAATATTAATGTATTTTCTTGGTTTTGAGTACATCATTTGTCTTTTTTGTAAAATGACATTTTAAAAGGGAAACACTCACTTTTGACTCATTATGATCACATAGTGTATAAGTTTTATGTGAAACAGATTCATACACATCAAAAATGAATTATGAATCATTTTAATAAATTATTAAGAAAATATGTTCACATTTGATCAGTTTTTATTAAGTGACACTTTTTAAACTAAAATATCGATTTTAAAGTGACAACATACACTTTTAGTAATACCGGGAACATCATGTATCATATTGAGGTGAGGATAATCTTTATATTTTAAAAATGACTTATAGATAATTATTTTAAAGTATCAAAGCAATATAAATGAATTTGATCATTTTTTAGTAGGTTAGTTTTCCATTTTACTAAAATTAAAGTCAATTTAAAATAAAAATACGGACTTTGAGTCATATCAGTCACATTATTGGTCAAATTAAGGTTTAGATGATTCATAAATTCTCAAATGACTTATAGATAATTTTCCTAAAGTATCAAAACAATATGAATGGATTTTCTTAGTTTTGAGTACATCAGTTGTTTATTTTACTAAAATGTCATTTTAAACTAGAAACATGTACTTTTGACTCATTTTGATCACATATTGTATCAAATTTTTGTGAAACCAATTCCTACAAATCAAAAAATTAATTATTAATTATTTTCTTAAATTATCAATAGAATATGAGTGTGTTTGATTGGTTTTCATTGAGTGACACTTTTTGAACTAAAATGTCGATTTTAAACTTATAATGGACACTTTTGGTCATACTGGGCACATCATGTATCAAATTGAGGTGATGATAATCCATAAACATCATAAATAAATTATGTATTGTTTTAATAATGTATAAAAACAATCCAATTGTCTTTTCTTAGTTTTGAGTAGGTTAGTTGTCTATTTTACTAAAATTGATGTCAATTTTAAATAAAAAATGCACTTTGAGTTATACCAATCACACCAGGGTTTGGATTGAGATGAGGCTAATTCATACACATCTGAAATGACTTATGGATATTTTTTCTAAAGTATCAAAACAATTTGAATGTGTTTTCTCAATTTTGAGAACGCCAGTTATCTTTTTTACTAAAAATGTCCTTTTAAACTAGAAACATGCACTTTTGAATCATTTTGATCACATTGAGTATCAATTTGACATGAAACAGATTCCTAAACATCAAAAATTACTTATGAATCATTTTACTAAATAATCAAGAAAATACAAGCACATTCGATCTGTTTTTAGTGAGGGTCACTTTTGGAACTAAAATATCAATTTTAAACTTATAATAGACACTTTCAGTCATACTAGGAACATCATGTATCATATTCAGGTGAGGATAATCCCTACATGTCAAAAGTTAATTATGGATCATTATCTTAAAGTATGAAAACAATATGAATGCTTTTTCTTGATTTTGAGTAGGTTAGTTGTCTATTTTACTAAAATTGATGTCTATTTTAAATAAAAATACGCACTTTGAGTCATCGCAGTCACACCGTGGGTTGGATTGAGGTGGGGTTATTTATTAAAAGTCTCAAATAACTTATGGATCATTTTTATAAAGTATAAAGACAATACAAATGTGTTTTTTTAGTTTTGAGTATTTTAGTTTTCCTTTTTACTAAAATGTTATTTTAAACTAGAAACATGAACTTTTGAATCATTTTGATCACATCATGTATCAATTTGTAATGAAATTGATTAATACACATCAAAAATGAAATATGAATTATTTTACTAAATTATGAATAAAATCCAATCATGTTTGATCAATTTTGAGTGAGTGTCACTTTTTGAACTAAAATATCAATTTTAAACTGATAACGGACACATTGAGTCATACCGAGCACACCATGCATCAGATTGAGGTGCGGACAATTATTACACATAAAAAATGACTTAGGTATAATTTTATTAAAGTATAAAAACAATATGATTTTTTTTTGGTTTTTAGTATGTCATTTGTTTATTTTACTCAAATTAATGTCAATTTTAAATAGAAAGAGTACATGGAGTCATACCGGTCACACCATGTGTCAGATTGAGGTGTGTCTGATTACTACAATCCCAAAGTCTCAAAAAAATATTACCTTTTAATCTTACCATGATATTCATTGACTTTATTTATTGAACTATCAACATTTAATGAGCAGCTTTGAGCAAACCACCACTTCTCGAAAAAAAAGAACTCACTTGTATAAAAAATTATTATATAAGTAATACTAAAAATAAATAAATTAAAAATAAATATGAAATAATACATTAATTATATGTAAATTTATTTTCAATATGAAAAATCAATATTACCTATGTGATTGAGAAGTTGAAGGAACTTAACCGAAAGTGATAAATGTAAACATTGCATGGGTGAAAGGTTTTGTGGGAGAATAAGTCTATAAAATTATTGGTTCATAAAGGCATGAAAGATGGATATATGACTGAAACTTGAACAAAATAATCCACATTTATAATAAAAAATTATTAAGTGAGTAATACTAAAAAAAATAAATTAAACATAAATATGAAATAAAACATTAATTATATGGGAAAATATTTTACTGTGGAAACATTAAGATTAACTTTGTGATTGAGTAGAGACAGTGTCGTTGCTCTTCCTGAAAAGTCAGTGGAGGGAACTTTAAGGAAAGTAATAAATAAAACACAATATGGGTGAAAAGTGTTTTGATGGATAATAATTATGTGAACATTTTGGTATAAAAAGGCATGAAAGATAGACAGACCACCCCAAATCGAACAAAAGAATCCACCTATATAAGAAAATAATTATTATGTGAGTAATAATAAAAAGAAATAAATTAAACATAAATATGAAAAAAATACATTATTTGTATGGAAAATTATTTTACTATGAAAACATCAAGATTACCTTTATGATTGAGTAGAGGTAGCATCGTTGATTTTCCTACAAAGGTATTGGAGGGAACTTGAAGGAAAGTGATAAATGAAAAACTTTAGGGACGAAACATTTTTTAGGGAGAAGAAGTTTGTGGAATTTTTGGTATATAAATTCATGAAATATAGACATACCACCCCGACATGAACAAAATAATCCGCTTGTATAAGAAAAAAATTATTATGTGAGTAATACTAAAATGAAATAAATTAAACATAAATATGAAAAAATACATTAATTCTATGGATAATGATTTTACTATGAAAAAATCAATATTACCTTTGTGATTTTATAGACACAGTGTCATTTCTCTTCCTGCAAAGTCATGATATTTGGATAGTAATATTCTAAAATAAATGAAATATGAAAGGAATAATGAGAATTAAATCAATGTTTCATTATGTAATTTTCAGTAAATTAGAGAAATTATATTGTAACATTACCTTTATATATTTACAAAGGGTTTCCTTCATTATATTTTGATCTTCTGAGGGATTGGTAACATCATCATGTACAAAAGACGTCATCTACATGAGTAATAAAACATTTAATTTAGATTATATTAATGCAGTTGAGAACATATAATATTATGAGGAAAAACTTAGTATATTAAAAAACACTTTTCCCTTCTCATTAAACTCTCTTTTTTTAAATATTTTAGGGATTCGATTCCTCTATCAAGAATCCAAATCCCCTATTTTTAATCCCCTCTAATGTATAAGACATTTTCTACATTAGGACCAACATGAAGTGATTGGGATCTCCCAATAAAAGGGTCATCCTCGATTGAATTTTAATCTGACCCGGAATTTGTTTTAGTCATCAAATAGGATAATAGACCAATTATTATTTGTTGGATCAAGTACATAAAATACTTTCACTTCTTGTGATTTCATGATGAATAAATCGTCCTTTTCCCCTTCCACACTAAAATTCACCTTCATAAATCCCATTTCATCAACTTTCATTGTATTGATATTGTCAACCCATTTTCAATGGAAAATCGGCACTTGAAATGTTGTATAATCCAACTTGTATATCTATTCAATAATTCCAAAATAATACATATTTTCATAAATTGGAATTCGATCCTTAAAACCAGATATGTGCATTGCTCCATCCACAAGCATAACACCACTGTTTTTCATCGTTCTGTAGTCATCATGTTCTTTTTTATAAAATGTATAACCATTGATTACAAAACTAGTGTAAGATATAACATTTTCATTCGGTCCTCTGGCTAGCCATTAAAGTCATTGGGTAATTGAATTCATATTTTCAGATAAATCATTTTAAATTTTATCTCAAAACCGTCCTATAAACTGTTGATTATGTGTATTTTATATCCATACTTCATCCATTGATGGATTCAAATATCTAATAATTTTTTTATGGGATTCAATGTATGGATGAATATATTTACTATTATATAAAATATAAAGGTGTTCTTGCTCCCACTCTGTCAAGGTAATTTTAATAACATCTCTTTTGGAAATCCCTTCGCCTATAAGGTGTTTACTATAGTGAGACTTTTGGAGACTAATGGTGTCATAATCTGATAATTAATTAGTAAAAAATTCAATAGATTCTTTAAAAATATATCATTTTTTAATAAAACCTTATGGCTGACTTCAACTCTTGACACACCATTTCAAAATATTCATATACTATTCAATGGGATACATCCATTTGTAATGGATATGACCACATAGTTGAACCACTCTAACCAAGTGAACTATCAGGTGGTCCATTATATCAAAGAATGATGGTGGGAAGAACATATATAATTCACATAATATGACTACAACCTCCTTATTCATGATGAGAAACTTCATCGGGTTTATAACTTTATTGTATATGTATTTTCAAAAGAAGTAGAGTCTGGTTAATGTATGTCGTGCATTTTGGGGTAGAATTCAACTGAAAGAATCAAACATTAAATCTTGCATCATAGTCGGGTGATTTTAGTCCTTGTAACTTCAAATTATTAATTAACATTACATTATTTATATTTGATGAATACCATTATAGAACTTCTACACTATTAAAGAAAATGAAAAATTACAATTTTTCATGTCTGGATAGAGTGTAAGATGGTGGAGGAAGACCAGATTGTCTTTTAGCCTTCACCAGTCCCAACTCTTTCCTTATCCCCATTTCAATCAAGTCAAACCTAGCCTTTATGTCATCTTTTATTTTTCCAGGAAAATTTATTAATGTTTCAATAACACTATCAAATACATTTTTTTCTTCAAGCATGACATCAAGAAAATTTCCAACATACAAAAAATTCGAATACGGTAATTCAAAGAAAATTGATCTCTTATTCCAACCTTATTTTGTAAGGTTTTTCAAAAATGGTTTATCAAAAATAGTTTCAATATATTTTAATTTATCATATAGTTGATAGCCCATTAATGGAGATAGTGTTGTACCTTGTTTGATATTCCAATCGAATGAAGTCATCCAGGATTGGAATTTATGTCATCGTGGTAAAAATTTATAATGACCTAAAAACACAGTCTTCGAGTAATGTTTCAACCAAACTGGTTATGTGTGTTTTTCACTCATGGGGATCCCCCCAAATTCCTTTAATATTATAGCCAGATAAATTTCTAAGTGAGGAAGTCATTTATCATTTCATACAGCATGGACCTTAATGTGAATTATTCACTTCTATGAGCATCATACATTGTAACACTTGTATCCCACATTGATTTCAAATATTTGATCAATGGATCCAAATATACATCAATATCATTACTGAGTTTCTTTGGTACATATATAACCAGAGGCAATATAATATATTTTCACTTCATACATAACCATGGTAGAAAGTTATAATTTACCAACATGATGGGCCATTTACTTTGAGTACTACTCTGTATACCAAAAGGATTTTTCCATATATAGATAATGAAAGATGAAAGTTTCTCAAATCATTTCCAAATTCATGATACTCATAATCAATTTTCTTCCAATAAGGAGAATTTTTTGGATGACGTAGGTTCCCATATTTAATTCTTGAATCTTCATGCCATGTTAATTGTCTCATGGTTTACAAACATCCATATAGTATTGTAAACCATTGAATTATAGGAAAGTACCATATAGATTTTGAAGGACTTGATTAATTTTTCTTGTATCGATATAAGCCACACTTAGGGAATTTTATGAGTGATTCATGGTCCTTGAGAAACAATATGAAATCATTTGGACAAGCATGATTTTTTAGATATCATTCCTATTAAACATAACATTCATTTAGAATCATATGTTCAACATGGTATTTAATTTTCTTCTAGTATCATATCATTCAGAAGACGAATTAGTTCTATAAACCTTGTATCACTCCATATTCTACCAAATTTCAAATTATAAAACTTCAATACAGTTGACAATGTTGTATATTTAGTACAACCGGTATACAATGGTTTCTTGGAACATCTATTTAACTCCTCAAACAACTTTAAAAATCACAAAGGTCATCTTCAATTTCCATTTTCATTTATTCCATGTGATCTTCATCATCATCTACACTGGTATTCATATCAAATGATCCATAAACTTCAATATCATCCTAATCAGTGTCCACATTCAATTTTTTCCCATGTTTAGTCGAACAATTATAGCTCTGATCTATCCCATTACAAAAAAATGTTCTTCTAACTCTTTTAGACTAGTTTTTCTTTAATAACAACAACATAAAGATGGAAACGGGATTTGAGAAGGGTTTTATGCATGATCTCTTTCAAAATTGATGAAATATTTAACACCATCTTCAAACTCTTTTTTCAAATGATTACCATGCATCCATTTTTTATTCATATTTATCCCATTGGATTCATAAAAGATTAATTTTTCATAGTAAATAAATAAATACACTTAATATATTCATTAACAATGGTAAAAGTTATAGAAAATTATAATAAGAGAAACTCAACATATGATTATTTCAAAGAATTTTAGTATGTTGAAGAAAATGGAAAATTGAATTTAAGAAAAGAATTTCTCCAATATGGAAGGTGTTTTCCTATGAATTCATTCAAAGTTGAAAGATATAGACAACTCATCCTCATCAACTCATCTCCCAGACATTTATCATCACATTTTTTTGACACATCCTTCATCTTTTGTGGACATACACCTATGTTTCTTGAAATACTCTAAGTAGTAGTCATACATGGGATGACTAAAACTCAAAGTAGTACAAGAAACATAAAAGAGATGGGGAAGGAGTTTCAAGCAACAAATTGAAATAATGGTTGTTTGGGAGATGAAGTCGGTGAGGATTAAAATTATATAAAAAAGAGATAGGGGATGAGTCTCAAGGAAAAAAATCAATAATAACTATTGTTTGACACACTTCAAGTCTTTATTAAATCCCCTAAACAAATGAAATTATAATATAGGAAATTAAGGAATAATAAGAAAAAAAATGTGATAAACAAGAATAATAAACTCTTATTCAATCAACTAGAAGATATAAAAATGTATTGAAAAAACATTGTAATAAATAATAAGTTGTTTTATATACATGTATAGTAATTAGAGATTCCTAGGGGTAGAACCAATACATGTATGCCTAAAATGTTGAATACCTAAAAATAATTTCTAATGTATAGAATTTGATAACTGTCATTCTATTTTTTGGAACAAGTGATGTAGAAACCTAAGGAATTTTTATATTTAAAATTAATGGTATATCAAATATTTGAAAACATCTCAAGACTCTTGGGATTTCAAATCACCACACTGACCCATCCCAAGAATTCTAGGGAGGTTTTCACATCACATCTACCCATATGAATGATTATAGGGAGGCTATATAATACTCATTGACCCATCCTTGAGATTCTAGGGAGGTCTATAAATAAGTTTTCATAAAGAAATAGTACACATCAACAAGATATATCACAAATAAGGGAGAAAAACACACCAACCCTTGCACTGTAAATATGATACACATTTAAATAGATATATATAACAAGGAATTTATAATACACATAATTTCAAAAAAATGAACATTTAAAGATAATTTTTAATTAAAATAAAAATAATCCCTTCCTAATTTGGAAATTTAGAACCATAATATTTTAATAAATACTTATAAAATCACCCTTAAATTATAAGTTCTGAAAATGCATATAAATAGATAGAAAGATATATATTTACATACATATATGTATATATGTATATATATATTTATAAAATAAACTTAAATTGATAAAAATATATGTAACCCTTATAGTGGAATATTACAACATAGGCACATGAGCCTCATCCCAGTTGGTGAGGTATCCTTAAGTGCATCCACAAGACCCAAGTTCAAAACCAGGTAGAGGCATATTTTTGGGGGTATTGTAGCAGTATTGTAGCAGGTACTATACATTGTGTGGTACTATAGAAGAAATGTACATTGTACCGGTACTGTAGCAAAACTGTACACTATGCGGGTACTATAGCAGGTACTGTAGTAGTTACCGTAGTAGGTACTATTCGGTACTGTAGCAGTTGGAACTATTCACCTTGGGCCACCAATTTGGGCTTGGAGTCCTTAAGGCTTTCGGGCCACCCATGCCTTCAGGTCAGTAGGGATTTCGGGCCACCTTTAAGGCCTTTGGGCTACCTTAAGGCCTTCGGGCCACATGCAGTTGTCCTAGAAACACTACAAAAAAGGAGAAGCCCCAGAAGAGGATTCAGAGCAGGTGCACTCACCAGAGTAGAGCCAAATGGATTTTTCAGAATGAGAGGGTATGGCTATGCCATCGGGACCAGCCTATGGTTTCACAGGAAGTCTAGCCTGATGGCCATGCAAAGGTGGAGAGCTACTATCATGATGTAGATGCTGGGGAGGGGCAGTTCCTTGTAGATAGTCTGGTTGAATTCCCTAAGACCTTCGGGTCATGTAATCTCCTAAGCCTATGGGCCATGTAATCTCTGATCTTACAGGACTTGTAAGGGTTCCCCCTCATCCCTAGAATGGGGGGTTATCAAAAATCAATAAAAATGAAGGCCTTCGGGCCATTCAGGAAAAATATCATAACATAGTATAATAAATACAACCCCATACTAATTTTAAAAATAGAGAGCCATTGATAATAAAAAAATATGGTATCACCCTTACTAATATTTATCTTAAAATAAAATAATATAATTATAATAAAATAATTTTTTAAAGAAAAACCCTTACACCAGAATATTAAAATAGAATATAAATAAATAAATTCACTTACATGAATTGCATAAAATCATCTTTTGTTGATGCTTTATACCATCACTAGACTGAGAACTAGATTGATAAATCAATTTTCTCATTTTTTATGGTTTTTAAATCCAAAACCTCCGATGTTTATATAGTGTCATAAATATTTATTTAATTTGTTTATATATAGACCAGAGGTGGTTTTTTAAGATTTCAAAATAGTGACAGAATTAATCTTAGAGAGAAAGATGGGGTATAGATGTAGACAACGAATCAAATTGGTTCAAAACAACAATTTAAAAACACCAATATAGGATATCTCTAAGTTAGTAGTCAAGAAAAAAAAAAGATCATAAACAAAAGCAAAATAGCATACAATAATTGGAGCACAAATAATTGATAGCATCATCGAAGAAGAAATCAAAAATGAAATGACAAATACAGAAAGAAAATCAGAAACTATAGATGAAAACACAGGCCTACCTTGCTAGGATGAATAAAATATGAGACCCTTATATCCAAATCTTGATGTTTTCTTCGAAAACCCTAACTACAAGAGAACACTACATGCTGGAAAATGTTTGAGAAACTGGAGGTAGTTGGTTTGTGTGATTCGAGTGGGTTTGTGAGATTCGAGCTTCGATTAACCAAGGAAGAGTGCTGATAATGGGTGGATTCTACGGAAATCTTCTGATACTATGACGAGTTCACAACTTGTTAAGTTTTTTTTTAAATAGATTGGGAAATTTTTATCTGTGCTTTTAAAAAAATGCTGATAAAAGGCATATTTATCAGCATTTTTTTAGAACTGATAAAGATTTCTTTTATCAATGCTTATTACTTAAGCACTCATAAAGGATTTATAATTATAATTAAATAAAAAAAATTATATATATATATACTTAATAAATAAATATAATTTTAAATATAGTAAATATATTCCTTATTTAAATATATTTATTATAATTTTATAATTATTTAAATATATAATTATTTGGTTATAATTATATAATTCTTTTTAAAAAATAGCATTTATATCAATATATATATTTATATAATTATATAAATATATAATAAATATTTATAAATATAAATATACTAAATCTATTCAATATTTAAGTAAATTTATTATAAATTTAATAATTATTTAAATATATATAATTATTTAAATATATATAATTATTTATTTATAATTATATAAATACTTTTTTAAAATAATATTTTTTATTTATAATTATAAATATATAATTTTATAAATATATTATGTACATTTATAAATATAGTATGTACATTTATAAATATATTTATTTATAAATATTTTTTACAAATATTTTTTTAACATTATTAATGAATTTAGAATTTTAATTCCATGTATGTTAAAACTGAGTGAAATTGAATAAATTAAAAATAAGTATACTTTAACAATATTAAAAAAAATGGATAAGTTTTGTGTGTCTGCATTGTATATAAAAATGCATTAATTATGTATATGATAAATCAATATAATACACATTTGATCTATGTTAAATTGAAAAATCAAATGAAATCTGATTATATGTATATTACTCTGTGCAATTAGTTAGTATTTTTAATTCATATTAATTTTTAATTATAAACCATTATTCAATTATAAATATATGACTATTTAATGTAAAACACATAAATATTTTGTAATATATAAATAATATTTATATACATTAATATATATCTATATATTTAATATATACTATTTATTAACATTATCAATAATCAACTAATTATTAAAATGTTTAATATTTTTCTCAATTTTCTTATTTTTATTTTTTATTTTTTTAATTTTCATTTTTCATATATTTATAGATTTAAAAAAATCTATTTATTAGTATTTATTATTTATGTATAGTATAATCAATTTATTCATTTTTATCAATAATTATTTAATTAATAAAATTTGTAGTATTTTTTGAATAAACTCATTTTTTATTTTTTATTTATTTAATTATTTCATTTTATTTATTTGGAACTTTATCAGCACTAAAAAAGCACCAATCAAGGGATCCTTTATGAGTGCTTTATTTTTAGTAGTTATAAAAGGCACCTTTTATCACCGCAAAAAATAAAGCGATGATAAAGGGTACCCTTTATCAGCGCTAAAAATAAAGTGATGATAAAGGTACCCTTTGTTACCGCTAAAAAGAAAGCACCGATAAAGGGTTAAATTTTTCAGTATTTTCTTTAGCATTGACAACGATGTCATTTATCAGTTCTTTTTTCTAGCCTTGATAAACAACAATGCTATTAAACTCCCTTTTTATAGTAGTGCAACCAGTGATCAAGCTTATATTCTTGATCACTCGAAACCAGTCTGTGGGCATATTCTCACAACAGGAATGAGGAGGCACATATCCCATCCCCCGTGCATAAATCCCATCTGTATACTCTGGTGGAACAAGGAGGAAAGAAGTGGGCACATATCCATGCTTTAATTAAAGACATATTCTATTACATAATGGAGATGAAAAATGTGCAAGCTTATATCCCGTCACACACTTTTCTAAAATGTCAATATATTTTAGCAACATCTGAATAACTCTGTCAGCATATTCCGACACTATTTCAAATAAAGGGATGGGCACGTATTTCTATCCTTAAATCCAAGACAGCTCAACTCTCTGATCATCAGGAACAAGTGGTTGTGCTGGAGCAAGTGAACATTCTTTCTCCCATCCAGAAGGATTATCATCATATTCTAATAATGGATGAGGCATCATACCAGGCTCATACTCCTATTCCAACTAGGACTCACCAGGTGAGAGTGGCACATACCTTAGGATAGGGTCACATACCTATCAAAAAACTCCATCAGAATATTCCAAAGGCCCAAGATTGGGCTCATATCCCTATTCTATCCAAGGATCACCAAATGAATGGAGAACATGTCTTGGGACCGACTCATATTCAGGTTGAAGAAGTCCGACAACATATTCCAAAGGATAAGGATCGGGAATATATCCTCATTCTATTTGGGGAAAACCAAGTGAGAATGGAACAAGCCTTGGGATAGGCTCATATTCCTGCAATTTAATATTCCTAGAATATTCTATCGGATCATGGAATCCAGGCATATATTCCTACTTCCTTCAATGAATGACTGCACCAGTTTCATTCCAAGTAAATATAGGAGGAGGCTCATAACCCTTCTCCCATTATAGAGGTCCATCATCATATTCCAACGGTGAATTCATATTTATACCAGGCTCATACTCCTACTTTAACTGGGTCTCACCAAGTGAGAGCCTTATATGCCTCAGGGTAGACTTATATCCCTACCAAGAAAGACCAGTAGCATATAACAAAGGCTCGAGATTGGGCACATATTTCTGTACTAACTGAGGCTCACAGAGTGATAATAGAACATGCCTCAGGATAGGATCATATTCTTATCAGTAATGAGATAGATTCTCATCATATTCCGGTAGCTTATCATCAGTGGGATCATATTCCCACAGCACCATACATTTATAATAATGTTTTGGCTACCATCATATAGCAGTCTCAAATCCCTATAAAATTTCAAAAGGCAAGTCAACATATTTCGGACAGGACACAAATCGAGACCCATATTACCAATATACTCAATTTCAATGTCCTTGAGTTTTTTCAAGACACGTTCCAAACACCAAAAGGGTCCGTCAACACTTCCACCAAAGAAAAAGATGATCATTATCACGATATTACTCCACATAGTAGTGTGGATATGGATCGCAAGGACTCTACTCCTGAAATATACCATAATCAACCTCCCCAAGATGATATCTCCCACAGATAAGGAAATCCTCCCCTTTCCTAGACACCTTTGTATAGAGAGGTGTTCAAAACACTAACACCTTCATATAGAGGGGTTCTAGAAATATTGGGGTTAACTTCATATCATTCCCATCAACTTCCAGCAGCACTCCACTCTAGTTGGTAGGTAACCCTCAGAATCATCTTCTATGGTCTGACCGGATGGAGACATGTAAGTCTGGTGAAGAGGAGTTCAACATTGACATATAGAGAGATTTATCTGGAAACAACCTCCCCATCATATTATAGCCCTATTGAAACCATGTTTGTTCTTTGCTAGAAATTGTGTGTGGTTTTTTTGTTGAAAATCCTCACATGGAAGATCAAGGAGTTTGGAAGATGACTGATCTTATAGAACATGATGAAATCAATGTTGAAGGTGGCGTTGTTTCCTAGTGTTTTCCAAAATTTTTACCTCAAAACCAGAAGTTTATTTTTGAAAAAATAAGATTTTCTGCTTAGGAGTATATAGTTATCGGATCATGAAGGATAGTTCACACACTGCATAGGAGGTATGTAGAATAACTATGAAAATCTGAAAGGGGGAGGATTCTTCATAGCAGTGTTATATGGACCATGAAGCGTGGTACGCGGATCATGTAGGTAAAATGGTTCACGGGGAGGATTGATGTTCATGGGAGGCAAATGGTTTGAGAAAGGCTTGCGGTACATGGGATGGATCATAGTTTTTGTAAATGAGGAGGTTATTTGAGGATTCATGAAGGGTTTTGGTCATGGAAGAGATTAGTTGTCATGAAGGAAGAGAGGTGGTACACGGAGAGCGGAGAGAAAAATGGTTCACAAGAGTAGCAGTCTGTGGTAAAGTCAATACCGCATCAAAGATTTGAGAAAATAGGATTAGTGAGATTTTCATATCTATTTTCATATATAAGGATCACTAATCCATTAATTATGAGGATAAACTTCTATTAGAAACCTGGGAGGAATTCGGTGAAGTCCAAAGTGGTTCGTGGGAAGACAACCCTGTTAAGGAGAAGAGGTTTGTGAGAAGGATTCTGTGAATGGGGAATTGGTATGAGGAGATAGTATACAAAATGTATTTTTAAAGGCACTATATCCCTCAAATAAAAATGGTTTTTGAATCAAAGTCTATGTGGAGGTGGTGCACATAAGTAGAACAATGATACGATTCATGGAAGAAGAACAACTAGTTCAAAAAAGAAGGGATGGTTTGTGGAAGGAGGGATGGTCCATAGAGGAGGAAGATGTTCGTGAAGGAGATATGGTCCACAGATCCAAAGGAAGTATGAATAGGAGAGGTGGTCCACAAATCACATGTTCTATGTGGAGTAGTGTATTTCATAGAAGAAGCAGGGCAGTTCGTAGAGAAACAATTTGTGAACTAACAGTGTGCGGAAAAGTGGATTACATCTATGGGTAAAAACGAGACTTTAATAAAGCATATATCTATAGTTGAGGATGCATTATTCAATGAAAATTAAGGGACCTACATGTCTATAAATTGTTTTTGGATTCCTCCCAAGGTAGTAATCTAGGGGGAGTCGACCGAAGTGTTTTATGGGACACAGTGATCTATCCCTAAAATATTGTAAAGGAAGTGTGTTTGGCACAAAGTGACTGTGCCTAAAATTTTTTACTCCACAAATATTTAAGTTTAGTGTATTAAGGTATGATTGAAATAATGTCGGTGTATTATCCTTGGACTAAACCTTAGTGGTGAACCAAGTAAAATTGTTGTGATGGCTCTTTGCATGTGTTTTTTTGCTTACTGGTCATTCTCATCAAATATGTTTAATAGGTTCCTACCAATTTGGGAACAAGATCCTTCACTTTTGAAGAAAAATTTTACACCCTGATTCACCCCTCTCATCTTAGGGTGTTTTGGGGTCCTTCAATCCCCTCACCACTTTTGAATATGAGATCTCAGATGATTTAGAAAAGGATTGCATGCCTTATCTATGCCGAAATATATGGGTACTCATCAATGAATTAAGTCTATAAACCTCCCTTAACTAGGATATTATAGTCACCTTCAAACCATTAAGATACTCTATTATCATCTAGACTGGTCCACTATCTCCATGGACCGGGATCCAAAACTAGAAAATCACAGTCCAAATATGAAACATGCTTATCGCCTTTACATAACAACTCATAAATAGCTAATCTCAAAATCCATGTCATGCATCCATATTTGAGGATGGGGAGAATATGGATTGTTGCACTTTGTCACACCCCTAGAATAAAATAACCCCTAAAAAACGTCCTGTATTGTTATATCCTCTGCAGAAATTAGGGGACTGGGTAATACTCAGGCTAGTTGGTCAAAAAATATAATGCCCTCACTTCAAAGATGTCTAGGCATAACAAATAGAGGGATATCATAGACAATAATTCTTTGAACTAGGTCCCTCGAATAAATGGTAATGCATTTAAAACATGGAGATCGAAGTTACAATCACCCAGAAAACTTACTGTAAAGAATGGTTCTCATTATTGGTTACCATCACACCCAACTCCTATGAAATCATAGTTGCGCCATATCAAATAGTGTGTAGTAGAAACTACCATAAAATTCATCCTGAAGTAGACTCAGACCATCGGGATAGGGGAATATCTAATACTACCTCCACCCCTCATATCGTTAATTCCTAAGAGAATTCGAGACAAATCAGTAGTATCTGTGAACAAATCCTAACCCACTAGGATGGTTAATTTATATCTCAATCATCATTACTAGGTTTATCACCCCCTAATAGGGTCCTAGAGACATTAATAGTGATTCAAGATCAACCCCACCCCACTGTACTGAGGGAATTTATATCTTCATGTCTAACCTGGGAGTCATCAAATCCCTGACTGGAATCATTCAATCCTCAACAACCAGACCAATCAATTCCAATTGTGGCCCAAAACAATCCCCACCCTATAGGGTTGGGGGAATTTTTATCATCATTATAACCATTGATAGAATGGATCTTCAATAGGTTGGGGGGGGAATCAATGGTCAGTGTCCCACTTTTTCCTCCCACTATAAGGAAAAACTCTATTGTTCAGGGCCTACTCGGAAAACACAACCAAAAACTCCCTCATAGTCACTATTCATAGATCAAGATGGGAGGAAAATACATATAAGGTGATTAGACCCCACTGGGGGCATAAGACCAAACCACCCAATATGGTCAAGGGTTCAAATAACAACCCTGAAGAAGGAAGTGTAGAATCAGCCTATTGCATCAAAAGTAACGGTACAACTACCATTGATTAATATGACTCTATGAGTGTTGTCACTATTAGAATGAAAAAAATTGTGGATAAATTCACAAATATATAGGGCCACAACATAGAAAATTTACCCTGAGATGAGGGTGATTTGGATGCACCAACCAAGGTTACACATACCTGGAACCAGAGAAGGCTCCAAAATTTGGAACCTCTAAATAATGATTTGACACCTCTTTAGTGGAACACTACCAAAGAAAAAGGGAAAGGTGAAAATACATCCAAGTAACCACTCTGAATAATTGTGGTTCCTTCCATAAAGGAATATCTATCACAATATGAGATTGAGATGTAGACCCTCAGATAACTCAACAAGGTGCTACTCATGGGAAATATTTCTGATGGGTATCACCATCAAGTAGAGACAAATATTATCCCTCCCATAGTTGATCCACCAGTAAGAGTGATATCAAAGTTTTAGACTGAATCTAGATCTAGGAAGTCAGTATACATAAATAAGGAATTAGAAAATAACCATGACTTCCCTCTCTTGCGGTGACTACCTATCCCTTATCAGGGTAGTTATTCAGTCTTAGGATAGATGGAGGATCAATAGGAAAGAAAGATTAAGCCACACCATCGATCCCCACCCACTCCCTACTAATGGGAGGTGGCTCAAATAGTAGTTCCCTCAAAACTTCTTAACATCATCAAGTCCCTGGATACTCTAATGGAATCCATGGAAGGGTGATGCGCACCTATGAAACCTAAGGGAAAGCGATATCTTGAATGGGTAGATGATACTCCACCTCCACTCAATTTCAGTAATCCTACCTTATCGACCTTTAATGGTATAGGTGACCTTGAACAGTATCTCAAACACTTCATATACCAATGTTGGTCGAATATGGGGCCTCGAGATCAATAGGAGGTAAAAAGCTAAGGTTTTTTGTATAGACTTTGATAAGGCTAGCCTTTGTATGGTGCATCAGCCTGCCAATAAGATTTGTTGCAGGATGGGAAGACCTTCTTCATCAGTTCCTTTATCAATTCATCTCTACACTAAAAAAATTATGATTTTTGACCTAATGAAATAAAATAATGTGCCTATGGTCCCTCACCGCTCCCCCTAAAGTGAATTTTTTTGGTGGCAGGTCTGTGTTGGGGTTCTTCCAACCCGTGACTTTCTAGTGAAGTGACATTTGGCGGAGGACGACACTTGTCCTTTGTGCCTCCATGAAGTGGAATCACATATGCATGTAATTCTTTCCTGTAAGGGGGTGGAAGGGGTGTGTAAGGTTTGGATGCTGGATTTTGGAATTTTCTTTTATCCTTTAATTGGGTTCATCCCAAACCTTACTAAATGGGTGTCTTCTCTAGAACTGAGAGTGGTAGGGTTGATATGCATAATTTCTTGATTGGTTTGGACTCGACGGAATGAATGTATTTTCCAAATGAAGGTGACCCCTGATCACATTTGGGTGGATAGAGCTTTGGAGTGGATGAATGTTTGGAAGAAAAGTGATGTGGGGAATTCTTTGAGCCACACTCGACGAGCGGCTTCTCTTTGGTCTCCCCCCCTGAGGATTTCTTCAAGATTAATACAGATGTTATTGTCTCTGCTAATTCAAGGGTCGATATTGGGCTCATTGCTCATAATAGTTTTGGACAGATTGTGGAAGCTCAGTGTAGGGCAGTGCCTATCTCATGGAGCCCTGTGGTGGAAGAGGCCTCAGCCATCCTCCAGGGGCTTCTTTTTTCCCATTCAAAATTTTGGCCCAAGATTCTGGTGGAATCCGAATACCTCGAAGTGGTGAACACTCTCTCAACAAAATATGAGTATTCCTAGCCTTATGGCCTCATCTTGAGGAAGATCTGGTCCCTGACCGATTGATTCGATGCATGCAAATTTTCTTTCATCAAAAGAGATGGTAATTCGAAAGCCCATCATTTTGGATGGTTTTGGGAAACATTGGGTTGATCATTGTTGGGTGAACTCGTTCCCTGATTGGATTTGTAATCATGGTTCCCTTGATCAATAATTTATCTTTTCCTTCAAAAAAAATAACGTGAGAATGATATTTTGTCTGACTTCATAGCTATATAGAAAGGTTTAACCTATTTTCTCAATATCCCTCTCTTGTAGGAGAAACTATTGGAACTATGTGCTGAAAATCTTCAGGATGAGTTACAGACACCTCTAATCTCAATTAAGTATCTAGATGGGTTCTATGAGTTCACTAAAATGGGTCAAATTCTAGAGGATCCCATTTAGAAACCCCAATACAAATCTCAAATCATGACCATATCATAAGGAAAAAGTCCTGGAAAAGTAGAAGTTATGGCTATCACTCTCAATCCAGCATCAATGCCCGTCCAAGCACCCAGGAAGGTCCTAAACTACCCAACTCCTTCTGTTGAGTGGAAATAACCATAGAATCACCCTTTTCTAGAAGTATATAGAAATTAGGGTCACTCGAGATTTGAGGGATAGATGAATGAAGCATACTTCTTCTGAAATGAATAAATCCTCTATTATCTCTTAGTATCCATGGAAAATACCTTACTCTTGCTACCGTAGTCGGGGTTTGGCTTAGTGGTAAGCACCCCGTAATACTACATGAAAAATGGGGGTTCAAAACCCATTGGGCGTAGGTTACTGTAGCAGTACTGTAGCGGGTACTGTAGCACCGACGGCACTGTTGATCGGCGGGTACTGTAGCGGCGACAGGGCACTGTAGCGGTGGCGGTACTGTAGCGGGTACTGTAGATGCCGGGTTACTATTCACAGAATAGGAATTTGGCCAAAAAATTGGGCCTACGGGCTATGTAATGGGCTTCAAGCCCACTGGGCCTTCGGGCTATGTAATGGGTCTCCCTCTACCCAGTTAAAAGAGGTCTTTTCTTTGCTTTATTAATAAAAAATGAGGCTTCGGCCCCAACCTTTAAAAAAAAACCTTACTCATGCTACCATAACCCAAAAATCCTGATGAGTTAAACCTCACAAACTATCCTGAAATATGTCCTTTCCATAGAAGGATGGGTAATAATATCTAGGATTACTTCATATTTAAATACGTCCTTCAGGGAATGTTCAACTTTGGATAGGTGGTGTTAGATAAATACTCAGAGTAGGTGTCTTTCATAACCATTACCTAGTTAGAAGAATAGGATCGTTGGTATAAAGTCTTGTCCAAGCATATGCAAAATTTTGATAGCTGGATGACTCGAAAAATAGTTAACTGAGCTCATGACACCCTAAGAGAACAGCTACGCAGACCCACAATATCACCACCACCAAAGGAGGAAACATCAAATATTACTCCCAAAGGTGTGCATGACTATCAAAAGTAGGAAAAAATAAAAGAGGAATAGTCATATTCTACTCTAACAAAAACTATGAATCTTTTATATTTCTTCCCTATAAGCCTGTGTACCACCACAGCAAACAAAATCCTCATCAGATGAAGAGCTCATATTTGGTTCTGTCAATGTGATACACTTGGAAAAACCTCTCTCTAATGATGAATATGCCTTAGAATATGAATTTTCCATGCATAACTGGGGAATGGGAGGCCACATGTGCCAAAAACGAGGATACAAGGGACAAAAAATACGTAGTCAAACCCAATATTTTGGCCACATACCCATAGAGGATATATGTATATAGCTAAGAATCATGGTAAATCTCTCTATAAGGCTAAAAAGAGTCATGGAGGCATCTCATAACCCTAAAATGATCATCTACACCCAATTGTCTTGTATAAACACTTAATGAGGGTTCGATTATCCAATCAACCCAGACAAAGGGGAAGTCTAGAAAGACCTATACTAATAGAAAAAGATACTCCCTCAACCTATATAAAAGCATTAGGACCATCCACGTCAAATGTCTCAGCTCCTGATCTATATTCCCAAAAGCATCCCCATATCAGGAAGCGCCTACCTCTCTCACAAATGTATAACATTATGAAATAGATAGAAGTTTTCCCAGCTAGGATCTCAGTCATCGATTCAATTCATATTTCAAAATAACTCGAGGAGGAATTTATTGTATCCCTATGTAGCCCATATGAATTAGAGATAGAAGTCACTATAGCCGAGGTCAATCAAGTGGAGACTATGTTAATAGAATTTCATGTCACTATCTTGTTCACTGATCAAGATTATGAAGAGGTAATCCAATGGAACATCAGACCCCTGTATGTTTCATGCAGACTCAAAAATGTTGATGTTTAAAGGTCCCTGATTGATAATGGTTCTAATATCAACCTCCTCCCATTTTGAACCCACCAATGTTTTGGATATGGTGAGGGGGATTGGTCCCCCAAAAATCTGACCATTAAAGGGCATGATAAGCATGAAACTCACCCAGAGTTCTCTCTCACATCCTGATCCCAACTCTGCCCTCTTCCTACTAGGTTTTTAGGTTCTCCCTGATGGCGACAGTACTTCCTCCTCCTTCTACTCCATGTTTTCTTCCCTATTTGTAACACCCCAAGATTTCATAGTGTGTTATTTCTTCAAAATAATTCAATAACTTGCACTACACGCAACACCGAGTTCAATCACACCATGACTTACAAAAAAATCCATTAAAAAGAGGTTATGAATAGTATTATCTAAATTTTAAACTTTATATAATCCTTATAATTTTAGAATCCATATTATGAGTTTCTTAGATATAATGCAAGAACAAATTCATTTTCAGTATTGCACTTTTATCAAATTTTAATAGTGAACCCTTTTTAAATACAATATTTTAAACTTTTTGACTAAATGGGGACATCAAAAATTTAAAATGAAACATCCCAAGCTTCCACGATACACTTTCTTTGAATAATACAGTAGCGTGTGTTGTACGCAACCTTGAGTTTTAACACACACCACAACCAATCAAACTAGCCGTTATGAATAGTAATACCTACTTTTCGAAATTATATATATTTTATATTTTAAAATGGACTTCATTTCTGGATTCGGAATATCGAATTTAGCCTAAGGTGAAATTTTGGTACTTTTCGGATAACTTTCATATTTTGATGAATAGTGAAAATTACTAAATTTTAATTAAAAACAACTTTTTTAATCAAAATAATTAATAGTGATAAATTATGAATTTGAGTGGTTTTAAAGTATATTTAGAATATATTTTTACCATTTAATATAATGTTGGTCATTGGACATAATTTTACAATTAAACCGAACATAAACAAGTGTCAATCTTTTGATAGTTATTATCACTTAAAAACACGCTTTTTGTTTTGACAGCGGGAATTAATTTTAAATTAATTTCTTCCACTTCTGTGTTTTGAATTTAGAAAAATGGATTCCATATTTGGAATCATAATTTCCAAATTGTGTAAATAGATAACTTTTATTTTTAGACATTTTGAATAATTAATGCGGTGAATATTTTATTTACCATGGTTAAGGGTAAATCCGGTAAATAAGGGTAAAAATAATATTATAATAATACTAAATTACCCTAAAACGTGTTCTAGACTTATTGGTTGATACATGTTCGACCATAGGCATCTTTGGGTCGATTTTGGGACCCCATGGTGCCACTTGTAGGTGATAGGGACACTTTATTTTAATTAAGTTAAAATGAATACAAAAATAACACAAGCATATATCGTTTAGAAAAACAATTATTACATAGGGTTATATATGTTGGATTTTAGATTATTAATATTAATTAGAAAGATAAAAATATTTCCTACCTAATGATATTTTATTTATAATTTTTAGACATTAAAAAATTTATTTTATTTATGACACAATGATGATGCAGTAATTAATAAAATAGTGAAAAATTAAATTAATTGATATTATAAATACCCAAATAAATATAATATGAACCTTTTAATGAATTAAACTAATTTTCTAGGATAATATGATATATTAGGATTGATTTAATTTACTTTTTTAGAAGTAATCAATCTGTTATGAGTTTCAAAAAAATCAACTATTGAATAGTGTCAAAATTGACATAAAAGAGTTCTTAAAACAAATATTATATTATTAATTGATATTAAATTCCTAAAAATATAAGGTTCGTCCAAGAGACTTATATCATGATAGGTTAATCATTAATGGACCACTTGGGGGTATCTTGGATGTATATAGTAAGTTTATTAACCATATTATATAAAAATACAAAGAGACATTGTAAAAGTGAAACTAATTAACTTAGAGTTAATACTTAAAGATAAGGTTAATATAAGTACCCAAACCTGTCTAAATTCTATTTGTTGAGTTGTTTTCGACCCATCCCCACCTTAACCTTTGAATAGTCAACTTTGGAAACATTGGAAACCTATTATGAATTTATTATAAACTAATATCTCTAGCTTTTCCAAAGGTGCCCCTCACCCCTCTTATAAAAAGGCACTCCTCCCTCTCATTTCTTCACACCTTAAAAGCCTTTTTGTTTGGCCAAACTCTGCCCAAATACTCTCCCAACTTCTCTCACTACAACCTAGAGGCCTTAGTTTGATCAGAAATCCAACCTAAGGATCCCTTTTGATCAAATCAAAAGGAAGAACCCGAAGAAGAGGTAATGATTTCACCACCCTTTTTCCAAGTTCATTTCTTCTTCCACTTCTTCTTCCTTTGTTGTTAACATTATAAAATAATAACTCCAGTATCTCACATATACTTTGATGTTATTATAAATATGGTACAACCATATTCAGTATTCCATCCACCCTTTGAATAACATGTCACCATACGTGCGTACGTACGGCTTACCGTCTCCACGTCGTGGTGTAATTGTTATTCAATATATTATTATTTGGATGGGTATAATAATGATGTGTAACGCATGTAAATAATAAATATAACATGTTAATTATTTTGTATATATGATATAAAATGCATTTATATATTATTTTAATATCAAAAGAATGATATTGTCGCTCGTGCGTACGTACGGACTACCGTCTCCACGAACGCGATAAGATTCATTCTCCATCGTATCCATTCAAGTATAATTATCATTTGATGATTTAAAAATGATTTTTAAGGACTTGATATCATTCTAGATATAAATAATATACAACCTATTCATTACAAACATGGCTTACGTAACAAAACATATAAAAGAAAACAAGTAAGTTAACACCCGAAACAACGATAATACTAAGATATTATTATCAAATCAATATTAAAAGATCATATATGATATCATATTAATATATATGATTATTTTATAATTTAATAACAATTACTTCACCATTATACAGGAGGTTAACCTACCCCAACCAAGGAAAAGTACAAGGTAAGGGGTTTTCATCTCACTCCTTATTCCCGTGAGATTCATGCCATATTGCCACCATCACCTTTTGTGTGGTGTATGTACTGCCCATAATTATATTCTTTGTGTAATACACTCTAATTTATGTGTATTTACATATTCATTGTATGATACCTCTTTCATGGGTTATATGTTTCATAAGTTACCAAATTGGTAAGGGTTATTTCATAATCTCTTCATTATCCGAGGTTGTTTATATGTAATAATCTACTAGGATCTCTTTATCATCCACATCCATGTTTCTTAATAATGTATTTCAAAAAAAATTTAATATTTACAAGAATATGGGTTAAGGTCATTTATACCCTTATGTGTTTCGAAAGGAATCTTTCCGTCGTTTTCCAAACAAGGCACTTTTAACCTTTTGGACAAATTTAAGGTAAGAATGTTTTTTTTAACTTATACGGCGGGTGCGGCTATTTACCGCCGTTATAAAATCGTCAAAGCTTCCCTTACAAGCTTATAAGAATAATTTAAAATTGAATGTATTATTTTATAATTATGTTACTTTTAAAATTATTTCAAAAAAAGAGATATATTTCTCTAAAATAGTTTTGATTTCATCTATGTCAACATCCTTTGATGGATTTTAAGCTTATTTGAAGTTGATTTATTATGATACAAAACATCCATATTTTATTGAAGGTTTTGTGATATTTTTGACTTTGGATAAGTTATTTTTATGTCACTCATGGTTTTTGTTTAAAGTATTGACATTTCATAAGTTATTTTTAATCCGAATTTTTATGTTATATTTCAACCTTTCATTCAGATGAATGTGTTAGACAAGTATGTTCCGGGTTGGGGACCGGTAAAAGTAAGCCCTCCGGTTTGGTCTCCGGTTATTAGAGGAACTCCGGTTTGGTCTCCGGTTATTAGAGGCACTCCGGGTTGGTGTCCGGTTATTAGAGGCACTCCGGGTTGGTGTCCGGTTATTAGAGGAACTCCGGGTTGGGTTCTGGTTATAGTTGGCCCCTAGGTCTTGGGACGATGCCTTGACAAAGAAATTAAAGTTCAGCATTATGCATTCCGACATTATGAAAGTGGTTATTGATATTCCATGTGATTATTCGATTAGTAGAATATCCATGTGAATAAGTAAATGGAATTATTTCATTTTACTTTTTCCATACTATGTTGAAGTTCAAGTTTAAAAGGCTTTTGTTTTAGTAATTCATTGTCTTAAATGTTTATGCTTATTTTTGAATGTTTCTCTATATTGTTATCCTTACTGGGCATTTGAGTTCACCCCTTTTCTATGTTTTATTTTTTTCCTAGGAAGTGAAGAAGTAAATTATGAATGACCTGCAGGGATATTATGTGGGGATATGAGTGTGGTTTATGGAGACAATATGTTGTTGTAGTAGTTTTTCATTTTAGGATGTAATGTAAGACTTATGAATATATCTAGTGTTTCCAAGGCTACTAAACCAATCGGTCTTTCGAGATTTGATCTTTCTTGTGATCATGACAATGTTATGTAATAATGCACCGACTCTGGGTAACTAGGGTCGGGGCGTTACAGTTGGTATCAGAGGAAGTTTAGTACAAACCTTGGAAGCTAGATTTAGATAAACTCTGATTAGAGCACGTAGACCTAAGATGAACTTTGAGGATTAGTATAGAAGAACTTCCTAGAATTTTGGTATTGTAGAGATTTTGTGAGTTTTCCGAGCAATACATCCCTGTCTGGATACGAGCAGGTAGAGGCGGCTCTGGCACAGATGTACCTAGGGGTAAAACCTGAAAACACCGCTTTGAGCTAGACTCGAACGGGAACTGGTGCACGACAACGGGCCTTGCTGCACTCTTGGTTACGACACTCCCGGGGGATATGCTTAGGATAATTCTCATTTTCTTTACAAATCATTATGAAGGGTTTATGAGTATATACATCCTCAAAGGAGACATTTTTATGATTATGGATTATATCCATAAATAGTTCAATTTATGTTAAGTGTTTTATAAGTATGAGATTATGTATTTTGATTCATAAACTGATATAGTGTATGCCATTGTTTAGAAATGGCGCCCAGTAGAAGGAATGAGAACTCCAGAAATGCACATGATCCAAAGAGAAGGAAGGATCATATCTTTCATGGTATTAAGATATAATTTATAAGAGAAATAGTCTCCCATGTATTATCATCATATGAAGAAATAATATCATGTGTTGATAAGATAAGTAAAGAGTTTACTGAGTCCTATGGCTTTGAAGGGAAGCAAGAGAAGAAAAGGATGGAAGAGAGAAATATGGATAAAGGGAAGAGGGAAAAGAAGAATTTTCCCATATGTGGTAACTATGGAAAGAAACACCCTGGAACTTGCCTGAAAGGAATGGGAGTTTGTTATAAGTGTGGAGGAAAAGGGCACAATGTACATGACTGCAAGGGTAAGAAAATGGTTTCAAATGTACAATGCTTCATTTTCAAGGAGTTTGGACACTACGCGAACCTATGTCCCAGTCATCAGACTATGCCGCAAATGATGTTATTGGATAATAATCAAGTTATGATACTACCACAGATGAAGAGGAATGATTAGAGTTCTTATGTTGATTATGTCAATTGAGTGTTGTATCAATAATGTACTTGTTATAATAATTATGGAGTATATAAGGATTGTACTGCAGTACTATTTCATTAAGGACTTGAGATTGTTTGGAACAAAGAAAAGTGACTCAATAGCAGGATAAATTTTTGGAAAATATATGGTTGAGAGAATGATAAATCATAATATAGTTCTGATACTGAGGTAGTGATTTTGGAATAATATGTGATTGTTTTGGATAAATTATATTGGATATTCTTGACTACCTTGGAACTGATTAATGATTTGTATATTTCATCATTGTTGGGGTTTAAAACATTTTTGGATTAATGAATTATATCCAGCATTCTATATGGAATAAGGGAGCATGAATGTAATCAATAAGGAATATGGTAATACATGATGAAGGTATTCATATGCTATTACGGGGTAAAAAGGATCTATATTATGTTTACCTTCCTTATAAATGTTGGAATGTGAGTTTGGACAGAAGTATTTTGGATAGTTCTAGTTTGGATTATTTTGGATTTCCATAAAAGGACAACCTGGAGGTCGGGCGACAACCCGTCGCGTCCGGCAAGGCTGCGAGACTTGAACCCGCAACCGAAGGGCGACAAGGGTGTATCACCTACCACTGGCCCACGAGATGTCCTGGATTAAATAATGTAGTTTTTATTAAAAGATCTTGTAGATTAATTATAAATTCATTTATTTTGGAACCCTATACGAATAGTGTAAATAGAATTTTTTACATTCTATTATCTTTTAGAGTGAAAGATGAGTTTGTGGTAGAAATTTATTAATGGATAAAACTCTAATTATAATGTAAGTATATCTCCTTATGATCTTAGCCAATCTCATAAATAAATTCCTCAACATTAATAAAAGCAACTTAGAACAAAAATGTTTTCCTAGATGGTACCTTAAATCATCACTAATTTATGGCTTTGGGATTGTTGGCCTTTTCATAGCCATGTTCTCTACCACTCTCCATCAGAGAATTGATGGTTATATTTTTCTTCCATATCCATATTTTCCTACATGGAACCCTAGTATGTGTTATTTTCAGTAATCTTCATACTTTCGACTCTTTATTTTAAATAGAGGCCTCATTAATTCATTTTTTGATGTGGGATTTCAACTAAGATATTTTGAAACGTAAAAAATGTGTTATCCTAATACACTATGTTTTGTTGAACCGATGGTATTTCAAATCATCATAGATTAATGAATTTAAGGACCTCAATTTTATACTTGTTTGTGATTGATGACCTCAATCACTACCTATAAATATTTACGTTTTTCCTCCAATTATATGTCTCTAATTGCCACCAATGTTCTCCTAATCGAGATCATAATTTGGTGGTGACCCTTTCATTTCTCTTTTCCTCATATTAAGACTAAATTTTAGTAACCCAATTTCCGATGTGGGTTTTCCCACAAATATATTTTCTATTTTCAACCTTTTATTTTCGAGGAACAATTTCAAATTGCGAGGATGCAATTTATTGAAGGAGGGGAGAATGTAACACCCCAAGATTTCATAGTGTGTTATTTCTTCAAAATAATTCAATAACTTGCACTACACGCAACACCGAGTTCAATCACACCATGAATTACAAAAAAAAGCCATTCAAAAGAGGTTATTAATAGTATTATCTAAATTTTAAACTTTATATAATCCTTATAATTTTAGAATCCATATTATGAGTTTCTTAGATATAATGCAAGAACAAATTCATTTTCAGTATTGCACTTTTATCAACTTTTAATAGTGAACCCTTTTTAAATACAATATTTTAAACTTTTTGACTAAATGGGGACAACAAAAATTTAAAATGAAACATCCCAAGCTTCCATGGTACGCTTTCTTTGAATAATACAGTAGCGTGTGTTGTACGCAACCTTGAGTTTTAACACACACCACAACCAATCAAACTAGCTGTTATGAATAGTAATACCTACTTTTCGAAATTATATATATTTTATATTTTAAAATGGACTTCATTTCTGGATTCGGAATATCAAATTTAGACTAAGGTGAAATTTTGGTACTTTTCGGATAACTTTCATATTTTGATGAATAGTGAAAATTACTAAATTTTAATTAAAAACAACTTTTTTAATCAAAATAATTAATAGTGATAACTTATGAATTTGAGTGGTTTTAAAGTATATTTAGAATATATTTTTACCATTTAATATAATGTTGGTCATTGGACATAATTTTACAATTAAACCGAACATAAACAAGTGTCAATCTTTTGATAGTTATTATCTCTTAAAAACACGCTTTTTGTTTTGACAGCGGGAATTAATTTTAAATTAATTTCTGCCACTTCTGTGTTTTGAATTTAGAAAAATGGATTCCATATTTGGAATCAGGATGTCCAAATTGTGTAAATAGGTAACTTTTATTTTTAGACATTTTGAATAATTACTGCGGTAAATATTTTATTTACCATGGTTAAGGGTAAATCCGGTAAATAAGGGTTAAACAATAATATTATAATAATACTAAATTACCCTAAAACGTGTATTAGCCTTATTTGTTGATACATTTTAGACCATAGGCATATTTGGGTCGATTTTGGGACCCCATGGTGCCACTTGTAGGTGATAGGGACACTTTATTTTAATTAAGTTAAAATGAATACAAAAATAACACAAGCATATATCCTTTAGAAAAACAATTATTACATAGGGTTATATATGTTGGATTTTAGATTATAAATATTCATTAGAAAGATAAAAAGATTTTATACATAATGATATTTTATTTATAATTTTTAGACATTAAATAATTTATTTTATTTATGACACAATAATGATGCAGTAATTACTAAAATAGTGAAAAATTAAATTAATTGATATTATAAATACCCAAATATATATAATATGAAACTTTTAATGAATTAAACTAATTTTATAGGATAATATGATATATTAGGATTTATTTAATTTACTTTTTTAGAATTAATCAATCTGTTATGAGTTTTAAAAAAATCAGCTATTGAATAGTGTCAAAATTGACATAAAAGAGTTCTTAAAACAAATATTATATTATTAATTGATATTAAATTCCTAAAAATCTAAGGTTCGGCCAAGAGACTTATATCATGATAGTTTAATCATTAATGAACCACTTGGGGGTCGATTGGATGTATATAGTAAGTTTATTAACCATATTATATAAAAATACAAAGAGACATTGTAAAAGTGAAACTAATTAACTTAGAGTTAATACTTAAAGATAAGGTTAATATAAGTACCCAAACCTGTCTAAATTCTATTGGTTTATTTTTTTTCGACCCATCCCCACCTTAACCTTTGAATAGTAAACTTTGGAGCCATTGGAAACCGATTATGAATTTATTATAAACTAATATCTCTAGCTTTTCCAAAGGTGCCCCTCACCCCTCTTATAAAAGGGCACTCCTCCCTCACATTTCTTCACACATTCAAAGCCTTTTGGTTCGGACAAAATCTGCCCAAATACTCTACCAACTTCCCTCACTACAACCTAGAGACCTTAGTTTGATCAGAAAGTCAACCTAAGGAGCCCTTTTGATCAAATCAAAAGGAAGAACCCGAAGAAGAGGTAATGATTTCACCACCCTTTTTCCAAGTTCATTTCTTCTTCCACTTATTCTTCCTTTGTTGTTACCATTCTAAAATAATAACTCCATTATCTCACATATACTGTGATGTTATTATAAATATGGTACAACCATATTAAGTATTCTATCCACCCTTTGAATAACATGTCACCATACGTGCGTACGTACGGCTTACCGTCTCCACGTCATGGTGTAATTGTTATTCAATATATTATTATTTGGATGGGTATAATAGTGATGTGTAACTCATGTAAATAATAAATATAACATGTTAATTATTCTGTATATATGATATAACATCCATTTATATATTATTTTAATATCAAAAGAATGATATTGTCGCGCGTGCGTACGTACGGACTACCGTCTCCACGAACGCGATAAGATTCATTCTCCATCGTATCCATTCAAGTATAATTATCATTTGATGATTTAAAAATGATGTTTAAGGACTTGATATCATTCTAGATATGAATAATATACAACCTATTCATTACAAACATGTCTTACGTAACAAAACATATAAAAGAAAACAAGTAAGTTAACACCCGAAACAACGATAATACTAAGATATTATTATCAAATCAATATTAAAAGATCATATATGATATCATATTAATATATATGATTCTTGTATAATTTAATAATAATTAATTCACCATTATACAGGAGGTTAACCTACCCCAACCAAGGAAAAGTACAAGGTAAGGGGTTTTCATCTCACTCCTTATTCCCGTGAGATTCATTCCATATTGCCACCATCACATTTTGTGTGGTGTATGTACTGCCCATAATTATATTATTTGTGTAATACACTCTAATTTATGTGTATTTACATATTCATTGTATGATACCTCTTTCATGGGTTGTATGTTTCATAAGTTACCAAATTGGTAAGGGTTATTTCACAATCTCTTCATTATCCGAGGTTGTTTATACGTAATAATCTACTGGGATCTCTTTATCATCCACATCCATGTTTCTTAATAATGTATTTCAATTTTTTTTACTATTTACAAGAATATGGGTTAAATTAATTTATACCCTTATGTTTTTTGAAAGGAATCTTTCCGTCGTTTTCCAAACAAGGCACTTTTAACCTTTTGGACAAATTTAAGGTAAGAATGTTTTTTTAACTTATACGGCGGGTGCGGCTATTTACCGCCGTTATAAAATCGTCAAAGCTTCCCTTACAAGCTTATAAGAATAATTTCAAATTAAATGTATTATTTTATAATTATGTTACTTTTAAAATGATTTAAAAAAAAGAGAGATATTTCTCTAAAATAGTTTTGATTTCATCTATGTCAACATCCTTTGATGGATTTTAAGCTTATTTGAAGTTGATTTATTATGATACAAAACATCCATATTTTATTGAAGGTTTTGTGATATATTTGACTGTGGATAAGTTATTTTTATGTCACTCATGGTTTTTGTTTAAAGTATTGACATTTCATAAGTTATTTTTAATCCGAATGTTTATGTTATATTTCAACCTTTCATTTAGATGAATGTGTTAGAAAAGTATGTTCCAGGTTGGGGACCGGTAAAAGTAAGCCCTCCGGTTTGGTCTCCGGTTATTAGAGGAACTCCGGTTTGGTCTCCGGTTATTAGAGGCACTCCGGGTTGGTGTCCGGTTATTAGAGGCACTCCGGGTTGGTGTCCGGTTATTAGAGGCACTCCGGGTTGGGTTCCGGTTACAGTTGGCCCCTAGGTCTTGGGACGAGGCCTTGACAAAGAAATTAAAGTTCAGCATTATGAATTCCGACATTATGAAAGTGGTTATTGATATTGCATGTGATTATTCGATTAGTAGAATATCCATGTGAATAAGTAAATGGAATTATTTCATTTTACTTTTTCCATACTATGTTGAAGTTCAAGTTTAAAAGGCTTTTGTTTTAGTAATTCATTGCCTTAAATGTTTATGCTTATTTTTGAATGTTCCGCTATATTGTTATCCTTACTGGGCATTTGATCTCACCCCTTTTCTATGTTTTATTTTTTTCCTAGGAAGTGAAGAAGTAAATTATGAATGACCTGCAGGGATATTATGTGGGGATATGAGTGTGGTTTATGGAGACAATATGTTGTTGTAGTAGTTTTTCATTTTAGGATGTAATGTAAGACTTATGAATATATCTAGTGTTTCCAAGGCTACTAAACCAATAGGTCTTTCTAGATTTTATCTTTCTTGTGATCATGCCAATGTTATGTAATAATACACCGACTCTGGGTAACTAGGGTTGGGGTGTTACACTATTCATTTTCACTTTCTTCTCGGTAGTTATACCCTTATGGGTTTTCTTCTTTCTCACTTATGGATTTGTGTCACTTTTTTCTATCCCTCCCCTTCTCTACTAGTCTATCCTAATACACTTGACTCCATTTGGTTAGATGTGTCTGTTTTTAGATGGGGTTGGGACTATGGCGGTAGGAGTAGGTTCATCGTGGGATTCTCTATTCAGTGGATTTGTTACTTTTCACCCCCTCTGTAGCTCCCCAGAGCTCTCTCTTCTTCTTTTTACAATGGTTTCATCCCCTTGGGGGTTGAAGCATCTTTCCATCCTCCATCCTTTCCAAAAGTTCTCTCTAGAGTGATCTCCTCTTCTTCTTCCTAGAGTTACACCCCCTCAGAATTGGATCATATTTTTTCTTCGTAATAGGGTTATATCCCCCGATGTGTTTATTTTTATTTAGGTTTTCATCCCCGATTTCCCCTTTTGGATTTCCCTTTCTTTTTTCTTATTTAGGTTTCTGTCCTTGTTTCTTATTAGGATTTTAGTCCCATTTTCTCCTTCATCATTCCATGGTGGTTATGGGTTGTGAATTTGGTTCTGTTGGGGATTTTCTATAGTGTTATGGTCTATATTTTGTTGGTTATGGTTTTACATTGAGGTTTTATGGTGTGGTTGATGATTATTTCTTAGTCATGTCTTGCTATGGAGGTCCTTTATGCTCGTACTCTACTCTATCCTTTGGGTCCACTACTCCCTTCCAAGTTGGTCAGGTGCAATGTTCTCTAGGATTTTTTTTGGTTTTGTTGTGCGATGTGAAGGGGGGGTTCTAGGTGGTGCGAACTGTGTTCATGAAATTATGGGGATTATATTTTTTGGGCAATGTGGTGGTATTAAAGGGAGGCTTCAGTGACGAGGACAACATCGGTGATGGTGTAGAGAAAATTGGACAGATGTAAAGATGGAAATTTTGAATGTACATGTCCTTCCTAGATGTAGGTTTCTTCAAGTGGATCACTGGTTTTTTGGGGATCATGATTTTCCTGATGTTGAGGAAGGTGAGTTTGTTTCTCAGTAGTGATGGAGGGTTTTAGTGGATGTTTGATTTTTTAGGGTGGTCGCTAGTGTTGTGGATGGTTAGGGATGATGGTGATGGATGTGTCAAAGTGTGTTGTACTATGAGGCTCAAAATCCGAGCTTTGATGTGTTTAGTTTCTTTTTTACCGATTTTTGTGGGTGAACATGGTTTTTGGTCACCTCGGTTGGTGGAACATGATGGATAATGGCATGTGGATTAAGGATTTCATGACTCAAGGAAGTGGTTCAATGGTGATGTGGTGGTTATTTTGAATTTGAATTTAATTTTTGAATTTTGAATGTTGTAATTCATGGAGTTTAATGTGGGATATGTGGTATTTGTGGTGATAATGTGGATCTTAGTTTCTATTTCCCGCTTAATCAAAAAGTTCCTTTTAAAAATATAAACAAATGGTTTTTGGATAATCATGATCAAAGACCCATCGGGAAGATCAAACTCGAATATCAGTTTGAGGATCTCAAGTCTAACGCGAGTTTATGGTTATCTAGAAAGACACCACATATAATGTCCTTCTTGTATGACCCTGGATTCAAATTCACTTGGTGGTACCCTTAATATCCCATCAGTGTCTGAAATACCACATCTATGGTAAGGTCAGCATACTGTATGGTGATAGTTCCCCCTTTGAGACTTGTGTCGCCACATATGTTAAAGAAAATTTATATAATAAGGGAGGTAAACAACCAATAGTGGATTATGATAAACAGGTTTCATCCCCCAATGGTTTGGGGACCGCCCCTAAAAATTCATGGAGTATGCTCGAAAGAGACTATGTGCTCCCTATAAATCTGGTCAAGGTGGTAGACTTGACACCAAATGTCCAAACTCCTCCTTTCCCCAGTGACGGTGTAAAATAAAATCATCTCCAAGATATATCTATAATGAATCAGGTGTTAGGGGATGATAATGTCTCTTATCATGGCCTCCCTCACCCTGATAGTGATGGAGAAGCCCCCATATTTCCATATTCACCTAAAAATGTCCCCACATACTCAGAATTAGAGGAAGATGAGGATGACATCAAGAACGACCCTCCTACATTCGAGGAAGGTGTCTCCACCACCATCTATGAGCTCAGGAAAATAAATCTTGGGATGAAAGAAGGCCCTTGGAATACTTTGATTAGTTCCTCCATTCCCCTTGAGGAGAAATATATGTATATTACATTTCTAAAGAAATCCCGATATGTGTTTTCTTCAAATTACATAGAAATTCTTAGAATGAATCTTGATGTGGCTACACACCATCTTAGACTACCTGATGAGCATCAAAGCTTCAAGAAGGAAGACAAGAGGATACACCCCTCTCATGTAATCAATATAAAGGTGGAAGATAAAAAATTTATCAAAGACAACTTTTTATGAGAATTGAAATACCCAAGATAGCTTTCCAACATTATCCCTGTCATGAAAAAAATGGGAAGATTTTGATTTGAATTGATTTCAGAGACCCTAATTGACATTTCCAAAATTATTATTTCCTATTATCGATCACAGAAATCTTGATCGATATAACTGTTGGGTTCCAAGAACATTCCTTCATGGATGGGTATGCAGGGTACAATCAAATAAATATGCCACCAGAATATGAGAAGACACATCCTTAATAGAACCTTAGGGGATCTCCTACTATCAGGTTATTCCCTTTAGGATAAATAATGTTAGCGTTACATATCAATGCACAATACATAATATCTTTAAACCATTCTTGGGAAGGATATCTAAATGTTATGCCAATGATATGATGGTCAGATCCAAATAGTGAAGTGATCATTTAACAAAATCTTTAAATAGTATTCAAAAAGATATGACAACATGATATAAGATGAATTTGTTGAAATGTGCTTTCAGGGTAACATCAGGAAAGTTTCTTGGCTTTGTATTACGCCACCATGACATTGAGGTTGACCCATAGAAGACTAGTGTTATCTTAGCAATGTCATGATACAAAAATCTCAAATAACTGATGGGGATCCATGGGTTACTTTCCTACATTCAATGATTCATAGCCAACTTAGACAAAAAATATATCCCCTTCACCAGGATAATGAAAAAGGGAATCTCTTATCAATGGGATGATGGATACCAAGAAGCCTTTGAAAGTATCAAGTAGTATCTCCTACACGCATTGGTCCTGATTCCTCTAGTGGAAAGTAGGCCACTCATCTTATATGTGGTCACCATGGAACACTAAATAAGATCCCTCCTCACAAAAAAGAATGATACAGGATGTGAGAATAGTCTCTAATACCATATCCAGACTATTCTAGGTACTAAGATTTGATACTATAATGTCAGGAAGAAATAACTTGTAATCATATTCACAGTGAAAAATATGAGACATTATTTTCAACACCACAAAGCCCAACTGGTCTCTTGTACAGAACCACTCAAGTGCATCCTTGGTCATCCCATGTTGACTGGATACATGGCCTGATGGGAAGTCATTCTATAGAAATATGAAAATTAATTTTAATCATAGAAGTTAGATGAATGGAAAGACCTGGATGATTTCCTTGTAGCACATATTGCCCTGGAAAATACACTGATGGACACTAAGATTTCAGATAAGGAGGTCTTCTATGCCCATGGAACTTCCCAGAAATGGGATATATATTTTTATAGTTCCTCCTGAAGTCTTTTCGGTAAAATGATGGAAAACCCAATGATTAATTGAGTTGGTCTTGGGATTGTATTTTCCTCCCCTGACAAAGAAGTTTTTCCCTACTCTTTCTCACTATCTGAAGGCTACATAAATAACAAGGCAGAATACCAATCCCTCATTACAGCCTTGAAATTAGCCCTAAATCTGCACATATCCTACCTAAATATCAAAGGGGATTCGATGAATATTCCATTAAAAATAAAGAATTGGACCCTCTTGTTGGGTACATCAGGGGACTGATGCCAAAGTTCCCTTTTAATCTGACATTACACCATGTTCCCCAATCACAAATTTCTCATGCCAATTCATTGGCTAATGAAGCTGCAGTCTTTCATACCAAACAAATAATAATGGTATCATTGATCATCATATGTGATATGGAAGAAATAAATCAAGTAAAAATTTCCCCACAGTGTAAAGAAACAATAACCACTATTGGGTGGATGGATCCCACAATCAGTTATCTCCAAAACAGGACTCTTCCAACATACCAATATGGAAGGGAACATATTCAATGCCATGGAGAGAAGAACTTGACCCTATAGTATGGTCCAAATGAACAAAAATACCTCTAAAAACATGGCTTTGATGGAATAATCCTTATATTCATAGTTTAAGGAGAGGTTCTCACCATCATGAAATAAGCACATGCAGGCTTTTTAAGTGCTCATAAATCTGGCACCAGACTCTCCCACCAAATCAAGAGGTTGGGATATTACTGGAAAACCTTGATACAGGACTGTATGGAATTCACCAAGTAATTTAATTCATGCTGGATCAAAGAAAACTTCATTCATCATCCCCCAAAATTTTTGCACACAACTAAATATTCTTGTCCGTTTTTCATTTTGGGAGTGGATGTTGTGGGTCCATAGCCCCCAGCCACAACCAAGTAGTTCATGTACATTCTTAATTCCACCTACATATTTTACAAATGGGATGAGGAAATCCCCCTCAAGGAATTCGAAATGAAGAATATAATTAACTTAATAAATTCCCATATCATCATCAGGTTTAGAGTCCCTCACATAACATTGATAGACAATTTCACTAACTTCTATTCCAAAAAGTTAAAGAAACTATACTAGGAGTACAATATTTAGTCCAATAACTCATACTTCTATCATGCAGTGGAAAATGGATAGATAAAGACCTTCAAGAAGAATCTATAAAATATACTCCAAAATATGGTGAACAAGGATAATAATTCCTAGCCAAAAAAACTTATCCATGATTTATGGGCCTACCGTACCACCATGCGTACTACTACATAAGAAACACCATACTCATTGGTGTACGAGACTGAGGAGTGTGTTAGTTCCACTAGGTCAAATACCCTAATATGGGGGGTGAATCAGGGTATGACATATTAAAACTACTACCCATTTGAATCTTGTTTCATCGTTAAACAAAATACACTTCTCTCTTTCTCCCAAAGCAATATATGAATAGAAACGAAATCATGCATATGACATAGTGATTTTACTTGATTCACCCTCACCAGGCTATGTCCAAGGAGCATACAAAGGCGATGTTCCAATGTAAAAAATCCACTAAAGCTCACTGCTAATTACAAGGTTTGAGCTAGATCACTTTTATGCTCAAGATACTACCTATAAAATATTTAGGGTCTGCTCTCTGCATTCCTAAAGGTCACTCCCTATGTCTCTTCCTCTGGATCACTATCGGTGGAAAGGATCATGGTCTTCCTCTTCCTTTGCTCACTGCTCTTGGAAGGGATCCACTCACAGTTTATGGAATTGTAGTTCCCTTCATTTTCATGAAAGAATCTATCCTCAACTATAGATAGATTCTCTATTGAAGTCCTTTTTTCACCCATAGATGAAATTCAATTTTATTCATACTATTAGTTTGTGGAAATTACTTTCACGAACTGTTTTAGTACATTTGAAATTTTCCTTAAGTCCTCTAAGAACCACCGTTCCTATTATGTGAATTGCATAGTGGTTACGATTCACATACCACCTTTTTTGTGAACTGCCTCTGCTTCCATCACCGCATACTTCCTCAGTATACTATCTTCATGAACTGCCTTTGTGTACCACCTTCTTGTACCGCCTCTGCATACCGCCTCTGCATAACACTTTCATGTACTACCTTTTATTACCACTTCTTCTTATACTGAATTTATTCTTTCGTGGACTGCATCATCCATAGATCTCCTTATTCCTTCGAGGAATAAAATTCTCCACAAACACCCTTTCATGAAATCACGTCCGCAAACTGCTTCACCCTTCACATAATCCTCCTCACAAACCACTTTTAGACTTGGATGAATTCTGGTAGAAAATATTTTTTCTTATGAGAATAAATCTAATTAATGATGGGATTAGTGCTTCTTATATAGGAAAATAGATTCTCAAAATCCACTAATCCAAGATTTAAAAAATATTCAATGTGGTGTAGCTTTCACCACATATTGTACTCCTACCATGAACTATTCTTCCCTATGTGGTCAACATACCACCTCTCTTCTTTATCAGTAGCCAAAATCACCATCAAATGTTTGAAAATAACGCCCATCTTAGCTTCTCAAATCACTTACTCATTGTCGCTAATGACAAGCCATCCCACATACCACAAGCCATCCCATGGACCGTTTTTGTGAACTATTTTCCTTATAAAAACTATGAGCCTCCCTACGAACCATTTTCCTTCTACATACTATTCCTCCTTTTGTGAACCATTCTATGTACCTCCTTTTTAATCTATGAACTGTACTTCATGGTTTGAGTACTATTAACCCTTACATGGAAATCTCTCTTTTCCAAAAACCAAACCCCAGATTTTGAGGCCCAAACAAATTGGAAAACAATGGGAAACTACACCACATTAAACACCTACATCATAAAACACTAATCATACTCATTCATAGTCATCTGGATTTTTCAAAAAACACAATAACACCCAAAACATACTGAGAGGAAACCTTGAGGGATTTTTTCCCAACAATCTACCGCTTTGGGTTTGTTGAAAACACTTTCATAATTTCTTATCTCATCAAAGATTCTTCTAACTTTTTCAGCATTTACTTCTTGCGATTAAGATAGTGATCAAGGACTTACTCAACACATACTCTAAGCCCACATGATCCATGCTCGGTGTGAGAAACACGATTATAATACAAAGTGCATTAATGAATCTATTCATTCCATTCCAATGCCACTTTTATGATTTCATCAAGAACCTCAACTATTGTGATATGTATTTTTTGATCGATCATGTCTATAATCATTAGATTTAATACTCCCCCTACGTCACTACTCCCCCAAACAACTTAAACTCCCCCTATCTCGCTACTCCACCTAGAAACTTCTCCCCGTGTCTTGATTGAGACATTTTCTCCCTTTTAATAGAACAATTTATCCCCCTTTATCAATGAACCCGAAGGCCATTCCTTTGAGTTCTGTAATAGGGTAAAGAACATAGATTGTCATATTATGGAAAAACACACCATACCTCAGGGGGATGGGGGTCCCGCATCCACACTTGTTCAAGTGAGGGGAGTCAACTGAACTCTCATAGCTAGTCAATGCCTTTTAAATGCTTCTTTGGGTAAGGCCTTTGTCATAATGCCTACAACCTGTTGTTCTGTAGGAATATACTCCAACTTCACAAGCCATTGATTCACCTTATCATTAATGATATGATACTTTATTTCAATTTTATTTGTCCTATAGTGATGGAATGTATTTTTTCTAAGATTTATAGCACTTGAATTATCATAATTGATTCTAATCAGAGACTTTACTTCAACCCCCATATCCTTAAGATATTATTTCATCCACAATAACTGTGTGCATACTTGAGTGGCTACAATATACTCATCATTTACAGTGATCAATGAAATGAAATCTTGTTTTTTTCTTATCCAAGAAATACACAATACACCAAGATATAAAGAATATATTGACATTGATTTCTTTTCATCTGCTTAACCTTCCCAATCTGCATCTATATATCCTAATAGATCTGGATGCGATTTGTCATTATATATCAAACTGAAATCCTCAGTGCCCTTGATATCGAAGTATTATTTTTACTAAAATATTATAACTTTCCTTAGGATTAATTTAATACTATGATTCTTGAAATGTGGAAAAAATATCTGGTCATGTCACTATTAATTACAATATACTTCCAATTATCTGACTATATTCTGTGACATTAACTTCTTTTCCTTCATCATCCCATAACAGCTTTATCTGGTTAGCCACCAGAGTCTTCATCTCCATGGAATTTTCCATTCCAAATCTTTTCAAAACCTCCTTGAAATATTTATATTGAGAAATTAATGTGCCATTATTTCCTTGTGTTACCTATAAACCAAGGAAAATGTCAATTCACCAATCATTGACATTTCAAACTAACTTTTCATGAATTTGGAAAACTATATGCACTGCACTTCATCTGATCCTCAAAATATTATGTCATCAACATATACCAGCACCATAATCCTTTTATTACTATCATGGTTGAAATATATATTGTAATCAACTCCACCATTTTTAAAACTAAGCTTTTTCAAAAACTATCTAGCATTGAATACCATGTTCTTGGTGCATGATTCAAACCATATAAAGACTTCTTCAACTGAAAAACCTTGTTCTCGTATTCATGAATGAGAAAACCATATGGTTGCTCAATGTACACTTTTTCTTCCAAAACTCCATTCAAAAATGCCGACTTGAAGTCCATCTGGAAAACATTGAACTTAATTTGCATTATTATATCCAAGAATAATAGAATTGTATCTAGCCTTACAACAGGTGAAAATGTTTCATCAACATCAATACCCTTTATTTGGGAGTACCCTTTGAACACTAGTTGTTCTTTCCTTCGAATCACAACACCATATTCATTCATTTTCTTAAAAAAGACCCATTTTGTCCTGATGAAATTCTTATATGGGAGTACCCATTTTGAACCCAATTCTCATCTCCAGATGCTTCACTAAAACATTTAGGCTCTACCTATGATAAGTATAATGCTTGATGCAGATTCTTTATCATCATTGTCTGCACTGGTACTGTCTGATCACCAATTATGTTCTACCTATCAATTTCAGATCTTATCTTATGTCTTTGTACAGATACTTATTTATCCTCATCCTTGTCATCACCTGAGTCTTATTCTGAACCAGCCTCTAGGATTGGAGCATCCCATAACCTGATTAACTCTTTTTTACTATCCTCCTGATATTGATGATGTATTTTATGAAGATTATTCTCATTATCCACTATGGATACATAATTTCCTTTCAACAATATTTCTTATCCTCTTAATGAAGCATTCATATTCTTTTATTTTCTTTGAGTATCCAAGAAATATCCCTTCATCTCTATGGGATTAAAACTTCCTATGTTTATCCTTATTGAAAATGAAACAATTACTTCCAAAAATTCAAAATTACTTCAATGATGTCTTATTTCCATACCATAGCTCATATGGAGTCTTCTCTTATTTCGAACATTGTAATGCTCTATTTGATGTGTAGACTACCTTCATCACTACTTCTTTCCAAAATTTCTCTATAAGGTCTTTCTAAATGAGCATTTTTCTAGATATATTGTTAACAATTCAATTTCTTCTCTCAACTACTCCATTTTTTTGTGGAGTTCTTACCACTGAAACTTGATGCCTTATCCCATGTTTCTCGAGATAATCCTCTACTTGGAAATTTGTGAACTCTATTCCATTATCTATTCAGATATTTTGAATTGTTCGACCCAACATCTTCTCAAATTCCATTCGATATGTTTTCATTAAACTAAATAACTTATATTTTTGGGTGATGATTTATACCCATTCCATTCTACTATAATCATCAATGAAGAGAACATAATATCTCCTTCCATCAATATCTCTTGGTGAAATTGGTCTGCACACATCAATATGAACCAACTCAAGCAATCTTGTTGACCTTTTCTATTTTTCATTATATATCTTTCAAATGATCTTACCTTGTTGGAAGGAATCACACGTATGTGTATGATCACGTGATAATCTAGGTAGATCTCCATCATCATCACATTTGACCAGATCTTCCAAGGACATTTGGCTTACGTGTCCAAGACATTTATTCCACAACTTATTTTCTTCTTCCTTGGACAAAAGCACATATCCCCTTCTATACTCATGAGTTAAATATTACCTTTTGTATATTTTCCTTTCAATACAATAGCACCATCTTTTTCCTTGATGACACACAATTTCTTGGAAAATATTATGGCATGTCCTAAGTCACAAAATTGACTTATAATTAATAAGTGGTGACTGAGACCTTCAAAAAACAATACATCTGCATGTCTCTTGTCTTTTCCCCCAAAATTTGCTTTCCCAAGTCCAATAATTATCAAACCATCATCATTTCCAAATCTTATGTTACCTTATTTATTGTACCTGATTCTTATCACCAGATCCTTGTTTCCTATCATATAGAAGATGCATCCACTATCAATGATCTATATCCCAATGCGATCTAATGCCTTAAACACAATCTCTGTAACCACTACCTACTCAGATATTTTCTTTTTCATCCATGTTTTTTACTTCATACCTAGTATGGCTTGATACTCTTAATATTCTTTCGAATATAATGGACCGACTTCATCTTGTAGAGCTAAAAGTTGATTTTTCATTTCCAGCTCATTTGATTATACATTTTTCTACTACTTATAATCAAGATTAGTCAACTTAATCACATTACTCTATATTGTTGATGATAAATATCTTTCCATGTGTCTGAATACTTAACACTTGAAATAGTGACCATGAAATGATGATCTAGAAAATTGAGCTCTCTATGAATGCATATGTTGGTCATTCCCTCTTTGGTACTTATTTTATATAGAATAAACATTTTTTTAGTGTCCTATATTTCCATAAAAATAAAATATTGTGCGAGGTACATTCATGTATGGAAATAATGCACCACTGGTTATTTGTTGGGTTCTATAAATCTTATTATTATGCTTCGTACCTGAATCAATCTTCAATCTAGGAGTGGGTTCTTGTGGTTTAACATAAACTGTTATTGATTTCTATTTTTTATCAATCCCCACACCAGCCTTATCATTTGGATTTGACTGTTTCTTCTATTCTATTGGAAAACTATTCTTCACTTTCATCCTTTCTATTTCCCGTGTTATATGTTTTCCTGATGCTGTTCTGTGAGTCAAAAAAATTTCTTGATCCTTAACACTTCATCGTAGACCAATGACTTCCTCTTTAATTTCTTCGATACATTTGATTTGATCTTTTCCAATTTCAGTCAAACTATAAATCTCTATTTTCTATTATTAAAATTTGATTTTGTACTCAACCAACTTTTCTGAGATTTATAACATTGAAGACTTCATTTTTTCAATTTCTTCATTCAGCTCATACTTCTCTTCTTCCTGCTACTGCATTTAGATTTGGCCATCACGAACCACTTTGTTATCTTTCTTTGTTTTGGCTCTCCAAACAATTATATCTTCAATACCATCTTCTAATTAAGTTTAAAGATCCACTCTTCCTTCAACTTCTCCTTCTTCATTGTCACTTCCTTCTTTTATTATGGAATTTTCAACAACCTCCAAAAAAGCATCTACCTCATGATCCTTGTAGTCCTCCAAATATTCTACCAAAAATCCTACTAAACTTTCATCTTCTTTTTAAAGAATATTATTCTTTTTGAAGAACTTTCTCTTAGCACTTATCCTACATTTCACATTTGATGAATACTTATTTTGGGGAATTTCATCACCGTCTTCATCATCATCTTCAAACTTCTTAGGAAAATTTACTTCAAAATGTACAATATTTCCTCATCAAAAGCATGCAAGTGTAATTTTACCTTATAACTTTCCTCTTTCTCTTTATATATTTGAAGAGAGAAATGACATGACATCATACAAATTATCTTCCTCATGACCATCTTCAACAGGTAGCTTCTTCATGGCCTTGAGTGTAACTTATTTAGACTACCCTTTTTCTACAGTATCTTTAACATCATTTCTCATTTCATATGAAACAAGGGTACTATGAAAGCTATCCAATGTTAGTTCCTTTAGATATTTATCTTCCAATACTGAAACTTTTGGATTAAACCAAGGTGGAAGTTTCCTCAAGATACATTTCAAAATCTTTATATCTTAAATGACTTCTACAAGACCATGCATATCTTCCACTACAATATTCACCCTATCAAATTATGCATCAACAGATTAATTTGGGTTCATTCTAATATCTTCATACTTGTTCCAAAAAACCTGCAACTTTGCCTCTCTGACCTTTAAATCACCTCCATATATATTCAACATCTTTTCCCACATAGAATGTGATGTTTTACATGACATCACCTTCATATAAATTTCATTTGATAGGGATCCCCCTAAATCATTGACCCATTTAGTATCAACATCCAATTATCTTCTTTCAGCTTCTGATAAAGAACCACTATTGATATCGATTGATATTCCATGCATAGCTGTTGTGAAGAAATCCATTCATAATGATCTAAAGCAGTGTTTCATTCGATTATTCCATAGTTGAATTTTTTTTTTCCATTGAATATTGGAATTTGTTTGTGATTTACCACCTCTATTTCTTCTACTGAGAGAGATCCATTGACTTTTAACCTTTACTCTAATACCAATTTTTAGCTACACTAGGTTAAATACCTTAAGAGGGGGTGAATCAAGATATGATATCTTAAAACTATTTCCCCTTCAGATCTTGTTTTGTTGTTAAACAAAACACACTTCTCTCTTTCTATCATAGCAATATATGAAAAAAATGAAATCATGCACAAGACAGAATGATTTTACTTGGTTCACCCTCACTGGTCTATGTCCAAGGAGAATACAACAATGATGTGTTGATGTACCAAATCCACTAAAGATCACTACGAATTAAAATTTTTAGGCTAGATCACTTATATTACCATGCTGCTACCTTTACAAGATTTTGGTTCTCCTCACTAAATTCCCAAGGGTCACCCCCTATGTCTCTTACTCCATCTCAATACCAGTGGAAAGGATCATTATCTTCCTCTTCCTTTTATCACTAATATTGGAATGGATCCACTCATAGTTTATGGACTTTTAGGTCCCTTTATTTTCATTAAATCACACATCCTAAACTATAGATAGATGCTATGTTGAAGTCCCCTTTTCACCAGTAGATGAAATCCACTTTTCTATGTACCATTAGTTAGCATAAATTACTTTAGTGAACTATTTTAGTGCATTTTAAATCTTTCTTGGGTCCTACTTGAACCACATTTCCTATTTTAAGAACTACATAGTGGGTATTCTTCACAGACTACCTCTTCTTCAAACTACCTCCTCTTATTCAATCACATACTGCCTCCACATACTGTCTCTGTGAACTGCCTCCACGTAACACCTCCACGTACCACATTTTCATACCACCTTCACGTATTTCCTTAGTTTACCACTTCTACTTATGATGAATTCCTTCTTCTATAGACTACTTCATCTGCAGACTTCCTTCTTCCACATTGGACTACAATTCTCCAAAAACACCCTTTCATGGAATCACTTCCACGAACTGCTTCACCCTTTACGGAATCCTCCTCAGGAACCTCTTTCAGGCTTGGCTGAATTCCTAGATAAAAGAGGTTTTCTTATGAGAATCTCTCTAAGTAATGATGGGATTAATGCTCCTTATATATCAAAATAGATCCAAAAAATCCAATAATCCTAGATTTACCAAATCTTCAATGTGGTACAGCTTTCATCACTTACCGTACCCCTGCCGCAAATCGTTCTTCTCTACGTGGTCCATGTACCACCTCTCTTCCTTCGCAGCAGCCAAAATCATTGTCAAATTTTTTCAAATGATTCCCTTTACAACTTCTCAAATCACCACCTCATTTCCACAAATGAAAATTCTTCCCATGTACCATAATCTATCCTGCAAACCATTTTTTTGAATTGTTTTACTTTCGCAAACCGAAATCCTCTCCATGAACTATTTTCCTCCTTCATACCATTCCTCCTTCCACAAACCATTTTGTTTACCTCCTTTGAAATATGTGAACTATACTTCATGGTCCAAATATTTTTCACTCCCACACAGAAAAATTCCTTTTCTAAAAACTAAACTCCTAATGTTGAGGCCCAAAAAATTTGGCGAACACTGGGAAATTGAACCACCTTTAACACATGATTTTTCAAACACCAATAATATCATTCATGGTCATTTAAATTTTTCAAAAAACACAATCACACCCAAAACATACTGAGAGAAAACCTTAAGGGATTTTTTTCCAACATAGTGTTACCCATAAGAGTCTATCTACCTTCACTCTAAATAGCCATTTGTGGACAACTCTCAGATTATGAGAAATTGAAAAAGTGTTTGGATAAATTTTAGTGGATCAATGAGAATATGTTACATATATTGAAAAACATGAGTTCCAATAGAATTGGATCTTGTGGTCCTTCAATAAAATGGTTCGCCTCTATTCATTCCTCCAAGGAGAACTGGTGTTGGTTCTCAGAACCCCAATTATACTGGGAAAGAAGCCTCTAAATCTTAAACCCAAATGGGAAGGGCCTTACATCATATGTAAATTCTATCACAATAGGGATTACTAATTGGCCAAAATGGATGGGTATCATGTCACACCACCCACAAATGAAAGATTTATTAAGAAATTCTTTGCATAGATATAATCATAAGGGAATCCACATCAGTGTAATTACCATTTTTCATACGTGTTGTGTGACGTTAAATTGTACAAAATTCATCTTGGTTACATGAAATTAAACTATAAAAATATTTACTTGGTTACATGAAATTAAACTATAAAAATTTCATCATGGTTACATGATATTAAACTGTAAAAATTTCATCCTAGTTACATGTTGATAAACTGTAAAAATTTCATCCTAGTTACATGTTGCTAAACTATACATGCATTTTATGGTTTTATGAAGTTAAACTACACCAGTTCGTTCTCACCACAAGATGTTAAACTACATGGATGGTCATCTTGGTAGAATGATAATAAATTTTTTACCACCTCTAATCCTTACCACATGATGTAAAACTATACGGATCCATGACATCCATCTTCATTCACATTTGGAAATCCGTGTTTTTTTCTGTACGACATTAAACTACACGGGTTTTCAATAAATACTTATGTCTTGATTCTAATTTTTAATGAGATAAATAGGGATTCCTTGATTATATATATTTTTCCTTCCACCACATGATACAGAATACCACTATCATATCCTTAATTGCCTTTGTATAGTGAGAGGAACCCTTGCTGTTCCTTATTTCTCACACCGAGCATAACTTATGTGAGATTATGAATATCAGTATGGTCTTCCCCATGCAAACAAGGCACATAATCTTATGACAATATCATCATGGCCCTGAATGGAAGACCATAAAAGGAATACTATGATTCTTCACTGTATGATGTTAAATTTAATAGTTGATGTCCCTTGTATGATATAAAGTTTCCCATTCCTTTAGACCTCTCTTGAGAGTACCACTATTGTTGGTTTTGGTTTCCTATAATTAATTTAATCAAGAACTATTTCTAACTTGATTCCTAAAATCATAGGATATGTAATGATTCTCAGATCCTCAAATCCTAGGTCTAGTCACAGGCAACAAAAAAATCCCCCCTCTGCGTATTGGCTAGACTTTTGCTGTAAGATCCTCACTTCAGAACTATATATGGATTTATTCCTATGATTATAGTATACATGCTGACAATAAGATTTATATCCTTGGGTAAATCCATGATACCTCTTTTCACATCGGGAAACTAACGTCCTTTCTATATGATATTAAACTGCATGGTTCCTTAAGAACTATGTGTGGCTTGATTCTTGTCATCGTAGGATATGTATTGACACCCATATTTCTAATCCTGGTTCTAGCTAAAATAATCAATGGAAAAAATTCCCACCACTGCATACAAGTCAGGCCTATGTAGATATTTTCCCATTCAAGAACTACATGTGTCTTGATTCCTAACATCACAGGATACACAGTGATGCTCATATCCTCAATCATGGTTCCATCTATAACAACCGATAAAAAAATATACCCCAAACTACATAGTGGATCAAGTCATACAAGCTCAATCAACCTACGTAATATTAAGATCTATATATGGCCTAATTGTTTATATAATATTCCTCACCAAATTTTTCACATCAGTTCCCACATCCTTATCACATGACATTAAACTGCACAAAATCATTTCCTTAACGCATGACATTAAACTGCACAAAAAACATCTCCACTACATGAAGATAATTTTTGCAGGCTATCACCTATTTTTCACCCCTATTAAGGTACAATACGGACCTTACCCCAATTTTCCATAGTATGAGTTGTTTTCATTATCTTTTAAAGTACCTTAATCCATAAGCCAAACTTCATGACTTGGGTGATTTGGGTTTCTAAAAACCTTCTATGGCCCTTGGAAAGGATATCTGGCTTCAAGTGTCACGTCCCAACCCAACATGGATCAAGCCTTGACTCCCTAAGCCCACCTCCAATAGGCTAGGGGCTGGCGTCTAGCACCGAGTAGGATATCACACACATGGGAGGCATTAGCCTAAGGTACCTATACACAGGCACCCACATACACCTCCATAAAATAGTGCAGATATGTATATATAAAAACTGTAATGGAAAAGCATGCATAAATCTATCCCAAACCAGAGTACAATAAAATTACAAAAGGAAAAAATAGGTCCCACCAAAAGAAAACGACAAAAGCGTCCAACCAGTTCAGAAGGAGGGAAACGCTGCCAAAAGAACCTGCTGGTAAACTCCTCAGCACAGCTCTAGTAAACCCCCTAGTCGGTCATGAAAACTAAGCTCTGCATACTCTGGGTCCTCCTGGAACTCCGTATAAAGGCCTATGGTCTACACAATACACAAACATGTGCAGGAAAATCTCGTGCAGGGGTGAGTATATAAAATACCTAGTAGGAACCCCAAAAACCCCAAAAAGAAAGGAAGAAACTGAAAGGCAACAGTCAGCTTTTCCCAGCCATAGGGAACCCAAATGAGAGAGAAGCTCCATCTTGAGACCATCCTCAGCTAAACATGACTAGTCAGATCAGCTCAGGTGTATGCCCATACATACACCATGAACAACCATATATACTCAAACCACACACCAAGCCTCATGAGGTTCTAACCTCGTAACCTGTGACAGGTACATACCAGGAGAACACACTCCTCAATCTCTGTCATCCTATATGACACTCGTCCGAGAGACACACTCCATCGGGTCCCACACAAACATCTCAGACACTCACCCAAGAGATCACACTAGTCGGATATCGTCACTGAGTAAACCTCGCTGAAACAATATAAACACCAAAATCCTCAGATAGGGGATCGCTCCTAGGGTTTTCTAGGGGATACCATAACCCACACTGGTATGTGAAGATTTCACAGATAGGGGATCACTCCCACGGTCCGATGGGGGATACCACAACCCGATATGGCATTCTTAGATCACACAGATAGGGGATCACTCCCAGGATCTACTGGGGGATACCACAACCCGATCTGGCACTCGTCAGAAACACGTCACTTAGATAGAGGATCGTCACTCATGTCTCAATGGTCACAACAATACTGAAACCCTATCTGGTACATATCACGCTATAGGGGATCAAACTGATGATTCTAAAACCCTACAGAAACCACATGCTGAGTAGGGGATCGAACTGATGATACCGCAACCCTACTATAATCCTCATGCTGAGTAGGGGATCGTATACCCGATGATGCCACAACCCTACTGAGCACTTCCCACTACGTAGGGGATCATATTCCCGATGATGCCACAAACCCTACGAAGTTAACTTTTTAGATAGGGGATCGCCGCCTATGGATAAACGGTCACAACGATACCAAGAACCCAATCTAGGGAATCGATGCTAGAGGATCCTGCTCCGGGCCCACCAGAGGGATGCCATAACTCTAATAGATTAAACATCCCATCGAGAGGATCACAAACCTATACTAAGGTTGTGATGCCACGCGAACCCTCGTAGGAACGAACCAAGGGAGTACCCTCAACCACTATTGGTCCAAATGTCGTTATCCCAAGCAACCAGCATCATTGCCACATTGCGCACCTCCTAGGCCTATACTGAGGCCACCATCGCGATCTATACAGAAAAACATGCAAGGTAGGCTATTCACTCGCCTGAAACGAACAACCAGTGAAAAAGACACTATTCACCATAACTAGCCCGTGGGGGGACAACACCACGCTCCTGAAACTTGTCAAGAAGATCACACCATTGCGATCCCCTCTAAAAAACACACAGTATCGACTACTCAAACACTCCAAACGGATGTTGGGTGAAAAAGTGGCATTTCATCGTAAAACGTGCAACTGGGCCATGTGGGTCCCGCACCCTATATTTATCATGAACACTAAAAGGAGTTCCTCAAAAAGTCCGCACAATAACTTGGATCATGATGCCACTGACGGAACGTCAATCAGATGTCCGGTTCGCGAGGTACATCCGTTGCAAGCTTTAATAATAATTTAATATTATTAAATTAAAGCATTTCAGGTCACCTAACTTTGGGTGAAGAACCCAAAAACCCTAAAACGAAACTCAAAAATTATGTCTTGCTGACACAAACCCGTGTCCGCAGACGACGCAGAAATCAGTCATACCTTTTAAAAGTTACGCCCCCTTGAACACAAGGGGGCCCAAATTGGGTCGGTCCAACCTGGCTGGCCCGGTCTAGACCGCTGGCCCGCGGCCCAACCATGGGTCTGGCCTAGCTCGCCGAAGCCCACTGGCCACGGCCCGTCTCAAAACCACCAGACCCCTAGGGTTCGGTTCTTCCACCAATCGGCCGAGCGACCGGTCTCTTTCCACACGCCGCACCAACAGGACCTTCCGAATGCGGGTCCTTGTCCGCGGATCCCCCCCCCCCCCCCGAGGCGCTGAACTCAGGGCTCCTCCCAACCACGAAAAGCTGAGGGCGACACCCCTGCCCCACCGTTCGAGCGCACTACCGGGACAGGCTGCCTGCACCGCGGATGCCTGGCCACCCCGCTCCACTGCCACTTTGTTCGGCTCCTCCGCCGGACGCCGCCTGTCGGTGCTACAACTCCCGACACTATCGTCTGCCTCACCGGCCGCACCCGATGCCACCTCTCCGCTCGACCTCTGGCTGCCGCACATCGTCTGAGTGCCGCCTCACTAAGGCCTCACGTTGTCGGCACAACTTCGGCCGGTTCCTCCGCTACACCACCCCGACCTCCGGCCGTGACCCCTTGCTGGAGCTGGGACTTCCTTTGTCCGCCATGACCACTCCGGTGGCCCGATTTCAAAAACAAAGATGGTTTTGGGATCCTCGGGATGAGGCATTCATGGATCCTTCCCCCGATCAACGATCTCATGGAGTTTTGGCACATCCAAAAATTTGGTCGTTGAACGACAAAGAATGCGTCGAACACAGGATTTAGAACGGGACTCAGATGGTGCCTGTGTTCATTCGGTCATCGTAAAAATTCTAAAATTATATAATTTAAATGACAGATTTGAAAAAAACTCAAGAAATTGATGAAGGAGTGAAAAATCAACTGAAATCCTACCTCGATACGGTCATTCGTCGTTGGAGACACACCCGCTGCGATCCCACTTCGATCAGCCAGAGTTCGCTCCTCAAACTGGTGAAGAACGGAGAAGAAAGCCGAAGAAAAAGATAGAGATAGATAGAGATAGAGAGAGAGAGAGAGAGAGATAGAGAAGGAAAAATTATGGCCTTCCCCTTAATTCCAAAACTCAATCAAATTTATAAAAACTCACTGAAACGCCACCGACGGTCACTGATTCCGAAACCTCCCCGCCCACCTATTTTATATCATTCCTTGGCAAAAAACCCCATTTAAAAATCAATGGAAGTCTCATATTTCCATTCTGAGACTTCATTAAAAAGTTATTTGAAAATAATTCCAGTGATAAAAATCACTAAGTCATTATTTCAAAATTACGATTTTTCCCCTGGGTGACATCTCTCATAGCAGGCTCGCGCCCGCAACTTTTACACCCCGCATAAGGTAAAAGGCATGCTCCAGACGCAACCGTGCCCTCAGATTTATGATCCAAGCTACTGTTTAATAGAAAACACAACCTCTCCATGTGCATAGTATAAAAATACTTAATATTTTTATAAAATTTATTCCAGCCACACCGGGCCTCATAATCGCACACTATCTTCGCAACTAGCTCTGGAAGTATTTGTAGAAATATTCCAAAGTCTGAAAGGCCCATAACCCGTGTCGCTACATCCTCCCCACCTTATAACTTTCCATCCCCAAAAATCCATAGGCATAAGGAAAGCAACTGAACTCTCAACTGGATCTCCCACGCCAGTGAGTTCACCAAAACACACCCCTGCCCAAATGCATAAGTCAGAGGGACTCCTCCACCACACCTCAACACTATCTGCTTTGGGCGGAACTGACTCGCCTTCACGGTTTTAATCGCATCACAAAAATGCGTCTTGATGGGGGAAGGATCCCTCTTCCTCATGCATTTGAAGCACGCTGAACAACACCCACACAGGGTCTTACCAACGCCTTGAACAAAACTCAAGCAAGTAACGGAAAGGAAAGTGTACTGCTAAACCATGTCTACCAAAACTACTATATAAAGTAGAAAGGACATAAGGCGTACCTCTATCCATCCGTAGAGCCTCAGGGTCAACAGCCTCTAGGGAATGTAGTTGTCCTCACCCTCACCCTCCAGCTCCCTGAGCTCATCGTGGACCACCTGATGGTGGTGGTGGTGGAATCTGATACCGCTTACTACCTCCCATTGCTGCACCCGCTCTGTCACCTTGTCTGCCACCCTACGAACCACCAAACTCAAGACATTGCTGCTACCAAGGCGACCTGTAGACCAGCTCCCTCTCAGTAGCTCGATGGGTCAGACAATCTCTTGAGATATATCCCTGACCGTCGCAAGCGTAACACTGCCTCTCCTGGTGGCTAACCAAAACTGGAATGCGAGCCTTGTGCCTCAGATCCTCCATCCTAGGGTCGCTTTCTGAAACATTGCCCATGCCAAGACCCCTTCATCTGTCTCCGGCTACCAGCTACCGACGTCCCAGCTGCCACATGCCCAACATTGACAGGATGAATCTGCTCATCCATAAATCTCTCCACCACCAAGGCTTTCTCCAGCACTCCAGCATAGGTGGGAGGACACAAAGAAACCACACCTGCTTGGATGTCTCTGCGTAGGCCCTGCTCGAAGGTTTGAGCCCTATAGAATGAGTCTCTAACCATATCCAGGGAGTAGCGTGATAGGTCTTTAAACCTCGTTGAGTACTCCGACACAGTCATGCTCTCCTGTCGAAGCTGCAGAAGCTCTTGAATCCGCACTGACCTCAGCGTCACCAGATAGAACTCTTCCCTGAAGAGTTGCTCAAACTCTACCCACATGAGCATCTTCTCATCATGGGACTGTGTCACCAAACTCCACCATAGCCCGGTCGAACCATGTAGAAGGCTCGCCGCTAGGACCAACATCTGATCTGGGGGTGTCCTCACTAGGCGAAAAACTCGGGTGATTGCTTCGAGCCAGTCATCAACTGCCTGAGGGTCTGGATCAACCTGGAACCTCAGAGGTCGCTACCTCTGGAACTTGTGTAGCACACTCAGCCTGCGTGCAACCTCATCCTACACTACCAGCACAACCATCTACTCGATAGGTGGTAGATCAACTGGAAAACCACCTGGAGGTCTAGCCTCAGAACCTACACCCTCGTCCACAGCCTCTACATGGGGCGGATCATCACCACAATCCCACTGCAGAGCTCTCGCTGGCTGTCGTCATGGAGTCATCTAGAAATAAAATCAAGACGCACCATGGTCAAAGAGTATATCTGGAGAGTTGACTCAATAAGAACAAGGGAAACCCAGAAACCCAGTCCAATATAATGCATGTACTGTTATGTCCCTGCGACTAGTGTCCAAATGTCCCGAGTCGAAAGGCAGGTTATCAGATTCTTGGTGAATGGATATGTCAGCCGCCATACCAACACTAGATTCCATGGCCTGAAAGACGAACTCAAAAAATCATAACACTACCTTTATGAAAACCAAACCAAGATCACAGCTAGACCATCTACGTTCTGAGATCCCAAAGGTGGAACCTCCTCTGATACCACTCTGTCACGTCCTGAACCAACAGGGCTCAAGCCGCGACTCCCCAAGCCCACCTCCAATATGCCACGGGCTAGCGTCTAGCATCAAGTAGGATATCAAACACATGGGAGGCATTAGACTAAGGTACCTATACGCAGGCACCCACATACACCTCCATGAAACAGTACATATATGTATATATAAAAACTGAAAAGGAAAATCATGTATACATCTATCCCAAACCAGAGTAAAACAAAAGTACAAAAGGGAAAAATAGGGCCCACCAAAAGAAAACTACAAAAGCATCCAACCAGCTTAGAAGGAGCGAAACGCTGCCAAAAGAACCTTCTGGTAAACTCTTCAACACAGTTCCAGTAAACCCCCCAGTCGGTCATGAAAACTAAGCTCTGCCTGCTCTGAGTCCTCCTGGAACTCCGTAGAAAGGTCTGTGGTTTGGACAAGACACAAACATGTATGGGAAAATCCCGTGCAGGGGTGAGTATATAAAATACACAATAGGCACCCCAAAAACCAAAAAAGAATGGGAGAAACTAAAAGGAAATAGTCATCTCATCCCAGCCATAGGGAACCCAAAAAAGAGTGAAACTCCATCTCGAGACCATCCTCGGATAAACACGACTAGTCAGCTCAGCTCAGGTGTATGCCCATACATACACCATGAACAACCAGATATACTCAAACCATGCACCAAGACTCATGAGGTTCTGACCTCGTAACCTGTAACAGGTACATACTAGGAGAACACACTCCTCTATCTTTGTCATCCCAGATGACACTCGTCTGAGAGACACACTCCATCGGGTCCCACACAAACATCTTAGATGCTCACCCAAGAGATCACGCAAGTCGTATATTGTCACTTAGGAAACCTCACTGAAACAACATAAACACCAAACTCCTCGGATAGGGGATCGCTCCTAGGGTCCTCTAAGGGATACCAGAACCCACACCGGTATACGAAGATCTCACAGATAGGGGATCACTTCGAGGGTCTGCTGGGGGATACGACAACCTGATCTGGAATTCGTAGATCTCACAGATAGGGGATCAATCCTAGGATCCGCTGGGGGATACCACAACTCGATATGGCACTCTTCAGAAACACGTCACTAAGATAGAGGATCGTCACTCCTGTCACGATGGTCACAACGATACTGAAACCTTATCTGGTACATCTCACGCTGTAGGGGATCGAACTGACGATGTCGCAACCCTACAGAAACCACGCGCTGAGTAGGGGATTGAACTGACGATACTGCATCCCTACTATAATCCTCATGCTGAGTAGGGGATCATATACCCGATGATGCCACAACCCTACTGAGCACTTCCCACTACATAGGGGATCATATTCTTGATGATGCCACAAATCCTACGGAGTTAACCTGCTATATAGGGGATCGCCTCCCGTGGATAAGCGGTCACAACGATACCAAGAACCCGATCTAGGGAAATGATGCTAGAGGATTACGCTCCGGTCCCACCGGAGGGATGCTACAACTCTAACAGATTAAACATCCCATCAAGAGGATCACAAACCTATACTAAGGTTGTGATTTCGTGTGAACCCTCGTAGACTACTGGTCCAAAGGTCGCTAACTCGAGCGACCCGTATCAACGCCACATTGCGCACCTCATAGGCCTATACTGAGGCCAACGTCGTGATCTACGCGAAAAAACATGCAAGGTAGGATATTCACTTTCCCGAAAAGAACAACCGGTGAAAAAGTCACTATTCACTATAACGAGCCCATGTAAGGCCCACACCACACTCCCAAAACTCGTCAATAAGATCACACCATGGTGATCCCCTCAGAAAAACACACGGGATCGACTACTTGAACACTCCAAACGAATGTCGGGTGAAAAAGTGACATTTCATTGTAAAACATGAAAAATGGGCCCTGTGGGGCCCGCACCCTGTCTTTATCTTGAACACTGAAAGGAGAACCTCAAAAAGTATGCATGAGAACTAGGATCACACAATCGCTGATGGCACATCAATCAGAAGTACGGTTCGCGAGGTACGTCCGTTCCAAGATTTAATAATAATTTAATATTATTAAATTAAAGCATTTTGGGTCACCTGCCTTTAAGAACAGAACCCAAAAAACTGGAAAACTAACTCAAAAATTCCATCTCACTGACACAAACCCGTGGCCGCCGATGGCGCGTCAATCAGACGCGCCGTTTAATAGTTACGCCCCCTTGAACACAAGGGGGCACAAATTGGGTCGGTCCACCATGGTCGGCCCGGTCTAGACTGCCGGCCTGCGGCCCATCACACTGCGTCCCACTGTCCGCAACCTATCTCAAAACCACCAGACCCCTAGAGTTAGTTTCTTCCACTGACCGGCCGAGCGGCCAGTCTCTTTTCGCACGTCGCACCAACAGGACCCGCCGAACGCGGGTCCTTGTCCGAGGGTTCCCTCCCCCCCCCCCCCCCCCCGAGGAGCTGACCTCGGGGCTCCTCCCGACCGTGACAGGATGAGGGTGACACCATCGCCCCACTGGCCAAGTTCACCACCGTGATAGGCCACCCGCGCCGCGGCCACCTGGCCTCCCTGCACTGCCGCCGCTCTGCTCGGCTCCTCTGCCGGACGCCGCCTGTCGGCACTGCACCACTCGATGCTGTCGTCCGCCTCACTGGCTGCACCCGACGCCACCTCTCTTCTCAAACAATGACCTCCGCACACCGGCCGAGTGCCGCCTCACCAAGTCCCCATGATTCTGGCATAACTCTGGATGGTTCCACCGCTACACCACCCCGACCTCTGGCCGTTGCCCCTTTCCAGAGCCGGGACTTCCATCAGCCACCATGACCACTACGATGGCCCGATTTCAAAACCAAATATGGTTTTGGGATCCTCGGGATGAGTCCTTCATAGCGCCTACCCTCGATCAACAATCCCACAGAGTTTTGGCGCATCTGAAAATTCGGTCGTAGAACGATGAAGAATGCGTCAAACACGGGATTTAGAACGGGACTCGGATGGTGGCCATGTTCATTCGGCCATCATCCCAATTCTAAAATTATATAATTTAAATTATGGATTTTAAAAAAAAACTCATGAAATTGACGAAGGAGTGTAAAATCAACCAAAATCCTACCTCGATCCGGTCGTTCGTCGTTGGCGACGTACCCGCTGCGATCCCACTTCGATCCGCCAAAGTTCGCTCCTCAAACCGGCGAAGAATGCCAAATAACAAGAGAGAGAGAGAGAGAGAAGGGAAAATTATGGCCCTCCTCTTAAAATCAACACTCAAGTGAATTTATAAAAACTCACTGAAATGCCACCGACGGTCACAGATTCTGAAACCTCCGTGCCCGCCTATTTTATATCACACCTAGGAAAAACACCCCATTTTGAACTCAACGGAAGTCTCAGATTTACATTCCAATACTTTGTTCGAAAGTTATTAGAAAATAACGCCAGTGATAAAATCACTAAGTCATTATTTCAAAATGACGATTTTTCCCCTGGGTGACATCTATCACAGCAGGCCCGCGCCCGCAACTTTTACACCCCGTCTAAGGTAAATGACATGCTCCAGACGTAACCGCGCCCTCATATTTACGATCCAAGATACTGTTTAAGAGAAAATGTACCCTCTCCACATGAATAGTATAAAAATACATAATATTTTTATAAAATTTATTCCGGCCACACCGGGCCTCAGAATCGCACGCCGTCTTCGCGCCTATCCCTGGAATTATTCGTAGAAATATTCCAAATTCTGACAGGGTAAAAACCCGAGTCACTACATCAAGGGACCCATTTGATTGACTATGTATGTATTTCTATGTCTCTAACATATGCACCTATGGATGTAAACCAAATTCATCATTCTGCAAAAAGGTATTTTTGATCCTTTTGAGCCTTAACCTCACCGTGGAAGAACTCAACACCTCAGTGTGATATGAACTACTCTTGGTATTATTGTCCCATATCATTACTATCACGACTCGACCCGTAACGGGGATCGAGCCGCAACTACCCCAATCCCACCTTCATAGGCCAGGGGGTGGCGACTAGCGCCCAAGGCACAATAAACTAGGGGAGGCCTTTTCCTAAGAAACTGTACACACACATGCAGCCAACTCAATGCAAAAGTGCAGAGAAAGGAAAACAAGATAAAACACTGCTATAAAAAGGGGAAACCAACATACATGCATCGACCTCTAACCAATACACATAAAGTACTGACAAGAAAACTGAACAGTAAAAGGGGAAAAACACGCACCCAACTAGAAAGGTGCCACAACCCGGCAACAGGTAAAACGAAAGTAAACCACTGGTGAGTCTCACACCCATAAATCCTCCTACGACCACTGAACGCAGCCAAAGATCCTAGGTCCTCTATGCTTCTCTATAGTCTTGATTGACCTGTCTGTCGTCTATAAGGGCACACCAAGTGTGAGCAAATCCCAAGCAGGGGTGAGTTAAAGATACTCAGTATGATGCCTCGAAATCTCAAGGGAGAAATAAAGGAGGTACTAGAACGATGAGAATTAGACATAACAAAGAATGGTGCAAGAGTAAAAAAGAGAGAGGGTAGCTCAACCCAACAAAAGGAAGGAAGTAGACTCATCCAATCCAAGAGGAGCTAGACACGGAAATCATGTGGCATGCCCCGCGCGTCTTCACCCCAGTTGGAAGGAGAGTAACTGAACCCAAGGAGTGAGAACAAAATTAGGGTGTATATATATGCTCAACAAGAAACCCAAATAAGTGTGTAAGGGGATCTATATCTCCAAGATCATCCCAAGAAAAGTTTCCAACTGTTCAAAGGATATCCATCACTGATGCCCAACAGTCTCACACGCCAAAGCTGCCTCATTGCTGAACCATACAACCAAGGGCCCCGCTCCAGTAATCATGGAGAAAAGTCACTGACTAGCCTCATAGAAAGGTCTGAGTCTGAAAGAATTCATCGGGTAACCCACTGCCCAGCCCAGCTGGAGGGTAAACCACAAGAGGTCGCCGGGTAACCCACTGCCCTGCCTCACTAGTGGGTAAACCACAAGAGGTCATCGGGTAACCCACTGCTTAGCCCCGATGGAGGGTAAACCGTGAGAGGTCTTCGGGTAACCCACTGCCCAACCTCGCTGGAGGGTAAACCACAAGAGGTCGTCAGGTAACCCATTGCCCAGCCCCGCTGGAGGGTAACCCACAAGAGGTTGTCAGGTAACCCACTGCCCAGCTCTGCTGGAAGGTAAACCCTAAAGTCAATGGATGACCTACTGCCTATCCCCACTGGAGGGTAAACCCTAAGGTCAATGGGTAACCCACTACCCAGCCATGCTGGAGAGAAAACCCTAAACTGGTCTGATAACTCCGCACTGCCCGTGCCATCATGGGGTGTCACCAACACTGCTACCGTGCGTAGGTTCGGAGTGCGTCAAAGGAACCTCCGACCAACGCCCTTTCATGTTTCCACATTTAATGAGATCTCTAAAGAGTCTCTGCTCTCCCAAATAGATTACACCATTGTAATACTCGTGAAAAACACACGAGATAGTCAACTTACTCGCTGGAAACGGGCTCCCTGTGGAAAATTTATTCAACACCGCTTTATGCCCATACGGCGTCTCGTGGGGCCCACACCTCAGTCCTGAAAGAGGTCAGGTGAATTGCGCCATCGCGATGCTCTCAGAAAAACACGCTGAAATGACTATTCATACACCCCAAACGGACGCCTGATGAAAAGGTCGCAGTACGCTGCACACAGCTCAAAAGATGGCCCGTGGGGCCCACGCCTCAACTCCAGCTTCAATGCCTGAAACTACCTTGGACTAAATTGTCTCGATGCCAGGGTTACAACGCCACTGATAGTGCCTAAAACGGACTCTGGACGCGGAAGCTGCAACTCCCCGCATTATGAAAACGGGGCCCTGTGGGGCCCACAACTCAACCCTGAAACATGTCACGCAGATCATATCATTGTGTTCCATGCAGATAACCACACAGTATAAGATATTCATTTTTCCTGAACGGACTTATGAAGCATAAGTCATAAAAAACGCAACATACATCCGAAAGCTACCTCGTGGGGCCCATGCCTCGGGCCCAAATTTAGTCGGGCGGATTGCACCGTTGCAATCCCCTCAGAAAAACACTCAGAAACGAGTACTCAAACACCCTAAACGGATGTTGGGTGAAAAATTGGTGTTTCACCGTAAAACATGCGAACTAGGCCCTGTGGGGCCTGCAACTTTTTTCCTACCCAAACACTTTGAAAAGCATCTCAAAAAGTCTGCACGAGGACTGGGGTCACGCTGCCGCTGACGTTGCCTCAATCGGGCATCCCAAGCATGAGTTAGGTCCGACGCAAGAATAATTAATTAATTAATTATTCACATCAAGCGTTTCGTGCCACCGAACAATGAAACCAAAACGCAAGGGTTTCAAACCAACTTTGGAAGGACCGTCTCAACTCCAGGGTCATAGCGCCTTTAGCGGCACATCAAACAGACATTTGGCTCACGAAGCACATCTGTTGAAAGCTTTAATAATAATTTAATTTTATTAAATTAAATCATTCTGAGTCACCCATCTTTGGGTAAAGAACCCAAAATCCCCGAAACCCACTTCAAAAAGTCCGCCTCATCAACACGAATCTGCAGCCGTAGACGACACGTCAAACAGACGCGCCGTTTAGAAGTTATGGCCCCCCGAACGCAAGGGGGCCCAACCGGGCCAGTTCACCCCGGCCGGCCCGGTTCGAACCACCGGCCTACGACCTAGCCGCAGGTCCGGACCGAACCGCCTCGGCCCGCTCCAGCTGCACCGGACCCCTCGGGTCTGGTTCTCCCTAGCTGACTGGCCTTTTGGCTGGTCTTCGCCGAGTCACCCAGCAGACCCGTGAAGCGCGAGTCCTTGTCCACGGCGCACACCGAGGCCGTCAGCGCCTCAGGTTCCCCCTGCCAAGCACGATTGGACACCCCCAGATGCCGACGCCTCAGCCTCCTGCAGTGCATCGCCACACTACCCTGACTACACACTGGTCGCGCACCGCTCGCGCGACGCCGCCCGCGCCGCCTGGTCCTCTGCGCTTCGCCGCACCGGCAGCCTCCTTGTCACCCCAGTCTGACGCTCCGCTATGGCCCATTGAAGATGCCTCATTCGCATCGGCCACACCTGACAATGACACACCGGTCCGGCTCCTCTAAGCTCGTCCTCGCCCTAGTCGGGTGCTCCGTCGGACGCCGCCACTCGCTGGAGCTGAACCTTCGGCCGGTCCCCCTGACCACTCCTGTGGTCGGAAAAATTATCTGACACTGGTTTTGGGATCCTCGGGGCCATAGCTTCACAATGCTTCCCCTCACTCGTCGATCCACCACAATTTTGGCGCGTTTGAAAATTGGGATGAAGAACGCCCAAGAACTAGAAGTAAAAAAGGGGATCAGTCGATGGCCGTGTTCGTTCGGCCATCTTCCCAATTCCAAAATTATAGAAATTAAATGACAAAAAAATTGACAAAGGTGAAAAAATTAACAAGAATCCTACCTCGATCCGACCATTTGACATTGGCAACGCGTCCACTATGATCCCACTTTGATCCGTTGAAGTTCCGGCGGTGGTCGCTCCTTGATCCGACGAAGAACGGTGAAGAACGGATAGAGAGAGAGAGATTCGGTGTTAGAGAGAGGGAGAGTGAATTAGGGTTTTTCCTTAACCCTAAACACTTAACTCTATTTATAGGGATTCTCCTTAGCACAGAATCTGAATTCACCGCGCCCTCTCATTTTATATTGCTCCTAGGAAAAAAGCCCCATTTTGAACTCAACGGAAGTCTCAGATTTCCATTCCGAGGCTTCGTTCTAAAGTTATTCAAAAATAATTCCAGTGATAAAAATCACTAAGTCATTTTTAAAATGATGATTTTTCCCCTGGTTGACATCTCTCATAGCAGGCTCGCGCCCATAACTTTTACACCCCCACCTAGGGTAAACGACATGCTTCAGACTCAACTGTGCCCTCGGATTTTGGATCCGAGCTACCATTTATGAGAAAACACAACCCCACCACGTACATAGTATAAAAACACTTAAATTTTTTATAAAATTTATTTCGGGCACATAGGGCCTCGGAATCGCACGTCGTCTTCCCGCCTAGCTCTGGAATTATATTCAGAAACATTCCAAAGTCTTGAAGGGAAAAAATTGGGTCTCTACATCATTCCCTCCTTTAAGATTTTCGTCCCCGAAAAGAAAAACTAGGAAAAAAAATCGGGATACAGAGCCCACACCTAGGCCACCTACTCCCAAGAAAACATGCACAACACGTGAATCAAAAGGATGGTTCATACTCATAAGGTCTGCTACTCTCGATGACATGCGTAGTAACACGCACGCACCTCATCAACCACAACACGTGGAACACGTCATGTGCCCACGTATACTATTGGTAGGGCAGGGCAAGACGGTAGGAAACCTCTCAACCACTTACATGATTTACGAACGGCCCAAAGAAACTCTGGGGTCTTCCCCGGCCGAACCTCTACTTTCCACGTCGTGACTGAAATCATGATTTGTTCCTGGAACATGGTCTCGTGATTCCCTCCTTCAGAATACCAATCTGGTGAAACACACAAGGATATCTGGTCACACAAGTTTTCACCGTCGGTGCATCACAACTAAGGCTCTATTCTAAGGAAACCTACTACAACACTTCCATTTTCCGGAACATAGACTACCTCGAAGTCATAGTCCTACATAAATTTCAACCAGCATCGTCACCTCAGGTTTAAGTATCTCTAGATGAGGGAGCACCTGATACACTAGTGGTCTGAGTAAACCACAAAGCACTCTACTAGAAGATAGCGTCTCTACATTATTAAATCAAGTACCACCACTAGCGCCACATAGTGAAACGTGTATCTATGTTTATGGGGTCTCCATCACCTTGACATGTACTTGATAACGATATCAAGATTGACGTTGAGCACGCAAGGTACCAATGAACAGGGAAGGTGAGTAACTCATCCAACTGCCAGAGGGTAGACACGAAAAGAATGTGGAATACCCCACGTGTCTTTGACCCTCTTGGAAGGAGAGTAATCCCCAAAACAGGCACTCTGCGAAACCCACTAGTGGCACTTCAAGCAAAGGGAGGCCAAGCAGAAAAGTCCCACTCTAAAATCTAGAACCTACTCTAAAACTCCATCGCACAACCCTGCCATGAATGCACATGTCATAGGGACTCATCCACTACACCTCAATACTTTCCACTTTGGGTGGAACTGACTGTCCCTCACAGTTTCGATCGCATCACAAAAACGCATCTCAGTGGGAGAAGAACCCCTTTTTTCCCATGCATTCATAGCTACGTCGGACAACACCAACATAGGGTTGCACCAATGCCCTGCGTCACCCTCAGTAACCCCTCGAACAAGGAGTTAGACGAAAAGAGTACCTCACATAGTGTCTAACAAGATCTACTGAGAAAAGTTGAAAAATACACAGAGCGTACCTCTTATCATCTCATGCGTTGGAGGATTGTAGACATCCATGGAACACAACCACTCGTGGCATCGTCTGTCAGCTCCCTGATCCTGACATGGGATGCCTAGTGGTGGTGGAAGGACCTTGAAACGTCATCCTCCAACCACAGTTCTTCCTACTTTTTTGACAAAACCGCCTACCTGGGGGCCACACTGTCCTCACCTGGGGGTCCTCTGATCACAACATTGCCTCTGTCGTGGCAGTGCATCTACCAACTATATGGAAAACTCAGCACATTTGGTCAAGTAGTCTCACGCCATGTGACCTTGCACATCACAAACATAGCACTAGTCCTCCCTGGGCTGCCTCGGTGCTCTATACTGCCCTCGACCATGTGCCTGAGTCTCATTAAGGGGGAGACCTCCAGTACTGAGGCCCTGCCAATTAATATCCCTTTGACAGAAATTTCTCTGTCACCAATGCCTGCTCCAGCACCCTGAGATGGGGGATGATGCACAACTGCACTATACTGGCATGAATCTCCTCTACAGAGACCTCTCTCAAACTTCTATGCTCAAAAGTTGCCATCATGGACCACATCCAAAGAGTACCGAGTAAGGTCTGCAAACCTAGTCGTGTACTCAGCCACTGCCATATCTCCCTACTAAAGCCCCATAAGCTCCTAAAACCATAGAAATCATAAGTATGAGGGGTAATACTCCTCACGAAACAGCTGCTAGAAGTCACCCAACGTGAGTACCAACTCATCGTGCATCCAAAAAACCATGGATATATTACGCCAAACTACTTGGTGGAAAAAGACTAGCTGTCAAAACCACCATCTAACCTGTCAGTGTTCGAACAAACCTGAAAAGGTGAACCACTGACTCTAGCCAACCCTTCACTGTCTGAGGGTTTGGCTCACTGTGGAACCTCAACAGTCTCTAACGCTGTAACTCACGTAGCGTGCCCATCTTGCACTCGTCATCAACCCTCACTGCCGGTACTATATGTTACTCCATAGGTGGAGGTGCTACTGCCTGTCCTCCTGGAGAAATGGTAATTGTATGATGGATCTTCAACTGAGGCCTCGTCACTCACAGAGTCGGTTTCATGAATCAGAGCTATTATCCTGGCTGGATATCATCATGGAGACATCCTGAATCCGATCAAGGAGTACCGCGGTCAAATGAGCATATATATATCAACAACGATGGGGAGATGACTCAAGAAGGATAGTCAAAGAATCAATCCTATATGATGCATGAACCAAATTACCTACAACAAGTGTCTCAGTGTGCCGAGTCGACAAGTGGGTTATCAGGGTCCTGATGATGGATACATTGGCTGCCACACCATCACTAGACTCCTTGGCCTGAGAGCCGCTCTCGAGACACGTTGACACTATTTCCCCAAAAACTCAATCAATTCCTTTTTAGGGACATCTTATGTTATTAATATTTTCATGACTTATTATATTCTCTCTTTACTTATTTTATATGAAATGTTCATAATTTGTGTGAAATATTAATATTTTAATATTAAGTATAATTTTTGAGCATTTTTAGAAGTAGTCCAATTGAGTCAGTTTAATGTTTTAATAATAACTATCACTATACTGATCCAAATTATGTGGTTATTGTTTTTTAGGATTCTCCTTTTAATATATAACATTTCATTAGAAGGTACCATGAGCCAATTCTTCCATTTGAAGGGTCATATGGTCCTCACAAACAAGACCAAAGAATTTGTGAACAAACTGGACCAGCCTTGAAGATTGATTTACTGGGCTCAATAAAGAAGTAAAAAAACATTAACTCTCCACAATAATTCTGGGTACACTAAATTTCATCTTGGATAAAAAATTCAAGGCCCAAATCTAAGTAAAAGGGGCCCAAATGAATCTTTGAAGTCCAGTCCACCATTCTGTCCGAGAATTAAAATCAGTATATTATGCATGACATATCTCATGATGTAAGCATCAAATATAGCTGAGATTTTGCAGTGTGAAAGAGTAAATACAGGCGGCCAACTTTGTTGAATAACCCATTCTTATTTGAAGTCATCTTTCTATTCCAAAATCCATTCACATTTTGGCCATCGAAAAAGAATGGATAGAAATGGACAGTTACCTTTGTTTAATAAAACCTCCATAACTTTGGCTCCACTAGTCCAAATGCCTCCATATTTTGACAGTAGTCGGCCAAATTTATTATCTACAACTTTGAAAAAGGATATATTTGGAGATTCGGATTTCTGAATAGCCAACTTGGCTATGCAAGTGGAAGGACAGATTGGGAATGAAAACAGTCCACTCCTTGGGCTATAAATACTCTCCCCTTCTCTCCTTGAGAGGGGTTGGCATTTCAGAGAAAAGGAGGATTAATTGGCAGTACCGAGGCCCTTACAAAGGCTTGGGAGGATCTTCCAAACTCAAGTTTTCACTTGATAATCCCTTCCTCCTCTCTTTGTTTTCATTTACTTTTTTATTTTTCTTCGTTGTAATTTTGCAAGTGTTTGTCTTTGTAATTCTGTTTTAATGCAATTTTCTTCTTCTTAATTTCTTATTCTCATCCACCTTCTGTAGTTCAATATTAATGTTCTTATGTTAGTTTAAATCAATATGAAATCCATCATCTTCTTTTACTTTATTATTCGATAAAAAGTCCGGGTTTTTTTACTCTCATCATCGTTCGTGTGTGTGTTCGGTGCACAACTCTTTTCTTATCCCTTTCTTTTTCTTCTATTTGTAATTCATCACCTTAAACAAAATAGACCAGATTAATAATAATTTAAATGGCTGATTAAATATCTCATTGGGGTGAGTCAAAATTTAGGGATGTTAAGTGATTGAGAGTATTTGCTCAATGAGTATTCGTTAATTTAACATTATGTATGTTGGACTTAACATGTCATGGATTATTGACATATTATGTTCAACGTGTGGTTTCCATGGATTATTGGAACCATAAATACACTTCCACAATCAAGCAATGATTGAGATTAGAACCCTAAGTAAAGTTAAGGCTTGTATTAAAGGCTTAACACTTGGGAATTCCAATCAACATAAACTTTTGATGTGGGTGTTAATTTAATGCAATATAAAGCAAAGCTCAAGGATGTCACATGCTTAGATCCCTAATGATAAACTCACCCCAATCTTTATCAATTTGTAATAGTCATTTCTTTTTAGTTAATTGTATTCTGATTGGGGGGTTTGTTTACAGAGCTTATGAAATAATTTATGTATGATGTTTTATTTAACAAATTGATAAATATTGGGGTGAGTTCATCATTAGGGAGTTAAGAATGTGATATCCTTGAGATTTTCTTTATATTGCATTAAATTAACACCCACATAAAAAGTTGATGTTGATTGGAATTCCCAAGTGTTAAGCCTTTAATCCAAGACTTAACTTTACTTAGGGTTCTAATATCAATCTGTTCTTGATTGTAGAAGTGTATTTATGGTTCCAATAATCCATGGAAACCACACGTTGAACATAATATGTCAATAATCCATGACATGTTAAGTCCAATATACACAATGTTAAATTAATGAATACTCATCGAGCAAATACTCTCAATCACTTAACATCCCTAAATTTTGACTCAACCCAATGAGATATTTACTTAGACATTTAAATTATTAGTAATCTGATATATTATGTTTAAGGTGATCAATTACAAAGAGAAGAAAAAGAAAGGGATAAGAAAAGAGTTGTGCGCCGAACACACACACGAACGATGACGAGAGTAAAAAAACCGGAATTTTTATTGAATAATAAAGTAAAAGAAGATGATGGATTTCAGATTGATTTAAACTAAAATAATAACATTAATATTGAACTACAGAAGGTGGATGAGAATAAGAAATTAAGAAGAGGAAAATTTCATTAAAACAGAATTACAAAGACAAACACTTGCAAAATTACAACGAAGAAAAATGAAAAAGTAAATGAAAAAAAAGAGAGGAGGAAGGGATTATCAAGTGAAAACTTGAGTTTGACAGATCCTCCCAAGCCTTTGGCAGGGCCTTGGTACTGCCAATAAATCCTTCTTTGCTCTGAAATTCCAACCCCTCTCAAGGAGAGAAGGGGAGAGTATTTATAGCTCAAGGAGTGGACTGTTTTCATTCCCAATCTGTCCTTCCACTTTCATTGCCAAGTTGGCTATTCAGAAATCCAAATCTCCAAATATCTTCTTCTTCAAAGTTGTAGATAATAAATCTGGAAGACTTCTGACAAAATATGGAGGCATTTGGACAAGTGGATCCAAAGTTATGGCGGGTTTATTAAACAAAGTTAAACTATCTATTTCTATCCATGCTTTTTCGATGACCAAAATGTGAATGGATTTTGGATTAGGAAGATGCCTTCAAATCCCAATGGGTTCTTCAAGAAAGTATTCCGACTATATCGCCTCTTTCACACTGCAAAATTTCAGATCGATTTGATTCTTACATCATGAGATATGTCATGCATACTATACTGATTTTAATTCTCGGACAGAATGGTGGGCTGGACTTCAAAGCTTCATTTGGGCCCCTTGTACTTGGATTTGGGCCTTTAAATTTTAATCCAAGATGACATGTAGTGTCCTCCGAAGTATTTTGGAGATTTAATGTTTTTGGACTTCTGGATTGAGCCCAGTAAATCAATCTTCAAGGCTAGTCCAGTTTGTTCATAGATTCTTTAGTCTTGTTTGTGAGGACCATACGACCCTTCAAATTGAAGAATTGGCTCATGGTACCTTCTAATGAAATGTTTTATATTCAAAGGATAATACTAAAAAATAAGAACCACGCAATTTGGATCAGTATAGTGATATTTATTGTTAAAACATTAAACTGACTTAATTGGACTACTTCTAAAAATGCTAAAAAATTATACTTAATATTAAAACATTAATATTTCACACAAATTATGCACATTTCATATAAAATCAGTAAATAGGGAATGCAATAAGTAATGAAAATATTAATAACATCAACTCACCCACACTTAGTTTTGTGCATGTCCTCATGTGAAACAAATATAAAAACATGACAAAATCATTTTTACTCACCAACAGATTTTAATTTTTTTTCTCCAATCAGGGGAGGTATAGACGATTTCACTCATCCATTTTGAATTCCACCACAAGTTGTTACAAAAAAATGTTCCAAAACTAATTCATTTTTTTCATGCTCAAATTTAGAAATGGAAAATGTGGACACTCAAAACTCACACCTCTCAAGATGATAAAATTCATTTGTGGAGGTTCACTCTTTCACCAACCAAAAGTGAAAATCTTAGAGTTTGAAAAGAGATATCAGCTTCCAATCCCTATCCAAAGTGAACAAGAATCAAGAGGTCTTTAAAAGGGGTTTTCTGTGGCCATGTAACGGTAGGAATATAATTTCCAAGAGAGAAAATAAGAGGGTTAAAATACCAACATAGAAAAAGCAATGCACATTTTTTTGAGATAAAACATGGAAGGAAGTGAAAACACATATTTACAAGGGAATGATTGTGTGAAGAAAGACACAATAGAGGAAGAAAATATAAAGGTAATGATAAGATTAAATATTTACAAAACACAGAACTTCTCCCAATAATATAAGAATATAATGCAAGTGTTATTTTTTTTCTTTTTTTCTTTCTTTTTTCGAAATTTGACCTTGAAACAGATCTCACACTCATATCCCAACCCATGTTTGATCTCCTCACGACACTAATTGTAATAGTTATAACAAGATCAAAGGTTGAGAAAGAGTGATTTTTGACCTACCCAAGACACAACCCATTTTTTCATTTTTTTTCATTTTTTTTTATTTATTTGTTTTTGATTTTTTTTAACACTTTTCAATATCATTTGTACAATACATTCCCAAATCCCACTGAATTAAAACCTCCCCCCCACAATAAAATGTATGCTTTCCCTCAAGAAAATTATAACACACTAGAAAGTAAGGAAATTATACCCAAAAATGAAATTCATTTCCCCCCACACTTAAATTTCAAAAACTTATGCAATGAAAATCCATGTTGATATTGGGTGGGATAAGGTATTGGTCTTGTAATGTGGCTATCAAAGAAAAGGTTTTCATAGGCTTGAAGGGGCTTTCAAAAGGAGAATTAATGTAAGGGAAATGGGAGGCTATTTGGCTATTGTGATTCTCATGTGGTTCAGAAAATGCCTCTATCATATTAATACACACTAAGGTAGGAAATTCATATCGAAGGTCCACAAACTCAAGACTCACAAATGGGGGTGAAAACACACATTTTGAAAAGATGGCCATAGGTGGCCTTGGCATGAAAGCAAATGTTTGTTCTCACGGTTGGGGAAAATCATTTTCCAAATCAAAAATTGATCATTCAAAATTTGTTGGTTTTGACACAAAATTCTTTATCCAAAGTCATAATGAAAATACAAAATATTTGAGATGAAAACATGTCTGTAAACTCCCCAAAATGGTTGTACAAAATTTCAAAACTCGATGGTGAGTAAGCATGACTCTTTAATTTTTTTTTATTTTTTTAAGTGATTGTTTTCTTGTTTTTTTTAGTTTTTTAGGCTTATATATTTTTTTGTTTTTTTTATAAAGATACAGCCAAAAAAAAGAGAAAGTAAAAAAGAAAGGTTTTGAAAAAGAAAGTGGTAAAAAAAATTAAAGAGAGAAGAAAAAGAAGAAAGAGGTAGATAGAGGAAGAGATAGAGAGAGTTAAAGGGAACGAGGTGCCCTTGGTTTGGATTTGGCGGGTCGCCTTCTCCATCTAGTGGTAGGTTGGCTAGAGAAGTTGGGGAGCCAGTGGAAGTCGATGTTGATCCAGGATTGTGCATACTCTCATGGTGATTCTTTAACCGATGTCCATTAACAGTGAATGTCCTTTTGGAAGAGGGGTCTTGGACTTTCACTGAACCAAATGGGTAAACTTTATTAATAACAAAAGGACCTTCCCAACGAGAATTAAGCTTACCTGGGTGAAGCCGAAATTGAGAATTGAATAGCATTAACTTTTCACCTTCATGAAATAACATTATCAGGATGTGTTTATCATGGAGTGCCTTAGCCTTCTCTTTGTACGGATTAGAATTCTCATAGTATTCAAGTTGAAGCTCCTCCAGTTCAGCCAATTGCAACAATCTTTCTTCACCAGATTTTTCACAATCAAAATTACAGGTTTTCACAGCCCAAAAAGACTTATGTTGGATTTCGACTGGTAAGTGACACGTTTTAACAAAAACTAGCCTAAAAGGAGACATCCCAATGGGTGTTTTATAGGAAGTTAAATAAGCCCAAAGGGCTTCACCAAGCCTCTCAGGCCAGTCTTTTCTGGTGGGCTTAACAATTCTCTCAAGTACCCTTTTCACTTCTCTATTAGAAAGTTCAGCCATGCCATTTGTTTGAGGGTGATATGTGATTATCCACTAAATGAGGCTAATATTCATTGTTAATATACATAATATTTATGTTCTTTATTATTAATAAACACCATTTTAGTGCATTTTACACTTTGAACATCATTTCACATTATGATTGTAATACCTTCTTAAAATGTGCTATTACGAGGTACATTTTTGAACATCATTTGAAGTACCCAATGATTCATCTGATTTTAAGGAATCTAATTATACATATTTTAATTTGATATTTTTGGAAATTGATCTAAACTTAAATATGAACATGTTTTATTCAGGGATCAGTGGATAATTCATGGAGGATGATGGAGATATTTGGAAATGAAAGGAAGCAATTCTGGAGAAGGAAGATTGGACACCATCCCACTGATGAGACTGTGGGCCCCAACATACAGGTCAAATTAATCCCAAATTTCGTGGGATGATAGAATACATTTATAGGAACAAATAACTCTTCAGGATAGAATGATAATTCGGTTTCCATGGTGGTCATTTAGGCGTACCAAGTTAGAGATAAAATTTAGGCCAGATTCTTGCGGCCCAGAAAAACAGACCACTAATTTGATCATATCTCGGAATCCACAACTCCAAATGGGCCCAAATTTTACAGGAGGTTAGAAGAATTCCAGATATTCATTTTCTTCTTCTATGTACCACTCTTATTAGGCAATATATAAGGTCATACAAACGAGTATGTTCGGTGGATGAAAGATGGCTGCCACCTCGGGTCAAATGTGGAAAAGTCCAAATTCCACAAGCTTTCCACCACCTATGGCCTACCAAAATTAATTGAGATGCTTTGTAATGTTGGAGGATATACCCAAGGGATAAAAAAATTCCTATTTAAGGTAGTGGTGTTGGAGGATTTAGGGATCTTTGGTGCTTGGTTCAATTGTAATGTTATGCTGCGATTTTGTTGTCTCAAATTTATCTTTCACTTGTAAGTTGTTCAATTCACTTTAGTTTCTTAATAAAAGTTCTTATTCTATTCTTATTCTGTTGTTCTACATCTCACTTTTATACCGTTTCCTCAAGGTGAGAATTTATTCACACCAAATCTTTTGAAATTATTCACCCAACGGTGGAGTGATCATTTTATTTTTGTTGTTTTCTTTACTTCTCCATGTCCTCCCTTATGAGTCTACTTTCCGCTTCCATTGAAACCATAGATTCAGTGGAGGGATAACCCAATTATGGGTTGATCCAAGGGAGTATAAAGGGGATATATTGGATTTTATTTATCACCCCATTAATGTATTATCACTTCTTTAATTGAGATTTTTATTTGATGGGTTTTAAACTCCATCGTCCTTGTTGAATTTAAGGCCACACACTTCAAGTGCTAATACGAACCTTTACCTTGAAGTGCTCAAAATTTTATCCTTCAAGTGTATAGTTGATTAGTATTAAAGGTTGTAGGCATTAAACCAGTAAGTGATGATGTTGTTTTATCTCCTTAAATGAACCCATCTCAAATATAATAAATTGAAATCATTAAAAAGGAAATACGTCCAATCCACCCTGAGCGATAACCTAGGATCAACCCATTCTTTTAAATTGAATTCACTTAAATCTATTAGATATATTTCAAACTCATCCAAAATCAATCCAAGTTAGCCACTTCATAGCCGAAAATGGTCCATAGAATGTACGTGTCTATAGGTTTCTTCTTAGGTCTCTGTGGATTCGATAACCCAAGCTAAACTACAAGGACCGTCTTACCTTATTCTCTTGGGAATTCCTAGGGCTATAATCAGTGATCGAGGAACCCATTTCTGCAACCTCCCATTCTATTCACTCATTTCCAAGTATGGTATTTCTCATAAAGTGTCCACTGCATAGCATCCTCAAACCAATGGTCAAGATGAGTTAGCGAATAGGGAGATTAAGCAAATTCTTGAAAAAACTGTCAACTCCTCTAGGAAAGATTGGTCTGAGAAACTCTTAGATTCTATTTGGGCCTATATAAACGCATATAAAACCATTTTAGGAATGTCCCCATATAGGTTGGTTTATGGTAAAGCATGCCATTTGCCAGTGGAGATTGAACATAAGGCCTTTTGGGAAATTAAGAAAATGGATTATGACCTCTCATTGGCCGGGAAAAAAAGGAAATTAGATCTCAATGAACTGGAGGAATTAAGGATGGAGGCTTATGAAAATTCAAGGATCAATAAAGATAGAGTTCAAGCCTACAAATCTAGGAATATCAAGGTCAAACATTTTGAATCGGGAAAACTTGTGCTCTTGTATAGTTCAAAACTTCATTTACATCTGGGAAAGTTAACATCTAGATGGTCAGGACCTTTCATAGTGCATCATGTATTCCACCATGGGGAAGTAGAGATTCAAGATCCCACAAGTGGTTACATTTTCAAGGTCAATGGTTAAAGGTTAAAACCATTCATTGAATCATTCAATAAACAGGAAATAGAGGTTGAGTTAACTGATCCAACCTATGAACAAGGAAAAAATTGATAGATTTAGGGTCCATGTCGGGCTAACGACATTAAACAAAGCGCTGTTTGGGAGGCAACCCATGGTTTTCAAGTTCCTATCATTTTGTTGTTTTAATAAACTTTATATTTTAAATAGGATTAATTAATCATTTTTATATTTTAAAAAAAATACTATTGAACTATTCTTCTATTACGAGTATGGATGGGTATGAAAGGGGAGCATCGTATTCATCCGTGTCACGCGGTGTGATCCTTGAGTAATACCTTACCCAGAAAATTAAAAGAAGACAATGTATCATTAGTTTGATTTAAAAAAAATAGAAAAACAGGAAAAACCATAAAAATGATGATACTTGGAATTAAATAAGTCGTTCTGTTGTTTGTTTTGTCTGGTTTGTTCTTATTTTTGTTTAGGTACTATTTTGTGTGATACATGTTCAATCAAGGAGGTGCCTACATCCCCCAAGAGATCAAAGGACAAATTTGGAGTAGCAAGAACTTCAACTTCAACCACCAGGTGATTTCATTCCATGATCCTCAGTTTCAATTTCCTTTTTGAACTTCCATTCTCTACCTCTACCCCCTTCTAAATTTTCTTTTCTTTAAACACTGGGGACAACTTAATTTTAAATTGGGGGGGAGATAAAATAAAAAATGCTTTTGTGTCAAAAAAAATGAATGATTTGAAAAAAAAGTGTAAATGGAAGGAAAAATTCCTTTAACTTTGAACATGGTAATACACATTGCACACTTTGAAACTAAATATCAAATTTTTAGCATGCCCTGATTCTGATTTTAATCCTTGTATATTTTCATGAGCATAGATTTTGGAAAGTGTGGCGGTCCAATGCGATATTTCATCGTTTATATTTTCATCCAAATAAAAAAAAGATCACAATGCACGTCCTTTGGATAGTGGGGTATTAGTTTGAGTTCATGGGATCCCCTAAATAAATAGCATAGGTTTGGTGATCATTTTAGTTTAATATGAGTATTCAAAAAAAAAATTAAAAAAATGCGCATAGAGCAATGAAATGACCTAATGCGTGGCTTTCGACACTTGGGGATCGTGACTCCATAGTTGTCTGGCCCAGAGTTAGTAATTTTATCTCTATTTTTGTTAATTTGAATTTTTTTGACTAAGTTAACTCGATATGATGCCCGAGTATGTGGGATTCACTTGGTTCCCTAAGTTCTTTGAGCCTGGGAGTCATCAGCAAAGTCTCGCTATAGGGGTTGACTCTTTTGAGTGCAATTTCAATTACCGTGGCAAAATTGCAAAAAACAAAAACAAAAAAAAAACAAAAAAATATTATACAAAAAAAAATGAATACTCATATTAATATTGAAATGTGATTCCACCTAGCGCTTTCGTAATTTCCCCCTTGAATAAAGATGAACCCCCATGTCTATTGTGATGCACAACACATCCTCATACTTAATTGATATTGGATAAAATATGGAAATGAATTTGAACAAAGGAATGGGCTTGGGATTGGGATCTGCTTATGAAACTATCTTGTATTAAAATATTTTTATGGGTTTCATGATTGTTTGGTATAAGGTTTTTTTGGTGATCATTGTGTATTAAAATGTTTTTGGAAAAGGGAATTCAAATTTCATTTTTGATGAGATATACTTTGCTCGGGACTAGCAAAACTCAAGTTGGGGGGTGTGATTAGCCACTAAATGAGGATAATATTCATTGTTAATATACATAATATTAATGTTATTTATTATTAATAAACACCATTTTAGTGAATTTTACACTTTGAACATCATTTCACATTATGATTGTAATACCTTCTTAAAATGCGCTATTACGAGGTACATTTTTTAACATCATTTGAAGTACCCAATGATTCATCTGATTTTAAGGAATCTAATTATAGATATTTTAATTTGATATTTTTGTAAATTGATCTAAACTTAAATATGAACATGTTTGATTCAGGGATCAGTGGAGAATTCATGGAGGATGATGGAGATATTTGGAAATGAAAGGAAGCAATTCTGGAGAAGGCAGATTGGACACCGGCCCACTGATGAGACTTTGGGGCCCAACATACAGGTCCAATTAATCCCAAATTTCGTGGGATTATAGAAGACATGTATAGGAACAAATAACACTTCATGAGATAATGCTAATTAGGTTTCCATGGTAGTAATTTAGGCGGCCCAAGTTAGAGATAAAATTCTGGGCCAGATTCTGCGGCCCAGAAAAACAGACCACTAATTTGATCATATCTCAGAATCCACAACTCCAAATGGGCCCAAAAATTACAGGAGGTTATAAGACATCCGGATCTAAATTTTTTTATTCTATATCCCACTCTGATTCGGCCATCTAGAAGGTCATCCAAATGAGTCTGTTCGGTGGATGAAAGCTGGCTGCCACCTCGGGTAAAATGTGGAAAAGTCCAAATTCCACAAGCTTTCCACCACCTATGGCCTACCAAAATTAATTGAGATGATTTTTAATGTTGGAAGATCGAACCAAGGGATAAAAAATTCCTATTTAAGGCAGTGGTGTTGGAGGATTTAGGGATCTTTGGTGCTTGGTTCAATTGTAATGTTATGCTGCGATTTTGTTGTCTCAAATTTATCTTTCACTTGTAAGTTGTTCAATTCTCTTTAGTTTCTTAATAAAAGTTCTTCTTATATTATTATTATGTTGTTATACATCTCACTTTGATACCGTTGCCTCAAGGTGTGAATTTATTCACACCAAATCTTGTGAAATTATTCACACAACGGTGGAGTGATCATTTTATTTTTGTTGTTTTCTTTACTTCTCCATGTCCTGCCTTATGAGTCTACTTTCCGCTTCCATTGAAACCATAGATTCAATGGAGGGATAACCCACTTATGGGTTGATCCAAGGGAGTAGCAAGGGGATGTATTGGATGTTATTTATCACCCCATTAATGTATACTCACTTCTTTAATTGAGATTTTTATTTGATGGTTTTTAAACTCCACCATCCTTGTTGAATTTAAGGCCACACACTTCAAGTGCTAATACGAACCTTTACCTTGAAGTGCTCAAAATTTGATCCTTCATGTGTATAGGTGATTAGTATTAATGGGTGTAGGCATTAAACCAGTAAGTGATGATGTTGTTTTATCTCCTTAAATGAACCCATCTCAAATATAAGAAATTGAAATCATTAAAAAGAAAATACGTCCAATCCACCCCGAGCGATAACCTGGGATCAACCCATTATTTTAAATTGAATTCACTTAAATCTATTAGATATCTTTCAAACTCATCCAAAATCAATCCAAGTTGGCCACTTCATAGCCAAAAACAGTCCATAGAATGTACATGTCTATAGGTTTCTTCTTAGGTATCTATGGATTCGATAACCCATGCTAAACTACAAGGACCGTCTTACCTTCTTCTCTTGGGTAAATTTGAGCGAGAATCAATATGCAGTTGAAGTTTTATGTACAACCCCATTCTTTTTCAGAATATCTTCCATGGTTCTATTACAAAAATGGGTTCCTAAGTCACTGATCAAGGCATGTGGTGTGCCAAATCTTTGGAAGATGTGGGTCTTTAGGAACTCAATAACAGTATGAGTATCATCCTTCCTAGTGGGTTTGGCCTCAACCCACCTTGAAACATAATAGACCGCAAGAAGAATGTATGAGAATCCATTGGAAGGGGTAAATGGTCCCATGAAATCGATACCCCAAACATTGAAGATCTCACAGAAAATTAAAGGCTTTTGGGGCATTTCATTTATCTTTGAAATTGTGCCAAACTTTTGGCAAGTGGGGAATGATTGACAGAACTCATGTGAGTCCTTGAAGAGTGAAGGCCAGAAGAATCCAGAGTCTAGGACATTTCGAGAGGTCCTTTGTGGTCCAAAGTGTCCACCTCCGGGAAGTGAGTGACATAATTCTAAGATGGAAGAATGCTCATTTTCTTCAACACATCTCCTAATTACCATGTCTGCCCCAGTTTTTCAAAGTTTATTTTCTTCCCAAAAATAGTATTTTGAATCACTTTTCAACTTCATTTTTTGTTCTTTTGAAAAATTTTTAGAAAAAACACCAGAAACCAAGTAATTTACAATTGGGGCATACCATGGTATTTTTGGAGTGAGAGATGAAAGGTGCTCAGTGGGGAATTTAGGATCGATGATTTCATATTGAGAAGAATTAGAAATTATACTCAAGTGATCAGCAACGGGGTTTTCTTTTCCTGGTCTATCTTTTATTTCAAGGTTAAACTCTTGGAGCATTAGGATCCATCTTATTAGCCTCGGTTTGGAATCAATTTTCTTGAGTAAGAACTTTATAGAAGAATGGTCTGTGAAGATTATGATTTTGGCACCTAAGAGATAGGGCCGGAATTTATCTAAGGAAAAAAACACTGCTAGAAGTTCCTTTTCAGTGACAGTGTAGTGAGATTGAGTTTCATCCAATGTTTTAAGGCATAATAGATGACATGAGGAATCTTTTCTCTTCTTTGACCAAGAACAGCCCCAAAAACTCTATCAGAAGCATCATACATTAACTCAAAGGGTAAGGACCAATCTGAGGGTTGGATTATTGGGGAAGATGTTAGAGCAGTTTTGAGTTCAACAAAGGCTCTCTTGCAAACCTCATTGAAATGAAAAGTGACATCATTTTGGAGAAAACGAGTGAGTGGGAGGGAAATTTTACTGAATTTATGGATGAATATCCGATAGAAACCAGCATGACCGAGAAATTAACGGATGTCTCGAACAGAGTTGGGTTTCAGAAGTGAATGGATCACTTCAATTTTGGAAGGATCGACTTCAATACCATCTTTTGAAATTATGTTCCCTAGAACAATCCTATTTGCAACCATGAAGTGACATTTTTCAAAATTTAACACAAGGTTACACTTGACACACTTTTGGAGGACTAGAGAGAGTGAATTCAAACAAGATTCAAATGACTCTCCATAAATTGTGAAGTCATCCATGAAGACTTCCATGCAGTGTTCAATGAATTCAGAAAATATACTCATCATACACCTCTGGAATGTTGCAGGGGCATTGAAAAGTCCAAAATGCATTCTTCTATATGCATATGTTCTAAAGGGGCATGTGAAAGTAGTCTTTTCTTGGTCTTGAGGTGCGATTGGGATTTGGAAATAGCCAGTGTATCCATCAAGAAAGAAATAGTGTGACTTTCCGGCCAATATTTCTAGCATTTGATCAAGGAATGGAAGAGGGTAGTGATCTTTTCGGGTTTCAACATTCAATTTCCTATAGTCGATGCACACACGCCATTTTTTCTTCACTCGAGTTGTGACTACCTCTCCATGTTCATTTGTGAAAATAGTTATCCCACCCTTCTTAGGTACAACTTGAATTGGACTAACCCATTCACTATCAGAAATTGGGTAGATAATACCAACTTGAAGAAGCTTGGTGATATCTTCCCTAACTACCTCAAGGATGAGTGGATTGAGTCTTCTTTGTGGTTATCTAATTGGTTTGGATGACTCCTCAAGATGGATGTGATGCATGTAAAGGGAAGGGTTGATTCCTGGTATGTCATCTGGGGTCCAACCTAAGGCCTTTTTGTTTTCCTCTAACTCCTGAACAAGTTTGGACTCCTCGGTTTCAGTAAGGGTGGCAGATATAATTACAGGATATGAGTGATCATGGAAGAGGAATGGATATTTCAGGTGTGCAGGAAGGGGTTTTAGATTAGTCTCATCTTTTATTTGTTGGTTAGAAATCTCAGGAATGGATGAAGGGAGTTCAGTTGCTTCAGATTCATTATCCTTAATAATGTCCAAGGCGGAGCAGTAGATATTAGAGTTGATGTGGGATTCAAGAGAGTTTTCAAGTTCTTCTAGATTGATGGAGTCTATTAATGAGAGGTCCACATCAACTTCACCATTTATGACTTGGTTAATCATGGTGCAGATTTCACAAGATCCTTTGTCATTAGAACATGAAAGAACATGGTGGATTGGGGTTCAATTGAATCTTAGAATTGTCCTCAAAAGTATGGATTGAGAATTTAGAGTGATCATCAGATGGGTATCGCATGACTTCGAAAATGTTGAACTTGACCAGTTGGTCACCGAATTCCATGGATAGGATGCTTGAATGGACATCAATCTTGGTTCTCATAGTCATGAGGAATGGTCTTCCTAGAATTAGGGGAGATCGAGAAGAGTTCGTCTCACCTTCCATGTCAGGGACATAGAAATCAACAGGGAAGATAAGATCATTGACTTGGACAAGGACATCCTCAATTATTCCCTCAGGACTAGTTGTGCTTCGATTGTCTAACTGAATGGCAACACCCGTTGGGTGAAAGGGACCCAGACCAAGGTTGGAGAATATGGATTTGGGCATGACATTAATTGAGGCTCCTAGGTCTATGAGTGCATCATCAAAGTTGGAACTTCCAATTTGGCATGGAACCGTAAAGGTACCTGGATCTTTGCACTTAATGGGTATGGACTATTGGGTGGAAACATTTTCAAAGGTCCTAATTTGCCTCTTGTGGGTACACAACTCCTTGAGAAACTTGGCATACTTAGTAATTTGTTTTATGGCATCTAAGAGGATAATGTTGACTTCAATACGTCTAAACATGTTAAGCATTTCAGGATCAGGTTCAAATGACTTCTTTGGCTTAGAAATAGCTTGAGGAAAAGGAATTGGATTCCTAAGTGTAATGGAAGGAGGTGAGGCAATGGTTTCAGGTTGCTTGTCAAGTTTCTTTTTATTTTTGTTTTCTAGGTCAACATTCAAAGGAGGGTTTGATGATTTATCTTGAGGCATAGAAATTTGCTTTCCTGATCTAAGTAAAATTACACTTACATTACCCTAGGGGTTGGGTAATGGTTGAGCTAGGAGTTGGGAAGAATTTGATTGTTGTTGCTGTCTCAGGTGGGATGCAAGTTGACCTATTTGAGTTTCAATGTTCTTAAGACTAGAACGGGTGAAGGAGGAAATATCTTCAACATCACTTTCCCAAGGTTGCTTGGAAGAATAGGCTTGTCCCAGATTGGGATTGCCTTGATTTTGGTTCTTGGGAAATCGATTGAATTGGTTTGGGAATTGGGAAGGCTCACTAGGATAGTGGAATCCAGGAGGAGGAATAGGAGGATTGATCCTTTGAGGTTGAGGGATAAAAGGATAAGGTTGTTGGAAGTTACCAACACCTTGACTATATTGAAACTGGTTTGGGTTTTGAGGAGGGAATTTAGGGGGATGAGAGACGGGATTACCATACCTCAATCCTTGGTTAAAGTTAGAGGAGAAGGTCTCAAAGTGAGGTTGGTTGAAGTTTCTAACAAACTGACCTGATATTTGAGGATTGGTGTTCCGCTGAGCATATGTTGCATTGTGCTCCATTGGTCCAGATGAATCGGATTGATCCTCTTGAAGTTGTGTACAAGTGTCAGTTGGATGAGATGGAGAGTTGCAGATTCCACAGTTTTTGACAGGTCTAGGAAACATTGATTGCGGAGAAGACGAGTTTGGGGATTTGGTAGCCACAGCTAGTTGTCGCACAAGACCTGTAAGTTCACTCATCCACTTGGTCATTTTGTTCGGTTCAATTGATTGATTATCTTGGGCTTGTTTGACTTGATCATGTGCTCGAGTATGGAATTGTTGTGTGTTTGCAGCCATGTTACTTATGAGATCTCTTGCAGCTGCAGAAGTTTTATCAACAAGAGCACCGCCACTTGAGGCATCTATGAGAGTTCTCTCCATAGAAAATAACCCCTCATAAAAGTATTGGATCAAGATTTGGTCATGGATTTGATGATGTGGTCAGGTTACAACAATATTTTTGAACCTCTCCCAGTACTCATGGAGTGATTCACTTGGGAACTGACGAATACCACTTATTTCTTTTCGGATAGAAGCAGTACGAGAAGCAGGAAATAAATTTTCTAAGAAAAGCCGCTTCATGTCATTCCATGTGGTTATGGAACTAGGAGGTAGGTAGTAGAGCCATGACTTAGCAGTGTCAGCTATGGAAAAAGGGAATGCTCAGAGTTTGATTTGTTCTTCAGAAACCCCTTGAGGCTTCATGGTAGAGCATACTACTTGGAACTCTTTAAGGTGAAGATGTGGATCCTCATCGGCTAGCCCGTGAAAATGAGGGAGAAGATGAATCAAACCCGATTTGAGTTTGAAGTCAGAATCTATGTTTGGATATTGAATACCAAGAGGTTGGTAATTCATATTAGGGGTAGCGAGTTCTTTTAGGGTTTGTTCCCTAGGATTGGCCATTTCAATTTCAACTGGTTGGATGAGGACTGGTTCTTGAATTATTTGAGTATCTCTTATATTCCTCCTAAGTTGGCGAAGTGTTCGCTCAATTTCAGGGTCAAAAAAATCCGAGGGATTGTTTGGGAGGCTACGGGGGAATTCAGAGAGATTTTGGAAGAAAGAGGAAGATGGGTTTTTCTTTGTATTTTTTCAGTTTATGATTTTTATGAGAAGACGGGTTTTTCTTTGTGATTTTTTTTCAATTTTTTAAAATTTTGTTTTTTTTAAATAACCAGAAACTAATGACTACTTAAAGCACCATCTCCAGAAAAAGTTCCATTTGAAATGCGTGGCTGATTTTCGCCTATCGACTGGTCAAGGTTCCGGTGCTCTGCTATTGTGTATAGCAGCACTCGGGTCGAATCCTCGACGATGATACTTTGTAATAGTCATTTGTTTTTAGTTAATTGTATTCTGATTGGGGGGTTTGTTTGCAGAGCTTATGAAATAATTTATGTATGATGTTTGATTTAACAAATTGATAAATATTGGGGTGAGTTCATCATTAGGGAGTTAAGCATGTGATATCCTTGAGCTTTGCTTTATATTGCATTAAATTAACACCCACATCAAAAGTTGATGTTGATTGGAATTCCCAAGTGTTAAGCCTTTAATCCAAGCCTTAACTTTACTTAGGGTTATAATCTCAATCAGTTCTTTGTTGTGGAAGTGTATTTATGGTTCCAATAATCCATGGAAACCACACATTGAACATAATGTGTCAATAATCCATGACATGTTAAGTCCAACATACACAATGTTAAATTAACAAATACTCATCGAGAAAATACTCTCAATCACTTAAAATCCCTAAATTTTGACTCACCCCAATAAGATATTTACTCAGCCATTTAAATTATTAGTAATATGGTCTATTATTTTTAAGGTGATGAATTACAAATAGAAGAAAAATAAAGGGATAAGAAAAGAGTTGTGCGCTGAACACACACACGAACGATGATGAGAGTAAAAAAACCAGACTTTTTATTGAATAATAAAGTAAAAGAAGATGATGGATTTTAGATTCATTTAAAATAAAATAAGAACATTAATATTTAACTACATAAGGTGGATGAGAATAAGAAATTAATAAGAATAAAATTGCATTAAAACAGAATTACAAAGACAAAAACTTGCAAAATTACAACGAAGAAAAATGAAAAAGTAAATGAAAAAAAGAGAGAATGAAGGGATTATAAAGTGAAAAATTGAGCTTTTAAGATCCTCCCAAGCCTTTTTCAGGGCCTTGGTACTACCAATAAATCCTCGTTTTTCTCTGAAATGACAAACCCTCTCAAGGAGAGAAGGGGTGAGTATTTATAGCCCAAAGAGTGGACTGTTTTCATTCCCAATCTGTCCTTCCAATTGCATCGCCAAGTTGGATATTAATAAATCCTAATCTCAAAATATCTCCTTCTTCAAAGATGTATATAATAAGGTTTTACGACTACTGTAAAAATATGGAGGCATTTGGACAAGTGGATCCAAAGTTATGGAGGTTTTATTAAACAAAGGTAAACTGTCCATTTATATCCATGCTTTTTCGATGGCCAAAATGTGAATGGATTTTGGAACAGGACGATGCCTTCAAATCTGAATGGGTTCTTCAACAAAGTCGGCCTCCTATATCGCCTATTTCACAATGAAAAATCTCAGCTCAATTTGATGCTTATATCATGAGATATGTCATGCATACTATACTGATTTTAATTCTCCGACAGAATTGTGGGCTGGACTTCAAAGCTTCATTTGGGACCCTTGTACTTAGATTTGGGTGTTGAAATTTTTATCCAAGATGACATGTAGTGTCCCCAGAATTATTCTAGAGATTTAATGTTTTTGGACTTCTGGATTGAGCCCAGTAAATCAATCTTCAAGGCTGGTCCAGTTTGTTCACAGATTCTTTGGTCTTGTTTGTGAAGACCATATGACCCTTCAAATGGAAGAATTGGATCATGGTAACTCCTAATGAAATGTTGTATATTGAACGCAGAATCCTAAAAAACAATAACCACACAATTTGGATCAGTATAGTTATAGTTATTATTAAAACATTAAACTGACTCAATTGGACTACTTCTAAAAATGCTCAAAAATTATACTTAATATTAAAACATTAATATTTCACACAAATTATGCACATTTCATATAAAATCAGTAAAGAGGAAATATAATAAGTCATGAAAATATTAATAACATCAACATACAAACAACACCCCAAGGAACAAACCACCTCTGATACCACTTTTTCATGACCCGACCTGTATCGGGGCTCGAGCAGCAACTACCCCAAGCCCGCCTCCATAGGCCAGGGGCTGGTGACTAGCGCTGAAGGCATAACAAACTAGGGGAGGACTTTTCCTAAGAAACTGTACACACACATGCAGCCAACTCAATGAAAAAGTGAAGATAAAGGAATGCAAGATACGACACTACTACAAAACGGGGAAACCAACATACATGCATCAACCTCTAACCAGTACACGTAAAGTGCTGACAAGAAAACTGAATAGTAAAAGGGGAAAAACACACGCCCAACCAGAAAGGTGCCACAACCCGACAACAGGTAAAACGAAAGTAAACCGTTGGTGATTCTCACACCCAAAAATCCTCCTACGACCACTGAATGCAGCCCAAGATCCTGTGTCCTATACGCTCCTCCGTAGTCTCAATTGACATGTCCATCATCTGCAAGGTCACACCAAGTGCGTGTAAAGCCCAAGCAGGGGTGAGTATAAAGATACTCAGTAGGATGACACGAAATCTCGAGGGAGCAACAAAGGAGGTACTAAAACGGTGAGCAATAGACAGAACAAAGAACGATGCAATAGTACAAAAGAGAGAGTGTAGCTGAACCCAACAAAAGGAAGTAGTCTCGTCCAATCCAAGAGGATCTAGACACAGAAAGCACATGGTATAGCCCGTGCATATTCTCCTCTGTTGGAAGCAGAGTAACTGAACCCAAGGAGTGGGAACAGAAGTAGGGTGTTTATATATGCTCAACAAGAAACCTAAACTAGTGTGTAAGGGGATCTCTATCTCTAAGCTCAGCCTAAGAAAAGTCACCAACAGTTCAAAGGATATCCATCAATGATGCCCAACAGTCCCACATGCCAAAGATTCCTCATCACTGAACCATACAACTAAGGGTCCCGCTCTAGTAATCACGGAGAAAAGTCACTGACTAGCCTCATAGAAAGGGCTGATTCTGAAAGAAGTCATTGGGTAACCCACTGCCCAGCCCAGCTGGAGAGTAAACCACAAGAGGTTGTTTGGTAACCCACTTCCTAGCCCCGCTAGAGGGTAAACCACAAGAGGTTGTAGGGTAACCCACTGCCCAGCCTTGCTGGAGGGTAAACCACGAGTGGTCATCAGGTAACCCACTGCCCATCCTCACTGGAGGATAAACCACTAGAGGTCATCAGGTAACCCACTTCCCAGCCCCACTGGAGGGTAACCCACAAGAGTTCATCAGGTAACCCACTGCCAAGCCCTGCTGGAGGGTAAACACTAAAGTCAACGGGTGACCCACTGCCCACCCCTGCTGGAGGGTAAACCTTAAGGTCAACGGGTAACCCACTACCTCGCCCTACTAGAGGGAAAACCCGGAACTGGTCCGATAACTCTGCACTGCCCATGACATCACTGGGTGTCACCAACACCGCTACTGTGCGTAGGTTTGGAGTGCGTCAAAGGAACCTCCAACCAATGCCCTTTCATATTTCCAAATTTAATGATATCTCAAAAGAGTCTCTACTCTCCCAAAAATATTACACTATTTTAATCCTTGTGGAAAAACACGCGAGATAGACTACTTACTCACTGGAAACGGGCTCCCGGTGGAAAAGTTATTCAACACCACTTTATGCCCATATAGAGTCTCGTGGGGCCCGCACCTCAGTCCCAAAAGAGGTCGGGAAAACTATTTCATCGTGATGCTTTCAGAAAAACATGCTGAAATGACTATTCATACACCCCAAATGGACTCCTGATGAAAAAATCACAGTACGCTGCACACAGCTCAAAAGACGGCTCGTGGGGCCCACGCCTCAACTCCGACTTCAACACCTGAAACCACCCTGGACTACATCGTCTCAATGCTACGGTCACAACGCAGCTGATGGTGCCTAAAACGGACTTCGGACGCGAAAGTTGTAACTCCCTGTGTTATGCAAATGGGGCCTTGTGGGGCCCACACCTCGACCTCGAAACATGTCATACAGATCGTATCATTGTGTTCCTTGTAGATAACCATACGGTGTAGGCTATTCATTTGCCCTGAACGGACTTATGAAGCATAAGTCGTAAAAAATGCTGCATACGTCCGAAAGCGGCCTCGTGGGGCCCACACCTCAGGCCCGAATTTAGGCGGGCGGATTGCGCCGCTGCAATTCCCTTGGAAAAACACTCAAAAATGAGTACTCAAACACCCTAAACGGATGTCGGGTGAAAAAGTGCCGTTTCATCGTAAAACGTGCGAACTAGGCCCTGTGGGGACCGCGCCTTGTCTCTAACCTGTACGCTTTGAAAAGCATCTAAAAAATTCCGCACGAGGACTGGGGTCACGCTGCCGCTGATGACGCGTCAATCGGACATCCCAAGAAGGAGTTAGGTCCGACCCAAGAGTAATTAATTAATTAATTAATTAATCGCATCAAGCGTTTCGTGCCACCGAACAACGAAACCAAACCGCAGGGGTTTCGAACTAACTTTTGAAGGACCGTCTCAACTCCAGGGTCACAGCGCCTCTGGCAGCGCATCAAACAGACGTCTGGCTCGGGAAGCACATTCATCGCAAGCTTTAATAATAATTTAATATTATTAAATTAAAGCATTCCGAGTCACCCATCTTTGGGTGAAGAACCCAAAATCCCTAAAACCCACTTCAAAAATTCTGCCTCATTAACATGAACCCACAGCCGCAAAGGGCGTGTCAAACGGACGCGCCGTTTAGAAGTTACGGCCCCCCGAACGCAAGGGGGACCAATCGGGCCGGTTCACACCGGCCGGCCCGGTCCGAACCGCCGGCCCGAGGCCCAGCCGCAGGTCTGGCCCGAACCACCATGGCCCAATCCAGCCATACTGGACCCCTCGGGTCTGGTTCTCCCTAGCAGACCGGCCTTTTAGCCGGTCTCCGCCACGTCGCCCAGCAGGACCCGCGAAGCACAGGTCCTTGTCCACGACGCACCCCGAGGCAGTCAGCGCCTCGGGTTCCCCCTGCCGAGCGCGACCGGCCACCCCCCGGACGCTGGCGCCTCCACCTTCTTCAGCGCACCGCCGCGCTTCCCCGGCTACACACCGGCCGCGCACCACCCGCGCGCCGCCGGCCGCGTTGCCTGGTCCTCCGCACTCTGCCGCACCGATAGCCGCCTAGCCACCCTGGTCCGCCGCTCTGCTGCAGCCTGCTGAAGCCGCCTCATCTGCGCCAGCCACACCCGACACCGTTGCACCGGACCAGCTCCTCTGAGCTCCGCCTCGCCCTGCTCGGGTCCTCCGCCGGACGCCGCCACTCACCGGAGCTAAACATTCGGCTGGTCCCCCCCGACCACTTTGGGGGAAGGAAAAATTATCCGACACCGGTTTTAGGATCCTCGGGGCCAAAGATTCACAACACCGCCCCTCGCTCTTCGATCCTTCACGGTTTTGGTGCATCTGAAAATTGGGACGAAGAATTTCCAAGAACAAGAAGTAAAAACAGGGATCAGACGATGGCCGTGTTCGTTCGACCATCATCCCAATTCCAAAATTATAGAAATTAAATGACAAAAAATTGAAAAAGGTGCGTAAATTAACAATAATCTTACCTCAATCTGGCCATTCGACGTTGGCGACACGTCCACTACAATCCCACTTCAATCCGTCGAAGTTCTGGCGGTGGTCGCTCCTTGATCCGACGAATAACGGCGAAGAACGGCTAGAGAGAGAGATCTTGGGTGTTAGAGAGAGAGTGTGTGAATTAGGGTTTTTCCTTAACCCTAAACACTTAACTCTATTTATAGGGATTCCACTTAGCCCAGAATCTGAATTCACCACGCCCTCTCATTTTATATTGTTCCTAGGCAAAATTCCCCATTTCAAACTCAACAGAAGTTTCAGATTTCCATTCCGAGGCTTCGTTCAAAAGTTATTCGAAAAGAACTCCAGTGATAACAATTACTAAGTCATTTTTAAAATGATGATTTTTCCCCTGGGTGACATCTCTCATAGTAGGCCCATGCTCGAAACTTTTACACCCCCGCCTAGGGTAAACGGCATGCTCCGGACACCACAGTGCCCTCATATTTACGATCTGAGCTACCGTTTAGGAGAAAACACAACCCTATCACGTGCATAGTATAAAAACGCTTAACATTTTTATAAAAATTATTCCGGGCACACTGGGCCTCATAATCGCACGCCATCTTCGTGCCTAGCTCTGGAATTTTATATATAAATATTCTAAAGTCTTAAAGGAAAAAAATCGAGTCTCTACAGTTACTCATGACCTGATAACCATGATCCATTATTTACCACATTTTCATATCTCGCTCGAGAGGATGTTGAGGTACTCTTAACCCTGGGTATCCTAATTGGGATCTTGTGTATCACCCTCCATATTAGGTACATGTGCATCATGAACTTAAACTTCCTACACTTTGGTCAATGTTGTACAACCTTAAAGTCTATCTTATAATGGTCCAAATTCTATGACCTTAAACTGATACTGAAAGAGACACAAAACTTTTCAAGTCAAAAACCCACAAAGGGAGGCCTGAGAAAAATTCAAGTCTTCACTCGCTAAACTCTTCATTTAAATAGTTTAGGAAAACATAGGGTGAAAATGAATAAGTCATACAGCTCATAGGGTCTACTTTATAGCCCTAGTAAATTCCAAGTTATGCCCTCCAGACCCTTATGTACAAGAAAAAGTAAGAGTGATTATTAGTCACATCTCCTCGCCATGAGAATATTTTCTACATGCAGTGACACAATTTTCAGGGTTCTTGAACCCTTAGAGGATATTAAACTTTCCTTAAATCAAAATTCATGATTTGGGGAGCCTTGGATCACTTTCAACCTTCAATATCTATTGGAAAGGATACCCGTCTTCAAGGGACCCTTTCCTTGACTATGCATATATTCTTATGGATCCTTCATATGTGCCTATGGTCATCAACCAAATGTGTCACTTTGCAAAAAGGGCATTCTAATCCTCATGAGACCTGACATCATTGTAGTAGAAGTCAACACCTTAGTGTGATCAGATCTACTCCCGATATGACTTTCCCATATCATCCTCCCGACCCGAGCACTTTGGAACATGAATTACAATCTCAATACCAAACTATCTGAGTAGATTCAACATTTTTGACATTATGTCATTGTGCTTTATACACTTTCTCAAGGACGGAATGTGAAATTCTAGTACCGAACATTTGGTGGCCCACACCACATGATTCAAAACCTTGGGGCATAGGGATCAAGCTTTACAATCAAGAGATGAATTGCCCTAGGGTACCAAAACCCTTCTTAAATAGCCTTCCTTCCATACCAAACCTCATCATATAGATGTTTGAGTCTTCAAAAATCATCATGGCCCTCAGAAAGGAGTGGAGATCATCTTTTACTTGACCATGCTACCAATTCATAAGGTCTTAGAACCACCAACTAAAGGAATATCCACCTTTATAGAAAGGAGATTTAATCATTATGAGCATTAGCAATGTCATGGAAGAACCTAGAATCTCATAATGTCATGGGACTTAAATAGTTTCTCATCCCTATTTCATATTCATGGACTCAAAATTTTGGGTTGTGACTTACATCACCCATATTCTAACTATACAGATATACCTAACATCCCTATTATATATTCCATAACTAATTTTACCTCTATAAATCTTCCATATCCCCTATAAAAGATACTTAACTTTAATAGAACCTTTTCTTAACTATGTATGCATGCCTATGGATTCGGCATATGCACATATGGTCATCAACCAAATGAGTCACTCTGAAAAAAGGGCTTTCTGATCCTCATGAACCTTGGAAACATCATGGAAGAACCCATTATATAAGTGTGTTTTAGTTCATTCCTGGAATTTCTACACCACATTCTGCAATCATTGGTTTGGTCTGAGCTAAAATACCTTAAACTATAGTGATATCAGGTCCGAGCTAAAATTCCTTAAATGAAATAGATATCAGTTTCGATCTACAAAGACCTTAAACTACAGTGATAGAAGGTTAGAGATAAAAACCCTTAAACTAAAGAGATATCCAGTCCAATCTAAAAGACCATAAACTACAATGATAGCAGGTCCAAACTAAAAGACCTTAAACTATAGTGATAGCAGGTCCGAGCTAAAATACCATAAAATAAAGAGATATTAGGTCCGAGATAAAATACCTTAAAAATCAATATTAGGTCTGAGGTAAAAGACCTTAAAATAAAGTGATATCTGGTTCAAGATAAAATACCTTAATCTAAAGTGATATTAGTTCTGAGCTAAAGGACCTTAAACTCAAGCAATAGAAGGTTCAAGCTAAAATATCCTAAACTAAAGCAACAGAAGGTACAAGTTAAAATATCATAAAATAAATCAATAAAATATCCAATCTAAAAGAACCTAAACTAAAGCAATAAAAGGTTTAATATAGAAGACCATAAACTACATCAAAACAACAATTTAGCCTACAAGAGCTTGTAAGGCCTATCATATGGCCTTAGAAAAAATCAATCTATTCTCACCAATCCTATCAGCTTCAGAAGAAGTAGATCACCCTCCATCTGGGGCATATAGACGACCCAAAAAATCCTTCTGCAAATCAAGTGATTTTAAGATAGCTGGAACAGATGTACCAACAAATAACCTTGTGTTAGTGGTAATTCATGAGCATTTATCAAGAAGAATCTATTGTGATTTAAATATTATGAACCAGAAATTCATGTTTACTCAATATTATGGAAGGGAGTGGTATTTTTGGAAATTCATATGATATCGATGTAGTATAATGTCATGAAAATCATTAATGAAATAAAAACTGGCTAAAACGTATAAAGTTCAGTAAATATATTCATCGATATAGAATTAAATAGGAGGAATATCCACATACCAGAGTCTCTACCGTGAATATACAATACAAAAAAAAGATAAAAAAAATTACAATTTCATCACAACATATTCTCAGATAAGTCTTTGAATTCTACAAGTCTCTATTCTAGGGATATCATAGATTGGTATAGTTAATAAATAGATTCAGTTTCTTCCTTCACATCCTGTTGAAAAACTTTCACCCTGGCAATAGCCTCAATTTATTCATTTTATTCCACCTCAATAATTCCCCGTTTCTCCATTATATCCTTATCAGATATTTGGATAAAATGTTGGAATTGGTATAACTATGCTTTAAGACAGCTGATCTTAGACTAAATAAAACTGATTTTAGACTAAAATAGCCAATTTCAATTTTCATAGCATTGACTATGTCCTGGTGAGTGGTTGCCTCTATTTCATGTTGTGAATCTTCCTTCACAACATCATCCCAGTTATTATTCACTAAAGATGAAGCCTCAACAACTACCACCCTCGATTCAAGGGTCCTTTTCTTCTCTTTGAGAGAGACCACTTCCTTCACCCTAGTATGAAGGGAAGAATAATCAAAACCCTCATAACCAATGTTAGGAAACATAAACCAAAGGTGACCCAATCGATCCTTCAACTCCTCCAAGGGGGTATCTGAAACCAAATACCAACCCACCCTACACATGTTTTTCCTCATTGATTGATAGAATGAAACAGACCTTGGTCCTTCACCCAATCCCATTATGGGAATGAGAACATGTTCCAGGACCAGGTCACTTAGGGAAAGAGTTGTACTCACAGTATTTGATGATGAGGGAAGATAACTAGTCTTCATATTGGTAGATCTAGTTGGAGGAACTCCCAAGGGAGTAGGCACTAATTCCTATGAACATTGAGGTGAAGATACTATAGTAAAGGGTAATAGGGGTTTATCATTTATATGATGAATAATATGGTATGACTAGATAATCAGTCTATATAATTGAGGTTAGAAACATATATTTCTTGATTGCATCACTAATAAAATCAACTACCCTTGCCCCATCCTTAAGTAAAAAAGGAAATTCCTTCTTATTAAGAGTGGTTTCATGGAACCTCCATTTCTTTTCCTAAATATGTGCTTCATTCACCACTCTTAAGGAATACATAAATAAAAAATAATATCAAGTGATATGACACAAGTATAAAAAGTTTTAAATATTGAATAAGTATTCACCTTCTTTGAAATTTGCTTCCCTTAAGGATAACACAGAATCATAATAGCTACCTATGTTAGAATCCTCCAAAATTACATCCAACCATGCCTTATCAAATGGTACGATCGCTAAAATTTATGCAATAGTAAACGAACACAACTGAACCAGAACCTCAGTCACATTTGCTTCTTGAAGGGTCAGGCCCAACAAAAAAGGGTCTTCTAAAGTAAAAAAATACTTTCCCACATCCTTGGAAGCAGATACATGATATTCAAAATGATCTCAGTGGAGAACTGCACATTTTTTATGAATCATAATGTGTTTCCAAAATAATCCATGATAAAATAATATTGAAATACTACACTTACTTAAGGATTCTAAAGGAGGAATTAAAAATGCAGATCGCTTCCTTTGTTTCTTCTTATTTCCTTCCAAGGAAGACTCTTCAGAAGGTTCTAAGAGATAAAATTGTTACTTTAGAAGTGAAAATATTTGACCTCATCTGAGCATTTCTACCTAGGGACCCTTCATCATCAGTCCCCCAATTGATGCAAAATTCCTCTCCCATAGCCATACCATGAGGAGAATATATAAGGGATGGTAGAACTGGATGATCTTTAGCAGCATCCCACTATGTCAACATATAAAGGATGTCAATATAGTTATAATGGAACTATGACCATTTAAAAATGGATGTAGGCCTGGACTTACTACTTATTTGGAAACTAGATAACCCTATTTGTCCACAAAAATTTGAAGCATGCCCTAGAAAACCATTTGGTGGAATATCAGAGAATAAAATATCTGACCCTTGACACTCAAAAAATATTCTTCAAGGTCTCAAAGAAAGTCCCTAACCTTCTCAATATGGGCTTTGAAAAAAATAAATGTAGGTACAATGATATAGAAGAAACCTTCCAAAATTGCCTCCACTTGGTGCAATATACCCCAAATCTTAGTCTTTGAGTTCGACATCTTCCAAGACATCCATTGATGAGATGCGATAGGAAACAATAATGATGGAATAATCTCTCCTTTAGGAACTATGTTTTATATAGCCATGTCAGTGGGTGATTCTACCAAAAATGGAAAATGTATGAATTCCTTGAGAGGTTATTATGGGGCTATCATACCTCTGAAATCCAGTTTCTTTCTAGACCTAGGATTGTGCCCCATAGCTGGTGGTTGGGAGGCCTCTCTAAATAATTGGGATAATTTCCCACTAGTATATGAGTGAATCCAAACCTCAGTATAACCACATGATAAACTAATTTTTATGTTACGGGGAGGAAGGTTTATCTCAACACTAGTATCCCACCTTGTAAAAATAAACAAAAATTGGAAAGATATAATCAGATTCTCCTTAGATTGAACATGAATAGAGTGAGAAAATCTTGACTAGACACATAGAAATTGGAAGATGAATTGGAAAGGTGCATTCCATTAACAGATAAGTTCCCTATCAATACATTTGTAAAGAACTCCTTCACGAAGTGACATAAATGAATCTCATGCATCAAGAATGGACTCACTAGTGTCAATAATGTCACCTATCGGAACTGTCACGTGTGGACTGGAGGATAAACGACCATAGAAGCTCACATAAGCCCTGAAATCTCAATCTTTCAGTGGAACTAGTCCTACCCCATTGATGAATTGATGGTATGGTATGAAGCAGACATTGGGTATACCCTAAATATTTAGATATTCATAACCTACCAGGTGAGCTCCTATCCAACTCCATAATACTTGGAAAAGGCCCATGATCCTTTGAGGTACTTTTCCCCTATAAACATGGTGTATAATGTGATAGAGTTTGGATAGAATATGGATGAGTATCTTGATGTTATCCCTCCTCCATATAGTTCTCTATTGTGTAATTGGAAACTCTAACTCCACTTTTTTCCTTTGTGGGAATTAAGTACCCACTCAAGTACATGGTGAGGAAATAGGTTGGTTGAACAGCTTGGTCATCACTAGGGAAAACCTCCCATTCCCATTATTTAAACTTATATTCCTCAACCAAGGTCTAGTAAGTGTCTGGTGCACCACATATGTCCTTTGTAAGATAGTATTTTGTCTTCTTAACTTCTGTCTTAGAGATGGTCTTCTTGATAAATAATTATGCCCATGTCTTGAATGAAATATCTGCTCCAGGAAGAAGCTCCTTTGGGAGGGCCTTTTCAACTAGCATAATCAGATCTCAAGTTAGAGGATGAGTCCTCATTACTTCATCCCAAGAAGGACAGGGGGGAAATAACTCATCATACATCCCACCTAATATAGATGTGCCATATATTTTCTCCATATCCCAAAGGCTGATTCCAAACATCATTATGTGGTTCTCATGTATGGGCTCCAATGAATGAATAAATCCTTCATTATAACCTTACTACAATATATAAACATATATGATATCCATACAAACTCATACATTACAATTTTCTTCAATTCCTCACCAAATTTAAAAGTGACATATTGTACCTAAAAGGGTCATCCCCACTCCATGCCACAACTACCTCTTGATCAGAATTCCCAATTTGGAACCCACCTGAACTTCTGATTGGAGGCGTACTTCCATATTATTGAGCGATAGATATGGAAATCCTCATCAGGTGAACTATAAGTCCTATAGAAGTATGTGGTCATGAATTTCAGTATATTCCCATATTTATAGTCCCCTATGAGACAAAGTATCCCCCTTGAGAGATGTTCTCCCAGAATGTGTTATGGGTCTTCTAGATCTAGGAGGAGGGTATGAATGATGAATTTGGTGGAGGAATAAGATCATCATCATTATGACCAAACCTGCAAATGGGAAATAATTCTAAAACTTTATTTTTTTTTGAATTTTAATCCTATAAACATTATCAGACTCATTTGATCTGAACCAATAGAACAACAACAAGTAATATTCACGCTCTCCACTATAGCATTGTGACAGGCTATCGCTGTCTTTGCCTCCTTCAAAATCTTGAAAAAATATTGATGGGAATAATAATCCATATGAATAGAAGAAATTGTCATATTTCAGAAACAGAGAAAATAAAATACTTGTCAAAGGAATGACATAATAAATCGGCAACATCATTCATGTCAAATGAATCATCAAGGGTTTCATGAACCGAATAAGAAATTTGTGAATTTCCAAACTCCCAAAAATCTTGAGGGTCGCATGCACCCACAAGTCACCATGAATCAACATCAAACATCAAGGAATCATGATTTTTTAACTTAGATATGGTCACATGAGCCACATGATAGCTATAAAATCATATGATCAGATTGACAGATCTCGTTCAACCCTCAAGATAATCGTGCATCCTTACAGCCAAAGTTTAAACAATTACCAAAGTATATTTCATAGTTAGTTTTAATAGGAACCTGAAAAAAAGTGGTCTTGTGGAATGGTCCTTACAAAATCAAGGATAATAATGGGGTCTCATGATCAATTCTTGAGGAAGGGTCTTACAACAAAGGCACATGACAGAAGCAAGGCGAGAGCACTCTAGAGGAATGTAGTAGCTGGTGAAATCTATGGATATCCAACCCTCCCCCTATATATGGGGCATTAAAATGAATACCAAGTGTCTCCTATAAGGCCAAACATCACCCAATACATAGATTCATGATAGAACCAAAGTCTCAGGTGGGCATTTACTTTCCTTAGAACTAAAACCTTATCCCCACGGACGTTGCTCCTGATGGGGACATTTGTTGATTCCCACCAAATGAGAATTGGAAAATTCAAAAAGGAAGAAATACCTAAATATTGGTATTATTTTCTCTACATAATAAAAGGAAGGAGAAGGTTTCCAAGACCCACATATCATGTGATCTTGCAAGGGATATGTGATTGCATGATCATCATAAGGTCGCACGAAGGCACTATGTACAACAGATAGCCTACAAACAGATCCCATGAATCCCCTATTAACAAGTACTTTATGATCTTTCAAAGGTTATCTGAACAACTATTGATCACATAGTAGGATCCGGATGATCTCCCCTAGGTCATGCATATTTTCAACTGGTGAACTCCTGAAAACCCACCCAAAAATCATTCAAAAAATAAAAGGAAAATATTCAAAATTTGGAGGCCTCTTTCTATAATAAGGGAGCATGGTTATCCTCGATAAAATTCAAGAAAACTCCTAAGACTCCTAATCCTTTTTAGAATAAAACAAAAGAAAAAATGGGTAGGAGGTGAGATCCACTTGCAGTTGTAAACATCATGCGATGCACCCCTAGTGATTCGTAAGACACCGTGAGACCCCAGTGACATGCACAACTCATCATGTGAAAGTAGACCGACATTTAATACTCATTATAAGAAGAGCCTAAAGTATATCCAGGTGACCTTACACACCCCATTTTTCTCCCCAAGGACAAAGGTATGTAATTTTCCAAGAAATTATCACACCTCTCCATAGGGACTTTATTGTTCATGTGACACGTCACTAAGAGGTGGAGTATTTGTATTTGAAATTACTCATGAAATATCGCATGACTCCTGAATTTTATAAAATAAAAAAAGGAAATAAAAATAAGAGGATGTGGGATCCTTTCATAGTCATAAAACCCTTGTGCCGCACTAAGTCCATCCACAACATGATCTCACAAGACTCTTTTACAAGCCGACCCGATCTCGTGAAGGCCCCCAGACAAGTCACCTGCAATCATGCTAACACATTTCGATAGGTGTCTTGATCGTTCGACGGAACTTGGACATGTTAGTATGAAAATATAAAAGTACCTAGGAATTCACACATGAATCAAAAAGTCCTTATTAATTATAAATAATCAAATAAATGAGGTGTTGATGGGATGGGATCATGGTTTCTGAAAATCAGGCGATGGCCTAGGAGAGATCCATGGAAGACACTCATGAAGACATGTGATTAAAAAGTCTTCAATAACTCTATCTTGGACCCACGTGAAATGTATCACACAAAGTGATGAACAACCAAGGTGGAGAGGATTATAAATCCCCCACCCCATCATGAAAAATGCATCACTACCTACTGCAATGAAGAAGAAAAATCTCTATGGATGGAAGAACTTTGGGAACTTTTCACCAGTGCTAGAGCATATTTCTCAAAGTGGTTGATCACGTGATTGAAAATTCTTCCATTGGGTAAGATACTGGATAACATAAGGATCGATCATGACACATGCATAGTGTATTCTCATGATAACTTGATCACATGAAGGACTTTTGATAGGACATGTAAAGGACATGCCAAAAACCTACTAGATCATGCAAGACTTAATACAATCTAACATTGAACAATTCCAAATAATTTGCAATATAAACACTAGAAATAATTCAAATGAAAGGGATATCTAAGTATAGTACATATATTTTGATCCTATTGTGCTTCATGTGAACCATATAGGACAAGAGAAAACACCAAGTCATGTCGCCCATATCTTACACCATCCCTTTGACATACTATTTGGATGATGCGAAGTCCATCAGGACGTGTCGAAGAAAGTCACATGGTGTCCCCTAGGCATGTCTCCTTGATATCTTAAATTATTCTAGGCTCCCCATCCTAGTATCATGTTTCCTGGATCATATAATAACACTTGATCATGTTAGTTGAGTCTCGAAGTAACACTCGTGCATGTCAACTAGCTCTAGTGACGTCGTCCTTGCACTCTATCAAGATCTCACTATTCCCTATAGCCAAGTACGTCAGGACATGCGACACCCTATGAGACATGTCACATTGATTCTCATGACACCATCCATGTGTTCCAGCTAGATCTTGTGATGACACCTAGGAAAGTAATATGGATCATGCGACACCCACTATACAAATCAGCTAGGTTATGTGATGGCTCCCAGGACCAATTGTCTAGGTCTTGTGATGTCCTCCAGATAATTATACCTTGATCATGTGAAAAAATTCAGACATGAAATCCAGATTATGTGAAGTCCCCTAGAAAAGTCAACTGGATTATAAAATTGTCTTTAGACATGTGAAGAAGAAATTCTCCGACATGTCAAGCAGGAAATCAAGGCATGTCGAGCGGATAATCAACACAAGTCAAGAAGGAAAAAAGGGTAGGTCAAGCATGGTATCCTAAAATTTGATGACTTTATCCATCCTTAGTGTGTAACCCTTGATTATTAGGAAAACATCAGTGTGTAATCCCCATTCAATTTAACTATGATGACTATGATTCTTGTGATAATCGGGATACGTAGGATGCCACACTGAGGGCCAAACCCTATATTAAGCACCTGGAGGGAAGTCCCAGAACATAAGTCCCACATCCTCAATAAATTCCATTGATGATTTTCCATCCCTTGTTTCTACCAATGAGATTAGTTCATGTGGTCTTAGAGAGTTGTAATAATCAGGTCATCTTCACCATAATCCTCTATAAAGATCTAGGAAATGTCAGTGTGTAAGCCCCGGTCAACTAAAATATGGGGACTCTGATTCTTGCAATAACTAGGATACTTAGACTTCCTTCCTAAGGTACTATCTCAAAAAATCATTTCTATGCAAGTCCCATGTCTATAAAATTTCAACCATCAATACCCAAACATTTCCATGGGCTGGCCACTCCACCTCATCCCTCAGTGAAATAAGAAATCAAGTGAACTACAATAACTCTAATTACTTCCATAACCAGGATACATAGGGAACCTTCCTAAGACTCAAGTTCTATATTGAATATCCCCCATGGGAATTCCTAGAACATAATCCCCACATCCATATGTAGTGATATTGATTACTTATTATCCCTTACTTCTCACACTGATCATAGCTTGTGTGGGATTAGGGAGTTGTAGTGGTCATATCACTTGCATCATAAACCCCCACCAGCTTGAGAAATCCTACTATGTAATCCCCGATTAGTGCCATGATACAAACACCCCTACACATATGTTCATCTAATTCGGGGCCAGTCCCAATGGTGTGATCAGACTATGATAACTCTGATTCCTTCCATAACTAGGATATGTAAGATGTCTTCTCCAAATTAGAGATCAAACGTGTAGTGCTTATGTGCCTACACATATGTCCTCTCCACATGATGTTAAACTATACAAGTTTGATAAACTATGTGGGTTTTGATTACTGTAATAACCATGATATATAGCATTCCCTAGAATGGCTAAATCCTCTCCTTGGAATATTAATCACCTCCCTACATGGAAACAAATCTCAAATTACCTGGTTATATGGATTCAGCATATATAGTAGCTATCCATCACTTAGAAATGGATGAGCAACCTCAGATACATACATATGGATTCAATAAATAGTTCCCCTTTACTTTTTTTATTAATGAGATCCCCTTTATTTTGTACATAAAGAGAATTAATCTATAATAATTTTTTCATCACTACTACAAATAAGGCTTTTAAAAGTGCTAGAAACCACTTTTAATGGCACTAGAAAAGCGTTGTTAATCATAGTGAAGATAAAGGGAGGGGGTCCCTATTTAACAGTGCTAAAAAAACACTGATAAAGTGGTCCCTTTATCCACACCAAAAAAAGCGCTAATAAAGGCCTAGTTGCCTATAATTTGATGTTTATTTAATAGCACACCCAACACTTACATGCATGCACAAAATAGCACTTGCACCCGAACAAATCATAGAAGAATGAAATAGCACACACATGAGTTTTGAAAACAATGATATATATATTTACTTAACAACATCAATACAAAAAAACACCACTATATACATTTAAAACAATGTTTTATATGGTTAAAATTATAATTATCAAAAAAATAGTTAAAAACATTAATGTTTCAGCCTTTGGAATCTGTGATCCCCTCTCAAAAATTGTTTTCCATTGTATTAGTTGCTGAAAAAAGCATCCAAACTCAAGAAAAAAAATTACACCTATATAAGAAAACAAATACTATGTTTGTAATACAATAATGAAATAAATTAAACATTAATATAAAAGAATACATTAATAAAATGTCAATTTATAATAAAAAAGACACATTTGGTGTTATACGGGTCACACCGTGCATCGTATTGAGGTGGGGTTGATTCCAAAATGTCACAAATGAGTCATAAATTGTTGTTTTAAAAATTAAAACAATCTGAATGGGTTTTATCAATTTTGATTATGTCACTTTTTATTTTATTGAAATTAATATCAAATTTAAATGACACATTTGGATTTATATTGGTCATATCATTCGTGGTATTGAGGTTCAATTGATTCCTACACATCAAAAATGACTGATGGATCATTTTCCAAAGGTATCAAAACAATACGAATGTGTTTTCTTGGTTTTCAGTATGTCACCTGTGTTTTTTTTCTAAAGTTAATGTCAATTTTAAATAAAAAAGAAACACTTTGAGTCATACCAGTTGCATTGTGCATTGAATTGAGGTGCGGTGGATTCCTACATTTCACAAATGACTTATGGATAATTTTCCTAAAGTGTCAAAATTACTTGAATGTGTTTTCTTAGTTTGTAGTATGTCAGTTGTTTTTTTACTAAAATATCATTTCAAACTGGAAACATGAATTTTGAGTTATATCGGTCGCATCGTAAATTGGTTTGATATGAGACCGATTCATACATGTCACAAAGAACTTATGAATCATTATCCAAAATTATGAAGACAATCGGAGAGGGTTTCTTGGTTTTCAATGAGTGACACATTTTGAGCTAAAATGTCAATTTTAAACTGATAACAAACACTTTTATACATACCAGACACACCATGCATCATATTGAGGTTTAGTTGATTCCTAAATATCAAAAATAACTGATGGATTGTTTTCCCGAAGTATCAAAACAATCCAAATGCGTTTTCTTGGTTTTCAGTATGTCACTTGTGTTTTTTTCTAAAATTAATGTTAATTTTAAATAAAAGGAGACACTTTGAGTCATACCAGTTGAATTGTTCATTAAATTGAGGTGCGTTCAATTCCTAAATGTCAAAAATTACTTATGTATCATTATAATAAATTATTAAAACAATCCGAATGTGTTTTCTTAGTTTGTAGCATGTGAGTTATTTTTTTTACTAAAATGTCATTTCAAACCGGAAACGAACATTTTGAGTCATATCGGTTGCATCGTATGTTGGTTTGATATGAGACTACTTCATACATGTCACAGATAACTTATGTATAATTGTCATAAATTATGAAGACAATTGGAGCAGGTTTACTTGGTTTTCAATGAGTGACATGTTTTGAGCTAAAATGTCAATTTTAAACTAATAATAGATACTTTTAGCCATACCGGTCAAACCGTGTGTCAGATTGAGGTGTGGTTGATTCTTACACATCAAAAATTACTCATGGGTTTTTTTTCCTAAATTATAAAAACAATTTGAATATGTTTTATTTGTTTTTATTATGTCACTTGTGTTTTTTTCTAAAATTAATGTCAATTTTAAATAAAAACAGACACTTTGAGTCATACTAGTCTCATTGTGCATTGAATTGAGGTATGATTGATTCCTACATGTCATAGATGACTTATGGATCATTTTCCTAAAGTATAAAAATAATCCAAATGTGTTTTCTTAGTTTGTAGTATGTTAGTTGTGTTTTTTTTACTAAAATGTCATTTCAAAATGGAAACACGCATTTTGAATCATACCGATCACATCATACATTTTTTTGATATGAGAATGATTTATAAACGTCACAAAGAACTTGTTAATCATTTTCCTAAATTATTAATACAATTGGATCAGGTTTTCTTAGTTTTCAATGAGTGACACGTTTTGAGCTAAAATGTCAATTTTAAACTAATAACATACACTTTTAGACATATCGGTCACATTGTGCATCATATTGAGGTGTGGTTGATTTTTAAAAATCAAAAATGACTCATCGATTTTTTTTCCTAAAGTATCAAAACAATCCAAATGCATTTGATCATTTTTCAGTATGTCACTTGTGTTTTTTTCTAAAACTAATGTTAATTTTAAATAAAAATAGACACTTTGAGTCATAATAGTCACATTTTGAATTTAATTGAAGTGTGGTAAATTATTACAGGTCAAAAATGACTTATAGATCATTTCCACAAAGTATTAAAACAACCGGAATGCATTTTCTTAGTTTTCAGTTTTTCACTTGTTCTTTTTACTAAAAATAATGTCAATTTTAAATAAAAAGAGACACTTTGAGTCATAATAGTCGCACTGTGTGTCGTATTGAGGTGGGGTTGATTCCTAAAAATTTAAAATGACTTATGGATCATGACCCTAAAGTATCAAAACTACTGAATGTGTTTTCTCGATTTTTAATAGGTCAGTTACTCTGATACCAACTATAATGACCTAAACATTTCCTACATTGATATCACATATGAGTAGATTAATATTACTTACATAAAATAAATAAAGTAAACATAAATATGAAATAATGATTTAATTCTATTTAAAATTATTTTACTATGATAAAATCAAGATTACCTCTATGATTGAGCAGACAAAACATCGTTTCTCTTCCTACAAAGGCATGTCACATGGACAAAAAACTTTTAAATAAACGAACCCTATAAGGTATAATGAAAATAAAATAAACATTTCATTATATAATTTTTCTTTAAAATAGAGATATTATATCATAACATCACCTTTACATCTTTCTAAATGGTTTATTTGGTCCAGATATAAGTTAATATTAAAACTAATGATTCTTTGTGCACTTCACTAATGTTTTTAAACTACTGCTTAGCATAGCATCTGATCTGAACTTTCGATATAGCATCCCCATGATGCACTCATCAGACACCATCTCAATGATATCATCATTCATCATTGACTTTTCCTTCTCTTCCTACACCCATTTACGTAAATGGGTGTAGGAAGAGAAGGAATAGTGAATGCTGAATAATGATATCATTGAGATGGTGTCAGATGAGAGCATCACGAGGATGCCGGATCGGATGTTCAAATGAGATGCTATGAAAAGTGGTAGTTAACCAACAGTGGTGAAGAATACTTAGTTTTGTTATTAAATTTGTGAGTGATGCACAACCAATATTCTTCCCACACACTACATTAGTAGAAATAGCAGCATAAATGACCAAAATACAGAATATAAATGATCTGTTCCATAATAGTTTAGGTCTAGTGCTTTTGGAAACATGAAAATATAAACAACTAGTTCATAAGAGTCTCTCATTATGTTATTATTTACTAGAAAGACAAATCATTTCTAAAACCATTCTTCATAACCTAAGGATGTGAAACATAATAAAGGGTGATCATAGATTCTCAATAAGTGTAAACAAGGGAGATATCAATTATCATATAAGGATAATATAAGTATTAGGAATTCACCTTCATCCTATTTTTGTACAATCTTCCATCAGGTATGCTGCCCATTTATTTCTAAACACATTTATATCATCTTGTGAATATTAGTTTTTGCAATAGTCATGGTAGTATTGAAAAAATATAAATACAAAAAATATTAATAAATATTTAAAATGAACTAGTACTTATTTTGGAAAATACTTCTTTAGGTATGATAGTTTGTTAATTAAATACGACCTCTTTCATAAATTTACAAACATAATAACCACAATACTTTCCATTTGTTTGTTTTGGACACTACATAAGCATCGAGAAAAATAATTAATTTGTTTTGATATGTGTTTGGATAGTGCAATATTATTATATATACCATGATACTTTTCCAATTTTAGATCTCATGGGCATTCTTATCCTTAGGCCCTAGATTCATTCCATGAAGTAGACAATATTGATACACCACCCTATCATAACAGAATCCTCATTAAAAGATAATATAAATTATATAACTATATGTTTAGTTCTAAAATGTTGGATCTAGTGTATTGAAAATGTACAAACTCCATCATGCATTGTCAGTTTATTGTATAACCATGAATTGAATCCATAAAATAAATCTTTAGAGTATCCAAATTGACCGAAATGAGCATCCAATGATGCCTAAAAACACAAAAAGTAATAAGTAATTAATGAAATGAAAATATAGATGATATGATTAAATTATAGAGTTTTAACCCTACACATTTGGTATTAAAAATATTATGTCATCCATAATTTTGTTTTCAAACGATTTGAGTAGGGATAACATTATTTCACCCTCTTCATCAGAATTTATTTCTTCTTTTGAAGAGGTGATGTGAGGACTAATGAGTCCAAATTTTTGTTCATGGGGAAATCCCTTCAATTGTTTTTCATATATATGCCTGAAAAAAAATATGAAATGTATTTAGTCATAATTATCATAGTATATCATCTTTTGTAAAATCAAATCATGAAAACATACCTCATGTATACATTTACAACTGAGGCACCTAGCCATTCATACTTGAGTATTTCATCTACATTGTCAGCACTAATGTAATTTGATTCTTCCCCTCTGTATATGTTTTTTTTAAATAAACTGTTTGAGTATTTCAATATATCAACTTTGTATCCACATGAGCATACAATGATATTAAATGTGGATATAGAATGGGTGGGGTGAAGGTGCTCTCAGTAGATCGTTTTGATTGGTTGGTTTATCCTTGAGATAGTTTTGAGTCGATATTTCATTTCACCCCCTTCCCTTTTTCATTCTATAAAAACATTCATTGGTTCAGAACATTTTTTATTAAATGTTAAATTTTACACTTGAAAAATAAATTGGAAATGACATGTTTTTTTAAAATAATTAACAGCCATGTGATGAATGTTAAAACAGCTTGTTCGGCCATATGAATTTCATCATCATCATTTGGAATAGGTATCTCAACACTCGTATCATGAGTTAAGTTAATCAACACTCTGACATGGAATGTTGGTAGTGGTCTGTTGTGTAGCATGTTGTTATGCATATTGAACACCATAGCCCTCACTACAAGGTGATAGGTGGGAGTTGATAGATACAAATCACAGTCATTTTAACCCTGTAGAATATCAATACATGAAATGTATCAATATCTATGTGATTCAAATTTCATATAAAAAAATATTAGAACATTCATTACCTCATCTAAGTTATGTTTTTAGGGGAATGGATCGCTTTAAAACTGGTGGGGGTGGGGTGGGATCTTCACGCACAGGTTGTTCTTGAGTTGTTTCTTCTCTTTGCCTCCCCCATCAAACTTGTTATCAGCTCTTTTGGGTATTGTAATTCTTCTTGAAAAATATCTAATGTTTCTATTATCTTTTTCATTTCCCCAGTTTGATCCTCCTCTTGTTTTTCTTTTTGAAAATATGTTCGGGGTGTCACCCCAAAACTCGCACCTCTGATGCGGCCGTACTGTTCTGGTAGCATCAAGGCCGCTAAAAGTATGTCTGAATCTGGTGCAGGTGTTGTTTATTCCTTTGACTATTTCAGATAGAAAATATAGTAAAATAATTCATCTTTATTATATAATAGAGATTTAAAGAAAAAAATTATATTATGCTATACTTACACATGTTTCTTACACTTTTTGTGTGTTTTCATCTATCGGTATCCCCTCTTTATTTACACGATCCTCCTTCAATAGAAAATGGGATGGGATGGGAGTGGATTTTGATTTATATTCATCAATATATATATAAATATAGGAACATGGTTATGGTGTTTCTTTATGTCACATAAAAGTATTACAGTAGATTAAAAATAAGTACCAATTTTTTCTCAAGTGAAGCATACCTCATCCTTGCTTTACGATAGGGGTACGCTGGTTTTTCTACCTGTTTATTATTTTCAGCACTCAGTTTCTATTTCATAAATAAAAAACTGTCAATCAAAGTGATTAATACAAGCAATGTCAAACAATATATTACCAGAAACAATATACCTGAAATGTCTGCTCTACACGACGGTTTCTAAACACATCCCACGCTCCTTGGGATATCAAGTGTGCATAAAGATAAGGTGGGTGCGGCTTGATTTTCCTTTCAACATATTTAATATGATATTTCGTTAAAACTGTGTAGAATCCTCTATGAATCCTTCCTACAACTCTTAATACATATTCCTTGTGTGAGGAATCTACTATAAATTCACTCTGTAAGGGATGATGAATATCTCTCACAACCCTCTAGACAAATTTGATTTTTGACATACCCTTTCAAAATATTCATATACCATTCAATGGGGTACATCCATCTATAATGTACAGGACCACATAGTCAAATCTCTCTCACCAAATAAACCATCAAATGAACCATCATATGAAAGAATGTCGGCGGGAATAACATTTCCAATTCACATAATATGATGGAAATTTATCTTTCCATAGTTGGAAATTTTGTCGGGTCTATAACTTTGCTACATATAGATCTGAAGAAGAAATAGAGGTTCTTTAATGTATAGAAAAAATTCTTAGGAAAAATGAAATGTAAAGCTATTGGAATTAGATCTTGCATCAAAACATGGTAGTCAAGTGATTTCAGACCCTTTAACTTTAAATCTCTCATTAACACGATGTTCTTTATATTTGATTAATACCCCTCTGGAACCTTTACGTCATTCAAAAAGTTGAAAAATTGATATCTCTCATTCCTGGAAAGACTGTAAGCAGCATGATGAAGAAATGTTCATTTTTCACCCTTCACTAGTGCCAAATCTTATCGTATTCCCATATCAACCATGTCCAACCTAACATTAATTCCATACTTTGTTTTTTTTGTTTCATTTAGCAATGTGTTGATGACACTATCACATACATTATTTTCAACATGCATAACATCAAGAAAATGTCTGACATACCGAAAATTCCAGTATGATAATTCAAAGAAACAGATCTCTTTTCCCAACCAGTTTTTGTAAGGTTTTTCAAAAATACTTCACCAAAAGTAGTGTCCACATATTTTACTTTCTCTAAAAAAGTGATCATCTGTTAGTGGAGATGGTGTTGTATGTTCTTCTAAACTTCCATCAAATGATGTCTTCCAAGATCAGTACTTATGTTGTCGGGGTAGAAATCTGAAATGTCTGAGAAACACAGTTTTTGATGAATATTTCAACCTAGTTGACTGTATAACTTATTCACAAACGAAACACCCTTGAGTTCTTTCAATGCTATATCCTGAAAAATTTCTATATGCAGGAAATTCATTTATTATCCCATACAACATGGCTCTCAAAGTAAAATCTTCAATTTTTTAAACATCATACAATGTAACACCTAAATCCCACAATAATTTCAAATCCTCAATCAATGGATCGAAATAAACATAAATATCATTTCCCGATTGTTTTAGTCCTGATATAAGCATAGATAACATGATGTATTTTCATTTCATGCATAACCACAATGGTAAGTTATAATTTATCAACATAACTGGCCATTTACTATGACTGTTGGTTTGAAAACTAAAAGGATTCACTACATCTGTAGATAATTAAAGACGAAGGTTTCTCGACTCATTTCCAAATTCAGGATACTCATGATCAATTATCTTCTACTGAGGAGTGTCTTCCGGGTGATGTAGTTTCCCATATTTAATTCGTGTATCTTCATTCCATGTCAATTTTCCTACAGTATCCTCACTTCCATATTGGTGGATAAACCTTGGAATGATTGGAATGTACCATAAAAATTTTATAGGATTGGATTCATCTTTCTTGTATCAAGAATCACCACACTTTGGTCATTCTTTAACTGATTTTTAGTCCTTGCGAAACAGTATACAGTCATTCAGGTAAGCATATATTCTTTCAAAGATCATACCCATCAAGCGTATCATTCATTTGGTGTTTTATGTTCATCTCAGGAGCTCATTATCTTCTAGGAGCATGTCATTCAAGAGAGAAAGTAGTTCTATAAAACTGGAATCACTCCACCTGTTTCCTGCTTTCAAATTATACAGCTTCAGTACAGCTGGCAATGATGTATATTTAGTATAACCAACATACAATGGCATATTTTCACAACTCTTTAACTTCTCAAAAAAATTTGGGCAATCATGAAGTTCATATTCAACTGTCCTTATCATTTCTTCAATAATATCTTCATCATCATTCACATATGTAATCACATACTCTATATAGTCGTCTTCATTGTTCATACTTGTAATCATATCAGATGATCCATAAAACGTAGTTCTATCCCAGCCACTACCTACATTCGTTTTTCCTCGTGTTTATTCCAACATGTATAAATTTGATTTATTCCATGATAGATCAAGTGTTCTTCTAACTCCTCAAGACTAATTTGTCTTGAATAAAAACAGCATAAACATGAACAAAGGATTTGAGAAGTGTCATATGCATGATCTTTTTCAAACTTGATAAACTCTTCCATTCCATATTCATACTCATTTTTCAACCAATTGGCATTCATCCACTATTTATTCATATTCATCCTATTTGATTCAGTAATATTAATATTTAACAAAATAATTACAAAAAAGATGTTCAACTAGGGTCATAATCCAACTATAATCAATAGAACTAGTTATGGTAAACAATACCCTTACCTCTCCATGCATTACTCAGGACCAAAGTAGATCACACCCATCTTCCCAACCACCTAATAAATTGAAATAGCTATGAGAATTCATTTCACTGGAATGTTTTAGTATCCCACATGTGATCTATATGCATTGTTGTAAACCAGTTTTTAAGTGTTTCTCTAGAAGCATAATGTCTCAAGTCAAGAAATATGTTACTAAACTAATATATGGTATGATTTTCCATAGATTAATTTCAAGTGGAAGGATTTATTACATGTTTTTTTATGGTTATTTGACTATGGTGTCTATAAAGTTTCCTATAGAGTCCTCTAATGGAGTGGTTTTCTAAGATTCAGTGGAATTTCACTAGTTACAAAGTGGTGGTTGCATTGAAATGGGTAACTTTTGGATTGATATTAAATGGTGAAGGAAATACAACATGGAAAACAAATGGAATAAAAATAATTCCAAAAACCAAAACACCATACAAAAACACAATATTTCTCACAATCGCAACACTATACAAACCAAACAAACACAATTTCAGATTTTACAAAGCATCCCTTATTCAATTCCTCTTGTTAATTCAGGGGTTATCACAAAAGTTTTATCATATCGAGGAATTCATTCATTATCCAAGTATATGTAAATAACCAATTTATATATTCAAATGTTCAATAGGAACCAACCAACATGAAATCCATTTAGTATGCAAACAAGGATCACCAGCGGACAAGATTTTATGTGGGGTGTTTAGCCCATACAATTCACAACATAACCATCAATATCAAATATTATTAACATGAGAACAAGGGGAAACCAATGAGTAAGAGGAGAAAACTCACCACAAAGGTGACATTAAGTGAATGTTGGAGGTACGTTCACGGTAGAGGAGAAGCGCACAACAGAGGATATTTCCAACTAAAAAGAAAACATAAAATGAGAAATAATATGTTATACCTATCCAAAATAGGTCCAATGAGATTTAGGAATGTTACATGTCAGTTTAAATAGTCATATTGGTTAATAGTGGTATTTTATTTTCCATCTATGATATCTTCTTCCTATTTATTTTTATCTTTTTTAATATCTATCATTTTTCTAGATGTTTAAATTTTGAATGGGACATCTATAGTTTTTAGGAGAAAGATGATTTTTAATTTACTCTGATTTAGGAGTAAAATATTCCACATTAATTGTATCTTTTTTCTAGGGGATAATTTCTATCCATTAGGGATCATGAACACCTCTTGGGTTAGTGGAACGTCGGGTCAGTTGTTGGTTATGATACCAGCCTGGGCTTTATCATTACATTTCCAATTGTAACTGACCCATGTCTACTTAAATATTGGATGGGGATAATATACTAATATATTCCCAACTCCACTAGAGTCCCTATGGGGGTGAGTCCTGATAGTATAATATCTAATAAATATTTTATATATTATACATTAGCGTAGTCACTACTAAGGATTTCCTCATTTGTATGGTAGTAATGATTATTGAATCTTGTGTGTGAATTAGACATCAGAAACTAATTGGTGATTAAAACTTATGTGATGAATCCATAACCTATGGACAAATATATAATAAATATCTTACAAACCTCATTGAATCTTAATAGGTTTGGTTTCATTCATCATATAGTTATAAGTGATGTGGAATGTGTAAATGACAATCTTGGGGGATGAATGATGTGGATATGTTGGTGGAAATGATGATGTGGTAGTGTGTTTAAATATTCATTGTATATTTTTAATTAGAATGAGGTTGGTTTAAGTAATTATATTTAGTTCGGTTGTGTTATTCCATCATGAGGTTCAATAAGAATAGGTACATCAAGAATCCAAAGATGTGCATCATAGACTAAAACTAGAGACTGGGAATGTAAAAGACACAAAGAATATGAAAATTCCAAATGGGACCTTGAGTTTCAAACACACACACACCCAAACATTTCAAAATTTCCAAAAGGGTCCTTATCCTTTCCAAACACACACCAAATCATTTCCATAAAAATCCATCAAAACTATAAAATGACGACACCTTTATAAAACAAACCAAACAATTTATCAACAATTGTATAAACAAACCAAACAATTTATATAAAATTATATAAACAACTCAACCAATTTATAAATAATATTATAAAAAGATAACCTGTTTATGAACATTTTTTTATAGGAAAAACAAAGTATAAATAATTTTGTAAGAAACCCAAGTCAATGTGAAAGTTATATAGAAGTACAATGGCCTTAATGGGAGAATCCATTGAAACTTGTAATTCTATTGTGACCACTGAATATTGCACCATCTTCCACCGATTTTTAGAAATACTTCACACAACTAATATTTATCATCCTTCATTACCTATCATTATAGTTCACTCATGTCACACATGCATTAGATTCGTTCTTCTAGTCATCTGATCCCTTATATCTAATAATCCTATTTCTAGAGCTTGAAACTATCCACACTTCCCATAACCCTGAATCCCCCCCATGTGAAATTCCCACACCCTTAAACAAAACCCTATACTTCTAGAAAATATTCTTCTAAATAATTTCCCACACACCTTATGATATTTTGTCCATATTTATCCATCACATATGAAAGATTTTGAAAAATATGGAAACAACTCCCACTCAATGGTATCATGACACATTACTAAATAAATAGGATACCTTTCCCTTCTATGTGTCTTGATATATGATAATTGCAAACAAGAAATAGTTATGAAGAAAGGGGTAAGACTAAACTCAATATTTTTTTCCCAATGGCTTCCAAAATCAATCCACTTGAAAAAAAAATGTTATAAAGTTTTATATAAAATCATTTGAAATCATTTAAACTACTTATCCCAAAATCATAAATAATATCCAAGGAAAACCTTTGTATGTACAAAAAAAAATTAATTCCATTATTAGGAATAGACACATTTATGTCTCTACCCACTCACCATGCATGCTCAGTTGAAATTTTCATACTTACACGAGATCCCTCATTAATCCACCAAGTCATCACAATGTGAAAAATATCCAGGTTCCCCAATGGAGTACTCCCCTTATTTATGGTTAAGTACGACCCATGAACTCACGCCAACCATATTTAACAAATACCATTCCAAATAAATAAATAAAAATCCCCATTTAAATCATTTAATCAAATACATTACATGTGTCAAAAGAAAACCATAATTTTAAAACAGTAACTTAAAAATTATATAATAAGAGGGTTTTCCAAATGCCAACCAATTTTTCCAAAACCATATAACAAGAGATTTTCTTCAAGAATCATACATGTTTTTCCACAATAATTTCAATGAACATATTTAATCAAAACAAATTATTTATATCAAATGAGAATTAGAGATTAGAGGGAAGAAACAAACATCACAATGGTTTTAAAAAATGAAGAATGACATAAGAAAACGTCAATATCTGATCACAAACCATGTCAACCTAACTAGATCCAACAAAATTGCGTCAAGATCAACAACATAGACCAAAGAACTATCCCCAATAGACTTGGTCTATGATTCCAAGAGAGGGAAGAACCATGGATCTATGAAGAATGAATAATAATGATAACTTACTGATGAATCTAGGAAGAGGAGGAGGAGGAGGAGGAGGCAGTGGTGGCGATGGCTGTGGAGGAGGAGGGGGCAGTGACGGCGGAGGAGGATGACGAGTCACCGGCAGCCACGAAAGAGGAGGAGGAGGAGGAGTTGGTGGCTGCGGAGGAGTAGGATGAGTCGAAAGCTACAGAGGAGGAGGAGGAGGCAGTGGAGAAGGAGGAGGGGTTGCGGCGGGGGAGGGATTGATGGCGCAAGGGTTCGCATCTGCGAAGGCTTAAAAGGGTGTGAGGGAGGAGGATCCTATTAGGATTCTTTTAAAAACCCCACTGGAACCTTTATCAGTGCCATCACTAAAATAAAAAGTGCTGATAAAACATACCTTTATTAGTGCTTTTTTAGCACTGATAAAGATAGGCCTTTATCAGCGCTAAAATTATAGCGCTGATAAAGACATATTTTATCAGTGATTTTTTTTGCGCTGATAAAAGACCTATTTATCAGCGTTAAAATTATAGCGCTGATAAAGGTATAATTTTAATAATTTATTTATATTATTAAATATTTATTTAAAATTATGTATAGGATATATAGATATATATATTAATAATTATAACCATAAATAAATATTTATTTATTTATACTTATAAAATTATAATTTAAGTAATTATAAAATTATAAGCAATATACTTATTATATTTATAATCATATAAATATATAAAATAAATATATTAATTATATATATATAAAATATTATAGATATATATAACTATATTTATTCTAATTTTATAAATATTTATTTGAAATATATATTTATTTATAAATATAATTATAAATAAATATATATATATATATATATTAATTTAAATAATTATAAAATTATTAAAAATTTATATATCTAATATTTATAATTTTTTTAATATATATAATTAATATATTTCTTATAATTTTAAAATTATTTAAACATATCTGTATTTATTTATAACTATAAATAACATTTTTATGTATTTACCAATATTTGTATAAATGTTTATAAATATATTTATAAATATTTATTTATTTAATTATATATAACATATTATATATGAAATAATAAATATATTTTTTATAAATTAATAAGTATTTAAATAAATATAAATTTATTTGTATTTATTTATAAATATTTGTATATATTTATAAATATATCTCTTTAATTATACATTTATAACTTTATAAGTAGTATAATAAATATATTTATTATAATTTTATAATTATTTACATATATATATAGTTATAATTATAACTATAAATAGTATATATTTATAAATATTTGTATATAATTGTTAATTTATATATATAAATAATTATAATATTATATGTTTAATTTTATAATTATTTATATATATATATTTATAATTATAATTACAAATGTATTTGAAAAGTATTTATATATATCATTAAAAATATAATAAAATATATTTATTATTTAAATATATTTAATGTAATTTTATAAGTATATTTTTTAGAAAATATATAGTTCATATGGGTAAAATTATTAATTAATCAATATACCACATCAATGGACAACGTGTTGTAATGTATAAATTAATATTCATGCGTGATACATAACATCTATGCGTGATCAATATATATATTGACTAAATTCAATGGAAAACACATATATATTCAATAATTTTAAATACAAATATATATATTAAAAAATATTATATATTTATAAAAAAATAAATATATTAAATATATTAATTATAACAGATATAATTAATATAATTAATTAATCCAATAAATCTAATAAATTAATCTAATAAATTAATCTAATAAATCTAATAAATATAAATCTAATAAATATCTAACAAATATAATAAATCTAATAAATATATTTATTATATAATTTAATTTATTATAATCTTATAATTATTTAATTATAAATGTATTTAATTATTATCTTAGAAATACTTTTTTAAATTTAAACATTATATATATAATTTTTTTTAATAATTAAAAAATATATATTAATTATAAACATTTGTTTTTTTATTTAATGTATACAAATAAAAATTATTTTTGAATATAAATATAATAATTTTATATAAAGTAATAATATTTTTTGTTAAAAATATTTATCAGTGCTTTTAGATAGTGCTGATAAAGGCCCACCCCTTTATCAGCACTTTCTGCTTAGTGCTGATAAAATGCAGTGCTTCCCTTTCCCTTTTTTGTGGCAGTGTAAGGCAACTACTCCCGTATCAGGATTAAAAAAAGATTCATGAACATATCTTAAATCTATAAGAGAGTCCCATAGTAGTCAATAATTCCCCCTCAAAAGGTGTGATGAGCCCTACCTCTTATCCTCTCAACCAATGTGAGTCCCTAAGCATCATTGGTTCTGAAACCCCAAGTTACCACCTACCTTTGGAAAGTAGGCCTGTACCCAATTATGGATGAGGGAACTGTTGGAATTTTCTATTAATAATGGAAATGGTATCATGATGTTAATAATTATGCAAGAGATCACCCCCCCCCCCCCTCCCACAATCAGCCATTGGTTCAAACCAAATACACCTAGAAGTCTCCCTTATTTCCATCAAAATAGCCACTTTTACACATCATTTAAACAATACATGGAATGTATTTCCTATAACAGCTCTTTTGCACCACCATCCACCATAGGAAACTCTCAGAATCTCACCTAAACACCTCCAACCACAAAAACTATAAAAATAATGAATTGGGAAGGCATAGACCATTACATGGTAATTAATCATTTGATGGTACTCTCAAATTTTTATCTTATCTCTAATCTTGGGTATTCACACCTTCTTCAATTGTTTCATTTTGGACTGTATTTTGAACGGAAACATCCTCATCCTATTATCCCAACTAGATTCATACTGTGTATCATCTACAAGGTTAGTTTAATGATGTTTATTGATTCGTAATGAACTACCGGTAACATATTTTCATTATAAGGATAATGGGAGTCCTATTCATTGAAGTATCTATTAATAATATTTCACAATTCCCTTGATTAGTTATCATCATAAGGGGATGCTTTAGTTTACGACCCTTATAATTATTATCCTTCTCCTTCCATCACACCCCTGGGATTTATTTGTGGGGGGTAATCCGGATAGAGTCCCCAGAATCCCTTATAATATATTTCACAAAGGTGAATAACGGGTCATGGAATGGTAGAAACTACAAAGGATCCTCTTATAACATTATTTATAGTATATAAAATACTAACTTCCATGGGGGAGTAGTAGGTTGAGGTAAAAATTTCCCCCATCCCTGAGGGATGGGGTTGATCTAGTTCCATCATTTCAATATTTTTGGAACCTATGGATATTTTATGATTTTGGGAATGGTAGTGGTGGTAAAAATTCCCCTATACCTATGGGCTGAGGTTTCTCCAGAATATTGTGGGTACATCCACCACTACTTCCCTCCTGATTTTTTTGGCTTTTTTCCAAGAATGAGATGGGTGTAGTTTATACTTTGGGCATCAACTTCTCGCTATGATAGGTAACATTGTATCTAAAGGTTTTGACTTCCTCAAGTTAGATGAATGTTAAAAAATTTCAAAGGCCTGATGCTGGAGTATTTTAATAGCTCGCTCTCACCAGGTTTTGTATTTATGAGATTTGAAAAAAAAATGGAACCCTATTGAGTATACCAATTATCATGCACAAATCCTAAACCTAAAATAATAATGTTATGTGAATTTTCTCGTGGAAGACATTGTTAATTAGGGAGCAGGGTGAAATATTATGCTATATTTTTTCCTTGTCCTCTAATATGCATGTTAGATAGAGAATCAATAATTATATTATGTGGATTACTCAAATAAATAGTCATGTGTTTTATATTTTCTCCCAATAACTTTCAAAATTTTGGAACCATGCCATTGAATGGGAGACCAAATAAATCTATTGAAAAAATTATTCTATTTTCTTGACATGGTTTACATATTCAATATAAATTAGAAATTTTTTCTTTAAATAATAAAGAGACATTCACAAGTTAAAATGAATATATTTTATAAATTACTCTATTAAAGTTTTAATAATGTTATACTGAGATTTTTATATGGGCTATAACATGACCGGTATGTTGCCTTTGGCCCATTGTTTCCTCATAACCAATGTTTTCTCTTTGTATTATATGAGAGATTCCTCTACTTTTTCTGACCAAAGTTGTCATTTCTTAGCTAGCTTGTTTTAGAGGGTAGAGCTAATCTTATTTGTTGTGGTGTAAGCTAAGAAATTCGAATATGGTATGGAAAATAACCATTTCCTCAAGATATTATCATGTTGAGAAAGGATATCCCTCATTGTTTATAGGGGTCATTGTTCAATTCCCTCAATCTCTTGAGTGTCTCTAGATATAAGGGCTTTATCAATGTTTCTTTATTGAGGGGAGGATCTTCTTGTCAAAATTTAAGGTAATTTTGGGGAGGAAATTTATAGTGGGTTAAATTATAGGGATGACTACCATCATATATTTATGTCTATTTACAAAGGGAATTATTGTAATATATACCCTAGAGAGGACCTTTAGGTTAGAAAATGGGAAGGGAAAGGCCTTCTTACCATTTTATATTCTAACCATGAGGATAATTTTCATAGTTCACAATATAATAAAAGTTCCTATGATCGATATTGATGTTTCCATAGGGATTACCTTTGTGGAAAGTACTTTGGGGTAGACCTCTAGAGATACTGGTAACAATATTTTGGGGATAAACTTTTCAACTGATACTACCTCCTTAATATAATAATGAGTTCATAAAATCTGGGGATACCATTGAAAAATTTCCAATGGCATCAAGAATTACAACATTAATCAGAGTAGGGATATGGGCCTTATAGAGATATTTAGGCTACCTCTAGTGAGATTTCTATTCTAGGTTCTCTCTATTAGTAATCTGGAGTCATTTATTGTGCACAACGAATTTCACATGTGGGAGCCTCATTGGATAAACCCCTTATTGTCATTGGACCAGGGAAATAGACTTATTTATAATGATCAAGAGTATGTTCTTATCTCTTGGTTTTCATGTGTATATTTTGAGGATATTATACACATTTAATAAGGGAAAAAATTTAGACCTTCTTTAGAAAAACCACCATAATATGTTAGTAAGTTCTTGAAAATTTGGTATAAATATATAACTACCCCAGAGTGGTCATTTATCTCTAGGTATAATGGGAATGTGTTCATAATCCTATTGTTTGTTCTTCACTGAGATGTGTTGATGATCCTTATAAATGGGACTAGGGATATGGACCTTCTCCTGAGTAACTCTTGATATATGTTTAGGAGTTACTCTAGTAATGGGGGAGAGAGTATGTTCATGCCCCTGATGGTTTTTGGGGTATAGTGAGAATCATTTGTTATTGATGATGCTAAGATATGTTGATAGTTATATAGAATGTGGGTGGGGATATAGTCCTACCCATATATTTCTACCAAAATGTGTTGATATACTTCTATAGTGGGAATAGAGATATGTGTTCATTCCTTGGTCTAAGAAGAGATATGGGCTAGCTATTTTCCTGAAATTTTCATCAAGGTGTGCCAACTAACACCATTTTTAGGGGTTAGAGTTTGTTCATATCTCTTTCTTATTATTTAAATATGCCAAAAATCTTATCCTGATACTACTAGAGTGTGTCAGTTGGATTTCTGGATGTGGTAATGGGTGTATTCATGCCTGTAAATTACTACCAATATATTTTAGCAATGTTATTTGGTGAAAGCAGATATATTGGCCTACTCTATAAGGTTGTAATATCACCAGTCCTGGAAAGATATCCTAGATTCATGGGTTTGAATCACTTAAGTAGGGGTTTAATAGATGGTATCCATAACTAGATGATGAGGGGTATATGTCTTATGAAACTGAATGTGTCTATTGATAGGATCACTCCTGGGAAGATCTTGAACCAGGTTAAATTCAAAGTGTACCTCCTAAATTTTTTCCCTAATAAAACGGATTTATTTGTTTCCATACTCTTGGGAAAGAATCTTGAAATAGTTTGAGGTGGTGGCAGGTTTCACCCACTCTTTAATGACCCATAATTTAGAATATGGTTATTGAGGCTTCATATTGAGGATATATTCTCATGAAACCTCCAACATCAGAATGATATCATTCAGAAAGTACTCCCAAATTAGTGTATTCTCTACCCTGGGCTAAATGTGGTAGGTGGTTGATAGGGTCTTTTGATTAAATGAGTCCCCATATTGTGTAGTTATTGAGGTTTAAGTATGTCCTAACAAGTATTACATTTTGTTTGAAGGGAGTTTTGGTGATGGAGGTCCTGTGAATAAATAACAAACATAAAAAATCATTCAATATATTTAATAGGTAATAAAACATTTTTAACTGATTTCATGTGAGAAACTCAATTATCTTTGTTATTGAAAGATTCACAATAGGTTCACCATTTATATTTTCATAGAATTTGTGAACCAAAATATCCCAACGTATTGGGTTATTTTTTGTTAAGAAGGATTTACATTAAGTTAACCATTTATAATTTGGTGATTTCCAATGGGGTTTATTTTTGGTACCATAAACTCCCAATTCCTCCCATATCTATGACAACAAAAATTTCTACAACTCTACATTCCAAAGGTAAGAGTTCACCGGTGTTCCTTACTAATGACACTAAGAAACTCACATTGGCCAAGAGGATGGGAGTTTGAGTTAATACACCCTATTGGATGTTATTATTTATTACTCTAAGTCTCTATTATATATTTAATTCATGATTATTAATCCTTCCCAAATCCATTAGAAGATTTTTTACCCCCATGATAATAATCAGTTATTAGTATTTGTCGATGCGAATGTTTGTAAATATTAGTGGTGTATCATCGATGTGAATACCTATATGTATCATAAGTTCTACATCAATGAAACCATATTAATGTTGCATAGGCTAACCATATTTATATTATTATTACTTAAATATGCTTATTTATATGTCATTGTGGTTTTAATCCACAAATATTTTCACTCTAGTTTTTATCACTGTCCAAGAATGTGGTAAATATTTGTGGTGTTGATATAGGTCCCATGAAAAGGACTTCTTACATATCCTTATAAAAGGAATCATAACCCACATAGTATAGTGACACTCAATGAGGCACATCATACCTTTTAAGGTTTTATGATAAGTAATGATCCAAGTAGTTTTATAGGGTGTGATAAGGATGATTAGATGAAATATTCCTAGTAATGGTTGGTATGATACGTACACATGATAAGCCCTATAAAGTTTGTAAATGGGTATATACCTTCGAATATAAATGTGGTATCATTGAAATAATGTATTAAATGAGGAAAATTTAATTTTTACCTATAAGGAATATGATATGTAGCCTGTAATAGGGCTACTGGAAAAAGAATTTTGAACCCAAGTTTTAAATGATGTTAAAGTGGGACTTATGTTGCTTCTAGATAAAATATTATTATGGGAGTGTTTTCCTATTATTTTAAGAGTTTTGTGTGTTTATGAAAATAGTATTTTAATTAATTTATTATAAAATTTAATATTAAAAATAGTTCCTTAACCTTGTATATCCCCTCAATTTAATTACTAAATCATAATTCCACATTTACTCTCTTGTTTTCTCTATAATCAAGTAAAAAATCTATTTATCGCACTCCTATGGTGATTTAAAATTGAATAAGGGAGTATAATGATCATTGTATCCCTTAATCTTACCAATCTTGGGGATCTAAAAACTCTAATCACTCTTATATCAACCCACTTCTCATGATCACAAGAAGTGGATAGACCCTAAGTGGAATGTGTGAAAAATCTAGTAGAAAAGGGTATATGAATTAAGAATGCATAAAATTAATAAAATATCTTATCATATAAATAATTCAAATAAATACCAAGATTAATATAAGACATATTCAATTAAAATATTGAATTCACTAACAATATGTAAGGGAATATTTTTGACTCGGCCACTAATGTCTTAGTGATTTATCACTGGGGAAATATAGTATAATTAAATTAACAAAAGTAGAAAGATTCAATAATAGATTTATTGAACCAATAAGAGAAACCCTTTATATATTGAATAGTTATTCCTATTATGGAAATTATTGGGGTTTTTTATTCTCTTCTATGTGATTAGAATGATCTTTAACTCCAACAAACTCAACAATTCTAAATTATTCTTTAAATTCTAGGATAGTTCCCTTTATTTAGATTCCCACCATGTTCATGGTTTTATGGTTGATATTTCTTCTTGTGAGAATAATTCATTTTTTGTAAAATCATTCCCTTCCCACAATCAATCTATTTTCTTCTTCAATAAGTATCGAAGGGTGATATGCTTTGGGGTATTAGGACCACAATGGAAACCAGATGTGTTGGAGATGATCTCACGGGAAATATTATACTTTTGCCTTTAGTGAAATATTATTTGAAATATGTGGCCTATTTTGATGGATTTCAGGATTATCTAAACATTTTTTATGGTCTTCACTTCATTTGGTCTTCAATAATGGTAGGTCTATCCTGAACACTAGTTTGAAACTTTGATCAGGTGGAGAGTGTTGGAGTTGGTTCCCTAGAACTAACTTATAAATAAATTTTAGTTACTTTTATTCATGTATTTTAATATTTATAAAATATATTATCACATAATTATTATTTTATTCATTAAATAGTATGTATAAACTCAAGATTTTATAATATATTTCTCTTTAAATATATTGTCAGAGTTTGATGGCTTGCCTGACATGAAACATCGATCTTAAAAGGAACTGAGATATATTATAACCTAGCCATTAAATTTATGGGTATGAATAATATTAGATAAATTGTAAAATTTATATTTAAATGTTTTATTTAAATAAAATATATTGATAAATTCATAATAAATAATTACTCAATATTTAGTAAAGTCGTTTTATGCTTCAAAAAATATTTTTTCTTCTAAAAGGGTTTTTATTGCATTTCATTCACAGACATTATAATTAATTTATAGAATCATTATAAATAATATTTTAGGAAGTGAATATTATTTTGGAAATTTTAATTTCAATAATAACTTAGGTTTTATTTTTGATTTTTTTCTGATAATATTTATTTTTATATAAATAGAGAAAAATATTGATGTTTGTAAAACTATCTTTTCTGTTCATTAAATAAAGTAATTTAAAAGTATAATTATGATTTTAATTTTATATTTAAGTAAAATAATTATAATTTAATTATAAATAATCTAATTAATTACATTGGAATCATCATTATACATTATTTTAGTATAAGTTTATTTTTAGGATTAAAAAGTCATTTTTCTAAAAACTATTTTTCATTGTGTTTTATGCATTTATATTTAAAATGTTTTATAATAATGATAGAAATTAAAATTTGAAAAATTTATTCCATATTTTTAATTAGATGTTCAAATTTTCTAAATAAATACCTTTTATTTTGGTTTATTATGAATGGTAATTATTTTAAATATTTGTCCCATCGATAAGGGTAAAATGGGTAAAACAGGGTTAAAAATATGGGATAAGCCCCATAAATCTCCAAAAAATAACTTTATTTTAAAAAAATTATAATATCCATTCAAAATTAATCATCATGTATTCATTTTTTTGGAAATTTATTTCCAAATTCATTTGATAATGATTTTAATACTATTTTAAGTAAATAATAAATACAAAATGTAACTCTCTTTGTTTCAATATATATAATATTATGTCATAGGTATAAAAAAGAAGTTATGTTTTATTATAAATATTTATTTAAAATATTAATGAATTTTTTTATCATGATAATTTATATTTAATTTTTAATGATGGAATAATTACCTTAAATTCCAATGAGACACTAACCTAGTGTTTGTTCAAGTAATGGAAAAATAAAATAATTGATTTTAAAAATATTAAAATTAATATATTTTTAATGATTTATTGCGTTAAAAGAATTTTCTAGATAAAAATACCATATTAGTTATGTTTTAAAAGTTCATATTCAAATTCCATTTCTATCTTTATGTATTTAAACTCAAACTATGTGAATAGTCCTGAAAATAAATTTAATGGTGCCTTTGTAAAATAACAATCTATTAAATGATTTAAAATTCATGAAAATATAATTTCTATCCAATTTAATTGTATTTATTCAATAATATCTTCAATGTTTCACTTATGTGTCACTTTACTTTTTATAGTAACTTTCTTTACCCCTAAAGAGTATAAAACTTTGATATCGTAGTGATCATCGAAAGGGTTAAAAGGAGGTAAAAACTAAGATATATGGGTTAAAATGTAACCTAAACTTGTATAATTTTCTTATGGTTTTATTTTGAATAATAATTATTCTAGATTATAAATATATCAACTTGATTTTACTTTCACATGAAAAGAATTTATAATATTTAAATCTTTAAGTAATTCCAAGTGTGTCCTTTCACTATAAAAGGACACCACCCCTCCTCTCTTCCTAACACCACCATGAGCTACTTATATTGAAAAAAACCTAATAAAACCTATTATAAAAATCCTTATTCAAGTTATATAGTTTATGGTATCTCTAAAATACCATCCCTTAAGTCCTTCAGAAGAAATATGAAGGAGGTTTCTCAAAGAGAAGGTAATCATTTTAATCGATCTCTTTCAATTTACTTATTCTTTTACCTCCTTTATTTTTTACCAAACCAATCAAATATAATAAAATAATCATCTCCCATATACTAATTTTCTATTATTTTGATTTAATAACCTTTATATATCTTCTTTTCTATTAAATGGGAAATTAAAGTATCACACATGCGTATGTGTGGAGTACCGCCTCCGCATAGAGATATAATTCATTTTCGATCACCATATTTAATGGGTGTTATGATGGATTTAATTTTTAAATATTATATTTATAAAATAATTATTCTTATTTAATTAAGATATCTTATATGCCTCCTTAACATCCCATCCATTGAAAAATGATAATGTCACTTGTGCCTACGTGTGGACTACCACCTTCACGAAGAGATGTGATTTTTTTTAATTTCTGTTTTACATGGATGGTAATAAGGATATATTAAATATATATATATGATATTTATGATATCTTAATTATTCTATAATTTAGAATTATTATTTACCTTTCTTTCATTCCATCCATCAAAAAGTGGAAACATCACTCGTGCGTACGTACGAACTACCGTCTCTATGAATTGATGTGAGTCATTTTTCATCACTAATTTATATAAATGATTATAAAAATATATATTATAAATAAATAATATACTTATTTCATGATTAATATTATATACATGGTTAATACATTTCTAGTACAAAATTACTAGAACCGTTGAACCGAAACATGCATGGAAAATGGACTAATTTTCACCTAAACATTAATTTTAATGAAGAAATTATTAATGAAAGGATAATTGAAAATTATAAAGGAATGATAAATAGTAATTTATGTATGAATATGTTATTTAATATTTTTATAATAAATAAAAATTTATTTAATATGATATTTTAACATGTATTAATCAATATGGTACTTGAGGTAAGAGTTTCTCATCTCACTTTTGTTTCCATGAGACATATGTCGTATTCACCATTTGTTTCATTCATGTGGTGTATATAGTGAACCTTTTATATTATATATCATTAATAAATTTATATTAATGGTATTATACATGTCATTAAATTCATTCCTTTCATTAGGTTTATAATTCAAAAGTTTCCAAAGCGGTAATGATTTATAATACAATCTCATTTCTTTTCAGAACTATTTATGGTAAATTTATGTTGATAAAAATTATGTGGATTTAATCCATTAAACCCAATTGATATAATTATACAATTTTTATTCCTAAAATTTTTATATATTAGCACCATTTTCCTCTCTTTGGTACTTAAAATGAATGAGGGAATTTTTTTTAAACAAAATTTAAACTTATTTCCTCTTTGTTCATCGAAATTTTTCTTCCCTGTTCATGCTCTCTAAATTAGTTTTATAAAAGTGTTTACCTATACATAAAATATATTAAAATTTTAATTTTCATTAACTTTTAATTTATTTACAATTTTTTAAAATGAATCTTTTTAAAGAAACATTTTTTGAACAAGTTTTTTTAAAAAAATCAAGTGTGAAAACAATTTCTCTTTTAATATATACAGTATAAAAAGATTTTCCTACCATCATGATCATTTATAAATTTTAATCTTCATATAAATTTTCAAATTTTTATTTTAAAAGAAAATAATTTTCTTAATATTATTTTAATTTTATGTGAAGATTTTATCAAAAGAAATGGATATTTTTCTCATGTTTTCAAAGAAAGATTTGAATGTTTTTTTAAAGGTATTTTTCATTTATATCATCATACTTTAAGGATTTTTATACTTAACTAGAGATATGGTATTATGATAAAACTAACTTTATTTATCTATATTTATTATGATTATGATTATTTAAGTATGATTCTATAAAACATGTTTCTTTCCCATGGGTTAATTAGGTTATGATGAAATTTTTATGAAACATGTTTCTTTTCCCTAGGTTATATATGATTAAATGATGAAATGTTTATAAAAATAATTTCATATTCATGGGTTATGATAAGATGATATGGTGATATGATGAATGTTTTATGATCTTGTGGAACACATATGTATGGTTTTCATTATAAGAAAGTTGGGACTGGAATTATACATCCCTCTAATGCATTAAGAAAAAATGGATATCTCATGAAATAATAAGGACTAGAATAGGGAGTGAACCCAGTTCATTAAGGTACTATATCCAATAATATAGTCTTATGAGTGAACCTTGACAAAATAAATGATGTAATAAGGAGTGAACCTAATAAACTATGATAATATTTCCCATGATTCATTACTAATAAAATTATTTTCTATTCTTATGTGTATGCTACAAGATTATGTCTTATTCTTATGATATGATCTCAAGGATCATGATTGATTATTGATGATTTAGCACACTTATGACTTATGTCTTTTTTTATGAAAAAACATTATTTCATGATTTATGATTAATGATCTTTAACTGATTAAGTATGATTACCTTCAGTTATGATCATGTTTTTATACCCTTATTCATATATTATTCTCACTTATAATCTTTGTTTTTTATATCTTATATTTACCCTTATAAAGAATCTAATAATTACCTTTCTTAAGTTTCCATTCCATAGATTATGAATAAAATTCTTAAGTAGGGCATGTCTAAGAATTGTGTTATGTTTGAAGAACTTTATGGGATACATTGAATATCTTCCATGAAAAAGATGATTATATATCTAGTCTATAAAGACACTAAACCTTTATGGTCTTTGGGAATGTATTTTTTTGATATGTATTGAATAGTAATTTAAAATGATATAATATATAATAATCAAATTATCAAGTTTCCTTACTTGGTATCAGAGTGGGGTTTAGTTATTTTTTGAGATTAGGGTTAGAAAACATTGATGAAAACCCTTGGGATAAGTTCAAGTATATGATTATATCCTAAATATTGGTAAAGAAAATATTATGTGGTTTAATTAACAATTACATCCCTATATGGATACTGAAAAGTGGATGTGGTTTTGGAATATATGCACCTTGGGGTAATAATTCAGAAAGGTAAAAATTTGGTGTTAACTTGATTGTCATTAGTGCACAATGAGTGGTCCTAAGACTACACACTTATCTAGACACTCCTGGGGGATATGTTTGGTTTTATTCACATTTTCATTATTAATTATTTCAATAGATGATAACCATGAATATTCTATGTTAAACCTAAGATTTAATAGATTGAAAATAATGTGTCATGATTTATATATCCTATGAATGATGTTTTAGGATTTTATGATTACTCTCTATGATTTTTGTTCCTAACACTATAATTTTTTGTTTTTTTCAATGGTTATAACAAGGAGGAATCGGGTTAATGCTAAATGTGATGGATAATGGAATTATTTTCCTAATGAGAAACCACATGAAATAGAATATAGAATTTAAAAACTTTTGATTATGATAAATTATCTATCTCATTATATGATTAAAAGCATCAACTTGTGTGAGTTTCCTAATAAATATAATAAGATAAAAAATGGATTTTTATGGGATTTTAGTTGATGAATACCATGGAGGGAATAAGATTCATCTTCCTATGTGTCATTTATATAGGAATAATCACCTAGGAAAATGTATCAAATGAATGAGAAGATGTTTTATATTTAGATAATAAGGGTATAGAGAAAGTAATTATAGAGGAAAATTGAAGAGTTTTATGGATGAAAATGAAGTTCATCCTAAGGTAACATTTATAGTTTAATGTCTTATATTTGATGAACTTGGAAATTATCAAAGTCAATACCCTAATCCAAGGGATGACTCCTTGACCAAGGAATGGCTTATGTTATGCTAATTATTTAAGTGAAATAATTTAAGTGTTTATGGATTAGGATTTGAAAATTAGGTTGTAGAAGTGTTTTATCATTGATATTATGGCTATAAGAATCATGAAACATTTAAGTATTATTCTTAAGTATTTTTCCTTTAAGTATTTGAAAACATATTTTGAATGGTATCAATAACCTAGAAATGTGATTAATTGATATGGTGAAATTTTTTGAAAAATGTGATTGAGGGATAGATAAACCTTAATATGTTCCCAATGTTGACATAATATTTTTTTGGTATTGATATTGATAAAGTAATTTGGATAGTTTTTTAGAGTTTTTTTTAGAATAATTTATGATTTTATTCTAGCTTTATGGTGATTCAAGATATTTATGGAAGCAATTAGAATATTTTGGGGTATATATGATTATGGAATATACATTTTTGGTATATAACCTTATGAGAGATTGATATTATTAGATATAATTATTAAGTTGATAATGGAAGAATATGTCATCAAACAATTCTAATCTTTGGATTTTAATTTTAGTCTGGCATATTTTGAATAATTTTAAGATTATTTATCTATAGAATGATTTAAGATAAATTTTGAGTGTTATTATTTTGATTTTGGATATTTTTGTATAAATATTTATTTATATATGATAACTTATGCTAACCATGTTTGTAACACCCCAATATTTTCAAAACAAATGTGCATTATTTTCGATAGTGTATTTAACATGAAATCTCGAGTTTAGATGACCCGTGAAATATATAATTGTTATAACCTAGATCTTAAATTGGAAAGTATGAATAGTATTAAATATTTTATGATATATATATATATATATATTTTAATAAATATAAATTATTTAAAATTATTAGTAAATAATCAATTAATTTTTAGTAAAGTAATTTTATTTTTCAAAAATATATTTTCTTCAAAAATGAATTTTAATGTCTTTTATGAAAAAATATTATAATTAGTTTTTGAAAAAATTATAAAATTTATTTTATAATATCAAATTAATTTTTTAAATCATTATATCAAAATTAACTTAGGGTGATAATTTGGGATTTTTTAGAAAATATTGATTTTTGGTGAATAGTGAAAAATACCAATTTTTGTAAAAAAACATTTCTTTTCATTAAATTAAGTAATTTAAATGTACCATTATGTTTTTAATATAATTTAAATTAACATAAGTATTAATTATTTATATTTAATCCAATAAATTACATTTGAATCAATGTAATGTTGTATTTTAGTATAAGTTTATTTTTGGGTTCGAAAACAGGATTTTCTTGAAAAATATTTTAAAATTCATAATGTTTATCCTTTTTAATTAATTAAAATATACCCTAATTATGATTTATTTAAATTAAATTTGTATATAATATATAAAATCATCCTTTTATTGAAAAATACACTACCTAAAAAGCGATTTTTTCATTGCTTCTTTTGGTTTAATTTTAAATCAAAATTTTTTAATTATGTTAATTTAATTTCGTAAAATGGATTCAATATTAGGAATAATAATAATTTATATTATCTAATAAGTTCAATTTAATTTGTTTATCAAAATTAATAGTAAAAAAATTAAAAAACTTTTAGCAATGTTAAGGAAAAACTGGATTTACTTGGGGTTAAACTAAAAAGATAAGGGTTAAAATGGCCTAATATTGACTAAAATCTATTTTTTGACCATATTTAGAACTTATAATGTATAATTTTTGATAATTTTTAATTTTTTAGAGTTATATCATGTGAAAAACATTTGAATTCCTTTTTTATTTTCAAAAATTACAAGTGTGCCCCTCACCTCACTTATAAAATGTCACCCCATATTCTCTCCTATTCACATCTTAAAAGAAATTCATATTGGAAAATACCAACCCAAATATCTTAATAAATTATAGAAACATGACCTATATACCATATTTTTATTATAAATACATTGTTAGTATGATTTTTGTGCTAACCTAAGGAGTTTGTTTAAATAAGAGGCGGTGTGTTTAGTCGTGCATTTTTATTTTATTTCTTCTTCCCCCTCCATGAAATCTTCTTCACTTATCATGATATATTAAAAAAATTATATAAAATATAATTATATTTTATTATGTAAATTTATTAACCAAAATTCATGTCCTCTTCCATCAAATGGGATACAAAATCATCATTCTTGTGTACCACAGATTACCACCTCACGAACTGGTGTCATTCATTTTCCATCATCACCACTAAAAGCTTGTTATAATAATGTATTTAAAGTATATATATAAAATTTGTAAAATAATTATAAATAATTAGTTATTATATCATATATACCTTCTTAATTTCTATTATGTGTGGAATATGATAACATCGCTCGTGTGTACGGCGGACTGTCGCCTCGTGAAGCGATGTGATTCATTTTTCACTAACGCTTTACATGGAAGGAAATAAGGATAAATTTAATTAATATATATGATATATATGAATTAATTATGATATTAATGAAATTTTTATAATTATTAAAAAATAATATATCACTTTTTTCTTACACTAAATAAATGATAACGTTGTTCGTCTGTAGGTGTCGACTACCGCCTCTATGAAACAATGTGATTCTTTTTTCATCACAAAAACATATGAATGATATATAAAAGTATATTTAATAAAATAATATAGTATTTATTATATTATTATCATTTTAAAAATAAATTATATTACTTAACATCTTTCCATAATTATCTATGAAAAATGGAAATGTTACTAGTGTTTGTGTACAACCTACAGTCTCCATGATTATAATGTAGTTCATTTTTCATAACCATATTTCATTATTGGTATTAGAAATATAATTTATATCTAAATATGATAAATATTTCATGTTTATTAATCCTTATATTTTGAAATAATTACCTCTTGGACCATGTTCAAAACACCAAATCTATTTTGAAATAATGAATTGAACGTCCTCAAAACACATGACATGGACTTAACTAACCAAGTATTTAAATATGTCCTTAAAAATAAAAAAATAATTTAAGTATAAGTTATTAAAATTGGAAAATATTATTAAGAAATAAAATAATTAATATAATTTTATTAACTGGGGGTTCAAACATGTATGAAGAAATTCAGGCTGGAGGTAAGGGTTTTCTCATCTCACTTTTTATTTTTGTGAGACATATTCCATATTCACCACTTGTTTTTATTATATGATGTATATACTTCCCCTTTACATGTAATAACATGAATCCTTTATAAATCATGGTATTTTAAGTTTTTATTTGAATTATTTTATTTAAGGGGAATTGACTTGAAAATTTACCAAGTTGTAAATAATTTCTTAACATAATTTCTTTTCATTGGGTTATATTACTTTTTTGTTGGAATTTATATGTCGTGATTATGTGTGTAATGAATTTTGATTTTATTTTGTTTTATTTAAATTTTTTTGGTAGAGTGAGTACTTTCCCAAAAGGAAAAATCTTCTTTATTAAAAGAATAAAAAGTTATAGGGTCCATAAGTGTGACTTTTTACAGTAGTCATTTTTCCAAAAAGAAAGGAGGTCATCAAGAACACCATTTTGCCAAGTCAACTCATTGGTCATCACCCCTTTGTTTTCCATTCCATCAAACACAATATTTTATTAACTAAATGCATGTATAATAATGTAATTCATGTATGATAGGGATGCTATGAAACCGATCCACCTAATAGTAAGATTCCAGGACAAATGAATTGTGCCATCTCTGATTGCCTACACTATAGTGGTTGAGTCACATTACAACCATATATTGGACCATCGTTGTTGTTGTACTACCTCATCCACATTTATGATCCTTATAATTTCAACATCCAAATATGTAGTAATTCCACAATGTCCATAATGATAGCCTCTTGCATTGTTTGTTTGGTCTCTGAAGATAGCACCATACCCATAAGGATGTATATTACCTCTTGAATCACCATATATGTTGCATTTAATCCAGACAGAAAAAGGATATACCCATAATACTTTAATGTTACCATAGGGATGGTGATAATTACTTGTGATTCCAAAGAATTTAAGAATAATAAATTCATGCAAAGAGTTTTCACAGAAGCCAGATTGAGTAGAATTTTCCTCTTTTACAGTAGCAAGAATACATGTAAGAGAAGTTTGGAGACCATAAAGGGTACCTAAATGTATAAGCTTATTGAGAATAGTCTAGATCACATGGATAATTTCTATATAGGCAACATGTAATAGGTTATTTAGTTGATGTGATATTTTCATATGTATACAGGATGCCAAGCATTCACGAATTAGAGAGAAATGTGGGAATTGAACTTGGAACAGATCATCCACTGCATACCACAGGGCAGAAACCATGAAACATCTTGGAAAAATGTGATATATCTTATCCTTATGTTGTTTAAATAGGAAATGTTTTTAATAGATCTTAATTCTAACATTTTTTAGAAAATAATCAGTAGGTAATTTTGAATGAAACACTCTCTAGTCAAAAGTAAATCGGGATGGAAGAATCCCAGGCTTGTTGAGACATTTTTTCAAGATGTTGGTGTGTTCCAAAATTTCCATTAGATATAAGGATTTTGAGGATAGAATTACATTAACACAATTATCCTAGATAAAAATTTCATCCCCACCAATTAAATTTTAGTTCTAGATAATATCTTTGATCTCAGTAAGAAGGGTGTTAAAAGGAACCTCTACTTACTCTTTAATTGAGATATTGATGTCCAAATACATGTTATGGGAGACTAAATTATTGAGGAGATGGATACTAATATAGTTTTCAATCCAGAATTTAATAGAGGATTTAGTGATGGAAAACCAATTATAATCAATCATGATTGTGGGAAATTATTTATTGAAGGCAGGCCATGTGGAGGACTCCATATAGTTGACATTTCCAGCATTGATCTTGCTAAGTAATATTTCTCTTATAAAATAAATATCTTAAGATTTCTCATTAATAAGACTTAAAATATAACTATCCTGTAAATCATGATTTAATTTATTGAGATTATTAATTCCCAGCCATCCACAATTGATAGGTTGACAACATTGTTTCCATGGGATAGTGGCAATTTTTCTTTGTAGGATGCTTCCACTCCAATTTTTTTTTAATAAAGGTGTGGATACTTTTCATGAGGGAATATGTCCATTTTTAAACCATAAAAAAGTAAACTAATTTTGATACAGTGTTTAATTTTACATAACTAATTTGACCTGCCATCGAAAGCATTTTACTTTTACATGAGGAAATTCAGTTTCATATTTGACTCACGATATGAGACAAATTAATAGCCAGAGGTTTTCCCAAAAACATAAAGATGAAAAGTTAAATTAAGGTAAGATTGACTTCTCTAATACTTATCTTAGTGAGGATGTTCAGCCTACTGGATTTGGGTATTCTTTTACTAAATTAAAGGAAAGATTTGTTCCAAATAATTTCCAGCCTTAAAACATTTTCATAGTAAAAGAGAGAATTTTTTAAGTTCTTTATTTTTATTTTTCCCTCTTGAGTGAAAATAATGATGTCATCAACAAATAAGATATGGGTGGGGATAAAAAGACTATACCAGCTCTTATGGGTGTGATCTTATTCTTTGTAACCATTCTAATAAGTCTTCTTAAGTAATCTTCAGCAATATAGAAGAGAATGGATAAGAGGGTATTGCCTTGTATGAAAACTTTTGAGAAATATAAATATCCCTTAGGAGATATATTTATCAGAAATGATATATGGGATGAACTCTAGAGGATTTTCACCCAATTAAAAAAGCTTTATTTAAAACTAAACCTGGTCAAAACATCAAAGATAAAGCCCTATTCAAGAATTTCAAAGGCTTTTTTGACATCTAATTTGATATAAATGTTAGCTCCTCTAGTGGGTTTCCTGAGAAGGTTAACACATTCAGAATACATGATAAGAAAATCCAGTATGGTTATAACTTTAATTAAGCTAAATTTATTTTAAGGCACATTCCTTTTGGTGATGTAAGCCATCCTGTTTTCTATAATGTTTCCAATAATTTTGAAAATGGTGTTGACAAGAGCAATCAGCCTGAAGAGGTGTATCTCATTTTCATTCTTGACTTTAGGGATAAGGGTATAGAGTTGAGAATTGATTCCTTGTGTAAGATTAATACATTTGAAAAAATGATTAAATAATCTATATACATTTGTGTGTATAATATCCCATAAAGTTTGAAAGGATAAGTTTTTAAAACCATCCAGATGAGGATATATCCTAAATTTTAGGATAAAAATGTCCTCTTTGATCTCAAAGGTTAGAGGAATGGAATATATATTTGAGTGATCCTCTTGAGTGACATTTTTTGGGATAATACCTTTTAAATATTCATTGGGGTGCTAGGGGAATAAAAATCCTCATGTAATAGGAAACAACATGTGCTTCCAAGTCTTACCTATTATCAAAGAAGTTTCCATTATCACTGAGAATAGTCAAAGGTATATTAATTTCCCTTACCCTTTGGATAGGGTTGAATAGTTTTGTGTTTATATTACCATCCTTGAGACACTTGATTTTGAAAGCTTCCCTGTGTCTGATTTCTTTATGATTAAGTAAGACATTCTGGTCATGTCTGACCCTATTTTCCTACTCAAAGCTAGTAGAAAGGCATTACCAGTGTCCCTATCTTAGATAAAAAGGAGAAAGGAGTCAACATAGGAGATATTTTCATCAATGTGACTAAAGAATTTTTTACTCCATATTTTCATATTTTTCTTAAGTACCTTGAGCTTTAAGACACAATAAAGAGCATCATATTTTACATTTAAGGAGCTACAAGTTTCCTGGATCAGAGGTCTAAAATCAAGGTGTGTAGTCCAAGAATTATTAAATCTAAAGGGGAAAAGGCATCTTTTCCAATTTAGAAATAATATTTTCCAAAATGGGATGGCGATCAGAGTTGAATTTTTCAATGGGGGAGAAAAATATATAGTACCGAGAATTGAGGGTTGTATCACTGAAAAAAGATTTATCAAATTTTTTGGAGACAATTGAGTAGATTTTCCTTATATACCAAGTATATTTTGATCCAACAAGGTTCATTTCATAAAGAAAACTATACTCAATAGAGTCTTTGAATTCTATGGTTTATGTAGAATATTTTCCCATGAAAAACCTATCATCATATTTTAGTATATCATTAAATTATCCCATGAGAGTCTATGGGAAATTTATAATGTTACTAATGCCCAAAATAGACTTCCAAAGGCCTCTAATTTCTTAATATCCATTGTAGGAATATATGATGGAACAAAACTATTTAATTCCCTCATAATGATATTTGAAATTAACCATATGATTAGAGTAGGTGATGGAATAAATTCCCTCTATCCATAGTGAGTAAAGACCCAGAGTCTCTTAGAGTCATTTTGGATAGAGTTTTTTTAATTAGCTAATAACCTAACATATCAAGAGAGTCGATCATCTCATAGAAGATCCTATTTGTTTCATAAACACCCAACATATTAGGTTTAAACTTGCTTATAAATAGTTAAAGGGATATAATTGATTCAAGGTTGGATATCCCTTAATAGTTCCAAAAAAGGATCTTTATTTGAACTTATTTTTGGTGAAAGATTCCCCTTTTTTATTTACTCTATATTTTTTGTTTCTGTTTGATTGTCTAGTGAAAAAATAGTTTTTGTCATCCTTTTTTATAATATTTTCACTCTATTAAAAATTAATTATATAGGACTGGGTGGTCTATTACAATATTATAGTTAGAAGGCTTATAAACATCAATGATAAGAGTTACAAATTCTAGATTAAAACCCTAAGTTTTCTAGTCACTGATATTAACAGAACTGGTATCCTGATTGATCACAAAAGTTGAGTTTTTTATGCCTCTAATATTTCCATAGATATTTGAGTCAACTTCTTCCACAGTTGAGTTTCTAGAATTAATTGGATCTTACTACAGATATGTTATTCTATAATTATTAGGTTGATGTGTGGTTTCCTCAAAATTAACATTTGAAATCATGTCATCTTGATAAATTCTTTTGTTGTATATGATATCAATCTCTAAGACCAACTATTTCTTAGCCTGATCAGATAGGAAAATACCAAGGTTTTTTGTTGAATATATAGCCACATCTCCAAGAGAAACATCATTGGAATATTTCAACTTATTTTACGTGGTTTTAAATTTGATACACATAATTGATTCATTGGTTAATTCTCAAATTCAAAGATATGGTTTTTTTAAGGTTTATTTGTCTCAAATTCTCTTTATTTGAGACATACATTTATAATATGCACCTATATTCATTTTTTATGTGTATATACTAACCTTTTCCATATTATATCATTAAAATACACAAGTTTATGATATTTAAAGTATCATTTGATGATTACTATTTCATGGGTATTATGATTGAAGAGTTACCAAAGTGGAAAAAATTATGTTATAATATCCTTTATTTTAGGATTATTTATGTTCAAGGATATTTTAGAGAAAATAATGTGATCTTATTTTCATTAACCAAATATCCTTCATTATTGTCTAGTTTTGCATGTATTTCAAAGTTATAATATCTATTTACTCATTTTTGATTAAATAAACATCAATAAAATCATCTTTAAGTGATATGTATGTTGTATTTTCTTTTAAATTAGGAATCTTTCTATTATATATCTATGTTTTCTAAAATGTTTTCAAAATTTATTTCAAAAATGTTTTTATATGAATGTTTAATGTACTTTTTACCCATAATTTTTTTACAAAAAAAATTAAAAGGAGTCTTTCTATCTTTTTTCAAACAAGGTACTTTTTGACTTTTATTCCAAAAATGTGAAAGGAATCATTGTTTTTAATGTATTCAGCATGAGCATAACTTTCTTCCATCATGAATACTCAACATTTTAAAGTTTACTTTTAAATTTTAAAAATTTATTTTCAAAAATAATGTTTTCTTTATTTTTTTAATAAAGTTTTATATTTTAAATAAGTGTTTTTAAAATTTAAAGGATATTTTTCTAAAGAAATTTTCCAAGTGATCTTTCAAAATCATTTTCCATCTAAGATGAAATACTTTGATGTTACTCAAGTGAAAAGGTTATTTTCATCAAAAATGTTTTTAATAATATTTTATTGGTATTTCCATTCATCAACATCAAAACCCCTTGATGTTACTTAAACTATACTAGGGATAAGTGTTATTTATACCATCCATATTCTTTCTCTGTATGGATTATGATATTTTCATGAAACTCATTTCTTTTTAACAATTTAATTGAGTAGTGGAAGAAAATTTATCATTGTTATGATTGAAAAGTGAAGACCTCTAAATGTTTTATTCATGAATAGTACTTGTATATTATTAGTGATGAATGGGTGCACCCAGATAGCATCGGGTGATCCCAGTATATATTATATGATGGATACACCCAGATAACACTAGGTGAGTCGGATATAACTTATATGATGGTTGTTACTTGATAGAGCTCTAATACATTGAGTAATGTTTATTGTCTATAGGGTAAATAATACGGGAGTTATCGAAGGTTTTCTCTAATGGATTTTACTGGGCTCTAGTTATTTTTGACATAGGTTTAAAAATGGGTTGTGAAGATGATTTTCCAAGATACCAACATTTCTTCCTTATGCATGTTATAGGTTATAAATGTTTCCTTTGATCAAAATTGATATCTCATGGTGCGTGATTATTAATTTTAATTATGATTTCCTTTGTTAAAGCTTTATGTCATGCCACATGTTTATTGATCTAGGTTAATGGGTATGAGTTATCTTATTTTATGCTCATGCACCTTGATTATATCATCATACCCTTATGCTTATCTTATTTTCACTAATGACATTCAATTTTTAATGACTATTTTGACCCTTACTGATCATTTAAGATTGCCCTTATTATTTTTTCTTTTCATATATTATCAAAAATAATGTAAAATTAATTAGTTATATAAGGGTTTCATATTGATGATGATGATGACCTAATGTGGAATATTAAAAGTCAGTTATAGTTAGAGTTTTTGTTCATCTTTATGAACTAGTAGTTTATGAATACAAGATGTTAAGAGTTTTTCCTAATTATATAAAACTTTAAACCTAAAATTTCATTGAGAAATTAAGTGATTTAATATTTTATTTTTGTATTTTAAGTTTTGGATGGTGAAAATTGGATCACTTTCATCGGTATTAAAGTTGGAAATGTAATATTTATGATTTCAGAACTGGATCCAATAGTGCAGGTTCTGGGTTATTATAGTTGGTATCATAGGAGAGTTTATATAACTTTGTAGATTATGATGTTTTTATGTGATTTTATTTTAATATTTATGGATTCCACCATGGGTTTACAATTCTAAGGTTAATCATATATTTTAAGTCTTACAAACCCATTTTTATGTGATTAATGAATATTTAAGAGACTTTTTATTAGATTAACGTATATGTAAATTCTTAGTTTAATGTGAAGTATTCTCTTAAATTATATAGACATAATTTTTATGTTATTGAGAACATTTTTTTTCATATAATATATTTATTGATTAAGGATATTTTTAAGGATGTTAATTATATTTATGGGAAATTTATAAGGATATAATTTTAGGAAAAATAATGACCTGAAGGCCAAGATACAACCCATCACATTTGGAAAGAACTTAAGGCATGAACACACAACCAAAGGGTTATAAGGGTACAATGACTAATATTGTCCTATGTGATGTCTTGGTTACTATTACATCATTCTTTTTACTTAATTTTTTTAAAAGATAATGATAAATTTTATTTTAGGAACATTTGTTTTATTTTATAGATAACCATGGGATTAAAAATTTGATTTGGTGATTAGGTGATTAATGTCACTTTGGAATAGGATTACTATAATTTTGGAAAACATCTCACCATGTTTTAACCATTTTGGTTTTGGTTAATGTCTAAAGATAGTTGGAATACTTGAAAATACATTTTATTCTTATTTAGTCCTTTAAAAGTTTATTATAGTAATTTATTCATGAAAAAATCAATTTGAATACTCATCGTTTGGAGAATATGATGATATTGTGGTGGAAATTGATAAAAGGGTGAAATTGTTTTAATGAAGTAAGTATATTTACTTATGATCCTAGTATAGATGGAAAATTAATTCCTAAACTCTATTAAAAGGATCTTGAAACAAAATTTTTTCCTATTAATATCATTTATGATGATATTAATGACCTTCTTCACACCTATTTGGTTTATGGTATTGTGGTTGTTAATTTTCTCATGATCATTCAGTTTCTTATTATCAATGATATTTTTCACTCTCTATCATTATTTAGACATTAAACATTTTCTTCCATATATAAATCTTCACATCCCACCTATATTATCCTATTTTGAAGCCTAGTATGTATTATTCTAGATGACCCATGTACATCATTTTCTCTCTTATCAAGAGAATGTTTTATTAACCCTTTTTTATGTGGGTTTCCAATAACGGTATTTTTTTCAAATATAAAACATATGATTATTGAGTTCAATCTCAAATTGTGTGGAAAAATTTTATAAAAGGGGTGGAGGATGTAACACCTCGAGATTTAAAAAAAATATCATTATGTTCGAGAGTGTATTCAACATGAAACACCAAGCTTAAACGACCCACAAAATATATAAACGTTATAACCTATCTGTTAAATTAGAAAGTATGAATAATATTAAAAAATTTACGATATATATATATATATATTGTAATCATTATAAATTTTTAATAAATTATTATTAAATAATTGATCGATTTTTTAGAAAAGAAATTTTATTCTTCAAAAATGTGTTTTCTTAAAAAATGATTCTTATTTCTCTTTGTGAGAAAATATTATAAATAATTTTTTATATTTAAAAAAAATTGCAAAAATAATAAAATTAATTTTATTAAATCATAATATCAAAATAAAATTGGGTAAAATTTTGGAATATTTTATAAAATAATGATTTTTCAGTGAATAGTGAAAATGTTTATTTTTGTAAAAATGTCATTTCTTTAAAATAAATTAAGTAATTTAAAAGTATTATTTTGTTTTTAATATAATTTAAATTAAAATAATTATTTTTTAGTTCTATTAATCCAATTAATTACTTTTTAATCAAATTTATATTGGATTTTGTTATAAGTTTATTTTTGGGTTTAAAAACATGATTTTTCTAAAAACTATTTTAAAGTGCGTAATTTTTCTCATTTTTAGTTAATTAAAACAACCCCTAATGAGGAATTATTTAAATTAAAAAAATTATTATATATAAATAAATATTAATTTAAATTCATATAATTATTATTACTAGTTATATAGTTAATATAAAATCATCTTTTTCTTGAAAAATACACTCCTTGAAAACCAGTTTTTTCATCACGTTCGTTGGTTTAATTTTAAATTAAAATTTTTCACTTATGTAAAATTTGGTAAAATGGATTCAATATTTTTAATCAGAATAATTTAAATTATCTAATAATATCAAGTTAATTTTTTACCATAATTAATAGTGAAAATAGTAAAAATATTTTACCACGATCAAGGTAAAAATAGATTTATAAGGGGGTTAAACTAAAAAGATAAGGGTTAAAATGGAATAAAAACTTTTATAAAATATATTTAATTTCAATATTTTGACCTTATAATTTTAAATTATAGATAATGGTCTATTTTTATCCTTATGAAATGTGAAAAACATTGGTACACCTTTTTCTTTTCAAAAGTTACAAGTGTATCACTCACCACACTTATAAAATGACACCCATTGTTATCTCTTATTAAAACCTTAAAATCAATTTGGATCATATAATAACAACAAAAATATCTTAATTAATTTCATAACCCTAACCTATATCCCTTATTTTTATTAGAAATCTATCCTGAAAAGGATTTTGGTTCTTACCTAAAGAGGTTGTCCGAAAAAGAGGTATTGTGTTTAACCGTGCATTTTTATTTTATTTCTTATTATAAATAATTAAAATATTATTATATTATTATTATATAATATCAAAATTATATACCATACACTGATGTGTTATTATGTTAATTCCATAACCTAAATTCATCTCCATTTCTATCGAATGAGATATGAAATCATCATTCTTGTGTACAATGGACTACCACCTCACGAACCGATGTCATTTTTTCCATCAACGCCTCTAAAGAATTATTATAATTATGGATTTAATATATATATATGCATGTGTGTGTGTGTGTGATATTTATAACATATATATACTTATGGAGTTATTATATCACATATACCCTCTTAATTTCTATTCCATGGGAGATATGATAATGTCACTCGTATGTACATTGGACTACCGCCTTACGAAGAGATGTGATTTGTTTTTCACTAACACTTTGAATGAAAGGTAATAATGATAAATTTAATGAATATATGTGATATAAATGACATAATAATGATATTAATGGCATATTTTTCATTCTTAAAAGATAATGTGTCATTTTTTTTCTTACACTGAAAAAAGATAATGTCATTTGTGTGTATGTATGGACTACTGCCTCCACAAAGCGATGTGATTTTTTTTCATCACTAAAACAAATGGATGATATGTAAAAGTATATTTAGTGAAATAATATGTTATTTATGATATTATTATCATTATTTAATGATAAATATTAGTTAACTTATTTCCTTAATGATCATTGAAAAATGGAAATGGTACTTGTGCGTACGTACGACCTACCATCTCTATGATTGTAATGTAGTTAATTTTTCATAATAATATTTCATGATTGGTTTTAAAAGTATAATTTATGTATAAATATGATAAATATTTCATTATTATTACTCTTTATATGTTTAAATAATGACCTATTTTACCACGTTCATCACACCAAATATATTTTGAAATAATGAACTGAATATCCTGAAAACACCCGATATAGACTTAACTGGAAAAGTATTTAAATATTTAATTAAAAATAAATAAAATATATGATTTAATTAAAAGGTTTAAACCTGAATAAAGTTATTAATAAATAAAATAATTAATTTTATTTTATTATATATGGTTTAGAAGATGTATGAAGAAAGTTAGACCGAGGTAAGGGTTTTATCATATCACTTTTTATTTTTGTGTGATATATGTCATATTCCCCTCTTGTTTTTAATGTGTGGTGTATATAATACCAATTTAAATTTAATAAAATGATTCCTTCAAACATCATGGTATTTTTGGGTTTCTATTTTAATTATTTCATTCGAGAGGAATTGTCTTTAAAATTTACCAAGTGGTAAATAATTTATTAACGCAATTTCATTTCATTGGGTTATATTACTTATTCATTGACATTATAAAATCACGATTATTTGTGTAATTGATTTTTATTATCTTATGTTTTATTTCCACTTATTTAATGTGATTTTACATTTGATACAGATAACCGATTCATTTATTAATTCTCAAATTCAATGGTATGATTTTTTTAATTGTTATTCACCTCGAATTCTCTTTCTTTGAGACATAAATTTATGATATGAATCTTTATTCCTTTATGAGGTGTATATAATACCATTTTACATGTTATATCATGAAAATATTTATTTTCATGTCATTTGAAGTATAATTTTATGATTACTATTTCATGGGGATTACGATTGAAGAGCTTCCAAAGTAGAAAAGGCTCTATGTTAAAATCTTCTTTCTTTTAAGATTATTTATATTCAAGGTTATTTTGGAATAAATAATGTGATATAATTTTCTTTAAACATGTATATTTTATTATAATGCGTTAATTAATGTGTTTAACATGTTTAATTTCTAATTCCTTCCTTATTTATTTAATAAACATCGATAAAGTCATTTGTAAGTGATACCGATGTAGTATTTTCTTTTAGATCGAGAATATTTCTCTTCTATATCTATGTTTTCAAAAAAAATTAAAAAAATTACTATGAAGGTCAAAATTTATTTTTAATCATAATTTTATTTTTTTAAAATTTAAAAATTAATCTTCCTATCATTTTCTGAATAAGGTACTTTTTGACTTTTCTTACAAAACTGTAAAAGAAATATTTTTTTAATCTATTTTCTATGAATATAACTTTCCACCATCATGACCACTCAATTTTATAAATATTACTTTTTAATAATCAAAGGTTCATTTCAAAGAAAATGTTTTCTTTAATTTCTTTAAAAAATTATATTTTAAATAATTTTTTTCAAAATGGAAAGGATATTTTCCTTAAGAAAATATCCAAGTAATATTTAAAAAAAAATTCTATCTAAGATGGCATCCTTAGATGCTACTCAAGTTAAAGGGTTATTTTCCTAAAAATATTCAATATTATTTTAATGGTATTTATATTCATCAACATTCATAACTCTTGATGTTACTTACACTCCTCTCTGAATATGTAGTATTAATATCATCCTTATTCTTTCTCAAGTTAGATTATGAGATTTTCATGGAACCCATTTCTTTTCCATGGGTTAATCATGCAATGAAATAACACTGATTATTTTTATGACTAAAAAGTGAATTCCTCTAAATTTTTTATTCATGGACGGTACTTGTACATTATTGATGATGAATGGGTGTACCCAAATAGCACCGGGTGAGCCCAACAAATCTTATATGATGAGTGTGCTCGGACCGTGCTAGGTGATCCTGATATAGGTTATACGATTGGTGTGCTCATATAGCACTCTAATTAATTGTGTAGTGCTCCTTATTTTAGGGGAAATAATTAGGGAGTAATCAGAAGGTTTCTTCTATGGATTTAACTAGGATCCAGTTATTTCTGACATAGGTTTAAAATAGGTTAATAAGATAAAGTTTCATGATACCAACTTTTTTTCTTTATGCTTTCTATGGGTTATAAATGTTTCCTTCGATTGAGATTGATATCACATGGCTCATGATTATTTATTATAATGACTCATGTATTATTTAAAGATTTATTTCATGCCACATGTTTATTAATTTAAGTTTATTTTTATGATTTCTTTTATTTTATGATCATTTACTTTTATTATATCATCATACCCTTATACTCATCTTATTTTCACTGATTATATTCAATTTTTAACGCTTATTTTTACCCTTAATGAGAAATTGAGTTCACCCTTATTATGTTTCCTTTTCCCCAGGTTATCAAGAATAATGTTAAATGAATTATTTCTAGAAGGGTTTCATATAGATGACTATGATGACCTAATGTGGAAAATGAAAATATGGGTATAGTGGGAGATGATGATCATATTTCTGAAAAAATTGTTCATGAATCCATGATGTTGAGAGTTTTTTCTAATTATCTAAAACTCTAAACCTTAAAGGTACGTGAGAATAAAAGTTATCTAATATTTCCCTTTGATGTTGTACATTTTGGATGGAAAAAATCAGTTAACATTCATTTATATCAAATCAAAAAATGTAGTTTTTATGATTTTATCATCAGATCCAAGAGTGTAGTTTTGAGGATATTATAATATTAGTTTTGGTAAATATATAAAGATAGGAGTAATGAATTTTCATTACTTCGGATATGATGATCTGTTAAAAGTTAATTCTAGTGCTTTAGGAATAAAAAAATTATCATAGTTATTTATCGTATGGAATATGAGATAACTAAGGGATGAAAGACTACTCAAAGCATAATCAAAAGATGAAATTATTATTATGGTATGGGTAAAAATCAAGTAAGTATATTATCTCGTAATCTATACCTTAATGATAAATTATTTCCTCAACTCATATAAGAGGAAAATAAATTTATTAGTACTTATATAGAATTCATTGATTAGAAATCAAGGTATCTTTTTGGAAACTATTGAATTTGATAAATGATACATAATTGGTTTTATAAATACGTTATTAGGAAATACTAACATTCCAAGTAGTGATATAGAAATTGGTTATCATGATATAATATAATTTAGATTTTATTACTATTTCATGATACACTAATTCTAGTAAGTGATAATTAAAATAGTGAGGGTGAAATTTATTTAAGGTAGGTATAATATAACACCCACATATTTTAGAAATTATTTCTCTTTAAATAAATTTTATGTGTTCGATAACTTTATTTTTATGCAATACTGAGCTTAAAATGAACTATGATATATTATAACATGACTATTAAATTGATGATTATGAATAGGATTAACCAAATTATGAAATATATATAGAAATTTTTTATGAAAATAAAATTTATTGATTAATTCATAAAAAATAAGTACTCAATATTTAGAAAAGTAATTTTATGCTTTAAATAAAAGGTTTTCTTCATAAATAGTTTTTTATTTTATTTTAGGTATGAAAATTATAATTAATTTATACCAAATTTTAAAATTTTATATGAATAAGTGAATATAAGTTTTGAAATCAGTATGTCAATATTATATAAGGGTGAGGTTTTGGGATTTTTTCTGAAGATATTTATTTTTATGTGAATAGTAAAAAATAAATATTTTTTTAAAATTGTCATTTATATTCATCAAATAAATTAATTTATATTCTCATTATGTTTTTAGTTTTATATTAAATAAAAATAAGTCTTCTTTAATTATAAATAATCTAATTAATTACATATTAATTATCATTATACTTTATTTTCGTATATGTTCATTTTTATACCTAAAACACATTTTCCTAAAAACTTCTTTTCATTGTAGTTACACATTTATATTTAAATTGATTTAAGACACTTATAGAAACTGAATCTTAAAAAAATGATTCCATATTTGTAATAATTAGGTTAAAATTTGGTAAATAGGTTCCTTTTATTTTTTCATTATAAATTGTAAACATGATAAATATTTGTCACCTTGGTAAGAGTAAAATGGGTAAAACATGGTTAAAACTATGGGATATGATCTAGAAATATAAAAAAAAAATCATTTATTTAATTTTACTTTTTAATTTTTAAAATTATTATATTATCTTAAAAATTTTCAAAATTTCTTGCCACTTTTCTTTGATAATTACAGTAATATTATTTTATGTAAATAATAAATAAAAAATGTCACTCGTTTTGTTTAAATATATCTAATATTTTTCAATAGTGATAAAAAGAGGATATTTTTTGTTACAACTGTTTATTTGAAATATTAATTAATTTTTTATCACGGTAATATATTTTAAATTTTTAGTGATGGAATAATTACCTTAAATGTTTATACAACACCAATATAATTCTTGTTCAAGTAATGTAAAAATTAAATGAATGCTTTTAAAAATATTAAAAGTAATATAATTTAGATGAATTATTATGTTAAAATAACTTTTTAGATAAATATAAAATATTATTTATGTATTTAAATTTTATATTGGAATTAAATTTCTATCTTGATACCTTCAAAGTCAGACTATGTAAATAGTCTTGAAAATGAATTTAATGGTATCTTATGTTATATAATAATTTATTAAATGGTTTAAAATTCATAAAAATATTATATTTGGACATGTGAATTGGATATGGTCAATATTTTGAACCATTCTACACTTATGGGTCTTATTATCTTTTATAGTAACTATCTTGATATTTAAATAGTAAAAAAACATTGATATCATTGTAATCATCAAAAGGGTTAACGAGGGATAAAACTAAGAGACAAGGGTTAAAACATAACCTAAACTTGTCTCAATTTTATTTTATGTGAGAATTTAAAATAATAATCATACTATATTTGAAATATATCAAATTTTTTCACATGAACATGAAAAGAATTTATTATATCTTTTAAGTAATTCCAAGTGTGTCATTTCCTTAACTATAAATAGACACAACCCCTCTTCACTTCCTCACACAACCATAATCAAAATAGCATGAAAATACCCTAATAAAAACTCATTTAAACATCCTTATTCTAGTTATATTGTTTTTTATCTCTTAAAAAGGGAGTCATTAGGGTCCTTCAAGAGAAATCTAAATGAGATATCTCAAAGAGGTGGTAATCATTTTAACTGATATATTTAATTTTACTTCTTCTTTTACCACCTTCATTAATGAAAAACCATTAAAATATAGTAAAATAATTATATAACATATAATAATATGTTATTATGTTGAATTAATAACCATTATCCATCTATTTTTTCATCAAATGATAAATTAAGGTATCTCTCATTCATGTGTGTGGACTACCACCTCCACATAGTGATATGATTCATATTCCATAAACATATTTAATGGTTTGTTATAATGATTGATTTAATGTTTATAAATTATATTTATGAAATTATTATCATTATTTATAATATCTTATATATCTTATTACCTTCCCATTCGTTGGAAAATGATAATATCACTTGTGCATAAGTGTGGACTACCACCTCCACAAAGTGATCTGGTTTGTTTTTAATTTCTTCTTTACATGGATGGTAATTAGGATAAATTTAATTAATATATGTGATATTTATGGTATAATAATGATTTTTTAAAGGTGAATTATTATTTAACTTTCTTTCATTCCATCCATCAAAAAGTTAATGCATCACTCTTGTGTACTTACAGATTATCATCTCCATGAAGTGATGTAAGTCATTTTTCATCACCATTTTATACGAATGATTAAAAAAGTTTTTATGATGAGTAAATATGAAAATTATTAAATAATTAATATTTTTTATATTTTGAAATTTTTACCAAGGTGAAAGTATTATAACTATCGCACTGAAAAATGCATGGAAAACAAACCAATTTTCATTCAAACATTCTTTTAAATGAAGAAATTGTTAATAAAAGGACAATTAGAAATTATAAAGGAATAATCATAGTTAGTTATGGGTTAATATTTTTTAGAATATTTTTATAATAAATCTATATTTATAGGATATTTGAATCTATGCGAAGTAATATGATACTTAATGTAAGAGTTTCTCATCTCAATTTTGTTTCTATGAGATATATTCCATATTCCCCACTTGTTTCTTTCATATAGTGTATATAAATACCATTTTATATGATATATCATTAATAAATTTATATTCATTGTATTTAAATTATCATTTTAATTTATTTCATTATTGGGGGTTATGATTCAAAAGTTACCAAAGCGATAAAGATTTACTTTACAATCTCATTCCTTTTTGGGATTCTCTAGGATAAATTTCCATTGAGTAAAATTATAGGGATATTATCAATAAAAACCCATATATTCTCTTCTGCTATATTTATTTATGAAATTTTTATGTATTAGTACCATTTTCTTCTCTTTGGTACTTAAAATTATTGAGAATATGTTTTTTAAGAAAATTAAACCTTATTTCCTCTTCGATCATCAAAATTTTTCTTCAATGTCATGATTTTAAAATTTGTTTTATGGAATATTTTACCTATACTTGAAATGTTTTATAAATCTTATTTTCATTACCTTATATTTTATTTACAAAGGTTTAAAAATAATATTTTTAAATAAATTTTTCTAAACAAGTTTTTTTTACTTTTTGTAAATGTGTGAAAAGAATTTTCTCTTTTAACATATATGGTATGAAGGTATTTTACCACTATAATGAAAATTAATTAATTTTATGTTTCTCTTATAAGTTTACATGGTTATTTTCAAAGAAAATAATTTTCTCAATATTCTATAAATTTTCAATTAAAGTATTATTAAAAGAAAATAAAATTGTTCTCATATTTTCAAAGAAATAATTGAATGTTATTTTAAAGGTATTTTTCATCTATGTAAACATAATTTAACCATTTTTATGCTTCACTAGGTATATGATCTTATTATTCCATCTACCTTCTTTCTCTAAATGTACTTTGATGATTGTATTATAAGTGATCCTTGGTTAAGGAAATTATTTTATATACTCATGTGTATTCCAAAAATGTATGTCTTATGTTTATTATATGTTCTCATGGTTCATGATTGATTATGGATGATTCTTCACACATATGAATTATATATTTTTTTATGATAATAAATTATGCCATGATTTCTGATTAATAATATTTGATTGATTAGGTATGATTATCATAAGTTATTATCATGTTCTTATTCCCTTATTCTTATCTTATGATCACTTATGATCATTGATTGATATCTAAAATATTAACTTCATTGAGAATCTAGGCTTACACATTCTTATGTTTCATTTCCATAGGAAATGAAGAAACATTTTAAGTAGGGAATTTATAAGAAGTGTTCTTTATGAGAAGAAATTTTTGGGATTTTTTGAAGATATTTCATGAAATAAGATGATTATATATCTAGTCTCCAAAGAAACTAAACCTTTATGGTATTTGAGAATGTATAGTTATGAGATTTATTAAATATTTATCTAAAATGATGTAATATATATTTATGAAATTATTGGATCACCTCAGAGTATGTGATAATGTCCTAAGGGTACTTGTGGAATCGAAAGGTCATAGTAGTTTCTCACTATGATGAGACCTTAGAAGTTCCATGATATTATTCTTCAATATGAGTTCTATATCCAGATGATATCATTGGATATGAGACAAATAGAACAGGATATTGGGGTTAGAGACTCATAGTACTTTGAGACACTTTCCCATTATGTACACCCTTGGTAATCTCCTATGAAGAAGATTATCAGAACATGATCAGAAAATAGGAAATCCAAATTTATATGTTTTATTGGATATTCATCTATATGGATGTATGTAATGATACTTATACTTTATTATTATTATTATTAATACATGTCATAAGTTTCATACTTTTATGTATTGATTAAAACTATGATAACATATCATCGTGATGAAGTGGGATATGTTGGGTATGTCATGAGTGATGTTGAATTAATGAATAATGAGAGAAAGGATGTATAATTTATATTATTTTATATAAGTATATATATCAAGCCCTTAAATATAAATTGAACTATCTCATTATGTCTATTTCCATGGTGATGTTGTTGGAAATTTCATTTCAAAAAATTAAAATAAAGAGACATCAATCATATAGGTTTATGACACTAGCTTGCAACTTTCTTGATTAAATATATTAAGATAAATAGATTATATTTCATGGTGTACATTCATAGGAGGTTACATTTAATTATGAAATTAACTTATTTTTTAATGGGATCCTTAACATGTTACTAGATTTTAACCATATACTTTAGGTAGTGTATCCAATTCTATTGAGAAAAACTCCCAAAGGTTCATATATTAAGTGTATTCAGAACATCATATAAATTCTATATGAATTTAACATGTTGGATAAATATTATTCTCATATGTGGTTTAATAATTATTCATATTGGTTTGAATGTAAATATTTTATCACTAGTTATACTAGAGAATATATATGTAAGTGGAATATTTATTAAAATTTTATTCACCTTGTAATTATTTATTTTATGATGTGAATAGAAAAATATTTATTTATTATTTTTTATTAACAAAGTAAAACAATATTTATTTGTTTAGTTATGTAAATATTTAATAAATATTTATTCACTAGTTTTGTTGAATAAAATATTTATATATTTATTGGAGAATAATGTAGTGGTATTTATTTAAATAAATAAAACATCATTGTTTAAGGACTAATAAATATTGAGTAGGATTGGAAGATTTAGTTTAATGGTTTGGTGGGAATATTCATATTAAGTATTATTCAAATAAATTTTAATTTATTTATTTAATAAAATTTATATTTATTTTTTCCATGAGTTTAGCACATGTCAAGTAAATAATAATAATATTATTATTATCTAGACATGGGGTTTGCAGGGAATTTATAAAACAATAAGGTCCCTTGTGAAATTATTTATTTTCTAACCCTATAATTATATAAACATGGTTATGAAATTTTGTGCAAGCTATAGAGTCACAATATTTCATTGTGCATAATGAGTTCTAGATATAATTCTCTCAATCCCTAGTGAAATCCCTCCCCAGAATTCTCTAAAGAGTAGAGAGTAGTTATCCACCTTTACCAAATTGAATTCCTTATCCCTTGAAGGATTTGGTTTTGATCAACATCGATCATCATAAGTGATATATTGTTCTAGGATAGAATTTATATAATTTTATGGTGATGATTGGAGGTTTTTTGAGAACATGTGGATTAATGCAAGAGGGAATATATAATTGATTCATCTAACATAATGATGGCATGATGGGAGTGTTCTACCAATTAATCAAAAATTAAGGAATTCAATAAAAGGTAATTATTTAATTAAATAAATTAATTATATTTTTTATATGAAAAAAATCATGTCTTTTTGGATTCTAGGAATTCATTTTATATGGTTTTGAGTAGAAATCCAAAGAAGTTTATGAAAATATTTGGTTGGGATTGGGATCAACTGCTTCAGTTATGCCCAAAAAACTTCTAGTGGTATTAGAGTGGTCACATAATAATTTTTAATAATTTATTATTCATTAATTGATTATATGAAATTGTTTTTAGTAATTCACTTCTATCTTATTGGTGCTTTAATCCATATTTTAATTTTTTTGACATATTAATTACAAGGACCCAGCCTTATTAAATTACATAATCTTGAATTTTATTCAAGAAATAACTTCATTTAATATTGAGGATCTTTTCAAGTTTATAGTTTTAGAAAATTAGGATATAAAATATAAATAACATTCCACATCCATATAGTGAGGATACCACAAAAATAGTATCAAATTATTCCAAAATATAAAACTTTTCAAATAAAACATGTTTTCTTTGACAAATCTTCATAACATTTAACATGGATTCCTTCTTTGTATTACACATCCTTATAACCTATTAAAATAATTTAAAAACATGGTATGAGATTAAAATCTTAGTAAGGGATATAAAAATAAGTAAAGAACATATTAGTTCATGAATACTTATAACATATGAAATCATTTTAAAAAAACATACTTGTCACTCATATAAACTTACTTTGTGAAACTTGAGATTTTCATGAGATTTCCACAAAACATATAGAAAATAAATAAAACCTTAAAGGTAAATTGGGGAATTACTTACATAATATTGTAACCCTATCAGATACCTTATAATTTGTAACTCTCGCAACTACCTTACAATGTTACCCTCGCAGCTACCTTATTGTGTAACCATCGTAGTTACACTTGGAGTAACCATACGGATGACCTAAAACTTACATATACCCAATGTATTGGAAGATAATATAGGTCCTGAACTTCATCATAAACAATTCCCAAGAAAGAGAATATAATCATACAACATTAATAATTCCATAAAAACGTTTCTTTTGAATTTCATAAAAAAGAATTTTAAAAAAGGATTTTTAAAAGAAAAGTCCCTTACAAATATCATATAATTGAGGTGGGACTTAAGATAGTGGATTTAATATATATATACACTATAAATAAACATAATTAAACATAATATATAAAAAATTAACCACAAAAACATATTTAATACCACATAAATAATGAATTAGTATGTTAACCCAAAGAATGGAAATCGGGTCAAGAATTCCCTTACCTCAGGTTTGTCTTACTTAAAACTTAATTAAACCTCATTTATAATGGTTAAAAGAGTGTTATTAATATCTTAAAAAAACATATTATTGTTTATAATACCTTACATGATCATTTCATTACATCATTTCCCCCTTTAATTGTTATTATTTTGTTCGTTCCATTGTTTTGGGTGCGTTCTTTAAATGATTTCCATGATCGGTTCATGATGGATATTCTTGTCGATTGGAAGTGAAACTCTAGAATTGGAATTGAGCAGTATTTAAATTTTTTCAGAACCATAAATTATAAAATTTATCATTTTGAATTATGATATGAGGATGATTCATATGTTAAAACATTATTGATCTTTGTTTAGGTCATTTCGGTGATTCTTCGATCGTAATGAACTCATTTTGTTTCATAAATTAATAAAATGTGTAAAAAATGATTCCAGAAACTTTTATAATATATAATACATAAATTATAATCTGGTTTAACCATAAAAATGGTTTTATGACTAGTATTGATGGAAGTAAAAAAATTGAAATCACATCGTCCACAATGTTGTTAAATCAACACATCACGGACGGAGTTTTAATTCCTTGAATAAGTGGGAGAGGAGAAGAAGTATAATGGAGAGTCATCCATAAACATGATGAAATCCATAATATGTAAGAAACTGGATCATTCATTCCTCTTGGATAATTGTAGGTGAGAAAATAATAAGAATAGAAAAGAAAATGAAATGAAAAGGAAGAAAACAAAAGAGGATGTTTAACTCTTGATCTCTTATCCTTGAGATCCTTCTTAAGGCCCTTGGTTTTGGCCTTTTGGTGAGACCAGAAGGTCTTGGACGTGGGTAAGGGTCTTGGCAGGAGTATTGGGAAGAACTTAGTCAAGGATCAAGTCTTTATATGTGTGGGAGGAAGAGGGGAATGAGGGTGGTATTTATAATGGAGGAGAGGTGGGATTTTACATTATTTTAATCATTATTATAATATTTTTGCTCAATACTAAGAATAGTCTTGATTCATGTGACCAAAAATAGTACTAATTGCATTTGAGTTCTAACCAAGTGGTATTACATCATCCTTGCATCACCTATGATGCATTAAAACAAGTATTTATCATTTATTGTATTTTATTGTATTTTATTATTCATCAAAAATTCAATAATTTCAGAAAAATCCCAAAAAATCACTCTAACCATTTTACAATGTGTAGAATTCAAAAATGAACTCCATTTTTTGAAAATAATTTTCTAAATATTATTAATTTAATTTTTAAATAAAATCATTATTTATTCAAAAATAAGAAGTTTAAATCTATAACTCATTTTTAACACCATGAAAAATTAATAAACATCCCATTATCATATATCCTTAATAAAATAAAATAATAATATAATTTACTATTCATAAGGGTCATATTATTATACATATTACTATTCATAAGGGTATGTTACTATTCACCAAAAAACAAGTTGGTTCTATCAGACTCCAAATAACTTACTGATCAAAATAGTAGATGACCATTTTTTGAAATTCAAATCATAAAAGTGGAAAAATGATGTTTAAAGGATGGTTATAAAAGTCTACTTAAAACAAAGTTTCATGCATTTCAATTTATTTTTAAAAACTTTGTGTGTTACATTATCACCACCTTATAGAAATTACGTCCTCACAATTTTATTTACTTATTAAACAAGTGAGGGTACCTTTCCCTCATATCATTTTCAGACTCCCATGTTGCTTCTTCAACCATGTGGTTTCTCCACAAAACCATTACTTGGTGGATTACCTTATTCCATAATACTTGTTCCCTTCGATCAAGAATCTGAACTGGTTTCTCTTCTTAAGAAAGGTTCTCTTCTAGGTGAACTGCTTCTAGGCTCAGTACATGAGATGAATCTGGAACATACTTTCTCAATATTAAAACATGAAAAACATTATGTACAAGAGATAAACTCGGAGGAAAAGCTACTCAATAGGTTACTAGTCCAACTTTCTCTAGAATTTCATAATTTCTAATGAATGGTGAACTTAACTTTCATTTCTTACCAAAACGTATAACACTTTTCCATGGTGGTATTCTAAGAAAAACATAATCACCTACCTCAAAAGAAAATTCTTTCCTCCTATTATCTTCATAACTTTTCTACCTTCTTTGAGTTATCCTCATGTGTTGTTGGATCATCTTCACTTTCTCAGTCACTTCCTCTACTAATTTTGGTCCCATCAAATTTTTTTTCCTAACTTCATCCTAAAAAGCTAGAGTTCTATACCTCTTCTCATACAATTTATCAAAAGTTTCCATCTATATACTATAATGAAAACTGTTATTATAAGAAAACTAAATTAAAGAAATATATTGATCTCAACTTCCCTGGTATTCCATTGAACAGGCTTGAAAAATATATTTCAAAGTCTGAATCATTCATTCTGACTTCCCATATGATTGAGGATGAAAATTTGTACTGAAATTTAATTTTATTCCCAATAACTTCTAAAGTCCCTTCCAAAAGTTAGAAGTGAACCTGGGATCTCAGTCAGATACAATGGAAAGAGGAACTCCATGTAACCTGAAAATCTCTTTGAAGTACAATCGACAAAGATGATCCAAATAAATTGTATCTTGAATAGAAAGAAAATGTGTAGATTTAGTCAGATGATCAACAATAACATAAACCACATTATTACCTCAAGAAGTATGAGGTATTCCCACCACTAATTCCATAGATATATTCTCTCATTTCCACTCTAGCACTGGAAAAGGTTGAAGCATCCCCTTTGGTAATTGTCGCTCTACTTTAACCTGTTGACATGTCAAACATTTCACAGTAAAATATTCAATATCTATTTTCATTCCATCCCACCAGTAATACTATCGAAGGTCTCTGTACATCTTAGTACTTCTAAGATGAATTGAAAATGGAGAACTATGAGCTTCACACAACAATTCTTTCTTAAAATGTAAATCACAAGGAACACATAATATTTTTCTAAATCTCATAACATAATCTTTATCAAGGTTAAATTCTAGAAACTTTCCCATTTTAACCAATTTGACCTTTTTCTATAGCTCATAGTCTTCCTTCTACGCTTAGTTAATTTTGTATAATAACGATGACTGCACTAAAACCTGAAACAAAACAGAGGTACTTCCTAAACCAATAAATTCCAATCCAAAATTCATCAAATCATTAATCAATGTATCATGTTCCAAATGAAACATGGTTAATGATTTATAATGTTTTAGACTCAATACATCTGTCACTTTGTTTGTTTTTCTTGAATGGTAATTGATTGTGCAATCACAATCCTTTACCAGTTTGATCCATCTTCTCTACCTCATGTTTAATTCCTTCTGAGTGAATATATACTTCATACTTTTATAGTTAGTATATATTTGACATTTGGATCCGTATAAATGATGCCTCCAAATTTTAAAAGAAAAAACCACATCTGGAAATTCCAAATCATGTGTGGGATAATTTAACTCATGAGGTTTTAGTTGTCTTGAATCTTAATCAATTAACTGATCATTATACATCAAAACACAACCAAGTCCCTTTAATGAAACATCACTGTAGATGGAAAACTCACCATTTCAGGAAGGAAAGCCCAAAACTGGAGTATTCACCAATATCTTCTTCAGTTCTTAAAAAAACATCACATTCTTTTCTCCAAATAAATTTAACCCCTTTTCGCATTAACTTAGTTATCGGGCTAGATAACCGTGCAAATTTTTTAACAAACTGTCAGTAATAACCTATTAATCCAATAAAACTATGAATCTCTATCACAATTTTAGGTCTTTTCCATTCATCAACATTTTTTTGGAAGGATCAATTGTTATTCCATCCTTATATATCATGTAACTAAGAAATGGAATCTGTTGGAACTAAAAATCACACTTGCTGAATTTTTCATATAAGTTTTTTCCTTTAAGGTTTTCAAAAAAAACCCTTAAATGTATTTCAGGCTCCTCTTTACTATTAGAAAATACCATAATGTCATCAATAAACACAACTAAAAACTTATATAAGAACTCATGAATTATTATATTCATAAGATCTATGAATAAAAAATGTGCATTAGTTAACCCAAATGGAATAACAACAAATTCATAATGAACATATCTAGTACGAAAAGTTGTTTTTGGGATGTCATCCTCCTTCACCTTCAGTTGATGGTATCCGGATCTCAAGTAAATCTTGGAAAAGTACTAATCTTCCTAGAGATTATCAAACAAGACATTGATATGAGGTAAAGTATACTTGTTTTTAATAGTGATGTTATTTAAGGCTCTATAATCAATGAAAAGTCTCATGGAACCATCTTTCTTTTTAATGAACAAAATAGGATCACCCCATGGTGAAGTGCTGGGATGAATGAAACCTTTATCAAGAAACTTCTGTAACAAATTTTTCAATTCATTAAGTTCCATTTGAGACATTCAATATGGAGGTTTTGAAATTGTCTTAGCATTAGGAACTAAGTCAATTGTGAATTCGACTTCTCGATCAAGTATAAAACCGAGTAACTCATTAGAAAAAACATCAAGGTATTCATTTACCACTGGAACATCATTAATCTGAACAGTACCCTTGTTTTCAACAATATGATCAAGATAACATTTATTTCCATTTTTCAACACTTTCTTATCTTCCTGATATGTTATCAATTGTATGGGCTCATTATTGTATAGAAACTTAAACTCTTTCTGAAAAACAACTTCTTTAGCTCTATAGTCAATCTTATCACGATAAATAAAAATCCAATCCATTCCCAGAATGACATCAAACTCTACTAAGGGAAAACAACATGGTTTTTAGGTAAATTCTTTCCACATACCACAATAGAAATATTCTTATAATTATTATGTGCTATAATATTTCCCCCTGATGTTTTAACAATAAGGTATGGTCTTATTTGTTGAGGTGATATTTCTAATTTAACTGAAAATTTATCAGAAATAAAGGAATGTGTAGACCTTGTATCAAACAAAAATTTAGAAAAATTGGAGTGAACAAACAATTTACCTGATACAACTTCATTGGATGACCCAAAATCTAATGACATAGCCACAAAGGATCTCACTACACTGTTTTTCTTATAGTCTAGATTCTTTGCATCATTCGGATTTCTCTTTGGGCAAGCATTTTCATAATGACCCATATCACCACATTTAAAACACTTAATAGTTTTTTTATCAGGATTATTCTTAGGATCATTTTCATTACAATCTTAGGACATATTTCTAAACTTACCACATCAAAAACACTTCCCATTTTTGGTAATAAATTCCCCTGGGTGCTTCTTACCACAATTTTCACAAACTGGAAACTAGAATTTCTTACAATCGAATTTTTTTAGTTGATTATTACCCATCGATTTCCATCTTGAAATATTCTTATCCTTTTTGTAAAAGTGCACGTGATCATCAGAAAACTTCATCTCTACCCTCTCAGCACATCGGACAAGTTTCTCATAACTTTTGAATTCACGGGAGTCTAATTCCCTTCAATACCTTGGCTTCAATCCTATGTAAAAGTGGTTGATTTTTCTATCAAGATCCAGAATAAGATTTGGATCATACCTCGCTAGTTAGGTGAATTTCAATTCATAAACTTTCATGGAATCTCCATCCTTATACTTCAATTCAAGGAATTTATTCTCTATCCTAATTCAAATCACCTATGGAAAATATTTTTCAAGGAAAATACTTTTAAATTTATCCCACTCTAAGGCATCAACATCCTCTCTATCCCTGATATTCTTAACCATTGAACACCAATAATCAGCTTCAAATCAAAATGATAAATGTAAAGACTTAAATTTTGATTATCTAAACATCCAATAGCATCAAATATCTTTTCAAGGGCTTTAATCCATCCTTCAGCCGCTACTAGGTCAGAAGATCCATTAAAAGCAGGAGGGTGTTATCTCATAAAATATTCCACTATCATCATGTTCCTTTGTAGTAACTATGGTTATTCTCTTGAATGGATTCCACCACCATTTATTTTCTGTGTTAGATAATCCATTACTATCATAAAATACTCGATTCCAATCCTTACCATTTTAGGTTGTAGATTCAGAAGGATATCATTCTGACAGTGCCTCTCCTCTTCATCTTCCCTATTTCTTCTACGGAAAACCACTCTAAAAAAACATATCTTAGTTTAAGAAACATAGTAATATTTAATTTATATAACATTTCAAATTAACCCTAGAGTAAAAATAATTTATTTTATTCTATTAACTTCATCCTAACCCCTAAAGTTATCTAAACTACCCTCTAATACCAACTATAATTACCCTGCCTTATTACATTACATAATCTTTAATTTTAGTCAAGAAATCACTTCCTTTTATATTGAGGATATTTTTAATTTTATAGTTTTAGATAATTGGGATATAAAACATACATAACATTTATCATTCATATAGTGAAGATTCCACAAAAATAGTATCCATTTCTTCCAAAATATAAAACTTTTCAAATAAAACATGTTTTATTTGATAAATATTCATAAAATTTGACATGGATTCCTTATTTTTCTTACACATACTTATAACCTGTGAAAATAATTTAAAAACTTGGATGAGCACAAAAATATCAGTAAGGGATATAAAAATAAGGAAAGAACACATTATTCCATGAATACTTATAACGTATGAAATCATTTCTAAAAAAATACATACTTTTCACCCATATAAACTTACTTTGTGAAACTTGAGATTTCCATGAGATTTCCACAAAACATATAAAACATAAATAGAACCTTAAAGGTAACTTGGTTCATTACTTACATAATCTTTTAACCCCCTTGTCTACCTAAAAAGTTGTAACCCTCACGGCTACCTTACAATGTAACCGTCACGGCAACCTTATTGTGTAACCATCACAGTTACACTTGGAGTAATCATACGACCGATCTCCAACTTACAAATAACCAATGAATTGGAGGGAAATATAGGTCCCAACATTCATCATAAAAAATTCCCAAGAAAAAAAAATATAATCATACGACATGAATAATTCCATAAAAACATTACTTTTGAAATTCGTAAAACAGAATTTTAAAAGAGGATTTTTAAAAGAAAAGTCCCTTAAAAATATCATATAATTGAGGTGAGACTTAATAGAGTGGATGTAATATGTATATACACTGTAAATAAACATAATTAAATATAATATATACAAAATTAATCTCACAAAAAAAATTAATACCACATAAATAATGAAGTAGAATGTTAACCCAAAGAATGGAAATCGGGTTAAGAATTCTCTTACCTCGGGTTTTTCTTACTTAAAACTTGTTTAAACCTCCTGTATAATGATTAAAAGAGTGTTATAAAAATCTTAAAAAACATATTCATGTTTATAATAACTTATATGATCATTTAATTACATAATTTCTCCCTTTAATTGTTAGTATTTTGTCCCTTATATTGTTTTGGGTGTGTTCTTTACATGATTTCCATGATCGATTCATGGTGGATATTCTTGTCGATTAGAAGTGAAGAGCTAGAATTTGAATGTATTGGTATTTAAATATTTCCATAACCATAAATTATACCATTTATAATTTTTAATTCTGACATGAGTATGATTCATATGTTAAAACATTATTGATATTTGTTTAGGTCATTTTGGTAATTCTTCCATCGTAATGAACTCATTTAGTTTTATAAATTAATAAGATGTGTAAAATTTTGATTCCAGAACATTATATAAGATATAATACATAAATTATAATCTGTTTCAACTATAAAAATTGTTTCATGACTAGTCTTTAAGGAATTAAAATAAATTTAAATCACATCATCCACGATGTCGTTAAATCGACACATCACGGATAGAGTTTTAATTTCTTGAATAAGTGGGAGAGGAGAAGAAGTATAGTGGTGAGTCTTATATAATCATTATTAAATAAATAGTATGTAAGATACTGGATCATTCATTACACTTGGATAAGGGTAGGTGATAAAATAATAAGAATATAAAAGAAAATGAAAAGAAAAGAAAGAAAACAAAAGAGGATGTTTACCTCTTGATCTCTTCTCCTTGAGATCCTTCTTAAGGCCCTTGGTTTTGGCCTTTTGGTGAGACCAATAGGTCTTGGACGTGGGGAAGGGTCTTGGGAGGATTAATGGGCAGAACCTCAAGGCTTGAAAGGTGTGGGAGGAAGAGGGGAATGAGGGTGGTATTTATAATGGAGGAAAGGAGGGATTTTACATTATTTTAATCATTATTATAATATATTTGCTCAAGAATATGAATAGTATTTATTCATTTGACCCAAAATAGTAATAATTTCATATGGGTTCAAACTAAGTGGTCTTACATCAACCTTTAATCACCTATGATGTAGTAAAACAAGTATTTAACATTTATCGTATTATATCATATTTTATTATTCATCAAAAATTCAAGAATTTCAGAAAAATCCCAATAATTTATACTAACCATTTTTGATGGGTAGAATTCAAAAATGGACTCCATTTTTTGAAAATAATTTTTTAAATATTATTAATTTAATTTTTAAATAAAATCATAATTTATTCAAAAATAATAATTTTAAATCTATAACTCATTTTTTAACACCTTGAAAAATTAATCAACATCTCATTATCTTATATACTTAAGAAAATAAAATAATAATATGATTTACTATTCATAAGGGTTATATTACTATTCATATTACTATTCATAAGGGTATGTTACTATTCACCAAAAAAATAAGTTGGTTCTATCAGACTCCAAATAACTTATTGATCACAACCATAGATGACCATTTTTTTGAAATTCAAATCATAAAAGCAGAAAAATAATGTTTAAAGGCTAGTTATAAATATCTAATTAAAACAAAGTTTCATTCATTTCGATTTATTTTTAAAAACATGGGGTGTTACATTAATTCAATCTATTCAAGTTTTATATCATCTTAAAAATATTATGAATATATTAATTATGATTGGAGATTCTATCTTGTGGTGTTGAGTATTCTGGACGGTAGACACAGATATGTAGTGTGCGACCAAAAGTACACATTGTGTACCCAAGTTCACTACACCTATACATGTCACAGAACACACAACCTACCAAGAAGTGATGAAGTGGGGGAAAGTTAATGGACATTTTGTGTTCACTGGGCTATCCTGGTACATGGTTTTTTAGACAACATAGTTTATATATGGAACACACGTTGTGTGGTCAACATGGTTTAGTGATGAAATTCGCGCGAACTATGTGGTAAAATATGTGTCATAAGTCCATGTGAGGATGATATCCTTTATCATTAATTAGATACACTATATTTATATAGAATAAAATTCATGTTCCTCATTAATACTCAAGTTAAAAAAAACATTTCAAGTCAACTGGAGGGCTAGGTGGACACACAATAAGCAGAACACACAATGTGTAGCTTATTAGCATGCACCGTGTAATCAAATTGAGGTACATGTCAAGTCTCTAGTAATTTTTTCCAAATAAATATAAAGTTATTAACATGGAGTGTATCTCATTGGTGCACACCATATAGTCTCCCAATAAATAATAGAATTAAATTATATAAAGAATAATTAATTATAAAATTAAAAACCTAATTGTAATATTCTCATTAGATGTGTTGCCTATGTAAAAAGGTTTGTAGAACTAATAAATTCTAAATTAATTCCATGTAATTATATATAATTACTTGTCAAGACCTTTATTTTGTATATTTTATTTTTTATGGGTTTCTCTAAGAGACTTTAGATTGTCATTAATTTAAATGGAATTAATTGATTAATTGGTTGATTGATTTAATGAATTCAAACATGTTTATCTTAATAATGAAGAATAAGTTGAATCGAATTTTGGAAAGTATTATTTTGAATATTATTTACATGTAAGTGTATGTTCATGAGCTTATATGGGAATGTGTATGTGATTAGTTAATTGGATTTATTATTAAATGGTTCTTGAAATAATTTATTGAATTAAATAATGGTCTTCAAGTCATTCCACCCCTCTCATTATCTAAGTGATTATGTGCCCAGGATTTATTTTATGTAATTCCTCCATTAACTAATCCTTTGGTTCCCATGACCTAAATGTGAGTAAGATTATGTAATGGATGGATCTTCTAGGTGAATGGAGGCAGATCAAGTTCAGATCAAAGGAAAATCCAATCTAGGAGATGCATAATAGCACATGCAGACTACTGCAACTCCAACCATGCTTAGTTCTAGGAGTTAATTCCCTTGGTTCAAGATTTGGTTTTCTATTTTCTAGATAAACCTACCATTAGATATAATCATGTTCATTATATTTTATTTATTTTATTTTATTTTCAGTTTCATGGTTAATTATTTATGGATATTTGAATCATTAAATAGACTAATTAACAGGCATACAAGATGGAAGTAAAATAAATAATATAATATTTGTAAGATTTATCTAGAAATGTTTAATCACTTAAGTAAAATATACTTAATATTAACAATCATGTGATAAGATGAAATGGATAGTTTACACATAAAGATAAAATTCCTTCAAATAAAATATGAAGTTGGTATAGCCTTCCTATACTTGGTTATAAATTAAACCATGGTTCAAAGTTCTTGACCAACCTTTGTTGGGGTGCTTTTAGTTATCAGGGAATCTATATCCCAATTTTTTGTTTAACTTAACCTATATTTCATTAAGGGTTGATCTCCTCTATGATACTTAGTTTATCTAGTAGACAAAGTGTTGAGGAAATCCTAATCTAATATTTTAGGATTGGGGAGTCCACTCAACGGATCAAGGAGATATGATTTAATGGAGTTGGAATGTTATTCCAAGATAAATACCTTCATGTAGCTTTTTATACCTATTTCTAGGTTGTGATAAGGTACATATGGATCCTTATCACTTGTATATCCATGTGATTGGATATTCTAAAACTAATGGCATGGAATACTATGTTTTGATAAAATAGTGGGAAATTAATAAATTAAATTAAATTAATTATCTAAATTATATTCAAAATAAATTAATAAAATTACTCTCTTTTTTATTATATAAATGGAAACTCACATGACTTTTACAATATTACTATGATCTATTCTATATAAGGATAACCTTCTCACTTGACCAAAGTTTTAGGAATGGTATAGACACCTGCACATTACACTACGTCATGAATAGAAATAATTTTTCCTAGAAAATCCTATTTCTTAGGTTCCTAGAAAAGAGGCCAGTGATAATGAATTTTCTCTCTATATGAATTATTTGGATGATTCCACATATTTCAAATGTTTCATGTTGTCTTCCATGTCCAATGATATTTTAAAGGAACATGAGGATATGGATGTGTATATAATCATGTCTCACCTTTGGGATATCTACCAAGATAAGGCAATAAAAGAGAGATATGATATCTCTAATGAACTATTCAAGTGTAATCTTGGATATCTGGTGATAGATGAGCCTCACATAGTCAAGATGATTGGATACATTGAGTTATTAGACATCTTGTGATTTATGATCCCTAATGAGATACACACAAATCTCATTTTATCTTTTTTTAATAAGATTTTACCAAATTTTAATTTTAATTATAATATGATAAATAGTGAAGAAGACTCTATTGTAACTCCTTACTCTAATATTTCATGTTTCTAAAAGAATGGGATGTGAAAATCCTATAGTCCTTATGGTGAACAAGAAAATGAATAACAAGGAAAATGGGACCAAGACTTATACCAAGTCTAAGGCTACATAGCACCATCCTTCCAAGACAAGGAATGTCTATAAATAATAAAATGAAATGGATTCATTATGTTTTTTTTGTGGCAAGATGGTCCACTAGAAGAAGAACTACACCCAGTTAAATAATCAAGGGGAAACTTTAGGTGCATTAATTATCAAGTGATTTATTTTTATATATATACATTTTATATTATATATATCTTTTAGTGCTCACATATGTATTCAAATATAGTAAACAAGTAAATTTTGAAAGATTTCCATAGGAGGGGTGGATTTTCATGCTTCCAATAGTGCACGGATGGTTGATCTAGCCATTGAAGACTACCACCTTTTATTTCCTACTAGGATGGTCTTGGATTTAAATTTTTATTATTATGTACCAACTATTACAAAAAAATATAATTTATTTTTATTTTCTAGATACATATGGTTTTATTTTCATGTTCCAAAATAATTTTTTTCCTTTTATAAAGTCCATATATGTTATGTTATTGAACATTTAAATAATATTATTTATATATTAAATTATAAAAAAAGTATTGGAAATTGATAATGAATCAAGTTTTCATGACTCATATAGAGAACCGGTTTTTTCCTTATATAGGAATTTTAATTATATTAATAAATATTTTCTGAGTTAGGTGTTGAGATGACACATGATTCTAAGGCCTGATGAGCATGACATTGATTTTATAAAAATATTAAATATATTTTATATCATGCATGCATATTTTTTCAAATAAAATAGAATATCTCTTCAATAGAGTCTCAAATAAAAAACCTGATACTATAGTTGAATATAGAACATAGGATTTACCCTAGGTGTGAACTAAAGTTGTTCAGTGTGAGATGTTCAAAATAGGCATCCGTTGGCGGGTTCATTTAATTAAAATAAATTATTTATTTATTTATTCTGAATTAAATGACCTAAAACATTTACTATATATAAATAAAATTATATGGAAAATATCCAAATTTATCCATATAACCCTAGGATCATTCAGAGGAGTACCCATCAATCTTCATTGATGGATTAAGATTAGACAACAACCAACAATCAAATCAAAGTGAATTGAGGCACATCAAACGCAACGGGTTTTCTCCATCATTGGAAACTATGTTATTCACTAATGAATGATCCAATATCAAGGTGTGCCATGTATTTTACTAAATTTATACACTTTTTAATTTAATCAAGCATGTTTTAATTAACTTATTTGATTTTTGGAATTTTATAACCTTCAAATGAGCCCTACAGATTGTTGATTCAATTTATCTTTTTTTTATTCCATGTTTTTCACCTTGGATTTATATGATTGTAATTTTTTGATTATAATGTTTTTACAATTAAGTTTATCACCTTTTTATGGTGTTTTCCCCCATTTTTCTTTGCGTTATTCACCATTGTCCTATAGGGTTGTGGTTCAACTTTGCAGGGGTGGGTTTGAGTATGATTGAACCCATAGATTTATAAAGGTTGTGCAAATGATGGTTGGGAAATTTATTTCTGGATGGATTGGGATGTAATGTGGATAATACTCCATGGATCTAGGATCTGTATTAGCGACAATAATAAGTGGTGTGCGAGAGACATTATGGCCTCATACGGGCATCTTGGATTCCTAATTTCTGACCACCAGAGCCCAGAAATTGATGGTTAGTGACAAATAAAACATGAACAGCTCTAGATCTAGGACATTTTGATGTTATTCATGATGGAAGTGGTGGAGGAGGAGGCGCGATGATGAATCATTATAGAAACTAGATATTCTGCAAAAAAATGGTTACACATTGTGTAGTCTAAAGAACACATGGCGTATATCCCCCTAATTATGGAGACTAGGGATTCTGGGTGAGTTAAATATAACACATCATTTGGGACCCCCACAAACCATTTGACTCAGTGCTAGAGGCCTGGTGTGTACTATGGGAGTACATAGATACATGCACATCTAGAAACATTCCATGTACTAGAACACGTCTAAGAACATACCATTTACTGAAACATGGCAAGACACACACCAGGTACTAGCACATTACTAAGTACATGGGAACGACATGAATGACACTGATAGGAGATCATGGGCAGACCTTGGGTGACCGAGACACACTTTTGTTGTTCCATTACACTCTGTTTAGTAATGCATATCCATTAAGCTATATACTAGTGATAACATGTCTAAGTATAGGATTGGTGATGCACATCATGTGGACCCCTTACACACCATGTACTTCCCTCTGCAACTTCTACCTCTCATATCTTCTTTGTTTTCACATAGATTTTGTCCAGTGAGTAGCCTATCTTGAGTGTTTTTTCATGTAGATTGTGATGGTGTCCTTCATAGTGGATTTTGAGATATTATGAAATATGTTTCAAGCATGATGCTTCTTTAGGTGTCGCTCAACGATGGTAGTGATCAGGCAAGATCATTAGAGAGTGGTACCCACCCGACAGACTAGGGTGTGGGTTCTCTACCTATGGAGTGAAAGGCCCTAATAGACTAGGGTGTGAGTCCTCTATTTATCTACTAAGTTGTACCCCCCTAATGGACTAGGTTGTGGGTCCTATATCTATCTACTAAGTGGTACCCCTGATAGACTAGGGTGTGGGTCCTCTACCTACTGAGTGGTACCCCTAAAGAAATAGGGTGTAGATACTCTATATATTTACTAAGTGGTACCCCCTAACAGAATAGGGTGTGGGTCCTATATCTATTTATTGATTGATACCCCCTCCCACTAACACACATGGTAGTGGGACCTCTATTTGGAGATTGTTCCCTCTCGACTGTGAAACAAAATAGCAAGGTGTGGGTCATCAACATGGTTACTTCTTCGAACAGACACATGAGATGTTGGGTATCGATGATGGACCCTTGAAACTATTGGAGAACTATTTTAATGGGTTATAATATGAGATATAGATCTCATTTCTATCTCCTAAAGGGTTTCTTTTATGAGCATATATGTGTGTTATTATTGGGATTTGTTTTCCCACTTGGTTTGGGGTTGAGATGAATTCTTCTATCATGTATCCTATTTATTCCCCATCTATTTTTTGGAGTGTCCTACTGAGTATGTATATACTCAACCTTGTATGGTCTTATACCGCAAATTTCATGTCTTATGTAGATGATGGAAATGTTGGTGGTGATTTCATAGGAGCATAGGGATACCTGGGTGCATTTGACCATATATAGTGGTCGGTAGTAGGATATATGGATCCAGGATCTATCATAATTTATTTTCAATATATTTTTAGGTTGGAATATATATTCTAGTTGGGTATATATTATTCACTTTTCATTTTTTTTATTTAGTTGGAATATTTTATATTACCTTGAGATTGTCACAAGTATGGTTGTTACTCTAGATATTACAGTCTTTAATTATTAATCCTCTGTACTTTTGTATGGCGGTGGTTTGGTGTGTGCATGCATGTACTTAGGAAAGGGCCTCCAATTTTAATTTATGCTTTTCGGAGTAAGAAACTAGACCCTGACCTATGGTGGAAGGCTTGGGGTAGTTATGACTGAGCCTTCCGCCATCTAGGAAGGTCCTGATGGGTCGGGTCTTGAAATATTGGTATCACAGGTGGTTCGACCCTAGGGAAGTTTTTTGGATTTTTTCCTTTATAAGGTTTGTATGGGAACATAGGGAAATAGTGTCAAAGTTTCTTAAGTTCCGCTCTTGGACTAGGGAACTTAGTATTGGTGTGATGACTGATCTATCCATTTACAAGGACTCTGACTACCTACTTTTCGACTCGGCATACTGATACATTGGTCACAAGTAACTTTGACACATGCATCATATAGGATTGAGTCTTTAGACTATAATTATTGAGTGAGATACCCATATATATATGCTCATCTAACCATGGTATGTCTTGGTTAAAATTTAAAGATTCCTCCATGAAGAAATCAAGGTAGGTTGCCGATTCAAGATCATGATAATGATCCTATGAGTGACGAGGCCATAGTTCAGAGGCCATCTCATGAGATATTTCCTTTGGGTGGGAAGGTATAATCAGCCCCACCTATCGAGTAGTATAGTATATCATCAAATCATACTAGGGATGTGTGAAATCTTAGTTCACTTCATGATTTTAAATTCCAGAGGACGCTGAGGTTCTGCGATGATTCAAATCCCCAGGAAGTGGAGTATTAGATTGAGTCAACGATCCATGTTTCTAGACTTATGTGGATCTCGACTGGTCAGAAGGTTGTTCTATAATCCATCATTTTCCATGGATAATACAAGCACTGGTGGAGTTTAGTCACATTGACACATGATGAGTCGTCGCTCTCATGGTCTGACTTCCACCAATTGTTTTATGAGGAGTATTACCCTTGATTCTTTCACTCAATCCATATTCAGGAGATTCTGGGGCTTTAACATAGAGGTATAAAAATTATTAAGTATGCCTCAAGGTTTAATAACTTTATATGGTACTCCCTCGACCTGATTTGGGATGGTTACTTATAAGTGTGGAATTTTGAGTAGGGTCTCCGTAGGGACATTCATACTATTGTAGTATCCCTGTACATTCCTATGTATGTTTAAGTGTTAGAGTGGGAACTGGTGATGGAGATCTTTCTATTTGAGGGATGTCATGCAGATAAAGATGGTAGTGGGTGTTATAGGGTTGAGTTTTCAACAATATCTAGTAGGCACCTTCTAGTGGGGTCTTAGTGTTGGAAATACCCTCATGACCGAACTCAAGCATGTGGAAATTTTGATTAGGGGTCATGTAGAGGAACGGGGAATCTAAAAGAGGGGATATTCTATGTATGTGATGGCAGAGTACACATGGCATGTGATTTCCCAACCCAACATGATAAGGATGGTAGATAGATAGAGGATGGAACACCACGGTAGAGACAGCTCCATGATCATGGATCTCCTAGGCATGGATAGGGTGGCACTCCTGGTGAAAAACCTAATAGAGGAGAAGGTGGGGCTCTTGTAGGAGGAACTAGTTATGGTGTATGACATTATGATCTCCTTCCACCACCATCATTAGTTTCCCACACCAGGCTTAGGGAGTTGGCAGTTGGGGTTGTGGGCAGCTTTAGAATATGTAGGCTTATGACTCAGCAGCTCATGAGATGATTAGAGGTACAATCTATGTTTATTATACTCTTTCTTTAGTACTAGTATACATATATGTGATTCATTCCTTCATCTCCTTACTCTTAGTTCAAGATATGTAGATCCAAGTTAAGACTTTAGCCCAATAGCTTTTCCTTGAGGTTCCTATAAGGGTTTCTTTTTCAATATCATTTTTCCCTAGAATTGTGATCTATCACTTGGTGGATAGAGTTTATCTTGGGACATCTTTATCATTAGGATAAAACCTTATGATTTCATCTTGGGTATGGATTGGTTTTCCATGATCTAATCCCAAATTGACTATCACCATAGATGATTCAGATGCCTTCGAATAGATGGGATGATATTTTCCTTTGTTCTCGAGAGAGATCTCATGGTGGAGTGAGTGGGTTTTGTGATCTGGAATCTTCAACCCATCACCCATCAGTTGGTGAGTTTATACCTTGGCATAGTGGTCTCTTCGATCATCTGGATTCATTCATTAATTGAGGTTTATATGGATGTCTTCACTAAGGATGTTTCAAGACTAACTCTAAGGCATTATATATAGTTTTTCATTGACTTGCACTTTAGAACAACTCTTGTATTTTTTGAAGAAATAGGATGGCCCCAACCAAGATCCAAGAGCTAAGTTTGTAGTTAGAGGACCTTCATGAAAAGGGGATTACCATACTTAGTGTGTCCCTCTGGGCAGCACTGATGTTTTTTGTGAAAAAGGAGGAAGTGATATTATGGATTTTTTTATTATTGTTTCCTGAATCAATCCATGATAAATAAAAAGTACCCCTTTCCAAGGATTGAAAACTTATTTGATAATTTTAAAGGTGTGAGGTGGTTCTCAAAGATTGATCTTAGGTCCGACTACCACAGGTTTAGAGTCTGTGGGGATAATATTCTGAATTTTTAATTGTTATGTCGTTATAGACACTATGAGCTTCTGGTGATGGCATTCAATATGACTAATTCCCACATTGTATTTATGGATATGATGAATCAGATTTATCATCCATACTTTGACTAATTTTTTGTTATCTTCATAAATTACATACTCATATACTTTGTTCCAAAAGAGGATGGTGAAGAGAACTTGAGGATAGTCCTATTATTTCTTTAGGAGTACCAGATTTTTGGTAATCTCTTGAAGTCCCATTTCTAGATCCACGAGGTTTACTTTTTGGGGAATCTCATATCTGAACATGGATTAGTTGTGGACCTGGAAAATATTGATGCAATGTTTTCTTTGGATCTACCCAATAATGTGTAATAGGTGCAAATTTTTCTTGGTTTGGTAGGGTACTATAGTAGGTTCATGGAATATGTCTCTAAGGTTTCATCCCCTTTGACCTCCCTAATATGGAAAGAGCATTTGTTTAGCTATACTGAGTAACGCTAGAGAGATTTTGAGGAGTTGAGACTGAGACTATTGAGTGCTCCTGTTTTGAGACTACCAAATGAGGGTGTGGAGTATGTAGTGTATTAAATGCCTCTAGATATAGGATTATCTATGTATTAATGCATAGGTAGGTAGTGATTTCATATCGGTTGTGGAAGTTGAGACCCCATTATCAAAACTATTTGAATCATGACCTAGAGTTGGTAGTAGTGGTCTTAACTCTGAGGATGTAGAGGAACTATCTTTTGGGAGAGCACTTTATTGTTTAATCAAACCATCAGATCCTTAGGTATTTCTTCTCACAAATATACATGAACCTAAGGAAGAGGCACTGGTTAGAGTTCTTATAGGACTATGACTTTGAGATAGTTTATACTCTTGGGAAGGGAAACATGGAGTAAAATGCACTTAGTAAGAAGTCTCATTCATGTCGGGCGGGGGATGTATATAAGTAGTTTGATTCTTTTTATTTAACCCTGTTTGAGAATGAGGGTGCATCTTATCTTTAGTCAATGGTGTTGAATCATCCACTTCTTTAGCTTATGAGAGATTCTTAGTTTGGATACATCAATTGTGAGGTCCTAAATGACCATATATCCTCATGATATTTTCTAGATGGATTTTTTAAAGGAGGTAATGACCTCATCATATTCCAGGGATGGATGGTGGTCCTGATCATGATATTATAGGAGGTTATGAGGGATTTTAACACTTTTCCTATGTATATAAATCCTGATGTAGGGAAGATGTATAGGGGCCTTTAGTAGTAGTTTTTGGGGGCTGGCATGAGGCAGAGTGTTGCTGAGTTCATCTCTTGATGTCTCACATTTCAGCAGGTGAAGGTTGAGAACTAGGTTTCATAAGGTTTATTACATCCTCTTGAGATTCTAGAGTGCAAATGGGAGGACATAAACATGGACTTTTTTATAGGTCTTCATGAATAGTGATATTCCATTATTCTATCTAGGTGATAGTTGATAGAATTGCCAAGTTTAAACACTTAATTGCTTTTAGAGAGAAGATCTTGGTGGAGTAATTGGGGTAGTTGTATGTGTGGGAGATTATACACCTTCATGGGGTAACCTCGATGATTGTATTAGAATGTGATTCATGGTTCACTCCATGGTAGTGGATAGGCCTACAGTAAGTATTCGAGACCCAAATGAGGATAAGTATATCTTTCCACCCCGAGATGGATGGGAAGACCGAGTGCACTATCTAGGTGTTGTAGGGTATGATTAGGGATTGTGATTTAGACTTATATAGGAGAGAATCCAACATGGACATACCATTCCCCTGGTTTGTGTATTTTCTCAACATGGGAGCATGCTAGAGAGATCCTAGGAGTGGGAGAGTCAGATGTGGGATCAGTATCTCCACCTTTTTTCTTATTTTGTGTTTTTTGTGGATGAAAATATTTAAGGAGGGAATAATATAGAGACCCTGTTTTTCCTTGAAATACTTTGAGTTATATTAACAAATATTTTTTAGAGACAGGTTTTGATACAGTGAGTGATTCTGAGGCTCAGTGAGCACAAAATTATTTTTATAAAAATATTAAAAATATTATATATCATGAGCACATAGTTTTTTAAAGAAAATGGAATATCTCCTGAAATAATTATAGAATAAAAAAATATGATACCATGGTTGAATCTGTATTGTAAGATTTACCCAATTCACTATTTAATGTTGTTCGGCATGGGATGTCCGAAAAAGGCAGTCGTTGGTGGGTTCATTTAATTAAAATAAATAATTTATTTACTTATTTTTGAATTAAATAACCTAAAACATTTTACCTCTATAAATAAATAGTTATGGTGACTCTACAAGGTAATATACATAACCCTGGGATCATTGAAAGGAGTTTTTACTATTCTTCATTGATAAATTGAGATCAGATGATAACTGACAACCAAATTAAAGTGAATCAAGGTGCAGCGAATGCAACGGGTATTCTATATCACTAGAAGTTGTGTTATTCACCAAAAAACATTCCAATATTGAGTTAGGGATCATATTTTTTTATATTTCCACCCTTTTTAATTAATCAAGCATGGTTTAATTAACTTCTTTGATTTCAAGTATCTATCAACATTTTTATGGGCCCTATAATTTTCTATCCAATTTATCTTTTCATTATGTTTCTTACCCTATATTTCCTTACTTTAAATTTTTTGATGATAATTATTAGACAATGATGTTGATCACCTTTTAATGGTTCTTTCCCCCCCATCTTTCTTTGTATTATTCATTGTTGACTTATGGGGTCACATTTCAACTTTGCTGGGGTGGGTTCGAGTGTGATCGAACCCATGGATTCATGTTGGATGTATGAATGATGCTTGATATTATGATTTTCATATGGATTGTAATGGAACATGGGTGATACTCCATGGATCTAGGATTCATAGTGGAAATGAATATGGATGGCATGGTGGAGATGTTATAGCCTCATATGGTCATTTTTTATTCCTTATTTGAGGCCATAAGATCCCAGAAACTTATGGTTAATGATAGATCAGGCATAGATATATCTATATCTAAGACTTATAGTGTGATTCATATTTTAAATGGTGGAGTAAAAGTAGCAATGATGATGTGTTAAGGAAACTAGACATTTTGAGAAAAAAACTGACTACACACCATTTTGTCTGAAGAACATATGTCTTGTAGCCCCCTGGATGTGGTTTCTAGTGTTTTGGGTGAGTTAAATATCACACACCATGTTTGAACCCCAAAAATTATTTGACTTGGTGTTGGTGGCCTAGCGTGTACTCCTGGAGAACAAGGACACAGGCACAGCTATAAACAAACCATGTACTGGAAAACAGCTAGGCACATGCCATGTACTGGCACATGTCCATTCACATTCCATGTATTGGAAAATGGCCAAGTACAAGTGCATGACTTGATGGACATGGACTAGAGATCATGGGTAGGCCCTATGTGATCGAGACACGTCGTGTAGTTCCCTTACACAACATGTAGGACTAAATTTCCAATGATTCATGAACTGGTGAGGACATTAATAAGTAGATGAGTAGGGACACATGTCTTGTTGTCCCCTTACATATCATTTACTTCCCTCAACAACTTCTACCACTAGTATCTCATTCATTTGGACTCATATTTTGGCCCATGAGTTTCCTATAATGAGTATTTTTTCACATATAACACGATGGTGGACTTCTTAATATATTTTGAGATAGGATTTTAGATTTTCCTAACATGATTCTTCTTTAGGTAGTTCTCGATGATGGTGTTGATTGGGTAGGATCGTCATAGATTGGTACCCCCCATGATGGAATAGGGTGTGGTTCCTCTACCAACTGAGTGGTACCCCCTAATGGACTAGGTTTTGAGTCCTATATCTATCAACCGAGTGGTACACCCCTAATGGAATTAGGTGTGGATCCTCTATCTATCTACTAAGTGGTACCCCACCCCTAATGGACTAGGTTGTGGGTCCTCTACCTATTGAGTGGTTCCCCTAGATAGAATAGGTCTTGGATCCCCGGATGGACTAGGGTGTGGTTCCTATATCTATTTACTAAGTGGTATCCCCTGACACACTAGGGAATGGGTCCTATATTTAGAGATTTTTTCCCCTCAATTGTGTGTCATAGTGGTGAGGTGTGGGCCCTCCACATGATTACTTCTTTAGACAGACACACAAGATGTTGGGAATTATGGACCCTTAGAACTATTGGTAGACTCTTTTCTTGGGTTGGGATGTAATATGGAGATCCCATTTCACTCTCTTATATGGTTTATTTTATGCACATAAACATATATAAATGTGTGTGTGTGTGTGTGTGTTATTGTTGGGATTTTTTTCCCTCTTTCTTTGGGTTTAAGATGAATTCTTCTATCATGTCTTATATTGCTTCCCCCTCTAGTTTTGGGGCATCCTACTGGGTATGTATATACTCACCCCTGTATGGGATTTTACCACATGTTTCATGTCTTATGAAGATGACAGATAAGTTGGTGATGATTTTAGAGAATCATAGGGATACCTGGGTGAATTTGACTACGTATGGTGGTCAGGACTTGGAAATATATTACTAGGATATCTTAGAATTTATTTTATAGATATTTTCAAGTTGGTAGATATGTTCTGGATGGGAGTGTATTTTTTACCTTTAATTTTGGTTTAGTTATTCACACTCTTTTCTATTACTTGGAGATTTTCACATGCGTGGTTGTCACTCAAGATTTTGTTGTATTTTATTATTATTCCTCTTTATTTATACATGGATATGGGTTGGTTGTATAAATATAGGTACTTATTAAATTCCTCCCATTTTATGTTATTCCTTTTGCTGTTGGTTTTGGACCCCTGGCCTATGGTGGTGGGATTGGAACAGTTGAAGCTCGACCTTCTATCATCCATGCGATCCCTAGTGGGTCAGGTCAGGAAAAATCATTTCATACAATGTTGTGGAATCATTATCTTGATCATGTAAATGATAATAATATGAAAAAACTTTATCAAGATAGTTACTTAGAATCTTTTGAGATAAAACAACTTGAAAAATATCATTCTTGTTTAAAAGACAAAATGAATAAGCAACATTTTGGTGGACAAGGTGAATGGGATACAAAGATTATAGAATTTTTATGCATTGATGTGTATATTCCATTTCTATTATAATATAGAGGTGTGCTTTCATACTTCATTACTTATACCGATTACTTGATTAAATATGGATATGTATAATTAATGAGGTATAAGTCAGAATATTTTGAAAAAATGAAAGAATTTAAGAATGAAGTGGAGAATCATCTTGATAAGAAAATAAAGAAACTTCAATATAATCAGGGTGACAAATATATTTACTAGGAATTCATCAAATTTCTATAGGATTGTGGGATCCTATCCCAAATCACTCCTCCTTATACACCATAGTGGAATGGTGTTAGTGAAAGGAGGAACCCTACTTTTCTTTACATGGTAAGGTTAATGATGATTCATTCAAGTATTCCATTATAATTTTGGGGATATTCATTACATGTTGTAGAAAACATTCTGAAATAAGTACCAATAAATGAGGATAATGGGATACCATGTGAGTTAATGTATGGAAAGAAATATGTGTTGTCACATGCTCATACATGGGGTTGAAATGTGTTTTTTAAGGACATAATTAGAAGAAAAATATCACCCTGAGGCATGAACTTTATATTTATAGGGTATCCCAAGGAAACAAGGGGATATTATCTATAAAAACCCTAAGACAAGAAGGTGGATGTCACAAATAAATTCATTTTTTTAGAGGTAGATCATCCTCAAAAAGGATAGTGGGATAAATATTGACTTAGATGAATTTTATGCTCAAGATACACAAGAGTTGTTATAGTAATAGTCTATATGGGTCCTTATATGATATTTTATTCCTGAAACACAAGTATTGTGTAAGATAACCATATAGGTTTGATAACCATAAAGATATTTTTTTCTAGTCACCGATGATGGTGACTCATTATTGGTTAAAAATAATGATCTGATTTTCTACAAGGAGGTTGCAGAGATCTCAAGAGCTACAAGATGGTAAGAAACCATGAATTTTGAGAAATATTCCATATATAAAAACCAATTATTGGTTCTAAAAGATCCTCCAATTAATGTAAATATCATTGGGGGAAGATGGGTACTTAAGAGAAAAATGGACATATAATGTGAAGTAAGTACCTATAAATTATGTCTAGTGGCTAAATGGTTTAAACAGTGTCAAGTCATTGAGTATGATGAAACCTTTTTTCAGTTTCCATGTTTAAATCCATTATAATTCTACTCGTAAAATCATCTTTCCATGACTATGATATTTGGAATATGGATTTAAAAATATATTTACTTAAGGAAAAACTCCAGGAAGACGTCTATATGAGAAAACCTAAAGGGTTTGTGACTCCAAAAAATTATAATAAGATATAAAAGTTACATATATCCATTTATGAATTAAAATAGGCATTTAGGTCATGGATCATTCAGTTTGATGAAGCCTTTGGATAATCTAGTTTCATAAATAATGAATGTGATCCATGTGTTTAGAAATGGTTTTTTAAGAGTTTAATAATATTCCTAGAAGTATATGTTAATGAAATATTACTTATTGGAAATTAAATACATGTCTTATATTCATTTAAGGACTAGTTGAACAAATGATTTTCTAAGAAGGACTTTGGTGAAATAACATATAACCTTAGAATCAAGATCATTCTTGATAAATCCAAAAGGATTTGTAGACTAAGTCAAAGTATATACATTTACTAGATACTAAATAGATTTTTTATGGAATAATATAAGAGGGGATTGGTTTCAGTGTCACATTGTATACATGTCTCTAAGAAAACATTTCCCCAGACACAACATAATATAGAGATAGAATGAGTATGATATCATACGCATCTACAATATGATCTATCATATATTACATGTTATTTACTAGGATTGATTTTTCTTACAGTTTAATTATGGTAGGTAGATATCAAGATTATCCAAGAGAACAAAATTGGTATATTTTTAAGGATATCCTTAAGTATCTGAGGCATACTAGGTATATTTTCCTAGTATATGGAGGATATGAGAAACCACCCATCAAAGGATATATTGATGCTAGTATCCAAATATATCGTAATGATCTAAATTCATATTCAAGATATGTATTCAGACTCAATGGATGAGTTGTGATAAGGAAGATTTCAAAGAATCCAATTTTCACCAATTCTACAATGGAGTCTGAGTATATAGCGCCTTCTGATACAAACAAAGAAGCTATGTGGATTTAAAAATTTATCCATGTTCTTGATGTGGTTTATAGAAATAGATATCATATCATATTGTATTGTGATGATACTAAAATAGTGTCTCTCTCAAATGATATAAGGTCACAATAATGGATTAAGAACATACTCAACAAATATATCCTCTTGAGGTATTTTTCTCAAAGGGTTAAAGTCACTGTGATCAGATTTTCCATGGAAGAAAATGTGTTAGACACTTTAACTAAATCCTTATATCAGTAGAAGCATGAACATCATATGATATCTAGAAGACTAAATTTTGTTAACAGTTGGCTCTAGTGTAAGTGGGAGCCTATTGGAGTTGGTACATAAGAACCAAGTTTTAAATACTTTATGGTTTATTATATTCATGTATTGGGATATTTATAAAATATCTTATCATATCGTGATTATTCTTATATGTGACATAGTATGTGATACTGTCCTAAGTGTAATTTTCAGAATTAAAGGTCATATTATTTCCCCGATATGATGGGAACGTATAATTTTCATGCACTACAATAAAATCATTGAGTGGAAGCGATTATTTTTTGATTTGGTGGCAGTTTAAACTGCCGCCAAATGGTTCTGCGATGGTTTCAAAAAATCACTGCTAAAGTTGGTGTTGACATCCAATACATGGTTGTTCCTTCTATTTAGTTGTGGTTTTATTTATTTTAGCGATGGTTTTCCAGTAAAAAATGATGAGGATTTATCGGTGGTTAAAACCACCACTAAATCCTGAAGTTTGTTTTACACAAAAATGCCACTAAAATGAAAAAAACTATTGCAAAATAATAGTGTCATATTTAGTGGTGGTTTTAACTATTACCAATAAAAAAACATCATCATATAGCAATGGTTTAAACTATCACTAAAAAATATGTCATATTTAGCAGCTGTTTAAACTGCCTCTATCTGTTGATTTACAAAAAAACCAACTACAGATTCTATAGCCCCAGAACTACCCTAAAAAACAAATGCACAGACCAGGTGTATCACCTATCGTAATCACAAAAAATCAAACACATGAAATAAAAAATATGGCATGAATTAAATAACATGGCTCACTAATTCTAATTATGGCTCACCAATTCTAATTACCTAGAGTGATAAAGAGAACATATTATGATATTAAAAGGCCCAAAATAATCCTATATATTTCTCTATATTTTTTTAGACCATATTCATCTGCAGAGTCCCCTGAAACATGAATGAAGGAAAGTAATATTATATAAACAAGTATATTAATTTACACAAACCATAAATGATTTCAGCCTCTTCAAACAAGGGAAATCATGAAAATGTCATGTGAACACTCTGTGCCACAAATGATACATGAACAAACCCTCTCCTTCCATATTAGTCCAAGACATCAAAAAAACTACTAATCACTACTCGATGATGAACTCTTCTCGTCGCCCTCTATATATTTGCCTCTACTTCTTTCTATTGGCACCTATACGAAAATTATATTGAAAATTAAACAATGTTGTATATTTATATTTAAACTTAAAACCAATAAAATTTTGTGAACTAAATGATTTTGAAGTTGTGTGATTTACCTGATCACCACCAGTCATTGATTCAATATCACCAAGGATATATCCAGTTGTTTTCTGATATAAATCAACCAACTCTTTTTGCAAAGTGGATATCTAATCCTCCTATTCCTGAATTTTGATTTGAATTGAAATAAAATATCTCTGAGAATCTTAGGGTAGGGAGTGACTAAAATCAGAAGTAGATGCTGCTAAAATCCCTGATGATTTTCCAAAGACCTTATATTGTAATGGTCCCAAACCCACCCACAAACTCGAGCAGTATACTCTTTCCTAAAGACTTTACCAACTGGGTCATCCTAGGAGACTAGGTAGGATTGTGTGGGATTGGAATCCCATATTTCTTTAATTTTTACCTATAAATCAAATATCAGTCAAATTTTAAGCAATATATATTAACATAGTGACAACTGATAATAAGTTATTATATTGAAAAATTAATTCATACCCCAACTTCTTTAGTAGAATCATTAACAAAACTCCCATCATATTTTTTATGAACATCCAACCATAGTTCTGTTCAGTAGGCTTAGTACCCTAAATTTTGTGATTGCATTAAAAAAAATATAAATCAAAAATTTAATATATGGAATATATAATATTGTCTTATAAATATTTAAACTAATGAAAATATTACCAAAGTCGATCATCTTCTAGAAAAACTCTTTGACCCCGCAGTGTGAAGGATGATTTTCTTAGTTCGAATCAATGCATTCTTCCTTAAAACGTCCTGAAATAAATAAAATGTAATTTAATAGTAATGTATGAAATGTCATCTCTTTTTCATATGCATGTATAAATGTAAAATTATATTAATATAATAATATATATTTAAATATAATATGCTTATCATCATGATGTATATCAACAAAAACTTTCCATTTCTCTCTGGGTACCCCATTGGGTACCTTATCATATAGTTGTTGGGTTCTCAATGAAGTATCATTGAAGTTTTTTTCCATAATCTCCATTTAAAATATTTGCATTTCATGCCTAAATTTTTCAATTTCCACTTTCTTTCCATAAGATCAACAACGAGAAAGTGGAAAAAAATATGTACAAAGAGATTCATTTTGAAAATAATAGAATTTAATAATATAATGACATTCAATTACAACATAATGCATTAAAATTATCATTATATATGAATCAAAAACTTCATTTTTCTAAGATGAAGGCATATGACTCCAATCATCATACATAATCGGAAGGCTAACTGGCTCCACCATCAGTTGGCCTAGAATCTATCCAAATAATCATATGGAGTCATCGGTAGGGACCCCATAGAGGTCAAATGGGACAACTATCTTTAGTCCATTCAGATTCTATACATCTTAACTTTTCATATTTTTCTCTATAGTAGCATGGTTTCTATATTTTATTAAAAAACAATTAGTAGTATATAAAAGTGCAATGACTTTATTCATTTTAAAATTTGTACATATAACAGTCACCCTCAAAATCCCCACGAAGAACTTGAAGTGGTGACTTGCACCATCACTACTGAGGCTTCTGAATAGGGAGGTGTCAGTTGATATGTGGATGGGATGCTGATGGAGGGTGTGAGATATGGTGTAGGGGCAAGCAGATGGTATCTCAGATGTTGTAGGGAGGTAGACATATAGATTATCATTTTTCAGTATGGTTAAGGGAATGTCGATTGAGATTATACTGGCATCATTATAGTGCTTCCTCCTTGGAATACCTATAATTTAATCAAATAAAATTAACTTCAGAACATATATTTAAATAAATCATGCATAAAAAAATATAAATGATAACATACGTACAGTACTGGCAAACAAAATATACTTAACTATGATAATGAATGACTGCACAAATGACATAAGTGGTTCATAAATGAATGGATGATTGTACATGCAATCATTTTCTCCTTCAATCAAGTCATTTTCATGCTCCATAATTACTTCATCTACTTCATCCACCCTTACAAGACTAATCTTTTTAATATCATTTTGGAAAAATAAGTTCACTTCTTGTTGTCGATGGTATTCAATGTCAAAGGTCAAATATTCCACTTCATCACCCATATGATACAAGTATCTTTGTTTTATGTAAAGAACTAAACTAAAACCTTAATCTACGGCATCTTCCACATAATATACCATTTTCTATTATGATGATAAGATATACAGATCATGTAATTCATGATCAAAAACATCCATCAAGCAAGATAAGTACACATAAGTAAATTGTAAGGAATCTCTTTTAACACCTCTGATGATATCAACCCAATTTAATTTGAATGAGACAATTGAAAAATGACCATGGTAGTTTAATTAGATTATATCAATCAACTTTTCATATTAATCCACTTCATAAAATGTAAATATACCACTATTCTGTATTTTAAACCCTCTTCCTGATCGACAGTATGAAATTTAAATCCATTCACATTGTAAGCATCAAACTTTCTAGCTTGTTTTAGAGGGCCTCGAACAAGAAAATTCAAATATTTTGACAAATCATCTGGATTATTAGTATTCATGATATAAAAAAGGTAATATACATTATTATATTTAAAAAATATATGTTTCAACCTAATATCCTTATTGATTTCAATATTTATGAACTTACACGGTGTTCAAAGAATTCTACAAGCTCTTTATTAATAGATTTTGTTATATCTTTCTCATTTCATGTTTGGAATCTCATTCATATATTTATTTGTATCCTCGACTCTTAAATAAATGGATCTATAATTTCACTATTTAGAATCACATATCTATATTACTATAATAATTACATTTCTGTTAGTGCAGCATTTGATATCCTCCCAACTGATCGTCCAATAGCAGGAAATATTCATTAGTTCCCATGTAGTTAATATTGAGTCTATGTGTCATAAACATGTATAACTCAATTGAATCTTTTCTCAATATCATCTAAGTATCTGGAATAAAATTTAAGATACTCCTCTTCTAAATAGCCTTTATAAATATAGCCTTCAGGTAGAAATTTATTTTTCACATGTCATTCCAAATACCTAGGATATCTATGAAATAAAAAAACATAATTTTTTATTTCATGAAGTTCCAATAATCTTTTACTTAAATTAAAAACAAATAAATACATTAAATCCTAATTAGATACATCCACCGATAATGTACAGGGCCTCCTAATTTATCTTCTTCAACCAAATTCCCAGTTAAATGCATCATTACAGTAAAAAAAGATAGAGGAAAGATCATCTCTATTGCACAAAGTGTCAATAAAAATATCTCCTGAAAGTTTTCAAGCTCAAATGGTTGTAGAGTTTTCTCACATAGTTTTTTGAATAATGTGAAAAATTGGAGTTCAAGATCAGTAACCTTTTCAGGTAATAATGTACACAATTTCAATGGTAGTAACTACTGTAAAAAAATATCTGAATTGTGACTTTTCAATCCCTATAACATATGATGCTTTTAAGTCAACACACCTTGAGATGTTACTTGAATACCCATCAGTTACCTTCACATGTTTTAAAATTTGAAGGAATGTATATTTTTCCCTATTTTTCATTGCCAAAATTTATGAAGCATACTTTTCATTATCATATGTCCAGAGATAATTCTTTATGTTCATTTCTTTAAAGTCTTTCCAAGCATTGAAATGATCCTTAAATTTTCCATGCTCATTAATAAATGTGAAGATAAAATTTTTATAATAATTCTTCTCAATATTCATAACATCAATATTATACCACAAAAAATTAAATTCTCAATACATAAGTTTGAAGAATATACTTTTTATCCTTATATTATTGAGTTCCAATTTCACTTGATGATGCACTTCAAACTCATTTCCCACTATCATTCAAATGATTCAACTTCCCAAATTCTATTTCAACATTTCCAAGTTGTGCCAATATTTTTGAACATGTTAACAACTTTGGAGGTGGTCTACGATCAATATAACCATTGAATTTTGAATTGTTAAACCAAAATTTATGAGACACATCGAGAAATATTTGATGACACAAGAAGCACCATTTTCTAATGTGAGGTAGTCATTCAGGATTAAAATCAAATTTACAAACATGACAATCCAAACTCGTGTATTTGTTTCAACCAGCTAAATTCCCATGTCTAGGGAAGTCACTAATGGTCCACATTAAAGTAGTTTTCATTTTAAACATTGTTCTAGAAGATGCATCATATGTATCAACACCGTTGCTCCATAACTTCTATAATTATTTAATTAAAGGCAACAAGTATACATCAATATCATTTCCATACATTTATTTTCTAGGAATAATCATAAAAATGATAAAAGAAGTTTTTTCATACACATCCACAGAGGCAGATTGTAAGGGATCAAAACAAATGACCAAATGCTATAACTAGTGCTCAAAGTATCAAATGGTTTGAATCCATTGGTAACCAATCCCAATCAAACCTTACTAGGATCAGATGATAAATATAGATCTAATGAATCAAATGTCTTCCATGATTGTGAATCTATTGGATGTCACATTAACTCGTCATTGTTATTATCTATAGAATGACACTTCATGTGTTCGGAGATTTTTGATGAAATGAATAATCTTGGAAATCAAGGCTTTAAAGGAATGTAATGCAAAACCATTGTAGTTGTGTTCTTTTTCTTATTATTCATGGTAGTATATTGATTCAGACTTCCAACATCACTAATTAACTGCCATCTAGAATAAAATTTTTTGCAATCTTGTTTGCTTAAATCCTCTCCCCAATAAAGCATACAATCATTGGGACACGCATGTATTTTTGTATAATTCAAACCAAACTTGTTAAAAAACATTCATATCATAAAAAGGCCCAGGGCTCTTTACATTAATAAATGCATCACAAAACAATTCCAATATCATGGACATCACCTTATTTGTAATTCCACATAAGCATTTGATATGGTATAATTTTTAAAAAAAAATAAAGTTTTGAATATTTCAAACAACCTCTATACAACTCTTTATTTTCATCATCAACTAAACCATGAAACACATTTGTCTTATCAATTAAGTTTTCTATTACATTAGTCTCCATAGAATTAAGAGTAGGGTCCAATGATATGTTACAATCTTGATCTGTTTTTCATGCAGTCTCAAAAACATCACTTATTAAGTTTTTATTTATAGAAACCTCAACTGGTTGTTCTAATATGTTTTGATGTTGATGTTGGAATCTTTAAATTCTAAATGCATCATTTATAAGTATTTTCATTTCATTGTCCATTGTTAATTAATTTGGGATCTCATTTTGTCAATTGAAACCAGTGCTCAAACTTTCCTTAATGTTTGATTCTCCAAAATCCAACAAAAATATTGAGTAGGGAATTGTTTCAATATCAAGTGTTCATAAACTCTATCTCTCTTCAACCATCTTCTAAATTTACATTTAGGACATGCACATCTTATTCTCTCATCAACGAATTGATTGGAAATTGAAAAATCTAAAAACTCCTCCAAACCCTTAGCATACAAAGGTGTGTTCCTAGGTAATGTGATACAAAATTTATCCATATCACAATATTCCTACAATTTATTAAAAAATTATAACACATAAGTATTACTAAGTAGGAAAAGAGATAAATGAAAGTAAAAAAACACAACCTAAGTAGTTATAAAAAGATTCACATAAGTACTAAAAATTCAAAGTAAAAAAAGGAAATCAATCATGGATAGTTTTATTGTCACAAATATTAATTATTTTAAAGGTAATTTTCATTTAATTTCCATTATTTCTTTTTTTTTGTGGTTTCCCATGCATTTTTGGAGGAATGGATGATTTTTCATGATTTGGTCCAAATCGTGAGCCCATTTCCATATTTAAGAACAAATTTTATTTCTTTTATAACTCTTTAATTTTTAAATATTTTGCAACCATTACACTTCCAAAATGGCCTCCCATGACCTATTAACACCACTATATTAATTTGGACCCTTTAGGAATCCATAATCATGGTGGATTTGGGTTTTTATTTAAGGAGTTGGGTCATCCCGGAATCTCATTTATATTTTTAAAAATAAATTTTATTTATTTAATAACTTATTCATTTTTTACTATTTTTTGGTGATTCAACCTCCCACTATAAGATAACATCCTTATGCGCGACCCCAGCTTCTATTATCCCTCTTTAGATCTCATTTCTATCGCGGATTAGGAAAAATCTTCTAAAGATTTCTCAAATCATCCAAATTTGAAGAGGTAATTTGTTTCCTTCATAACTCCTTAATTTATCACTCTTTTCCCCCATTCTAGTTCCTACATGATCTCGTCATCCTTGTTCAAACCTCCCTTGAATTTTTTCCTGTTTAAAAATTCATATACTGGTGTATTTGGAGCGATTTTTTCAATATCACTCAAGTAAGTGGGTCTCCTTAATTCTTCTTTAAATTTTATTAGGGTTTCATTAAATTTTCTTATGGTTTATTCCCTTATACTTGAGTTTACTAATGTACAAAAACTAGGGGTTTGAACCTAGGGTTTTATTGGGTTTCTTTTTGGTCAAATATTGTGGTATAGGGCTCGATTTATCTCACTTGTGGGGCGGAAAAGGTGTTGTTGAGGTTTCACACCAAGATTTAAGGGTTTTGACTCAAAAGGTAGGTGATTCCATGTGTAACCATTTTATGATGAGTTATATTTCTTGGTTTATTATTTTTTCATGTTTATAATCTGTTGTGTGTGCTGTGAAAACTATTTTTGATGAATTTGGTTAGGCATTTAATTTTATAGTTTCATTTTAGCTTGAAATTGGGTGTTTTTCATGTGTGGCTCTTGGGGTAATGTTTGGGTGTATTTTTTAACATATGAAAGTGATTTATTAGTATTTAAAGGGGATTAAAATTCTGGTTTGTTAATACCTTAGTGTCATTTAGGCCTTGAAAGGGGGTTTTTGAATGGTTTTAAGGGGTAAAACCATGTTGTACTTCTTGAAAGTGGTTTATGAAAATGTGTGTTTTTCATGTGTATCTTTTGTGGTATTATTTGAGGTATTTTTATAACACTTGGGGGTGGTTTAATAAATGTTTTTAGGTTTTAAAATTATATTTTGGATTGGTATTGGTATTATTTTGGTCTTGAATGAGGGTTTTGAAATGGGTTTTGTGTGCAAACCATGGTTATACCTCTTTGGTTTTTTTATGAAAATTTTAAATGTTTTATTTGGTTAAACAAAGTGGGAAAATGGTGTATATGTACTGTTTGGGTGAGTTTTTTCACCTATTATGGTTTTTTGAAAGGTGAAGTGGTGATTTAAGATGTAAAACATTTTTATAATGTTTTATAAATTAATGAAATGTTTTACTAAATTGTGATGTGTGTGAGAAACATGGTTGTGGACTGTTTCATGTGAGTTTGATGATAAAATGAATTTTAAAGGTGATAAGGGTATTGTGTGATATGTGTGTGGGATGTTATGTGAGTTGTAATATCTTGGAATGGTTTTATAAAATTGTTTAAAGGATTTGTGGAAGTTTTAAAGAAATGTAAAAAGTGTTGTGGGCTATTTTGGCATGAGTATGATTTCAAAATGCATTTGAATGAAAAGGTGAATTTTGTGACTTGTGTGATGTACATGTGGGATGTTTGGTGAATGTGTGATGTGGAAGTGATATTTTCATGAAATACTGGAATTATACCATTTACCAATGATTTATAACCATTGGTAAAGGCCTAGAAACCATTAGTATATTATATACCAACGGTTTCCCAAACCATGGCCAAGTAAGTCGTGGGTAAAATCTTATACCAATAGTTCTGTGTAAACTGTTGGTATATGTGTTAAAGTAAGAGATATACCAATGGTTTCACAAACCGTTGGTATATGTTACCCTTATACCAATGGTTCTAAACCGTTGGTATATAGTGTACAATATACATCCAAAAAAAATACCAACGGTTTTTAAAACCATTGGTACAAGTTTATACCAAGAGTTATAACAAAACCATTGGTATAATATACATCAAAAGACTATACCAACAGTTTTGAAAATCGTTGGTATACATATGATGCAGCTCCACAGTATCCAGCTACCCCCTCCAACCTACAACTCTTCATGACCTGCAAGAACACATACACATCCAAAAGCCAAAAGCCTACATGGGATGTTTAAAATTCATCCAGAATTCAGAAATTTAGAAATTTAAAATTCATTCCTCACTCAAACCACAACATAAGAGAAAAATCCAGAATCCAATACATCCAAAATCCAATACATATAGAATTGAAATGTAATAACACCCATAACACAAATAAAAAATTAAAATCCAATACATCCAAAATCCGATACACATAACAGTATTCAAAATTTAGAATTCATTACCAATACAGCCAGAATCCAATACATCCATAATTCAGAAATTTAGAATTGAAAAGAAATAACACCCATAACAGTATTCAAAATTTAGAATTCAATCCTTAATAAAACCACAACACCAATACACACAAGAGAAAAATCTTACATGTTATAGGAAGCACATGGGATGTTTACACATGGTCTTGGGTTGACTATCTTAAAACCAACAGAAAAACTTGGGTAGAGTGGACAAGGATCATGATACCCATAAGATAGACAATGGTAGTGGTCATGTTCTTATACCTAAGATGATTTATAGGAATAAAATGGGATGTTTATATTCCTCTAATGACTATGTATCCATGTATAAATGTTTCTTGATGTGTTAGTGGGAAACATTGGCCAATTTCGACATATGAGATGGGTTACCAGAATAGCCTACATGTTTTTCATAGACTTTTCAATTGGAATAAGTGGTATGTGGATAATTGTAATTTTATCTCCTGGGTGTGATGTGAGATGAATCGCCATTTTGGGTAGTGGGTATGAATATTCAATTATGTCTTTAGTATTGGGTTCCCAAAGGGACTTTGGTTTGGTCTTAGAACCCGCTATTTGAGGATGGGATTGGCGTATTAAATGTCATGCGTTTTAGAATAGGTGTAGGAGTTCCTCGCATGAGAAGTGGATTATGTGAGGTTGGACCATGGATCCTTGTGCTAAATTATCAACACAATCTGAATACATTTGGTCGGTTTTCCGTATGCAAGTTGTAGTTTTCACTTAAAATATTTTCCATTTCAAATAAAAATGAGACAGTTTGAGTGGTACAGGCCACACCGTGCCTCAGATTGAGGTGGGGTTGACTCATAAATGTCACAAATGACCCATGGATCATTTTCATAAAGTATCAACAAAATCTGAATGTGTTTGGTCAGTTTTCCGTATGCTAGTTGTTTTTTCACTTAAAATGTTGTCCATTTCAAATAAATGTGAGACAGTTTGAGTTGTACAGGCCACACTGTGCCTCGGATTGAGGCAAGGTTGAATCATACAAGTCACAAATGACCCATGGATCATTTTCCTAAAGTATCAACAGAATATGAATGTGTTCGGTTGGTTTTTCGTATACCAGTTTTTGTTTTCACTTAAAATGTTGTCCAATTCAAATAAAAGTGAGACACTTTGAGTGATACCAGCCACACTACACCTCATATGGAGGTTGGGTGGACTCATAAAAGTCAAAAATGACCCATGGATCGTTTTCCTAAAGTATCAATACAATCAGAAAAAGTTTGTTCGGTTTTCTGTATGCAAGTTGTTGTTTTCACTTAAAATCCTGTCCATTTTAAATAAAAGTGAGACAGTTTGAGTGGTATCAGCCACACCGTGCCTTGGATTGAGGTGGAATTGACTCTTACATGTCAAAAATTACCCATGGATCGTTTTCATAATGTATCAACAGAATACGAATGCTTTTGGTCAGTTTTCCATATGCAAGTTGTGGTTTTCACTTAAAATGTTGTCCATTTCAAATAAAAGTGAGACACTTTGAGTAGTAGCGGTCACACCGTCCCTTGTATTGAGATGGGGTTGACTCATACACATCAACAATTAACTATAGATCCTTTTTCTAAAGTATCAACACAATCATAATATTTTTGGTCATTTTTTAGAATGTCTGTTGTTTTTACTTAAAACAGTGTCCATTTTAAACAAAAGAGAGACACTTTGAGTGATATCGGCCACACTGTGCCTTGTATTGAGGCCGAGTTGACTCTTACACATCATAAATGACACATGGATCATTTTTCTTGAATTATAAATATAATTATAAAGTGTTTGGTTGGTTTTCTGTATGCAAGTTGTTGTTTTCACTTAAAATCCTGTCCATTTCAAATAAAAGTGAGACAGTTTGAGTGGTACCGGACACACTATGCCTCGGATTGAGTCGGGGTTGACTCTTACACATCAAAAATGACCCATGGATCATTTTTCTAAATTATCAATAGAATATGAATTCATTTGGTAAATTTTCCATATGCAAGTTGTTGTTTTCACTTAAAATCTTGTCCATTTCAAATAAATGTGAGATAGTTTTAGTGGTACCAGCCACACCGTGTGTCGATTAAGGCGGGGTTGACTCATACACATCAAAAATAACCCATGGATCGTTTTTCTAAATTATTAACATAATTTTAATGCGTTTGGTTGGTTTTCCATATGTCAGTTGTTGTTTTCACTTAAAATGTTGTCCAAATCAAATAAAAGTGAGACACTTTGAGTGATACCGGCCACACTGTGCCTCGGATTGAGGCGGGGTTGACTCTTACACATCAAAAATTACCCATGGATCATTTTCCTGAATTATCAATACAATCATAAAGCGTTTGGTGGTTTTCCGTATGCAAGTTGTTGTTTTCACTTAAAATCTTGTCCATTTCAAATAAAAGTGAGACATTTTGAGTGGTACTGGCCACATCGTGCCTCAGATTGAGGTGTTGTTGACTCATACACGTCAAAAATGACTCATGGATCTTTTTCATAAAGTATCAATAGAATCCTAATGTGTTTGGTTGGTTTTCCGTATACAAGTTGTTGTTTTCACTTAAAATATTGTCTATTTCAAATAAAAGTGACTTTGAGTGGTAACGGCCACACCGTCCCTCGGATTCAGATGGGGTTGAATCATACACATAAAAAATGACCCATGTATCCTTTTTCTAAAGTATCAACACAATCAGAATATGTTTTATCATTTTTATGAATGTCTGTTGTTTTTACTTAAAACAATGTCCATTTTAAACAAAATATAGACACTTTGAGTGATACCGGCCACACCGTGCCTCATATTGAGGTGGGGTTGACTCATACACATCAAAAATGACCCATGGATATTTTTTATAAAGTATAAATACAATCAGAAAGCATTTGTTTAGTTTTCCATATGCAAGTTGTTGTTTTCACTTAAAATCATGTCCATTTCAAATAAAAGTGAGACAGTTTGAGTGGTACCGGCCACATCATGCCTCAGATTGAGGCGGGGTTCACTCGTACATGTCAAAAATGATCCATGGATCGTTTTACTAAAGTATCAATAGAATATGAATGTGTTTGGTCAGTTTTCCGTATGCAAGTTGTTGTTTTCACTTAAAATCTTGTCCATTTCAAATAAATGTGAGATTTTTTGAGTGGTACCAGCCACACCATGCCTTGGATTGTGGTGGGGTTGACTCGTACATGTCAAAAGTGACCCATGTATAATTATCCTAAAGTATCAATAGAATATGAATGTGTTTGGTTGGTTTTTCGTATGCCAGTTGTTGTTTTCACTTAAAATGTTGTCCAATTCAAATAAAAGTGAGACACATTGAGTGATACCGGCCACACTGTGCCTTGTATTGAGTCAGGGTTGACTCATAAACGTCAAAAATGACCCATGGATCATTTTCCAGAAGTATAAATATAATCAGAAAGCATTTTTTTGGTTTTACATATGCAAGTTGTTGTTTTCACTTAAAATCTTGCCCATTTCAAATAAAAGTGAGACATTTTGAGTGGTACCGGCCACATTGTGCCTCGGATTAAGGCGGGGTTGACTCATACACATCAAAAATGACCGATGGATCGTTTTCCTAAATTATCAACAGAATCCGAAGGCGTTTGGATGGTTTTCTGTATGCAAGTTGTTGTTTTCACTTAAAATCTTTTCAATTTCTAATAAATGTGAGACAGTTTGAGTGGTACTGGCCACACCATGCCTCAGATTGAGGCGGGGTTGACTCGTACACATCACAAATGACTCATGGATAATTTTCCTAAAGTATCAATAGAATCTGAATTCATTTGGTTGGTTATTCGTATGCCAGTTGTTGTTTTCACTTAAAATGTTTTCCAATTCAAATAAAAGTGAGACACTTTGAGTGATATCGGCCACACCATGGCTCAGATTGAGGCGGGGTTGACTTATACACGTCACAAATGACTCATAGATCATTTTACTGAAGTATCAATACAATCATAAAGCATTTGGTTGGTTTTTCGTATGCAAGTTGTTGTTTTCACTTAAAATCATGTCCATTTCAAATAAAAGTGAGACAGTTTGAGTGGTACCGGCCACACCGTGCCTCGGATTGAGTCAGTGTTGACTCGTAATTGCCAAAAATGACTGATGGATCGTTTTCATAAAGTATAAATAGAATATGAATGCGTTTGGTCAGTTTTCCATATGCAAGTTGTTGTTTTCACTTAAAATGTTGTCCATTTAAAATAAAAGTGAGATAATTTGAGTGGTAACGGACACACCATCCCTCGGATTGAGATAAGGTTGACTCATACACATCAAAAATGACCCATGTATCCTTGTGCTAAAGTGTCAATAGAATCTGAATGCATTTGGTCATTTTTTCCGTATGCTAGTTGTTGTTTTCACTTAAAATGTTGTCCAATTAAAATAAAAGTGAGACACTTTGAGTGGTACTGGCCACAAAATGGCTCGGATTGAGACAGGGTTGACTCTTACACATCACAAATGACCCATGGATCCTTGTGCTAAATTATAAATAAAATCAGAAAGCATTTGGTCAGTTTTCCGAATGTCTGTTGTTTTTACTTAAAATTTTCTCCTTGCTTCCTCTTTTTTATTAGGGTTTTCACTATTCTCTCATCTTCTTCTAAATCTCTAAAACCCTCTTTTCCATTGAGATTTAGGGTGAATCTTGAAGAGAGATTAGATTGGGATCTGAGACGCTGAATTAAGAGTGCGATTGTCTCTGGAATCAAGGTAGGTGGTCGGTGCTTGGTACTGAAGTAATAGTAATGGAATGTTAATTAGATTGGGATTTAGGGTGAATCTTGAAGAGGTATTAGATTGGGCTCAGTGACCTCATGATGTAGTGATTAGTGTGATGATGTCGGTGATACACAGTTGTGAGAGGTACCCAGAGGAAGATGAGGATATATGTGGTGGGGGTTATGCATGGTAGGAGGAGGGTGGGGGGAGTTGTCCAGGGTCCAGGAAGGAGGGGTGTTGTCCGGGGTCCAGGAAAGAGGGTGGGGGATGTCTGGGGGGTTTTCCGAGGGTATATCCGGGGTCCAGGGAGGAGTGTGGGGGGGCTGTCTAGGGTACATGAAAAAGGGGGGGCTGTCTGGGGGGCTGTCTGGGGGGATGTCTGGGGGGCTGTCCGGGGGGCTTTCCAAGGTCCAGGGAGAAGGGTGGGGGGTTGTCCGGGGTCCAAGAAGGAGGGTGGGGGGATGTTCAAGGGGTTGTCCAGGGGGTTGTCCGGGGGCTGTCCAGGGGGCTGTCCAGGGGGTTGTCTAAGGTCCAGGGAGGAGGGTGGGGGGCTGTTTGGGGGGATGTCTGGGGGGATGTCTAAGGGGGTTGTCTGGGGTCTAGGGAGGAGGGTGGGGGCTGTCTGAGGGGTTATCCCAGGTTCATGGGATGGTATTTTCATATTTTCTAATCAAATTCTTTTAAGGTTAAAAAAATAATTTCATTATATCAACTTCTAATCAAACCACCAATTTTCTAAATTCCACTAAAAAATTAAAATTTCATTAAAATAGGGGGATTTCACAGCAAATCATCAAATCAAGTTTTATTATTTATGGATAAAAAAATAAAGATAATGTGACCTACCTAATCACACATATATTCAGGCACAAAAAATCAATAAACATCAAAGGTCAGTAGTATCAATAAAAAATGTAACAGATCAATTTGTCCCTCATCACCATCACTATCATCACCATCATCTTCACCCTCACCCTCATCCTTATCATCATCCTCATCATCGTCCTCGCCCTCCTCCTCGCCCTCGTACTCAGCCTAGGCCTCCTCATCACCCTCCTCCTCCGCCTCGGCCTCCTCCTCACCCTCCTCCTCCGCCTCCACCTCCTCCTCACCCTCCTACTCCTCCGCCTCAGCCTTCTCCTCTCCATCATCACGACCACCACTATAATTTCCACCTGGTGAACCATATATAGAACGCATTGATGACATATATTCCTCACAAGCAGTGCTGGACTCTGGTGGATGTGTTGGACGTAAAGCTTCTATTGGTTTCATAAATGTAGTGTTTTCCATAGATGACTGTGTTGCCATCACTCTGGCCCTTTTTTCATCATGTTCTACCTATGTCTTAACCTACTGCAACTTGGTGGAACTACAACTCATACCTGAGGAGGGACAATACCTCGTCAGAACTATACTCTTCCCAGGCTGGCAGCGTACTCTACCAGGGTGCTCGTCTCCCAACACCTGATGTAAGTGATCGTTTGGCCCAAAATTGTAAGGTTCATGGGCATCAAGGGCCTCTAAAGTAGCCTGTTACAAATATAAATAGATTATTAAGTTACAAAATAGAGATTAAAATTTTAAATCTACAAAGTAAAACTTACAATCTGCTGCTGAGTCGGTTCATTAACTGCACTTCCATCTTTCTTCTTTCTACTCGAGAAAAATAGTTTTTCTTGAGGCACACATCCTTCTATATTCAATTTATACCTCTACAATGACATTGAATGTAGTAAACCATAATTAAAAATAGGATACCAAAAAAATAGTAATTTCATAACTAAAATTATATAACAACTTTAGAAATAAAATAAATTACGGAGGAAGCAATAGAAAGTGCAAGTAATAAAGAAAGATTATAAACTATCATACCAGCTGTCTCTCATGATCTGGAATCATAGTACGTCCCAATGTGTGGATGTATTTCTTAGCATCATTGTTTTTTTTATTTTTTCCAGATGCATCCTAAATAAAAAATCAATAATTAGTATTAACAAAAAACATGAAAGTTTTCATTTAAATACTTATAATTTGATTAATACTGTAAATTGTCTAGTCTCCCAATGAGTAATCATCTGTTGGTACTGTTCTAATGGATAATCATCCATGATAGGGACTAACTCTAACTCTGTACCCACTCTATCACGCCAGACAATATAGAACTCATGCTTATAAGATCTCCAAATCTCACCTAAATCCTTTAGATGTGATGGTTGTGCACCCTCACCATTGGGGAAATTAAACCGTAGCTGAAATGAAAATATTAATTCATATAAATACAAAAATTAATATATTGCATTAAATACAACAGATTTTTTTACCCATATCTCTGCCCAGGCTTTATCCTTGACTTCATTTGGAATTTGTCTCCATGAGAGCGGGCTGATAGGAATGATGTCAGAGTATTTAGAAAGCGTCACCAAAAAATACCGACATTGTTGCCCTAATTTTTCAATCATTTGACTGTCTTCATTGTAGTCCACCATCAACTGCATGCGGCGGTTCCACACCGCACGCATGCGTGTATTCCCCTACCCCCAACTCCATTAGTAGATGTATCTATTATGAAAGAAAAATAAATATTTTATCAATACATGTTATAATGAAAATAAATAATGGTGTAACAATTTGTTAGGGTTGTATAAGTATACCTGCGGTAGTCTGATCAATGGGTGCCGCTAGATACACAGAAACTGAAGGAACACCCTGTACAGATGGAGTGAGTCCCAATGTATGCTCCACAGGGACAGACTCTGGCAGAGTAGGAGTCAAAGAAGATGTAATATAAAAGCCCAGAGATATCGAAGTTGTAGTAAAAGAAGATGATAGGGATGGCTAGCCAAATGCTAGATGGGGAGTGGGAATCATCATCAGATATGATACAGACGGGTGAGGAGGGTCAGATGTAAAGGGTGGTGAAAACATGGGAGGCCTAAATATCTCATGTGTCCCTAATGGCACACCAGGATCAGAATATGGGATGGATGGTATGTCAGTGGGAGGGGCAGGGTATAATCAGGTACGCCGACCAGATCGTCTAGCTCCCGTACTACCCCCCCTCGTACGAACACCCCGAGTACCGGGACCACTACTTGGCTTCTCATCAAATAACTGTAACCTAATAGATGTATCCTAAAAAATTTTAAAAAAAATTAATCACATGACTTTATATATAATTTAAGTAAATATATTTGAAATAAAATACTCACTACAGGCACTAGTGGTGGAATGCCTAGCTCGGTCATGCGACGATTTTTGTCCATAATCTGTTTCTGTCGCCTCTCTTCAATTGGTTTAATTTCCTGCATTTGAAAACAAATATGGAAGTAAATAGAAAAGGATAACTAATGTGTAACCCAAAAAAATGAGAGGGAATAGGGATATTCATGGATAATTTAACTAAACATTATTTTTGGTGAGCTTGAATAAATATATAATGAAGTCAATAAATCATACAAGATGTAATAAATAAATTTAATTTTTAGTAGGATGATTATTTACTAAGTGTAATCAATCTATTAAAATAATGGAACATTGATTCTACTAGATTCATAAGTGGAAAATCAATTGTCAAAATTAAGGAAAAATTTAATTTCTTTAGCTCAGGTAGATGATCTAGGTTTCAATATTAAATCAATTTGAATAGAACCAACCTTAACAACCCAACTCGAGGTAAACCAAAAGAATTGAGAACATGAATAGATGATTTTATATAATTCCAACCACAACTTCAGGTTCACAGTAAACTTTGAAAATTGAGCTATTGGAGTCATAAAAATAAAGAAATGGATTGGTTCCAATGGTAGTTGGGATGGTGTCAATTCCATCATCACCATCATCAAAAATATTTCTTGGAATTACTTCAAATATGACACAAAATTCAGGTCAAAGTTGGTCTTTGACATAAAAAACTTGTTTATTCATTGATGCCAATACATATGATTCTTTGGTAGTAATAGTGTGATTCATATTAATTACTCTAAACCCACAGTCATCAATAAATGTTCCCTGTCTCATCATCGAATCAAAACAATGGAATTTCATCATTGTGACTCGTCCATGAGAGTAATAATCCAACGTTATTATTTTTTCAACGACTCCATAATAACCCACATTTTCAAATCACGATCTACTATCTGATGCACTAGCATAACAATCTGTTGTGGCAGTAACCATAACACCATCATATTGTGTTCTCATGTTATTTACTCGTTCAGTGACAATAAATTTTTACCCATTGATAACAATTGATTTACAGTCATGAACCATAGTATTAGGACCAAAAACCAAAGATCTTATTTCCTTAGAGACAGAGTCAGTAGGAAAACTCAACACCTACATTATAAATGAATATTAAACTTAATTAAATATTGATTTAATTATTTAAACAATAATATTTTTACCTTCAATTTTAACCAAGAAGAAAACTCTTTGCTATGCAAAGTCTCCCTCCTTATCAAAGATAAAGAATGATGCTTTCTATTTATCATTGTTTTATGTTCTCTATAAATAAAAAATATTAATAGTTTAATATATATATATATAAGATATACATATTCAATTTAATTACCGGATGTAATCATTGAATAAATCACAGTTGAACAAAACTGTGTGATGTGCCATCTCCCGCTCTTCAAGGATTAATGTATTTAATGTATATGATCCAGGAATTCCTCCTATTTGAGGAAATGATGAAAAACTAGGTTCAATTTGCTCATATTTTTCTTCTTCATTTCTCATTGGTTTGTTCATTATTGTAGTAATATCAGAAAAATACATTGAGCAAAAATCCATACATTCTTGAGCCAAGTAACCATTCACGATAGAACCTTTAGGATGATTCATGTTTTAGACATAAGACTTTAATGTGTACATATTTCTTTCAGTTGGATACATACAAAGAAAATAAACAGGTCCTCTGAGAAGTATTTCAGTGGAAATATGGACAATTAGATGTAGCATGCATGTGAAAAATGATGGAGGAAATATTTTCTCCAACTCACAAACAATTAATGGGGCATCTGTCAACATTTTTTGCAAGAAAGACTTGGACGACTTCTTAGAAAAAAAATATCTAAACAAATGGAAAAACTGAATAACAGTCACCCTTACATTATTGTAAAAAATATAACGTATTTCTATTGGAATCAACTCATGCAGAAGAACGTGATAATCATGAGTCTTCAAATATTTTAGCTTCAACTCTCTTCTGTTGACCCATTTAGATATGTTGCTTGAATAGCCATCAGGAACTCTAATATTCTCTAATACTTCCAGAAATTGTTTTTTTTCATAGGTGACATCACATAAGAAGTACATGGAACTTTCCATTTATTTTAACTGATATGCACATGATGCAATTCTGTTCTGATGCCACAATCCACCAAGTCACGCCGAGACCGTAAATCATCTTTTTTCTTTCCCTTAATATTTAGAAGTATCGAAAGTAACATTTCACATATATTCTTTTCAATGTGCATTATGTCTAAGAAATGACGTAAAAAATTGGTCGGCCAATAAGAAAAATCAAAAAATATACTCCTCTTCCTCCAATTGTAACAGGTTTCAGTGGAAACATTCTTTCTCTTTCCAGATTTCATTTAACCCTTCCCAAATAAAAAACTAAAATCTTTCAATTCATTAAGTGCATTAGTTCCAGACATACACTGAGGTGGATCATCGGTCTCTATGGTATTATCAAATCTTCAATGATTATTCCTATATGGATGGTCCATTGGCAGGAATCATCGATGTCCCATAAAACTGAAATTACAATGATGTTTCAGTCTTCTAGATCATGTATTCATCATACAAATAGGACATGATAGTTTTCCCTTCATGCTCCATGCAGACATCATTGCATAAGCTGGAAAATCATTGATCATCCACATAAGCACAGCACGCATCTAAAATATGTCTTTCGAATATGCATTGTATGCGCGCACACCCACATCCCAAATAAGTTTCAACTCTTTTATTAAAGGTTTCATGTATACATCAATATCAATGTTGGGATCAGAAGGGCTAGATATGAGTATACTCATGAAAGTGAAAGGTTTTTTCATACACAACCATAGGGGAAGATTATAAATGTGTATAAAAACTGGCCATGTGCTTTGAGAAGTAAGCATATGCCCAAATGGATTAAAACCATCACATGAAAGACCCAACCTCACATTACGCACGTCAGCTGCAAAATTAGGATATCGAGCATCAAATATCCGCCATGCAAATCCATCTGTAGGTTGAACCAACTCATCAGTAGTCTTATTTCTCTCATTATCACTCCATCTCATTTTTATTGATATTTAATCATACATAAAAAATTCTGGAGTCTGGGGATCAATGGAAAGTGCCACATTACTTTCTGTGGCACGTGGGATGGTGTTCCATTAGATTTTGACTCCCAGCAGGATGTGACACATTTTATACAATCATTTCATTCAGCAGTTTTCTCCCAGAATAAACTGCAATCTTTCGGGCAACCATGAATTTTTTTTTCTCAAAAATCCAAGTTCCTCAACTAACTTCCATTCCATATAGTGGTTTAAGGGAATATCTGAATCATCTGGAAGTAAATCCTTCAAGAAGGTAAGAATGTAATCAATCGTTGTATTAGAAATCCCATACATAGTTTTCCCATCAAACAATCAGATTAAAAATTACATCTTTTTCATTTTATCGCACTGTCGATATACTAGATTCGTGGTAGCATCAGTCAATTTTTTCACCCTGAAAATATCATCATTTTCATTAGATGCATCATTTTTCCCCATATAGAAGTCTTCTTGAGTCTAAATCATTTCTTTTTCATTATGATGAATAAATAAAAACCGGTCATCTAACAAATTCTCCAGTCTAGTCCTTTCATTTTGATCATCAGCAATTTGAGCTTTCATTTTCTCCCCATTGTGATACCACACATAGTAGTTTTCTTGAAAACCGTATTTGGTTATGTGGTATCTGACTTCTTTATGGCTCAACCAAGGTATACCAACACAATTGGAACATTTCCAGTGTATGCAACCACTATCTAAATCATTATGAAATAAAAAATCTAAAAATATCTTCAATTTTTTTTGAAAATCGCTTGAGATCCGATCGGTTTCATACATCCAACTTCTATCCATTTTGTAAAAAGAATTTTTATAATTAATTTAGTCATAATAAATTCAATAATATTGAATTTTAATCAAAAATATATTTAAGTAAATGATAAATGAAGGAGTTTCTAGTTGATGTAGTGAACTATTAAAACAATGTAAATATATACTAATTAATTCAGTTATGTGTTCCTAAATTTGAGGTGAGATGTGTTTTATAATTTTTTCATTTATCACATACCAAGAAGATACCATAGACCTGATAAAACATTGTTCAAGATATTACGAAGTGAAGGCTTTTTATAAAAGATGCAGAATGTGTAAATAGGGGTTTTTAAATAAGTTATTGATGCTAAAAAATGGAAATATTGTGAAAAGTTAGTACATTTCATAACACCGAAACTAAAGTCAACATAAAGTACCATATCACCCCACTAAAAAGGAAAACCACCTAAAAGGAGTGGCTATGAAGACTTCAAATTAAGATGATTCATATAATCATGACACTTGAATTGTAAAACGAAAATAGAAAACAAATCAAACTACACTTATTGGGTATGTCATGCCACACACGTCGCCACATGGTTTAGGTAAAATCAAAATAGAAAAAAAATTAATAGATGAAAACATTAAAAATAAGTTAAGCATTATAAATTTGGAGTGTATAACAAAAAAAATGATTGAATTTAGATGGATTTATAGGTAGGAAGGAGTTCCCAGCCTATGTAAAGAGAGATGCCTCTAGTTTAGAATTCAAGGGGGACTTCCCCAAGGATTCCTAAATCATAATCACTATGAATCCAAGGTAGATTTACCCAAGGTATTCTAAAACAAATCATCATGATTCCAAGGGGGTTTCCAAAGGGAATTAAAAGATATGTTTTTAACATGAATCCTTGGTTGGTTTCTTCAAGGAATTCCAAATCATTAATCAAAGAACAAGTACTAAAAAATTAAATTAAAATTTATTTATATTCATTTTAAATAGGTCTCAAATAAGAGGCACATGCCTCAGGTCCCAGTATGTGTTATAGGTATCCCAAATCATTCACTCATGTTCAATAACTCATTCTTGGAACCCCTATGATCATACCTTTCATTACCTAATTAGTTCCCCAAGTGAAGCGCACCCCATGGGTGGATAAAGTTTAGGCTTCTACACTAATAGGTTGTTCATGGATTGTAAAGAGGTTTAATTTCATAAAGTATAGACAAAAACATTTATTTTTAAATTTGAGATTAATAATAAAGTATGTCAATGATACTTAACATCATAAAGAACACAAAACAGTGATACTTTTAAGGGATAGTTTATAAACCATCTTCTATATACTTGCAAACATATACCAATCAAGTATTAGTTATTGATTAAATATCAAATAGTGTGAATCATAAAATTTTACAAAATCCCTAGAAATAGGGAATAATGATAGTGATCTTTCTAGATAGTGAAATAAATGGAGAAAGGTTGAGAATAGAATGATATCCTTATAACTAGCTCTAAGGGTGGGGGTTGTCCAAGAGGGTGGGGTGGTGTCTAGGGGGGGCTGTACAAGGGGGTGGGAGGGCTATCCAAGGGGTGGGGTGGTGTCTAGGGGGGTTTTCCAAGGGGGTGGGGTGTCCAGGGGGTGGGGGTGTCCAGGGGGTGGGGTGGTGTCTAGGGGGGTTATCCAAGGGGGTGGGGTTGTTCGGGGGGATGTCTGGGGGGTGGGGGTGTCCAGGGGGGATGTCCATGAGGGTGGGAGGGCTGTCTAGGGGGTGGGGTGGTGCCCAGAGGGGGTTGTCTAGGGGGTGGGGTGGTGTGGTGTCCAGGGGGGGCTATTTAGGGGGTGGGGGCTATCCAAGAGGGTGGGGTGGTGTCCAGGGGGGTTGTTCAAGGGGGTGGGGGTGTCCAGGGGGTGGGGGTGTCTAGGGGGTGGGGTGGTGTCCAAGGGGGTTGTACAAGGGGGGTGAGGGTGGACAACTCCCCTCCCTCCCTTGACAGCCCACACCCCCCTCCTAAGTGAAATTATTATAATCAAATCATCATCAATTTTCTTATCCCATCTAACCATATACCATAACACCCAAGGAATACCCTATAACTCATAAATATCCTAATTTTATACACAATCCCATAGTACATAATCAATATATGGCCAATCTCATCAGCCACCATCATCCACATCCCTGCATAACACCCCTATAGGTTGTAACCATACCCCATAGGCCACAAGGAATTCACATAACAATTTCCAACTTACCCAAATCACTCAATAATATAACCCCAAAGAGTCACTCATACCATTATCCCTTTAAAACACATTCCATGTACTACATGAATAAAAAAACGAAGGATGTCACCATATATCTTCTTATGAAGTTGTGTCACTACAAAAAGTCTACCAAAACAAAACCACACTAAGACAACATCTTACATTTATCAATAGAGACAGCAAGATAAATAATACAAATCAACGAAATAGGTGATCACATTATACATGAAATCTATGAATCATATTTTTACTACACCATACATGAAATCCCCCATAAACTAGATTCATTATACAACCAATACCTCTCATAATTAAGATAACATAACCCACAAAAAACATCACCACAATTATTCAACACCTCAAATGGGTTTTCACTATCCACATAGCACACTAGAATGCCTTACTATAAAAATGGAAATTATTTCACTAGAAGTAACTTCTACCCAAGGCCCCCATCACATTAAATAATATAAAACCTCACTCTCATGATCAGCTCTTGTAGAAGGGTATTGTGGAAAGGGAACATGATATGAGAAATAGAAATACAGGAAGAAGCAGACTATGCAGATCTCATTTAGGTGAAATAAAAATAGATAAAAAATAAAAATAGATGCAAAAAATTACACTTATATATTAGAAGTGTAGAAGTAAAGAATTACCTGATTTCAGAGAGAGCTTCGAGAGATACCTTGGGGTGAAGAGAGAGCGTCGGAAGTGATTAGGTTGGATGCAATTGGGTGGAGGGATTCTGGAAGTGCTGCTATTTGGGGGGAAACTTTCCCAAAGATTTTTTAAAACCATTGGGAAATATTGTATTTACCAATGGTTTTTAAAAACTGTTGGTATATATATAGCTTTTCTAAGCTTTTCCCAATGGTTTACTCAAACCGTTGGGAAAAGATAATTCTCATCCCATTATCTCAATGGTTTGAAGAAACAGTTGGGAAAGATTAAGTATACCAACAGTTTATTCAAACTGTTGGTATACAAGTGTTGGTAAAACACAATTTTCCAATAGTGATGTGAAATTTATATTTCTTATCTTGTTGAACTTGTTTGAGAATAAGAGGGAAACCTGGGTATCTAGGTGGGTGGACGTGTACTAGTATGCTAGTGATCCTGTGGGGTTTGGACTCAGTTTTAAGTAGCAATATTGATGATTAAAACACTAACTAAACTATTATTATGATGATTGGGGAACACTAGTTTATGGTTATGTTCCCTACTAGTAGCTCATTCATGAGAATGGATATTTATGATGGTAACTTTCACTGAGATACGAGGTACCTGGGACCCACAGCGTGCTAGTGCCTAGGGGTTATTTCACATTTCTTGTACTCATTAGATACTTTACTCTTATCTTCGGAATAAGGTATGTTTTTCTAGAAATATCATTAGCTTTGAAATTTTATTTAAAAGTGTTGATTCTTCAAAATATCCCACTTGAAAACTATTTTAATTTAAAGTTTCATCTTCTAGAAATTGTAACTAGTATTTTATATTTATGAAAACTTAAAATCTTTTCATATTTGAATGTTTATCACATGGAATATCTTAGTAGTGGTATTCTACTAGGCTTTGGCTCACACCATACTTACACCTTTGGGTGTAAGTAGACTTTCTTATTTTGTGTCATAGGTTTGGGTATAGTTTTTATGCATTGGTTCAGGTTTTTAGCGGTCCATCGTGGTGCGGTGTTATGAAGATGGCTTGAGGGCGGTGACTCCTTCCATGGGGATGGTTCTTGGGATGTCCATAGTGGGTTTTATAATTTTTTTTAGTCTTTTAGAATTTTTTTAAACCATGTAATTCAGTTCTGAAATTTTTTAAAAGATGTTTTTGTTTGAAAAATCCATATTCATTTTATTGAATTCGTTTGTTGTTTTAAGTTTGTAAACTTGGGTAAATCATTCCCAACTTTTATTTTATGATACCTGGGAACTTTTTCTTGCCCTTGTGGATTGGTAACGCCCTTCGGGACTTGCCACATACTAGGTTGGGTGCTGGTTTTGATGGTTACCAGATTTGGTTCGTGACAAAATGGTATCATAGGAGGTTCTGGTTAACTCTTTGGGTCATGTTATTTGGGGAACAGTTGGGATAGTCTGGAGCTAGGATTTTCAAGACTTGACATTCTGGTTATGGGTTGTGTGCTTGGATAGTGCACCTCATGATGGGATTTGATTCAGCAGGTGAAGTCAGGATTCATATGAGTCCTTTGGTTTTCTTAGTTTGACGATGATCTGGGAAAATGAAAAGAGATTTGGGCTTATGGCCTCAGTGAGCTTGCAGGGCCTGGAAATCCATGTGGATCCCAAGATATTTTCCTAGAACACTCTCTGTGACGATGAAGTTATTGGAGTATGGACACCAACCATATGTCCAATTTACCCACTGAAGCTAGTTCCCCCTCTCATTCTCTTGGGTCCTTTAGTTTTTAAATCTTGGAAGTTCGGTTTTAATGAAAAAATGACATGGTTTTAAGAAGAATAAGGTTTTTGTAAAATTATTCTCTAATAAATAAGGAAGGTTTTGATTTTTGAAATGGTGGAACTAAAATTTCATAATTGTTCTGAATTGGTAAAATGGTTTGTTTACACCTCTTTTGAAACCAGAAAGTATGTTAAAGTTGGTTTTGAAAAGGTATTTCCAATAGAGTTTTCTAAACTGTTGAAAGGTGTTTTAATGGGGTGAGATTTTTTGAAATTAATTTTTATGACTTGAAAGTGAGTTTTCATTTGAATTATTATACCTTTCTAAAAAGTTTTTTAAGCAGTAATTTGGTTTCGATTTCATGGTTAGCGGTCTTGAGAAAAAGGAAGTATTGGTTGATTGTTTTGGTTTTGAAAAGTGGAAAGAGTTTTTGTTTTAACCTTAGGTATTTTCATGAGTGACCACATGCATGGGGTTATATGGGATGATTTATGGTTAATGGAATGACTGGATGAGTGCCTAGATGGATATGAAAATGGTTCCTGGTGTGGCATGGAAACATGCATGTGTGGGGCCCATGGGGTACCATTGGGGGATATGCTAACCACCGGACCGTTTGTTTTCAAAGAAATATTTTTAAAATAAAAACATGATGTCTTGATGAGTGGTTTGGGATGGTCTATATTATGTGTTTTTGGTAATTTTGATGTTGTGGAATGTTTTGAGTCCAAGAACCCCTCTTGTTTGAACGGTGTTTTGGGTTTGTGTTTGGTCGATAAGCTGGGTTGAAGGGATGGTTAGTGGTCTCTTCTGAGAAAAGTTTGGGACGCCTTTATGGTGGTTCCCCTCGTCTATTTGGATCTGGTTGCGGTATTTCTTCACCAATGAACTAGGTTGGTTGGGTCCTTGGGTTATCTCATTAGATAAGGTGCGACCCCATTAAGGGTTAGTGCACAACTGAAGTGAAACCCAGATTGTTTCGCCGTTGGAAAATCCTCCAGTTGATCAATGTAAGGAATATTTTCTTGAGATTTTTAGAATGATTCTAAACCCTTTACTTTTTGGTTTTAAAGATCATATTTTAGTGGGGGAGTTCTCTTGGAAGGTTAAAAGAGGCCATAGTTTCTTAAGTTGCCTGATTCGTCAAAGGTGGAAGTGGTCCGGGGTTGTTATTGTGGATGAGTGTCTGGATGGTTTCTAAGAGGGCCTCTGGGTCCTTCATAGTATCTTTCAAGTAGTAGTTCATGTTAAACCACCAGTGTGGGAAATCTGGTCATGAGAGGCCATTATAGCCACCTTTTGGAATTGTGTGTTTTTTGGGTATGTTTCATAAGGTCCCTCTCGCTGAATTGCTTCTATCAGTTGCAATGGTAATGATCGGTGATTCCTTGTGATGTCATGTGTTCATTTGACTGTAAAGGCAAAGGTCGTTCAATCCTATGAGAGTCTTTGTTATGTTTTGAGTATGTCTCTCTTAGAAAAACATAAAATCTTATTTCTTAGAGGAATGTTTTTATATGTGTCCTTTCTTTCTATTGTTTCTCACCTAAATAAATAAGGTGTGATGTGTGTGCATCTTCTAAGCCCTTGTTTCACTAAAATTTAATGTTTTGGAAAAGTGAGTTCCAGAGTGTGTTATGTGATGGTGAACCCATCTTGGATTGCAGTGTAGTTTTTTGTATCACCAAAAGGATAATTTACCTTCATGGTGTTTTCAAAGCCTAACTATGAGGCCTAAGATGCTTCAATCCTTTGAGCTCTAGCCATAGGTCCAGGAGAGAAGCTGGAACATAGTTAGGGGAAATACCAGTGTTGTTCATACCCTTGTACAAAGTCTTATCCTCAGTATGAGAGATGGGAATAGTTTAAACATCTGGTGTTTTTATCTTGCTTATATTGTTCCCATTCGGTGGGAAGATGTAGAGGGCCTCATGCCCATGATAATGCTCAATGTTATTCCTTCCCCATTTGGTTTCTATTGAGTTTTTGGAGAAAGGTTTAAAATTTTGTTAGATAGGTTGAGCGAACAATTTTCACATGGTTGGTTGTAACCGTGCCCCAAAAAACCATGCAGATATAAGGATCCACACGATTAGCATGCAATTTCCCAAATTGTGCGGACTAACCATGTGGTTTTCACAACTCTTTGAGTTTTGGGGTCTTTCTGTGTAGGCCCATGTTGGTCGGTTAAGATGGTTGTTTCTTATGGTGGGGAGACCCACCATGATTCTCATGTATGTTCTTTTGTAAATGTCTAATGGAATTATACCCCTTGTACCAGGGAGTCTATTTGGGCCCCCCCTGTTAGTGTCCTGATTCTATCTCGGGAAAAATTTAAGTTGTCTCCTATGATGGGGAGCCCATTTGTGTCTCCTTATACCAGTAACTCGGTTTTTTTCCTTGGTCTTGGATTGGAAGTAGGTATTCTCATTCAGAGATATCTAACTACCTATAAATTCCTTGGGTAAACATTGAGATTGGAGAGTGCCCAATAGTTTAGTTATAGCATGATAAGTGTAACATGGTTTGATGTTGTTGTTTGTTTGGGTAAATTTCTTGAGTCTTGTTCAGATTGTGTTTGAGGAGTTTTCTTTTGGGATAAAGATTGAATGTGCTTGATTGTTTCATGAAAGTGGTGTAAGTTTGTTTTGTGATATTATTCCTTCCTTAATTGATAATTGGAGGTTTTTTGGCCTTTGGGGTGAAACCAGGCAAGGGAGTACCTCTTGGTTTCTCAGTAGGGTTTGGTTGTTTATTTGGCCTTACTGTGACTTTCCAGGGCATAATGTATTTCATGGTGAGGAGAATTGTCAAATACATGACTTATTTTAAAGGTATTTTTCATTTAATTTCCATTATTTTTTTGTTTTTGGGGTTTCCCATGCATTTTTGGAGGAATGGGTGAGTTTTCATGATTTGGGCCAAATCGTGAGCCCATTTCCAGATTTAAGAACCAATATTTTTCTTTTATAAATCTTTAATTTTTCAATATTTTTTACCCATTCCACTTCAAAAATGACCTCCCATAACCTATTAACACAACCATATTAATTTAGACCCTTTAGGGATCCATAATCATGGTGGATTTGGGTTTTTATTTAAGGAATTGGGCCATCCTGAAAGCACATTTCCATTTTTAAAAATAAATTTTATTTATTTAATAACTTATTCATTTTTTACTATTTTTTTGTGATTCTACCTTACACTAAAATATAAAATCCTTAGGCGCAACCCTAGATTCTCTTCTACCTCTTTGGATCTCATTTCCATCACAGATTAGGACAAATCTTCTCAAGCATTCTCAAATCGTCTAGATTTGAAGAGGTAATTTGCTTCCTTCATAACTCCTTCATTTCTCAATATTTTTCCCCATTCCAATTCCTAAATGATCTCCTCATCCTTTTTCGAACCTCCCTTTAATTTTTACCTATTTTCAAATTTAGTTACTAGTGTATTTGGGGCAATTTCTTCAAGATCCCTCAAGTAAGTGGGTATCCTTCATTTTTCTTTCAATTTTCTTAGGGTTTCATTAAATTTTCTTAGGGTTTCTTCCATTATTCTTGAGGTTAATAATGTAAAGAAACTAGGGGTTTGAACCTAGGGTTTTATTGGGTTTCTTTTTGCTCAAATCTTGTGGTATAAGGCTGAATTTATCTCCCTTGTGGTGCGGTGGAGGTGTGGTGGAGGTGTGGTTGAGGTTTCACACCAAGATTTAAGGGTTTTTACTCAAAAGGTAGGTGATTCTATGTGTAACCATTTTATTATGAGTTATCTTGTTTGGTTTATTATTTTATCATGTTTCTAATCTGTTTTTTGTGGTGAGAAAATTGTTTTTTATGAATTTAGTTAGGCGTTTAATTTTATAATAGCATTTTAGGTTGAAATTGGGTGCTTTTCATGTGTGACTCTTGGGGTAATGTTTGGGTGTATTTTATAATATATGAAATTAATTTATTAGTGTTAAAAGGGGATTCCAATTCTTTTTTGTTAATGAATTAGTTTTATTTGAGCCTTTAAAGGGGGTTTTTGAATGGGTTTAAGGTGTAAAACCATGTTGTACTTCTTGAAAGTGATTTATGAAAATGTGTGTTTTTCATGTTTATTTTTTGTGGTATTATTTGAGGTATTTTAATAACACTTGGGGGTGGTTTAATAAATGTTTTTATTGATTCCAATTCTTTTTTGGATTGGTATTTGTTTGATTTTGGTCTTGAATGAGGGTTTTGAAATGGGTTTTGTATGAAAACCATGGTTATACCTCTTGGGTTTGTTTTATGAAAATTTTAAATGTTTTATTTGGTTAAACAAAGTGGGAAAATGGTGTATATTTATTTTTTGGGTGAGTGTTTTCACATATTATGGGTTTTTTAAAGGTGAAGTGGTGATTTAAGATTTCAGAAATTTTTATAATGTTTTATAAATTACTGAAACGTTTTACTAAATTGTGATGTGTGTGCAAAACATGGTTGTGGACTGCTTCATGTGAGTTTGATGATAAAATGAATTTTTAAGGTGAGAAGGGTATTTTGTGATATGTGTGTGGGATTTTATGTTAGTTTTAATATCTTTGAATGGTTTTATAAAAAAAATTTAAAGGATTTGTGTAAGTGTTAATGAAATGTGAAAAGTGTTGTGGGCTATTTTGGTGTGAGTATGATTTCAAAATGCATTTGAATGAAAAAAATGAATTTTGTGACTTATGTGATGTACATGTGTGATTTTTGGTGAATTTGTGATGTGGAAGTGATATTTTCATGTAAAATTTATATTTCTTGTCTTGTTGAACTTGTTTGAGCACAAGAGGGAAACTCGGGTATCTAGGTGGGTGGACATGTACTAGTATGCTAGTGATCCCGTGGGGTTTGTCCTCAGTTTCATGTAGCAATATTGATGCTTAAAACACTAACTAAACTATGATGATTATGATTGGGGACCACTATGTTATGGTTATGTTCCCTACTAGTGGCTCATGCATGAGAATATATATTTGTGATGGTTAATTTCACAGAGATACGAGGTACCTGGGACCCATAGCCTAGGGGTTATTTCCCATTGCTTGTACTCATTAGATACTTTAATCTTATCGTCGACATATGGTATGTTTGTCTATAAATTTCATTAGATTTGACACTTTATTTAAAAGTGATGATTCTTCAAAATAGCCCACTTGAAAACTATTTTTATTTAAAGATAAATCTTCTAGAAATTATAACTAGTATTTCATATTTATGAAAACTTGCAAGCTTTTCATCTTTGAATATTTATCACATGGAATATCTTAGTGGTGGTATCCTACTAGGATTTATCTCACACCCTACTTACACCTTTTGGTGTAAGTAGACTTTCTTATTTTGTGTCACAGTTTTGGGTAATGCTTTTATGCATTGGTTCGTGCTTTTAGCGGTCCATTGTGGTGCGGTGTTGTGGAGATAGCTTGAGGGTGGTGCCTCCTGCCATGAGGATGGTTCTTGGAATATCCATAGTGTGTTTCATCATTTTTTTAGTCTTTTATAATTGTTTTAAACCATGTAATTCAGTTCTGAAATTTTGAAAAATATGGTTTTGTTTTAAAAATCCAGATTTGTTTTATTGGATTTGTTTATTGTTTTAAGTTTGTAAAGTCAGGTAAATCATTCCCAACTTTCAGTTTATGATACCTGATCACTTATTCCCGCCCATGGATATAGAGAAAGCCCTTCAGGACTTTCCACAGGCCAGGTCAGGTGCCGGTTTTGATGGAAACCATATTCAGTTTGTGACATTTATATAAAATAGAAGAAAAATAAAAATCATACATTAATTAATTTAAAATAGACATCATGGGAGAAACACCTTAGGGTCACTAAGTATAATTGAAACTAGTAATTCTCTATCACCATAAAAATTTATTTAGAGTTATAACACATCTCTTTCTATAGTGGGTTTCACATAATGCTTTACTATCATTGCTATTGGTGATCTAAGAGATTATATTTATGTATGTCACAATATATTTTTCCTTATTTACATATGGTACATCTCAAACTAACTAGAGTGGTTTTAAAATTACCTAACAGATCCACTACATTCCAAGCAAGAGTATTTGAATATGTTGTCTCATATTTATCCTGAACAAAGATGATATAAAACTGGTGGATTTGAATATGGATTCAATAAAATAGTTAAAGTAAACTTTTTCTAGAATGTTTGAGATGAAGGATCTCAATAAATACAATTATAATTTTAGGTTACTAATCATGAGATATAGTTATGACACATATTTGGTTCCTTCATATAAGTAATATATTTAAATGTTCATTGAAAGATTCTGAATGTCCATATGTCACCCTTTGACCACCCAATTTTCCATATATTTCATGTTATCAAATGATAAAGAACTTGAAATTTGAGATAAGTCTAAATACAATGAAAAAGTTTGGTATACATAAATAATTGGAATGTTTTTTCTAATATCATTTATATAAGGAATGGATATATTGATGTTGTTTTTATTTTTCTTTATATTATAGAAAACATAAGAAAGTATCACTTGGAATATGTGAAGTGGATTCTCTAATATCATAAAGGATTATAAGATATATCCTTGTAGTTCCAAATAGATTATTTTTTATAGGGGTACATTATTAAAAAAATTGATGGGATATGGATGAATGGAAGACTACTATTTTTTTTAATTTTAGATATTAATAATTAATTCAAATTCCAATACTAAAGAAAGTATATTCACTTTTGAAAATAAAATAAGTGTTCATTAACATCCTATAATAAGGGAAATAATTGACATGTATTTAGTGCTTATAGTAATATAATTTAAGGAATTAAGAAAGTTGGATCTTGTTTAATGATTTATATAAAACTATTTATATAGAAATAAATCTATAGTTTCATTTATGGATAAATCACATTGAGATCATATATGATTTCATCTAAAATATTTTGTATGATAGAGTGTTATAACTTTAGTAGATCATTAGATGTTATAATATATATTACATGTTGACCAAGGTCATATTCAAAGAAAGTCTTACAAAACTTTTTTTCATCAATGTTGTATGTCTGACTTGATGATGGGATAGAGCCAGTGAATTTTTCTAAAAATGTTGATGTGTTTCAAAAATTTTCATTTATTAGTTAATACCAAGAATCCTTGAAATCAAATCTTTATGTTAGATATTTTTAGGATGTGGAAAATTTTCATTTGAGTTTTGATTTATTGATTTTAGAAAGATAATTCCCTAAACATGGGACTCATACATTGTGGGATCTTATGGTAGTGGATGAAATATTATTATAGGAATATTTTTTATTATAATGTTATTTAACCTATTGACAGGTGACTATGTATGAATTATGGAAGTGTATAAGACAATTGTGTTTATGGTAAATTTTATTGATTCATTAGAGTAAATGGTGGTTTCAAACATCTGAGTTATAATATATAGAGGTATATATAAGGAGATATTGATCTATTCACTAGAAGACATAGTTTGAGGTGGTGCAATATATAGAAAATTAGAGGTGTCCAAGATCAATGGTGGGATCCCTATGAACTTAAAATTCTAGTGGAACCGGTTTTACCAGCTAGAAGACACTATAAATATATAGTTTGTAGTCACACAATCAATAGATTAATCAAAACTTATAAAAAATATACATTATTCTTATTTTAGTATAAATAAATCACTAGTGTTATTATATGAAGTAGAAATACCATCCAAACCTTTTAGTTTCATGGTTTTATTCATTTAGTTCTTTATCATTTTTATGCTTTTCTGGGACTGTTATATTTTCATTTCTAATACATCATTTATAAAGATTCTTCTATTTTTTGGGTTTCATATTTTATTCCACATTTGATTTTTTAGGGATTATTCCATTCATAGTGGTTCAAAACCCAACATATCAATTATGAAATTTATGAGGAGAAGTAATAAGGCCTTTGAGCCTTGAAAACATAATTGATAGACAAAGTGTATGTCTTCTTAGACTAATAAATCTAGAACATAAGACATAGTTTTTATAATATCATAATGGAATCTATTTTTTCTCAATATATTGGATAATTATTATTAACCATTGATGTAACAAATAATCTAAGAAAATTATTAAAATTAAAAAAAAAGTTAAAATAATAAGTGATAAGTATATAAAAAGTTAAAATTGAATATATTGACTCAAAATCCATAGTACATGATATTTTTTTTCCATTACACCAAAAGTATGAAAATACATCTTTCACTAATTACAACTTGTAACATTTGACAACTCGTTATCTCTCACATGATATTTAACCTACTATTTAGGTATGTATTCAGACACTAGGATAACCACATTACACTTTATTTCTATACAATTACTTATGACTTCATATTTATTCAAAAAAAATTCTAGATATAATAATTTCAAGATATATTTTTTCTACTTAATTAAATATATTAGATTAAAATATAAATATGTATTTTATAGAATTAGTAATAAGGAACTAATTTAAGCTTCTCTTTTTCATTGAACTGTCATTATCCTAGCTGTAATATTACATCAAACTAATCATATTTCAAGCTAGGGAATTTATAAATCCTCATCGATAATTTTTTTTCTTCTATATATACCTAAAATATATCCAATATAAAAATTTAGTGTATTAGGATGATTTTAACCACTTCTTAATACAATTACCCTAAATTTAATACATTATATAATGTCATAAATAATAATAATAATCATCAGATAAAAATAATTTCTACTCATTCTTTATGTTAAGATACAATGGAGACAATCCCCTATTAATTTATCAGTATTCTATCCATTAATACATTTTTAATGATTTAAAATTGACATAATTTAAATAACATAATGTTTTTAAGTCTGTGGTCAATGATCCTCAGAATATAGGTTGATTTATATAAGAATTTCATGGGAAAATAATTTAAACCTTATCTAGATAATTTGTAAGGGTAGTATATTTTTCTAAGGATATTTATGGAAAGATACAAATATAACCCATCATATTTATTAAATAAAAAATGGAAAATGGATGATATAGAATTATAAAAGGAAAAAGGATCTATATCCAAGTAAAAAAAAGTAGAAATAATTTTAAAATGAAACATAAATAGTCATAATATAAAAATTAATTTTCATAATTATAGTTATAATTTGAATATGAATTGATAAATGAAGTGACTTTAAATCATAAAAACATAGTTAATTATAAGTGAGAATAATATCTCCTCCACCTTGATTTCCTTTGAGGTATTTTTAAAAATTTCACTATATTAACCAAAGAATTCATTAATTTTTTAAAAAAATGTTTAAATTTTGTACTTCATTAAGGTGGAGAGTCATCCTATATATATTCCTAAAATCCCTTAGTATTATTTTGGTTTTACTTTTTGACCTCCTCCAAATTCTATGAATAATAAAAAAAAATCTAATAATTTAAGTGATTCCACCCCCATTAACATTTGATCGTTGATTCTATGTATCTTCAAACACTAAGACCCCACTCTCAAGGATAGAGATACATGTGATTTACCTACAGGGACAACTATTTTCCCATACTCTTATTCCTATTATACATTCCCATGTCAATTAGGATGATTTGTCATTCCTCTTGCACAGGTCCATTTGTGAACTTACATACACAAATCTAATTGTTTGTAGGTTTATTTATCATATCCCCACCATCCTTATGAACAATACCCTTATTGGAATGTGCCTTAGTCCTATACCTCTAAATATTCTTTTGACTCAAACAACTATATTCCTAATGTGGTGTGAGACAATCATTCCCCTATGAATGTGGTTTTTGACCCTCTTCCAAGAATTCTTCCTGGATGGATAATTTGAATTTTCATTGTTCAGTACCTTTATAGGTAAAATATTTTATCCTCTATTTCAACCATTATTCCTCATTTATTTACCAGTACTAATAGAATCACCATGATTAACCTCGTCCCTCTACTTCATCCACTTATAAAAGTCTTTTCAATCATTCCCCTATTGTGAAGAGATATAAGAAAGAATCATAAAATAATTTTTTTACATTCTTAATAAAAGGTAATGTGATAAATAATATAGGAAATCAATCATACTCAATACATAGGAACAATACACCCTCATCAGTGATAAGAAATACATTATCAATCAGTGTGGAATTTAAATACACTTAAAATTTTATCTGATCAACATGCCTAAACATGACTTCATTTGTTTCATTGTTCTACTAAAATAGATTAATGGGTTCTATAGAATCTAATTCAGGAAAAACACATTGATTCAAACCTGAAACTACCCATTATAGACAAAAAAATAAATCATGTATACCATTCCTATATCAAAATTTTACTGATATTAAGATAATTATACCTAGATCCCATTATTTATGATAAAAATATTCTGAAGGAAAATGAATAAGGTAGTATGTACAACCCATCAGAATAAATTTACACTCAAGTAAAACTAAAAAAATATGATTTACCTAATCCTATAGACACCAAGTCTTACCCCTAGGAGCCAGTACCATTCATAGAATTCTTGGAAATCTTCAAATAACCAAAAAAACCTCCCAGTTAGAAATTTCTCTAATAGTTTTCCCTCTCCAAATGATTGGATCAACATTTGTATTAATAAATGAGGTGTAAAAACATATATTTAATGAATGATCAATCAGAAATCCATAATTTTACATTGAAACATCCACCTACCCCCATTAATACATCCACTAATAAAAAAGAACCAGAAATGTTCTGAAATACATTTGTTCAGACTAACAATATCATGAAAAATTCATTCTAGTCTGTCAACATAATAAGAATAAACCATGGTAAGTAAAAAAACATAAAAAAAAATTAAAAAAATTAAAAAATATAATAATCAAGGTTAGATTAATACCACAGGCTTACCTTGCCTAGGGAGTAATGGTAGTGATGGTTTGGGGGAGATAGGGGTCGATGGATCGGGTTTGGGCTCGGGTAGGGCATGAAGGGGGCTGATGACGATGGAGAAGGGGGGAAATGGTGATATATTAGGGCATGAAGGGGGACAATGATGATATAAAAGGCAAACAATGGTGAGGGTGGGAATGGGGCCAATACGAGGGGGCAAGGGTTTGATAGGGTCAGGGGAAGAGTGAGGAGGGTGTTGGTTCTGGGGGGCGGTGATGGAGAAGGTGGATGGAAGTGAGGGGGAGAAGGGGGAAAGATGGAGGGGATAGGGTTTGAAGGAGTTAGGGAAATAGGGGAGAGGGGTTTTAAGTTTTGGGTGGATAAGTTTCATAGGTAAAAAAAGTTTTAGCATCATTTTTTTAAAAACCACCACTATATTTTGAGAATTTTTTTTAGCGGTAGTTTCTTAAACCACCACTAATTACTAATTTTGGTGTAGTGATGATCATATTCATAAATATAAGTTCTATATATAGATGATATAATTTTATATGACACAAATTATATAGGCTTTATGGGTGGAGACACATAGGAATTTGAGACACTTTCTCATGATGTACACCCTTGGTGCTCTCTAGTATAGAAGATTATGAGAACCAGACCTGCCAATAGGGAACCCACGTTTATATATGTCATTTGATATTCTTATTATCAAATGTGTGTGATGATCCTTATAATTTAATATTATTATTAATATATTTCATAATTAATGTACTTTTATGTATTGATGAAAAACATGATTACATATGCTTGTGGTGAAGTATGATATATTGGGTGCATCACGAGTAATGATGTATTAATGAATGATGTGATAAAATATTTATACCTTTTTTCTTTAATGGAAATGTATATCTCTATCCCTTTGATTGGAATGGAACTGCCTAATTGATTTTAAGGGCATATTAGTGTTGTTGGTGGGTCCATTTCTAGAAATTCAAAGAATGAGACATTGAGCATATAGGTTAATGATACTAGAATACAGCCTTCTTGATTAGAGATATCAAGATAAATGGATTATATTACATGGTTTACATTTTTAGGAGGTTACATGTAATTTCAACATTAACTTATTTATCTTTGGGACCCTTGGCATGTTTCTGGATGTTAACCTTTGACTTTAGGTAGTGTAACCTAATGTCACTGTGAAAAAGTCTTAGAGGGTCACACACTAAGTGTATTCATAACCTCAATTAAATTATATATGAATTTAACATGTTAGATAAATATTATTATTGTATGTTATTTAATATTTATTCATTTTGGTTTAGTCATAAATATTCAATCACCAGTTATTTGAGAGAATATATATTTGAGTTGAATATTTGATAAATATTTATTCACTAGGTAATTAATTTTTTAATTACTTGAATATCAAAATTATTTATTTATTCTGGTTTATTCACAAGGTAAAAAAATATTTATTTTTTTATTTATGATAATATTAAACAAATATTTATTCATGATTTTCTATGAATATGATATTTTTATATTTATTGGTGAATAATGTAGTGGTATTTATTTAATTGAATACATAGCCATTATTCAAGGATAGATAAATATTTAAGAGGATTAGCATACTGAGTTTGATAGTCTAGTGAAAATGTCATATTAAATATTATTTGAATGAATTTAAATTTATTTTTTCAATAAAATAAATATTTATTTTATCTGTGATTTTAGCACATGTCAAGTAAATAATATTATTATTATTATTATTTAGACGTGTAGTTCTCCAAGAATTATGAAAATAATAAGGTCTCTTGTGTAATTATTTATTTTCTAACCCTAGCACTATATAAACCTAGTTATGACATTTTTTGAAAACTAGATATCCAAATTCATTCATTTTGAACAATGATTTCTAGTGATAATCCTCTCAAGACCTAGAGAGCTCCCTCTATATAACGCTCAGAAGAACACAAAATAATTTTCTTATTCCACTAGAATTAATTCCTTATCCCTTGAAGTATTCAGTTATGATCAACATCGATCATCATAAGTGATAGATTAATTCATTTTAGCACTCAGATAATTCTATAGTAATGATAAAATATTTTCAAAGAACATGTGGATCATTGCTAGAGGTAATTTACAATTTATTACTTTGATACAAGGATGGTATGACAATAGTGTTCTATCGATTCATCGATAAATAAATAATTCAATGAAAGGTAATTATTTAATTAAATAAATTTATTATAAATTATATGTTAAAAGATCTTGTCTTTTTGGATTCTTAGAATGCATTGTATCTAGTGTTGAAGAGAAATATAAAGAAGTTGATGGGAAAAAAATTGGCTCGAGACCGACTACTTTCACTACACCCAAAACCATTAAAGATTAGCTAGGAAGGGCTTGGATCATGTTACCACTTGGAAATTGAGCACAAGAATAAGTATTTACTTTATATAGAGCATATAAATCTGAATAAATTGATTCCTAAATGCTCACACTTTCCCTTCAATATCTCATCCAATATTGGTTGGTTAAAATTCAACTCATCCTCTTCAATCACTTTGGTGAATGTGGATAGGTGTGCGAATCTTGGTCTGTCTTGAAACGGATTGGACTCATATGGGTTTCAAACTATTATGCAGCTGAATATTAGTGTGTTAAATAGATCAAATGACATTGGTATATTCATTTTAGTCCTTCATCAAGTGGATGTATTTTTATTTTTATCATACAGATAGTCAGTGAACTGGGTAATAACAAATCAACTTCCAATTTTATTGTGCATAGGGAACACACAAATATATTGTGAACAAAATTTTTGGGTTTTATCCTTTTGGTATAGATTTTTAGACTTGGCCTTGTCCGTGATTGAATGAATTTTAGTCTCATTGAAACCCTTGGAAGAACAATCATAATAATTTTTTATCATATTATTCTACATACTTAGTCAGTATTTGGGTATCCAAAAATCAAGATCGGAATCTTATCCTTACCAATATTCACAAACCTCATTTCTCAATCAAAAAAACTTCAATTGGTCTCAATATTGTCTTGATTATCTCTGACCCTAGTGTTAATCATCTTTAGATCCACCATCAATCCTCTGCTTTATCCTTTATAATTGTTAGCTTGAGTTTTCATCCTTATCTTGGTACACCATCAATCTTCAGTCGTAGCTTGAGAATTTTCTTCCACATTCAAATCTTAATTGAGTAGGAACCCCTTCTCAAGATTATCCTATTGATACAAGAAATTTCTCAGCCTTGAAATTTATTTAATTAATTTCATTGGTTATGTGATATAATCCCTTAAACATTCCCATAACCAGAGTACTCAAGAACTCGATATCTCACAATCTCCTTCAATCCACACAAAAGAAAAATGTGGGAATCAATTTTCTTTTAACTCGAATTAAAATCTTTATAAGTTAATCATATTCAATGAAATAAGGTTTTATCCATACTACAACCATCTTGATATTATTGTTAGCTTCATGTGGCTTCAGTATCTCAGTTGCAATCTGTCTCCCAAGGATTCAGTCCAATTCATATTTATTAGCCATGATCAAACATCTTTGATCATCTTCACCCAAAAGATCAGCATCGTCCTCATTTTTATTGTCTTACTATGTAAGAAACGGACTTAGGTGATGTCAAAGACTATTTAGATTCAACATCTTCAGTTGATACTTCTTTAAATCTCAAATAGGTGTAGTGAAAATAATCATAACTTGTTTGTGTACTTCTAACTTTGTTCTTGATCAGGTTAGGAGAAATAACCTAGGTTTGGAATGGTGTGATAGCCTATGGATTATATTCCATGAGAAGTTGATGCATGACATCTTAAAGAACATCCTTGTGGATTATTAGGGGGTGGGGTCTTGATCGACTGTTAAGAGGGTTAGTGTGGTCAACCGTGATAATTAAACATATGATAGGTTTATGAAATAGGCACAATCAAATCCCCATAAAAGGGTGATTTATAGAATAAGTCAATAAGAAGGTCCAAAATCGCTTGAGATGGAGGGCACATAAGCATGATAGATACTTGCATGGAAGGGTGGGAATGGAATGGAAGATTATCCATGGAAGCAAGTTTCATTCTAGTGGAAGAATGCCCAGGGTGTTGCATTGAAGAATTCTGGAACATGGAAGCAGGGAGAAGGTAGTAGCTTCTCATAGAAGTGATGGGTATAAAAGGAGATTTTTATTCTCATAAGAGAACAATGGCTTCTTGAAAAATTTTGAGTCCTTTTCCAAATTTCTATCTTTGACCTTCATTTCAAAAATATAAATACTTTTTTAGAGAACTCTTTTTTTGAATTAATTTTGAATTAATCACTTGAAAAAAAATATTCTTAAATTCCCTTTAAAATAAGGAAATTTCAAACTAATGTATGGATTTCATGTAATTCAAAAATATATAAAACTATAAAAATTATGATTAAATCCATTTTAGAAAATTAATCATAGATTCTGTTTCAAATTTAGTTCCAAAAAACACACTTAAATTCCCAATTTTTATGGAACTACTTAAAATTCAAAGTTTAATATAAAATTTAATTTATTTATAATAGATTAATTTAAAAATTGAATAAAATAATTAAATTTTAAAATTAAAATTCCAAGTATGTTTTTTTCAAGTTTATTAAAAAATTGATCAAATCTATTTTTAAATCAAATTATAATCCTTTAAACAATCATAATCTAGGACCAATATCAATGTATGGATTCTCATTTAAATATGGAAATTGAAAAAATCATTGAGAGTTCATATTTTAATTCATTAAACAAATGCGGTCTAAAATTATCAAATGTAAAAAAATAAATGAATTAACATAGTTTTAATTAAATCAATGGATTATAAACAATAAAAAAAGTTTGAAATTTTGAAAAATTGGAGCATTCATCACTCCCCCATAGTTGAAATATTTCACTCCTGGGTAATATAGTGAATTCCATTTACTCAAAAAAATAAACAAAAGATGATCCTTCCTAGAGTTAATACAAAATTCTAAGAAAAATAAAATCACAGATCCCTTTATTATTTGAATTATCATGCATCTTTTTAACTTTAATTCACTCCCTCACTTAAATTCAATTAAATTTCTAGTTTAAAGAGTGAAATGGGTTAGATTTTAGTGGAATAAAAATTTCAACTAGTGTAAATTCTATTTATCCATCTCTCCAAAGTTTCTTAAAATATAGTTCTAATTTTCAGTTCCTTGATACAACTCAAATTAAATTGCTATAATTCAATTACCCCTTCTTCATCTCAGTTCAATATTCCTCTCACTAAAATAGATTCATTTTTTCTATTAAGAAATTTATTATTATTGTTTATAGTTTTTACCATCCATTTATGTGTGAAGCACTATTAAAAGGCACTTATTAATTATAAAAAATGGATTTTACTCACACACCCAGTGACTAATGTCTCATAGATTCATTTTGGGATCCCAATTTCACATTTTAATCTAGTTTTAATGGGATTATCTAAATTTATTTTAATTTGACTTCCTAAGGTGTTCCCTTTTCATAAAAGGTTAAGTTAACTCAGATTAAGTTCAAAAATCTAGTGACCTCATGTTATAATTCTAATTTGATATAAATATTTTCACTTACACTCCTTTTTATAGTTCTAAAACCAAATTTCCATGACATCAATGACAAATTCAATCAAAAATCATTTAAATCTCACAATTTAAGAACCAATTAATTACCTCCAATCTAGCATGGTATTTAAACCAAGTAGGAAAATATTCAGATCAAAAAAAATTGAAAATTCATACTAAAAACTATTCAAAAACATGTTTTTTACAATATTTACAAACATAACTCTTGTTTATATTTTTTTATTTATTTTATCTAAGGATAAAAACAATTAAAATATAAATAATAAAATAGAAAAATTATTTACATTTTAAGATACTTAGTCCCTCTCCCCCACACTTAGTTCAGACACACTTTCAATTAATTCTAACATGAATTTATCAAAGAAGATAGATTAAAAAACATGTAAACTACCGTGAAGTAAAGACACATCCTAGTGGTTCCTTATTCAATTCCAATAGTGTTTAGTTTGGAATACTCCATGATTTATTTCTAAAATTCCTTATGGTAATGATTCAATTGTTTTCTATTCACTTTAATAGAATGTATGATTCGACTCCCTTGATCTCAACTACAATGAATGGAAAAGTGTTAGTCACTATGTATGTTCTGGTCCATCTGGAATGAAGTTTACCTAGAATGAGTTTCATCCTTAAAGATACCAACATCACTTTATCTCTAATTTTTAAAATATATTTTTTTATGAGTCTTTAATTGAAATATATGGCTTCATTCTAATACAAAATAGAATTTTTATAAGTTTCTCTTCTCAAATCTTAAGTTCCCTCATCTGCAGCTACCTTTGTTCTTCATCTTTTTAAAACTCCAGGTTTACTCTCCTAAAATACTAGTAGACTTTTTGATGTAGATCAATATAAAAGTGATAGTGTTTTCCAAAAAAACATTATAAGGATACATACATAAAGGGGTTTTTTAGGCATTCATGTATTCCCACAGTACATTTTTTGGCTTCTTACTCAAATATTTAAAGTTGATTTTCACTTTCTTATCAATAATCCTTTTTATATATCTATTGAAAACTTCATTAATACCATTTTCTATGGGTGGTTAGCAGTGGAAGTCTTATGATCCACTCCATATTTCCTCATAAGGGCTTCTATGTTCTTGTTATAGAAGTGCATACCTTGGTCACTAATTATTTCTTGATAGATTCCAAACCTATAAAAAATATTTGATTTTATAAATTCAATTACAACTTTGGAATAATTAGTTCAACTAGATTTTGAATCAATCCACTTAGAAATATAATCCACTTCTAATAAGATATAGGAAAATTCAAATGAAATAGGATATGGTCCCATGAAATTTAATCATCATACATCAAATATTTCACAAATAATCTAAGGTCTTTTGTTAATTCCATGTATTTTGGAAATTACACTAGTAATTTTATTTTTTGTACAATTTTTTTAAAATTCATGTGAATATTTTAAAATTTAAGGATAAAATAAACTATTATCCAAAACTTTCTTGATTGTTCTTTGAAGTCCAAAATAGCCTCTGCATGCAAGTGTATGAGAAAATTTAAGAACAGAATTAACCTCTTCTTCAGCTATAAAACTCCTTATTACTTGATCATTATAGATCTTCCATAAATATAGATATTTTGAGAGGTAATAATTTGAATTAGATTTCAATTTCAAATTTTTATTATTGGTAAAAAAAGGAGGTACCTTTTATGTGACAATAAAATTGACCAGATAATCATATCGGGTTACTTAGGTGACTTTTTAGAACTTCTCACTAATGAAGTAATCATCCAAATTTGATTCATAGGGTGGGTCTACATCATTAGTGTGAGAAAATATAATCATGTGTTCGAAAACTAGATTTTCAGTACCAATCTTGTCATTAATCTCAAAATTAAATTCATGTATCATAACATCAATCTCACTAGACTTTTCTTTGATTCATATTTCTTAATCAAATACTTGAGGGTTGAATGATCAGCATAGAAAACTACTTTACTTCCTAACATGTTAGATCAATATTTCTCTAAAGTAATAATAATATAAAATAACTCCTAAGTTTTTGTATAATTTTTTTTTATTTTATCAAGGGTATATGAATTATAGACTATCACTGGATAGTTACCATCACTTTTCTAGGAAAGTAAAACTCCTGAAACCTTGTTCAAATCATATCATGGAATTTCAAATAGAATGTTCTAGTCTGGTGGATAAATTATATGGGTGGTGTCCAATCTTTATTTAAGATTATAAAAATATTATATAAATGATTCATAAAAGATAACTTATATTCCTTATTGAGTGATTTATTCAGTGATAAAGAATTTTTTCTAAATTCCCTAACAAATCTTCTATAAAATCCAGAATAGCCTAAAAAGGATATAATGTGTCTCACAATGGTAGTGTATAAATAACATAAATTTTGGACTTATCCACTCTAATACCATATTTAGAAATTATGGGTCCTAAAACATTCCCTTTTTCTACCATGAAATGACACTTTTTCATAATTTTACACCAATTTTTTCTTAATACACCTATTTAAAACTTTTTCTAGACTTTAAAGGAAGATCTGGAAAAAAAAAGTTTCATAAATAGTAAAATCATTAATAAATACCTAAAAGAAGATCTTAATTGGGTCTGAGAAGATACTTACCATGTACCATTAAAACTTACCTAGGTAATTACCAATACTAGTTGACATCCTTCAATATGAAAATGTACTAAAGGGACATGTGAAGATGGTCGTGTTTTGGTCCTCTAGATAAATTAGAACATAAAGTACCTATATTTCCCATAAATAAAACAATAGCGACCCTTCCCAATGATCCTCTCTAAAATTTGGTCTATAAATTTAGTGGGCATGTTTTATTTTCTTATCACATGATTTAATTTCCTATAATGAATGACAACTCACCAGATATTATAAATTCGTGTGGGAACTAAAATGTTGTTCTCATTTTGTATGATGGTGTATCTAATTTTATTAGGAATTATTTGAATATTAATCTCTCATTTGGAGTCTTATATGGGGTAAAATATTCTATCTCTTAATAATCTTTCTAATTCCTTTTTTACAACATCTAGAATGGTTGGGTAGAGTCTTATTTGGGCTTGTCTCACTGGTTTGGACTCATTTTCAATCAATATTTGATGCATATATATGTTATAGTTATAATCCCTAGAATTTATAATAGTGTATATCCTAAGGACATTATTTTTTTAGAATTTACAATATTCAACACTCTTGTTTGTATTTTAAATTATTTGAAATAGTGGCGGTTGTGTCTCATTTTTCTTAGGAAAATTATATTTCAAGTTTAAAGGTAGAAGTTTTAGTTCTAGTTTAGGGGTGTTCCAAAGATGATTTTAACTTGGTATTATCCATTTTGGAAACCTTATCATGTAAGGTATAAGTATCCATGGTATTTTTGATTAAATCATCAAAGTATATTTCATCAATTTCTTCAAACTGTCTAGTGCACAAAATTGTTTCCAGATTAAGATCAGTTTCAACAAAAATCATTAATAAGATATTTTTTTATAAGGCCTATCCTAAATGAATTATTTCATAAAATTTATAATTTATTCCTTATATTAACAAGGAAATTTAAAATGGTTCAATGTAAAAACATATTTCTCTTCATGGTGTTATTTCATTGAATCTAAAATGTTAAAATTCACATTTTTCTCACCAAAATTAATTAAAAGAGTTCCTTTATTAACATTTATTATTTCCTTGGTATTCTTGGGGAATGGACTATATAAGATGATAGAGGAGTGATATTTACCTTTTCTTTCATCCATGTTCAAGAAGTAAAAATCAGTAGGGTATAAAAATCCTTGTACACTTTCTAGAACATCTTCTAGAACACCTACTCAGTAGGTAGTTACTTGGTTGGAAAGTTGTAAAACTAATGATGTGGGTTTGATCTATCTAATATATATATAAGAATAAACTGATAAATGAATCACATTAATTTATTCTCCCAAATCACATAGTGCATTTCAAAAATTATGTTCTCGTATATTGAAAAGGATAGTGAATGTACCTTGGTATTGGATTTTCTGGGGTATTTATGGAGTTACAAGTGTGAAAACATTTTTACCTAAACTTACCATTTCATTACATTGAAAAATTATCTTCCCAATGAACATATCCTTGAGGAAATTTTCATACCTTTGTATTTGGTGTATGGATTCTAGAAAATTGATATTAATATACACATTTTTAAATATCTCAATAATATCCTATTACAATGAATCTCCAATGGTTTTCTTGGGTTCTTTAATACTTGTATATAAGGGAGGTTAGGTATGATGCATGTCTTCCAACATGACCTTACCTTTTCCTTTCTTCACTAGGAATGTGTTTACAAGTTATTTAGATTATTTTTACTAGTAATATTCTTTAGGTTAATTTGGTTTTCCACATCCAAATCCTTCTCTAGATTGTGATTCTTCACTACTTCTCAGTTCCTTTTCACTCCTTAATGAAATAGGACTGAATTTACCTTAGGGTTAATAATTTACTGAGAAAGAGGATTAATTAATCACTTATTCTTTAATTCATTAATGGAAACCATAATCTAGTTTTATTGTCCTTATATCTCCTTCAATGCTAATCCTTGAGTATTTAGGGTAGTTTGTTTAGTGGTTTGAGCCTCCATAAGTTGTTTCAGAAAGTACTTCAAGGTAATTTCTTGATTTTACACTTTTTGTTGGATTGTATAAGGTTGAGAAATATTACTTTGAAAGGGTGTAGGTTGGAAAGGTTTATGATAGGTTGGCCTTTGATGTTGTTGGTTCTCAGATTCAGACTTAGTATTAGAATACTCCATGTTATTAGATTTGGTTCCCTAAAACCAACTTATTAGTACTTTATTACATGTATTCATTATCTTGAGTATATATAAATTTTCTTATCACATCATTACTGTTACTCTGCATGAAATAGTATGTGATAATGTCTTAAGAATATATCTCACACTGAAAGGTCATAGTAGTTCCCCACTGTGATGAGAACCTGGAGGTTCTAGGGTAGTATTCTTGAATAAATGTTATATATCAAGATGATATTATCTGAAGAGACCAAACATATATAGGCTATTTGGGATAGTAGGCTCATGAGACATTAAGTCACATTCTCATGGTGTTTAACCTTGGAAATCTCTAATAAAGGTGGTTAAAAGAACATTCCCTCTAGTAGGAAATCTAAATTTTATGTGTCATTAGAAGTTCCTATCTATGGTTGTGTGTATTGATTCTTAGAATTTAATATTATCATTAATAAATACCATAAGTCTCATAATTTTATGTATTTATGAAAACTGTGATGACATATGTTCACTATGAAGTAGGATATGTTGGGTGTATCATGAGTGATATTGAATTGATGGATAATGTGAGAAAGGATTTATCTCTTCTATCCCATGATGAAAGTTTTCATCTTAGGCTATTTGATGGAAATGGAAACGCATAGATAAATCCATGGTCATGGTGTTATGTAGTCAAGTTAATTTCCAAAAATTCAAAGAAAGAGACATCAATCACATAGGTTGATAACACCAGTATGCAACATGCTTGATTAGAGATATCACAATGAAGGGATTATATTACATAGTAAGAATTCGTAGGAGGTTGTATATCATTGTGACATTAATTTCATTCTCTAAGGGTGTTGTGGAATGTTTCTAGACACTAACCTTTTAATTTAGTCATCTCTACCTATTTCCATTGAGAAAGAGGCCTATAGGGTCACACACTAAGTGCATATTTGATTTTGATTAAATTCAATATTTAATTTAACAAGTTATAATAAATATTATTCTTACTTTGTGGTTTAATAATTATTCAGGTATGGTTGATCACTAATATTTAATCAAAATTTATTCAAAATAATAAGTGAGTTAAGTAAAAATAATAAATATTTATTTTCAATGTCTATTGAATATAATATTTATTATATTTATATAAAAAATAATGTAGTGATATTTATTTATTAAATAAACAGTTATTATTCAAGGTTTCTTAAATGTTGAGGATGATAAAAAGGATGAGTTTAATGTTTTGATTGGAAATAATATAAAGGATGTTTATTTATTCTTAGTTGATGCACTTGTCAATTGAACAATAATTATATTATCATTGAGATATGGGGTTCACTAAGAATTAAGTAATTTGAAAGGTTTTGTTTTCAAGTTTCCAAACCTAAACCTTCCATAATAAATATATAATTATATCACTTTACAAAACACACTTTTTGTGAACAATGGATAGATAGAATCACTATCAATCCCTATAGATATTTATAGAGATAAAAAGTGTACTCTCTCTTCCTCTTCACTAAAGACATAGAGGGGTCATCAAGAGTTCTTCATCCTTGTAGGAGAATTTGGCTACTATCAACCACAAACGATCCAAGCATTTGGAATTGACTATGCTAGGACCCAGTGATTCCATGGTGAAGTTCAAAGATTTTGGTGTGTGTGTGGATCATCTTTAGATGTATTCAACACTTTGATCCTGCAACAAAATGATGGTATTATGAGATTGATTCAACCATATTATTAGAAAATAAAGAATAAAAATTTCATATAATTCTAGATCTGTGCATAAATTAATTATAAATTACAAGTGAAGATCCTCCTCTTCTAGTTCTGGAATTTAATATAGTCAAGTAATCTACTAATTTTGTTTCCCATGATATCATTCATCAAGAACAAAAATGATTATTCATAAATTAAGACTAAAAAGATGAGTTTTCCATTTCATAGAAGCACTTTTGTTGAGCCTAAAACCTACAAGTGGAATCAAAGAGGTTACATGGATAATTTATAACTATTTATTAATCATTGATTTAATGGTATGCATTTTGAATTTCTTTTACATCAGATATATTCATTCATGAAATATAAATATCATTTTTTTATTATCTCTTCTTCATTCTCACTCACATAACCAATAAATGGGTGAAAATAAAATGAAGATAAAACCAAAAACACCATCTTGAGATACCAAAGGTTCTATCTGTGAAATAAATGTGTATATGGTGTGTACCCCAAATCCAAAAAATTCATACCCATGTATATTTCATGTATATCATCATAATACTGGATCAGACTAATGAAATCAGATCAGTGATATGATAAAAATGGATCAGTGTATAGGTTTGGACAGGCTGTCATATGGTTTGAAGAACCACACATTATTTAACCCATGTATGTGATATGTCATTCCCAAGTCTTCATAATGGAGAACACAAAGTTATAAGTTTATTTTGTATCTATTACATGGCATGGGGGATGAAAAACTATGAAACTCTAAGGACACACGTCATGTGAGTAGCCTAAACATCATGTAACTCAAACATATCCGCAGTTGGAAACATGCCTAGTCTCACGACATGTGTTGTGGACACAAGATAAATACAGTACACACCGTGTAACCAAGTACACTACATGTAACCAAGTACAGGCCATGCGGTTCACTATATATAGTGTTCTTAATTTAATTATTATATAATTAAACATATTCACATGTGTTTCATGTGTCATTTATTTGATAGTACATGCCATTTCATATTATTGTTAATTATATATTGAATTAATATCTATGTTATATTTTAAAACTACAAGTTGCGTATGATCTTTTATTATAGTGAAATCCATGTGCATCAAGAGCATCACATGTAGTGTAATTCACATGTGTTCCATGTGTAATTTATTTGATAATAAATTCCATGTAATTACCCAACACACATTAATTTTAGATGCAAAGGGAATTCACAATCACAAGGGTCATTCCAGGTAGTTTAAGTAAGCACATGTCATTTACTCCAAATAAACTTGTGTACTCTATTAATTTTAAATAAAATTAATTTATTTAATTTTTTAAAATTATGAATGATGTAATTTTAAGGGTCCTCATTTGGTATTAAGATAAAATGAAATAATTAGATTAATTTTTTGTGCTTTATCTTAATTAAATAATGAGTTGAAGTAGTTGATGGATAAATTGAAAATGTATGTTCCTTTCATATTACATAGATTATTATGAGATTGGACTAGACCTGTGTATGTGATTGGTTTCCTTTTAATTTATTTTTTTATTAAAATTAAAATTATGGTTTGTGTCTCATCCCCTCCACTTTATTATGCAAGGGCATGTGTTTATGCAGTTTATTTTATGTAAACCCAATTATCCGATCAATTGGATCCCCTCACCTGTGTATTAATAAAATATTATGTAAATATAGAGCTATCATATTAGAGGAGGCGATTTGAGTCTTAGAGATGAGTCAAAACCAATCAAGGCGACACATAAGAGTTGAGGTGGAATGTTGAAATACGAACAAATATACAATTCAAAGTGTTTTCCCCAAGGTTCGAGGGTTAGTTTATCATATTATAGATAAAATAACCATTAAACATTCTCTTGATCATTCCACTTATATTTTATTGTTTTCATTTCCATGGTTGATTATTTATGTTTTTTGAATTCTATGTGATCACTTGATAAATGAATTAACAAGCATGAAATATATAATTAAATAAAACTAAATTATGTGTAAATTTTATCAAACATGGTTAATCACTTAAGTAAAATCCATTTAATATTAATAACGCATGTGATAATATAAAAATGGGTTTTTACGCATAAAGGATAAAAATTTATCAATTAAAATATTAAGTTAATATAGCCTTTCATAACTTGAGTTGGATTCAAACTCATAGTTTGAAGTGCTTAATCAACCCAAGTCAGGGTGTTTTAAATTATTGAGGAACTTTTTATTGATGTTTTGGGTTGTCTTAACTTGGTTCACATCAATGGTTGATTTCCCAAGTAAGACCTAGTGTAACTGATAGGTAAGGGTTGGGGAAATCATTATTAATTGATTTCCAGATTGGGGATTCTACTCAATAAATCAAGGAATTGTGAGTTAATGTAGTTGGAATGTTTTTCCTACCTAAAATCCTTTAAATAACTTGTAATTCCATAGTTTGGGTTCTGATAAGGGGAATATGAATCATTTACACTAGAATATGTATTAAATGGGATATTACAAAACTAATGGTGGGGGATATTAGGTTTTCAGAAAATATTGGTATATTAATGAAATTTAAATTTATTAATTTATTTTGGTAATCAATGAAGTATTAATAATAATTTTTTTGTAGAAATGGAAAACCAAAAAACTTAAAAAATATCACTGCAGTACATAAATGAAAAGGATAAACTTATCACCAGCATGAATTTCTAGGAATGGTATAGGTTCCTACACATTATTATAGACCATAAACAGAAACTATACATGCAAGAAACCCCACTTCTTAAGTCTCTTGTGAAATTGGTTAGTGATGAAAAAGTATCTATCTTCCCAAAACATGTGAAAGATGTAATGGATGTCCAATGTTGGATGATATCCTCCATTTAAAATGATATTATAAATAAATATGATGACATGGATGCATATATAATCATTTCTCACCTTCATGATCTCTATCAGGAGAAGGCAAGAAAACAGAGGCATGAGATCTCCAATGTGCTATTCACATAGAAGATTGGAGAGTCAGAACCAGTTGGGAATTATTGATTAAAGATCATTATCTATATATAATTCTTATACATCTTGGGTTTTAATATCCCTGATGAGTTTTACACAGATCTCATTCAGTCCTCACTACCTAAAACCTTCTTCGGTTTCATTGTGAATTATAATGTGATAAATAGTTAGAAGAATATTTCATAACTTCTTACTCTCATTCTCCAAGTTAATAAATACATGGGGCATGAAAAACTTGTGATCCTTATGTTGAATAAGAAAAATAATAATAATTAAAAGGTGAATAAAAATCATTATAGGTCTAACGCTCCACAACACCATACTTTCAAGAAGAAGAAGATTCAGTAGTAGGAAAAGTGGAAAATGCAGTGTGTTTTTTATGTTGTATGAAAAGACACTAGAAGAGGAACTACACCCAGTAGAAGAAGAAAGGGGAAGATTTAGGTTCACTGGTTATTAAGTGTAATATTTCTATATCTATAAGTTTGATCTTAGATACTATGTGTGGTGCATACATTTTTATCCAAATACAAGAACCAGGTTGATTTTGAAAGGTTTCCAGAGGTGAGGTGGATCTATGGGCTTCCAATAGGGTGATGTTGGATACTATATCCATTTTATACTACCACCTAACATTTATTACAATATTGATTTTCTTTTTAAAGGACTGTTATTATATTCCCATTGTTTCCAATAATATCATTTTTGTTTCTTTTTTAGATATAGATGTATTTTTTTTAGATTCAGAAATAAGAATTACTACATTTATAAAGATATAATATGTTATGGTATAGAATAACTGAATAATGGACTTTATGTATTAAATTATGAAAATAAAATATTATCAATTAATAACTAATCAAATTCACATGACTAATTTCACACATAGTTGTGGCATCACCACCTTGGTCATGTAAATGAGAAGCATTTGGAGAATCTCTGTCAAGATGGTTACTTAGAATTTTTTGAGCTTAAACCACTTGAAATATGTAATTCTTGTTTACAAGGAAAGAAGAACAAACCATCATTTTTTGGTCAAGGTTAAAGGGTCATAGATCTTCTAGAATTTTACACACAGATGTGTGTAGAACCTTTCAAGTAGAATCTAAATTTGGATTATCATCCTTTATTACTTTTACCGATGACTTGAGTAGATACCATTACATCTACTTGATCAGGTATAAATATGAATCCTTTAAGAAGTTTAAGGATTTCATGAATGAAGTTGATAATCATATTGGTAAGAATATAATTAAACTTTGATTGGATTGATGTTGTGAATGTCTTAGCCAAGAGTTTATCAAATATCTATGGCAGTATGGGATTTTATCTCAAATTACTTTGCCTTATACACCATAGTGGAATAGTGTTAGTGAAAAGAATAATTGAACCTTTATGTACAAAATAAGATCAATAATGAGTCATGAAAGCCTTCCATTATATATTTGAGGATACACATTATACACGAAAACATACATACTAAACTAAGTACCGACTAAATCAAAAAAATGATATTCCTTTGATTTATGGAGTAGAAAGGAACCTATTTTTCACATATTCATGCGTGAGGGTGTGAGGTGTTTGTTAAGGATAGATCAAGAAATAAATTATCATCTCAGTGAACTAAGTGTATCTTTATAGGTTATCCGAAGGAAATAAGGGGATACTACCTACATGATCCCTCAAATAAAAAGGTTATAATTTCTAGGCAAGATTTATTCGTTAAGAGGGAACACATCCTCGAGGAGGATAGTGGGTGAAATATTGAATTTTATGAAGTTTATTATCAAGATATCCAACAATTGGTACAAGAGAATATTCCATAGGTCCCCATGGATGAATATTTTTTTGAAATATAAGTACTACATAGGTGCACTAGAGAGTTAAGAGAACCAGAGTGATATGGTTTTCTTATCACAGAATATGGTGACTCGTTATTGGTTAACAATAATGACCCTTTACCCTACAAGGAGATATTAGAGAGCTCAGATATTGTATGTTGGAGAGAATTCATGAATTCTGAGATGGATTCCATGTATCAGAACTATGTTTAGGTTCAGATTGATCCACCAACATATGTAAATCCTATTCATTCTAAATGGGTATTGAAGGTTAGGATAGTAACTATAAAGCATGACTAGTGGCTAGTGGGTTTAAAAAACATCAAGGAATTAACTATGATGAAAACTTTTCTATGGTTTCTATGTTTAAATCCATCATAATTCTACTTACTATAGCATCTTTCCATGACTATGAGATTTGGAATATGGATTTCAAACTAATTTCATTAATGGGAACCTTTAGGAAGATGTGTTTATGAGACAACCAGAAAGGTTTATGACTCTATAAAATTCCAAAAAGTTATTCAAGTTATAAATATCTATTTATGGAATAAATAAAGCATCTAGGTCATGGAAAATTCAGTTCAATGAAGCTATAAAAGAATTTGGTTTCATTAAGAATGAATGTGATCCATTTGTTTATAAGATATTTATTGGGAGTACATTTTTTCCATTATAGTATATTTTGATGACATATTACTAATTAGAAATGATATATTAGCATTACAATAGGTTTAGGCTTGGTTGAGAAAGTGATTCTCCATGAAGGACAAATATGAACCATCCTACATTCTAGGGATCAAGATCATGCATGATAGATCAAAGAGGTTTCTTAGACTAAGTAAAAGTACATACATTGACCAAATACTAGAGAGGTTAATTATATAACAATCGAAGGGGGATTGTTTCTAGATTTACATGGTATATATCTTTCCTAGAAGATGTTTCCTCATACAAAATTGGAAGGATGGATAATGAGTAAGATCTTATATACTTATATGATATGATTTATCACATATTCTATGCTATATATGAGGCTTGATGTTGCCTATGCTTTGATCATGGTAGGTAGATATGAAGATGATCTAAGAGAATAGCATTAGACTTATGTTAATTCTATATTTATGTATATAAGGTGAACCAAGTATATGTTCGTAGTGTATAGAGGAGATAAAGAGCTGGTGTTAAGGGTTATACATTCTAACCTTCAGAAAGATCAGAATGATCTGAAGTACATAGTTAGGATATGTATTTTATCTCAACGGAGGAGTTTCGAGCTAGAAGAGTTCAAAGTAGTTATTTGTCACTGATTATACAATGGAGTCTGAGTATATTGCGGCTTCTGATGTAGCCAAGGAAACAGTTTGGATTCATAAATGTTTCCAAGATCTTGATATGGTGCTTAAAAGTCATGACCTAGTCACAGTTTACTATGATAACACTATAGTAGTGTCTCTTTCCAAAGATCTAAGGTCACGTTAAAGAAAAAAATCATATATTTTGGAAGTTTCATATCTTGAGGGGTTATTCTAAATGAGGTCAAGTTGTAGTAAGTAGAGTATCCATGAAGGAAAATGTGGTAAATCCCTTGATAAAGGATTCATCTTAGTAGAGGAATGAGTATCATGTGAGAGATATTGGATTAAAGGTTTCTAACAATTGGATCTAGTGAAAATGGGAGTTTTTTGGAGTCGGTTCCTTAGAAACAACATCTAAGTACTTAATTATGTGAATTCATTATCTTGAATATTTATGAAGTTTCTTATCCCATCATGATTACTCCACTGCATGACATAATATGTGATAATGTCCTAAGAATATATGTTGCACTGAAAGGTCATAGTAGTTCCCCACTGTGATGAGAACCCATAGGTTCTACAAAAATATTTTTGAAAAATGTTTGATGGCTAGATGATATTGTCTGATAGGACACAAGTGAAACAAACTATTATCGATAAGAGGCTCATAAGACATTGAGACACCTTCTCATGCACTACTATAAAACTAGCATTTAACAGCACTTGTATTTATTAGAGCTAGAAAAAATGCTAATGTATGGCATCTTTATCAGTGCTAAAGAAATCACTGAAAATTTTTAACACTTTATCAATGCTTTTTTTAGCACTGAGAAAGGTCTCATTTATCTGCACTTTATTTTTAGTGCTGATAAAGGCTACCCTTTATCATCACTTTATTTTTAGCTCTAATAAAGGGTACCCTTTATTAGTGTCATATTTTTAACACTCATAAAGGAGTCCTTTATCAGCACTTTTTTAGCAGTGACAAAGGACTGAATAAATAAAACTAAATAATTTAATAAATAAAAATAAAAAATGAGTATTAAAAAATATTACAATTTTTTTTAATTAAATTATTATTTATAAAAATTAATAAATTGATTATACAATATATATATTATAAATAATAAGAAATAGTATGTATTAAATATATAGATATGAAAAATGAAAATTAAACAAATTAAAATTAAAATTAAGTAAATTAACAAAAATATTAAAATTTTCATTAATTAGATGATTATTGATAATGTTAATAAATAGTATATATTAAATATATGGATATATATTAATGTATATAAATATGATTTATATATTACAAAATATTTATGTGCTATATTTAGTGAATAATGGTTTATAATTAAAAATTAATGTGAATTAAAAATACTGACTAATTACAGAGTAATGGACATATAATTGAATGTTGTTTGATTTTTCAATTTAACATAGATCAGATGTGAATTATATTGATTTCACATATATGTAATTAATGCATTTTTATATGCAATGTACACACACAAAACTTATCCATTTTTTCAATATTATTAAAGTGTACTTATTTTTAATTTATTCAATTTCACTCATTTTTAACACATATGCACTTAAAATTAGATATTCATTTATAATGTTAAAAAAATATCTGTAAAAAATATTTATAAAAAAATATTTATAAAAAAATATTTATAAATAAATATATTTAAAAATGTAAAAACTATATTTATAAAATTATATATTTTTAATTATAAATAACTAAATATTTTTTTAAAAGTATTCATAGAATTATAAATAAATAATTATATATATTTAATAATTATTAAATTTATAATATATTCACTTAAATAATTAATATATTTAATATATTTATATTTATATATATTTATTAAATATATATATAATTATATAAATATATATAATGATATATAATTTATTTTTAAAAAAATATTTATATCATTATAAATAAATAATTATATATTTAAATAATTATAAAATTATAATAAATATATTTAAATAAGGAATATATTTACTATATTTATATTTATATATATTGATTAAGTATATATATATTTACAATTTTTTTATTTATAATTATAATTATAAATCCTTTATCAACGCTTTTTTTTAGCGCTAATAAAGATGAGTCTTTATCAGTGCTAAAACTTTAGTGCTAATAAATATAAATTTTATCAGCGCTTTTTTAGCAATGATAAAGAAATACCTTTTTCAGTGCTAAAAAGAAGTTGATAAATATGTCTTTTATCATCACTTAAATAATAAGCACTGATAAAAGGAATCTTTATCAATACTTTTTAAAAGCACTGATAAAAGTATCCTGATATAATTAAAAAAACCTAACATATTGTGAACCTATTGCGATATCAACAAAAAAAACATGTTGTGAACCCTTTGAGGGTGCTTCTCATTAATTCTCCCCTTTCTCTAACCTCGGTTTTCTCCCACCTTTCCCTCAATTGCTTCACTCTGATGTCCCATATCTGTTCAATGGTGTTCTGAATCTTTCGATCTTGACCTTAGAGTAGAACACATCATTGGATCTTCTTAATCTCACCTTGATTGTGCATTTTACGGAGTGTCTCCCTTCAGTGGACACCTTTGATAGGTTAATATTCAATTCTAGGGGGTTGCAAGATCGAGCAATGGTATGTTTTCTAATTAAAAGGAACATCATGATTTGGTTTGCTTTGGAGGAAGATCTAGTCAGGGCTCGGTCCAGTGCCCCCCCCCCCCCCTCATAGTTGAAATGGATTCCAAATCTATCTCTTCAGGTGGTCATATGACTTCTATATGAAGTGTGACATTCCAACAGCAGCGATTTGGGTTAGTTTTTCCAGCCACCCTTTATCTTTTCAAAATCTGGGGATTATACACATACTATCTAGGGAATCTTCTTGGTAGATATTTATGTTCTTATAGTAGAACCCGATTATTGTCTCAACCTGTTTCTCCTCACATTTTTATGGAAGTTGATGTCTCGATAGTGGTTGTGGATTATATTTGAATTACAGTGGGGGAATAATTTTGATTAAATTAGGTTCTGGGGTTTGAATCATGGTTCGATTTCTGAAGTTCTTGTAAGAAGTTTGGTTATTCTACACCTACTTGTAGGTGAGGGACCAAGAACCGCAAACAATAGCAGGTTGTGGTTTCTGGAGATAATGACAAGGGCTTAAAGCCTGGTGTTGGTGAAGGGTCGATGGGTTATATTTATTTGGATGTTTCTACTAACCCATGCAATGCAAAGTTTGTTCAATGTGAGTCTCAAGTTAGCACATCTACTCATTGAATCAAATCTCAAATCACACAATCCCACTAGAATCACACAAACTCACTGCCTCTAGTTTCTTGAACATCGTCCGACATCTGACATCCAGTTATGGTTTTCAAATAAAACATTGAGATTTGTATCTGTGGGCCTCAGGTTTTCTTCAACCTAGTGATTTAGGCATGTGTTTTTCTTTATAGGTTCTGATTTCTTTATATGTTTTTCATTTTGAGATTTGGATTTAAGGGTTTCAGATTTTCCTTTGTAGGTTCTAATTTTGTTTTCTATATTTGTGATCTTATTGTTGTATTTTTTTTGATTTTATTTATGATATATTGTTTTCTTGAATACTATTTTGTATATCCTATTTTGGTCTTTTGAAATTGTTGTTTTGAATCAATCTGTTTAGTTATCTGCATGTATACCCTATCTTGCTCCGCAGGCTTAATTTTTCGTTGTTTTGAAATCTTAGTGAATCACCTCTGTTCCATAGATAAACCAATCAAATAAATATTTATACCGCTGTATAAACAGTGGAGGTTTTGGATATAAAAACCTTAAATGAATGAGAAAATAGATTTAGATGTGTATGGAATAGACGTTGTAAGGGTTGGTGTGTTTTTCTCCTTTTTTTATATATCTTATTGATGTGTATTATTTCTTTATGCCAGCTTCTTCCTAGACCTCCCTATAATCTCAAGGAAAGTTCAATGTGTATTAGATGGTCTCTCTAGAATCCTTAGGTTTCTACATCATTTGTTCCAAAAAAAATATAATGTAAGTTATCAAATTCCATATATTAGAAATTATTTTTAGGTATTCATCATTTTAGGTCTATATATTCTTTTTAGGTCTATATATACATTTAATTAATAGTAATATAATTTACACTTAAATAACCAATAAAATATTGTAAACTCGTGTTACTTTCAATATAATAAAATTAGGTAACTATATAATATATATATATATATATTTGAAATAATTAAACTTTACAAAATTTAAATAATTATATTTTATACACAATTACCCAGAATAATAATTATATATAATTAATATAATTTAAAAATTATTATTAATAGTGTTTTTTTAGTTTCATTATAAAAGTATTATTATATATATATCAAATAATATATTATATATTTAAATAAATTTTAATATGATAAATAATATACATATATATATATATATATTTATATTCCAATAAAGTTAAAAATATAATACATATATATATATATAATATTTAGGTTGATTAACTTTATTTATCTACGTATCAAATGAGGAGTGACCTCTATTTTATAGTTTTTGATGGTAGAAGGTGTGAACCTCGTTCAAGTTTATTGACTATCAAGGTAAGTGTGAATGAAGTACATGCCTCCATTGACCTCTTTTTCAAATCATATAAAACCCTGTCATTTTTTTAATAAAATAAAACCTATTAAAAAACCAAGTTTTATCAAAAAAACATTATAAAAAAAATCCCCAACAAATTATTTTATTAATGTTTTATTCTGATTCTTGCGGATAAATTTGAGGATAAAAATGAAAGTAATTCATCATTAACTATACCTCTGCATCAAATAAAATAAATTAATTATAGTAAGATACACTCACCAGCTGAAATTACACTATAGAAACCCAAGACCCTCAGGCTGCACAGCACTGTAGTTGCGTATTTGGATTCTTCCATCTCCACCCTCTCCATTTCTTTCCCGCCATTCACTCTATCATTTATATGTTTGTGTGGATCTTTTATTTGGAATGAGTTAATGGAAATGGAGGTGTTGTGTTAATAACCAATGTCAATGGTGTAATTCTCACAAACGGGAGGCATTTACCCTTTTAGATAACACTATGAAGTATAATTGTCATCCTCATCAGCTTCGTCTACTGAATAGTTATTATTTTATTTTTTTACCTTGAGACTCATCCCCTGTCTCTTTTATGTTGCTTATACTACTATGAGTATTAGTCATCCCATGGATGACTACTACTTATAGTATTTCAAGAATCATAGGTGAATTTCCACAAGATATGGAGAATGTGTTTCAAACAACAAAATGAAATGATAATTGTTTGTGAGATGAGTTAATGAGGATGATAATTTTACTTTATTGTGTTCTCAAAATGGATAAATGGCTACCATTTGTGAGAATTACACCCTTGGCACTAGTTATTAACTCTACACCTCCATTACCACCAAATCCTTCCATAGAAAAGCTCCATATAACTAGAGAAACAATAGAGTGAGGAGTAGGAAATAAATGGAGAGGGTGGAGATGAAATAATCATAATACACAACTGTAGTGTTGTGCATCCTGAGGGTCCTGGGTTGCTGCAGTGTAATTTCAGCTAACGAGTGTATGTTACTAAAATTAATATATTTTATTTGACATGGAGGTGTATTTAATGATGAATTAATTTAATTTTTATCCTCTAAATTATCCACAATGATCCAAATAAAACTTTAATAAAATAATTGGATGAGGATTTTTTTAATGTTTTTTTCGATAAAACTTGGTTTTTTAATAGGTTTTATTTTATTAAAAATATTATAGGGTTTCATATGATTGTAAAAATAGTTCTATGGAGGTGTTTACTTAATTAAAACTTAGGTAAATTATCCATAAGTCATTTGAGATGTTTAGGAATCAGTCGCACCTCAATTCGACGCACTGTGTGACCATTATGACTCAATGTGTCCGTTATCAGTTTAGAATCAACAATTTAGTTAAAAAAATATCACTCACTAAAAACAAATAAAAAACACTTATATTGTCTTAATAATTTAGTAAATCTATTCATAAGTCCGTTGTGACACGTAGGAATTAGTCTCATGTCAAACAGATACACGATGTGATCAGTATAGGTCAAAGTGCGTGTTTCCATTTTAAAATTACATTTTAATAAAAAAACAAGTGACGTAATCAAAATTGATAAAACACATTTGGATTGTTTTGATACTTTAGTAAAATTATCCATAAGTCATTTGAGACATGTAGGAATCAGCCAAACCTAAATTTGATGTACAGTGTAGCCTGTATGACTCCAAGTGTGTCTTTTTATTTAAAAATGACATCAATTTTATTAAAAAGAACAACTAGCCTACTCAAAATTGAGAAAACACATTCATATTGTTTTGATAATTTATTTCAATGATCCATAATTCATTTTTGATGTTTAATAATTATTCGTACCTTAATATGATGCATGATGTGCCCGATATGACTCAATGTGTCCATTATCAGTTTAAAATCTACAGTTTAGTTCAAAAATGTCACTTACTCAAAACCAAGTAAATATGCTCAAATTTTAATTATAATTTAAGAAATTGATTCATAAGAAATTTTTGATGTGTGGGAATCAGTTACATGTCAAACCTATACACGATGTGATCGGTATGAGTCAAAGTGTGTGTTTCCAGTTTAAAATGACATTTTAGTTAAAAAAACATGTGACGTACTCAAAATTGAGTAAACACATTCATATTTTTTTGATAATTTATGAAAAAATCCATAAGAAATTTGGGAAATTTAATAATTATCTACACCTCAATCTGACACACTGTGTGACCGATATGACTCAAAGTGCGTCTTTTTATTTAAAATTGACATCAATTTTAGTAAAAGAGACAACTCACCTACTCAAAATTGAGAAAAATCATTCGGATTGTTTTGATACTTTAGTAAAATGATCCATAAGTCATTTTTGACATGTATGAATTAGTTTCACCTTAATCTGATACATGATGTGTCCGGTATGACTCAATGTGTCCATTATTAGTTTAAAATCAACATTTTAGTTCAAAAAGTGTCACTCACCAAAACTGAGAAAACACACTCAAATTGTCTTTATAATTTATTAAAATGATTAATAAGTAATTTGTGATGTGTAGGAATTATTATCACATCAAAAGGACATATTATATGACTGATATGATTCAAAGTGTGTGTTTCCAGTTTAAAATGACATTTTAGTAAAAATGACAAGCGACGTACTCAAAACCAGGAAAACACATTCTAATTGTTTTGATACTTTAGAAAAATTATCCATAAGTCATTTCAGATGTGTAAGAATCATCTTCACCTCAATCTAATGTACTGTGTGACTGGTATGACTCCATGTGTATTTTTACAATATATAAGTATTGTTTTAGTTTAAAACATTCATCATATCGCCAAAACTGAGAAAACGAGCCTAGATTGTTTTCTATTCATTTAAATTATGTATTTATACTTTATTTTTTTGATTTTGTGTTGTTTTTTATACGACGGTGTGTTGTTATAGCACATTGCACTGGTGGGGCAGTGTGCTGTAATAGTACAGTGCAGTGTGCCCCTTTATCAGTGCCTGAGAAAGTGTTGATAAAAGACTAAGGATTTTAACCTCACTCCAATAGTCAGTGCTAATAAAGGCCATTTTTAACACTTTTAAAGGACTATTTTATAGTAGTGATGGTGTTCATCCTTGATAATCTCTAATAAGGGGGGTTATGAGAATGAATCCATCAGTAGTAAAACCATATTTTATGTTTTATTGGATCTTCCTATATACGGATGTCTGTATTGATCCTTATACTTTAAAATTTTCATTAATTAATACCATAAGTCTCGTAATTTGATGTATTATTGAAAACTATGGAAACATATTTTTACAGTGAAGTAGGATACATTGGGTGTGTTATGAGTGATATTTCATTAATGGATAATGTGAGAAAGGTTTTATCCCTTATTTACCTTAAAGGAAGTTGATATCTCAAGTTATTTGATGGAAATGGACTTTCCTAGATAAAACCGTGTCCATGGTGTTCTCTGGGAAAGTTCATTACCAAAAATTCAAAGAAATATACATCAAGAACATATGTTGATGACACTAGTATGAAACATTATTAATTAGAGATATCTCAACAAATGTAGTATATTACATGGTAAGAATTTGAAGTGGGTGTCATTTCATTAGGACATTAACTTATTTCTCTATGGGTGTCTTGGTGTGTCACTTGATGATAAAATTCACTACTACATATAATTCTTTTAAAATCACTAGAAAATGATTTTAACAATGCTAGAAAAGTGTTGTTAATCTCTGCAAAGATAAAGGTGGGGTCCCCTTTAAAAGCGCTAAAAAGTGCTAATAAAGGGTTTCCTTTATCCGTGCTAAAAAATCATTGATAAAAGCCCCCCCCCCCCCATAAGTGCTATTTTAGTGCAAATAAAAGACAACCTTTATCAACGCTTGAAATAGCACTGATAAAAGTGGGCCTTTATCAGTACTCTAAATAGCATTGATAAAGGCCTAGCTACTTGTGATGCATTGTTTATATAATAGCACACCCACCAGCACCTACATAGCAAACACAAACACCACCTACACAGCGCACACAAGAATAAATCAGCACACACAAGGGTTTGGAAAACAATGTTATATACATTTCAAATAATTTTTTATATAATTTCATTTAAAATTATCCAACAAACAATTAAAAACATTAATGTTTCATCCTTTGACATCTGTGATCCCCTCTCAAAAATTTCCTCCCATGGTATTAGTTGTTGAAAAAATAATTCCAACTAAATCAAAAGGTTCCACCTATATAAGAAAAAAAATATTATGTTAGTAATACTATAAAGAAATAAATTAAATATTAATATTAAAGAATACATTAATAAAATGTCAATTTTTAATAAAAAAGACACATTTTGAGTTATACAGGTCACGTTGTGTGTCGTATTGAGGTGGGGTTGATTCATACACGTCACAAATGAGTTACGGATCATTTTCCTAAAATATTAAAACAATCCGAATGGGTTTTATTGGTTTTAAGTTTTTCCCTTATTTTTTTACTAAAACTAATATAAAATTTAAATGAAATATTTGGATTTATATCGGTCACATCACTCATCAGATTGAGGTTTGGTTTATTCCTACACATCACAAATGACTCATGGATAATTGATCTAAAGTATCAAAATAATCCAAATGGGTTTTATTGGTTTTCAGTATGATAGTTCTGTTTTTTACTAAAATATAATTTCAAACCATAAACACCCATTTTGAGTCATACTGGTGGCATCGTGCATCAGTTTGAGGTTACACTACTTTATAAATGTCAAAAAGTACTTACAAATCTCTCTCCTAAATTATAAATACAATTGGATGGCATTTACTTGGCTTTCAGTGAGTGAAACGATTTGATCTAAAATTTCAATTTTAAACTGATAACAAGAACTTTTAGTCATAATAGTCACACTGTGTGTCAGATTGAGGTGTGATTGATTCCTACACATCACAAATGACTGACGGATCATTTTCCTAAAGTATCAAAACAATCTAAATCTGTCTGCTCTTTTTTCACTATGTCACTTGTTATTTTTACTTAAATTAAGCTCAATTTTAAATAAAAAACATTTGGATTTATACCAGTCTCATCGTTCATCGGATTAAGTTTTGGCTGATTCCTACACATCAAAAATGACTCATGGATCATTTTTCTAAGGTATAAAATCAATCCAAATGCATTTTCTTGATTTTTAGTATGTTAGTTGTGTTTTGTTACTAAAATATCATTTCAAACTGGAAACATTATTTTTGAGTCATACCAGTCACATCGTGCATCGATTTGATGTGAGACTACTTCACACATATTAGAGAGGACTTAATAATCACTACCCTAAATTATTAAGACAATCAGAAAGAATTTTCTTGGTTTTTAATGAGTGACATGTTTTGAACTAAAATGTAAATTTTAAACTGGTAACAGACACTTTTAGTCATACCAGTCACATCGTGCATCGGATTGAGGTTTAGTTGATTCCTACATGTCACAAATGATTCATAGATATTTTTTCTAAAGTATTAAAACAATCTGAATGTGTTTTCTCAATTTTCAGTATGTTAGTTGTTTTTTTTACTTAAATTAATGTCAATTTTAAATAAAAAGATGCATTTGGATTCATACTGGTCACATCGTTCATTTTATTGATGTGGGGTTGATTCTTACATGTCACAAATGACTCATGAATCATTTTCTAAAATTATCAAAATAATACTAATGCATTTTCTCGGTTTTCGATATGCCAGTTGTGTTTTTTTACTAAAATTAATGTTAATTTTAAATAAAAAGAGACACTTTGAGTCATATCGGTTTCATTGTGAATCATATTGAGGTGCGGTTGATTACTACACATAAAAATGACTTATAGATCATTTTACTAAATTATAAAAACAAACTGAATGAGTTTTCTCAGTTTTTAGTATTTCAGTTTTGTTTTTTTACTAAAATATCATTTCAAAATGAAAAAATGTATTATAATCCATACTAGTTACACCGTGCATCGGTTTGACATGATATTAATTCATACACATCACAAAGAATTTATCAATCATGGTCCTAAATTATGAATACAATTAGAGTGAGTTTTCTTTGTTTTTAGTGAGTAACACGTTTTGAGCTAAAATGTCAATTTTAAACTGATAACTGAAACTTTTAGTCATATCAATCACATCATTCATTAGATTGAGGTGTGGTTGATTCCTAAATGTCACAAATGACTGATGGATTTTTGTCTTAAAGTGTCAAAATAATCTGAATGTGTTTGCTCAGTTTTCAGTATGTCACTTCTTCTTTTTTCTAAATTTATTGTTAATTTAATATAAAAATACTCACTTAAAGTCATAACATTCACACCATGCATTGTATTTAGGTTCAGTTGATTCCTACACATAAAAAATGACTTATGGATCATTGTCCTAAAGTATTAAAATAATCCTAATGCATTTTCTCAGTTTTCAGTATGGAACTTGTTATTTTTACTAAAAATACTAACAATTTTAAATAAAAATAGACACTTCGAGTCATATCAGTTGCATCTTCATGCTATTTGTGTACATTCTTCCATCAGGTATGCTTCCCATTCGTATCTAAACAAATCTATAACATCTTGTGAATAGGAGTATTTTTTAAAATCATGGTAGTACTAAAAAAATATAAATACACAAATGATTAATAAATATTTTAAATGAAATAGAAATTATCTTTGAAAATACCTCTTCACGGATGCTAGTTTGTTCATGGAATACGATCTCTTTTATAAATTTACAAACATAATAACCACAATATTTTCCATTTGTTTGTTTCAAACACTGCAGAAACATTGATAAAAATAAGTAATTTTGTTTATATGTGTTTGGATAGTAAAATATTATTATATATACCCTAATACTTATCAAGTTGTAGTACTTGTGATGTTCATTTTCCTTTTCTCGTGGCTTTATTCCATGATATAGATGATATTCATGCACCACCCTATCATAAGATAATCCTCATTAAAAGATAATATAAATTATATAACTAGATGTTTAGTTATAAAATATTTTATGGAGTGTATTAAAAATTGACAAATGCCATCATGTGTGGTCGGTTTATTGGATATCCATCCATTGAATCCCAAAAATAAATCTTTGGAGTATCCAAATTGAATGTAATGAGAATCCAATTCTACCTCAAACACAAAAAGGAAGAAGTAATGAAAGAAATTAAAATATATTTTATATGATTAAATTGTATAGTTTTACCCCTGAATAATTGGTATTAAGAAGAGTCTGTCATTTGTAATTTTTTTGTTAAAAATTTTTAGAAGACCTAACACTATTTCACCCTCTTTCGAATATTCTATTTTTGTTTGTTATGTAGAGGTGACATGAGGACTAACGAGTCCAAAAAAATCATGGGGAAATTCGTTAAATTGTTTTTCACATATACGCCTATGAAAAATATGAAATGTATTTAGTCATAATTATCATAGTATATTAGCTTTTGTAAAATCAAATTATGAAAACATATCTCATGTATACATTTACAACTGAGCCGCCTATCCAATCAAATGTTAGGATTTCAATTACATTGTCAACACTAATTAAATATGAATATTCCCCTCCATACATAATTTCATCAAAAACAATTGTGTGAGTACCACCGTCTTTCAACTTCATATCCACATGAGCCTGCAATGATAATAAATTCATATATAAAATGGGAAGATTTAAGGTTATTTCAGTAGATAGTTTTGATCAGTTATTTTATCCTTGATATGGTTTTGATCTGCTATTTATTTTCACCCCATTTCATATGTCTGTTTGTAATAACATTAATTGGTTCAAACCTTTTTTCATTAAATTTTAAATTTTTATCTTGAAAATAAATTGGAAATGAATACCTTCTTGTCAATATATTTTTTTACAAGTTATGATGGCCATGTGATGAATGTTCCAAGAGCTTGTTTAACCTTATAAATATTTTCATCATCAATTGGAATAGGTATCTTGTCACTCATCTCATGGGATATGTTAATCAACACTTCGATATGACCTGTTAGAAGTGGTCTGTTGTGTAGCATGGCGTTCTGGATATTGAACAACATAGACCTCGCTAAAAGGCAATGGGTGGGTGTTGATAGATATAAATCACAATAATTTTTACCTTGTACAATATCAGTACAGGAGGTATCAGTGTCTATCTAATTCACAATTCACAAAAACAATTATTAGAACATTGATTACCTCATCTAAGACAGGTTTTTGAGGGGAATGGCTCGCCTCAAAGCTAGTGGGGTGGGATCTTCGCATGTTGGTTGTTCTTAAGTTTCTTATTCTCTTCCCACCCCCCCCCATCAAATTTGTCATGAACTCTCCCTTTGATTTCATACTTTCTTCAAGGATAGATATTCTTTCTCTCATCATTTTGATTTCTTCACTTTGATCCACTTCTTGTTTTTTTCTCAAAAAATGTTCAGGGTGTCGCCCCAAAACCCATACCTCTGATGCGGACATACTTTTCTAGCTACTTCAAGGCCACCGAAAATATGTCTGCATCTAGTTTGGATGTTGATAATTCCTGTGACTATTTCAGATATAAATTATAGGAAAATAAGTCATCATTGTTATTTAATATCTATTTAAAGAAAAACAAATATTTATTATGTCATACTTACACATGTTTCCCACACTTTTTGTGTTCTTTCATCTATTAGTATCCCATATTTATTTACACACTTCTCCTTCTATAACACATGGTGTGGGATAGAAGTAAATTTGGATTTAGATTCATCAATATACATATAAACATAGGAAAATAGTTATGGTTTTGTTTTATGTCACATAAAAGTATTATGGTAGATTTAAAATACATACCAATTTTTTTTCAAGTTAAGTGTACCCCATTCTTACTTTATAGTAGGGTTATGCTTGTTTTTCTAATCGTTTCTTATTTTCAGAACTCATTTTCTATTTCATAAATAAAAAATTGTCAATCAAAGTGATGAATACACGTATCATCAAACAACGTATTACCAAACACAATGTAACTGAAAAGACTACTCCACACGATGACTAGTAAATGCATCACATCCTCCTTGGGTTATCAGTTGTTCATAAATAGGAGTTTGGTGTAAGTTTATTTTCCCTTTAACATCTTTAAGATAACATGTTGTTAAAATTGTGTGAAAGCCTCTATGAATCCTTCCAACAAGCCTTAATACATAGTCCTTATGTGAGTCATCCACTATAAATTCACTCTATAAGGAATGATGGAGAGTAAATCAATGTTTCATTATTTTAATTTTTAGTAAATTAAAGAAATGATATCATAATGTTACCATAATATCTCTTCACATTAGTGTCTTAAGTCCAGTGACAACATGGTTCCATGAATATACATCAATCAGGACACGTTTCCGAGTGATGATTACAATGTAACTACTGAACATGGCCTTGTTGGGGTTAACATGTTGGCCCCAATTATTCCATCCGAACTTGTATTTTATACCTTTTGATTTTTCCTTAAGGATTTTTTCCAACACCATCAAACTATGGTGCTCCTGTTTCTTCTGCACTGCCAGTGTTTTGTTGTCAACCATTTCCTTGTTTTCAACATCATTAATATATTCCTTTGGAGTGATCACATTGTCATGTGGATATGGTAGTTGTACCTCTACACTGGGACCAACAGCAGTAATAGGTTCAGAAACCTATTGGTCCTTTACACTACGAGCAGCAACAGGTTGATAGACCCATTGTTCCTTTGCACTATGAGCAGCAGCAGGTTGAGAGACCTATTGTGCCATGGGATTAGGAGCATCATCACATGCAGAAGTCATTATCTACATAAGTGGTTTAATATTTAATTTATATTACATAAATTTAGCAGTGAACAGATAATAACATAGGGTAACATGATGTATATTACAAAAAAATATATAACCTGATTATTGAACTCTCTTTTTTAAAATTATGAACAGATTTTAACCCTCTATCTACTATCCAAATCCATTTTTTGTGGTCTCCTCTAACATAAAAAGCATTGTCTACATTGGGACTATTGATAAATTATTTCGATTTCCCAATGAAAGGGTCGTCCTCCGTTGAATTGTTATCTAACCCTTTAGTGGTTTTGGTCGATAACTGAACAATTGACCACTTTCGGTTTGTGGGATCTATAATATAAAATACTTTTATTGCATATGATTTCATTATAAAGGGTTCATCTTTGTGCCCTTCCTTACTAAAATCAACATTCAAAAATCCCAACTCATCTATTTTAACAGTTTTCCTGTTATTAACCCACTTGCATTGAAAAATTGGAACTTGAAAGTTCGTATAATCCAACTCCCATATTTGTTTGATGATTCCAAATTATGACATATTCACATAAATTGGGTTTTTATCCTTAGCACTTGAAACATGCATCGCATCATCCACAAGTGTAACTCCACTATTCTGCATGGTATTATCTCTATCATGTTCATTAGTATAGAATTTATAACCATTAATTACATAATAATTATAAGATAATACATACACACTTGTTCTTCTGGATATCCATCAAAGTCATTCTGAAATTGAGTTTGGATTTTCATCTAACTCCTTGAATATATGGTCCTGAAACCATCCTATAAACTATCGATTATGTGTATTTGATATCCATTTTTTAGTCCTTGATGGATTCAAATTATTAAGAATTTCTTTGTGAGTTTCAATATATGGGTAAACCTCCAAAATGTTATGAAAAATATATAGGTGGGCCTGCTCCCAATCTATAATATTGATTGTGACAACCTCTCTTCCCGAAATTCCTTCACTCGCAAGCTGCCCAGTGTGACAAGATTTTGGTAGAACAATGTTTTCCACACCAGAAATGTATTTGGTAAAGAATTCAATGGCTTCCTCAACAATATATCTCTCCAAAATACAACCCTCTGGTCGACTTTGATTTTTGACATACTCTTTCAAAATATTCATATATCGTTCAATGGGGTACATCCATCTATAGTGTATTCAAATCTCTCTCACCAAGTGAACTAACAAATGAACCATCATATCAAATAATTTCTGTAATAAAAAAATTTCCAATTCACATAATATAATGGAAATTTCTCTTTCCATACTCATCAATTTCACCGGTTCAATAACTTTATTGCGTATAGATTTTGAAGAAGAAAAAGAGATTTGTTAATGTATAACAAACATTCTTGGGAAAAATGCAATGTAAATCTATAAGAATTAGATATTTCATCAAAACATGGTAGTCATGTGATTTTAGACCCTTTAACTTTAAATTGGTCATTGACACGATGTTCTTGATATTTGATGAATACCCATTTGTAACCTTTATGTCATTCAAGAAGTTGAAAAACTGATATCTCTCCTACCTGGAAAGAGTGTAAGTCACTAGAGGAAGAAAAATTCATTTTTCACCCTTCACTAGCATCAACTCTTTTCATATTCCCAACCATGTCCAACCTAGCCTTAATTCTTTCCTTTTTTTTGCTGAGTGCATTTATCAACATGTTGATGACACTATCACATACATTTTTTCAACATGCATAACATCAAGAAAGTGTTTAACGTACATACAATTCCAGTATGGTAATTCAAAAAAATTTATTTCTTATTCCGATTGGTTTTCATATGGTTTTTTGAAAATGGTTTACCAAAAGTAGTGTCCGCGTATTTTACTTTCTCAAATAGTTGATCACCTATTAATGGAGATGTCACGAATTGAATCTAGTCACTATCAAAACCGGCACCATACCTGGCCCTTGACAAGGACCAAAGGGAGTTCCCAATCCCCACAGGCTATAACAAGTGACCAGGTATCATAAAATTAAAAATGGGAATAATTTACCTGAGTTTATAAACATACAATGACAAACAAATCCAATAAAACGAATCTGGATTTTTCCAACCAAAAAATCTTTTACTAAATTTTTTAATGGAATTACACAATTTAAAAAAATGTTAAAAGACCATTAAAAAGGTAAAAAACCAAAAAAATACATCCCAAGAACCTCCACATGGAAAGAGGCACCGCCCTCAAGCCATCTCCACAACACCGCATCACAATCAACCGCTAAAAACCTGAACCATTGGCACAAAATTTGTACCCAAAACTGAAAAAAAAATAACCAAGTATACTTACACCCAAAGGTGTAAGTGGGGTGTGATCTAAATACTAGTAGGATAACACCACTAAGAGATTTCATTTGATAAACATTCAAAGACGAAAATCTTGTAAGTTTTCATAGACATGAAATGCTAGTTACAATTTCTAAAAGATGCAACTTTAAATAAAAACAGTTTTCAAGAGGGATATTTTAAAAAATCAACACTTTTAAATAAAATACTGAAGCTGCTGAATTTTTCAACCCAACATACCATATGTTGACGGTAAACTTAAATCATCCAATGAGCACAAGCAATGGTAAATAACCCCTAGGCACTCGCTCATTGTGGGTCCCAAGTACCTCGTATCTCGGTGAAAGTAACCATCAAAATATCTATTCTCGTGCACACGACCCACTAGTAGGAAGCATACACATAACCTAGTGGTCCACCATAATCATCATCATCATATTTTAGTTATTGTTGTCAGCATCAAACTTGCTATGTGAAACTCAGGCCAAACCCTACGAGATCACTAGCATACTAGTACACGTCCCCCCACCTAGATACTCGGGTTTCCCTCTTTTTCTCAAACAAGTTAAACAAGAAATGAAATATAATTTGCATATGAAAATAACACTTCCACATCACACATTCACCAAACAACCCACTTGTATATCAAACAAGTCACATAATCCACTTTTTCATCCAAATACATTTTGAAATCATACTCACACCAAAATAGCCCACAACACTTTTCAAATCACTTTAACACTTCAACAAATCCTTTAAACAATTTTTATAAAACCTTTACAAGATATTCCAAATCACATAACAGCCCACACACATCTCATATAACACCATTTTCACCTTCAAATTCATTTTATCATCAAACTCACACAAAACATCCCACAAACATGTTTCACACCCACATTACAATTTAATACACACTTTAGCAATTTATAAAACATTCTAAAAATGTTTGGCATATTAAATCACCTCTTTACCTTTAAAACCCCCATCTTAAGTGAATACAATCACCAAAATAGTACATGTACATAATTTTTCCAATTTGTTTAACTCGTTAAATCATTTTCAATTTTCATAAAACAGACCCAAGGTGTATAACCATGTTTTGCACACAAAACTCATTTCAAAACCCTCTTTCAAGGCCAAAATCACACCAATACCACTCCAAAATAGAATTTTAAGCCCTTAAACCATTTATTAGACCACTCCCAAGTGTTATAAAATTACCTCAAATAATACCACAAAAGATACGCATGAAAAGCACACATTTCCATAAAATACTTTCAAGAAGTATAACAAGGTTTTACCCATCAAACCCATTCAAAAACCCCATTTTGAGGCCCACATGACACTAAATCATTACCAAAACAGAATTTTCATCCCCTTTTAACAACTAATAAATCAATTTCATATTTTATAAAACTACCACAAGAGATATCACATGAGTTTCATTTGAAAAACACACAACTTCAAACAAAAATGTAATTTTAAAACTAAATGATTTACTAATGATACCAAAAATGGTTTTCACGCCACACACAATAGATTAAGATCATTATAAATTAATAAAACAAACAAGCTAACTCATCAATAATTTCTTACACTTGGAATCACCTACCTTTTGATTCAAAACCCCCAAATCTTGGTGCGAAACTTCAACCTCACCACCACTACTCCACAAGGAAGATAAATCCCGCCCTAGACCACAAGGTTTGACCAAGAAGACACCAAATAAAACCCTAGGTTTGAACCCTAAATTCTGGACATTAGGAACTTCTAAAAAGAGGAAATAAAACTAAATGAATATGGAAGAAACAAATAAGGAATTCACTTACTTGAAAGATCTTGAGGTTTCTCCACCAAATCCTCCATCAAAAATGAGTTTTAAGGGAGTTTTGAAGAGATTGGAGGCCTCCCATGGCTACTAGGGTCGAATGGGAGAATAATGGAGAGGATTAGGTTTATTTTTGGGAGGGAAAGAATGGAATTTCAAAAATATTATTAATGACCTGGACACCTTGCACGGTTTGGCTGCATGGTTTAGTAAACCATGCGGCTTATTCTAGAAACCCAAAAAGTGATTTTTTGCCTCCAATTTCAGGGGGTATAATGGGGAAACCAAGGGGGGAGATAGGCTAAGTATAGGGGAGAAAATTCAAAAAACAAATCACTCTTCTCACTCCAAAACTCCTCCAACTCATGGGTACAAACCACCTCAACAACTTACCCCCCCCCCCCATGTGGTGCCACTAGGAGTGTCACTCATCCCACTCCAAAACACTACAACCTCACACCATCCCTTTGATAAAAGATGAGACTAATTACCATCCAATACCCCAAAGACCAATTCCATAGATCAAGAACATGAGAGACACAAAAATTTTCAAACCCAGAACACCTGGAAACCAATAGAAAGTTAAGAACCAAGAGTGGATTTGAAGCAAATCATGGAATCAAAAATCTGGGTGTGAAAATTCTCTCAACCATAAATTTTTCTTTCCCTAGAAATTTACAGAAATCCCAAAAGAAAAAACCAAATCCAACCGATAAACCAAGATGGAATCCTTGCCAAGTTTCTCCCCCAAAGTCCAAAACACCTCCAGTGATCAATTAAGGAAGGAATAATCTCACAAACCAAACACTTACATCACTTTTCTGAAATGATCAAGCACATTCAGACTTTTTTCCAAAAGAAAACTCCTCAACACTATCCAAACAAGACTCAAGAAATTTACTCAAATGAACAACAACAACAAACAAGGTTACACTTACCTAGCTTTAACAAAACTGTTGGGTGATCTCTAATCCCAACGTTTACTCCAGGAAGGTGTTGGTAGTTAGATAGCTCTGGATGATACTGCCTATTGCCAAGCTAAGACCAATAAAAAATCTAAGTTACTAGTATGGGGAGATACAAATGGGATCCCCACCATAAGAGACAACTCAAATTCTCTCGAGATAGGATCAGGACACTAATAGGGGAGGCCCGAATAGACTCCCCAGTAGAAGGGGTAGACTTCCATTAGACCTTTTCAAAAGAACTTACATAAGACTCATAGTGGGTCTCCCCACCATAAGAATCAAACATCATAATTTTCCAGAACAGGTTGACACAGAAATACCCCAAAATTTCTTTCCACCAAACGGGAATAAAAAAAGAAAGATAACGACACCATAGGTTTAAACTCTTCCCATATTTCATACCGAGGATAGGAATTTGTATGAGGGTTTAAATGACCCTAGGATTTCCCCTGATTACATGCCAACTTCTCTCTAGGACCTATGTCTAGAGCTCAAATGATTGAATCATCTTTGGCCTCACAGTTAGGTTTTAGAAACCCCCTGAATGGAACTTCTTATTTCGGTGCCATGAAAACTATACCTTGATCCCAGATAGGTTCACCAAGACATAAAACATTCCAAACTCACCTTACCCTAACTTGACATTTTACTGAAACAAGGTCCTAGAAGATGCACACACATCACACATTTTTTCTTCGGGTGAGAAACAACAAAAAGAAAGGACACATATAATCACATTCCTCTAAAATAGAGGATTTTGAAGTCTTTCCAATGGATACATACTCCTAACATAACATAGACTCTCATAGGATTGCACAACCTTCACCCTTACAGTAAAATGAGGACACGACATCACAAGGAATCGCTGAACATGACCATTTCGATTAATAGAAACAATACATTGAGGGGAACCTTATTCCAAGTCCCCAAACAACATGAAATTATAGAAAGTGTCCATAATATCCTCTTATGACCAGATTTCCCACATTGGTGGTTTAAAGTGAACTTCTGCTTCAAAGAGACTACGAAGGACCTAGAGGACCTCTTAAACACCATCCAGATACTCATCCACACTAACAACCCCAGACCACTTCCACCTTCAATAAATTAGGTAACTTAAGAAACTAAGGTCTCTTTTAACCTTCCACGAGCACTCTCTCGCTACAAGACAATCCACAAAACAAATAAAGGAAATGGTTTACTCTCAATATCAAAATATCGAGAAAAATATTCCTTACATTGATCAACTGGAGGGTCTTACGATGAAAAAACAATCTGGTTTGCACTTCAGTCATGCACTAACCCTTAACGGGGGTGTACCTTATCCAACAAGAGAACCCAAGGACCCAACCAACCCAGTCTATTGGTCAAGACATACCAAAACCATATCTAAATATATTAGGGGAATCATCGTGAAGTCATCCTAAAAAATTTCTTAGAAGAGACCACTAATGATCCTTTCAACCCGAATTACCAAAGAAACACAAACCCAAAACATCGTTTAAACAAGAGGGATTCTTGAACTCAAAACATCCCACAACATAAACATTTTCAAAAACACATAAGATACACCATCCCAAACCAGTCATCAAAACATCATGTTTTCATTTAAAATCATATCTTTGAAAATAAACGGTTCAGCGGTTATCGTATCCACCAATTGTACCCCATGGGCCTCACACATGCATGTTTCTGTGCCACACTAGGCACCCTCCTCATATCCATCCTGGAACTCATATAATCATTCCATTAACCATCCATCATCCCATATAACCCCATGCATGTGGTTTCTCATGGAAATACCAAATTTTAAAACAAAAATTCTTTCCAATTTTCAAAACCAAAACAGTCAACCAATACTTCCTTTTTCTCAACACCACTAACCATGAAATCAAAATCCCAATTTACAGTTTACAAAAAAAATTAGAAAGGTAGAACCATTCTAATAATAACTCACTTTCAAGTAATTATAATCAATTTCAAAACATATTATCCCATTAAAACACCTTTTAATAGTTTAGAAAACTCTATTGGGAACACTTTTTCAAAACCAACTTTAACATAATTTCTTGCTTTCAAAAGAGGTGTAAACACACCATTTTCCATTTCAAAAAAAAACTGAAAATTTAGTTCCACCATTTCAAAAATATAATAATTCCCTATTTATTAGAAAATAATTTCAAAAAAACTTTATGATTCTTAAAACCATGTCATTTTTTCTTTAAAACCAAACTTCCATGATTTCAAAACTAAAGAACACAAGACAATGCGACAGGAAACTAGTTTCAGTGGGTGACTTGGACATATGGTTGGAGGACATAAAAAATCACTTCACCATCACGGGGAGTGTTTTAGGGAAATATCCCTGAATCCACATGGCTTTCCAGGCCCTACGAGCTCACTGAGACCATTAACACAACTCTCTTTTCATTCCCCCTAATCATCATCAAACCAAGAAAACCAAAGGACTCAGATGAATCCTGACTTCCCCTGGAGACTTGAATCCCGTCATGAGGTATGCTGGCCAGGCACACTACCCATAAATATAATTTCAAGTCCCGAAAATCCTAGCTCCAGACTATCCTGACTCTTCCCCAAATAACATGACCCAAAAATTGAACCTGAACCTCCTCTGATACCATTTTGTCATGAACTAAATATGGTCGCCATCAAAACTGGCACCATACCTAGACCCTGACAAGGTACAAAGGTTTTTCTCGATCCCCACAGGCTGGAAAAAGTTATTGGGTATCATAAAATTAAAAATGTGAACAATTTAACTGAGTTTATAAACATACAATGACAAAAAAATCCAATAAACCGAATCTGGATTTTCAAACCAAAACATCTTTTACAAAATTTTAGAATTGAATTACACAATTTAAAACAATGTTCAAAGACCACTAAAAAGGTAAAAAACCAAAAATATATATATACTAAGAACATCCACACGGAAAGAGGCACCTCCCTCAAGCCATCTCTACAACATCGCATCACGATGAACCGCTAAAACCCCGAACCATTGGCACAAAAGTTGTAACCAAACCTGCGACAAAAATAACCAAGTCTACTTACACCCAAAGGTGTAAGTAGGGTGTGATAAAAATTCCATTAGGATACCACCACTAATATATTCCATGTGATAAACATTCAAATACTAAAAGATTGCAAGTTTTCATAAACATGAAATGCTAGTTAAAATTTCTAAAAGATGAAAATTTAAATAAAAACAGTTTTCAAATTCAGGTGGAGGCAGAATTTCTGAGTACTGTAGAAGGTACTATAGCAGGAACTGTTTAGCACTGTAGCAGCCAGGAATGTGCCCCCATTTGGGCCTTCAGGCCATCGATTTGGTCCCTGAGTTCTGTAAGGCCTTCGGGCCACCCAGGCCTTCGGGTCAGTAAGGACTTTGGTCCACCTCAAGGCCTTCGATCCACCTTAGTGTAGATGAAAACCAGAAAACCTGCAAGGAACAAGCTCTACAAAGAGGATGAGCAAGGATATTTCACCATAGTAGAAGCTAAACAGATTGCAAGAATGAGAGGGTATGGCTCCTTCCATCAGGAAAAGCCTATGCATGCATGGGAATTCCTAGCCAAACATCCATGCAAAGGTGGAGAGCTGATTTCATGATGAAGATGTTAGGGGAGGAGCAGTTCCAAGTAGTTATTCTGGGTTGTATGTAATGTTTGAAGCCTACAGGCAATGAATTTCTCTAAGGCCTATGGTTCATTTAATACTTACGCCTACGGTCCTTGTAAGGGTTCCACCTCACCCCTTGAAAGGTGGATTATCAAAATCAATTAAAAAATGAAGGCCTTTGAGCCATTGGAGGAAGTGGGCTATTTTAAAGACTAGACACTTTAAATAAAATAACAAAGCTACTAAATTTTCCATCCCAACATACCTTATGCTTATGGTAAACATAAATCATCCAATGAGAACAATAAATATGAAATAAACCCTAGGCACTAGCTCACTGTGGGTCCTAGGTACCTCGTATCTCAGTGAAAGTAACCATCACAATATCTATTTTCATTCACACGAGCCACTAGTAGGGAGAATACCTATAACCTAGTAGTCACCCATCACCATCATCATCATAGTTCAGTTAGTGTTGTCAGCGTCAAACTTTCTACGTGAAACTGAGGCCAAACCCCATGGGATCACTAGCATACTAGTACACATCCACCCACTTAGATACCCAGGTTTCCCTCCTATGATCAAACAAGTTCAACAAGCAATGAAATATAATTTTAACATAAAAATACTACTTCCACATCACACATTCACCAAACATCCCACATATATATCACAAAAGTCACATAATCCACTTTTTAAATCAAATTCATTTTGAAATCATGCTCACACCAAAATAGCCCACAACACTTTTCAAATCTATTTAAAAATTCAAAAAATCCTTTAATTTTTTTTATAAAAACATTCCAAGATATTCCAAATCACATAACAGCCCACACACATCTCACATAACACCATTTTCACCTTAAAATTCATTTTATCATCAAAATCACCCGAAATAACCCACAAGCATGTTTCGCACCCACATCACAATTTAATAAAACACTTCAGCAATTTATAAAAAATTCTAAAAATGTTTGGAATCTTAAATCACCTCTTTAACTTTAAAAATCCTATATTAATTGAATAAAATCACCAAAACAGTACATGTACATCGTTTTCCCACTTTGTTTAACTCACTAAATCATTTTCAATTTTCATAAAACAAACCCAAGGGGTATAGCCATGTTTTTCACACAAAACCCATTTCAAAACCCTCATTCAAGGCCAAAATCACACCAATACTACTCCAAAACATAATTTAAATCCCTTTAAACGTTTATTAGACCACTCCCAAGCGTTATAAAATTACCTCAAATAATACCACAAAAGATACACATGAAAAACACACATTTCCATAAAACACTTTCAATAAGTATAACAAGGTTTTACCCATCAAACCCATTCAAAAAGCCTATTTTGAGGCCCACATGACACTAAAGAATTACCAAACTAGAATTTTCATCCCCTTTCGACAACTAATAAATTGCTTTCATATTTTATAAAACTACCACAAGAGATATCACATGAGTTACATTTGAAAAACACACAACTTCAAACAAAAATGTAATTTTAATACTAAATGCTTTACTAATGCTACCAAAAATGGTTTTTGTGCCACACACAACAGATTAGGAACATTATAAATTAATAAACCAAGTAATATAACTCATCGATAATTTCTTACACATGGAATCACCTACCTTTTGAGTCAAAACCCCCAAATCTTGGTGTGAAACTTCAACCACACCACCACCGCACCACAAGAAAGATAAATCCAGCCCTAGACCACAAGGTTTGACCAAAAAGACACCAAATAAAACCCTAGGTTTGAACCCTAACTTTTGGACATGAGGAACTTTAAGGAAGAGGAAATAAAACTAAATTAATATGGAAGAAACCAAGAAGTAATTCACTTACTTGAAAGATCTTTAGGTTTATCCACCAAATCCTCCATCAAAAATGAGTTCCATGGGAGGTTTGAAGAGTTTGGAGGCCTCCCATGGTTTTTAGGGTCGAATGGGAGAATAATGGGTTGGATTAGGTTTTTTTTGGGAGGAAAAAATGGAATTTCAAAAATATTTTTAATGACCTAGACACCTTGCATGGTTTGCAGCATGGTTTAATAAATTGTGTGTCCTATTACGGCCACCCAAAAATTGATGTTTTGCATCCATTTTTAGGGGGGTCCAAGGGGGAAACCGAGGGTGGAAGATAGGCCAAGGATAGGGGATAAATTCACAAAACAAAGCACTCTTCTCACCCCAAAACTCTTCCAACTCATGGGTACAAACCACCTCAACAACTTACTCCCCCATGTGGTGCCACTGGGAGTGTCACTCATTCCACTCCAAAACACCACAACCTCACACCATCCCTTTGAAAAAAGAGGAGAACAATTACCATCCAAGACCCCCAAGACCAAGTCTGTAGATTAAGAACACAAGAGACACCAAAATTTTCAAACTTGGAACACCCGAAAACCAAGATAAATCTAATAACCAAGAGTGTATTTGAAGAAAAGCATGGAATCAAAAATCTGGGTGTGTCTGGAGAGGGTGTTATACATTCTTCTAAACTTACATTGAATGATTTCGTCCAAGATCGGTACTTATGTCATCGGGGTAGAAATATAAGATTTCCTAGAAACATAATTTTCGGTGAATGTTTCAACCTAATTGACTATGTACCTTGTTCATAGATGGGACACCCATGAATTCCTTTAATGCTATATCCTGAAAAATTTCTATAAGTAGAAATGTCATTTATCGTCTCGTACAACATGGATCTCAATGTGAAATATTCAATTCTATAAGTATCATACAACATAACACCTAAATCCCACAATTATTTCAAATCCTTGATCAATGGATCCAAATAAACATCAATATCATTACCCGGTTGTTTCAGTCCTGATATAAGAATAAATAGTATGATGTGTTTACGTTTCATGCATAAACATGGTGGAAAGTTATAATTTACCAACATAATCATCCATGTACTATGAGTGCTACTTTGAAAATCAAAATAATTCACTCCATATATAGATAATGCAAGACAAAGGTTTCTCAACTCGTTTCCAAAATCAAGATACTCATGATCGATTCTCTTCCACTAAGGAGAGTATGTTGGGTGACATAGTTTCCCGTATTTATTTCTTATATCTATGTGCCATGTCAATTTCCTTGTGGTATCCTCACTTCTATATTTTCACCTAAACCTTTGAATGATTAGAAAATACCATAAAACATTCATAGGATCTGATTCATCTTTCTTGTATCGATAAGTACCACACTTTGGGATTTCTATAAGTAATTTTTGGTCCTTAAAAAATAGTATACAGTTATTCGATCAGGCGTGTATTCATTCCAAGATCATACCCATCGAACGTAGAATTCGTTTGGCATCGTATGTTTATCTCGGGGGATCATTATATTCTGGGAGCATGTCATTCAATAGAGAAAGTAATTCTGCAAAACTAGTTCCACTCTATCCATTGCCTTCTTTCAAATTATAAAACTTTAGTATGATTGACAATGTTGTATATTTAACGAAACCACTATACAAAGGAATCTTTGCACAACTATTTAACTACTCAAAAAGTTTTGGTAAATCACTAAGTTCATCTTCAATTGTCCTTGTCATTTTCTCAATATGATCTTCATCATCATTCATATATGTAATCACATCCTTGATACGGTCTTCTTCATTATCCACACTTGTAATCATATCAGATAATCCATAAAATGCACTGTTATCCCAGCCACTAGCTACATTAACTTTTTTCCCATGTTTATTCCAACATTAATAACTTCAATCTATTTTGTGATAGATCAAGTGTTCTTCCAACTCCTCTAGACTAACTTGTCTTGAATAACAACATCGTAAACATAGACAAAGGATTTGAGAAGGGTCATATGCATGATCTTTTGAAAACTTGATGAACTCTTTCACTCCATCTTCATACTCTCTTATCAAATGATTGGAATCCATCCATTATTTATTCATATCCATCCTATTTGATTCAGTTATATTAGTATTTAACAAAATAAATACACAAAATATTGATATAATGTAATGGTTTTCCTAATTCTATAAAACTCTAAAATTAAAAGATTATGAAAAAACTACAATTCAAATGTCCTTTGAAAACTATTTAAAAACTACACTTGAAATCCCATTAAAAACCAAACATTTACACAAATTCCTATTTAAAATATCACATCCTTTTTAAAATAAATCAATCAGTTCCAAACAATATTTCACAAAACCACATTTCCTTTTTTTAAGCATTCAAGACAATTTCATGACCTAGCGATCTTAAACATTTAAAATGAGTGACATCCCTCTAAGAAAAATTTCAAAACACTTGAATAGTTTTAAAAGATACACTTCATAATTTTTACAAATACATAAATCCAAATAGAGATAGATTATAAAATATACATAGAAAACACCTCAATTCATCCCAAATCAATCAGTATTGTATAATTCCATCGCATTATTCAAAAGGTATGTGTAATAATAATAATTTCCATAAGCATTTGATATTGTGATCCCCAACATTGGATATCCCTTATCCATGCTTCCATTGTCCAATTATATTAATTATCCTTCACCACAACACCAGAGTCCCAATGGATATGTTCCATAATCAGTGACCACACTCGCAATCATGAAACACTCATGTTCTAATTTACTACAAACACTGCATTATCTCAATGATCCTTGGCTTACACCATATCAATTTGTTTTACACCCCATGAAAAATGTATACGTCTCTTACATGAAGTACTATTGGTTCCTTTCTTTATAAATATACCTAAGAAAATCTATAAGAATGAACCCATTATATAATCAAAAATTTCTCAAGTTTCATTCCTTTCACACAAAGAATCTCCCTATGCCACTCCTCACTAGAAGAAACTATGTTGATTTTCTGATCATTTTAAGTACATCATGTATCAAGTCAAAATAAGAAAATAACTATGGTGTCAAACTAATATATGGTATGATTTTCCATAGTCTATTTTCTAAAATCTTCAAAAAGGCTTTATAAATGACATTACAAAGACTAGTCATTCTAAAATTCTTAACTGAACTCATATCAGTAACCTCTAGAATCAAAGTGATGAGAGTATCATTATAAGTCTCAAGAGAATTATAGGGAGAGCATATTGATTCCTAGTAAGTTTGGGGATGTAATACCATACTAGGGAGATCAGATCAATGTCTATCAAGTACATGACCCAGGTCCTGCCTAAGTAACTAGGGTTCTCATGAAAAAGGAAATGGAGGATATCAAAATCAATCATGAAGTAAATCACATAAAATATTAATGACATAAAAAACTATTCATATCACCTCTAAACACCCTTCACTGAAACAACCCCTTTTTACCCATGTATAACACATTCCAAAATAAAATCAACCCACTTTATATAACCATAAAAATCCAAATATAATATAGCTAAAATGTTCCCATGTAAAAATGTTTTTTATAAAGTTCCAACCATGCCTTTGAGAATTAATTGATAACGAAAACATGAAATTATTTTTAAGAATTTTCCAAATGATCCTTAAATATTCACCCAAATTGAACACATAAAATCCTTTTTTGGAGACCAAATATGATTCAAAACTTAATGAACAGCTCCTTTAAATAATAAATGATTTAAATTCCAACATTAAAATATCAAACATACATAACAGGGTGTCCAAAAATCATATAATATATCATTACATATTACTGAATAAAATTCATATATAAGATTCATAAAATGATAATAAAAGAATACCAAAGTTCAATAACAATCAAATCCCCTTCAAAAAGTGACATTTAATTAGGAAATAAAGTAGAATTATTAATTTATTACTTATAGAAAATGTTTCAAGGTCATTAGGTGTATTGAACAACTATTTAAAAATATAAGTCCATGAAAAAGTCCTATAAGGAATTTACACAAACACTTAGAGTGAATTAGAAATTGGTTCTAACAATATATGGATAAATAAACTTTGGGAAACTCATTTAAGTTAACTTGAAGGTCACCTTGATAAGGAATCATTATGTTATCATCCAAACTAGCATAATTCAATATACTTTAGACGAAGAAGGGGTTTAAAATACTCAATCACCCAAGGCATGTCAATTAAAAAGAGTTTCATTTAAACAACTGCCTAAACAAAGTTTAGATGATAAGAAACATTTGAGGAAGTGAAGCGAGTGTTGGTATTATGGTTATCTTCTGATAAACCCAACAAATGATTGGAAAATATTTAAAATTTTTAAAAAGGTATAAGTGAAAAAACATATGAGAAACTCATAAACATGATCATTACAATAAATTCATATTTTTCATAACCTTTCTCATGTTCCACACACACACATATTCAGGGTATATGATCATGTTTCACAAGAGGACCACCAATTTCTTTTCAAAAACCAACCAACATGCAATTCTTTTAGTGCGAAAACAAGGACCACCAATGGCCATGATTTTCAGTGGTTTGTTTGGCCTATATAATTCACAACATCATCATCAAATAAAGAGAAAGAGGAGAAAACTCATCACAGAGGTGTCGTTCAGCACGCGGCGGAGGTGCATTCACGGCGGAGGAGAGACACACAGTGGAGGAGTCCTCCAGTAGAGGAGAGGCGCCCGATAGAGGAGAGGCATGTGGTGGAGGAGAGGTGCAATGTGGAGGTGTGGCGCACGACGGGCGTGTGGCGTGCGACGGAGGTGTGGCGCACGATGGAGGAGAGGCGCACGATGGTCTGGTTCACAACGGAGGAGAGGCGCACGACAGAGGTGTAGTTTGTGATAGACGAGAGGCAGTGAGAGGGGAGGAGGGGGAGGGGGAGGAGGAGTGGTGGTAGCGATCAACTTCTACGAGAGCTTGAGGGGAGCGAGGAATGAGGAGAAAGTTATGGTTTTTTTATAAAACCCGATGAACCTTTTATCAGCGCTAGCTAAAAAGCACTCATAAAGGTATGTTTTATCAGCACTAAAATAGACAGCATTGATAAAACATGTCTTTATTAGTGTTTTTTTTAGCGCTAATAAAGATATAATGTTAATAGTTTATTTCTATTATTATATATATTTATAAAATTATATACATGATAAATATATATTTATATTTATAAAATAATAATTTAAATAATTAAAAATTATAATAAATAGACTTATTATATTTATAATCTTAGAAATATATATAATAAATATATTAATTATACATATTTATAAGATTATAGATGTATATAACTATATTTCTTCTAATTTTATAATTATTTATATGAATATATATTTATTTATAATTTTAATTATAAATGAATATTTATTTATTTATTTAAATAATTATAAAATTATAACAAATAAATATTTCTTATATTTATAATTTTATTAATATTTATATTTATTATAATTTATTATAATTTTATAATTATTTAAATATTTTTGTATTTATTTATAACTATAAATATAAATATTTGTATTTATTTCTCAACATTTCTATATATTTATTTAATTATATATAACATTATATATGAAAATAATAAATATATTTTTTATGAATTAATAAGTATTTAAATAAATAAATTTTTATTTATATTTATAACTAATAAATAAATATATATTTATTTGTAATTAAAAATTATAATAAATAAATTATTTATAGTTTTAATTATAAATATATATAATTAATATATTTATTATAATTTTTTTATTATTTAAATGTATCTACATTTATTTAGAATTATATTTATAAACATTTGTATTTATTTATAGATATTTGTATATAAATATATAAAATTAATATATTTATTATAATTTTTGAATTATTTAAATATATTTATATTTATTTAGGAATTATAATTATAAATGTTTTTATTTATTTATAAATATTTATATATACTTATAAATATATTTATTTAATTATATATTTATAACTTTATAAGTAGTATAATAAATATATTTATTATAGTTTTATAATTTTTTAAATATATATATTTATTTATATTTATAATTATAACTATAACTAAATATATTTATAAATATTTGTATATATTTATAAATATATTTATATATATATTTATTTATAAATTTATAATATATGTATTTATTGTAATTTTATAATTATTTAAATATATATATATAGTTATAATTATAATTACAAATAAATATATTTAAAAAAGTATTTATATATATTTAAAACTTAATAATTGTAAATATAATAAATATATTTATTCTTTAAATATATTTAATTTAATTTTATAAGTATTTATAACATAATATAGTATATATATGGGTGATATGTATTAATCATATACACCTATAGTAAAATATACATAATAAAAAACAACCCATTAATGGACAATATGAATAATAATAAGAGTGTAATATATAAATGAACGTTCATGGTGATACATAACATATATCCACGCATAATGAATATATTAATTAACCAAATTCGTTGGAAACACATATATATTTAATTATAATCTTATACTTTTTTTAGAACATTATATATATATATATTTTTTGAATTATTAAAAAATATATATTAATTTTAAACATGCATTTTTTATTTAATATATACAAATAAACATTATTTTTGAATATAAATATAATAATTTTATATAAATTATTATTAAAAACGTTTATTAGTTCTTTTAGCTAGCACTGATAAAGCCCCCCCCCCTATCAGCACTTTCTGCTTAGCACTGATAAAACGAGGCGCTTCCCTTGACATGTTTTGGGGTAGTGATTGGAATTTTGGAGTCTTCCCATGTTTTCACTAAGAAAGAGGCCTAGAGGTCTGCACATTAAGTGTATCCACAATTTTGGATAAATTTAATGCTGAATTTAATAAGTTATAATAAATATTATTTCTAATATTTGGTTTAATAATTATTTTTTTTGGTTGATCGTTAAGATTCAATCACAAGCTATTCGAAAGAAAAAGTGAGTTAAATAATAATAATAAATATTTTTACAAGATTTTAGAGACTATAATATTTATTGTATTTATCAATGAATAATGCAATGATATTTATTAATTAAATAAATTATCATTATTCAAGATTTGGTAAATATTGAGGTGGATAAGTGGACTGTGTTTAATAGTATGATTCGAAATAATATAAATGATGTTAATTTATTCTTAGGTGATGAACATGTCGAGTGAATAATAATTATATTATTATTAAGGCATGGGGTTCACTAAGAATTAAGGTATAGTAAAGGGGCTTGTGTGCAAGTTTCCAACCCTAAACCTACCATAATAAATATTTAAATATAACACTTTTCAAAATACACTTGTTGTGAACAACAGATAGAGAGAAACTCTCTCAAGCCCTAGAGAGAGTTTGAGAGATCAAAAATGTGCTCTCTACTCCTTCTCTCAAGTCATCGAGAGATCATCAGGAGTTCTTTATCCTCATAGAAGAATTCTATTGCAATCAACCATGAATGATGCAAGCAATTGGGATAAACCGTGCTAGCACTCGGAGACTCAATGGAAGTGTTTAAAGATTGTGGTTCACGTGTGGATCACCACTAGAGAGATTCCACACTTGGATCCTATAGAACAATGATAGTAGGAAGAGATCAAGTCAACGATATCATTAATGAATAAAGAATTACATGTTCGAGTAATTCTACATTTTCTCATAAATTAATTATAAATTACATGTGAAGATCATACTCTTTGGGTTTTGATGTTTAATCCATCCAAGTAGTCTACAAATTCCATTAGTCATGACTTCATTGATCATGAAAAGAAACTATTATTCATAAACAAATATTAAAAAGTCATGTTTTCCATGTCATATAGGCACTTCTGTTGTGCCTGGAACCTACACTTTTATCCTTTGTTGCTTATTGATTGTTGTTGGTATAGCCTATGGAACATGGAATCACAAAATTATTTCACCGATGTTCATTCATCCACATGATGTTCTTAATATTAGAAAATATGAAATACTCTTGGAGGTGTGGGAGTTGATGTTTCTTATATCTTTTTTAAAGATAAATTTCTCATAGTAGATGTTAGCTCTTTAATTTTATTTTTAATTATAGGGGAGTTATAACTTTTTACCTCATGTATACTTCTAGTTGTGGATCTTGTACCAAAATGTTGGGAATTTTGTGAGATCCTATCTATTATATTTCTAGCTTTAGCGGGTGACTTTTCAATTAATTATTTTCCAAATGAATCATCTATCAAATTCCTATAATTATCCATCAATCCCTAGTGAAAGAATACCAGGAAATAGAGATCTTCATGGGTCTAGTGTCGGAAAGAAGTTTTCAAGAACTTTAATTTCTCCCAAAACTCATAAAGATTCCCTCAATTGGATTGTTTGTTCCCATAAATCTTCTTTCTCAGTTGGGCACTCCTTGAACTAGGGATGAATTTTTAGAGGAAAGCTCACTGAAGTATTTCTCATGTGGTAAATTCTCCAGGTTTCAAGCTGTATAACAATTCCTTGGTTGATACCTCTAAGGTAAATGGGAAGGTTTTATGACTACTCTGAGCCATAGAAACACATCTGGGCTTAAATTTGTTGCAAACATCCCCAAATGCTTTGAGATTAATGTTGGGATCATCTCTTGATAAACCATGAAACTTAGATAACAGTTGGATCATTCTAGTTTTTTGTTCGCATTTTTGTTAGTTATTTAATTGTATTTCCCAATTATTGTTATTGAAAATAGTGAAAATATCTCTCTCCAAGTCCTATTCATTTGATCTAATTTATTTTCCATATTTTCTCACCCTAAAGTGACTCTGGTGCAAGTAATAAAAGAGGATGGGGATTCAATCAATGGGATAGGGAAAAACTCCCTTTATACTTCTTCTATGATTCTCAAGTTATGAATTCTCACCAGAATAGTTTGTTCAACCACTAGATCAAAACTAATGAGGTGAGAAGAATTGGATCAAGTCATTTTTTGAAATCATTTAAAAAAATTTAAACATGAACATTTTCCCTCCCCAGAAACGACACCAGATTTATGTGCGGCTTGTCACAAGGCTACCGACAAACAAATTTTGAACCCAAGTTTTAAATTCAATTATAGTGGGACTCGGTTTGTCTCCAAAAAGGAGAGTGTTATGGGTGTGTTTTTCTCTTATTTTATGGGTTCTGGTTGTGAGTGAAAATAGTGTTTGACTTTATTTGGTTTTAAATTCAATATTAAAAACATCAGCCTAACCTTTTATATCCTCTCACTTTACCTATTAAATCATAATTCCAAATTTACTCTCACGTCTTCTCTTAAATCAAGGGAAACCTCTCATGATCACCCTCCTTTGGTTATTTCTACTTGAATAAGGGAGTAAAATAATCATTGTATCCCTTAATATTACTTGGATCAGTGATCAGAAATCTCTAATCACTCTTAGACCAATCTATTGCTCATAATCACAAGTAGTGGATAGAAACTAAGTAGAATGTGTGTGAAATTTAATATAAGGGGATAGATTAATTAAGAATGCATATAATTAAGGAAATATCCTATCATATAAATAATTCAAATAAATATCAATATTAATATAGGTGATATTAAATTAAAATATTGAATTCATTTACAAGAAGTAAGATAAATCTCCTCAGCCCTCCACTAATGGATTTGTGTGCCACCACTAGAAAATAAGCCCCCACTCTATTGAAAAAGTTCTCCTCTTATAGAAATTTTCATGGTTTTCCATTCCCTTCCATGTTATTAGCATGAGCTTCAACTCCAACGAACACAGAAATTCAAAATCATTCCTCAAATTTTGGGCCCATTTCCCGTTCTTCAGATTGTTTCCATGTGCACAATTTGATGATTGATGTTTCTTCATGTGAGAATCAATCAATTTTTTCTCATGAAATCATTCCCCTCCCACAATTGGGCTCCATACTCCTTTGATAAGTATTAGAGGGTGAAATTTTTTGGTGTGTTGTGGCCATAATGGAGACTAGATTTGTTGGACATGATCTCATTAGGAAGATGATTCGCGTGCCTCTAGTGTAGGCTTATTTGAATGATGGGGAATTATTTTGATGTATTTAGTCCTGATCTGAACATTGGGTTTGAACATCACTGAATTTGGGCTTCAATAATGGAAAAATTAGCCTGAAATCATGTTTGGAACTTTGATTAAGTGGTGAGGATCTAGGTAGGTCTTGGAGCATGCTAAGATTAGGACATTAAGCACTAGTATGAGTGTCTACTCAATATCGAGCTTTGAAATCACACTGAAATGATTCATGCATACTCTCACTTGTCCTTTAATAGCTCATCTGGTCTTGGTTGGTTAAAATTCATCTTGTCGTCTTCAATCACTTTAGTGAATGTGCAAAAGTGTAGGAATCTTGGTCTGAGTTGAAATGGAATGGGATCATGCAGGTTTCAAATTGATGTGCAGCTGAATCTTGGCATGTTGAGAGGATCAACTGGCATAGGTATATTCATTGTGGGATTTCATTAAGTAGCTGGAGTGTGGCATTCGTTATACTTGTGAATGTTTCATTGGGGAATAGTAAAGACCCTTCCAATTTAATCTTGCACAAGGAAGACACTGAAATACAGTGAACACAATGCTTGGGTTGGATCCACCTGGTCTTGAGATTTAGGCTTGTCCTTGTCTATGATCGAACATATTTTAGGCTCGTTGACATCCTTACATGAACAATAACAATTGTGTTTGGTTGTCTTCTTTTACAAACTTAGTTAGTAAAGTGATCTCGATGTCTCATCCTCAACTATATTCGCAGAGCTTGTTTATCAATCGGAAAACATCAATCAATGTTCGTCTTGGTTTGATCACTGTAGACCCCATCGTAAATCATCTTAGGCCCTGCCATTGATCCTCGACTTCTTCCTTCATAATTGCTAACCTAAATTTTTTGTCGCATCATGGTACATCATAAATCTCCAGTTATAGCTCGAGCATATTCTTCATAATTCGGATTCAAATCAAGTCAGTACCCCTTCTCAAGATCAAACTACGGATGCAAGATGGTTCTCAACTTCATAATTTCTCTGAGGCATTTCGTCGAATACATGATATGCACCCTTAAACTTTCCCACAATCAGAGCACTCGAGAACTCAAGGTCTCACCATCTCCTTTGAGTTATGAAAGAAGGTGAGGCATGAAAACTTGAAGAACAGCCTTGCAGATGCTTGGGGGAAAGGAACTTGATCGACTGTGAGGAGGGTTAGTGCGGTCAACCATAAGATTTAAAAACGCAGTAGGTTAAAGAAGCATTCACAATCGAATTCCCAAAGAAGGGTGATTCATGGAAGAAATGAAGAATAAAGGCCACAGTCACTTGAGATGGAGGGCACGAAAGTAACAGAGGTGGTCGAACAGAAGGAAGGGCATGGCATAAAAGATCATCCACTGAGGCATGTTTCATTCTCACAGAAGAATGCTCGATCTATTGTATGGAAGAATGTTGGTGCACGAAAGCAGGAGAAAGGAAATAGCTTCTCACGGAACTGGGGGGCACGAAAAGAGATTTTCATTCTCACTAAACCACATTGGTTTACACTTCGTTTGGCACTGCCGATTTGGGAAGAATAGAAAAGAATCCGGATGATTGAAATCCATATCTCCTGTTTAGTGAGGAAAAAACGAAGGAGATAAATGTGAGCGTGGAAATGGGAATAAACACATTTCTCTTCCATGCTGGATTTCCTCATATTTTGAATCATCTCAAAATCGGGATGATTCATATGGAAATCCTCCGCCCATGGATGTATTTTTTAAATTTCCTATTTTATCCCTTTATGTCTATATAAATAGGAGATTCATGACTTCTATTTTCTCACACTTCCTTTTTAATCTAACGTCGTCTGGTTCCTCCGCTGGTGCAGTAGTCCTTTGCTGATATTTGCGGCGCCGTTATTCTTCATATTTTTCATCACAATCAGGTGATATTAATATTGTAAAGATATTTTTGTAAATAATATTACATAAAATAAAATACATTATAGAGGAGCAAGATATTTTTTTGTATAAAATTTCAGTAATTGATTTTCAATAGGTTGAACTCCATTATTTTTTAAATTATCAATTATGTGTTAGATAAATCAATTATAAAAAATAAAAACACATATTATATTGTAGTTTTTATGAAATACTTTGATTAATATATTTGTTTATACATGTTAAATGGTGATTAGAATCATGAAAAGTGAAATATGAATAGTATAAATAATGATATTGGATTTATATAGTTTATAATAAATTATATAAATTTATTATTAGGTTATATTATAAAATTCATGATTTATACAAATAAATAAAAATATTAATAGTTTATATAAATAATTTATTACTAATTTTGAATTAATAAATATTTTTAATTAATAATTTTGAATTAATAATTATTTTGAATTAGTAATTATTTTGAATTATTAATTTTGAAAAAATAATAATTTTGAATTTATAATTTTGATTACCTTGAATTAATATTTTTGAATTAATAAATTATATAAATAATTTTGATTATCTCTAATTAATTTTTAAAAAATTTAAAATTTGTATTAATATATGTTCATAGTTTATTGTTTATCTAATTTTGGTGATATGAAAGATAATTATTGATTAAAATCAAAATTATTATTTTTTATTTGTTATAAAAAATGTAATAAAAATACATTTTTTTAAAGGTTATTTTTTCCATTTAACATAAATTGTTGATATTGTGTTGACACGGTGGTAGGTGTGGTGTCTGTGAGATCTAATATAAGGTTGTTTTGGATATTGGGCAAGTATGCCCTTTAATCCTATGTGTATATGTTATTTTTAAAAAAAGGTTATTTGTGTCATTTTCACCCAAATAATTTCTTTTATTTTCTTTTAAAAATTGTCACCAAACATGAGGGAGAGAAATGGTAATCATTTCTTTTCTTTTACTAAATCTCACATCCAAACAAAATGGAGAGAAATCAAAATCATTTCTTTTCATTTCATTTCTTTTATGATTTAGGAAATCATTTCTTTTCTTTTACTAAGACATGACCAAACATAGTGTTATTGGTGAAGCTTGAGTCCTTTTCCAAATTTCCATCTTCGGCCTGCATTTCAAATATATATATATATATACACACGCATATTTTTAGTGCACTCTTTGTGTTAATTAATTTTGAATTAATTATTTGGAAAAAATCAAAATAAAACTCCCTTTAAAATAAATATATTTCAAATTAATGTATGGATTTCATGTAATTCAAAAATGTATAAAACCATCAAGAATTAATTAAAGATTCTGCAGAACCCATTCATTTCAAATTCAGTTTCTAAAAACACACTTAAATTTCCAATTTATGTGTCACTACTTAAAATTAACAGTTTAAAATCAAATTTGATCTATTCATCACAAATTAATTTCAAAATTGAATAAAATAATTAAATTTAAAAAATCAAAATCAAAGTATGGATTTTCCATGTTTTTTCAAAAATTGATCAAAACTATTTTTAAACAGAATTGCAAGCCTTTAAACAGTCACAATTCAGACCCAAGATCAATGTATAGCTTCTCATTTAAATCTGGAAATTGAATAAATCATCGAGAATCCACATTTTAATCCATTGAACCAATAAAGACCAAAATTATCTAATGCAAAAAAATCAGGGAATTAGCCCAAATTTAATTAAATTAGGGGATTATAAAAAATGAAAATTAGTTTAAAAATTTGGAAATTTTGAGCAATCATCATAATATGACCCTCTAAGTGGGGGTGTGATATTATTTGGAATATGGCCCGATGAAAGGCCAGTCCATAGCAAATATGGACCTAATGAATGGGACGTCTGGACTTGCAGAAATATAAACTGGCAAGGGAAGGAAATAAATGATCTTATGAGGAACATGACCCCATGATAATGAGTATGAAGGATGATGTTGGGTTTGAACCTATGGGATGCGTCCTACGTATTCTGTTTGACAGGAATCAAAGCCCGCATAGTTCAAGATACACAGTTTAAGGTTATGTGACGAGACTGTACCGTGCATTTTTACATCATGTTGTAAGGACATTGTCATGTAGTTTTATGTCGTGTGACTAGAACGTTGGTCATAAAGTTTAATGTCATGTTGTAAGAACATCTGTATTGTGAAATATGTGACAATAAAAGATAGAACGGGGCTTACACGTATGAAGTTTCCCTGAGATAATGGTTGGTGAGTATACCTTATAAGGGGCCCAAATTGGGGAGATTCTTAATTGTGACAATGACACGGTCAACTCAAGTCTCAAAACCCAAGTGACTCATGCTCGGTGTGAGAAACAATAGATAGAGAAAGACTAAGCACATTGTACAAGAGTGCACAATTAAGCTTGAATGGGGATTATACCTTAGAGGGAGGCCCATATAGTGGGGAATTGCCTCATATTTTTCATATGAGGCATCTTTTTCTTTTCACGTATGGCATCCTGGGTTTTTCACGCACAGGGTAAGGCTGTGATTTAACGTCATATGTTGAGGATGTTGTCATGAAATTTATTTTCATGCGACTAGGACGTTGTGCTATGAAGTTTAAAGTGATGAACCTCGGACATGTATAGGGGCTTATGGGTTAAGTTGCCCAATTCCACTTAGGAGTGGAGGAGAGGAAATAGGGTGGTCAGCCTCAATAATGTCGCCATCAGGGTGAAGGACCCCGAAACACCCTGAGAGGGGATGGGTGAATTAGGGTGTCAGTTTTTTCTTTATAAAGTTATAGATCTTGTTCCCACGTTGGTAGGAACCTATTAAATATGCCAGTCAAATGAAAACAGAGAGATGACACAACACTTTTACTTGGTTCACTAAAAAGGGTTACGTCCAAGGCGCATATGCCGACATTGTGTCGGTTGTAACTAATTCCACTAATCTTCACCAGTTGTGGAGTACAAGAGTTTGGTCACAGTCACTCTGTGTCAGACACACTGCCCTTACAAAAGTTCAGGGATGACTCACCGCTTCCCTCAGAACACTTCTGTAAACTCCTCCTAACTCACTGTTATGAGAGAAGTAAAACCCAGTTTATTGACTTGAAGGTCGCTTCAACAGATAAACATGAGAGTCTTTGTCTCTTTCCAGCACGAGCCACTGCTTGCATCAAAGACCTGAGTAGATGCTCACTGAAAGCCCTGACTGCTCAACATTGATACTCAATACAACCCTTCGCACGACCCCTTCACAAAGCTCAACCCTTAGTAGAGCACACCACTTCGCAAAGCTCACACCTTCGCAGAGCACAACCCTTCGTGAAGATCACTGCCTCATAGAGAAACCTACTTCGCGAAGCTCACTAAGCCAATGCGGAACCCCCCATCTTCACGAATCTCAAATGGATTAGAAGCATTGGCATCATTCAAGACTTTAAAAGTCTCTTCGCGAAGCTCAAGCTCACATAGAACAACCTGCTTCACGGAGCACCCCTTGCTTCGCGAAGTCAAAGCGATCCCGAATTTTCTCTCTCAAAATCGTGTGAAATGAAGAGGGGTGACCTTTTATTTATAGGCACAGTCGAATGCGGAGCTCCGCTTCTTCAAGCACGAAATTCGAATCGGCCAAAAAAAAACGTCTTTGCGACGCATCTCTCATTTTGCAATGCTCGTCGTAACCGCATAGCACTCCGTCAAAACCTTTCGCACCACCGTAAAGCACAACTCGCAAAGCAAGTTTCGTAATCGCAGAGTGCATTGTCACAATCTTCATGTCTTTGCGAAACACACTTCATGAAGCTCATCTCCGCGAAACTCATGCTTTTTCCATACTTTCATGAGACCTTCAAGAAGAACCACTTTTCGCAATGATTGCCATTACCCAAATTTTGGACCCCGTAATGGAGAATCGAAAGAGAGGCACAGTGATGCGCGTACCCGAATTCTGTGCATTCAGTGGCTTTTGAGGTTTTGGAAGAGGTTTGGATTTGGACTTTTCAAATCTTTCTTGGTGAAAGAACACCACAATATGACAAAATGCATAGTGTGAAAGCACGGGCAGAAGGAGTTCAAATAGGCCATACCACGTGGCGTAGAGGTAATGAAAGCCATAATGCGCAGTGGGTGTGGGTTGTGAGGGCCATGTCGTGTGGTAGGTGGGTCGTGAGGGCCATGTCGCGCGATAGGTGAGGTAAGGCATGTCTAGCGCACTAGGCAGATAGATGATCGAGTCTGGTCGATGCACTAGGCGGGTGAAGGAGCTTCGAAACGGGGGGTGTTGAGGGTCGGAGGATTACCCATGGGATTCTTTGAGAATTCTTCTAGCTCTCTATTCCTTCTTAATTTCCCTCCATTCTGAATGACAACTAGGGTATTTATAGGCAAGGCTGGGGAAACGACTTCCCCGATTTTGCAATTGTATGGCGTGTAGTGGGTGGTCATGGGGTATTGTCGCTCAGTTTTCACACGCAAGGGTCTCATCGATCGAGCAGACATCTACAGGGGTCACCGTCTTGGAGTTGCGTGGAAGCCTAGCGACTGCTTGAGTCGGCCTTAGTGGTGCACAAAATTGATGTGTGTCGCACCTGACCAGGTTTCTCCGTCGCCCTGCATGGAAAGAGGGCAGCACTGGATAGGCTCACCGTCGATTGATACAAAGGACCTGTGGTTGTTCCACATAGAAAGTGAGCGACGTCGGGCGAGCGAGCAACTAATTCGCGCCAAGGGTCTGTCGTTGTTCTGACCGGAAAGCAGGCGGCTGCACTATTTACTCTAAGCGGTTGCCTAATCCTCATCACTTGGGCACACAGAGTAGGGGCAGAAAGAAGCAATAAAATTGAAAAAGTGTATACCCTCTCTCTCTATGTTCATCATGACTTGTGTCATTTTTTTTAATATATGTGGGTGAATCCAACATTATTAAGGAATTTCATCATTGTTTAGTTTCCTGCATTGTCAATAGATTATATTCCAAAAAAAAAAAAAACTACTTCAGTATAACATAAGTTGTCAAAAAAATCTTCATCCCTTCCAAAATAGTCATCAATGGATCAAAAAAGGAAACAAGGCATGGCTGGCTGAACACACACGGGTTATAAATGTAGGGTCGGTGTCAGTCATCCTTTAGAAAACCACCATCTGGCCAATTAAGGAACCTGTAACCCTGCAGAGACGGAGGAAGATAAGTCTGTGATGCAGAAGGATTATCAGGGGTATAGACGTAGCCCTTCCCATAACCAATCTCCTTCATCAACTTCGTGGGTGCATTTCGCAGGTGGAGTGGCACTCCCTCGTTTAGCCCGGCCGATCTCCTCACCGCCTCCCGAGCAGCTCCAATGGCGCGATAAACCGCCACTGATTTCGGGGCCAGCGCCAAGTACGCCACGCACTGTGCCAGGTTGGCGTCGCACTCCGGCATGCCGATGAAATGGCAAGCCTGGTAGCAGGCGATCGCCTGGGGAAGCGCCGACGGGTCCGCCAGCCCAACATCTTCACTCGCAAACCGAACCAGCCGCCGCGCGATGTACAGAGCCGCCTCCCCTCCTTCGACCATCCTCGCCAGCCAGTAAATCGCTGCGTTGGCGTCGCCGCCCCTCATAGACTTGTGCAGCGCACTTATGAGATTGTAGTGCTCCTCGCCGGCCTTGTCGTAAGCCAGATGCTTGCACTGGAACGCCTCCTTTGCATCGTCCACTCTGACCACCGCCATGGGAGGGGGAGCTCCCTCGTTTTCATCACTCCCATTAGATACAGACACTATTCGGGCTAGCGCAGCGGTGGCGGAAAGCTCCAAGGCATTCAACGCCACCCGAGCATCCCCATCGCAGCTCGAAGATATGAAATCGAGGACTTCATCGTCCACCTTGACTCCCACCCCCACGCTACGGGCGAGCCCGTTTTCCGCATCCGCCACGGCTCGGCGGAGGAGCTCCGCCACATGGCCGGGCTGCAGCGGATTCAGCACCAGAACCTTGCACCGAGACAGCAATGGCGTGATCAAATGGAAGGACGGATTCTCCGTGGTCGCCCCGACGAAGACGACGCTGCCGTCCTCTATGACGGGCAGGAACGAATCCTGCTGCGACTTGTTGAACCGATGGACCTCGTCCACGAACAGAACAGTCCTCTTATTCGACTTCGATTTGAACTTCCTGGCGTCCTCGACGGCGTCCCTGACGTCCTTGACACCGGAAGTCACCGCGGACAAGGAGACGAATCGATATGAGAGCTTATGGGTGGAAGGCGCCACTGAATTCACAAGGGCTTTTGCAATGGAGGTCTTGCCGGTGCCCGGAGGACCCCAGAGCAGCAGAGAAGGAAGACGATGGCAGTCAACGGCGGAGCGAAGAATGGATTTGGGTGCGAGGAGGTGGTCTTGTCCCACGACGTGGTGGATCGTTCGAGGGCGCATTCGCTCCGACAGGGGTTCGTGAGGCGGGGGTCTCGCCGTGGATCTGGGCAGCAGCTTCGGCCGCTTCTCGGGGGAAAATTGCTCCGGCGGCTCTGAAACTTGGACTGGTGGCGATGAAGAAGAAGAAGAAGGTGGAGGGTTAGATTTGGAAAGGAAGAATCGATCGAGCTTCGGCTGAAAGGGCGATGAAGTGGGGTTGGGGTTGAAATTAGGGTTAGGGGAAGGGGCAATAGAGGATTTGAGAAGCCAATCGATGGCTTCGGGAGTGGATTCGCCACCGGTGGCGGCGAGAGCCTCCGTCGCTAACTCCTCTGAAAACCCCATGCTGAGAAGTTCCTCCATCTTCTCCATTCCCTCCCGTATCCCTCCCGCCCTTTCACATGGCCCTTCCGGACCGAATGTTCTAGTACAAGTATTTGTTGGGACACGTGTCTAAGGTTATTTTCAACCGTTGGATCGATTCATGGGAGGCAGGTGGGGTATGCTGAATATTTTGGAGGTCGGGGAGAGTTTGCCCTTTTCGTGGCGATTTCGACATTCTTTTACTACTGCTGCTATGAAGGGCGTTCCTTTGGTTCATTGACAAACTCTTGTGCTTCCATCAACTTTCGAACATGAGGATGTCATTCATCTTTCATGTGATTCAAACAATTCTTAATCAGAACGCAAAAGTGTCCTTCCACTATTGTGTTTGTATAACGACTTATTCTTTTCATACTCAAATATTACATCTATTTAGATGAATATTCAACACATAATAATACTATCCACGCCAAAACCGTAAAGGTTTAGAGTCTTTGGAGATTATATATACAATCTTCTTATTTTATGAAAGATCTTCAACATTTCTCAAAAAAATCTTCTACATAGTACTCCTCTTAGGGATACCCTACCTAAACCTTTCTTCATCATCTGGGAAATGAAAACATAAGGAGTGAGTTCAGATGCTCAGTAAAGATAAGCGTAGGAGATATCAATCCATGATCATAACTTACAATATTCATATCTAACCTATCATAGATCATAAACATGATTCATGACATGACCATTATCATTTCAGAAAACTTGGATCATAAAAGCGAGAAATCATTATAAATCAATCATGATTCGTAAGTTCGTGTCATAAAAGTGTGAAACCATCATAAATACAGTAAACTATTTAATATGTCAATGTTAACTATTAAGACCATCAACACATTTGATCAGGACACATCTATTTCTCATAGTGGATCAGGATGCACCTGTTTCCTATAGTGGATCAGGACGTGCGTGTTTCCCATAGTGGATCAAGCTCATTGATTTGTTTCTCATTGTCATCCCATGAGATATAAATCTTTACATAATGCATTGGAGAGAGATATATGTCTCGCCTGCCATATAATGAAAACCATACATATGTATCCCACAAGAACATAAATCATTCATCATATCATAAACCATGAAAAGAAATGGGTTTCATAAACATTTCATCATAACATAACACATGGAAAAGAAATGAGTTTCATAAACATTTCATCATTTCACCATAAACATAAACCATCCATAGAATGATTAAAGATGGTATCCTTTGATCATATTCTCAATAAAGCTTATGTAATATCAAATAATGTAATATTATATGGAAAATTATTTTGAAAGATCACTTGAAACAATTCTTAAGGAAAATATCTTTTTTGTTTTGAAAACATTTTTTTAAATATTGCGCAATTATAAAAGAAAACATTTCTTTTGAAAAGAACCTTTTAAGCTTGTAAAGGAAACATCAAAGCATTAAGATGTCATGAAAGCGGGAAATGGGTAATAGAGGATTTGAGAATCCATTCGATGGCTTCGGGACTAGATTCATCGCCAGTGGCGGAGAGAGCCTGCATCACTAACTCCTCTGAAAACCACATGCTAAGAAGTTCCTCAATCTTTTCCATTCCCTCCCGTTTCTCTCCCGCCTCTTTGTCACCCTTTCACATGGCCTCTTTGGCGCAATACTGTTTACTTTTAGGTTTTATGAATCATGGAATTTAGTGTTAATAAAACCGGTATTGTGTAGATTCCAACAATCAAAAATCCAAGTGTTAAAAGGATTTTATGACTATTAGTATGTGTCATGTTTTATATAAAATTTGCATCAAGGAAATTGGTAATAATTTTTTTTAGAATCATTTTGAGTATTATTTATGGAAGACAATGTTGTTTCTAAATTTTTACACTACTTTAAGACAGTTAGGAAATGCCGCCATGGGAATATGAGTGTCAACTTGGATATGAGTAAAGCTTATGACTGGGTGGAATAATATTTTCTTGGATTCATCTATGCAATCGCAATTCATTCTCTCTATCTTTATTGACCATGAAGAGTTTAGCATGATTTGGATGCTTTATTGTGCAGGGTAAAGGGAAATATTTTCCAAATAATGATTTCATTTCCAAACCATCTTATATTTGACATAAAGTGCAAAGGAGTTGAGTGGCTCACCGAACAACTTTATGTTTTGATAATTATAAAGATTTATTTGTGTTGTATCTTTTATATGTATCATATATTTGAATTGTGTATTAATTAAAGTATACTTTATCTTGATCATTTCATAATATTTCATTGCTTAAAATATCTTTTGATTTCATATTTTGATTGTTCATAACATATTATATATGTTTTATTTAGACTTCCTAGGCTAAATAACTCATTTGAGACCTTAAAATATCTTTATACATGATTTATATTGTTCCCCTAAATCAAAAGTAATGTTTACCACGTAGCCAATTTGTCATGAACCAAGCCTGGTGTCATCCAACCTGACACCTGGTCCGATTCATGGCATGGCCCAAAGGGCATTCCCAATTCCCACGGGCTGACAACAAGTGTCTCAGTATCAACAATACACTTTGGGAATGATTTCACCCATTTATATAATCACAAACAACCAACAGTGATAAACATCACAGTAATTGATAACCACAACCAAATGAAGTACAACTGATGTTATTAATATTTTCATGACTTATTATATTCCCCCTTTACTTATTTTATATGAAATGTGCATAATTTGTGTGAAATATTAATGTTTTAATATTAAGTATAATATTTGAGCATTTTTAGAAGTAGTCAAATTGAGTCAGTTTAATGTTTTACTTATAACTATCACTATACTGATCCAAATTGTGTGGTTCTTGTTTTTTAGGATTCTACTTTCAATATGCAACATTTCATTAGAAGGCACCATGATCCAATTCTGCCATTTGAAGGGTCATATGGTCCTCACAAACAAGACCAAAGAATCTGTGAAGAAACTGGACTATTCATGAAGATTGATTTACTGGGCTCAATCCAGAAGTTCAAAAACCTTAAATCTCCACCATAATTCGGGGGACACTACATGTCATCTTGGATAAAACTTTCATGGCCCAAATCCAAGTACAAGGGGCCCAAATAAATCTTTTAAGTCCATCCCACCATTCTGGCCGAGAATGAAAATCAGTATAGTATGCATGACATATCTCCTGATGTAATCATCCAAGCGAGCTGAGATTTTGCAGTGTGAAAGAGGAGATATAGGTGGCCGACTTTTTTGAAGAAACAATTCGGATTTGAAGGCATCTTCATATTCAAAAACCCTTTCACATTATGTACTTCAAAAAGACTGGATTGAAATGGACAGTTTAAGTTTGTTTAATCAACCGGCCATAACTTTTGATCCTTAAGTCCAAATGACTCCAAATTTTGAGAGTAGTCGGCCAACAGTATTTTCTACAACTTTGAAGAAGGAGCTATTTGAAGATTCGGCTGTCTGAATAGCTCAATTGGCGATGCAAGTGGAGGGACAGATTGAGAAAGCAAACAGTCCACTCCTTGGGCTATAAATACTCTCTCCTTCTCTCCTTGAGAGGGGTTGGCATTTCAGAAGAGAGGAGATCATATTGGCACGACCAAAGCTTTGCCAAAGGCTTGGGAGGACCTGCCATACTCAAGTTTACACTTGAGGGACCTTTCCTCCTCTCTTTCTTTTCACTTACTTTTGTGTTCTTCATTTTTGTAATTTTCTTAGTCCTTTATTTTGTAATTCTGTTTTAATGAAAGTTTCTTCTTCAATATCTCTTATTCTCCTCCACCTTCTGTAGTATAATATTCATGGTCTTAAAATAGTTTGAATCATTTTAAATTACAGTACCTTATCTTGCTTCCTCATTCAATCGAAATTCTTTTTTTGATTCTCAAAATATTTCGTGTGTGTGTTCGGCACACTACTCTTATCTTGTCCCTTTCTTTTTCTTCTCTTTATAATTCATCACCATAAACATATATTACCAGATTAATAAACATCATAATGGATGAGTAAATCTCTCATTGGGGTGAGTTATAATTTAGGTATGTTAAGTGATTGAGAGCTTCTGCTCGATGAATATTCTTTGAATTAACATTGTGTATGTTGGACTTAACATGTCATGGATTAATGACTTGTTTTGTTTAACATGTGGTTTCCATGGATTATTGGAACCATAAATACACAACCATAAATAATATCTGATTGAGATTATAACCTTAAGTTAAGTTAAGTCTTGGTTTAAAGCCTTAACACTTAAGAATTCTAATCAACATCATCTTGTGTCATGGGTGTTAATTTAAATGCAATATAAAGCAAAGCTCAAGGATATCACAAGCTTAACTAACCTAATGATGAACTCACCCCAATCTTTATCAACTTGTTAAATTAAACATAATTCATTAAACATTTCAATTAAGCTCTGCAAACAAACCCCCCAATCAAAATACAATCAACTAAAAACAAACGACTACTATAAAGTATCATCGCCGAGGATTCGACCCGAGTGCTGCTATACACATTAGCAGAGCACCGGAACCTTGACCGGTCGATAGGCGACAATCGGCCGTGTGTTTCAAATGGCGCTGTTGCCGGGGATGGTGCTTTAAGTATTCATTAGTTTCTGGTTATTGTAAAAAAAACCCAAAAAAAATACAAAAGTTTAAAAAAAAATTGAAAAAAAACACAAAGAAAAACCCGTCTTCCTCTTAAAAATCATAAACTGAAAAAAAAATACAAAGAAAAACCCGTCTTCCTCTTTCTTCCAAAATCTCTCTGAATGCCCCGTAGCCTTCCAAACAATCCCTCGGATTTGTTTGACCATGAAATTGAGCGAACACTTCGCCAACTTAGGAGGAACATAAGAGATACTCAAATAATTCAAGAACCAGTCCTCATCCAACCAGTTGAAATTGAAATGGCCAATACTAGGGAACAAACCCTAAAAGAACTTTCTACCCCTGATATGAATTACCAACCTCTTGGAATTCAATATCCAAACATTGAAGCTGACTTCGAACTCAAATCGGGTTTGATTCATCTTCTCCCTCATTTTCACGGGCTAGCCGGTGAGGATCCACATATTCACCTTAAAGAGTTCCAAGTAGTATGCTCTACCATGAAGCCTCAAGGGGTTTCTGAAGAACAAATCAAGCTTAGAGCTTTCCCCTTTTCCCTAGCGGATTCTGCCAAGTCTTGGCTCTACTACCTCCCACCTGGTTCCATAAACTCATGGGTTGACATGAAGAGACTTTTCCTTGAGAAGTTCTTTCCCGCTTCCCGAACAGCTTCTATCCGAAAGGAAATAAGCGGCATCCATCAATTCTCTAATGAATCACTCCATGAGTATTGGGAGAGGTTCAAAAAGCTTGTGGAAACTTGTCCACACCATCAAATCCCTGACCAACTCCTGATCCAATACTTCTATGAGGGGTTATTGGCTATGGAGCAAACTCTCATTGATGCCGCAAGTGGCGGTGCTCTTGTTGACAAAACTCCTGCAGCTGCAAGAGATCTCATAAGTAACATGGCTGAAAACACGCAGCAATTCCATACTCGAGCACATGCTCAAGTGAAACAAGCCCAAGAGAATCAATCCATAGAGCCCAACAAGATGACTGAGTGGATGAGTGAACTTACAGGTCTTGTGCGTCAACTAGCGGTGGCTACCAAAGCCCCAACCTCATCTTCTCCACAGTCACTATTCCCTGGACCTATCAAGAATTGTGGAATCTGCAACTCTCCATCTCATCTAACTGACACATGTCCACAACTTCAAGATGATCCATCTGATTCATCTAGTCCAATGGAGCTCAATGCGGCATATGCTCAGCGAAACTTCAACCCTCAACAATCAGGTCAGTTTGTTAGAAACTTCAACCAACCCCACTCTGAGCCCTTCTCTTCTACCTTTAACCCACCTCTGAGGTATGGTAATCCCATTTCTCATCCTCCGCAATTCCCTCCTCAAAACCCAAACCAGTTTCAATACAGTCAAGGTGTTGGTAACTTCCAACAACCTTACCCTTTTGTCCCTCAACCCCAAAGGAACAATCCTCCTCCTAGATTCCACTATCCTAACGAGCCTTCCCAATTCCCCACCCAATACAATCGCTTTCCCAAGAACCAAAATCAAGGCCAACCCAATTTGGGACAAGCCTCTTCTTCTAAACAACCATGGGAAAGTGCTGTAGAGGATCTTGCTTCCTTCACCCGTTCTAGCCTCAAGAACATTGAAACCCAAATAGGTCAACTTGCATCCCACCTTAGCCAGCAACAACCATCCAATTCATCCCAACTCCCAGCTCAACCATTACCCAACCCTAAGGGTAATGTAAGTGCAATTGCACTTAGATCGGGAAAGCAAATTGCAATGCCCCATGCTGATTTCTCTACCTCTCCTTTCGATGTTGATCTAGAAAATGAAAAGAACAAAAAGCTGGAAAAGGAACTTGAATCCACTCCTTCACCTCCTTCCATTCCTCTAAGGAACCCAATTCCTTTTCCTCAAGCCATCTCCAAGCCTAAGAAGTCCTTTGAACCTGATCCTGAAATGCTTGACATGTTTAGACGTGTTGAAGTGAACATCCCCCTCTTAGATGCCATCAAACAAATCCCTAAGTATGCCAAGTTTCTTAAGGAATTGTGCACCCATAAGAGGCAACTTAGGAACATTGAAAATGTTTCAACCCAACAGTCCATTCCCATGAAGTGAAAAGATCCAGGGACCTTCATGGTTCCATGTCAAATAGGGAGTTCCAACTTTGATGATGCACTCATAGACCTTGGAGCCTCAATAAATGTCATGCCCAAATCCATTTTCTCCAACCTTGGTCTAGGTCCCTTACACCCAACGGGTGTTGTCATTCAATTAGCCAATCAAAGCACTGCCAGTCCTGAGGGGATAATTGAGGATGTTCTTGTTCGGGTCAATGATCTTATCTTCCCAGCTGATTTCTATGTCCTTGACATGGAAGGTGAGACGACCTCTTCTCGATCTCCCCTAATTCTAGGAAGACCATTCCTCATGACTGCGAGAACCAAGATTGATGTCCATTCAGGCATCTTATCCATGGAATTCGGTGACCAACTGGTCAAGTTCAACATTTTCCAAGCCATGCGATACCCATCTGAGGATCACTCTGCATTCTCAATCCATTCTTTTGAGGACACTTCTAAGATTCAATCGAACCCCAATCCACCATGTTCTTCATGTTATTATGATAAAGGATCTTGTGAAATCTGCACCATGATTAACAAAGTCATAAATGGTGAAGTTGATGTGGACCTCTCATTCATAGACTCCATAAATCTGGAGGAACTTGAAAACTCTCTTGAATCCCACATCAACTCTGATCTCTACTGCTCCACCTTGGACAGTGTTGAGGAAAATGATCCAAACCCATCTGGAATCCCTTCTCCTTCTCCTAAATTGTCTAGCTCTCAAATCAAGGCTGAAACTGATCTAAAACCACTTCCTTCACACCTCAATTATGCATTCCTTTTCCATAATCCCTCCTACCCTGTCATTATCTCTGCTTCACTTTCTGAAACTGAGGAGTCCCAACTTGTTCAAGTGTTAGAAGAAAACAAAAATGCCTTAGGTTGGACCCTAGAGGATATTCTAGGAATCAACCCTACCATTTGCATGCATCACATCCATCTAGAGGAATCATCCAAACCAATTAGGCAACCTCAAAGAAGACTCAATCCACTCATACTTGAGGTAGTTAGGGAAGAGATTACCAAGCTTCTTCAAGATGGTATTATCTACCCAATTTCTGATAGTGAATGGGTTAGTCCAATTCAAGTCGTTCCTAAGAAGGGCGAGATAACAGTTGTCACAAATGAACATGGAGAAGTGGTCACAACTCGAGTGAAAAACAAATGGCGTGTGTGCATCGATTATCGCAAATTGAATGCTGAAACACGAAAAGATCACTACCCACTTCCTTTCCTTGACCAAATGCTTGAGAGATTGGCCGGAAAGTCACACTATTGCTTTCTTGATGGTTACACCGGCTACTTCCAAATTCCAATCGCACCTCAAGACCAAGAAAAGACCACATTCACTTTCCCCTTTGGAACCTATGCCTATAGGCGAATGCCTTTTGGCCTTTGTAATGCTCCTGCAACATTCCAGCGGTGTATGATGAGTATCTTTTCTGAATTCATTGAGAATTGCATGGAGGTCTTCATGGATGACTTTACCATTTATGGCGAGTCATTTGAATCTTGCTTACATTCACTCTCTTTGTTCCTTCAAAAGTGTGTCAAGTGCAACCTTGTGCTGAATTTTGAGAAATGTCACTTCATGGTTTCAAATGGGATTGTTCTAGGGCACATAATTTCTCAAGAGGGTATCCAAGTTGATCCAGCCAAAATTGAGGTGATCCAATCACTTCCTGAACCCAAATCAGTTCGAGACATTCGGTCCTTCCTTGGTCATGCCGGTTTCTATCGGCGATTCATTCAGAACTTCAGCAAGATTTCCCTCCCACTCACTCGTTTACTTCAAAATGATGTCACATTCAATTTTGATGAGGCTTGCAAGAGAGCCTTCATTGAACTCAAATCTTCTCTCACATCTGCTCCAATAATCCAACCCCCAGATTCGTCCTTACCATTTGAATTGATGTGTGATGCTTCTGATAGGGCCATTGGGGATGTTCTTGGTCAAAGAAGAGAAAACATTCCTCATGTCATATTTTATGCCTCAAAAACATTGGATGAAACTCAATCACACTACACTGTGACTGAAAAAGAACTTTTAGCTGTGGTTTTTTCCTTGGATAAATTCCGACCCTATCTCTTAGGTGCCAAAATCATCATCTTCACGGACCACTCAGCATTAAAGTTCTTACTTAAGAAAAGTGATTCCAAACCAAGGCTAATAAGATGGATTTTAATGCTCCAAGAGTTTGACCTTGTGATAAAAGATAAACCTGGAAAAGAAAACCCTGTGGCTGACCACCTGAGTAGAATTTCTAATTCTTCTCATTCTGAAATAATTGATCCTGAATTTCCAACTGAACACCTCTCCTCTCTCACTCCAAAGTTACCATGGTATACCCCAATTGTCAATTACTTGGTTTCCGGTGTTTTCCCTGAATATTTTTCAAAAGAACAAAAAGAAAAGATGAAAAGTGATTCAAACCATTATTTTTGGGAAGATAATAAACTTTGGAAAACCGGGGCTAACATGGTAATTAGGAGATGTGTTGATGAAACTGAACAATCCTCCATCTTGGAATTCTGCCACTCAATGCCTGGAGGTGGCCACTTTGGACCACAAAGGACTTCTCGAAAGGTCCTAGATTCTGGATTCTTTTGGCCTTCACTCTTCAAGGACTCACACGAGTTCTGTCAATCATGTCCCACTTGCCAAAAGTTTGGCACAATTTCCAAAAGAAACGAAATGCCTCAAAGGCCATTAATCTTCTGTGAGCTTTTCGATGTTTGGGGCATCGATTTCATGGGAACATTTCCCCCTTCCAATGGATTCTCATACATTCTTCTTGCGGTCGATTATGTTTCTAGGTGGGTCGAGTCCAAACCCACTAGGAAAGATGATGCTCAAACTGTGAGTGAGTTCCTCAAAACCATATCTTCCATCGATTCGGAACACCACGTGCTTTGATAAGTGACTTAGGAACTCATTTCTGTAATAGAACCATGGAGTCACTTTTGAAAAAGAATGGGGTTGTACATAAAACATCCACTGCATATCACCCTCAAACAAATGGAATGGCTGAACTTTCTAACAGAGAAGTGAAAAGAGTGCTTGAAAGAATTGTTAAGCCCACAAGAAAAGACTAGCCCGATAGACTTGGTGAAGCACTTTGGGCCTATCGAACAACCTATAAGACACCCATTGGGATGTCTCCATTTAGGCTAGTTTTTGGTAAAGCCTGTCATTTACCAGTTGAAATCCAACATAAGTCATTTTGGGCTGTCAAAACTTGTAATTTTGATTGTGAAAAATCTGGTGAAGAAAGATTGTTGCAGTTGACTGAATTGGAGGAGCTTCGACTCGATTCGTATGAGAACTCCATTCTCTACAAAGAAAAGGCAAAGTCACTCCATGACAAGAACATTCTTCGAAAGGTATTTCATGAAGGTGAAAAGGTAATGCTCTTCAATTCTCAATTTCGACTTCACCCAGGTAAGCTTAATTCTCGTTGGGAAGGTCCTTTTGTTATTACTAACGTTTACCCATTTGGTGCAGTGCAAGTCCAAGACCCTTCTTCAAAAAGAACATTCACGGTAAATGGACACCGGTTAAAGCATCACCATGAGAGGTCTCACAATCCAGGAACCACGTCGACTTCCATCGAAACCCCATCCACTTCAATAGAACCACCACTGGATGGAGACCCGCCAAATCCAAACCAGGGGGCACCTCTTTCCCTTTAACTCTATCTCTCCTCAATCTCTCTTCCCTCTCTTCTTCTCTATATTTCTTCTTCTTCCTCTCTCCCTCTCATTTTTTTTACAACATTCTTCCACAACCTTTTTTCTATTTTCTCTTTTGTGTGGATCTGTCATTAAAAATAAAAGAATTTAAAAAAAATAATTAAAAACAAATGAAAATTGAAAAAAAGGGGTGTCATAATTACTCATCATCCAATATTGAAATTTTGTCCAACCATTTTGGGGAGTCAAAAAGGCTTGTTTTAAACTCAAATATATTGAATTTTTATCTCAAACTTGGGTAAACAATTTTGTGTCAATAACAAACATTTTGAATGAACATTTTTTGGTGGAAAATGATTCTCCCCTACCGTGAGGAATAACATTAGCCTTCATGCCAAGGTCATCTATGGCCATCTTTTTCATTGTGTGTCTTCACCACTGATTGTGAGTCTTGAGTTTGTGGACCTTCGAGCTGAATTTCCATCTTTTGTGTGCATTCATATGATAGAGGCATTTTCTAAGCCACATGAGAATCAGAATAGCCAAATAGCCTCCCGTTACCCTTACATTGATCCTACTTTTGAAAGCCCCTTTGAGCCTATGAAACCCTTTCTTTTGATAGCCACATTACAATCGTAATACCTTGTCCCACCCAACATCTTCATGGATTTTTATTGTACAATTTATTGAAATTTAAGTGTGGGGGGAATAGACTTCATTTTTGGGCGTACTTTCATTGATTTCCAATGTGTCATCATATGCTTGAGGGCAAGATTCCATTCAAGTGTGGGGGGGAGGTTGTAATTCTGTGAGCTTTGGGGTGTATATGTGTAATTGTCATTTGTACAAAAGTCATTGAAAAGTGTTCAAAAAAAAAGAAAAAAAATTATATAAAAAAAAATGAAAAAAATAAAAAAAAGGAATGGGTTGTGTCTTGGGTGGGTCAAAAATCATTCATCATCAACCTTTGATCGTGTTATAAATTAGTTCCATGTGGAGATCAAGCATGGGTTGGGAGATGACTGTGAGACTTGTTTCAAGCACAACTTTCGAAAAAAAAAGAGCAAAAAAAGAAAAGAAAAAAGAACACTTGAATCATCTTGTATTGTGCCATTATTGGAAGTCTTCCATGTTGTACATATTCCATCATCTCACCCTATTCCATTTTCTATCTCCCTCACTTTTCATTCATCACACATTCATGCCCTTGTAAATATGTGTTTCTATTTCCTTTCAAATCAAATTTCAAAAAAAATGTGCATTGATTTTTCCATATTGGTGTTTTTAACCCCTCTTTTCCTTTGGACATTATATACCTACCGTCCCATAGCCACTGAAAAACCCCTTAAAAGACCTCTTGATTCTTGTACACATTAGATTTGGGAATGGAAGCTGAGAGCTCTTACAAACTCTTGATTTTCACTTTTTGTTGGTGAATGAGTGAACCTCCTAAAATACATTTTTATCATCTTGAGAGGAGTAAGTTTTGAGTGCCTACATTTTCTAATTCGAACCTTGAACATGAAAAAATGAATTGTTTCTGATGCATTATTGTGAACCAAACTTGTGATGGAATTAAATATGGATGAGTGAAATAGTCTAAACCTCCCCTGATTGGAGAAAACAAAATTTTAATATTTGTTGGTGAGTGAAAATGATTTTGTCATGTTTTTATATTTGTTGCACATGAGGACACGCGCAAATCTAAGTGTGGGGGAGTTGATGTTATTAATATTTTCATGACTTATTATATTCCCCCTTTACTTATTTTATATGAAATGTGCATAATTTGTGTGAAATATTAATGTTTTAATATTAAGTATAATATTTGAGCATTTTTAGAAGTAGTCAAATTGAGTCAGTTTAATGTTTTACTTATAACTATCACTATAATGATCCAAATTGTGTGGTTCCTGTTTTGTAGGATTCTCCTTTCAATATAAAACATTTAATTAGAAGGCACCATGATCCAATTCTGCCATTTGAAGGGTCATATGGTCCTCACAAACAAGACCAAAGAATCTGTGAAGAAACTGGACTATTCATGAAGATTGATTTACTGGGCTCAATCCAGAAGTTCAAAAACCTTAAATCTCCACCATAATTCGGGGGACACTACATGTCATCTTGGATAAAAATTTCATGGCCCAAATCTAAGTAAAAGGGGCCCAAATAAATCTTTTAAGTCCAGCCCACCATTCTGGCCGAGAATGAAAATCAGTATAGTATGCATGACATATCTCCTGATTTAATCATCCCAGAGAGCTGAGATTTTTCAGTGTGAAATAGGAGATATAGTTGGCCGACTTTGTTGAAGAAACAATTAGGATTTGAAGGCATCTTCATATTCAAAAACCCTTTCACATTATGGACTTCAAAAAGACTGGATTGAAATGGACAGTTTAAGTTTGTTTAATCAACCGGCCATAACTTTTGATCCTTAAGTCCAAATGACTCCAAATTTTGAGAGTAGTCTGAAAACATTATTTTCTACAACTTTTAAGAAGGAGCTATTTGAAGATTCGGCTGTCTGAATAGCTCAATTGGCGATGAAAGTGGAGGGACAGATTGGGAAAGCAAACAGTCCACTCCTTGGGCTATAAATACTCTCTCCTTCTCTCCTTGAGAGGGGTTGTCATTTCAGAAGAGAGGAGATCATATTGGCACGACCAAAGCTTTGCCAAAGTCTTGGGAGGATCTTCCATACTCAAGTTTACACTTTAGGGACCTTTCCTCCTCTCTTTCTTTTCACTTACTTTTGTGTTCTTCATTTTTGTAATTTTGTAAGTCCTTTATTTTGTAATTCTGTTTTAATGAAAGTTTCTTCTTCAATATCTCTTATTATCCTCCACCTTCTGTAGTATAATATTCATGGTCTTAAAATAGTTTGAATCATTTTAAATTACAGTACCTTATCTTGCTTCCTCATTCAATCGAAATTCTTTTTTTGATTCTCAAAATATTTCGTGTGTGTGTTCGGCACACTACTCTTATCTTGTCCCTTTCTTTTTCTTCTCTTTATAATTCATCACCATAAACATATATTACCAGATTAATAAACATCATAATGGATGATTAAATATCTCATTGGGGTGAGTTATAATTTAGGTATGTTAAGTGATTGAGAGCTTCTGCTCGATGAATATTCTTTGAATTAACATTGTGTATGTTGGACTTAACATGTCATGGATTAATGACTTGTTTTGTTTAACATGTGGTTTCCATGGATTATTGGAACCATAAATACACAACCATAAATAAGATCTGATTGATATTATAACCTTAAGTTAAGTTAAGTCTTGGTTTAAAGCCTTAACACTTAAAAATTCTAATCAACATCATCTTGTGTCATGGGTGTTAATTTAAATGCAATATAAAGCAAAGCTCAAGGATATCACAAGCTTAACTAACCTAATGATGAACTCACCCCAATCTTTATCAACTTGTTAAATTAAACATAATTCATTAAACATTTCAATTAATCTCTGCAAACAAACCCCCCCAATCAAAATACAATCAACTAAAAACAAACGACTACTACAAAGTATCATCGCCGAGGATTCGACCCGAGTGCTGCTATCCACATTAGCAGAGCACCGGAACCTTGACCGGTCGATAGGCGACAATCGGCCGTGCGTTTCAACAACAATTTTAAAATTCAAAGTTTTACAAATTTAACCAAAACCAAAAGTACAAAAATGGAATGAGAACAACAAGATTATCCCAAAAACCTCCACACAACAAGACAATACTGGAAATAAGACCTATACCAACGGTTTTGAGAAAACCGTTGGTATAGTTCACTAATTTGGACCTATACCAACGGTTTGACCAAAACCATTGGTATAGGTCAATAATTTGGAGCTATACCAATGGTTTTGGGCAAACTGTTGGTATTGTTCTTTATTTTTGACCTATACCAACGGTTTTGGGAAAACTGTTGGTATAGGTCCATAATAGAGACCCTATACCAACAGTTTGACCTCAAACTGTTAGTATAGGTCCCCCCTATACCTATGATTTGTCCAAAACTGTTGGTATATGTCCCAAAATCAAAGAACCTATACCAACGGTTCTCAAAACTGTTGGTATAGGTACATGTATTTTTAATGGAATCTTCTTATAGAGAACATTAAATAAATCAAAATTTAAAATAATTATGATAACACATATATATATTTATGAAATTATGTTCACAAAAGTAAGTTAGGTTAGTGGTTAGGTCGTTGAATCACAAACCGGAGGTGTTGGGATCAAAACCAACTGAATGATTCTTTTTTGAATTACATATACTAACGGTTTTATAGAACCGTTGGTATAGATTTTCATATTACTTATACCAATGTTTTTGAAAACCGTTGGTATAGGTCTATACCAATGGTTTTCCCAAAACCGTTGGTATAGACCTATCCCCACGGCTTACTAGCCAATAGTTTGGAGGCCTATACCAACGGTTCCAAACCGTTGGTATAGGGTATTTTTCCAATAGTGAGAGGGACATCACCCTAAAGTCACCTCCATCAACACCTCCAAGAAGTGGAACACTAGCAACTAGATCCACCATCACCCCCACGATACATCTCATCTTTACTTGGGTCATACATAACAAAGTCTACATATACCAAAATATGTATGTAAGGTCTCAGCTAAATCCCAGTAGGATGACACCCAAAAGAAAGATTTCATGTTATAACATTAGAAGACAAATCATCATGTGCATTTCAATAATAATATTTGAAACATTTCTAAGAAATCATTTTAAAGAAAACTTTTCCAAGAAACACTTTTTAAGGAAAACCTTTTTCACAAATAATCTTGATTGAAATAAAAATGTACACAAGGTCTATTGTATTCCAACGGCTAGCACCACATCACATGAGCATCATTTCACCAGAGAGCACCATGGGAAATCCCTATAGGTAACTAGCATAAGCGGGACTCAATTAACCTCATACCTCAGTGATCAAAATCCTCCAACTAAACTACCAACAATGTTCCCATGCACAAGAAACTAGAGGGGACTACATCCCAAGGTCCTTTGGTCTCCAAATCATAATCCAATACCAACATCATTCCCATGCACAAACCACTATAGGGGATCCCATCCCAAGGTATAGTGGTCTCCGATCATATCACATGTTTTATTGGTGTTGTATCGTTAATCATGCTAGAAGAATCTGGGCCTCAGCCACTTCCAAATCAACTAGCGTACTAGTTCTAGTTCTCCCACCTAGATGACCGAGATTCCCTTTGTGCCCACATTCTATTTCACATACTGCATAAATTATAACTTTCACATACACATATCATGCATCACAAGCACACAAGTAAATCACCACTTTCATGTTTTCACATTGATCCAACGATAAAAATCCAAATGGAAACCACCATTTTCCATAAATAAAACAACTTTCCATTTCAAACACACACCAAAACCGTTTGGAAGTACATTTTACACCACTTGAACAATTTATGAAATCCATTCGGAAACACAACAAGAAAACATAGGGAATCTAACCATTCCCATGGGAATATCCCTTTTTCAAATTTATACTCACATCAAAACCATTTTATAACATGCTTCACATCACTTTCACAATTTGAAGACACGTTTGAGGTGCACAAAAAAGGATACAACATGAAAAAAACCTATTTCTCTTAGAAAATACACTTTCAACACATTTCCACATTTAAATGTCTTTGAAAACACATTTTCACCTTTCAAAAAAGGCCTAAAACATATTCAAGAAGCACCACAATGAAGAAAACATGAAACATGACCACTTTCCTTTAGAAAGACCATTTTCATCACATGTGCATCTCAAAACTTTTCAAAAACTTGTTTCTATCCAAAAAAATAATCCATAGAACACATTTAAACAATCAAGCAAGAAAACCAAACTCATCTAATAATGTAAAATCAAGGAACCACCTACCTCACACTTGTAAACTTCCAGAATCTAGTTCAAAACCACAACCGCACCACCACAGGACCATATAAAGGAAAGACCGAACAACAACCATCATGATTTCACCCAACAATACAATATCAATTCCTCATTAGGTCAAAAAAACCCACTGGAAAAAGAAAACCCAAGAAAGAGGGAAGAAGAACCCGAGAAAGAGGGAGAAATCAAAGGATATGAGACTTAATTGATGATCCCTTGAAGTTACAAGGCTAAAACCACCCGAATATTGATGATCAAAGGCTCTAAGAAGGATTAGGGGAAAATTTCGTGGCTAAAAATCCCATATGGGGTGGATGAGAGGTAATTTAGGGTTAAAAATGAAGATGGACCAAGAGTAATTTTCAACTTTTTAATGACCTAGATAGGTTGTATGGTTAGGCCATACAGTTTTCCAAACCGTGCGGTGATCGTGCGTCCCTCACTATCCTAGAGGAACAAGCCAAATGGTTAGCCCACACAATTTTCCAAACTGTGCACCAACCGTGTGGCTGCCACTGTCCAAAATGAACATTTTCCACACAGTTTTCTGGGAGAAGGCATACAATTTCCCCAAACTGTGTGCCAAACATTAATGACTTGATATCAAGACCAAAATATTCATTTTTCACCAAAAACACAATGGTAAACCCGAGGTTAAATGAATGACAAAAAATAAACAAAAGAGTACCTCAAAAAATCAAGGATGTGACAATTCTCTCCACCATGAAAACTTTCTTCCCTCAAAAAGTCAACTCAAAGCCTGGTTAGAGAACACAAATAGACACTCCTCCTCAACCTAATACTTCTACTCCCATGTCTCATGCTAATCACTACCATGCTTCCAAAGAACTTGGACCAACAAAATAGACTTCCCACGAAGCACTTTATCCTAAGAATTCACAATCTGTATTGGTTGTTCAAACATAGACAAATCAAGATCCAATTCCAACAATTCCCAATTCAACACAGGAGAAAAATCTAGATTATAATTTTTTAGCTGATCTACATGGAATATTTCTTGAATTGACATCAATTGAGAGGGAATAAATAGCATGTATTCCACCTTACCAACTCTCTCGGTAATCTCAAATGTCCTGAAATACCTCGATACTAGCCTCTATTTCTTACCCAAATAACGGTGACCCAAGTGATGTGCCACTTTTAGGAACATTCGGTCACCCATAGAAAACTCCAAAGCATAGCGCCTCTGATCGACATAAGACTTATAGTGACTATGCACTGTCAAAAACAGTTACCTGATCAACTTGACTTTATATCAGATGTTTCCTTCATAAGAATCAATCCCAATAATGAGTTCTCAACTACCTCATCCCAACATAAAGGGGACCAACACATCCGACCATAAAGCACCTCAAAAGGATCCATTCAAATTGAGGATTGGTAACTATTGTTATACACGAACTCAACCAATCCCAAATGGTTGTCCCATGAACCTCCAAAATCCAACACACATGTCCAAAGCATGTATTCCAAAATCTGATCCACCTACTCCGCCTGACCATCCGTTTGATGGTGGTATTTCATGCTTAACTTGACTTGAAACCCTATCACCTTTTGAAGGCCTTCTCAAAACCATGAGGTAAAACAGGGCCCCTATCTAAAACAATTGTCGATGACACACCATGGATCCTCACAACAACCTGAACATTCAACTGACCCAACTCATCCACCTTGGCTGAATCCCTGATTGGAATGAAATGGGCTGATTTGGTCAGACATTCAATCACTACCCAAATGGTATTCCTCCACCAGGGTGTACGAGGTAAGCCAACAATAAAATTCATGGTGATTTCATCCCACTTCCAGGTAGAAATATGTAGTGGATGAAGAAAACTAGAGGGCCTTTGGTGCTATACTTTAACCTACTAACATGTATAACACTATGATATGAAGTCAGTTATATATGTATTACCTCATACATGGACACTAGAAATGCCAACACACATCATAAAACATCTTGGTGGAACCAGGGTGAATGGACCACTAGGACTGGTGGCTATCCTGCATCACCACCTTCCTCAATGATAATGGAACTATGAAGAAACCCTTGAAGCACAATATTCCCTCATGATACAATGACCAATCACAAGGCGTCTCCCCACCATTTAGAAACTACCTAGAACACTGACACAACTCATCACTCAGTTTCCCTTACCGAATAAACTTTATAAGGGAAGGTGTAAGTTGGACATAGACCAAGAACACACCTCCATGGTTCTCCTTGGTATCCAGGTTCATTTAGGAAAATATCCCCATCAAAGTCCACTCATCACCGGACTCTTTCAATGATTGCGTTGACACATTCCTACTCAAATAATCTTCCACCACATTACTCTTACCTTGGGTATATACTATATCACAATCAAACCCCTTAAGGTACTCAACCCAACGACATTTCCTTAAATTCAAATCCATCTGGGTGAAAATGTAGGCCAAACTATTATGATCCGAATAAAATAAAAACTTCTCCCAAAAAATATAAGGGCACCATGTCTTCAGGGCATTCATCACTGCTTCTAACTCCAGGTCATGAGTTGGGTAATTCTGTTCATGTGGTCGGAGTTGGCGTGAACCATAATCCACCACATGGTCATCCTACATTAGCACACACCCAAGACCCATACTTGAGGCATCAAAATAGACCCCACATCCCTTTCTATATTTCAGAAAGATCAAAATAGAAGATTTGTTCAACCGCTGCTTTAGATCCTCAAAGGACACCTGACACTCTGGTCTCCATTCAAACTTTACTGCTTTCTGGGTAATCACTGTTATGGATGAAGCAAGACAAGATAAATATTGAATGAACCACCTGTAATACCCTTATATTCTTAAAAATATTCTGATTTCAAAAACATTCTTTGGTTGTTCCCATAACATGACTACACTAATCTTCTCAAGGTCCACTAAAACCCCTCATTTTGAGATCACATGACCTAGAAACTGTAAGAGTTTGTGTCCTAGAACCAACTAGTTTTACTTTTATTACATGGATATTTAATGTATTATTACATATTATTCATTGTTCTGCATGATTATGATGTAATAATGTCCTAGATTATTTGTTGCATTGATAAGGTCATGGAAGTTCTCCGCTATGATGAGAACCTTGAAATGCTATAATAAAATTCTTAAATATAGTTATATGGTTGGATGACATGCTATGATGGGACACATATCATGCAGATCGTTAGGTGTGAGTAGTCATAAGCAGATGAGAATTCCTCTCATGAAGTTCACACTTGGTAATCTTCAAGATAGGAGATTATGAGAACAGACCCGCTAGTAGAAATTCCGCATGTTTTGGTGTCATCAGATATTTCTATCTATGAGCGTGTGTAATGATCCTTAGATTTTAAGATTATCATTAATACGTTTCACGACTTACACACTTTGATTTACTGATGAAAACCGTCACGCAGACAATTGGAGGGAAGTAGGGTATGTTGGGTGCATCATGAGTGACATGTTATTAATGGATAAGTCGAGGAAGGATTTGTCCCTTCCATTTATAGAAGTTTATATCTTGTCACTTTGATTGAAATAGAACCATCGCGCGAAATTCCATGGCCATGGTGTAACAACGAGTTTATTTCAGGTAGTCAAAGAACGACGTATCAAGCATAAAAGTTGATGACATAGTCATGAAACATGCTTGATGAGATATTGTGACAAAGAGATTATATTACACAGTGAGTGTTCGCATGTGGATGTTGTTTTTTTAAATTTAGTTTCTTTCTCTTAGGTGCCTTGACCCGTTTCTAGATAGTACTCTTGGACTTTAGGCAAGCTCGCCTAATGCCAATGAGAAAGAATTCTAGAGGGTCACACACTAAGTGTTTTTGGTAGTCTCGTTTAAATTATATTTGAATTTAATTAATGAAATAAATATTATTCTAAATACCGTGGAATAATTTTATTCAATTTAAAATGATCACATAAATTAAATAAAATTTATTTATTTATTTTATTGAACATTTAATAAATATTTATTTACTAGTTTGTAAATAAAATATTAATTTAAGAGAATAAATTATTTATTTATTTATTCGGGTGTTTAATAAATAGAAGTGGAGTTCGAGCGGACCAAGGTTGGTCCGGTAGTAAAATAATTATTTACAAGATGGTAAATAATTATTTAACTAGCAGGAACACATTAAAATAATGCTGCTATTATTTCGTGATGTTGAATTTTATTTATAATTCCTTTTTACGCAAGTTGGTGCACCATAAATAATGACGTGGTATTATTATTAAATGCATGAGTTTTCTCTAAGTCCATGAATATATTTAATTGTTTCTATGCAATTAAATATTGTAACTGAAATTCCATGTATATAAATAGGCAAGTATGCCTATTGTTCTATACACCACACCACATTCCTGGTGAATTGAGAATTGTTGAGCCAAACAATTTCTCTCTCGAATCCTCTTCTCTCCCCTCTCAATAATGAGATATGTTCTTCAAGGCCAAAGAATAGGCGATCAGGAATGACTAACACAAGACACTCGATTCACCTCACTATCACCTAGAGAATGAGCAGTGTCGATTGGAGGCCATCAGAGCACATGTGGATCACCTCTAGAGGGACTCTAGTTTGGATCCTTACAAGCGCAACAAGATAATCTGGAAGGGTCGTTCCATATGATCAATATCATCAACGAAGAAAAATACCAAAGATCCATGTATTATTTTTCTTTATGAAATTAATTAAATTAATTATAAACATGATGTGAAAGATCATCTCTACAGGTTTTAGGACTCTTTATTCTTTATCTAAATCTTTGATTATATTCCATGAAGACTGATGTTCATTGTCGTATTGATCCTGTAATAATCATTGATTATGGTAAAAATCAAAATTGGGTGATGTCCTAACCACGCTTCTGTCGCGCCCGGAACCTTCAAGTGGTATCAAAGAGGTTACATCATAGTTTATAATTATTTAAATATTTCATTGATGACTCATGAATTTAATAATTTAGTTGTTTCAATTCAAGTTAATTGTTCTGAAAATATAAATCTCGAGATCTATTCCTCCTCTTTTGTTTCTCATTCACCTTACAAAAATGATCTTTTCTTTTAATTTTGATTAAAATAAAATAAAGGATCTCATCTAGAGGTGCCAAAGCTTCCCGTACGTACAACACCAGAACACATGGTGTGTATTCGATAGTACATGCCGTGTAGTCAAGATTCAATGTATTGGACCGGTCTGTCAAACCAAGCTATGTTTTGGAGTCTTTCTAAGTCTTAAATGACTCCGTGTGTTGATCAGGAATAGGTGGCACGCGGTTTCTGAATTACATGCCATGTGGCCTAATGGACACGGTGTGTAGTCCCTTTAGGTTAGGGTTGGACTATGTACCCCATACATGGCTTGCCTGGCTGGAGACCATGTAACGAGGAACTACACGACGTGTAGCCCATTAGACACGCCGTGTACTTCAAAGATTTCCGAAGTATACTCACATGTCGTTTCCTCGGGCCTGTACTTCAGATAGATGGTGAAAAATAATACACACTATGTAGTTGGAACTATACGTCATGTACTCATCCAAATTATGCAGATTTATTAAAATTAATTATTATATTATACAAAACCTTGAGACGTGTACCATCATGCAGGAGTAAACCTGAGGCACAACACGTGATAGGTGTTTTATATATATGTGTTTAATTTAATATATGTGTAATGTTCATTTCTACTCATTGGGTAGTTATGAATAGGAATTCACCGGGTTTCCTCCAAGGTACAAGTTACGTACAAAGATAATTTTAAATGAATTTATTTGTTTAAAATTGTGATGAGAATATCAAGGAAATTCAGAAAAGGGTTTAAGATAAAAGCATTGATTAATTAAAGATGATAATTAATTGATTTGAGCATGATTTATCTTAAACAAGAATGATTGAAGAATTTATTTCTAGTTTTATTTATGCGTAAATATCATTGCATGTATGGATAATCATGAGATAGACCAAGAACTTTGTATCTGAATGGTTTCTTTTAATTTATTTATTTGAATTAAAATTGTTGGTTTGCGAGCCTTCTCTTCATTAATACGTAGGGCATGTGTGCCCAAGGTTTCTTTTATGTAAAACCACCTTTTACCCCTCACCTAAATGTGAGTTAAAAATAGCATATGTAATGGATGGAACTCCCAAGATAGTGGAGGCGGTTTAATTTAGAGCTGAGACGAAACCAATCCCAGGAGATACAGAGGTGGACAAGTGGAAGCTATAAACACGAACCCAAAAGGTTCAACGAGTTTCTCCCCTAGGTTAGGGTTAGTTTATAAACCGATAGATAAACTAACCATTAGAAAATCTCATGATCATGTCATTTAATTTATTTTATTTCTGTTAGTTGCATGGTTTATCATTATGGATGTATTTTCATGATCACATAATTAATGAATTAAACCAGCATGCAAGATGGAACTAAAATAAACAATAATTATGTGTAAATATTATCAATACATGTTTAATCACTTAATTAAGTTCCACTTAATATTAAAAAGCATGTGATAATGATAATAACCAATTCACACATAAGAGATAAAAATCCCTCAAATAAAATATTAAGTCAGAACAAGCCTTCCGTTACTTGATTAAGGGAAAAAATCAATAAAACAATGTGTTTGACCAACCCTTGTTGGGACACTTACTTTTATACAGGAATCCCTTATGAAAGGTTTCATGTTGACTTAACCATATTACATCAAGCGGAGTAGCCCCTGATAGACTTGGTGTAATATTGGAGGCAAGAGTTGAGGAAATCCAAAGTCATGATTTCAAGATTTGGGAATCCACTCAACATATCAAGGAGCTACAAGCCCGCAGTTGGCAAAGACCTACCTACCTAAATACCTTATAATAGATTAAACAACCCTTTTTGGGGTTATTCGAAGGGTAATATGGATCCTTGCCACTAGAATGTCATGGAAATTGGAAATTCTGATTTCAAGGGTGAGGGATATTGGGACTTGATAAAATAGTGAGAGACTTAATAAAATTTATTATTTCTTATAAAATGTAATCAAGAAAGTACTAATGATATTCTCTTTTAATTGTAGAATAAAAATGACAAACTCGTCAACCACACTATCCATATAATCAATTCTGTATAAAGACAACATCCTCACTGGCAGTAACTTTAGGGAATGGTTTAGACGCCTTCGGGTTATCCTAAGCCATGAACAGAATTCTTACATGCTGGAGTCAGCATTACCTGATTTGCCTACCAAAGAGGTGAGTGTTGAGGATTTCCTGATCTATGAGAAACATATGAATGACGTGGCCGACGTTCAATGTTTGATTCTATCATCAATGTCTAGTGAGCTCATTAAGTCTCATGAAAACATGGATGCTTATAGAATGCCTGATCACCTATGTGGTCTTTACTAGGAGAGAGAAAGACAAGAAAGGTTTGAGATCTCTAAGGCACTCTTTCAGAGTAAGATTAGAGAAGGTGCCCCAGTTGGGCCTTATATAGTCAAGCTCATTGTCTACATTGAGCACCCGGAGGTTCTAGGGTTTAAACTCCCCAAAGAACTGAGCACCGATCTTATTCTTGCATCACTCCCTCAGAGCTTCTATAACTTTGTTGTCAATTTCAATATGAACAACATTGAGAAGTCTCTATCTGATCTTCTTATCCTCATTCTCCAAGTGGACAAAGATATGAAGCTTGAAAATACTTATATCCTTATGGTGAATAAGATTAAAGGGAAGAAGAATAACTTTAATCCCAAATTTTATTTACGACCTTCCAAGAAAATGAAGATCAAAGGGGAGGCAAGGGAATAGGAAACTGTTTGTTTTTCATGTGGCAAGAAGGGCCACTGGAAGAAGAACTGCACCCAACCTAAGAAGCAAGGGGAAGATTCAGGTGTGTTTGTTATCGAATGCAATCTATTTGTTTCTACACATTGGGTATTAGATATAGATTTTGGTGCTCACATATGTATCCAAATACAAGAAACAAGTAGATTCAGAAAGATTGATTGTGGGGAGGTAGATCTACGAGCATCCAACTGAGCCAGACTTGCTACTGTAGCTATTGGGGAATACCACCTCACATTGCCAATTGGGATGATCTTGATGTTAAAGGGTTGTTATTATGTGCCTTATGTTACTAAAAACACTATTCCTGTATCCATATTTGATATAGATGGATTTGTTTTCAAGTTTGGAAATGAATGTTGATTCTTTTACAAAGATATAATTTGTTATGGTAGGGCACATTTATACAACGGACTTTACGTGTTGGATTACACAAACCAAGTAATGGTAATCGATAACAAATATACTTCACATGAATCATACCAAACCCAACTTTGGAATCACTGGCTAGGTCATGTAAATGAGAAATTCTTGACAAAGTTACATCAAGATGGATATTTAAATTCTTTTTAAATAAAACCAATTGGCGTATGTCATGCATTTTTATAAGGAAAAATGACCAAATCCCCATTTAATGGGAAAGGTGAAAGGGCTAAAGAAATTCTTGAATTGGTTCATACTGATGTGTGTGGATCATTTCTAGTTGAAGCAAGGGGAGGGTACTCATACTTAATAACTTTTACTGATGATTTTAGTAGATATGAATATATCTACTTAATGAGGTATAAGTCAGATTCTTTTGATAAGTTCAAAGAATACAAGAATGAAGTTGAGAACTAGCTTAGTAGGAAGATTAAAAAACTCTGCTCAGACTGAGGTGGAGAATATTTTAATCAAGACTTCATTGATTACTTACGGGAGTTTGGGATCCTATCCCAACTCACTCCTCCAAACATGCCCCAGTGGAATGGTGTGAGCGAAAGGAGGAACCACACCATGTTGGATATGATGAGATCAATGATGAGTAATGTGAGTCTTCCATTATCCTTTTGGGGATATGCGTTACAAACAACGACACACATACTAAACCAAGTACCAACTAAATTGATAAATGGTATTCCATACGAGTTCTATAGTGTAAAAAAATCCATGTTATTGAATTTACATGTGTGGGGTAGGGAAGTGTTTGTTAAGGCCTCTTTAGGTAACAAACTCGCACCCCAAGGCAAAAAGTGTACCTTTATAGGATACCCCAAGGAAACAAGGGGATATTACCTATACCACCCATTAGACAAAAAGGTTATAGTGGAAAGACATTCCATATTCCTTAAGAGGGATCACATCTCCAAAAGAGATAGTGGGAGCGAGATAGACTTCTATGAAGTCGAGGCTCAAGGTACACAAGAGTTGGTACAAGAACATATTCTACAAAGCTCCATGGAAGAAGAATCTATTCCGGAGACACAAGTACTGCGTAGGAGTACAAGAGAGGTTAGAGAACTGGAATGGTATGATTTTCTAGTTATCAATGATGGTAACTCATTATTAGTTGATAATAACGATCCTCTAACCTAAAAGGAAGCAGTAAGTGGCATAGAAGTTTCCAAGTGATAAGAAGTTATGAATTATGAAATGGATTCCATGTACCAAAACCAAGTCTAGATTTTGGTAGATCCTACAGTTGATGTAAAGCCTGTTGGTTGCAGATGGGTATTCAAGAAGAAAGTAGACATGAAAGGAAAAGTCTATAACTATAAGGCATGATGGTTGCAAAAGGTTTTAAACAATGTCAAGGAATTGACTATGATGAAACCTTCTCACTAGTTGCAATGCTGAAATCCATCAGAATTCTACTTTCCATTGAAGCTTACCATGACTATGAGATTTGACAAATGGATGTAAAAACAGTATTCCTTAATGGGAACCTTTAGGAAGATGTCTACATGACACAACCTGAAGGGTTTCTGTCTCCAAAGGATGCCAATAAGGTATGCTAGTTGCAAAAATCCATTTATGGATTAAAGAAAGCATCCAGGTCATGGAACATTCGTTTTGATGAAGCCATAAAATAATTTGGTTTTATCAAGAATGAATGTGAGCCTTGTGTCTAAAAATGGTTTAGTGGGAGTGTAGTTGTTTTTCTAATAGTATATGTTGATGACATATTACTTATTGGAAATGAGATACCAGTATTACATTCTATTAAGGAATGGTTGAATAAATACTTCTTCATGAAATAATTTGGAGAGGTATCATATATTCTTGGAATCAAGATACATCATGAAAGATCCAAGAGATTGTTGGGCCTAAGTCAAAGTACATAAATTGATAAGATACTGAAGAGATTCAGTATGGAACAATCCAAGAGGGGATTGTTGCCAGTGTCACATGGAATTCATCTTTCCAAGAAAATGTGTCCTCAAACACATGAGAAAAGAAAGATAATGGCAAGGAATCTATACACATCAGTGATTGGGTCATCATGTATTCCATGCTATGTACTAGGATAGATGTCACCTACACATTGAGTGCAGTAGGCATATATATCAAGCTGACCTAGGTGACCGCCATTGGATGGTAGTCAAGACTATCCTAAAGTATCTGAGGCATACTAAGGATATGTTCATGGTTTATAGAGGAGATAAGAAACTAGTCATCAGAGGATGTGAAGATGCTAGTTTCCAGGATAATCAAGATGACATGAAGTTGAAAACAGGATACACATTCACTTTGAATGGAGGTACAGTGAGCTAGAAGAGCTCAAAGAAGAGTGTGGTTGCATATTTTACAGCTAAGTACGAGTATATTGTAGCTTCTGAGGTATCTAAAGAATCATTTTGGATGCAAAGCTTTGTATAGGAGCTAGATGTGATTCCTAGTAGTAAAGATCCCATCACATTGTACTGTGATAATACTTTAGTGGTGACTCTCGCAAAAGAGCCAAGATTGCATCAATGGACGAAGCACATAGTTTGGAAGTATAATCTCTTGAGGGATTTTTCTCAGAGAGGTGAAGTTGAAATGAGAAGCATTTCCACAGAAGACAACATGGTAGACCCCGTGATTAAAGCCTTGGCTCAGCAGAAACATGATCATCATGTGAGGTCTAGCGGACTGAAAGTCGTAGGTAGTTGGCTCTAGTCCAAGTGGGAGTTTGTAAGAGTTGGTGTCCTAGAACCAACTAGTTTTACTTTGATTACATGGATATTTATTGTATTATTACATATTTTTCATTATTATTCATGATTATGATGTAATAATTTCCTAGAGTATTTGTTGTATTGATAAGGTCATAGCAGTTCCCCGCTATAATGAGAACCTTGAAATGCTATAACAATATTCTTAAATATAGTTCTGCGGTTGGATGACATACTATGATGGAACACATAGCATGCAGACCGTTAGGTGCGAGTACTCGTAAGCAGATGATACTTACTCTCATGAAGTTCGCACTTGGTAATCTCCAAGATAGGAGATTATGAGAAGAGACCCGCTAGTAGGAATTCCACATGTTTTGGTGTCATCAGACATTTCTATCTGCGAGTGTGTGTAATGATCCTTATACTTTAATATTATCATTAATACGTGTCATGACTTACACACTTTTATTTACTGATGAAAACCGTCACACAGACAGTTGGTGGGAAGTAGGGTACGTTGGGTGCTTCACGAGTGGCATGTTATTAATGGATAAGTCGAGGAAGGATTTGTACCTTATATTTATGGAAGTTGATATCTTGACCCTTTGATTTAAACTGAACCATCGCGCAAAATTTCATGTCCACAGTGTAATAATGAGTTTATTTTAGGTAGTCAAAGAATGATGTATCAAGCATAAAAGTTGATGACATAGTCATGAAACCTGCTTGATGAGATATTGAGACAAAGAGATTATATTACATAGTGATCATTCATATGTGGATGTCGTTGTTGCGACTTTACATTCTTTCTCTTGAGTGCCTTAACCCGTTTCTAGATAGTAATCTTGGACTTTAGGCAAACCCACCTAATGCCAACGAGAAAGAATCCTAGAGGGCCACACACTAAGTGTTTTTGGTGGTCTTAGTTAAATTCTATTTGAATTTAATTAATGAAATAAATATTATTATCTAGACTATGAAATAATTTTATTCAAGTTAAAATGATCACATAAATTAAATTAAATCTATTTATTTATTTTATTGAATATTTAATAAATATGTATTTACTAGTTTGTAAATAAAATATTTATTTAAGAGAATAAATTATTTATTTATTTATTCGAGTGTTCAATAAATGGAAGTGGATTTTGAGCGGACCAAGGTCTGTCTGGTAGTAAAATAATTATTTGTAAGACGGTAAATAATTATTTAACTAGATGGCATAAATTAAAATAATGTTGTTATTATTTTTTGATGCAGAATTTTATTTTTAATTCTGTTTTGAGCAAGTTGGAGCACCATAAATAATGACGCGGTATTATTATTAAATACATGGGTTTTCTCTAAGTTCATGAATGTATTTAATTGTTACTATGCAATTAAATATTGTAACTGAAATTCCATATATATAAATAGGAAAGTACGCCTATTGTGCCATACACCACACCACACTCCTGGTGAATTGATAATTGTTGAGCCAAACAATTTCTCTCTCGAATCATCTTATCTCCCCTCTCAAGAATGAGATACGTTCTTCAAGGTCAAATAATGGGTGATCAAGAATGATCGACACAAGACACTCGATTCACTGCGCTAGCACCCAGAGAACAAGCGGTGTCGATTGGAGGCCATCAGAGCACGTGTGGATCAACAGTATATGGATTCTAGTTTGGATCCTTATAAGTTCAACAAGATAATCAAAAAGGGTCATTTTGGATGATCAACATCATCAACGAAAAAAATACCAAAAATCTAGGTATTATTTTTCTTTATGAAATTAATTAAAATAATTATAAACATGATGTGCAAGATCCTCTCTAAAGGTTTCATGCCTCTTTCTTCTTTATCTAAATATTTGATTATATTCCATGGAGATTGGTGTTCATCGTCGTATTGATCCTGGAATAATCATTGATCATGGTAAAAATCAAAATTGGGTGCCATCCCAACCACTCTTCCGCTATGCCTGAAACCTTAAAAAACTTCTCTTCCATAACCCAGAAGGTTCACTTAGAAATCTTTGCATAGATATGATCCTGAAGGGTTCCCAAAACAATTCTCAAATTCCACTCACTCCTCCTCAGTCCTGGAATAGCCCAAAATGTCATCCATGAATACCATAATAAAGGAATTAAGATACTGGTGGAACAACCTGTTCATGAGCACCATAAATACCGCTGTATCATTTGTCAACCCGAAAGGCATGACCAAGTACTCAAAATGACCATACCTTCTTTGGAGGGTTGTTTTTGAAACATCAGCCTCTCTAAATATGACTTGGTGATACCCAAAACGCAATTCAATCTTGGAAAATCACCTTACCCCCTTAAGTTTATTGAAAAAGTCATCAATATGGGGAAAATATTACTTGTTCTTGATCGTTACCTTGTTCAGTTTATGGTAATCGATGCACAACTAAAGAGATCCATTGACCTTTTTTGTAAATAGAACTGGGGCATCCCAAGGTAATATGCTCGGGTGAATGAATCCTTTGGATTCCAAATCTTCCAAATATAACTTTAATTCCCTCAACTCAGTGGGGTCCATATGGTATGAGGGATGAGATATCAACTATGTTCCCAGTTCCAAATCAATGGAGAACACCACACCCCACTCTGGAGGTAAATCTAAGAAATACTCTTGAAAAATATCTAGGAACTCATCCACTACAGAAGGTAATCCACTCTCAGGAGCACCATAATTATCCTCCAACATGAGTGAATAGATTTGATAAACAAGTTTTCCTAATTCTAGTTGTGGAGTTATAGAACATCCCGAATAAAGATCCCATTCACCTTGAAAAACTTGGGTACTTACATCAGGTGCCACAAAACTCACTCACTGCCTATAACAATTGATGTGCACATAGAAACGCACCATCTAATCCATACCATGGATCATGTCAAAGAGGTGCATTTCCTAAACAAAAAAATCCCATTCTAGCTCCACCCTTGACATGGTGAGTGGATAAGATGGACACCTGAAACTCTGATCTCACTTGTTACCAAGTGGCATTACCAAATCCATCACATACGACATAAGATTAGTTGGAAAATTTAAAATATACACAATATGGACATAAATAAAAGAAAATTAAGCACTCCAATCAAATAGAAAAACTACTAAAGATGATTACATAAGAACAATACCTCGAAATATTGCAGGCCCTGCATCTGAATCCACTTGCACTTGTTCCACGACATGAAGTTGAATCATCTTAGCTTGACCACGAGCGAGACCAATGACCTATGACTCTACCCTAAACTGACTCTTCCTTGAAGAAGATCCAGCCCTGTCACCACAACCTTTGAACCGAGAACCTGCTGTCCTAGATGGTTCTGACTGGGTTGAAATCCCTTTGAAATCTACTAATCCCACACCACTCTGATATGGGCGATCCACCTTGCAGAATTATTATAAGTTCCCCATAGCTCTGTACTAGTGACAAGGTATGGGTGGATATGAACATGTAGATCGCTTGTGCCCTACCTTCCCATATTGATGGCACTACTGACCCAACATCAGAAGCTACAAATTAAGACAACCAGGAAGGATGACCTGAACTACCACCTCCCTTCTTCCCCTGCTTATCCCACTTCCTCTTCTTCTCAGATGAACTGCCACTTCCCACTGCTAAAACTATACCAGAGAAACCATACTTTCCCTTATGATCAATTTTTACCATCATGGAATGATCAACCACCTCAACATAAGTTTTCATCATGAACAAGAAGACTTGAGATCGAATCTATGGCCTCCAACCCATCTCAAACTTTTGAGCCTTCAACTACTCATTGGAAATGATCTCAGGTGAATATCGAACTAACTCTGCAAAGTGATTAGCATACTAAATTACGGTTCACTATCCATGGCTAAGCTTCAAAAACTTATGGGAACTAGAGAATGAAAAAATATCAATACAATACCGCTCACTGAAGACATCCTTGAAATCATTCCAAACCATCTTCTCATTCTTTCTAGCTTGCACCATCGAGTCCCACCACATCCGACTAGGACCTTCCAACATAAATGAAGCATGCTTCACTCTTACATACTTAGTAGTATCAACAAACTTGTACATCTTTTCTAAATTCTAAATCCACTCCTCTTCTTCTTGGGGTTCTGTGCTACTCTGGAAATAAGGAGGCTTGTTCTTGAGGAACTCTTGAGATTTTTCCTTTCCAGGACCTAGTTTGGCTTCTCTAACCTGACCAGGACCAAAGCTTTCTCCTTTACCCAAATCTTGGACAACTTGAACAACTTATTTCACTAATATATGATTGATTGGTGAGGGAGAAATCTCTTTGGAATCTTCCTGCGGTTGTACAAAAATACTTCGAGGAGGCATCTTGATACAATAAAGAAATAACCACAAGTAAAACCATCAATAAAACAATTATGAAAATTCCCCGCAAAAAAAAAAAACAAATACCAACACTTTAATAAATCAAAACATAACCAAATCCATCACAATAACAACACTGAACAAATAAATCCACCCCCACCCAATGTCCATAGTCTGCAGCTCGTATTTATCACTTGGAGGAGAAGTCAAAACAAATACCAACATCCCATGTAAACTTGAGTTTTTTCATGAGGTGTGTTGTCCAGACACCCCCACTTGAAACTAAAACCTCAATCCCCAACAATCCTAGCTCTGGTCTATTGAGACTCTTCCCAAATAACTTGACCCAAAAAGAGAAGAACCTGCTCTAAAACCATTTTGTCACAATCCATGTCGGGGTGCCATCCAACCTGACACTCAGCCCGATTCATGGAATGGACCAAAGGGTATTACTGATCCCCATGGGCTAGAAACTAGTTCTTGGGTATCAACAATACACTTTGATAATGATTTCATCCATTTATATAATCACAAAAAACCAATAGTAATAAGCATCACAATAACTGATAACTACAACCAAATGAGGTACAACAATTTTCATATTCAAAGTTTTACTACTTTAACCAAAACCAAAAGTATAAAAATAGAATGGGAACAACAAGACTATTCTAAAACCCTCCATGCAACAAGATGGACATCACCCTCAAGACACCACCATTAACACCTAAAAGAAATTGAACACTAGTAACCATATCCACCATCAGCACAATGATGCATCTTTCCTTTACCTAGGTCATACATAAAAAAGTCTACATATACACAAAGGTGTATGTAGGGTGTAAGCCAAAGTCCAGTCGGATTCCACCCAAAAGAAAGATTATATGCTATAACATTAGATGAAAAATCAACATGAACATTTCCATAAGAATATTCGAAACATTTATAAGAAAACATTTGAAGGAAAACTTTATCAATAAACACTTTTTAAGGAAACCATTTTTAAAAAATAAGCTTGATTGAAATAAAAATGTACACAAGGTCTACCATATGCTGATGAATAGAACCACATCACATTAGAATCATGTCACTAGATAGCACCATGGAAAATACCTATAGGTAACTAGCACAAGTGGAACCCTATGAACCTCATACCTTAGTGATAAAAATACTCTAACAAAACTACCTACAATGTTACCATGCACGAGCCACTAGAGGGGAACACATACCATGGTCTAGTGGTCTAAAAATCATAATCCAATACCAACAACATTCCCATGGATGGGCCACTATAGGGGATCCAATCCCAAGGTCTAGTGGTATCCGATCATATCACATGTTTTTTAGTATTGTATCATTAATCCTGCTAGAAGAATTTGAGCCTTAGACACTTCTGAATCAACTACCGTACTAGTTTTAGTTTTCCCACCTAAATACCTAGGATTCCCTTTATGATAAAATTTCATTTCACATACCACATAAATCATCACATTCAAATACAAATACCAAGAATCATAAGAACACAAGGAAATCACCACTTTCACTTTTTCACATTTACCCAACAATCAAAATCCACATGGAAATAATAATTTTCTGTAAAAAAACCCACTTTTCATTTCACATGCACACCAAAACCATTTGGAAGTACATTTCACACCACTTGCACAATTTATGAAAATCATTTGGAAATGAAACAATAAGAACACATATGTAATCCAACCATTCCCATGGGAAAATCCCTTTTTCAAATTCATACTCACATCAAAACCATTTTATATCATGCTTCAAATCACTTTCACAATTTGAAGACAAATTTAAGGTGCACAATAAAGAAGACAACACAAAAAAACCCATTTATCTTGGAAAATCCACTTTCAACACATTTGAACCATTAAATCAATCTGAAAACACATTTCACACCTTTGACACAAGGCATAAAACATATTCAAGAAACAACACAATGAAGCACACATGAAACATGACCACTTTCCTTTAGAAAGCCCATTTTAATCACATTTACATCTCAAAACTTTTCAAAATCATGTTTTCACCACAAAAATAATCTATAAAACACATTTAAACAAACAAGAAAGAAATACAAAATCATTTAATAATGTAAAAGCATGGAACCACCTACCTCATACTTGTAAACTTTTGGAATCCGATGAAAAACCAAAACCGCACGACCATAAGAACCTATAAAGGAAATATAGAACAAAAAACATCATGATTTCACTAAGAAAAACAAGATCGAACCCTTAATTGTTCAAAAAACCCGTTGGAAAAGGAAAAACCAAGAAAGAGGGAAGAAGAAGCCTAGAAAGAGGGAGAAATTGAAGGAGATGAGACTTAATTGATGATTCATTGAAGTTACAAGACAAAACCACCAAAATATTGATGATAAAAGGCTTTAAGGAGTCTTGGTGGAAGCTCACATAGATGAAAATACCATATGGGGTAGATAGAAGGTGATTAAGGGTTAAAATAAAAGAGGAAACAAGAGTAATTTTCCACTTTTTAATGACCTGGACAGGTCACACAGTTAGCCCGCACGATTTTCCAAATCGTATGACGATCGTGCGTCCCTCAATGTCCAAGAGGAACAAGACACATGATTAGCCCACATGGTTTTCCAAACTGTGTGCGCCACTGTCTAAAATAAAAAATTTCTACATAGTTTCCTAGGCGAAGACACACGGTTTTCCCAAACCTTGCGCCAACTATGCGCCACCTGCTGTGAAGCCCAAAATATCAATTTTCACAAAAAAATAAAGGGTGAACTAAATTATAAATGAAAGACCAAAAATAAACAAAAGAATAACTCAAAAAATCATATATGTGATAGAATTCCTCAACCATGTACCCAAATTAAAATTTACGTAGCCAATTTGTTAGTAGCATAGCCATTTTTTCTTTTAGTTTGCATATGTATTTTAATAATATCTTGAGATATAGATATCTGATTAAGGTGATTCTCATTTATTTAAAAATATAATAAAATGTTATAACTATAATAAAAATGGAAGAAAATTTTATTCTACCTCAAACAAGGAATGTATTAGATCTGAATCTGGTAAAGTCAATCTATTTTCAGTTTTTAGGGATTCAGATACGTGATTTTCCTACATAGATAAAAACTCCTATGATGATATCCTTACACGAAAAATCTCCTACATGATTTTACTACATCAATTCACATGCATAGATAAATTCTCTTACATTAAATTCACTTACATGAATTTGGCTACACATCTTAATGAAAATTCTACCAGAAAATATTCTATGTTTTATGTTTTCTTTCCTATATCAATTTTCTAAAAGTTTAATTTATATATTTAATTTGTTATAATGAATTTATAAATTCATATTAATTATATTCAACCTATGAAAAATTGGTTGCGCCCAAATTTACCCTACTGGTAAAAGCGATCGATGTAGTACATGTAGGGGTCGAATCCACAGAAACCGAAGAAGTAACCTTGAGACGCTATGATTGTGTGAAGGATAGTCTATGAAGTAGCCGACTTTGGGTTTGATTTTGGATGGTTTTTAAAGAACACTAATAAACCTAAGTGAATTAAATTAAATGGAAATGGGTTGATCTTATGATTATGCTCAGGGTGGATTGAATGAATTTTACTTCATTAGACAATTTTGGTTTTATTAATTTTTGATGAATCCATTCTTCAAAAATAATGTTACATTCATCATTTTCTGGTTTGGTACTTACTAAACACAATTACTAATCCCGTATACACTTAGAGAACCAAATTCATGATCTCCCCAAGGTATATGGTCATTTAGTAATTGAATTTAGTTTGCTCAAACACAGTAAAGATGAATAGTATAAATAATCGAAGAATGGATGTCTTAAATTAATTATCCAATTAACAACAATTCGTTCATAAAATAACATTCAATCCAGTTTTTGCATCCTCCTAAGATCATCCCATTAAGTTTTTAGCCCTCACTTAATGGTATACTCTCAATGGTTGGTGGAATATGTCTAACAAGAATTGGATTGAAGAAATTAAAACCACGGAAATAACGAGAACTCCTCCGTGTGTGTGAATGAAATTCACACCTATGTGTGAACTAATTCACAACAACACAGAGATATCACTGTGCTTTGTGATAATAAAGTTTTAATAAAAGAAATGGAAAATATATAAGTGAATTAAGTTGATTAATAACATAAATATAAAAAAAAGAAACTTACATGGAAATGGAAAACATTACAAAGAAAATTTGGAAGCATAACCTTACAATGAAACAAGCAACAAAAGATGATATGAAAAATATCCACCCCCATTCCCTTCACCAATATCTCCTTATATAGGAATATTAGGAGCCTTAGGTACATCCCCCAACAATTAATTCACCCCCCAACAATTAATAGAGTCAAATGGAGGGTGAATAATCAAAAGGAAATTGATGTTTTGAATTTGACCCGGAAAACTGTTCAGATTCGTCCACCATATTTACGTGTGAATTCGAAATTTAAGAAGGCTGAATCCAGAGGGATTTTAGAAGAGCAATATCTTCGTTCATTTGTGTTCTAGAAGCTCTCAAAATTTCAGGAAATTTGGCTCATCCGTTTGGAATTTATGGTCGAAATGGTGGGACGGATTTCTGTGCATTAATGACGAGTCCATCATTTAAATCTCAACTTCAGATCCCTTTATCATCATAAAAACATCAGAATTAGCTCCGGCCACAGTTGAATAAAATGATCCTCATATTTTTATCTTTTTACTGTATAAATTTGAGCTTCATTGGGCTCGGTTTCTGGGCCCCACATTTGTTTGATGGGCCTTAGGCCCATTATGCTTTTTCCAGCAAGTTTCTGTCTTCAGGCGCAAAATTATCCATCTTCCTTTGGGATTCATCCAGTGGACCTAAAAGATAAAATGTTCCAAACAAAGTGATAAATAATATCCCAAAATTTAAAATTCAGAAAATGAATATAATATTGTCAAAAAACAAATGAATGATTGGGCCCAAATTTGCATTTTAAACATGAATTGCATTTTTTATGAGAAATGAAGTTCTATTTATGTAATGAACTAAAAAAAATGTTTATAGACTTTGGAAAAATGAATATAAAGATATTAACAATTAATATTAGCCACTTTCAGTGACTAATCACACCCCCCAACTTGAGTTTTGCTAGTCCCGAGCAAAATATATTACAAATATGAAATTCAAATCTGCTTTTCCAAAAACATTTTAATACACATTGCTCACCCAAATATCTAATATCAAAAAAAAATTATGAAAACCCATCAAAATCATTAAAAACAAGCTAGTTCCATAAGCATATCTCAATCCCAAGACCATTCCTTTGTTCAAATTCATCGCCACATTTCATCCAATTCCAATTAAGCATGATAAAGTGTTGTGCATCATAAAAGATATGGGGACCATTTTATTGTTCAAGGGGAAAAAATGGAAGCGCTAGGTGGGAATCACATTAAACCTTAAGATGAGTATCCTTTTTTTTTGATTTTTTTGATTTTATTTTTTTAACCACAATAGATATGAAAAGACTAACTCTGGGCAAGACAACTATGGAGTCACGATCCCCAAGTGCCGGATGCCACACATATTGTCAATTTCATTCTCTACAATAGAGATATAAAGCCTAACTCTGGGCAAGAAAACTATGGAGTCACGATCCCCAAGTGCCGGACGCCACGCATTTGGACAAAACATTGCTCTATGTGGTCTTTTTTTTTTGTTTTTTGTTTTTTTTGTTTCTTTTTGGATACTCAAATTAAACTAAAAGTGACCCCAAAACCCTATTCTATAATGAAAGGGACCCAAGAACTCAAATTTACACCCACGATCCAGTAGACGTGCATTGTGGCATTTTTATTAAGAGGATTAAATTGTAAACATTGAAAAATCACATCGGACAACCGCACTTTCCAAAAACTATGCTCATGAACTTAAACTTGCATTAAAATTAGAATCAAGGCATGCAAAATTTATTTGATATCCAATTTTAGAGTTTACAATGTGTGTTATCATGTTCAAGGGTAATGAAAATTTTCTTTTCATGCATGTTTTTATTTAAAAAAAAATCTTTTTTTTTATCTCCCCCCAACTTAGAATGACACTGTCCCTAGTGTTTAAAGAAAAGAAAATTTAGAAGGGGGGTGGAGGATTTCAAAGAGTAAATGATAATCATGGAATGAAGTCACCTGGTGGTTGATGATGATAGTGCGTGCCACAGTCTCCCTTCACTCCTGGATTTGAGTCTCAGCATCTTGGATGGTGGTGAATGGATTCTCCATATGACTTACAACATGTCCTTTTATTTTTTTTAACCTATAAAAACATAATAATAAACAAAACAAAATAAACTGATGATACATTGTCTTCTTTTTAGATTTCTGGGTAGGGTATTACTCAGAGATCATGCCACGTGACACGGATGAATATGGCACTCCCCTTTCATACCCATCCTTACTCATAAAATAAGAACAGGTCAACAGTCTATGGTAATTTATTATATGAAAAAGAAAATGATTCAAAATGATTAGAAAACATGAAAACCATGGGTTGCCTCCCATGCAGCGCTTTTGTTTAACGTCGTTATCTCGACTTGAACCCCCCAACTTATCCAATTCCAACTTTCAAAATTTTAATTAACCCATCTTTCTCCACTTCAACAACATTGAGATTGATTATTTGTTTGAAATATGTTTCATGTGAAATCCTTTGTTCTATAATGAGCGGTAAAATCCATGTAATATCAGAAATGGTTGATTGAATTGAATATCTAGTATTTCCTAAGACATCAATAAAAATTCCCAATTTTTTAGTTTCAAGAGGATAATAAATTGAAATTTCATGGTATTGGTTATCCACATTTAAGAGTGGGGAAGAAAGGAGAAAAATGTTGAGTTCAGGTTGATAAAAATTTACAAAATAAGAATGGAAATTTGAATCAAAAACTGTTTCTTCTCCATGAAATTTAGAAATAATTGGTTCCTTTTGAAATTTTGATTCCTCCCAAAAATTTTCCTTTTGAATGTCGGGAGTGGGTATAGACTCAATATTTGTTAACTCTCCCAATGGTTCAATGATTGGTGATTCTAAAAAATCATTTTTAGTGCAATATTATGGACATTCAATCCTTGAAGAATAATTTCCCTCTTGTGAATTCATGAAATCAATTTCATCCTAATTTAAATACTCATTAACAATTCCTTCATGTTCTTTATCTTGAATTTCAACATTTCCTGACCAAATATCTTCATTATCCAACTCTGTATTCCAAGATTTTAAAGCGGGTTCTTTAATAAATTCACATGAGTTATGTGGGAAACAAGATTCTTCTATAAGTGATGTGGAAAGGACATCCTGAGTGGGAATGGGTTCTTCATAAGTCTCAATGTTTTGTATTTCTAATCTCAGTGATGAAACTTCTGAATTCATTTTAACCATTTTTTCACACAAATGTTCAAGAATTTTTTCAGAATTAGGATTGATTGTTGTTTGTACATCATCATCATCATTAAGTTTGATCTCTTCAATCATCCTTGAGAGGTATGGAAATTGATCCTTTAAAAAATCAGCATCCCATTGATCGTTCATGTTATCGGGTGTGAGGTATTCATTTAAAGGTTGATCAAAGTAATTTCCTATGTGAGGGGATTCCCAATGTTGATTTTCTATTCGATTCCAGCCCGATTTTATGAAATGAAATTGTTGATGATACTCCATTGGAGTTTAATGAAATTTGGATTTGGATTTTTTTTTTGGAAAAACAGAAAGGGGAAAAGAAAAGAGAAATAGAGGTGAGAAAAGAAAAGTTAGGTGAGAATAGAAGGCGGGTGTCTAAGAAAACTTACTAAGGTCCCCGGTAATGGTGCCAAAATTTGGTTGCACCCAAATTTACCCTACTGGTAAAAGCGATCGATGTAGTACATGTAGGGGTCGAATCCACAGGGACCGAAGAAGTAACCTTGAAACGCTATGATTGTGTGAAGGATGGGCTATGAAGTAGCCGACTTTGGGTTTGATTTTGGATGGTTTTTAAAGAACACTAATAAATCTAAGTGAATTCAATTAAATAGAAATGGGTTCATCTTATGATTATGCTCAGGGTGGATTGAATGAATTTTACTTTATTAGACAATTTTGGTTTTATTAATTTTTGATGAATCCATTCTTCAAAAATAACATTACATTCATCATTTTCTGGTTTGGTACTTACTAAACACAATTACTAATCCCGTATACACTTAGAGAACAAAATTCATGATCTCCCCGAGGTATATGGTCATTTAGTAATTGAATTTAGTTTGCTCAAACACAGTAAAGACGAATAGTAGAAATAATTGAAGAATGGATGTCTTAAATTAATTATCCAATTAACAATAATTCGTTCATAAAATAACATTCAATCCAGCCTTTTCATCCTCCTAAGATCATCCCATTAAGGGTTTATCCCACCATTGATGGTATACTCTCAATTGTTGGCGGAATATGGCTAACAAGAATTGGATTGAAGAAATTAAAACCGCGGAAATAACGAGCACTCCTCCGTGTGTGTGAATGAAATTCACACCTATGTGTGAACTAATTCACAACAACACAGAGATATCACTGTGCTTTGTGATAATAAAGTTTTAATAAAAGAAATGGAAAATATAGAAGTGAATTAAGTTGATTAAGAACATAAATATACAAAAAAGAAACTTACATGGAAATGGAAAACATTACAAAGGAAATTTGGAAGCATAACCTTACAATGAAACAAGCAACAAAAGATGATATGAAAAATATCCACCCCCATTCCCTTAACCAATAGATCCTTATATAGGAATATTAGGAGCCTTAGGTACATCCCACAACAATTAATTCACCCCCCAAAAATTAATAGAGTCAAATGGAGGGTGAATAATCAAAAGGAAATTGATGTTTTGAATTTGACCCGGAAAACTGTTCAGATTCGTCCACCATATTGATGTGTGAATTCGAAATTGAAGAAGGCCGAATCCGGAGAGGTTGTAGAAGAGAAAGATCTTCTTTAATTTGTGTTCTAGAATCTCTAAAAATTTCAGGAAATTTGGCTCATCCGTTTGGAATTTATGGTCTAAATGGTGGGACGGATTTCTGTGCATTAATGACGAGTCCACCATTTAAATCTCAACTTCAGATCCCTTTATCATCATGAAAAAATCAGAATTAGCTCCGGACACAGTTGAATAAAATGATCCTCATATATTTATCTTTCTACTGTATAAATTTGAGCTTCATTGAGCTTGGTTTCTGGGCCCCACATTTGTTTGATGGGCCTTAGACCCATTATGCTTTTTCCAGCAAGTTTCTGCCTTCAGGTGCAAAATTATCCATCTTTCTTTGGGATTCATCCAGCGGACCTAAAAGATAAAATGTTCCAAACAAAGTGATAAATCATATCCCAAAATTTTAAATTCAGAAAATGAATATAATATTGTCAACAAACAAATGAATGATTGGGCCCAAATTTGCATTTTAAACATGAATTGCATTTTTGATGAGAAATGAAGTTCTATTTATGTAATGCACTAAAAACAATGTTTATAGACTTTGGAAAAATGAATATAAATATATTAAAAATTAATATTAGCCACTTTCAGTGACTAATCAAAACTATTTTTCATTGTTTTAAACATGTTTTTATGAAGATATAATGTAATTCAATTTTCACGTATGTAACTTACAGCTTGAAACTCAAAAATTTGTTTTTATTATTTTATGTTGTTTTATTCGATATTATTGTTTCTAAATTAATATTAGTTGATATTAATCTCATTAATTTTTTTTAATATATTTAATGTGGTGTTATTACGTTTTTAAATTATCTACATATTTACTGCTTGTTTTAAACAAAATGTTTTTTAATTTCATATTTCAAATTGAAACTTTCTATTTTCATGGGATATTTTATTGACCTATTATTATGAAGAATTTTTGAAATATGTAATGAGTAATTTCAAATTGGTTTGAGTGATTCTTAATTGTTTTAAATATCGTTCACGAGTTGAGTGATTATTATGCAATGATAATACCACACACACACACTCTCTCTCTCTCTGATAATATAGTTTTATCACTTTTATTATTCTAACCATTTTCTCGAGTGTGTATTCCACATAGATTTGTATTTAAAGGACTTAATTATACTTGTAATTGATATGAAAGGAGTTCACAATGATAATATACAATCACATACATTCATACACTTATTCCATTCAATTGATCCAATACTCAACTGTTTACATTATTGTGAAAAAATCTCAAGGAAGGCACAATTCTTCTTCAACTTCATTTACATTGAAGATATATACTGCACCATTAATGGAATGGAAAGACTTCATCATTAAAATACATTCAAAGGGTCACTATCAACTATTTCATCTATAACACACTTTTTAAAACTCTAGTGGGTTTGTAATTGTTTTATTTATTCTTATGGGATGAGTAGGGTTATCTACACTTTAATATATTCTCACATAGGTTATACCACCTATAAAAAGTAGTATGTGTCTATGATACCTTACTAAAAGGCAGATCCTTAGTTTTTTTACCTGACCAAAAGGTGGTGCATTTAGGTTGGAGCTTCTTCTTGTAAAAAGCCTAGGTTTATGTCTACTCCTACAAAAGGCTTTGTGTAGGTTTGGGTATTCTCCTCACAAAGTTCTAGGTTGAGATTTATCTCATATTAAAGTTCTAGGTTTAGATTAATCCCATATAAAGTCCTCCCACTCTTTCATAGTGGGTGCCATTCTCCATCGCTTGGGGTGTAAAGAGTAGAGTAAAATCATTTAGTTCCGAACTACTATAATTTTGTTATGTTCTCTTTAATTTTTGGCATACACTATTCACACATACACTATTCATATTATTTTAATAAAGAGTTGTTTAATAAATTTAAACCACTAAATTCCACAATTAATTTTTTTTAACTATAATAATTTTAATAAAGGTCTATTTACCCCCCTCTAATCCTTCTACCATTAACTTATATTACCTAACAATTGGTATCATATGGTTATTTGTTAAAGGATAGATAACTTCTATGATTGTTATAATCTAATACCTAACACTTGGTATCATATGGTCATTTCTTAAAGGATAGTTAGCTTCTCTAATTATTCTAATCTGATACCTAACAATTGGTATCAAAGGTTCATTCCTTAAAGTATATTTAAATAATCTATTTTTTCTAATCTAAAACCTAAAAATTGGTATCATAGGTTAACCTTATTAAATATAGTTTAGATCTATCATTCTTTTTCTTGATACATAACACTTGGTATTTAAGTGCTACCTTTCTAGGAATATTAAGTTATACTTGGTTTTCCTTAAAAGGATTGTTTTTATGCAACACCCTAAGATTTTGTAGTAAGTTTCTTCTTAAATAAATCCATTTTATTTAATATCTTGCGTTGTATGCAAGACTGAGTTTGAGCGTACCACGATATACTAAATTAACCGTTTAAAAAGTGATTATGAATAGTATTAACTACATTTTGAAATTTATAAATTTTATTTTCCAAAATAGAACTCATTTTTGAATTTTTAATATCAAAATTAGCTTAAGTTTAATTTTTTATATTTTTCTAAAAAGTTTTATTTTTTGATGAATAGTGAAAAATACCGCATTGTTGTTAAAAAATGATTTTTTCATTTAAATAATTATTTTACATAAAATTGATTTTAAAGTAAAAATAGTTAAATAATACATATATTAATACAATTTATGTCATTAGAATCATTTTTATAATATAATTAGATATAAAAATTTATTGAACTTTTGAATGTCTCTTTTACCTACCTGCTAGCCACATTTTCCGAATTAACATTAAATGTAATTTTACCACTTTTGGGAATTGAATTTCAAAAAAATACATAAATGGTTTTAATTAATATGAAATTTATAGTCCAATAGAAACAACTTATTTTTTTAGTTAATAGTAACTTTAGTGATTTTTTATTTATTTACCACAGTTAAGGGTAAATTAGGTAATTAAAGGTAAAAATAATATTATAAAATTAAAAAGTTACCCTAACACTTGTCCTAATTTAATTATATAATTTGTTTTCGACCAAAATCAACCTTAATCCAAAATTATGAGCTTTTTAATCCACTATGGTAATAATGAGACTTTTATTATATATTTTTTAAAGATAAGTTAAAAATGTCACACTCATAATTTTAATAACTAAATCATTTTTAATATAGGGTTATACATAATATAAATTTGTCTATAAATAATCATTTGAAATATAATAAATTTATCTTCATCATGATATTTTATTTTTAAATTTTAGATAAGAAATAATTTAATTAAAGGCTTGTATAATAATGATGCATTAATTGATTTATTAAAGGAAGAATCAATTAAATGATGTTAATTGTATTAAAATAAATATAATTTTAAATATTTTATTCCATACATGATTTTTTTGGATGACTTTGACATTTTAGGGATTATTTAATATAGTTTTTTTAAAAGAACCAAGTTTTTACGATTTAAAAAAAATCAAGTAATAAATAGTGTAAAAATCAACATAAATGAGATTTTAAAATAAATAATATTTTATTAAATGATATAAAATTCATAAAAGTTTATATGTATTCCAACTAAATTGGACAATGTTAAATATGTCATAAATGATCCAATTGGGTTTTTTTGACATTTTATTGTAATTATATCAACAATATAGTGTAAAAAGACAAGTTGTTATGGTAAGAGTTAAATTGTTTAACCAAGGGTTAAAGACAAAAGATAAGGTTAATTTTGTGACCTAAAAATCTCTAAAATTAATTATATAAGCGTATTTCGACCCATACTCTTATTATATTTGAAATAACTTACATTAGAGTTTTTTGAAATCGAAAATCAATTTATATTAAATTAATTGTTTTGAAGTTTCCTAAAGTGCCCCCACCCTCTCTTATAAAAGGAAACCTCTCCTTCTCATTTATTCACACCTCTAAAGCCCTTTGGCTCGGCCAAAAAATATCCATTTATATTTAAAAAATTTCTCAATTTATCCTATATGCCATACTTTGGGCAGAAAGCCAACCTAAGGAGTCCTTTTTTCAAATCAAAAAGAGACACTTGAAGAAGAGGTAATTGTTTTACCAAATATTTCAAAGTTCTTTTCTTGTTACACTTTATTTTACTAATTTGTTTACATACTAAAGTAATATCTCCATCATATAACCTATGATGAGATTTTTTTATGATTATGGGACAGCCATATTCCTTCTTTTACTCATCCTATGAAAAACAGTATCATTATACGTGCGTACGTACGACTTATCGTATCCACGCCATGGTGTAAACTGTTTTCATCTATACTTTATTTAGATGGGTATAAAAATGAATATAAAGGATGTAAATAATAAACATGACATTATATTTTTTTTATAATTAATATACCATCAAATTTCATACCATTTAACCATTAGGAGAATGATACCATTGCTCGTGCATACGTATGACTTACCATATCCACAACGCGATGAGTTTCATCCTCTAGGTTAACCATTCAATAATGATTATAAAAATATGTATAATTAATAATTATAAAATATATGACATAATAATTCTACTGTAATAATATATATATATGTGTCATTTACTTTCTTTCATTCAATACAATAAGAAAATAGAAACAACGTTCATGCGTACGTATGACCTACTATCTCCATGAATGGTGTATTCCATTTAATTTATATATCTATTATATATATTTATATACTATATATAAATCATTTTTTATATTTTGGAAGTAATTAATTCATGATATAAGTAATAGGATCACGAATAACAAATCAAAACACATACGATAAACAAAACAATTATTACCTGAAATGTTGCTTTAACTTGGAATTGTGAACAGGTAATATAAAGGTATAAATGAATCATATATGATATCGTAAATATTATTATGATTCTGGTATAAGTTAGTATATTTTTAAAACCACTATAAAGGAGTTTCAAGCACGTACTAAAGGAATCAAACCTATGGTATGAGTTAATTTCACAATCTCATTATTACCTGAGATTGTTTATACGTAAGTATTTAATGGGACATATTTATTATCTATGTTAAATAAAAATGTATTTCAAAACATTATTACTATTTTTTTGAAAATTTTAAATACTTTTTTACCCATTTTTTATTTTTAAAATAGTAATCTTTTTTTCATTTTCCTTATGAGGTACTTGTTTGAATTTTTCAACAAAATACGAGAAGAATGTTTTTTAACTTATATGGAATGAGCGAATTTTTATAACATCATGAAGCCTTAAAATTTTGAAGATTCCTTTATAATATTACAAGATTATTTTCAATGAAAATATTTAATTTTTAAATTTTATGGAATTTTAAATAACTATTTTCAATAAAAGGGTATTTCTATAAAGAAGTTTTTAATGATTTTATTAAGAACATTTTCATCTATGTCAACATACTTTGTTGGGTTTTATGCTTAATTGATGCTGATTGTTTATGATACAATCTACCATATTTTATTGAATGATTTATGATATGTTTGACTTTGGATTTTATATTTTAATACCATTCATGGTTTATGGTTAATGTATTAACATTTTGCATGCTAGTTTTAATACGAATGTTTATGTTGTTTATGTTTTACCTTTTTTCATATGAGGAATGTATTGGACTTAATAAGTGATGGGATGTGCCCGCTATAGACCTTCAATGCATTGATAGATCTTATTAGACAAACTAGATATGGACTTGGTTGAGGCCTTTCCCATTTATTTTCAGATGTGGATTTAGCTGAGGCCTTAGCCATTTATTTTTAGATGTCTTGGCTGAGGCCTCGAGGGTATGTTTCAGATGTATGAAATTATGAATTCCCTCATTATGAGATTAGATATTAATATTACATGTGATTATTCAACTATTATAATATCCATGTGAATGTTTAAATGACATTATTTGATTTATTCTTTCCATATTATGATCAAGTTTACATTTAAAAGGCTTGTGTTTTAGTTTTATACCTTTCCTTAAAAGTTTATGCTTATTTATGATAGATTCCCCTATATTTCTTACCCTTACTAAGCATCTGATCTCACCCCTTTATTATGCTAAATTTTCCCAGGATACTAAGAAGTGTTTTATGATTGATATTCAGGGTTAATCTTGGAGAATAATTGTGTTCTCAAATAATTATCCATGTAGCATATTATGTTTTGAATTATAATGTAAAGTTCATGTATGTAATCTATTTTACAAGACTCCTAAACTGATCGGTCATTTGAGATTTTATTCCTTATAATCATGCTAATGTATTAAAATAATTCACCTGCTTTGGGCTTCTGGGGTTAGGGCATTACAATTGGTATCAAAGGAAGTTTAGTAACAACCTTGGAAATTAGATTTAGAAAATAATGATTAAAGATCATAACCCTAAGATAGATTTGAGGATAAGTATAGAAGAACGTCCTAGAAATTTGGTAAGGTAGATATTATGCATGTATTTTTAGAAATACATCCATATCTAGACACTATAAGTGAACGTGGTTCTATAACATATGTATCTATGGGTGAAAGCTACGACAAGGTGTCCCAGGACTAACTCAGGGTAACCTAGTACATGACAATGAACCTTACTATGCACCTAGTTTTACACTCTTGGGGTATATTCTTAATAAAATTCACATTTTCTTTTCAAAAAATTATGAAGGATTTAAAAGTAAATATGTTCTCAAAAAACCATGTTTATGATAATGCGATTAACTATGCATAATTGTTTTAATTTATGTTAAGTTTTTTACTAGTTTGAAATTATAAATTATGATTCATAATCTAATGTATTCCATTGTTTATAAATAGATCATAATGGAAGGAATGTAAACCATATCAATGCATGTAAAACATGAAAGGATTTCCCTCATATGCAAGATAATGATGTTGGAACTAGAGCTACAAATAATGCTGGACATCTTATAACTATACCAGGACAACAGAATCAGGTTATGAACAATAATCTTACTTGTATGGAGCATCCTAATCCACAATACGAAGGATCAATGTTAGACTACTTGATGAGACAACAACCTCAAACATTCAATGAGACTACAAATAAATTTATATCTGAATAATGGATAAGTTCCTTAGAGAAGACATTCTTTGAATTGGAAAGTAACGAAAGGGAGAAAGTTTTCATGGTAGTTTATCATCTCTAAAGATATTCAAATCAATGGTGGGAATTAATTCAATACACAAATGAGGATTAAGAAGTATAAAATATAGAATGGAGGGAATTTAAAGAAATTTTCTTAGAAAAATACTTTCCTCATGAACAACGAGCAGATATGGAAAGAAAATTTCTGAGTTTTAGGCAAAAGTAGGATGATAATATTGTTAAATATGAAGCCAACTTCACAAGATTATCAAGGAATGTTGCATAATATATACGTAACCCAAGGAGTAAGATTTATCGGTTCTTTGATGGGTTAAATCCATTCCTCTGAAAGGAATAGGTCTCCCAAAATTTCTCATCATATGAAGATATAGTCTCATATACTATAAAGATATATAAATAATTATATAAGTCATATGAATTCTAGGGAAAACAAGAGAAGAAGAGAATAATGGAACAAGAGATAGATAAAAGGAAAAAGGGAAAGAATGATTTTACCACATGTGATAATTGTGGGAGGAAACACCTTGGTTCTTTCTTAAAAGTAAAAGGAGTTTTCTTTAATTGTGGTGAGAAAGGCTATCATGCTCATGTTTGTAAGGGAAAAAAGAAGTTACCAATGTTCAATGTTACAATTGTAAAGAGACGAGACATTATGAAAATTATTTCCCTAATCACAAATTAAATATAACTCAAAAAAAGGAAATGGATCAAGGTCAATATTATGCTATTACTACAGTTGGAGTGGAATAATTAATGTATTTGTGTTTTTGGGCTCAAGAATTATGTTATGATATTCTGGTTCTTATGAGATATATAAGGATTGTACTACAATACTTCTTTCTTAAGGATTTAAGAATTTAAGTTTTTTTTAAGGTTTTAATGGGACCAAGGTATTCATATTTTTGGTATGTGATAATAAGAGAAACATTATGTTTGAGGAAAATTAGATGTTAAAATTGATATTGGAATTTAAAGACCTTTTTGGACTATTAATTTAGACAAAAGTATTTTGGATGAGTTTCAAGGTTGAAATGGATTGGATATTATTATTTGAGGATAAACCATTTCTTTAATGTCGAATATACAAAGGTTATTTCTGTAATGTTATAATAATATAATTTTCAAAAAAGGACAACTCGTAGTTTGGGCGACAATCCGTCACGTCCAGCAAGGCTGCGAGACTTGAACCCGCAACTGAAGGGAAACAAGGGTGCATCACCTACCAATGAACTACGTGATGACCTGGTTAATATAACATAGTTTTATTTATTTAAATGGAATTACATCTCATGTATAATTCCATTTTTTAATCCTATACGATTAAGATAAATTGAATATTTTTGAATTTTATTATCTTTTGGATAGAAAGATAAGTTTGTGGTATAAATTGATTAAAGGATAAAGCTCTACTTGTCAAGTAACTATTTTTTTACTTATGTTCTTACTCTATGAATTAAATGAATTATTTAACTTTAGTTAAAGGATCATGACACAAACAATTTTATCCTAGTACTTTATTTTCTGATGAATCAAATAGTCCCTTAGATCATTATCGACTTCTAGCTTTGTGATTGTTAACCTTCTCCTGACCATGTTCTCTATCACTCTCCATCATAACTTGATGGTTAGATTTATCTTACACATCCATGTTTTTGTATATGGAACATGTGTTATATATGGTGACCTTTATACTCCCCTTTCTTTATGTTTAAGTGAAGGTCTCATTTATCCTTTTCCGATGTGGGATTTCAATAAAGATATTTTGAAAAGTCAAACCCCTAGTTTTCAATCCCGAGTTCAAACCGCGATGAAGAAATTTATTGAAGGAGGGGAGAATGTAATACCCAAAGATTTTATATTATGTCTCTTCTTAAATAAATTCATTTTCTTCAATAGTTTATGTTTTACACAACACCGAGTTCGATCATACCATGATATACTAAATTAACCGTTTAAAAAGAGGTTATGAATAATATTAACTAAAATTTGAAATTTATAAATTTTATTTTTCAAAATAGACTTAATTTTTGGATTCTTAATATCAAAATTAACTTAGGGTGAATTTTTGGTATTTTTCTAAAAAGTTTCAATTTTTGATGAATAGTGAAAAGTACTGCATTGTTGTTAAAAACTGACTTTTTCATTTAAATAATTATTTTAATTTAAATTAATTTTAAAGTAACAATATATATATATAATAAATATATTAATCCAATGTATGTAATTGGAATAATTTTTATAATATAATTAGATATAAAAATTTATTAAACTTTTGAACGTCTCTTTTACGTGCCTTCTAGTCACATTTGCTGGATTAACATTAAACACAATTTTACCAATTTTGTGAATTGAATTTAGGAAAAATAATATAAATTATTATAATTAATATGAATTTTTTTGGTCTCATAGGAACAACTTATTTTTTTGGTGAATAGTAAATTTAGTAATTTTTTATTTATTTACCACGATTAAGGGTAAATCAGGTAATTAAAAGTAAAAATAAAATTATAATATTTAAAAGTTACCCTAAAACTTGTCCTGATTTAATTGGATATGTGGGTTTCAACCAAAATTAACCTTAGTCCAAAATTATTATCTTTTTAAGCCACCTGGGTAAGAATAAGACTTTTATTACATTTTATTTAAAGATAAGTTAAAAATATCATATTCATACTTTTAATAACAAAATAATTTTTAATATATTATTATACATAAGATAAATTTGACTATAAATATTAATTTTTAATATAATAAATTTATATTAGTCATGATTTTTAATTTTTAATTTTTATAGAAGAAATAATTTAATTAAAGGCTTGTATAATAATGATGCAATAATTGATTTATTAATGTAAGAATCAATTAAATGATATTAATAATATTAAAATAAATATAATTTGAAATATTTGATGTCATACATGATTTTTTTGAAGACTTTGACATGTTAGGGATGAGTTAATATACTTTTTTTGAATGAATAAAGTTGTTATGTTTTAAAAAAAATAAAGTAATAAATATTGTCTAAATTGACATAAATGAGATTTTAAAATAAATTATATTTTATTAAATGGTATAAATTTAATAAAAATCTATATTTTGGAAAACTAACTATTATGATGTTAAATATTTCATAAATGATCCAATTGGGGTTCATTTGACATTTTATAGTAACTATATCAACCCTATAGTGTAAAAATACAAGTTGTTATATTAAAAGTTAAATTGTTTAACTAAGGGTTAAAGCCAAAAGGAAAGATTAATTTTGTGCCCTAAACATGTATAAAATTTATTGGATGAGAAGATTTCAACCCATACTCATCTTATTTATTAAATAAATTACTTTGGAGTTTTTTGAAATAGAAAATCAATTTATATTAAATTAATAGTTTTAGAGTTTCCTAAATTGCCCCTCCCCTCTTTTATAAAAGGGAACCTCTCCTTCTATTTAATTCACACCTCTAAAGTTATTTTACTAAAAACCTATATATTTATACTTAAAAATTTCCTAAAATCATCCTAGATAACATACTTTGGGCATAAAGATAACCTAATGAGTTATTTTGTGCAAATCAAAAGGAGACACTCAAATAAGAGGTAAATGTTTTACTAACTCTTTCAATGTTCTTTTATTATTCTACTTAATTTTCCTAATTTGTTTCCATAATAAAGTAATAAATCCAGAATATAATATATTATGAGATTTTTTATGGTTATGGGAAAACTATATTCCTCTTTTTACTGATCCTACGAAAAACAGTATCATCATGCGTGCATACGTACAGTTTATCGTCTCTACATCGTGGTGTAAAATATTTTTCATCTATAATTAATTTTTATGGGTATAAAGATGAATATAAAGGATTTAAATAATAATTATGATATGATATTATTTATTTATAATTAATATACCATCCAATTCCATACCATTTAACCATTAAGGTAATGATACTGTCGCTCGTGGGTACGTACGACTTACCGTCCCCATGATACGATGAGATTCATTCTCCACATTAAACATTCAAGAATGATTATAAAAATATTTATAATAAATAAGTATGAAATATATGACATAATAATGCTTCTAGAATAATATATATATATATATATATGTCATTTACTTACTTCTATTCAATACGATAATAAAATAGAAACAACGTTCATACGTACGTATGACCCACTGCCTCCATGAATGGTGTATTACATTTAATTTATTAATATATTATATATATTTATATACTATATATAAATAATTTTTTAAATTATGGAAGTAATTAATTCATGATCTAAGTAATATGATCCTGAATAACAAGTCAAAACATGTATGATAAACAATACGATTATTACCCAAAACGTTACTTTAATTTGGAAGTGTTGAATGAATGGGTAATATAAAGTCATAAATGAATCATATATGATATCAAAAATATTATTATGATTTATGTAAAAGTTAATAATATTTTTAAAACCACTATACAAGAGTTTTGTACACGTACTGAAGGAATCAGACCTACTATAAAGGTTAATTTCACAATCTTATTATTACCCAAGATTGTTTGTATGTAAATATTTACTGAGACATATTTATCATCCACATCTATGTTTCTTAAAAATATATTTCAAAACATTATAAGTATTATTTTAAAATTTTTAAATTTTTTTTCCCCATGTTTGATTTTATAAAAATGAATCTTTTTTTTCATTTTCCTTACGAGGTACTTTGTTCAACTTTTTTGAAAAAGTATGAGAAGAATGTTTTTTAACTTATACGGCATGAGAGACCTTTTCCACCATCATGATGAATTAATGTTTTGAAGTTTCCTTTAAAATCTTACAAGATTATCTTCAATGAAAATATTTTATTTTTAAATTTTATCTCATTTTAAATAATTATTATCAATAAAATAGGCATTTCTATAAAGAAGTTTCTAATGATTTTATTAAGAACATTTTCATCTATGTCAAAATCCTTTGTGGGGTTTTATGCTTAATTGGGGATGATTGTTTATGATACAATCTCCCATATTGTATTGAATGGTTTATGATATGTTTGACTGTGTATGTGTAATTTTGATACCATTCATGGTTTATGGTTAATGTATTAATATTGCATATATGAGTTTTAATATGAATGTTAATGTTGTTTATGTTTTAAATTTTTCATATGAGAAATGTATTGGACTTATTAAGTGATGGGTGGGGCCCTCTATATCCTCTTGATACATCAATAGGTCTCATAAGACAAACTAGATGTGGACATGGTCGAGGCCTTTCCCATTTATTTTTAGATATGGATTTGGCCGAGACCTTAACCATTTATTTTCTTATGTCTTGGATGAGGCATCGATGGTATGTTTTAGATGTCTGAAATTATGCATTCCCTTAGTATAAGATTAGTTATTAATATTACATGTGATTATTAGACTAGTTGAATATCCATGTGAATGTTTAAATGGAATTATTTGATTTATTCTTTCTATATTATAATCAAGTTTATGTTTAAAAGGACTGTGTTTTGGTTTTATACCTTACGTTAAAAGTTTATGCTTATTTGTGATAGCTTCCACTATATTGTTTACCCTTACTGAGAATCCGAGCTCACCCCTTTCTTATGTTTTATTTTCCCAGGATGCCAAGAAGTTTTTTATGATTGATCTGCAGGGTTAATCTAGGAGAATAATGTTATTCTCAAAGAATTATCTATGTTGAATATTATGTTTTAAATTATAATGTAAATTTTATTTATGTAATATATCTTCTAAGACTACTAAACTGATTCATATTTCGGGATATGATTCCTTATAATCATGATAATATATTAAAACAATGCACCAACTTTGGGCTTTTGGGCTCAGGGAATTAAATTTTAACCTTTTGTTTATATTATTATTTAAGATATATTATATCCTAGTCCTTAAAAAGACTATGTAAAGATCTATTTTAGTGATGGATTGAAAGAAAAAGAAAACTTTCCAGAAAAATAAATTCAATCAGGGGTGTTAGCCAAAATCTTTTGAAGTAAAGGATTATTCTGGTCCTGCAAGTAATATTGTTGATTTAAATTATGTTTATGATTTTAAATACTCTATTTTTAATAATATAATTTTAGATGTTATGCATGATAAGTATCAAGAACAAATTCTTAAAATAATGGACTTACATTTATCTCTTGAATCAAAATATAAGAAATCTATTAAAGAAAATAAAATGTTATCTCTTGAATTTGAAAGTTTAATAAATTATAATCTTAAAATATTAAAGCTTAAAGATAAGAATGATATATTTAAGGATTTTATTTATAAAAATAATGAGGATGGATAAAGGAAATTTAATATGTTAGATTATTTATCTCAAATTGAGGAAAAATCTAAAAAGATTAATGAAGAAAATGATAAGTTGGGAAATTCTACTAATTGTATTAATTATATTGTTTTTAAAGATATTTAATTAAAAGATGACTTGGATAATGTTATAAATTGAGTAAATTGTTTTAAAAATACCATTATTGTTTAAAACTCCAACCATGATCATCCTTTCCATTTTAAGAAGTGTGATTTTAAAAATAAGACTGGTTACTCTTTGGTTACATGCTTTAAATGTCAATTGCATAGACAATATTACAATGAATGTTATCTCAGGTTACCTCAATATATTAGTTTTACTAGAGCATATATATCTAAAAATTTATCTTCTCATGTATTATTTAATAAATGTTTTCAATATTCTTGGGCACCATAAAATTTTATTACTAACCTAATTAGACCCAAAATAGCATGGGTACCAACAAATGTTTGTGTTTGATTTTTATAGGAATCTGCCACATGCACATCAATTTTTAATCAAATTTTTACACAATATACAAATAAAGTTTCATTTTATTAAGATATTGGAATTATTTGAAATTTTGTTTTATTTTCTCTAATCATTTTATAATGGTGGAATTTTTTGAAATAAGGCATAAATTTAGGCGGAGCATTCCTTATATCTATATTTTCTATTTTTTTCAGGGGAAGTTTTACCTATTTTATTTATTATTCATAGAACACGATATATTTTTTTATCATGACACATGTTTATGGGGATTTTGTGTATAATTATATACTAATTTTTTTAGTTTTATATGAAAACTATAAAATTTGGAAACTTCCTTTTAGATTACAATTGTTTAATTACTATACATATTTGTTTACTATATTTCTATTTTTAAAACCTCTTACAAATCCTAGATGATGTTAATTTACTATTTAAAACTTCAATTTGTATAAAATATTATTTTGTAAAATATTTCTCATTTTTTTTCTCAATCAACTTTTAAAAATTATACTCATGACATCTAAATCTAAGTTTAAACAGTGGATGAATTTACCATGACTCCTTGATACGTGTTCTTAAAATTGAAATTTTATAATTTTTTTAAAAATATTTCTATTTATCTTAATTTCATTACCTTATAACATAAAATAGTTTTTATACATCTAAATATCTTCTTTTTGATAATTTCAAAAAGGGGGAGATGTTTTTGAAATTATACTTGGTTTTGTAATTATCAAAAATGGGGAGAATGTTGAGTGGCTCCTTGAACCACTTTATGTTTCGATAATTAAAAGGATTTATTTTTTTATATCCTTTATATATATTATATATTTAAATTTTGTATTAATTAAAGTATTCTTAAACTTGATTATATCATAATATTTCATTACTTAAAATATCTTTTGATTTCATGTTTTAACCATTCATAACATGTTCTACACATTTTATTTTGATTTCCTAAGCTAAATAACTCATTTGAGACCTTAAAATATCTTTTATACATGATTTTTAATATTACCATACAACAAAAGTAATGTTAACCATCTATCTAATTCCTTAACCACATAGCCAAATTGATATTCACGTAGCTGATTTGATATCCACATAGCCATTTTTCTGGTTACAGTTTCCTTTATATTTTGACTATATATTGAGATATAGATGCCTGATTATGATGATTATTGTTTATTTATAAAGATAATAAAATTTTATAAATATAATTAAAATGGTCCCAAAGTTTATTCTACCTATAACAAGGTCTGTTTTAGATATGAATCTTTTAAAGTCAACCAGTTTTCAGTTTTTAGAGATTTAGATGTGATTTTCCTACCTAGAGAAAAACTTCTAAGTAAATTCACTTTCATGAAAAATTTCATACGTGATTCACCTACATAAATTCACATACGTAGATAAATTATACTATATGAAATTCACTTATGATAATTTGGTGATGTAGATTAATGAAATTTTGACAGGAAAATATGATCTATTTTATGTTTTCTTTCATATATTGATTTGATGCATGTTTAGTTCATATATTTAATTTTTTCTAATGAAATTATAAATTATTATTAATTATATTGAACCTATGTGATATGTTTTTCATTGTTTTAAACATGTTTTTATAAAGATCAAATGTTGTACTAGATTTATTTATGAAACTTACAGGTTGAAATTGAAAAATTCATTTTTATTATTTTATGTTCTTTTCTTAAATATTATTTTTTTCTAAATTAATATTAGTTGATATTAATCTCATTAAAATTTGTTTTAATATATTTAATGTGGTGTTATTATGTTTTGTAATTCTCTACATATTTAATGTTTGTTTTATATGGAATGTTTTTGAATTTCATATCTCAAATTCAAACATTATATTTTCATGAGATCTTTTATTAATCTATTATTATGGGGACTGTTTGAATTATTTAAAAAGAAATTTAAAATTTGTTTTAATTATAATTAATTTTTTAAATATCATTCATTATTTGAGTGATTATTATGAAACGATTCTCTCTCTCTCTCTTCGATAATCTAGTTTTATCACTTTTGTTATTCTAATCATTTGCTCGAGTGTGTAGTCTAAATATCACTGAATTTAAAGGACTCGAGGATGATTGAAATAGATACGAAAATGGTTCATGATACTAACAAAGGATCACCTAAATTCATACTATTACATAATTCAAGTGATCTAGTGCTCAACTATTTACATTATTATGATAAACACTCAAGGAAAGAACAATTCTTCTTCGACTTCATTTATCTTAAAGAGATATACTACAACTTTGTTGGAATTCCTAAAATTCATCATTCAAATACATTAAAAGGGATTACATCAAATATTTCATCTAAAACACACAATCTATAACTCTCCAGCAGTTCTATAATTGTTGTATTTATTATTCTAGGAAGGATAGAGTTGTCTACACTTAAATATATTCTAAAAAAGGTTATATCACCTATAAAAAATAGTATGTGGTTGTGATACCTTACTAAAAGGAAGCTCCTTGGTTATTCTTACCTAACCAAAAGGCAGTACACTTAGGTTGGGGCTAATTCTTATATAATGCCTGAGTTTTGGTCTGCTCCCACAACATGCTATGTGTAGGTTTGGGGTTTCTCCTTATAAAGTACTGGGTTCAGATTTATCCCTTTTAAATATTATGGGTTTAGATTTCTCCAATGTAAAAGTATCTCTCAATTTTATAGTGGATTCTATACTCAATTAGTTGGGGTGTGAAGAGTAGAGTATGATTGTTTATATTTAAACTATTATAAAAATTACTTGTGTTCTTATCTTTAATTTTCTATATACACACTTCACACATCCACTTGTCATATTTTTTTAAGAAAGAGTTATTTAATAATTTTAAAAGACCAAATTCTTAAACTAATTTTTAATAACTCTAATAATTTTAATAAATACCCATTCACCCCCTCTAGTCCTTATTCCATCAACCTATCCGACATAACAAGAGGAATAGGGGAAGACATTTAGATTTGAAAAGATCATTGGATCCCTACATTGATTAATTTTCAGGTTATTTATCCTCTAGGCATGGTAGATCTGAATTTATGGATCCATAATTTAATGGGTTGGGATGACCATCAATGGGATATAACCATAGTGTAGAGTCTATTCCATTTGAGGTGAATTTAACTACCAGAATTCCCTTGCCTGTGTTTTTTATACTGATTATGTTTTGATTTGGGATCCTAACCCATCAGGTTGTTTTATAGTTTAGTCTACGTATTTGGTGTCTTATCAGGTAGTGTAGGTTAGTTTGGGAAATAAATGCAATATGTTTAAAGTTAACCATAGGAATTCATAAAAGTATAGTTTGTGGGATCTGTGTATACAAGCTAAGGTGAATATTTTTTTTCTTCTAGTGCCTTATCTATGATGAATTTCCTTAGAGAATTTACTTTCATAGATGAGTGTTGAAAGTGTCTACTAAGTGATGTATGTATTGGATGATGGAGGATTATAATCATGTTTTTCACAGATCCCATCAAGAAAAGCAGGTCAGGAGAGTGGCTGGAATCTTGGGGTAGGTTTTATATTCTCTTAACTTTTAAGTGGTTCTAATTTTAAATTTATGTGGAGAAAATTTTTGGATATTAAAATAGATGGTGATGTTATCATCACAAATTTGGTAGGATCATAATCAACTCTCATTTTAAGGGGAGGATCCACCTCCTATGATGGTTAACAAAGAAATACATCCCTAATGGTCATAAAAGGATGCTATTGGTTTAAAAAAATTCTGGGAATAATATATTTTGGAACATCCTTATATAGGATTTGTTAAAACTAATGTAGTTACGACAGAAAAACCATGTTGGGAGTTTAATGGGGTGATGATAGTGGCTTGATATCTAGATGACGTGATGATAGTGGCCATGATAATTTTTTCTATTCACTAGATGTGCTGATAGTAGAGACTAAAGATCTTCTTTTGGGAGTACGAATGTAGTGTATAATCTCTTAGATAAGGTGATATTCAATCCAAATTCTTCTATCATTTTAAATGGGATAAAAAATATAGATATGAACCTTTCAAGTTTTTTCCCTTTCCTTTAAGAAATCATGATACTTTTTGGTGTTTGTGATATTTCCTAAATCTATATGATATGTTTATTCTATATCATATGTTATAACATGTTTACATTGTAGGTTATGACATATAGGATGAAAAATAAATGTTTTATACTTTTTTTATATATCATTCCTTACGATATAGAGATATCACATCACTACTAACTTGGCCATATCATGCTATATGATATGTTATCATCATAATGCAATGATATCCATGAATTTTACTTGATGATTATCAAAGGAAGAAGAATTTTAAACATTAACGTTTGAACTATCTTCTATATAAGGATATCATCATCATAAAAATTTCATTGATTAATGAAATTCATGGGAGAATCAATGGTAATTTTTTATATTAAATTCATGAATAAAAAAATCATTACTCACATGTTACATAACATATAAGTAAGTGCATGTAAATTTTCATGAGTGCCCCAAGGACTATAAAAATATAAAATATCAATTGATATGAGATCTTATCTAATTAATCCTCTCTTATAAATAACTATTTATCCATACCCCTAAAAATCCCTTTGAGATATTGAATCTTGAAGAATACTTATAAAGTTTAATTGAAAAATGAGAAGTTAATAATACTTGGTAGACCAATGATTATTCCATACTATGAACAATTGTTTTGGAAACTTGATATCCCATTCTAGTGGTGGAATCAACAACAAAGGAAATAATAAAGTGATTTCGTCACCTAAAAAATAGAATACACCCATTGCTAACATTAGTGATGATGTTGTAAATTCCAAAGCCAGAGAAATGTGGAAAAGAAAGAATATAGAGGCTAAGACTAAGGGAAAATATATGGAAATAGAGAAGGATTATAATCTTGAGAAGTTTAAAAAGTTATATCATAAATCAAACTGAGAAGAAAACCAATGAGTAGTTTTTGAAGAACCAATTTTCCATCTAAGTAGATTTTGATTTTAAAGAAGATGTTGATATTATAGGGTCTATAGACACAAAGCATACATATATCAGTATAATATCTCACATACTCAATCTAATAGAAGTGTTAATCGAGGGGGGTTAAATTTGATGTTCATAAAGGCCATCCAAGACAACATTCTAAATATAAGTCACAATTACAAAACACATTTGATTCACTCAAGGAAACTTGTGGGAGATGTGATCAATCTAAACATACCTCCACAAATTTTCTTACCATACTAAAAATATAGATGAATAAAAAAAGTTCTACATAATTTAATAACAGTAACAATCAATATCTTGAGATGGTTTTTGAGGTGTCTTATAAGGATGTAAAAGGAAAAAATATATAGATCCTTGATAGTGGTTATTTTTCACACATAAATTCAAACAAAAATATACTGAAAGAAGTCTAATGAAATGATGGAGTCACTACCACTTTCAAAAATGGTGTATCACTAAATGTGTAAGGAGTTGGATACACTAGATTGGTAAGAATAAATCCAATAATTTTCTCTTTATAAATGGGTTGAGGAATAATCTCCACAGTGTTTATCAACTTTGTGATAATGGGAATGAGGTGATATTTTAGAATAATGAGTGTTTTATAATGATTTTTAAGGATGAAACAATTACATTAAATGGGTAGTGAAATAATGACAATATATTCAAAGTTTATTATGATCAAAGAACATGTTGTATGAGCATAAAAGAGTAAAAACAACTGTGGAATATAATATTTTTCTATTTGGGGTAATATTATGGATAAAATTATCAAGCATAAAGCTATAATAAATCTATTGATGGTTCAACATGAAAGGCTCAACACATATTCCACATTTCACAAGGGAAAAATGATTCCCAAGATTCAAAAGTTCATAGAAATAGAAACAAAAAATAATCTTTAGTTAGAACACTCAAATGTGTTCTACTTGAAGATCTTGAACTCAACTTCTAAAGGTGAATTATTTATTATAGGAAGACATGTTTCATAGAACTATATGAAGTGAAATTTTTTTCACTCTTATCTTAATAGAAGTTGAGTGTGTTGTTTCATCACATGATAAAAATAAAATGATATGGAAGAAGTCATAACTAAAATACACGAGGGTTGATGTATCATTCACATTGGTGATTGGTAATGACAATCAAATTGTAATATAATTTTCAAAGAATTCATTATAATATTCATAGTTAGAATATATTGACACCAAGTACCACTTAATCAAGGAAAAGTTTGATATGGGAGATATTTCATTGGAGTATGTTTCAAATAAGGATAAAGTCACATATATCTTGATAAATAACTTGAAAATATATTCCTTCTAGCACTTATGAGTGTTGTTTGGAGTGAATTATTTCCCAAAATCCCTGTAAATTTTATTGATTATTTTCTTTATTTTATTCTATTATATTTATTTAAAAATGGGAATAATACAAAAATATATCTTTATATAAAGGTGGAGAAACTCTGTTTTCTTTTATAGGTTATTATCAATAGGGATAGGAGATAATAATTCTTATAAATCAGGGGGATCATGAGGTGTTGGTAGATGAGGTATGGAGAAAATATCACACACTAGCTCATATATTTTCAACAAATAAAAATGGGGAGATTGAAGATCTATTTGAATGATTGAATATTAAAGAATCCTCATAATACTGAATTGATAAAGGGGAGTTGATTTATCTCAATTAATACATGGTCAATATAGAATTGATCTTACATCAAGGGATGTAGTTCTCTCACAATCAACATTCTATCCTATGGTGAGATATTTATGTGACATTCATATTAGAGGCATGCTATGGCTTGTTTATTATGGAAATTTATTCATGATTTTAGGATGATTTAATTTTTTATTTATTTGAAACATTATAATGGATGAGTTGGAATCACTTTGGATATAGGTGGAGCCACACAATAATGAAAGGATTAAAGCTCTATTGCATATGCATAATCATGGCGTAAAGGAGATAATCACATCATAATAGGTTTAAGTTAATCTCATGAAGGAAAATATTTACCTGGTGTGAGAGGGAATAAATTTTGAGTTTTTTTTATGTAGGAACAGTTTAATCCCACATGAGGTAAATCTCACTGTGAACACTTAGGTTGTGTCGTGTAGATATAGATTGAAGAATGTGTTAATATGACTCGAGAAGCTATGATGTGGAGTTATTCTGACATAAGAAGGGAATAGATCTGATGTGATAGGCTTCACACCATATCTAGTATAGTTTCACCAAAATGGTTCAACTAATGAGTTCCCAAGGAGTTAAATGTGTTATAAAGCAACCCCAAGAGAGTTATGTGACAACCCATGTATTTTTAATATTATATCATTTTTATGGTCTATTAATTTATACAATTACATTAAACATGTATATATGTTTATATCATGTCAAAAAGGATGTTATATAATTAATTATATACTCATCATACTTTTAAAATTATTGAGTTTACATCATCATATAAGGAATGTTTTATTTAAAAGTTAAATAAATTTTGTTGACATAATTTATTATTTTTATCTATTTAAAGAATTATTTAATTATTAGATATGATATAAATGGATATTAATGTTAATTATATAAATTAATATTTATATTAATTAATATAATAATATTATAAATAATTTTATCAAGGTATGAGGTAAGAATATGATTTTTCACTTGAAAAAGAAATAGTTTTATTCTAAATAAATTGCTTTTTCATATATTATTTTATTTTATTTAAAAGTTAAATTTATAGATTTCATGATTTTAATTTGATAAAAATGACTTTATTTTTTATATCATAATTTCAAAATTATCTTAAAAAGATTTTTTTTAAATTTTTAAGCAAATTGATTTTTTTGTGAATAGTTAAAAAATAGAGTTTTTTTGAAAACCATAACTTTTATGACATTATCCTGATTTAAACATGGTTTAAAAATTTATGAAACCTATTTCTTAACCAAATATTTATTTAATGAGTAAAATAATTCATTAAAAAAATAATATGTTTAATTTAGAAACATATGCTTCACATTTTGGAACCTAGGTTATATTTTATTCTAATAAAAAACTATTTTTGGATATTTTCCTTTAATTAAGTATTCAAAAGATTACATTTAGATTTGGATTAGTTTTAAAGTAAAATAAGTCTCATTTTTTAATTATAAACAAAAACATTTCATGGGAATCAATATAATTCATAACCTTTGGCCTAAATAAGTGCATTTTTTTATACTTAAAAAATATGTTTTTCTAAAAATGTTTTTATTACATCATTCTTACTTATATTGTAGTTAATTTTTATCACATTTACAAAATTTAATCTATTAAAATTAATTTAGTATTTTTAATCAGTATTTACAACTTATGTAATAAGTTCAATTTAATTTCTAGAAATAAAAATAAGTTACCAAAGTAAAAGTTAGTCACCGCTGTAAAGGCTAAAATAAGGTAAAATGGATAAATTAAGTGGTAAGGTCAAAAAATATCAAAAAACTATATATTTTAATTGGTGTATGTCGTATTTATTTACATTTACTTATATTTTCCTCATTAGTCATCCAATTTTTACCTTCTTTCCTCGAATATGAAATTCCTTTTATGTTAAGAAATTAGAATTTACAAAAATGCCACCCCTCTCACTTATAAAAGGACCCTTTCACCACTATTTCCAAGACACACCTAAAATTATAATTCCTAAATTTAATTTTCAATATTTATTTCCCTAATAATAATCTTCCAATTTGTTTAGATTCTTTTCTCATAATAATTTTCTAATTCCTTCAAAAAACAAGAAGGCTTCCAAGAGGAGATATGAAGTATTCTTTTTTAAGTCATAAATTATTATCATTATTTTTCATTTATTTTATTAATATAAATATTATCAATTATAATTTACCTCTTTAATAACATATAAATAATGATATTATAGTCAAATAACATCATAATCATACTCATCCATTGATTATAGTATGTTATTGTTTTGTTTGGTTTAACATCCAACATAAACGATGCTATATATTTTTATCCCATATGGTTATAGAAATATAATTACTGGTAATATATGATATATATAAATAATTAATTATTTCTTATTATATAATGGTAATATTTTTATTTAAATTTTTATTCATATACCATCTTTTATTTGTTTAAATTTACCGAAACAAATGTGTTATTAATTTCATCCTGGAGAACCATACTTGAAACTCCCATAGAATGAGACTAGAACTTCATAAATTATTATGGAACCTATATTAAAGTATATTTAATATTATAGAGATGATGAACTCATGAACATAAAATTATGACCTAAATAGTTATATCAAAACAAAAAATAGTTGGTTAAAACTACTAATAACCGATGATCAATATTATTTGAAAATAAGTAATAACGATGTAATAAATACATATAAAAGTGTAATATAAAAGGTAGTACACATGAATAAGGTTCTAAAATAAATTTTTAATTAGTATTAGTTTACTATATAATTACTTTTTTACATATTATTCCATTATTATCTTTTTATATATAGTATTTGAAGTTCCATTTCAAGTTGTATTCTAAAATAGATTTTGAATCAAAAGTTACCAAATTCATAAGGGTTTATTTTCCAATATCTCTTTGAAATCAAGGTTTTTCATGTTTAATTTATTGTGGGAGATTTTTTTTTCTTTATATCTAAAACACCAATTATTTTCTTATCGTATGGTTATTTATAGGGTGCACATTTCTTCCTATAATTTCATTTTCCTTTTAATTCACAATTCAACCAAAAGTTTTCTTATAAGTGGAAGCTGGACTTATATCTTCTTTCAGTTTAGAATATTTATCACCTATATACATATTATTTATATTGTTTTATAGTTTTTATTATATATACAATAATGGTTTCTTGAGGTCATTTTGTATTTCCTTTTATTTTCTTTACAAAAGAATAAAAGGAAATTTTAAAACTTTTTTTCTTATGAGATATTTTGGACATTCTTACAAAAGTGTAAAAAGAAAATCTTTTTAATTCTTTTCTAAATGATCAACTTTTCCCATCTTTATATATATTGTTCTTAATGAATCTTAATATCTAAATTTTCATGGTTTTTCAAAGTAATTTCTTTTCCAAATGTTTTATGAAATTTTCATTCTAAAATAAAAGTTTTTAAAAGAAAAAGATACATCTTCATGTTTTAAAATGAATTTTTATAATGTTATTATAAAAGTGTTTTTCATCTATTTTAATATCCTTTAATGTTTCTTATAATTTATTGGGTATATTATACCATCTATATCATTTCTATGGATGACCTATGATAATGTTTTATAGAAATATTAATGAAACCCATTTATTTTTCATAAGGTAATTGTGCTATATTGGGAGTAAAAATGTTTTCATTTCCATGATCATTAAATTCATGGATATATTATATATCTTTTCCACTATTTTTATATGGATTTTTTACTTAACCATATACTCATTACTATATATAGTGTTAATTTTAAGGGTGCTTACCAAATAAGTTATTACATTTATTGATTGGGGAAATATTGGCATTATGTATATTTGTTATTTAAATATAGATGTTTATTGATTACTAAAGTATACTGATTATGTATTTGAAATAATTTATTCATATTATTAATCTATTGGACTTATTTAGTGATAGTCGAGGCCTAGAATTTTACATCTACCCAATGCATTGGTAGGTCTCACGAGATAAACTAGTTTTTTTATTTGGTGTTTTTATAACCATTTAATTATAATGTATTGGCATGAGTACTTGATGATTTTAATTATCTATGATGTCTTGGAATAAGTCCTTGATGGTTTGATTTATCTATGAAATTTTTACATGAGGCCTTGATAGTTTGAATTCATTATGATGTCTTGGTATGAGGCCTTGACGATAAGATTAAAATATCCAACATTAATAATTAGATCACTATAAAATTAGTCATTATTTTCCATGTGATTATTTACATTTTTTATCCATTGATATATTTCATATTCATTTAATTAGTTATATGATATTTTTTTTTCATGCCATATCATTCAATCCTTATTTATTATTTGATATCTTTCTATGTACATTATCCCTTACTAAGTATATGATCTCACCCCTTTATTTTGTTTTTCTTTTCGTCAAGGAACTTAGAAAATTACTATGAATGATTCAATGATGAACTGGGTGGAATAATAAATTTAAATAACCCATTCTTGTGTAAAAAATGGACAATGAGTGAAAAGTGTTTAATTTGTTATGTAATGAGTTTTATAAATATATAAACTCAAAACCAGGTATTGGGTATATATATGATGAAATATTTTATATAGATATTGTAATTATGGATTTATAATTTCAGGATGTCATAGTTAATATAAATCAAGTGTGTTAATAATATGTTTTTAGCACCAGATCCAAGAGTGTGGGTCTTAGAGAATTACAATTAGTATTCGAACAAAGTTTAGATAAATTTAGAGGTTATAATGATATTAATTGGGGATAATTTATTACTTTTAGATACTATCATAGGCTAATAAGTTTAAGGGTGGTTATAAATTCAAATTCACATATAACCTTTGGAGGCCTTAAGTGTCAAGATTTTATGGAAAATAAATACATTTTAGGAGACATTTATTAGGACGTATAGGGAATATAGGATTGTAGTATATATAACCCTTAAGATTAAAGTGTGATTTAGTTTAAAGGTTATTTGGGTTATTTAAGAAGGATAATAATATATTTTTTGGGACATAAGCTGAAAGGTATAAATAACCATTAAGGTTGGTTTGTTATTTTATGTTAAGGTAATTATGGTTATTTGAAACAAATGTTATCTTATTTTGGGAATATATGTTGAGTGATATAAAAAAAATTAGAGTAAAAATTTATTTAGTGGAAAGGAGATTAAAGTTATTTTAGAGTAATTTCATTGTATTTTTGGGAACATTACATGATTAGGGTACATATATAAAATTATAGGGTAGTATGTGATTTTATAAATTAAGGACCAGAGATCGAATTATTTTTCTTAAGGTTTTATTTCATGGTGATTCAAGTTATTATTGGAAAGGAATAAATTTTTTTGGGTTTATAAAATAGTACGTAAGATTTTTGATTGTTTAGGTTCAAGTATTTTTGGGATAAAGGATAAGTATATTTTTGGAGAGAACATGAGAACTAGGTTTTCTTGATTTTTTGGTTAATTATTTTTTAGGATTATGAATTAAGGAATTAGTAGATTAAGCATAGAATAATCTATGTTGAACTAGAGGTATTTTTATGATGAATGTTTTGAAGGTTAAATTATTATATAATTTATTTATGTATTTTATTTACTCATACTAGAAATTTTCTTTTTTAGTTAATGACTAGAAGTAGGAGGAATAAATTTTCATGGAAACCTTCATACAATGAATAAAACTATCCATTAGTGTCTCTTGTGATCCATTACTAGTTGATTTTGTTTTCTTTAAGAATGAAAAATTCATCTTTTACATTAAACATTTGGATTATGAAATGAACCAATGGTGGAATCTAATCTAAAAACAAAACAAAATGAATAAAATGTGCTTATTGAATGATTAAAAATAATGTAATGATATTTTATCATACTCTATCCTGATGGTAAAATAATTCCTTAATCTTAAGAAAAATGAAGATAAATATGTTGAATCATATGTGGTAAACATAACCCGACTATCTGTTGGAGTTGGTTCCCTAGAATCAACTTATGTGTACTTTATGATAAATTGTATTCATGGTTTTGAATATTAATAAACTACTTATCACATCATGATTGTTTTTCTGTGTGACATAGTATGTGATAATGTCTTAAGAGTAGCTATCACACTAAAAGGTCACAACAGTTCCCTGCTATGATGAGAACCCAGAAGTGCAACAACACTATTCTTGAATATATGTTCTATAGCTAGATGATTCCATTTGATGGACACAAATGATATAGTATATCAGGGGTGGAGACTTATAGGACCTTGAGGAACCTTCTCATGGTGTACACTCTTGGTAATATCCAGTAGGATATTATGAGAACGAGACCCGCTAGTAGGAAATCCACATTTATATGTATCATTGGATGTTCCTATCCGAGGATGTGTGTATTGTTCCTTATAATTTAATAATATTATTAATGAGTATTATGAGTCACGTACTTTGATGTATTGATAATAACAGTGATGATAGATGTATGCAGTGAGGTAAGATACATTGGGTGCATCACGAGTAATATTGCATTAATGAATAATGCGAAAAAGAATTTATCCCTTCTGTTTTTAACAAATTTTTATATATTAGGACCTTTGATGGAAATTATATAGCCCAAATAAATCCATGGACATTGTGTTATATAGGAAATTTCTATTTTCAAAAATTCAGAGAAAGAGACATCAAGTACATAGGTTGATGGCACCGGCATGCAACCCGCTTGATTTGAGATATCGTGATAAAGGGATTATATTACATAGTAAGCATCCATATGAGGTATCATGTCATTATGACATTAACCTCTTTCTCTATGGGTGACTTGGCATGTTTCTAGATGATAAACTTGTACTTTAGGCTACTTCGCCTAATGCCAATGAGAAAGAGGTCTATAGGGTCACATACAAAGTGTATCCAAAATCTCAATTAAAGAATATATTATTATTAATCAAGTTGAATAAATACTATTCACAGAATTGGTTTAATAATTATTCATGTATTCTTAATCACATATATTCCCTCACAATATAATTTTCAAATTAAGTGCACGCCAAGAAATGAAATATTAATATTATTATTTGACATGAGGTTCCTGTAGGGATTGAATAAATAATTAAGGAGACTTGTGTAATTATTTTATTTTAACCCTAGCAATATATAAACCCATTTATATTATTTTCTCAATGATCCAATTAATTATATTGGTTGTGAACAATGGATTTTGATAATCCTCTCAAGTATAGAGAGCTCCCTTCTCCAAGAATGCTCCCAAGAATGGAGAGCAATCTTCTTCCACCTGATCAGAGAGAAAACATTGGAAGTGGTTCTTATAGTGATCAAAGGAGGACAACACAAGCACAAAGATCTATCATGCTATCACCAGAAGATTTCTCCGATAACATTTGGAGATTCACATAACACGTGTGTATCACCACTAGAGAGAATCTTCACTTGATTTCTACAAATCAACAATGGTGTATCACAGATCTATCATCAGATTCATCAATGAAGAAAAAATTCCAGCAAAGGTAATTATTTAATTAATTATAAATAATGTGTGATGATCCTCCCAAAAGTTATGATGTTATTACTATTGTCTAATTTCATTGATCCAATTCCATAGATCACGACATTTATCATCACATAGATCTTGTATTGATCATCAATCATGACAAAAAGTCATGCTGGGCACTACCCGTCACACACTTCTACTACACTCAGAACATAAAGTGGTATCAGAGCAGTCGCATAATTATTTAAAATTATTTAAATATCATTTGTGATTTATTCATTTGTAATTTGGTTTTTAAATTTAACTTTAATCATTATTTTAATTTGAATTGCGAGATCTGCTTATTTATCCTTCATTTCTCATAGATCTAATCAAATAAAATGATTTAATGAATGAAATAAAATCAAAGATCTCATCCAGAGGTGCTAAGGATTCTGGCTAAATAACATAGGATTACACACCGTGTAATCAGAATTACATGTCATTTACTTGTGGTCAATGCATTAGGAATCAATTCAGAAATTAATTCAAACTGTGTGCATTGATTATATACAGTGCATTAAATTCCTTACACCATGTGTTGACCTAGCCAGGGTGGCATAAGGTAAACTAGAGTACACAACATGTAGCCCACGTACATGGTGCGTAGTCCCTTTGAGTCACTGACGGGCCGTGTATTACCATACACAACCTTCCTAAATAACGACCATATAACTCGGAGTAAATACACCATGTAATCCATTTTATACACCATGTAATCCATTTTTGGGGAACAATTTGCACACCAAGTCCCTAGGTGTGTGTCGCGGATAGATAATGAGAGATATACACCCCATATAGCATAATATACACACCGTTTACTTATACCAAATTATGTAGATTTAAAATATATTTATTATATTATGTAAACCTTCAGAAATTTTCTGGGTTTTGGTCATTAAGTTGATAGGACATGCCGTGTGATGGGTTTTAATATTTATATATATATATATATATAAATTTTTAATTAATATTTGCATAATTTTCAGATCTGCATAGTGTAAATGAGTCATATTACAGTTGTTACTCTATGTATATTGAAGCATAACATGTGAACAAAAAAATCATGTAATTCGTGTAATTGTACACATCATGAAATTACATGATAAGTCCTGTATGCCATATGTCACAAAAGTAAAACTATATATGAGTATAATACATGTTGGGTAAATTCAGACTGGTAGTCACTATGTTTTTCCTCCAAGGTACATTTATGTACACAATTAATTTTAAATAAATTAATTTATTTTTTTAATTATAATGGATGAGAATCTCAAGAAAATTTGAGAGAATTAAATGATAGTTTTATTACATGTATGATTTTTCGCATGCTTGTAGATGATCATGAGCTAGAAAAGACCTTTGCATATGATTGGTTTCATTTAATTTGTTATTAAATTAAATTATTGGCCTGCGTGCCTCCTCTCCTATTATTATATAGGGTCTGCATGCCCATGGTTTCTTTTATATAAACCCCCTTTCCCCTCAACTCTAGGTGAGTAAAAGAAATATGTAAAGGATGGATCTCCCAAGCCAGTGGAGGTGGTTCAAGTTTGAAGCTGAGGAAAAACCAATCCAAGGAGATACATAGGTGGACATGTGAAAGCTGTAACATGAACCATAATCGGTTCAAGGTGTTTCCCCCTTGGTCATCAGTTAGTTTATCAATCTCCAGATAAACTAACCAATTGTTTAAGCTCAATATCATAACACTTTATCATTTTATTTCTATCAAGCTTCAGGGTTATTTTATTATGTATTTTTTTGTCACGATCACATAATTTAATGAAATTAACAAGAATACAAGATAGAACTAAAATAAATTGTCTTATGTGTAAATATTACCCAAGACATGGTTAATAACTTAAGTAAATCCACTTAATATTAAAAATCATGTGATAACGATAATAATTATAAATTTATGCATACAAGGATAAAATATCTCAATTATATATATTAATTCGGTATAGCCTTCCACTACTTTAGTTAAAATCGAACCATAGTTCACAGTGATTGACTAACCAAAGTTGGGGTGCTTTAAATTATTAGAGGATTATAACTTGATGTTTTGGGTTGACTTAACTTAGTTCACATCAAGGGTTGACTGCCAATTGCAGACTTGGTGTAACTTATTGGAAAAGGTTTAGGAAATATAAATTAGAGATTTCAAGATTGGGGAGTCCACTCAAAAGATCAAGGAAGCGTGATTTAATGCAGTTAGAATTTGGAATGCTTACCTAAAACTATTTAAGTTTCTTGACAAACCAAAGTTGGGTTAATGATAAGGGGAATATGTATCCTTTCCCCTAGAATGACCAAGAAACATGATATTCCAAAGCTAATGGAGAGGGCCATTAGGTTTTGAAAAAATAGTGGGAGACTAATAAATATAATATTTATTTATTAGTCTAAATTTTATCAGATAAATTACTAAAACTCTTCTCATATTATTTTTAGAAAAAATAATAAAATGAAATAAAATATATCATTGTGATCCAGACATGATACTAACAACCTTCTCACTGGTACAAATTTCCAAGAGTGGAAAAGGCACATACGTTACATACTTCTCCATGAAAGAAAATTATATGTGCTGGAATAACCTTTTCCAATTCCACCTAGTAATGAGGCAAGTGATGAAGAGATATATCTATATGGGAAACATATGAATGATGCTACATATGTTCAACTTTTTATTCTATCATCCATTTCCAATGAGATATTGAAGTAACATGAGGATACAAATGCCTATAGCATGATGTATCACCTTCAGGATCTCTATCAAGAGAAGGTGATACAAGAGATGTACAAGATCTATAATTATTTGTTTACAACTATTATTATAGAGTCTATACTAGTTGGGCCTCATATAGTCATGATTATTAGCTATATTGAATACCTGGACATATTTGGGATTAAATTCCCAGATGATTTGTGTATATATCTCATACTTTCACCACTACCTAAGACCTTCTCCATTTTTATTGTTAATTAAAATATGAACAATAACAAGAAGAGTCTTTCAGAACTTCTTACTTTGATTCAACAAGTGGATAAAGACATAGAGAGTGATAAAAATACAGTCCTTATGGAGAATAAGAAAATAAAGAACAAGGAAAAGGGGCCTAAGACTTATAAATAGTCTAAATATCTTGAGCACCATCCTTCCTAGAAGAAGAATATTGATAGGTAGGGTAAGGAAAAGTAGGAATTATGTTTTTCATGTGGAAAGTCAGGCCACTGGAAGAGAAAATACACCCAGAAGCAAGGGGAAGCTAAAGGTGTGTTCTTTATTGAGTGTAATATTTCAATATCTACAAATTGGGTATTAGATATAGTTTATGGGGATCATATCTGTATCCAAATATAGAAACCAAGTATATTATGAAAGATTTCCAGAGGAGAGGTGGATTTGAGAGATTATAATAGTGCAAGGCTAGATGCTCTTGATATTGGTGACTTCCACCTCTCATTTCCAACAAGAATGATTTTGGTTTCTAAATATTGTTATTATGTACCTATAGTCACCAAGAACATAACTTTTGTATGATGCCTAGATACAGATGGGTTTATTTTTAAATTTGAAAATAAAATTTGTTTCTTTAATAAATACAACATATGTTATGGTATGTAACCTTTAAATAATGGTCTTTATGTATTAAATTATGAAAAAAGTATTAGAAATTGATAACATATCATATTCACAAGACTCATATAACACCTAGCTTTGGAATCACCATCTTGGTCATGTGAAAAAGAAGAATTTTAAAAATATCTTTCAAGATGGTTATTTAGACTCTTCTAAGCTAAAAAAACTTGATATATGTCATTTTTTTACAAGGAAAAATGACCAAACCACCATTTAGTGGATAGGGTGAAAGGGCCATAGAGCTTCTAGGATTGGTACACACTAATGTATGTAGAATGTTTTCAGTAGAAGCTATAGGTGTATATTATTACTTCATAACTTTTAGTGATGAATTGAGTAGATATGGCTATGTCTACTTAATGAGGTATACGTCTGAGTTATTTAAGAAATTCAAGTAATTCAAGAATGAAGTAGTGAATCAACTTTGTAACAAGATAAAAAATCTTCAATCAGATCGAGGTGGTGAATATCTTAACTAAGAGTTCATCAAATTTCTACATGAGTTTGGGATTCTATCTCTACTCACTCCACCTTATACACCACAGTGTAATGGTGTTAGTGAAAGGATAAATCGTACCTTGTTAGACATGGTAAGGTCGATGATGATTCATGCAGATAATCTATAATCCTTTTGGGGATATATATTACAAACCATGACATACACATTAAACTGAGTTCTAACTAAATTATAAAACATAATTCCCTTTGAGTTATAGAGTGGAAAGAAATCCATTTTGTCACATACACATGTATGGGGTTGCAAGGAATTTGTTAAGGACTTCTTAGGAAACAAACTAGCACCTCGAGGCATAAAGTGTATCTTTATAGGGTATCCTAAGGAAATAAAAGGATACTACCTATACAACCCCTCAGATAAGAAAGTTATTGTCACTAGACAAGATGTATTTCTTGAGAGGAAGTACATCCTCAAAAAGGATAGTGGGAGTAAGATTGAATTTGATGAAGTTGATTCTCAAGATACAAAAGAGTTAGAGTAGGAACATGTTCCATAGGTCCCCATGGAAGAAGTTCCTAAAACAAAATTACTACATAGGAGTGTAAAAGAGGTAAGAGAACCAGAGCGATATGGTTTTCTAGTCACCAAAGATAGTGACTCATTATTGGTTGAAAATTATGAACCTATCTCCTATAAGGAGGCAGTAGAGATCTCAGAAGATGCAAGATGGAAATAAGCCATGAATTTTGAAATGGATTCCATGTATCTGAACTAAGTTTGGGTTCTGGTCAATGTTCCAGTTTATATAAAGACCATTAAGTGTAATTGGGTATTTAATAGGAAACTGGACATGGAAGGTAAATTAAATACTTATAAATAAAGGATAGTGGCTAAAGGTTTTAAACAACATCAAGGAATTTACTACGATGAAAACTTTTTGAATGTTTCCATGATTAAATACATTATAATTTTACTTGTAATAGAAACTTACCATGACTATGAGATTTGACATATGGATATCAAAAATACATTTATTAATGGTAACCTTCAGGAATATTTCTATCTGACACAACTAGAAGGGTTTGTGACTCCAGGTGATTCTAAAAGGATTTTCCAGTTGCATAGATCCATTTATGGATCGAAGTAAGAATCCAGGTCATGTAACATTCAATTTTATGAAGCCATAAAAGAAATTGGTTTCATTAAGAATAAATGTGAGCCGTGTATTTACAATAGGTTTAGTGTAAATTCATTTGTTATCCTATTATTATATGTTGATGACATATTACTTATTCAAAATGACATACCAGTATTAAAATCTGTTAAGGAATGGTTAAAAAATGTTTCTCTATGAAGGACTTAGGTGAAACAACCTATATTCTAGGGATCAAGATCATTAGTGATAGATCCAAGAGGTTTCTTGGACTAATTTAAATTACATATGTTGACCAGATACTAAATATATTTAGTATGAAACAATCCAAGAGGATATTGGTTCTAGTGTCACATGGTTTACATATTTCTAAGAAAATTTGTCCTTAGACACAATAAGAGAAAGATAGAATGAGAAAAATCCCATATTCTTTAGTGATAGGATCAATCATGTATTCCATGTTATGTACTAGACTTGCTGTTTACTATGCATTGATAATGGTATGAAGATATCAAGATGATCTAAGATAATAACATTGGGCTGCTTTTAGGTCTATCCTTAAGTATTTGAGAAGAACTAAGGATATATTACTAGAGTATGGATGAGATGAAGAGTTCGTCATCTGAGGTTATACTGATGCTAGTATTCAAAAAAATTAGAATGATCTGAAGTTGTAATCAAGATATGTTTTCTATCTCAATGGAGGAGCTGTGAGCTATAAGAGTTCAAAGAAGACAATTATCATTGATTCTATAGTGGATTATGGGTATATAGTGGCTTTTGATGCTACCAAGGAAGCCATTTGGATTCAGAAATTTGACCAAGAGCTTGATGTGGAACCTAGCAGTAAAGACCATATCACATTATATCGTGATAATACTGTAGTGGAAACTATTTCAAAAGAGCCAAGGTCACACCAACGGACAAAGCACATACTCTGGAAGTATTGCCTCGTAAGTGATTTCTATCAGAGGGGTTAAGTTGAAGTAAGTAGAGTACCCACATAAGTAAATGAGGTGGACCCATTGACTAAAGGCCTATCTTAGTAGAAACACAAGTATCATGTGAGATCTAGATGATTGATGTTTGTTAGCAGTTAGATCTAGTGAAAGTGGGAGTCTGTTGGAGTTAGTTCCCTATAACCAACTTCTATGTAATTTATGATAACTTGTATTCATGGTTTTGAATATTAATAAACTAATTATCACATAGTGATTATTCTTTTTCATGATATAGTATATGATAATTCCTAAGAGTAGCTATCACACTAAATGGTCATAACAGTTACCCGATATGATGAGAACCCAAAAGTGCTACTATAATATTCTTGCATATATGTTCTATAGTCATATGATATCATTTGAGGGAAAAAATTATACAGGATATCAGTGGTGGAAACTCATAGAACTTTGAGGCACCTTCTCATGGTGTATACCCTTGGTAATATCTAGTAGTATTTATGAGAACGAGATCCGCTAGTAGGAAATACTCATTTATATGTGTTATTGGATGTTCCTATATATGGATGTGTATATTAGTCCTTAGACTTTAAGATTATTATTAATGAGTATTATGAGTCACATAATTTGATGTATTGATGAAAACTGTGATGAAAGATGTTTTTAGTGAGGTAGAATACATTGGGTGCGTCACGAGTAGTATTGACTGATTGAAAATTAATTTTTTTTATTATCATAAATCCCCTTTTAAGGGCTGAGGGGGAACCCAACATGACTTCAAAGACATAAGACATCAAACCATTTCACAATGATCCAAAATCCAGAACACCAGATCAAATCAACAAAGGAAGGCCCCTCCTAGGCATAAAAAACATCAAGTTCAGTTTCCACCTTTCCAAAACTGCTTGACAAGCTGTATCGTGCAGAGATGCACGAGCCTAGTACTGATGGCTAATTCCATACCCTCTCAAACATCCAAATTTGAATTACAAAGGTCTGGTGAAAACTCTTAGCTCTAAAACTCATGTTGAGAAACTAATGAAGAAAATTTTGAATCATAGAACCTTGAACTGCAGACCGAAGACCACACAAAAAATGACACTATAACAAATTCACACACTATTACAGAAGATTCATAGCAAGAAGCAGATTCACCGAAAACCAAACATGAAGTCAAAGATCAAATCCATCACCACAAAAATAGCTTCCTGAATACTAGAATCGATGCCAGAAGAAGCTCCACTGCAAACTAACCCAAGACAAAACAAATCCTATCACCACCATTAAGCTTACTCATGGAGACATAAAATCCACCCAAAGAACTCATAAATGAACCAGAAATGCATCTTCAACCTCATACCACAGCTGACCAGATGTCGACCTAAGACCATCACCATGCCGCCATGGAGATGGCTGAGCCCACCGAAGATCGTGAACCCTCAACACCATAGAATTCAAACCTAAAATGCTTCCAGATGAATTCAAAAACCCTCAATACAAAGGAACTCAAACCTAAGATGCCACTGAAGCCTAGATCTCGAACCACAACGTCACCACAACAAGAGGAGAACACCATGATATTTCCAAGAAGAGCTGAGGAGAAAAGCCACAACTAACTGAGACTGAGGAAGGATGACAGTGATGGAGAAACCCTAGTGCCATGGATCCCCTTATGGGATCATATGTTCAAATCAGATAGACTCATTTCCATCCCATCCAACATTACAATTTTTATTCAAAGAGTCACAATGCAAAAAGAAGAGAGGCAACCCCTCCTGGGGGGGGGAATAATGGAGGCTGAGGGCATCATTCAGTATGAGATTCATCCCCTCTGGTTTAAAGAGATACATATTTCTAAGAAAGAAAACTGGATCCCTAGGGACCGCAATAGAAGCCATGTAGTTCGCCACTTTGTTTCCCTCATGCCATGTGTGAGAAACTCTAACGTTACTGTTGATGGGGGCCTTGCATTGTCTAATTGTATAACAAATCGACCAGGGAATTGTGCCCTTACCATACAGAGCATTGTGGATGATCATAGAATATGTTTCCAAATGTGTGATGATAATTCCCCTTTGTTTTCGCATAGATAACCCTATAAGAACCGCATGAGCCTCAGCCTAAATCGCATTGCCACCCCCAAAATGAGCTGAGAATTCCATCACCACACTCCCCTTGCGGTCGTGGATGACTCCTCCATCACATCATATGGATATTCCAAAAATTCATGAGTAATATTTCATTAATGAAGAATGCAAGAAATTATTTATCCCTTCTATTTTTAATGGATTTTGATATCTCAGGCCCTTTTATGGAAATGATATAGCTTAAATAAATCCATGGACATGGTGTTCTATAGGAAAGTTCTATTTTTGGAAAGTCAAAGAAAGATACATTGAGCACATAGGTTGATGGCACTAATATGAAACCTTCTTGATTTGATATATCAAGATAAAGGGATTGTATTACACATTAAGCATCTGTATGAGGTATCATGTCGTTGCATCATTAACTTCTTTCTCTATGGGTGCCTTGGTGTGTTTCTAGATGATAACCATGGACTTTAGGTTTCTTCACCTAATGACACTGAGAAAGAGGCTAAGAGGGTTACACACTAAGTGTATCCAGAATCAATTAAATAATATATTATTATTTAACAAGTTGAATAAATATTATTCTCAGATGTGGTTTAATAATTATTCTTGTATGTTTGATCACATTTATTCTATCACTAGGTATTACAGAGAATATAATGTGAGTAGAATTTTTAATAAATATTTATTTTATATTCAGTGAATATAATATTTAATTATTTATTGTAAAATAATATAGTGATATTTATTTAATAAATAAATAGTAATTATTCAAGGCTTGATAAATATGGAGGAATGGAGGACTGGGGTTTTAGGTCTGGTGAGAAATAATAAATATTGAATATTATTTAATTAAATAATATTTAATATAATTTTCAAGTTAAGTGCATGTCAAGAAATAATAATAATAATATTATTATTTGACATGGGGTTATGCAAGGATTGAATAAATAATGAAGGGAACTTGTGATATTATTTTATTTTAACCCTAGAAATATATAAACCCATTTATATTATTTTCTTAATGATCCAATTCATTTTGTTAGTTGTGCACAATGGATTTAGAGAATCCTCTCAATCTTAGAGATCTCACTTCTCTAAGAAAACTCCCAAGAACAGAGAGAAATCTTCCTCCACCAGGTCAAAGAGAACACTTTGGAAGCAGTTCTCATAGCGATCAAAGGTGAACAATGCAATATTAATGATCTATTATTCTAGAACAAAGAAATTCATTCGGTGACGTCTGGAGATTCTAATAAAATGTGTGGATCACTGTTAGATGGATTTTGAACTTGATTTTTATAACTCAATGATTTTGAAGTGCAGATCTATCACTGGATTCATCAATGAAAAAATAATTCCAACAAAAGTAATTATTTAATTAATTTAATTAATTGTAAATAATATGTGATGATCCTACATTTGGTTCTGATGTTATTACTCTTGTCTGATTTCATTGATCCAATTTTTTAGATCACTACATTTATCGTCATGTAGATCTTATATTGATCATAAATCATGACAAAAATCTGTTTTGGGCACCACCCATCGCACGCTTCTACTGCAACCAGAACCTACACTATTGAGGCATGCCTTTGGAAACTCATCACATGTATGTGTCTTATAAAGTTACATAATATGTTCAAGGAATATTTATTTTAGAGATGACCAGTCTCCTAGTATTAAACTACAAATTATAGTCCCTAAAAAAATATATTTGATATTATGACTATGTTAATAAACATTCATTTTGGTGATAATGAATTACAATTTTGAGGATGTAATTTTTTTAAGGAGGTGAGAATGTGACTACCGAGGTATTTATAATAATATATCTCTTTTATGGTTTATTAATTTATATTTTTTACATTAAACATGTATATATGATTATATCATTCCATAAAGGATTTTATATAACCAATTATAAACTCACACATTTAAAATTATTAAGTTTAATTAATCTTATAAGGAATATTTTATATAAAAAGTAAACAAATTCCTTTAAAATAGTTTATTATTTTGATCCATTTAAAGAATTATTTAATTATTAGATATGTTAAAAATTAATATTCATGTTAATAATATATATTAATATTGATATTTATTATTATTATAATCTTAGAAATAATTCTTCCATGGTATGAGAGAAGAATATTATTTTTTCATTTGAGAAAGAAATAATTTTTATTCTAAATAAATTGATTTTTCATGTTTAATATTATTATATTTAAAAGTGAAATTTCGAGATTTTATAATTTGAATTTGATAAAAAGGAATTTATTTTTTAAACTAGAATTCTGAAATTATCTTAATATGAACATTTGGTATTATTCTAAGCAGTTTGAGTTTTTGGTGAATAATTAAAGAATACAGTTTTTATAAATATCATAACTTTTATGACCTCATAATGATATAAACATGAATAAAAAATTTATGAAACCTATTTATCAACCAAATAAGTATTTAAGGAGTAAAAAATGCATTTAAAAATAATATGTTGAATATATAAACCCATTTTCGACATTTTGGAACCTAAGTTATAATATATTCTAATAAAAAACTATTTTTGTTCCTTTTTATTTGTTTTAGTATTGACAAGATTCAATTCGGTTTTAGATTGGTTTTAAAGAAAAATAAATTTCATTTTTTCAATCATAGACCATTAAATTACCTGGTAATCAATATTATTCATAATCTTTGGCCTAGATATGTACATATTCATTTTTATGATTAAAAAATACATTTTTTCTTAAAATTGTTTTTATTACATTATGCATACATATATTAAAGTTAGTTTTTATTAATTTTAGAAATTTAATATAATAAAATAGATTTAATATTTGGAATCATCATTTCTAAATTAGATAATAAGGTCAATTTAATTTTTAAGCATACAAATAAGTTACCAAAATAAAAGTTAGTCACTATGGTAAAGGATAAAATAACATGAAGTGGTTAAATTAAGTGTCATGGTCACAAAATAGAAAAAAATTATATTTTAATTGGTTTATATGGGATTTATTAAACTTAATTCATTTTAAACACATTTTTAAATTTGGATTCACTAGACCTAAATATGATGATCATTTTATATTAAGAAATTCATATTTATAAAAATGAAACCCTTCTAAATTATGAAAGGACCCAATCACAAAACTTTCTAAGACACGCCTAAAATTAAAATTACTCCCTATAAATTTAAATATTTTATTACCTAATAATACTATTCCACATCATTTTTATTCTATTATTAATATAATTCCCTATTTCCTTGAAAAATCAGAAGGCTTATAAGGGGAGATATGAATTCTTCTTTGCGAGTAATAACTTCATATCATAATTTTTCTTTTATCATATTCATAACCTATTATAAAATATAATTTATCTATTTAATTACATCTAAATAATATTATTATACTTTTTAATGAAGGTATTATAATAACACCACTTCATAATCATACTCATCCATTGATTATAACATGTTCTTTTTTGGATCAATTTAACCTCATATGTGAACGATGTTATAAAATTTTATCATGGATGTTTAATGAAAATTAATTAATGGTAATATATTATATTAATAAGTAAATATATTTTTTTTAATTTTAATATTTATATTTAAATAATTATTAATATACCATATTTTATTTTTAAAAATAACCAAAGCAAGCATGTTGTGAATTTTATCTTGGAGAACTATACCAGAATATCCCATGGAATGAACTAGGAACATCATAAATCATTATGAAACTTATATTCAATAAAATTAAATACCATGTAAATGATTAACATATTAAAATTGAACAATAACCGAAACTATTATATCAAAACAGACTAGGGATGGTTGAAACTACTAACAATCAATGATCTATATTAATTAAAAATAAGTAATAACTATATAATAAATGAATGAAAAATATTAATATAAAAATAGATAAATATGAATAAGTTTATTAAATAAAATTTCATTGAGTATTATTTTACTGTACAATAGGTTAGAGTGTGTTTGACTAAGTGGGAAATTAAGGTAAGGGTTTCTCTTCTCCAATTTCCTTCTTTGAGACATATTTTTTATTATGTACCTATTTTCAATTATATAGTATATATAATAACTTTTTGAAATATTTTATCATTATTATATTTTTATAAATTTTATTTGATGTTCCATTTCAGGTTTTATTCTAAAAGGTATTTTGAATCAAAAGTTACCAAAATCGTAAGTGTTTATTTTTCAATCTCACATTGAAATCGAGGTTGTTTATATTAAATTTACATTGGGAGAAATTATTTTTTATTTATATCTAAAACAACATATATTTTCTTATCCTATATTTATTTCAAGGGTACACAGATCTTCCTACCATTCCACTTTCCTTTTGATTCACAATTCAACTGAAAGGTTACTTGTAAGTGCAAGTTGGCCTTATCTCTACTTTAAGTTAGGAATCTATTTCCTCCATGTCAATATTATTTATATTATTTTATGAATGTTCTTATAAATATTTAAATTATTGATATATTTTATTTTCTATTATCCCTAATTTTATTTAAAAAATATAAAAATGAATGTTTAAAACATTTTTCGCACGACATATTTTGGACTTTCTTACAAAAGTATGAAATGAATCTCTTTTGAAAAATTTTACACACAATTTTTTTACTACCTTTATGTTTTTTGTTCTTAATTAATATCTATCTCCATGTTTTCATGTTTTTTAAAATTATTTTCTATTTATATTTTTTTTTAAAATTTTTCATTTTAAAATAACAATTATCAAAAGAAAAGGACATTTCTTCTTATTTTTCAAATAATTTTTCTAATATTCTTATAAAAGTGTTTTTAATCTATGTTAATATAGTTTAATGTTTTTTATTATTTATAATGGATATGATATAATGATACCATCCACCTCTATATGGATTATGTTCTTGTTTTTTTGGAAATCTTAATGAAACCCATTTATTTTTTAGGGGGTAATTGAGCTATAATGGGATTAAAAATGTTTTCATATCCATGTTATTTAAAATCAGGTACATATTCTTTATAATTTCTAATATTTATATGTGGATATTTAATTTACTATATACCCAATACTATATACATTGTCTTTTTGAAGGTTGCTTACCAAAAATGATATTAGAATAGTTAACTGGGGAAATATTAAAAATATGTATACTTGTTATTTCAATATGAATGTTTATTGATTAAAAAGGCATGTTGATTATTTATTTAAAATCATTAATTTATATTATGAATGCATTGAACTTATTTAGTGATGATTGGACCCCAAAATTATATATCCTTTTGATATATCAGTAGGTTTCATGAGACAAACTAGTTTAGATATTTGGCGTATAGTTTCTTATTTATTTACAATGTATTAGTATGATGCCTTGACAGTTTTAATTATCTAATATTTATGGGAATTATTCTTTTATATTTTTATTTATCTATGAAATCTTGGCCTAATACCTTGATAGTTTGAATTATCTATGATGTCTCAGCATGATTCCTTGATGGTAAGATTAATATATCCAACATTATGCATTAAATCAATATGAAATAAGTTATTATTGTCCATATTATTATTTACATTGTTATTTTATCCATGGATATATTTCATGCTCATTTTATTAGTTATATGGAATTATTTTATTATTATTATTTTTATTCCATATTATTCATGCCTCGTTTACTCTATGATAAAATCTGATGCATGATATCACTTTATAATCATATGATACCCCAAATTTATTTTTTCCATTTTCCTTAGGCAACCAATAAGAGTACTATGAATGATTCAAGGATGCACTATGTATAATAATAAAGTTAATGAACCCATTCTTATGGAAAAAATGGGCACTAAGAAAAAATGTGAGTTTTATGAGTAATGAGTTCCTTAATTCTCTAAAAAAATAAACCTAAAAGATCTTGGGTATGTATATATACTATAATTATTGATGGATAATTTCAGTATATCATAGTTGGTATCAAATCTAGTGTGTCAAGAACATTCTTTTAGCATCAGATCTGGGAGTGTGGGTCTCGGGGTATTACAGTTGGTATCAAATAAAGGTTTAATTAACATTAGAGGTTAATATGTTATTAATTGAGGATAATTTAAGACCTATATATATACCATAATTGGATAATAATTTTAAGGTTGATTATTAATTCAATGTCATAAATACCCTTTTGAGGTCTTATGTGTCTGTGTTTTAAGGTGATTAATAATATTTTGGGATTCATTTATTTGGTTATATGAGTAATACATGATTGTGTCATATATAAACCTTAGGTTAAGATTTTTATTTAGTGTTAAGGTTATTTGGGTTATTTGGGAGGAATTATATTATATTTTTGTGGACATAAGTTGAAAGGTATAGATAACCATTAGGGTTGGATTTTTGTTTGATGTTGAGGTAATTATGGTTATTTAAGATAAATTTTATTTGATTTTGGGAATATATGTTGAGAGATATAGAAAAATTTGGGGAATAAAAAGTTATTTGGTTGCATATAGATTAACTTTATCTTGGGTTATATTCACTATATTTTTCAGAATATTACATGTTTAAGGTATATATAGAAAATTATTAGGTAGTATGTGATTTCATAAATTGAGAATTAAATATTGAGTTATTTTTATTAAGGTTATATGTACTGGTGATTCAAGTTTTTCTGCAGAATGAAAAACCAATTTTTGGTTTATAAATGAATATTATTGATTTTTTAGGTTCAAATATTTTTGGGATATGGGTTATGTTTATTTTTGGAGTAAACATGAAAACAAGGTTTTCCTGATTTTTGGGTTAATTTTTTTTGAGGATTAAGACATGAGGAATTTTTAGATTATACATATAATAATATAGGTTAAACTAGAGGTATTGTTTATGATTAATGTTTTAAAGGTTAAATTATTATATAATTTCTTTGGGTATTTTCTTTACTCATACCAACCATTTTGGTTTTTAGTAAATTATTAGAAGCAAAAGAAATAACTTGTCATGGAAACCATCATGAAAATAATAACACTATCCTTCAGTGGATCTCATGATCTATTAATAGTTTATTATTTCTATTTCATGCATGGAAAATTCATATTCTATATTCAGTATCTGGAATATAAAGTGAATAAGTGGTGGTCTCTGATCTAAACACAAAATTAAAGGTTGAAATTATGCTTATAGAATGGATAAAAATAAATAAATTATATTTTCTCATACTCTATATATTTATGGTGAAATACTTCCTCAAAATCAAGAAAAATTAAGATAAATCTATGGAATATCATGTGGAGAAAATCATCCGAATATCGAGGCATTCCATTAGAAACTCTTTTATAGGTATGATTCTTATAAAGGTACATAATATGTTCTTGAAATATTTATTTTAGAAATGACTAGCTACCTAGTCTTAACATAGAAATTAAAGTTCATAATATATATATATATATATATATATGATATTTTTCATATTTTAATGTTCATTAATTTTTGTGAGAAAATTTAAATTACAAGGATGCAATTTCTTTAAGGATAGGAGGATGTGACAACCTAGGTATTTTTAATAATATATATCTTTTAAGGTTTATTAATTTATATATTAGCATTAAACATGTATGTATGTTTATATCAAATCTAAAGGTATGTTTTTATAAAAATGTTTTGAAAAATATTTTACTATTATCTTATAATGTTTAAAGTAAATTTTTACCCATGTATTACCTTTTTAAAAAATGTTTTTAAAATAAATATTCTTGTCATTTTATGACCAAGGGACTTTTCTAAACTTTTAAGGTGCAAAAATAATGTTCGGAATGTACAGACTTACCCGCCGTTATGACCATAATTTCCTTGATGCTTTATCTATAAGTTCACAAGGTTATTTTTTAATAGGAATTTTTTTCCTAATATTCTATAATTTTTTTATTTTAAAATGGTTTTCAAAGAAAAATGTTTTTCAAAAAAATGTTTTACGTTTAAAAAGCGTGTCAAACGCTTTCAAGATTATTTTATACATTTTCAAGGAAAATTATTTTCATAATGATTTCAAGAGTTATTTTTAAGTTTAAAAATTATTTTAAAATGAAAATGTTTTCAAAATGTTTTCAATATTTTATTATGAGTTTTCAAAGTGTTTTTAAAGAAGAAGGTTTTCAAAATATTTTCAAGCTTACTTTATAAGTTTTCAAAGCTATTTTAAAAGAAAAAGTTTTTAAAAATGATTTATGTTTTAAAAATAATTAAAAAAATATAAAAGATATTTTTCTTAATAAATGTTTTAAATAAAATTGTAAAGATTTATTTATATGAAAAATATTTTCAAAATGGTTTTATAAAAAGGATTTTCAAAGAAAGGATATTTTCTTTAAGAAATTTTTCAAGTGATCTTTAAAATCCTTATCTATCTAGGATATCATACTTTTTTATAATTTAAGCTTTATTGGGGAAATTATTCAAGAATACTATTCATATTATTTCTTGAATGGTTTATGTATTAATAACATGATGTTTATGACACCCATTTCTCTCCTGCATGTTATATGCTTTTGAAACCCCCTTCTTTTCATGGGTTACACTTTGATGAATTGATTATGAAAGCTATATATTTTATATAGGTTATGATGTGATGAAAATTTTATGATACCCATTTCATTTCATGGGTTATGATATGATGTTTATGAAACCCATCTTTTTTTATGGGTCATGATATGATGAAATTTTTATTATCTTGTGGAACATGTATGAATAGTTTTATTATGTGATGGGTGGGACCTATATCTCCATCCAATACATTAGGTAAGGATTTATATATCATGAGATAATTACGAGATTCAAGTCAATGTTCTTGATCCACTATGTAAAGATAGAGAAACTCGATCCACTATGGGAATATGGGGAAAATCTATCCACTATCGGAAGAAGGGGAAACCCGATTCACTGTGGGAAGATGGGGACACTCGATCCACTATAGTAATATGGGGAAAACCGATCCCTTATAAGGAAAGGACTGCGACTAGGTATGTTGGAGTGTCCCTCCTAGTAGGTGTAGTTCCCATGAAGTTCCATGATAAGTTATAGCAATGCTTCTTGAATTATAGGGAATGATATTACATGTTTATGTGTCTTCCATAATTCTATGTATTACTACTATGTTATGATTTCATGGATTATACTATTTATTTACTTATGATTAATTCATTATGAACCACTAACATTTATTCCATGATTCATGTTTATAATCTTTGATATGTAGGGTATTATCTTCTAATGTTATGACCATGTTCTGATACCCATATTCTCATGTTTATGCTTACATATCTCCCTTTTTTACCCTTACTAAGCATCTGAGCTCACCACTTTCTTGTTTCCTTCCCCAGGTTATGAAGATATATATTTTTTATAATGTGTTTAAGAGTGGTGATAGTCTTAGAGAACTTAGTAGGAGATAATTTAAATCACTCATGTACTAATGTTTACATTTCTATGTTTTCAAAGGAACTAAACTAATATAGTATGTGGGCATCTGTTCGTGTAATGTTTTAAGTATTTCGCAAAAAAGATATAATGTATATGTACATTAAGAATGGGTTGTTATAGATTGTATTAGAGAAAATGTTTAGTCAACCTTTAGAAACTAGTATGAGAAAACTTTAATGATATCCCTAGGGATATTTATAAGGATATTTATAGGTGTGTCTATAAGAATAAGTTTAATGACGAGTTAATGTTTAGGAAAATATCCTAAAATTTTGGTAAAGGATAAAGTGAGTGATTTACTAGAATTACATCATTTCCTGGATACTATAATTGGATGTGTCTCTAGAACAAATATAACTAGGGGTAACAACTTTGATAAGGTGTGTTGGGCCTGACTTGAGCGTAACCTACTACACGACAATGGGATTTGCTGCACACCTAGTTTAAAACTCCTAGGGGACATGCTTTGGAAATTCACAAACCCTTTATGAACTATCATGAAGGATTTAAATGGAATTTGTATATGAATATCCTAGTATAAACCTAAGGTATCATATATTAAATATGGTGTCATAATTTAGACATCCTATAAGTGTTTTTCATGATTATGCGGTTCCTCACTATGATAATTGTTTCTTATTCAATGATTTCTTGTTTTAGTAAATGGAAGGAACTAAAAGGAACTGGGTTAACGTTGAATGTGACGGAAAATTTTATGATGATAAATCAAATGGGATGGTCACTAGAGTGAAGTATGTTGTGATCATTCATAGTTAGTTTTCACAAAACATGATTAAAAACATGTAACTTAACCAAATATCAGACTCACCAAGGAAGAGAAGGAAGAAGTTCACTGAGAGTTCAGGTAATATAGACCATGGAGGAAAGAAGATTCAGTTTACTTTGTTTCAAAAATTGTGAAATAATCACCTAAGTGAATGTATTAGAGGAACAGGAAGATGTTTTGAATGTGGAAAATAAGGACACAAAGAAAGTAACTTCACAGGAAAAATGAAGGGTCCAGTTAATGAAATGGATGAGAATATTGTCCTCCCTAAGACATCATAAAGGTTAAACGATTTAACTATGGAATGAATGGTAATTATAGAAATAGATTTCCCAAGTGGAAATCTCAAGAAGAGAATTAACAATGTGGTGCGAGTAATGGTTATATTGTTGCTCCTCCAATGGCCTGAAGGCCTTATTTGTTTTTATTAATTTTGAAAATCCACCTTTTAAGGGATGAGGTGGAACCCTTACAAGGCCCGTAGGCTTAAGCATTACATGTCCCGTAGGCCTTAGAGGAATTCATTTCCCGTAGGATTCAAACATTACATACAACCCATAATAACTACTTGTAATTGCTCCACCCCAGCATCTTTATCGTGAAATCATCTCTCCACCTTTGCATGGATGTTTGGATAGGCTTTCCTGTGAATGTATAGGATTGTCCCGATGGAAGGTTCCATACCCTATCATTCTTACATTCCATTTAGCTTCTTCTATGGTGAAAGCTCCTTGATCATCCTCCTTCTGGAGCTTGTTCCTTGTAGGTTGTCTGGTTTTCATCTGCACTTATGTAACACCCCGACCCCAGTTACCCAGAGTCGGTGCATTATACATAACATTGGCATGATCACAAGAAAGATCAAATCTCGAAATACCAATTGGTTTAGTAGCCTTAGAAACACTAGATATATTCATAAAGTTTTACATTATATCATAAAGTGAAAAACTACAACAACAACATAGTCTCCATATTCCACACTCATATCCCCACATAAAATCCCTACAGGTCATTCATAACTTACTTCTTCACATCCTGGGAAAAATAAAACATAGAAAAGGGGTGAGCTCAAATGCCCAGTAAGGATAACAATATAGCAAAAACTTTTAAAAATAAGCATAAACATTTGAGGCAATGTATAACTAAAACAAAAGCCTTTTAAACTTGAACTTCAACATAGTATGGAAAAAGTAAAATGAAATAATGCCATTTACATATTCACATGGATATTCTACTAATCGAATAATCACATGCAATATCAATAACCACTTTCATAATTATGGAATGCATAATGCCAGACTATCATAACCACATAGCCAAGGCCTCGTGCCAAGACTACAAATAAGATTTTGCCAAGGCCTTGTGCCAAGACACTAGTTTGTCTCATGAGACCTAACGATGCATCGAGGAGCTATAGCGGGCTCCACCCGTCACATATTAAGTCCAATGCATTCCCATATGAAAAGGTTTAAACATAACATAAACATTCTTATTAAAACTAGCATACGAAATGTCAATACTTTCACCATAAACTATGAATGGTATAAAAATAGCACATCCACAGTCAAACATATCACAAAACCTTCAATACAATATATAAGTTTTGTATCACAATAAATCAACTTCATATAATCATAAAATCCATCAAAGGATGTTGAAATAGATGAAATCAAAACTATTTGAGAGAAATGTCTCCTTTTTTTGAAATCATTTAAAAGTCACAGATTTATAAAGGAAGTAATTAAAAAGAGATTTTTCAATCAAAGTGTCCCATACCACTTTGAAACTTTTTAAAGGAATTAACATTTTAAAAACATTCATGTCCATATAAATAAATCCTTAAAAACCATTTTGAAGACATGGACATTAATTAAAAAGATTTAGAAAGATAAATATTTAAAACATTTAAAATTCTGATTTTGATAAAGAGTACCTTTCCAAAATTCATAAAATATTAATTTTGAAATAATTTAAAAGTATCATAATTATAAAATAAAACATTTACTTTGAAAATATCCTTGTAAGCTTGTAAGGGAAGATTTGATGATTTTATAATGGTGGTAAATAGCCGCACCCACCGTATAAGTTTTAAAAAACATTCTTACCTTAAATTTGTCGAAAGGTAAAAAGTTCCTTGTTTGGAAAACGATGGAAAGATTCCTTTAAAAACACATAAGGGTATAAATTACTTTAACCCATATTATTTGTAAATAGTAAAAATGTTTTTAAATACATTTCGAAGAAACATGGATGTGGATGATAAAGAAATCCTAGTAGATTATTACGTATAAACAACCTCGAATAATGAAGAGATTGCGAAATAAACCCTTACCTTTCACTTTTACTTGGATGGGGTAGGTTAACCTCCTGTATAATGGTGAAATAATTGTTATTAAATTATTCAATAATCATATACATTAATATGATATCATATATGATCTTTTAACATTACTTTGTTAATAATATCTTAGAATTATCGTCGTTTTGGGTGTTAACTTACTCATTTTCTTTTATATGTTTTGTTACGTAAGCCATGTTTGTAATGGATAGGTTGTATATTATTCATATCCAGAATGAAGTCAAGTCCTTAGATACTATTATTAATAATAAAATGAGAATTATACTTGAATGGATACGATGGAGAATGAATCTCATCACGTTCGTGGAGACGGTAGTCCGTACGTACGCACGAGCGATAATATCATTCTTTTGATATTAAAATAATATATAATTGGATGGTATATAATATATACAGAATCCTTATCATGTTATATTTGTTATTTATATGAGTTACACATCATTATTATACCCATCCAAATAATAATTTATTGAATAACAATTACACCACGACGTGGAGACGGTAAGCCGTACGTACGCACGTATGGTGACATGTTATTCCAAGGATGGATAGAATAGTGAATATGGTTGTACCATATTTATAATAATATCAAATTATATATATGATACTGGAGTTATTATTTTAGAATGGTAATAACAACGAAAGAAGAAGTGGAAGAAGAAAGGAACTTGAAAAAGGGTGGTCAAATCATTACCTCTTCTTCGGGTTCTTCCTTTTGATTTAATCAAAAGGGCTCCTTAGGTTGGATTTATGATAAAACTAATGCCCCTATGTTGTATTGAGGGAAGTTTGGAGAGTATTTGGGTAGAGGTTGGCCGAACCAAAAGGCTTTGAAGGTGTGAAGAAATGAGAATGAGGAGTGCCCTTTTATAAGAGGGGTGAGGGGCACCTTTGGAAAATCTAGAAATATTAATTTATAATAAATTCATATTCGGTTTCTAATGGCTCCAAAGTTGATTATTAAAAGGTTAAGGTGGGGATGGGTCGAAAACAACTCAACCAATAGAATTTAGACAGGTTTGGGTACTTATATTAACCTTATATTTAAGTATTAACTCTAAGTTAATTAGTTTCACTTTTACAATGTCTCTTTGTATTTTTATATTATATGGTTAATAAACTTACCATATAAATCCAAGAGACCCCCAAGTGGTCCATTAATGATTAAACTATCATGATATAAGTCACTTTTCCGGACATTAGATTTTTAGAAATTTAATTTCAATTAATAATATAATATTTGTTTTAAAAACTCTTTTATGTCAATTTTGATACTATTCAATAGTTGATTTTTGTGAAACTCATAACAGAATTATTACTTCTAAAATATTTAATTAAATGATTCCTAACATGTAATATTAACTTATAAAATTAGTGTAATTCATAAAAAGTCTCAAATTATATTTATTTGGGTATTTATAATATCAATTATTTTAAATTTTCACTATTATGGGAATTACTGCATCATCATTGTGTCATAACTAAATTAAATTATTTAATGTTTAAAAATTATAAATAAAATATCATTATGTAGGAAATATTTTTATCTTTCTAATTAATATTTATAGTCGAAAATCCGACATATATAACCCTATGTAAAAAATGTTTTTCTAAAAGATATATGCTTGTGTCATTTTTGTATTCATTTTAACTTAATTAAAATAAAGTGTCCCTATCACCTACAAGTGGCTCCATGGGGTCCCAAAATCGACCCAAAGATGCCTATGGTCGAACATTTATCAACCAATAAGGTTAAGACACGTTTTAGTGTAATTTAGTATTATTATAATAATATTTTTTAACCCTTATTTACCGAATTTACCCTTAACCATGGTAAATTAAATATTTACCGCAGTAATTATTCAAAATGTCTAAAAATAAAAGTTACCTATTTACAAAATTTGAACATCCTTATTACAAATATGGAATTCATTTTTCCAAATTCAAAACACCGAAGTGGCATAAATTAATTTAAAATTAATTCCTGTTGTTAAAACAAAAAGCGTGTTTTTAAGATATAATAACTATCAAAAGATTGATACTTGTTTATGTTCGGTTTAATTGTGAAATTATGTCCAATGACCAAAATTGTATTAAATGGTAAAAATATATTCTAAATATACTTTAAAACCACTCAAATTCATAATTTATCACTATTAATTATTTTGATTAAAAAATTTGTTTTTAATTAAAATTTAGTAATTTTCACTATTCATCAAAATATGAAAGTTATCCAAAAAGTACCAAAATTTCACCTTAGGCTAAATTCGATACTCCAAATCCAAAAATGAAGTCCATTTTGAAATATAAAATATATATAATTTCAAAAAGTAGGTATTACTATTCATAATGGCTAGTTTGATTGGTTGTAGTGTGTGTTAGAACTCGAAGTTGCGTACAACACACGCTGCTGTATTATTCAAAGGAAAGCGTACCGTGGAAGCTTGGGATGTTTCATTTTAAAATTTTGATGTCCCCATTTAGTCAAAAAGTTTAAAATATTGTATTTAAAAAGGGTTCACTATTAAAAGTTGGTAAAAGTACAATACTGAAAATGAATTTGTTCTTACATTATGTCTAAGAAACTCATAATATGGATTCTAAAATTATAGGGATTATATAAAGTTTAAAATTTAGTTAATACTATTCATAACATCTTTTGAACGTCTTGTTTGGTAAGTCATGGTGCGCTTGAACTCGGTGTTGCGTGTAGTGCAAGTTATTGAATTATTTTGAAAAAATAACACACTATGAAATCTTGGGGTGTTACATTCTCCCCTCCTTCAATAAATTGCGTCCTCGAAATTTGAAATTGTTCTTCGAAAATAAAAGGTTTGAAATAGAAAATATCTTTGTGGGAAAACCCACATCGGAAATTAGGTTACTAAAATCTAGTCTTAATATGAGGAAAAGAGAAATGAAAGGGTCACCACCAAATTATGATCTCGGTTAGGAGAACATTGGTGGCAATTATAGACATATAATTAGAGTAAAAACGTAAATATTTATAGGTAGTGATTGAGGTCATCAATCACAAACAAGTATAAAATTTAGGTCCTTAAATTCATCAATCTATGATGTTTTGAAATACTATCAGTTCAACAAAACATAGGGTATTAGGATAACCCATTTTTGACGTTTCAAAATATCTTAGTTGAAATCCCACATCGAAAAATGTATTAATGAGGCCTCTATTTAAAATAAAGAGTGGAAAGTATGAAGATTACCGAAAATAACACATACTAGGGTTCCATATTGGAAAATATGGATATGGAAGAGAAATATATCCATCAATTATCTGATGGATAGTGGTAGAGAACATGACTATGAAAAGGCCAACAATACCAAAGCCATAAATTAGTGATGATTTAAGGTACCATCTAGGACAACATTTTTGTTCTAAGTTCCTTTTCTTAATGTTGAGGAATTTATTTATGAGATTGGCTAAGATCATAAGGAGATATACTTACTTTATAATTAGAGTTTTATCCATTAATAAATTTCTACCACAAACTTATCTTTCACTATAAAAGATAATAGAACATAAAAAAATATATTCTATTTATCCTATTCGTATAGGGTAAAAAAACGAATTTATAATTCATTTACCAGATATTTTTTAAAAAAAATCTACATTATTTAATCTCGGACATTACGTGGGTCAGTGGTAGGTGATACACCCTTGTCGCCCTTCGGTTGCGGGTTCAAGTCTCGCGGCCTTGCTGGTCGCGACGGGTTGCTGCCCGACCTCCGGGTTGTCCTTTTATGGAAATCCAAAATTAATCTCAAACTAGAATTTATCCAAAATACTTCTGTCCAAACACATAGTCCTACATTTATAAGTAAGGTAAACATAATGTAGATCCTTTTTACCCCGTAATAGTATATTAATACCTTCATCATATATTCTTTTAAAACATTGAAACATCCTGAATTACCATAATCCTTATTGATTACATTCATGCTCCCTTATTCCATATAGAATGCTGGATATACTTCATCAATCCAAAAATGTTTTAAACCCCAACAATGATGGAATATACAAATCATTAATCAGCTTCAAGGTAGTCAAGAATATCCAATATAATTTATCCAAATCAATCATGTATTATTCTAAAATCACTACCTCGGTATCAGAACCATATTATGGTTTATATTTATCTTAACCATATATTTTCCAAAAATTTAACCTGCTATTAAGTCACTTTTCTTTGTTCCACACAATCTCAAGTCCTTAATGAAATAGTACTGCAGTACAATCCTTATATACTCCATAATTATTATAACAAGTACATTGTTGATACAACACTCAAATGACACAATCAACACAAGCACTCTAATCATTCCTCTTTATCTGTGGTAGTATCATAACTTGATTATTATCCAATAGCATCATTTGCGGCATAGTCTGATGAATGGGAAATAGGTTCGCGTAGTGTCCAAACTCTTTGCAAATGAAGCATTGTACATTTGAAACCATTTTCTTACCCTTGCAGTCACGTACTTTGTGCCCTTTTCCTCCACACTTATAACAAACTCCCATTCCTTTCAGGCAAGTTACAGGGTGTTTCTTTCCACAGTTATCACATATGGGAAAATTCTTCTTTTCCCTCTTTCCTTTATCCATCTTTCTCTCTTCCATCCTTTTCTTCTCTTTCTTCCCTTCAAATCCATAAGACTCAGTAAACTCTTTACTTATCATATCAACACATGATATTACTTCTTCATATGATGATAATACATGCGAGAATATTTCTCTTATAAATTCTGGCTTAAGACCATGAAATATATGATCCTTCTTTCTCTTTGTATCATGTGCATTTCTAGAATTCTCATTCCTTCTACTGGGCGCCATTTCTAAACAATGGCATACATTAGATTAGTTTATGAGTAACAATACCTAATCCCAAACTTGTAAAACACATAACATAAATTAAATAATTTATGGATATAATCCATAATCATAAAAATGTCTCCTTTGAGGAAGTATATACTCATAAACCCTTCATAATGGTTTTTAAAGAAAATAAGAATTATCCTAAGCATATCCCCTGGGAGTGTCGTAACCAAGAGTGCAGCAAGGCCCATTGTCGTGCACCAGTTCCCGTTCGAGTCTAGCTCAAAGCGGTGTTTTCAGGTTTTACCCCTAGGTACATCTGTGCCAGAGCCACCTCTACCTGCTCGTATCCAGACAGGGATGTATTGCTCGGAAAACTCACAAAATCTCTACAATACCAAAATTCTAGGAAGTTCTTCTATACTAATCCTCAAAGTTCATCTCAGGTCTACGTGCTCTAATCAGAGTTTATCTAAATCTAGCTTCCAAGGTTTGTACTAAACTTCCTCTGATACCAACTATAACGCCCCGACCCCAGTTACCCAGAGTCGGTGCATTATACATAACATTGGCATGATCACAAGAAAGATTAAATCTCGAAAGACCGATTGGTTTAGTAGCCTTGGAAACACTAGATATATTCATAAAGTTTTACATTACATCATAAAGTGAAAAACTACTACAACAACATAGTCTCCATATTCCACACTCATATCTAACATAAAATCCCTGCAGGTCATTCATAACTTACTTCTTCACATCCTGGGAGAACTAAAACATAGAAAATGGGTGAGATCAAATGCCCAGTAAGGATAACAATATAGAAAAAACTTTCAAAAATAAGCATAAACATTTGAGGCAATGTATAACTAAAACAAAAGCCTTTTAAACTTGAACTTCAACATAGTATGGAAAAAGTAAAATGAAATAATGCCATTTACTTATTCACAGGGATATTCTACTAATCTAATAATCACATGCAATATCGATAACCACTTTCATAATTATGGAATGCATAATGCCAGACTATCATAACCACATAGCCAAGGCCTCGTGCCAAGACTATAAATAAGATTTTTCCAAGGCCTTGTGCCAAGACACTAGTTTGTCTCAAGAGACCTACCGATGCATCAAGGAGCTATAGCGGGCTCCACCTGTCACATATTAAGTCCAATGCATTACCATATGAAAAGGTTTAAACATAACATAAACATTCGTATTAAAACTAGCATACGAAATGTCAATACTTTCACCATAAACTACGAATGGTATAAAAATAGCACATCCACAGTCAAACATATCACAAAACCTTCAATACAATATAAAAGTTTTGTATCACAATAAATCAACTTCATATAATCATAAAATACATCAAAGGATGTTGAAATAGATGAAATCAAAACTATTTGAGAGAAATGTCTCCTTTTTTTGAAATCATTTAAAAGTCACACATTTATAAAGGAAGTAATTAAAAAGAGATTTTTGAATCCAAGTGTCCCATACCACTTTGAAACTTTTTAAAGGAATTAAAATTTTAAAAACATTCATGTCCATATAAATAAATCCTTAAAAACCATTTTGAAGACATGGACATTAATTAAAAAGATTTAGAAAGATAAATATTTAAAACATTTAAAATTATGATTTTGATAAAGAGTACCTTTCCGAAATTCTTAAAATATTCATTTTGAAATCATTTAAAAGTCTCATAATTATAAAATAAAACATTTACTTTGAAAATATCCTTGTAAGCTTGTAAGGGAATCTTTGACGATTTTATAACGGCTGTGAATAGCCGCACCCGCCGTATAAGTTTTAAAAAACATTCTTACCTTAAATTTGTCGAAAGGTAAAAAGTGCCTTATTTGGAAAACGATGGAAAGATTCATTTAAAAACACATAAGGGTATAAATGAATCTAACTCATATTCTTTGTAAATAGTAAAAATGTTTTTAAATACATTTCTAAGAAACATGGATGTGGATGATAAAGAAATCCCAGTAGATTATTACGTATAAACAACCACGAATAATGAAGAGATTGGGAAATAAACCCTTACCTTGCACTTTTACTTGGATGGGGTAGGTTAACCTTCTGTATAATGGTGAAATAATTGTTATTAAATTATTCAATAATCATATACATTAATATGATATCATATATGATCTTTTAACATTACTTTGTTAATAATATCTTAGAATTATCGTCGTTTCGGGTGTTAACTTACTCGTTTTCTTTTATATGTTTTGTTATGTAAGACATGTTTGTAATGGATAGGTTGTATATTATTCATATCCATAATGATATCAAGTCCTTAGATACTATTATTAATAATAAAATGAGAATTATACTTTAATGGATACGATAAAGAATGAATCTCATCACGTTCGTGGAGACGGTAGTCCGTACGTACGCACGAGCGATAATATCATTCTTTTGATATTAAAATAATATATAATTGGATGGTATATAATATATAAAGAATACTTATCATTTTATATTTGTTATTTACATGAGTTACACATCATTATTATACCCATCCAAATAATAACTTATTGAATAACAATTACACCATGACGTGGAGACGGTAAGCCGTACGTACGCATGTATGGTGACATGTTATTCAAAGGATGGATAGAATAGTGAATATGGTTGTACCATATTTATAATAACATAACATTATATATATGATACTGGAGTTATTATTTTATAATTTTAACAACAATGGAAGAAGAAGTGGAAGAAGAAAGGAACTTGAAAAAGGGTGGTGAAATCATTACCTCTTCTTCGGGTTCTTCCTTTTGATTTGATCAAAATGGCTCCTTAGGTTGGCTTTATGATAAAACTAAGGCCTCCAGGTTGTAGTGAGGGAAGTTGGGAGAGTATTTGGGTAGATTTTGGCCAAACAAAAAGGCTTTGAAGGTGTGAATAAATGATAATGAGGAGTTCCCTTTTATAAGAGGGGTGAGGGGCACCTTTGGAAAATCTAGAAATATTAATTTATAATAAATTCATATTCGGTTTCTAATGGCTCCAAAGTTGATTATTCAATGTTTAAGGTGGATATGGGTCTAAAAAACTCAACCAATAGAATTTAGACAGGTTTGGGTACTTATATTAACCTTATCTTTAAGTATTAACTCTAAGTTAATTAGTTTCACTTTTTCAATGTCTCTTTGTATTTTTATATTATATGGTTAATAAACTTACCATATACATCCAAGAGACCCCCAAGTGGTCCATTAATGATGAAACTATCATGATATAAGTCTCTTGGCCGGAAATTAGATTTTTAGGAATTTAATATCAATTAATAATATAATATTTGTTTTAAAAACTCTTTTATGTCAATTTTGACACTATTCAATAGTTGATTTTTGTGAAACTCATAACATAATGATTACTTAGAAAAAATTTAATTATATGATTCCTAACATGTCATATTAACTTATAAAATTATTGTAATTCATAAAAAGTTTCAAATTATATTTATTTGGGTTTTTATAATATCAATTATTTTAAATATTCACTATTATGGGAATTACTGCATCATCATTGTGTCATAACTAAATTAAATTATTTAATGTTTAAAAATTATAAATAAAATATCATTATGTAGGAAATCTTTTTATCTTTCTAATTAATATTTATAGTCTAAAATAAAACATATATAACCCTATTTAAAATTTTTGTTTCTAAAAGATATATGCTTGTGTCATTTTTGTATTCATTTTAACTTAATTAAAATAAAGTGTCCCTATCACATACAAGTGGCTCCATGGGGTCCCAAAATCGACCCAAAGATGCCTATGGTCGAACATGTATAAACCAATAAGGCTAGGACACGTTTTAGTGTAATTTAGTATTATTATAATATTATTTTTTAACCCTTATTTACCGAATTTACCCTTAACCATGGTAAATAAAATATTTACCGTAGTAATTATTCAAAATGTCTAAAAATAAAAGTTACCTATTTACACAATTTGAACATCATGATTCCAAATATGGAATTCATTTTTCCAAATTCAAAACACAGAAGTGGCAGAAATTAATTTAAAATTAATTCCCGTTGTTAAAACAAAAAGCGTGTTTTTAAGATATAATAACTATCAAAAGATTGATACTTGTTTATGTTTGGTTTAATTGTGAAATTATGTCCAATGACTAACATTGTATTAAATGGTAAAAATATATTCTAAATATACTTTAAAACCACTCAAATTCATAATTTATCACTATTAATTATTTTGATTAAAAAAGTTGTTTTTAATTAAAATTTAGTAATTTTCACTATTCATCAAAATATGAAAGTTATCCGAAAAGTACCAAAATTTAACCTTAGGCTAAATTCGGTACTCAGAATCCAAAAATGAAGTCCATTTTGAAATATAAAATATATATAATTTCAAAAATTAGGTATTACTATTCATAACGGCTAGTTTGATTGGTTGTAGTGTGTGTTAGAACTCGAAGTTGCGTACAACACACGCTACTGTATTATTCAAAGGAAAGCGTACCATGGAAGCTTGGGATGTTTCATTTTAAATTTTTGATATCCCCATTTAGTCAAAAAGTTTAAAATATTGTATTTAAAAAGGGTTCACTATTAAAAGTTGGTAAAAGTGCAATACTGAAAATGAATTTGTTCTTACATTATGTCTAAGAAACTCATAATATGGATTCTAAAATTATAGGGATTATATAAAGTTTAAAATTTAGTTAATAATATTCATAACCTCTTTTGAACATCTTGTTTGGTAAGTCATGGTGCGCTTGAACTCGGTGTTGCGTGTAGTGCATGTTATTGAATTATTTTGAAGAAATAACACACTATGAAATCTTGGGGTGTTACAACTTAAGGTAGCTCGAGGGCCTTAAGGTGGCCCAACGACCTTACTGACCTAAAGGCCTGGGTAGCCAAAAGGCCTTAAAGGACTTGGGGACCAAATCAGTGGCCTGAAGGCCCAAATGGGGGAATAGTCCCAACTGCTACAGTTCTAAATAGTACCTACTATAGTACTGCTATTGTGCTAAAACAATACTACTATAGCCCCCAGAAATTATACCTCTGCCTAGATTTGATCTCGAGTCTCCTGGATTCACTTAATGAGTCCTCACCCACTGGGCTGAGGCTCATGTGCATTATATTTTTGCTGATGATGAGACTATAGATGAAATGTGAAAGGAAATAGGTATTAAGTAATAATATGAGGTATCCTTATTATGGATTATGGATAAAGTCAAATAACCTATGTTATTATGTATTTGGATTCAAGAATTATGTTATATGAATGGTGAAATATACAAGGATTGTTTAGTTTATGTTTTTTCACTCAATATTTACAAGTTTATGTGGAATATTTCTAATGGACTAGAAAAAGTGATTTAATAGAAAGGTGTCATTTTGACTAAGGGAAGATAGCCCTTAATATGTTCCTTATGTTAAGATAATATTTTTTGGATAAAGATATGTTGGATATGAATAAGTGAATTGGATGTTACTGATTACCTTTGAACAAATTAATGACTTGTTGACAAGTTTTTACGCTATAATTGATGAAGTTTACAACATTTTTGGATTTAAGGAATATATTCAATATACCTTGAAATAAGGAAACATGCTTGTTTTTAGTAAGGAATTGTGGTAATTCAGGTTATTACCATGGTTAAAGGGAATACATGATAAAGGTATTCACATGTTTATTATTAAACTACCAAGAGCTACTTTATGATACGTGGGATCAATGCTAAGCTGTTTTTGATAAATTCTGTGAACTTATTTCTAGAGTTTTGGACTTTCATCTTTAAGAAGGGTTATAAGGTTACCCATTTATGGAATGGTATATGTTAAACTTTAGATAAGGGTTTAGAGATTAAATTATTATCTCACTATATGAGGATTTATTCATATTATATAACTTGTGATAACCTTTTATTGTGATAAAAATAGATGGAATGACCTGTCATTCTATTCATAGATCTCATGATCTGTTAATTCTTCAGGAATGAAACAATCCGCTTCATTTCATGGAATAAGAGATGAAGTGGAAGTTTATTGAGGAATAAAAGATGGTAATGTTGTCTTGAAAATATGTAAGTAAATCTTTTCATAAAAATTCTACAACTTTAGTAAAATTATCTAGAAATAACTTTTTTCCAAATACCTTAATTTTTATTGAACTGATGACCTTTTAAATCATCACAGATTTATGACTTCGAGCCCCTAAACTTCCCATTGATAATTCAATTTTTTTATTTATGACCTCAATAAATATATATAAATATTTACACTTTTCCTTAAAGTCCATGTTTTCACTTCCTACCTATGTTCTTCTATATGGAAACCTCGTTATGTGTTACTTTGGGTAACCATTATGTTTCCAACTTTCCCTTTTAAAGGAAGTTTTAGTATTCATTTTTAAAATGTGGTTTTCTATGAATTGAACTTTCAAGTATTAAACCTTTGATAACCTATAATAATTTTAAAGGATAAATTCATTTTAAGGGGGTAGAATGTAACACCCTGAGATTTTGTGAAATATATTTTTTCTAATTAATTTAATATTTTCTATATTTTTCATTTCACACAACACTAAAACTAGTTTTTTATATTAAAGCATTAAATTTGGATTGAGTTATACGAAACACAAATTTAATCGTGCACTACATGAAACATAATGTTTATCATTATCCACATGTAACACCGAGGTTAGATTAAGTTACATACACAGAGAGGAGGAAATGAGATCTCCCCTATTACTGTGCATGAAATTTAGTGGAGAATAAAGGAGGAAAATTGATTTAAGGAGGGAAGATAAAAACCATAATTTCCCACTTTTAATGGACCACATATTTAGCTTGAATGGTTTTCAAAATAGTGAAATAACCATGGATATCCTTCTGCTTAAGAGCTAGACCTCACATGGTTAGCTCATAGTTAGGCCAAGCCATGATGAACCCGTGTGAAACCACTGGTCAAGTGGAACTAAGCGTGTGGCTTGCACATGGTTTTCCCAAACTGTGCACAAACCGTGTGAATACCTTTGTTAAAAACCACAGAGTCTCCCATACGGTTGTCCTTCCCCTCCTATATAGTTTTCCAAACTATGTCCATTGCACTTGGAGGGATGAACAGTTTCTCCTAGGAGGCCACACAATTTTTCCAAAAATGTGCGCCCCAGTAAGCACACTTGAAAACTTGGGTTTTTTTGCCTCCGACAGACTCAAAACCCAACCGAACCCCCATGAAAATTTTCAATCCTTAAACCAAGACTAAAAAAGAAATTAGGTTAAACAAACTATTATAATTAATTTTCATTAAATGATAAAGGGATTGTTCTATCCACCAAACTCTGAAAAACTCAAAACGGATGGGGAATTTGACCCACTCTAGAAACCCTGGACATTAAAATATCCCCACCTTAACATAGATCATCCATGAGCTATAAAACATAAATCTGAGATGGTACTGAACATACCCATATCTTTAAAATTAACATAGACTACCCCAGTCTAATGGGTATAGGTCAACTACCTCAAGGGGGATTCCACCATAGGAGTTACTTACCCTGGTCACATCCTGACCAAAAAACTCAAATAAAACCGATGGTCCATTGAATATCCCTAGAATCAATGTCCACCAATGAAAACAAAATCTCTCATGTACCTCATTAGGTTTTCTTGTGTCATACTCAACACCCATCATGTCCCAAATCACAGTATATGCATGCCTCATGTCCATGTTGTATATGAAACCTTCAAGGTCCTACATCTCAACATATTCTCAAATCAATCCCGATGCCTCACACCTTAATAAATTCCCACATTGAAATGATTCCCAAATACTAATGCACCTCAAAATCCATTCACCCAATGGTACTCACATAAAAATCTTGGTTACAAACACCTCATATATATATAATTCATATGAGCTGATGTTAACCTACTAACTAATGTCTGTTTGGTCTATAGATATATTTCGTGCACCTCATGCACCAAAAAAGAACATACCTCTAAAAAGGAAATTCCAAAATAAAACAAAAGATACACAGTTATGCCCACAATGTACCTCTATCCATAAATGGATCCCCATATTTCTTATAATCTAAAAGATACATTGTATACACCTCACCTGATGCTCGACTGCCTGAAGCCTAGCCTCTCTATGATACTGCACTAAACACTAGACACTGACCCCACTCTTGGATCCCGCTGTCTTTGTCACAACCTCTGCGTGCAGCTAAAACTTGGTTACCATCACCTGATACTACTCCCGGTTTGATACCATTACCCTAAGTCTTCTCTGGTACTTGATTACAGGCTATCCAAGAAGGCTTCCTATAGAACCTCTTGAGATTCCCGAACTATATGCAATACTGAAACTCCTTCGATTCCCAATATCACTACATATAAACATGACTCAACTACCCACATTGTAAGAAAACTGTCGATGACCCACTCTGAGGTAGTCTGCCTGAGTCGTTGGCCTGAATTTTCTATTGGAACTCATATCATCCCCACTTCATTCTATCTAAATCATCACCACTAAAATCACCTGATGTCATGACCTGGCTAGAGTAAGACCGATCCATCAAACTTCCCCTAGTTATGAGAACTTGATTCACTAACTCTGAGAATGAGGCTGTCCTGAAGATGTTTACCTACACCCGAATGATGTTTCCTTAACCATCCTTGAAACGCCTCACCCTTGATTTGTTTTTACCAGCCATACTGGGTAAAAATGAGACAAATTGGAGAATGTGATTACATTGTTCACGAAGGACATGTCACCCTATTGTAGGCTCAAGAACTCCTGATCTCTATCTACCCTCAAAATCTTCAAGAAGAAGTTCTTGAAGAACCTATCCTCAAACTCCTTCCAAGGTAGTCCCTCATGTCTACCCACCTGAACCTACACCTCCCACCAACACCCACCAACACTTTTCAGTCCTCTAAGCATGTACATATCTAACTTCACCCTCCACCCTGGGGGTGTCTCAAGATGCTCGAAGATCATCTATATCAACTAGATCTAGTTCTCAGCCACTTTTGGTCCATCCTAACCCTAAAACAATGGTGTATGCTGTGACTAGAACTCCCAAGGTCAAATAATCCATAAAAGTATCTACTCCCTAAGACCCACTAGTAGAAAAATCATTTTTAACGTCGTCAATTTGACGTCAATTTCTTATAAACCGATGTAAAATATTTTTGCAGAGACTTTTTGGCATCGGTTTTTTAAATACCGATACCAAAAACTAAAAAAAATAGTTTTGGCATCGGTTTTTAAAAAAAATGACGTGAAAAAATAAAATAAAAAAGTTTTGGCATCGGTTTTTTTAAAAACCAACGCGAAAAAATTAAAAAAATGTTATGACGTCAGTTTTTATAAAAACTGACGCCAAAAATTTTAAAAAAAAATTACAGTCCTATAGATAATTCACTAATCTTTGATTTGACTGGTCATGGAGAAAAAACAGAGTTACAGATTAAAAGTTATGGATGTTGGAAGTTGATCTTCTCCAAAAGAAGTCTTAATTAAGTCCAACTTTCAATGGCCATAACTTTTAATTCGTAACTCTGTTTTAGCTCCACAACCAGTCAAATCGAAGCTTAATAAATTCTCTAAAACCTGGTAATTTTTTTTATGTTTTTGCGTCGGTTTTCATAAAAACCAACGCCAATTTTAGTTTTGTTTTTCGCATCGGTTTTCATAAAAACCAATGCCAAAACTGTTTTTTTTGTTTTTTGCGTCGGTTTTTATAAAAACCTACGTGAAAAACAATTTTTTTACTTTTCGCGTTGGTTTTTAAAAAAAACCGACGCGGAATGTATTTTTTTTATCGTTTTAGCATCAGTTTATTTAAAAACCGACTCCAAAAATGATATCGATTGGAATTTTTGGCGTTGGTTTGCTTAGAAAACTGACACCAAAAGACCAATATATATTCTCTTTTGCGTCGGTTTCAAACAAAACCGATGCCAAATAGTATTCACCAATACGCGGGATCAGAATTTCAATTTTTTTTACAACACACGTTTAAATTTTTAAAATCCTGCCTACATTTTCATATAACTCAATCGAGAATATTTTCATTTACTATATATAAATCCATTTCTCCTTCATTCATCATTTTCATCCTCTTTGATTCAATCAAGTTTTCAACGCAGCATCAATCGTTAATTTGAATACGGTACCTATTCTATTCATTTATTTTATTTATTATTAATGTCCTTCATTTATATGAAACTCGATTAGATTTCATATAATGATGATTTACTTTTATTATCGAGTTAAAAATATAAAACATTCAGATGAGATTTACCAAGCTTGGGGTAAGTTTAATTATCGATCGTCATTTTCATTATCGCATGAGTTCTACACTAAATATAAGAGATGTGATGATAAACAACATATCATTTCAATGAAAGATTCAAAAACAATTCAAATTTGTTTGAAGTATTATGTATATTTTATATCATTTGGTGTATGTGATTTTAATTCATGTTTATCTTGTTTTCTTTAAAACAAGTTGTATCAATCGAAACTTTGACATGTTCAACTTCCGACAGCCATAAATTTTGATCCATAACTCCGTTTTAGCTCCACGACCAGTCAAATCGAAGATTAGGAAATGATATAAAACTTCTAAGAATAAAAAATTACATTTGGGCGTCAGTTTTTGTAAAAAATGACGCCAAAAATAAGTTTTTTCCATTTATGGCATCGGTTATTTTCAAGAACTGACGCCGAAACTATTTTTTCAACTTTTTGGCGTTGTTTTTTAAGGAAACTGACACCAAAAATGATGTGGATGAGTTTATTTGGCCTCAATTTTTTACAAAACTAACGCTAAAAAACAAATGAAATTTGTTTTTGGCGTCGGTTTACAAAAACCGACGTAAAAAGTCATATTTTTTATGTCGGCGACTTCAACGTCGGTTAAAAACCGACGTAAAAAATAAAATAAAAACCAACGTTAAAGACCTTTTTTCTACTAGTGATCCCCTATCAATCCCCTGGATGACATGTAAAAAACTAGCTCTGAGATTCTTGTTAATACACGACCCAAAAGATGTCAAATTTGGAGGCTTCCCTACTTACACTGGAGCTTGTACCTGAGCCTATACCTACGAATCATGCCTTTCCTAACCCTCAGGGGCCTCAACCTGTGCGTGCTCATATGACACCACATCACCACCCTCCTGGCACTCTATAGGATCCCATTTAGGTGGAAACATATTGAATACCAATACATAGTCAGATAGCCCATATAACTTATATAATGAAGATAAAGAATGAAGTAACAAGCAGTAAAAACTCACTACCCTTACTCCCCCCATTGCAACCATGCCACATAACATCTGACCTCTTGGCCCCTTACACTCCCATATTAGATCCAGGTTTCAGATATGCCTTAGGCCACACCCATCCTAACAAACCATGTCACCTCAATCCGACAACCTAGTCATCCAACCTGGTGATCAATAACATCCTATAACATCATCCCTTCTTGCTCCTATAATATATAGGACCACACACACACACAAACACACATATATATATATATATATATCACATAACACAAGTAATTTAACATAGGCATCAACATATATATATTTAAAAAATCTTATGTGCCTATCAAAACCATAAAAAATCATCCCCTACCATACTAGTCTAAGGGTATAAATAAATCATACCTTATCATACCAAGTCTAGGTTCACATGTCATAATGGTTAACAATTACGCATCCAATTACACAACTCAAGGTGGTAATAATATCAACTGTAAAATGATTAAAACTGAACAATAATTCCCACCCTTGGAAACTTGGTCCATCCCTCATGCATGTGGCTGTAGGAACCCAAACATGAGCTATAAAACAAGTTCCAACAACATATTGATATCAAGTCTACCATATCACAAATAGTAAGACCAATAAAGAGGTGAAATAAACACCTCTGATACCATTTGTAGTGCCCTGGACCTAATTTCCACCCGAATGGTGCAACAGGACGAGTACCATAGGGCCTTAAGAACGCCTCCCGAACACCAAAGGCTTCCAAATAGAAGTGAGGGTTTAAAGGGGTGATAATGTGTAGACTATACCATTTGGTGATGATATAATAATGGTCTAAATAGATATAGTAGTGAAATAAAAAGACCAAACGACTGAACTGGTAACCCATCCATGGCAGAAGCACAAACAATCTCATACAATAGCAGAAGCATAATCAACAAAAAAAAAACAAGACCAACATACCATTTGTATCTAATCATGCATATAAAAATAGGTTGTACATATTAATAATTATGAGGGTCTCCAATGGATGACTTAATTACGTATATATACAATAACACACTGATACAAAAAAGAAAAACAAAATAGAAACTCTAGATAAGGAAAGAACCCATGGTCCCTTGCCTTCCATCCCATGCTAAACAGACCAACACTAAGGTTTATCTCTAGATCCTGAACCTTTACATGAACAAAAATCCATAAAATATACATGCATCCTAAAGGGACCATGTAGGGTGTGATAAAGAATCTTAGCATACCACCACCAACGTGTTCATATCATACATTTGTTATTTAGCAGGTGTACACTAAAAATAAAATAAAGGAAGTGTATGAATTTAATAAACATAAACTTCCCTGGTTCTCAATAACCACTAGGAAGATATCACCTGCTTCTCCCAATTCCAGAATACTATAGAGGAGAGGATCCTTAAAATATATCCCAAGACATCCCCTAATGAAAAATAGTCTAGGTGAACCCTCAGGTTCCACCTCTAGTAAAGCCACTCGGCACCACGTGCCAAATAACACCTCATGTCCAATCAGGTAACCAACATCCCAAAGGCATTCCTAAGTACATTTTCCCTCATACCTTAGTTTATAAGTAACCTCATCATCTCAAGGAACAATTTATAAGGAATAACTATGTTTTCCCTCCAAGTAATATCACTGTCATCTCAATAGCCAATTTCCCAAGGATCAGCGATTTTTGTCCTCCCAAACAAGTCCTAGCCCAATGGACACAAATACAGTGAGCCTTAAGTCCCTAACTGAAAGTTTCAACACTATCATCTTATGACTCCTCATCCTCCCTATGTATTTCTACAACAAACATATCCAACCAGTTTCTTAATCTACAACTACTGGAAGCCTCTACCCAAATGAGTGGTCAATAAAAACTCAACATATAAGTCATCCAACATGAAAACAGCTCCAAATATTACATTGGATAACACATGTGAGTATAAATCACCAAATAAAATATAAGCCACACTAATATGACACATCATTCCCCTGCGACTGCATCACTCCATCCGATGATCATCACCATCTCATATAACCAGGGCCATGCCCACAATCTGATGACCTTGCCACCCGAAATGATGAACGAGTCACCCAACTTGTGATCAATATCACCTAATATATATATATATCTTAGGCCACACCCAGCCTAATGATCATATCATCTCAATCCAAATAGCCAACACTACCTCAATCCTTGGGGCGATCCCATCACGATCCCATGGATCTCATCCAAAGAAATTCATATAAATAAAATAATTCAATATAATTAAAAATAAAAACTCAATTTAGATAAAAAATCAGCCTGGTATAATCTTCCCAAGTTTCAACCTCTCACCAAGACTCAACCATTTTTAGAATTAAGGACCATACCCATAGGCATCTTTGATGAGTTCAAATAATTAATTAAAGTCAAACATTAAATTTATGGTGTCTATTTTGGACTACCCGAGGGCGTGCTAAAATACATGACCAAAAAAAGTAATGAAAACACAAGGAATTATGATCACCACCAACCTCGAGTTGGTAGATTCCTGCACATCTGATCTTAGACTCTAACTCAGACTAATTGAGAAGAAATCAACATTTTAGATGAATGCCCTGAAAATAGGGTAAAACCACTTACATGGATTTAGTGCACCATATGATGAGGGAAAAGAATAATAAAAGTAATAGTATTCAAAGGCTTATTAATATGGATCCAACTCCATAGATGGATCGAAGAATGGAGCCATAATGATGAAAATGGATTAAAACCAAGGAGAGGAGGAAATTGGATCTCCCCAACTGTTATACGTGTGATTTAGAGGAGAATAAAGGAGGAAAATTGATTTAAGGAGGGAGGGGTAAAATCCTAATTTAAAACTTGTAATGGGAAGTATGGTTAGATCACATGGTTTTCCAAATTGTATGGAAACCGTGCAGATCTTGCTGCTTAAGAGCCAGGCCTAACATGATTAACTCAAACTGTTAGGCCGAAATGTGTTGAGACCATGTGTATCCACTGGTTAAGTGGCACTAAGTGTGTGACTTGTGAATGGTTTTCTAAAATATTTGAAAATTGTGAAGATACCTCTTATAAAAACTATATAAGTTTCTGCACAGTCATGCAACCTTTCCTATATGGTTTTCCAAACCATGTCCAATGCACATGGAGGGCTGTATAATTTCTACTAGGGGAGCGCATGGTTTTTACAAACTGTGTCACCCAATATGCACACTTGAAATCATGGGTTTTCAGCCTTTGATGATCCCAAAAACCTATTTAACCCTCATGAAACTTGTAAAGACTTAAACATTAACTAAAAATATGGTATTGAGTTAAGGAAACTATCCTAATTAAGTTCCATTAAACGATAAAGAAATTGGTCTACCAACCAAACTCCGTAAAATTAAAAACTGTCGAGGAATTAGACCCGATCCAAAAACTCAGGTCGTTACTATTGAACTAGTTATAATAGATTTTGATATCATTCCTTCTATGGATTGGATTCCAGTTTATCATTCTAAGATAGATTACAGTGCTAAGAAATTCATGTTCAATGATTTCATGCCTTTAATAACTTGAAAAGAAGCTAAGAAATTGATTAAATATGGAAATGAAAGTTACCTAGCTCATGCTTTTGAAAATAAAGAAACTATTCAAATTAGCGATGTGCCAATAGTAAACGAATATGTGGTTGTTTTTCTAGATGATATTTCTGGTGTTATTTATGACTGATAAGTTGAGTTTAATGTTGAATTAGTAATTGATGATAAGCCTATTTCTAAACCCCCTTATCAAATGGATCAAGTGGAACTTTTAGAATTGAAAAATAAATAGAATGAGTTAGTAGATAAAGGTTTTATCTAACCCAACACTTCACCATGGGATGATCCTATCTCATTTGTTAAAATAAAGATGGATTAATGTGACTTTTCATTGATTATAGAGCCTTGAATAACATCACTATTAATAAAAAGTATCATTTTCCACATATTTATGATTTTTTTGATCATTTCTAGGGAGAAAAATATTTTTTTAAGGTTGACCTAAGGTTGGGGTACCATCAATTGAATGTGAAGGAAGCTGAAATTTTGAAGACTGTGCTTCGAACTAGATATGGCCACTATGAATTTTTAGTTATGATATTTGTTTTATCTAATGCACCTATTATATTCATGTATCTTATGAATATAATTTTTCATGAGTTCTTGGATAATTTTGTGGTTGTGTTTATTGATGAAATTTTGTTATATTCTAAAATTCAAGAGGAACATGAAAGGAAACTAAGGGTTGTTTTTCAAACCTTAAAAGAAAATAAACTATATGAGAAATTTAGCAAGTGTGAATTTTGGTTGCAAAAAATTTTATTCCTTGTTCACATTATTTCTAAAGATGGAATAACTATTGAGCCTACTAAAATGAAAGTTATTGAAGAATGTAAAAGACCAAAAAAGATCACCAAGATTCATATTTTTCATGGATTAGCAGGTTACTACTGGTGGTTTGTTAAAAAAAATTTCTTCGTTGTCTAGCCTACTAAATAAGTTAACTCGAAAAGGATTTAAGTTCATCTAGAAAAAATAATGTGATGATTATTTTCTAGAAATAAAAAGAGAATTGGCGAATCCTCTAGTTTTGACCTTGAAATCCAGAAATGGTGAATTCATTATCTACAATGATGCTTCATTGTGTACCCTATACATGATTTGTAACTAGCTGATATTGTTTTTTATTTAAAAATTTGTAGGTATCATTTTTATGGAGTATTGTTTGAAATATATACTAATCAAAAAAGTTTGAAGTATATGTTCACTAAAAAATAATTGAACATTAGACAGTGAATATTGATGAAACTAATCAAGGATTATGATTGTTAGATTCATTATCATTATGGAAAAGAAAACAAGGTGGACAATGATTTGAGTAAAAATAATAATTCTTTGTTAACCATGTTATGTTTGGAACATGACACTTTGTTTAATGATTTGATAATTTTTTCCAATAAGTTGTGGATATAGGGATGTCCTATATTTTGTTTCAGGTTTCAGTACAGTTGAATTTGTCAGAAATAATTAAGAGATATCAGAAGGTGGATCAATATTTGAAAGAAAAGGTGGAATCTGTTAAGAAAGGTAAGTTTCCCGATTTCAATATTGATGAAGAATATGTTTTATGATTTGGAGAAAGATTATGTTTTCCTTGTGATTCACAGTTGAGTAAAGAGTTGTTGACTGAAGATCATAGTTATCCATTTTACATTCATCCAAGAAAGACTAAGATATACACAAACCTTCATGATTATTACTGGTGGGATGTAATGAAAAGAGATATTGCTAAATTTTCATTGAAGTGTATGAATTATCAGTAATTTAAAGAATAAAGACAGTTACCGAAGGGAATGATTCAACCCTTTACAGTACCAAAGTGTAAATGGGAGAATATATAAATGGATTTCATGTTAGTATTAGCAAATACTTATCAAGGTAAAAATTTGATTTGGGTTATTATTGATCGATTAACTAAATCTGCACATTTACTTCCCATTAAAGATACAATGTCTTTAGATTATATTTCTCGACTGTATCTAAAGGATATCATCAGGTTACATGGATTTAATATCTATATTATATCATACCTTGATCCTAGGTTCATATTCATTTTTTTAAAATCACTCCAAAATTCGTTGGGGATTGAATAAAATTTTAGTACAACTTTTCATCCTCAATTCGATAGACAATCTCAGTGGACGATTTAGAATTTAGAATATATTCTTTGTTATTTCTCAATGAATTACCAGTGAATTTGGGATTGAAATATATATTTGGTTGACTTTTCTTATAATAATAGTTTTCATTCCAGTATACAAATGAAACCTTTAAAATAATTATATGGAAAGCAGTGTATAACACTGGAGTTTTGGGATGATGTAGGAGAAAGGAAGTTGATGGGACTCGGGTTGGTAGCAGAAACAATAGTGAAAGTTCAATTGATTCAGTGAAACATGAGGGAATATCAAAGTAGGCATAAAATTTATGTGGATAACTGGAGGAAAGATATTTATTTTGAGGTATGTGATTGTGTCTTTCTAAAAGTTTCTCCATGGAAAAGTGTGATGTGTTTTAGTAATAAGGGGAAGTTCAGTCCACAGTTCATTAGACTATATGAAATCCTGGATAAAGTTGGATCAGTTTCCTACTGAGTGTATTTTCCTCTGATTTTATCCCAAGTATACAATATATTTCATGTTTCAATGTTAAGGAAGTATGTACCAGATTCATCTCATGTTTTGAGCCCTATAATAGTTCATTTGGAAGAGAATCTTTCTTATGAGGAGCAACCAATTCAGGTTCTTGTCATAAATAGAAAGTGTTGTAGAATAAGGTGATTAATCTAGTTAATTTTTTTATGAAAAAACCATATGGTTGATGATACAACAAGGTAATTTGACAATTTTATGAGGAAAAAATATCCCCACTTATTTAATAAGTGAATAAAATTATGAGGACACAATTTTAAAAAGGGGGAAGGATGTAGCATCCTAGGAAATGATAGAATAAGTATTCTTTATTTTTATTAATATTTATGAATTAGATATTTATTTTATATTAAATGGGATGATATGTATAATACCTTATATGAAATGCAACAATGAGTTTCTCCACAATCTTGCGTTGCACGCAAGATTGAGTTATACCGAACAATAATATACTATTAATATAAATATGATAAAATGTAGCAATCGCCTAGCTGTTATATTAGAGGTTATGGATAATAATAAATATATTATTTTTAAAAAATTTATAATTTTTTGAAAATTTTCAAATAGATTTTATAGTCATAAGATAAGAATAAATCTAGTTTTATGCTTAAAAACTTTATTTTTCTAAAAATTAGTTTTACCATCTTTTAATGGCATAACTATTTTAAAACTAAATTTTGAAACTTTTATAAATTTTATATGAAAAAATAAACTTCATTTTTGAAATTGGTATATTGAAAATTACTTTGGGTGATTTTTTGGTATTTTTCTGAAAACTTTCATTTTTTAACGAATAATGAATTTTAATTCAAAACAAATTTTTTTACTAATTTATTTATATTGTTAAATTATTTTTTGAATTGGTTTTAAATTATAATTAGTTAAATTTTAAATATATTAATCCAATTTATTTAATTTATATATATTTTTACTGAATTTAGATATAAAAACTTAGCAAACTTTTGAACATATTCATTTTAAAAACCCGCTTTGTCATCTCGTCCGTGGGATTAATTTTAACTTAATTTCTTCCAATTATGTGATTGGAATTTGAAAAAATGGATTAAATATTTGGAATAATTTTTTTTATAATTTATCATAAGTTAAACTTATTTTTGAACCAAAAATATTAATGAAATAAATTAAAATTAGTTATAGTGATTAAGGTAAAAATGTGTTTACTTAGTGGTTAAACTTTAATCTTAAGTGAAAAAATGGCCTAGAAACATGTAAAAAATATATTTTATAGACATTATTCATCCATATAACCCCTTTTATCTAAAATAGGTCATTATTGAGACATATTATGTAAGGAAGACCTCTTAATAGTGTTTTCCTATTTATATTTACAAGAATACAACTCCACCTCCACTCTAAAAGGAAACCCCCATTAATTATTCACTCATATAAAGACCTTTTTATCATCCAAAACCTGCCCAAATAATATCACAACATCCCTAAACTAACCCTATATGCCTCACTTTGGGAATAAATCCAACAAATAAATACTTTTGTCTAAACCAAAAGAAGTTATCCAAAGAAGAGGTAATGTTCATCAACATGAATTTTTATTTTTTTTCCTTCTACAATCCTGTCTTTTAAATTTATATTATTATTATATAATTAACTAAGTATATTGATATAATGATATGTTTTTATGTTAAGGTTTATAACTACACCTACACAATTCTACCAAATGGGTAATGAAATCACTATTTGTGTGTATGGCGGACTACCACCTGGAAAAACGATTTCATTTGTTTTTACATTACCACCTATTAGGGTTGGGAATTATGATGTAAACACTATTTTTATATTATATATATATATATATTATATTAATGATGTATTAATACTTTTTAATTGTTATATACATATACCTCCATGCTTTCCATTTTTTTGGAATATGATAACATCGTTTGTGGACGTGTGGACTACCGCCTTCTCAAAGTGATGTGATACGTTTACACTTTAAATAGAATGTATTAAGAATAGGTTTAATAAAAATATGCTACATAAATATCATATATATTATATTAATTACATAATTTAATTTCTGGAAATATAATATATAATTTTTTATTACCCTAAACACACTAAAAAAAGTGATAACATCGTTCGTAGACGTGTAGACAACCGCCTCCTCGACGCGATGTGATTCATTTTACATCACAATAATTATATATATAATTATATATGATTAAATAACATAGTATTTATGATATAATTATCATTATATATATAAATGTTACTTACCATCTTTTCATAATGATCATTGAAAAATGGGAAAGTTACTCATGTGTACATACGACCCACCGTCTCTATGATTGTAACATCGGTTCATTTTTCATAACCAAATTTCATGATTGGTTTTAAATTTATAAATTATGTATAAATATGATAATTATTTCATGATTATTATTCTATATATTTTTTAATGATGAAACCATTGACCATAGTTGACCTACCAAAGTCGTTTTTGACACATAAACCAAATATGATCAAAACACCAGATGTAAACTTAATTGTTTAAGTTGTTGTTTACAACATTATAATAAGTGAAATTAAAGTCATTATAAAGTTGAAAAATGTTTTGAAGGAAGTAAATAATTAAAATAAGTTTATTAGTTAGAAATATAGGACACACATGATAATTCAGACTCAAGGTAAGGGACTTCATCTCAATTTCCTTTCATTGAGGCATTTCTCAATGTTATGCACCTTTATTATTTTATGGGGTGTATATATATAACCTTTGATATATATTTTCACAAATGTATTTATTCTTAGTTTATTTAATGTTTTTTTTTAAATTTTATTCCTTAATGGGGCTTGTGATTCAAATATTCCAAAGTGATATGAGACACTTTAATTTAAAAATATATTTTAAAAAATTTAAATATTTAATTTTAAAATATTTTCATCCATGATATTAGTTTGTATTTTTATTTTTATAAAATGATTATAAATGAAATATTATGTCTATTTTTATTTTAATTCAAATATTTTTCAAAAAATATTCTTTTTATGTGTTTTATATAGTTCATTTTGACAAACGGAAAAAGGAATGTTCTATCTTAACGTACACAACAACAATGAATTTTACACCGCTGTGGACATTATTTTATTTTTGAATTTGTTTTCAAGATTTAATGTTTCCTTAAATGAAAAAATATCTATTTATCATTTTGGGTATTTTGGTATTGAAAATCGTTTTTCAAAGAAAAGTTTTATTTTGTGTTGAAAATGGGATTTTGAAAGAAAATGGTATTTTAATATATGAAATTGATTTGCATTCAAATTTAAAAGATTTTTTCAAATGATGAAATGTTTTATTTCATGTTGTGGTTCTTGGAAATTATAAATGGAGGTTGGTCCCATATAACACTCCAATGTATTGGGTATCTATAACAACCCAGAATTTTCTTACATGGATATTACATATTTTTAGACAAATATCCATTACATGACACAGAAAAAATCCTAAGGACTGTAATAGTTTAGTGACTTTGGAAACTTGGAACATAATATCTTAATTTGGTGAAATATATTCAACATATCCCATAAATATCTTACCCTTTAGTATTCCTACCTAAAACCTTTCTTTATAATTTGGAGAAAAGAAACATAAGAAAGGGTGATCTGTGATGCTTAGTAAGGGTAAACAAGGGAGATATCAATCATATCATAATAATGAGACAAAATAACATATGAGAAACATTTGAAAATTATATCCTACATATTAAAGATCATGATATCATGTTATGGGATAAATCATAGAAGGTCATAAATAACATATTTAATGAGATCATAACATAATACATGAAATTGTGGCATACACATAAGCATATAAAATAGTTTCCATATTAGTCAAGAATCATTTCCAAGACCATAATAGTGGAAAATTTCCTTTAATGAACAAGGTTCACTCCCTGTTCCAACCCTGTGTTACTGAACCAAGTTTACTTTCTATTTCAGCCCAATATGACTTAACCGTGATCATTTCCCATTAGAGTACTTTCTATCTCATGAGATATAAATCTTTAACCAATGCATTGTAGGGAGAAATAGTTCCCACACATAACATAATTAAAACTATACATATGTGTTCCAAAATAACATAAGCCATTCATCATATCAGAACCCATGAAATGAAATGAGTTTCATAAACATCATTCAATCATAACATAACCCATTGAAAAGAAATGGGTTTCATAGTTATCATTCCATCATAAACATAAAACAAATATAGGAATAATAGGGAAATTATACTTGAAAAATATCCAAATTAAAAAATAAGTAATGATTTTTTTATCTTAGATGAAAAATAATTTTGCGATATCACTTGAAAATAATTCTTGAGTAAAATATCCTTTCTCCTTTGAAAACATTTTATTTTCTCAAAATTTCATGAAATTTTAAAAGAAAACATTTTATTTGAAAATAAACCTGTAATATTTTAAGGAAATATTTAGGGTGTGAAGACTTAATGAAATTAGAAAAATCTATTCATGTCGTATAAGATTAAAAAAATATTCCTTTCTTACTTTTTCTAAAAAATTCATAAAGTACCCTGTTAGGAAAAGGAAAAAAATATTCCTTTCCAACCCTTTAGTAAAAATTCACACGTGGGTAAAAATGAATTTAAAAATTTTATAAGAGTAGTAAAAATATTTTGGAATACATTTTTAAGATAATGGACATGGAGGATAAATATTTCCCAACCGATAGTTACATATAAACAATTCTGAATAATAATGAGATTGTGGAATTAACCCTTACCTTAGGTCTAATTTCCTTCATATATATTTTAAAATTATATATAATGGATTAAATAATGTTATTAACTTATTTAATAACAAATTTCAAATTTTTTATATCATATATGATCATATTATCACCCATTTGTTAATAATATTTCATTATTACTCTTTTTTCAGGTGTTAACTGCTTCATTTTCCTATGTATGTTTTGTCATAAAAGTCCCAATTTTTGTGCATATGAAAAATTTAAATCATTTAAATAATTATATTAAGGTAATATATATCATATTTATTTATTATATAAATTTATATAATCATTATTGAATGGTTAATATGAAAAATGAATCGCATCATGTCATGGAGACGGTAGGTCGTACGTACGCACGATCGATAATATCATTACCTTAATAGTAAAAGGGTAAGGAAGTGGATGAAATATATTTTATTCCATAATAAATATAATGTTATAATTATTATTATATATATATATAAATTATTTCCATCATTATACCCATCAAAATAAAGTGGTGATGGAAAACAGGTTACACCACGGTTTGGAGATGGTAAGTCGTAGGTACGCACGTGTGGTACTTTCATTTTTCATCGGATGGATAAAAGGTGGAATATGGTTGTTACATAATCATAACAAAATCCCAGTATATATTTTATGCTTTATTTATTACTTTATAATGGAAAAAAAATAAAGAGTAAGTAGAAGAAGATATAATCTTAGAAGAGTCGGTAAAGACGATTACCTCTTCCATGGAGAACTTCCCTTAGATCTCCTCTTAGGGACACAAGGGTTGGACTTTTGAGAAGAAAAGAACCTATAAAATGTGGATAAGAAAGTTTATAAGAGAAATTTATAGGGTATTGTTGAGATTTAATGCTAAATGGGATGAGAATAATTGAGGGAGGAGTTTCCATTTTATAATTAAGGCGAGAAACACTTTTGGAATTTGAAAACATATTAATTTAAAATAAATTCAATCTCAATCCAAATACCTCCAAAAGGACATTTATTTTAAGATAATATGAGATAATATTGTAATATCATCAAAAAATAAAATTTAGACAAATTTTTGTATTATTTTAATCCTTATCATTTTGATTAACCCTTTGTTGACCTATTTTAATTTTAACTAAGGTAAAAAAAATTTAATATTAAAAGGTTGTAAAATTTAATTATATGCTGTAAATTAAGTAATAAATAAATATTTTTTAGTATTTTAGACCATATTATATTTTTATTTATTTTTAAATATTTTATATTATTTTTTAAATAATTTAGGAAAATATTATTTTGATAAAAGATCATTAATGTCAATTTTGACACTATTCATTACTTGGACTTTTAAAAATATCAATATTACAAGTTAACTTCAAAAAATATATTTAATTATATCAATAAGAGGTCAATTTAATTTATATAATTCTTTTATCACATTAATTATCTCAAATAATATTTATTTTAGCATTTTGAGTAACATTTATTTGATATTTTCATTAATAAAATAATTAGTACATTAGTGTTGTGTAATTATTTAATACACTTATTTTTCACTAAAAATTAAAAATAAAATATCATGACTAATATAAATATTCTATATATTTTAAGGATATTTATATATGAATATATATTTTGTGTAACCCTATATAAAAAATATTATATTATTTAAAACATGAATGTGACATCTTTAATTTTTTATTAAATAAAATATTATAAATACCATAATTTTATCTAAGTGACCCAAAAAGTAAAATATAAATTAATTTAATAAAAATATCTTTATTAAGTTGAAAATTTACATTTATATTCATTCATAACACAACTTTTCCCCCATGCGGACACATAAGGGATATTAAAGACAAAGAATGTGACATTTTGTGACTTTCTTTGAGTTAAATATCATAAAATTAATTTTCATGGACATGTGTCTTTTAAAAAAATTAATTTATATCCTTATGTGTTAAGGGTCTAATTTTATTCATAAAATAAAAATTTTTCATGTGTTAGTGTCATTTTATAGTCTTTATAATTTTATTTTTTACCTAAATTATCCAATTTACCCTTTTCTGTGGTAACAAAATCTACCATGTTTACTATTCATATTGGAAAAAAATAAAAGGGAATTATTCACTAAATTTATAACTTATTAATATAAATTTTTCATCCATTTTTCAAAATTAAAAACACAAAAATTTCCGAATTTAACTTAAAATAATACCATAAAAATTCCATGAAAAACAATTTTTTTTGGAAAAATATCATTTTAAAACATAAAATGTTTTTATAATAAATACATGTATAAAATAATTTTTAAAAAATATAATTGGATTATTTTAAATTAAAATTAACTAATTAAAACTAATTCAAAATATAATTTTACCTTGTAAATACTTTAAAATAAAATACAGTTTTCAATAGAAACCAGTATTTTTGCTATTCGTCAAAAGATGGAACTTTTCAAAAAAATATAAAATATTCACCCTAATCTAATTTTAAAATTATGATTTAAGAAATAATATTTTATTAAATATAATTTATAAAATTTCCAAAATTTAGTTCTAAAACAGGTGCGCCATTAAATAGCGATAAATCTGCCTTTAGAGAAATATAGTTTTTTATGCATAAAATTGAATTTATTCTTATCTTATGTCAATCAAATGTGTTGGATGAATTTAAAAAAATTGATTTAATAAATATATATAAATTTCATGGTGTGGTTAATACTATTCATTCTCACCAATTTAATAGTTATGTTATAATTGTCATGTTTAAATAATTTGAATAAAATGTTATTTCGTATAAACTTAGTGTTGCTTGAAAAGTGAGATATGTTGGTGTTGTGTGCAATGAAAGATTAAAATTATTTAGTGTGCAATGAAAGATATTAATGAAATAAATTTCATAAAAACATTGGGGTGTTACATTCTACCCCCCTTAAAATTAATTTCACCCTTGAAATTCATCAGGGTCATCAAAGGTGTAAGATCTTGAACTTTTGGTTAGGTACATACTTATTTAAATTCTAGTTTAAATACCATATTTATAGTTAATTAAATTCTTACTAGGTGTATGAGGAGTTTCGGGGGTGTTCCAGGGGTTTGGGACATGAAAGGAAGGGAAAATGGCCATCTAGTGCATGTTGCATGGTTGGCGCATAGTTTGGAGTAACTGTGTGCACAAATCATGGTAGCTAGGAGGAGGGGTGCACAGTTAATTAAACTATGAAAGGGGGAAGGAAAAAACATGTGGTATTGGACAGATCCATTTTACATGGTTGATGCATGGTTTGTTAAACTGTGCAGAATACCCAAGAAACCGTGAGATTTATCCCCTCTTGGATAGAGGCTAGTGCAAGATTGGAGCACGGTTTATCAAACTGTGCACCTCATTAAAAATGGTATTCTAACCTTTTTCACCCTTAGGTATTTATGCGTTATCACCTGATTTTCTTCCCCATCTCACCTCCAATAACCCTAGTGACATACCAAAATTCCCAAATCTTCCCAAGGGATGATCTCATTCACTTCTAAACCATTTGGAGCGCTGTTGGGTGTAGATCAAAGATCCAAGAAATTATAATGCTTATATTTACTCCTTTACCCAGATTAAGTCTTTTAGATTTGTTGTTCTTATTATGAATCCCTAAAACCCTATTTTTCTAGTGGATCATAGGTTGGTGTTTCGAAGGGTGTTTGAATCCGAGTGAAGGGCCATGTTTGAGCATGCGATTGTCTTCAGATTCGAGGTAGGTTGTCTATAAGTTATATCACATAGTCTTGATATTTGGTTTATGTGTATGTGGTTGTTCTTTGTATGTTTTATTATTTTTTATTTTATTATTTGGTAATATTTTTAAAATTTGTTGGATAAGGGGTGGATTGAAACCCTTATATTCCCCTTGGGATGAGTTGATATTGATTAAACCCTTTATAGGGACACCCATGGGGTGTGCCATTATCCAAACATTGAAAATGTAAATGCTAAGCATATAATTGTTTTATAATGAACTATATCCCTTGGTAAATGTGTTTACAAGTTGGTTTGGGTTATGAAATTGAATAAGGGTAATTGTTCCTAATTGTTAACATGGTATAAGTGGTTTTTTGGAACATTGTGAATGCGTTAAATGAATAAAGGTGAATGTGATACATTACTTATGGGTAGTAATGGAAACATTTAAGTTAGTTAAGATATATAAATGGGAATGTGTAAAAGGGATAAGTCATAATTATGGTTTATGTATTTAATGAGCTAAGAATTGTGAATGATGTGTGTATTTATTCATTAAGGTTTGTTGAAATGGATTATGCAATGAATGGTTATTAAAGCATGTTCACATGGATTACTAGTGTATAGGATATCAGACTAAGGATCCTCCCATGGGTCGAGTTGGATTGAGGCTCTAAACCCCACCCTTAGAATGCATGAGTTAGGGAGTCGGATTGAGTCTCTATACCCCTAATGGTTGCATTGGATGAGACTACCTGGACTGAGGCTCCAAGGTAAGTTTGTTGTAATTGATTTTAAAATGGTTACCCTAGTGAGATAGGGAACTTGATTTATTCCCTTATTCATAGTAGATGACCGGCTTAGGACGTTTTGTTATATATGAATTTCTTAACCCATGGGACACATAATGAAATGGTTTAAGTGGATATTGTTAACTAAGGGCACTCTGTTTATCCTTTTTTTATCTTTTCATTATTTTAGTACTTCCATAAAATATCTATTTGAACTAGATATTTTGTAGAAACCATTGGTGGTGGCCTACTATGATGTACTCACACCCTGCTCAGACCGCCATTGGGTACCCGAGTATATTTCAGGGTGGCAGGTTAGGACAAGGGAAAAGGGACGATGCTAGAGGGTTAATTTGTAAATGGGTTGTGCATAGATGAGGGGACCAGACATGGTGTTTGAATCCTTTTTTTTGGTAATCTTCAATTTTTATTCTTTTTGGGGTTTTCTTTACACTTGATATTATATTGACATTACATAGCATGTTAACTTTTGGTTGTGGGAAATGTTAGTAATAAATTTTTATTGTTTATTGATTGTTGATTATTTTATTTCATGTTATATACCATGGATTCATCTAAAAAATAGTGTATAGTCTCCCCATGTGATCTATTAGACCCTAGATACTAGTCGAAAGCGTATGACATATAGGTAGGCACGCCTAAGGTCATGTGGCGACTTGACTCGGGGAACCAGTTTAGTGGCCTCTGAGTAGGGGATGTTACAAAGTGGTATCAAATGAGTTATTTTATATTGTTTTACTATTTGGGGATGGTTTAAAAGATATTAGGATGTATTAGGGTCTTGGTAATGAGTTTTTTCTTTGGAGTAGCTAACCCTTGTACGGGGTAAAACCCAAGTGCTCAAGGTGGGATTGTTATTATTGATGTGTGTTGTTATAGTTTAATGATATTTCACCATTGGGTGATACATTTGTTGTGTGATGTGACTATTTTATGATATTTTTCTCATGGCTAAAATGGTATGAGGTTGTGAATTCATGCATCCTTTTAGGAATCTAAGAATATAGGTGGGATACATCATGGTATGAACACATGGGGAATATGTGAGAGACATGAGGGATAAAATTCATGTTTTTTTATTTTAAAAAATTTAAAGATGTGGTGCTTAATAAAGACAATGAAAATGGGTAAATGTAAATAATGTTAAATAATGGTTAACTAATGGTGCTTAAGGAATAGTTATAAATGTGTTAACATGTGTCATGGTAATTTTCAAAAAAGGGTAAGGTGACTAAGTGAGAAAGATTTACGTTGTGATGGTAAGGTGGTTTAAAAAGGGTGTCTAATGAAATAATTGTGACTATGTTAGTTGGTTTACCCCATGTTTACCATGAATCATAGCATGGGTGGTTAGAGGTAATGAAATAGGTGTGATGATATCCTTTGGGATAGTGCATGTGTAATAGCTTGTTATGGATAGTGGAGATCCCCATTTTGTGAAACTATGGATTCTTTATGTTATGTGTTCTGTTGTGTGTGTCTGGTATTGTAGGAAGATTCCACCATAATGTCATGTCCCGGTTGGGTGAGAAGAGGGTGTCATCGAGAATGATCCTCAAAAAATAGAGCAAGAAAACCCAGGGAACTAGGGTAACATGGTAGAGGAGTAGTTCCATGAAAACTTTACTCATTTTATGCAGATGATGGAATGGGACCCAGGGTGGGTTGTGCTGAGTATGTTCGAGATGACTTGGGGGTTTCAATTGAAACACCCTCCAAATTTTGATGGAGATAGAGGACCGGATGAAACTGAGTTTTGGATAGAGTCTATTCATAAAATTCTCAATCACTTAGATACTCCTCCTATGAAGAGAGTAAAGTCAGCGACTTACATACTACGAGGTCAGGCAAAGAGCTAGTGGGATGTTCTGGTTTAGACTTAGCTGGATGACGGTATGATATGGAAATATTTTTAGGATTTTTTTTGGAACATTTGTATCTAGAGACCTTGAGGTAGGAGAAGGATACAAAGTTTATGAGGTTGACCCATGGGTATTTGTTAGTGATAGATTAAACTAAAATGCAATGATTCATCCCAGCATTGGTAGGGGATGATGCAACTATGGTGTGATGTAATAAATATGGGATTAGACAAGAGATCAAGTCCTAGATGAATATATTCTACTTGAAGAGGGTTGCTGAAGTGATGGATCTGACCCTTATTTCTGAATGGAATATCAAAGAGGCTTCTTGTGGTGGATATGTAGTTCCATTTGGGTAACCTAGTGGTGTGTATTATGATATTAGGAAGTGCCTCTTTGAGATTTTACACCAGGGAGGTAGTGGATAGGGTGGTTAGAAAAGGGAACTAGACTCCCAGGGCAGTGATCAAGTTTTCTACTATTAGTACGGTAGGCTGGGACACATGCGTGATCAGTGTCCTTGAACACTAGTTGAGTACCGAGCATGTGGCATGATGGGGCATGTGTAGAGGTTCTATAGGAACCCTCAATAGATGGGTACTAATGGAGGATTGAGGATGATGTAGAGTATATGAAGGGGGCCAATTACCCCATATCAGGAAGGCAGTTGGAGCTCTACTGGCCATACCAGTTGGGGTAATGGATGAGGTACTCCTAGATGATATAATTTATATCAGCAGAGTTGTGCAGCACCAGGAACTAAGATCAAAGCCCAGGGCAGAGGAACATGCTAGCTTCATGCAGTTCAGCCTACACCTAGAGGTGGTGAGGTTGGGCCATCAACAGTTTTAGGTACTTTTCTTGTAGATTTCACACATTCTAGTGCTTTATTTATTATAGGTTCCTTTCATTATTTTATCTCTTATAATTTTTGAGTGTGTTAGTACTAGTGATGGAACATATGTGTGAGGTCATATCAATTGATACACCGTTAGAGGTGTGATAAAAAGATATCTGGCATTGTAAGGGGTATTATCTTGAGGTTGGTGGATACCATTTTTCTAGGGATTTGTTTATGCTCGAGTTGTTAGGTTTAGAACTAATTTTGGGTATTTATTGGATGGTGTTATACCAGGCCCATATTGACTGTTACTATCATAGGGTAACGTTTAAATCCTCAGAGGGGAATGAATACATTCACCGTGGGGAATGGGTTATCCGAGAAGGCTGTGAAGGGATAGTTTTTTAGTAGTTGGGTGAACTCAGAGCCCAAGTGGCTTGTCTTATTCTTAATGATGTGGGAGTAGAGCATATTGTCATTCCTATGGTGGTGGGTAGGTTTCAAGATGTTTTTTTACTAAGGACTTATCGAATCTTCCACCCAAGAGGGATGTTGATTTCACAATAGAGTTGCTACTAAGGGTATAACTGGTTTCAATTCTTCCATACAGAATGGAACTGGAAGAACTCCAAGAACTTAAAACTCAATTAGAGGAATTGGATAACAAGGGGTTTATTCATCCAATTACATCACATTGGGGATCTCTAGAGTTTTATTTTATTAAGTATGATGGATAATTTCAGTTGTGTGTTGATTATAAGAAGATGAATCATATGAAAATTAAGAACATATACCCTATTCATTGAATTAATGATCTTTTTGGCTATCTGAGTGGTGGTTCGGTGTTTTCAAAGATTTATTTGATATCAGGGTATCACCAGTTGAAGGTGAGACCTTATGATGTACGTCAGACTACTTTTAGGAGAAGGTATGAGTTATATGAGTTTTTTATGCCATTATAGTTGACCAATGTTCTGGTAGTGTTTATGGACCTAATGAACAAAATTTTTCACCCATACCTAGATCAGTTTGTAGTTGTCTTTTTTGGATGGAATATTTGAGTAATCCAAGACTCATGATGATCATTCCGAACATCTTTACATTGTTATGAGTATACTAAGAGAGAATATTCTATATGATAATCTATCCAATTTTCACTTATGGATCAACTAGGTATATTTATTGGGTCACATCATCTCTGAGTAAGGTGTGTTAGTAGATCCATATAAAGTGAAATCTATTGTGTATTGGGAATATCCCAATATTTTTTTCGATGTTCGAAGTTTTCTGGGTTTGGTGGGTTATTATAGAAGGTTTATCAAGGATTTCTCCAACTTAGAAGCACCGCTTTTGGGTATGACCAAGAAGTGCATCAATTTTGAATGGTATGAAGCTTGTGAGAGTGATTTTCAGAATATAAAGAAGTGGCTGACAACTACATCAATTTTGATACTACCAGAGCCGAGTGAGAAGTATACCATGTTTTGTAATGCATCCGGTGTTGGGCTCAGAGTATAATTAATGCATAATGATTGGGATATTTCATATGGTTAATAGAAGTTGAGGCCTCATGAAAACAATTACCCTATGCATGATCTTGAGTTGGATGTGGTGGTTTATACCTTAAAGTGTTGGCGATATTACTTGTTGGGAGAGATGTTTTTTGTGTTTACTGATCATAAGAGCCTTAAGTACATCTTCTCACAACATTATTTGAATCTACAGTAGTGAAGATGGGTTGAATACATGCATTCCATTGACTTTGATATAGTTTACACACTGGGAAAGGGAAATAGTATTGCAGATGCCTTGAGTTGGAAGAATCAAAATCAAATAGTTCAAGAATACAATTTTGAGTGGGTAATGATGGCATTGTTTATTAAGATGAATCTGGAGGTACAAGATGGTATTGGGTAGATAAAACTTACATTATTCATAGTTGGGTCCACACACCTGAGTTAGATTAAGGAGAGGAAGTATCAGGATCCAGAGTGTTTGGATTCGAGGTAAATTGTTGAAGGTGGGGAGTCACCTTCTGGTTGGACTTTTGGTGATGATGAGATCAGTTATGTTCATGGAAATGTTTTCATGCCTATATGTATATAGGAATAGTTGATGTGTGAGTTCCATGCCTCAAAGTGATAGGTATATCCTAGATTGAAAAAAATGTTTCGTGATCTTCATAGACAATATTGGTGGTCAGGGATGAAGAAAGAAGTTGTAAGTTTCATGGCACGATGATACACATCTCAATAGGTAAAATCCAAGTACTAGAGATCAGGTAGTTTGTTACAGCCATTTCCTATTCTAGAGTGGAAGTGGGATGAAATTATGATGGATTTTTTTGTTGGTATCCAAATGATGCCTCATAAGAATGATGTTATCTTGGTAGTTGTGGATCATTTAACTAAGGTGGCACATTTCTTACCAATTTGAGAGACTTTCACCATTGATCAATTGAGTGAGTTCTATGTTTGGAATATAGTGAGGTTTCATGCAGTTCCATGAACGACAATTTTAGATCATAATCATCATTTTACTTTTCACTTCTATAAGGGTGTTGGCGCCAAAATATTGCACGAAAGGAAGGAGCAAAAAAGAAGCCCCGCACGCTGCCTCGCGAAGCGCCAACGCGCAGCACCCCCGAGCATCGCAGTCCCGCAAAGCACTGGAGGCAGTACCTCTCTGCGAACAACCTGAAGTTCGTGAGCCCTCCGCGAAGCACAGGAGGTGATACCTCTCCGCGAGCGGCCTGACGTTCGCGAGCCCGCCGCGAAGCACCGGAGGTGGTACCTCTCCGTGAGTGGCCTGACGTTCGCGAGCTCACCGCGAAGCACCGGAGGCAGTACCTCTCTGCCAATGTCCTGACGTTCGTGAGCCCGCTGCGAAGCACCGGAGGTGGTACCTCTCTGCGAATGACCTGACGTTCGCGAGCCCACCGCGAATCAACCACCGCCCCTTCGCGCCGCGTGAGTTCCGCTTCTCGGTGCCCCTTCCCTATAAATACTGGGTTCCCCCTTAGCCTTGGAGATGGACAATCTGACCTTTTGGATTCTCCTCTCCCGAATCACGAAGCACCCTTCACCCTGGGAATCATGAGCTCTGTGAGGTACTTCTACTTCGCGTGATGCCTTCGCTTTTTCTCGTTTTGAGCCCCTCTTCCAAGAGGGATGCCCTTCGCGATGCTCAAGGGTATTTGAGAAGGAGGGGGATTCCCAAGGGAACCCGGGTAGCCGCGGAGCGTTTATGCTTTGCGAAACACCCATCCTGTACTAGTGATCCCCATTCTAAGGCAGGATCGCTACACATCGCGAAGCACACTGCCTCGTAGCACCTTGCTTCACGAGGCACCTCTGCTTCGCGAGGCAGTGCTCCGCGAATCCTATTCCACTTCGCGAAGCACCCCCCATCCACACCTCTGCCCCATGCTAAGGCCAAGGCACTCCACTTCACGAAGCACACTCCTCTGCTTGGAAATTCCTCTTCCCATGCGATCCTCCAGGTTTGCACGATGTGATTTCAAAGTACCACAGATAGTACCACTTGTAGAGTTGCCTCACCTAATGCTTCTTCTCATAGGCATGCTAACGGCTATTGCTTCTTCACATAGCCACGCTAACGTGGACACCTCGATGGTTTTCTCTGCGCCCCCCTTGACCACGGCCTTACTAGTACCTTCCCTTCCCCAAGGAGTGAAGGGTATCGGTCATGTAAGTCCTAGGGGTGCGGAGTAAACCCACATCGTCTGATCTTCAGGATGCTAAACTCCTAAGCACCTCGTCCTCAACACATGACGTTAAACTATGATCTGGACCCGTGCTTCGCACGTAGGGTCCCCCCAGCTCGGACATTTTTTACGCCACCCGTCTCCATAGAGACGGGGTCACCCCCTCCACAAGGGATGATATCCTCCTTCTCGGAGTAGCGTATGTCCATGGGAGAAGGGCAACCACCTTGGTGTAAGCCCCCTATCCCCTCTTGCGGAAGGCTGCACCCCTGCATCTCCGTACTTCCCCACTACCAAGGTCAGTGGAGGGCATGACAGGGAACGAGGCACCTCCCATCATTGGTCCCAAATCCCTCTCTCGCCGCGCTTTGCCACACTTCGGGCCTCCATCCTAGAGTAAGCCCCAACACCATGGGCCGTCTAACGCGTAAGCCCCTATTCACTTCTCACGGACGCATCCTTCGCGACGTGATCATCAGGTCCCTACAAACTCTTGTTTCTCACACCGAGCATGACTCACGTGGGCTTAGAGTGAGCACCGACCCTGACCCCCACCTTAACCGAACTACGAGGACTTTGATCCATGTCAAGGCATGGTACGTAGGAAGTCTCTACGAGGTTCAAGCCCACCACTCGGTCGTCTATTCACGTCAAGTCCCACCCTCGTCCAGCATGACGTTAAACTGTATTCCCTTGTACCGCATGAAATTAAACTGCACACCCATTATGAACTACATGGACTTTGATCCATGTCAAGGCATGGTACGTAGGAAGTCTCCACGAGGTCCAAGCCCACCGCCCGTCGTTTATTCACGCCAGGGTTCACTCCTCGCCCCACATGACGTTAAACTGCATTTCGTCCCAGCGGTAAGCCATTGTGCCCAACCCGAACTATGAGGACTTTGATCCATGTCAAGGCATGGTACGTAGGAAGCCTTCACGAGGTTCAAGCCTACCACCCATCGGACCAAGGTCCCTTCTTCACGTCGGTTCACCGACACCCACCATTGGACCAAGGTCCACCTCCACGTCGGTTCACTGACGAAGCCCCCCTTTTTGAACTACGAGGTCTTTGATCCATGTCAAGACATGGTACGTAGGAAGCCTCCCTGAGGTTCAAGCCCATCTCCCATTAGACCAAGGTCCCCTCCTCATGTTGGCCTTCCGGCATCCACACCTGAACAATGAGGTATTTGATCCATGTCAAGGCATGGTACGTAGGAAGCCTTCACGAGGTTCAAGCCCACCACTAGTGGACCCCCGGGTCTACATTCACATCGGTTCACTGACGATGTCCATCGGACCAAGGTCCACCTTCACGTCGGTTCACTGACGACGCCCATTGGACCAAGGTTCACATTCACGTCGGCTCACCGACACCAACCCGAACTACGAGGACTTTGATTCCCTGCCACAGGGATACGTAGGAGGTCTCTTCGAGGCTCAAGCCCAACTTCACCGTCACCCCGCGATGGTCCCATTTCACTTCCCCTCCACTTCATTCATCCATCCATCACCCATCCTGATTCTCACCCAGACTGCCATATCCCGGCGAGATCATGCCATTCCGCTCCTCTTCACAGCCGCCCATGGGATAGTCCCGGTATCGGCACCCCTTCAAGGGAAGTTCCTCAATCCAATCCATTCCAGCTAATGCTCTGATCGGGCTGATCTGTCTCCGCTAGATGTTAAACCTGCGGCATACCCTATGTTAAAACACAGGAAGCTGAGGAAAACCTCAAATATACGTCTATGGTATATAATTCCCCACGCTCGATGTGGGATGCCTCGAGTTTCCACGCCCTCGAGAATCCCTCTGACAAGGGATAAAAGACAGACATGCCAGTTCCCCAGCATCCAGACACGCTACTGATGCCTCGATGTGACTACTCCCCCGACTGAAGGTTGCTTCCCTGACCAAACCCTTTAGAATGTCCTGACAGAAGTAGTGTAATTAACCAGCATCCATGGAAACATGGAACTGGGAAGAGTTTCACTAACAACGTATTAAATCTATGAGGGATACCCGGACTAGGTGACGAGTTATGAGGAGGAATCCACAGAAGGAAGAACTGACACCCCATCATCCCGTTTCGATCAAGGAGTAGACGTCCCTGAATAAGGAGCGAATGCTGCCCGCCTTTGGAAAGCGGGAATGCGAGGCAACAATGCCGCGCGTCCTCCCCCGTAGAAAGATGGATGCGCGCGCGCCCCGACAAAAAGCATCGGGAACAGAAATGGTGAACCCGACGTGAAAGACTTCTCCTCAATATGGAGATTAGTAGCGTTCGAGACACCAGTAGATTGACGTGTCACCAGATCCAGATATCGGGCGCCGGGTCCCACTATGAAAATAGAAGGCCTAGCGTGAAACTCACCGGAAATCAGGGCAGTAGAATGTGGGGCATTTTGTTCTGCAACATGTTGGCATGGATCCTTCTTACAGACGTGGAGAATGGAATGACACTGGGGCACTGGTTGTCAACCCTTTTCCTCACAATGCTGGTGAGTTGATCTCTCCGTTTCCCAGGAACCAGGTTGCTGCTATAGAGATATGATCACCGCCCGCTCACCTACGTAGGGGCAGGGGCAATACCAGCATAGCCACCCCACGTGGCTCCGCTACCGCCATGACGACCTCTACATCCGTGAATACGGGGCGCCCACGTACCCTCTCCCCGTTAGAGATTATCCAGCGAAGGGTGATCAACAACCTTGTATGCAGGTATGGGGAGGAAGGGGTCATCCCAACTCGAGATATGGCCCGCCTGGACCTGGAGGCATCTAGGCCCCGCCGTCAACGCCGCCCTAACAGGCCGCACAGGGATCCCCTGCTCCCCACCCCAACATTCAATCGTTTCGAGAGCCTGTCCCCGGAACGCCTCGATGACTCCTCTCCTTATGCTGATGAGACGAGTGATGTCCGGCTCGGCCCGCTTAGAGTCCCGATACAAGGGCTCCAGAAAAGGGCTCACATTCGGCCGTGTCAACCCTGCCATCCGACTCCGCAGGAAGAGCAGGCAGGCTATGCCCCTGCACCACCTACGCCAGCTCGTCTGACCTGACGTCAGCGCTGGGCCCGGGCTGATGACGCTCTCCATGATACATCAACGTCAACAACTACTGTGGCCCAAGACACCGCCGATGTACATCATGGAGTTCCTGTATACACTAATTAGGGGAACTCCTTCACCCGACTGGGATCAAGGCCTCAGCCGCCGCACGGGCAGGCTGGGTTGACTCTCGGGGTCGCTGGCCCGAGCGATGATTACCGCAAACCAATCTGCGGTAACGTCACTCCATACAGAGGTCCTCTCTGTACCACCATTAAATAGAGCGTGGGCTTTCACCACTCCGAAGCTCGTCATAGAGGTATGCCTCGTGCTACCCCCGTCCCGAAGGAAGACCCACCCCGCGGCAGTGACGCTCGGTGCAGAAACCTCTCCCGCGCCCACTATACAGGGTATGGAGTCCCTCCTCCTTCCCCTGACCACTGATCTGAAGGCACTATCCATCCGGTCCTTCTCCAACGTGGGGTTCCTACCTACGCTTTCTCTGCAACGGGCGAAGGTCCTCCTCGCCCCAACAACTCGAGGAGTGAAGGTCAGCCTCGCTCTGCCCGCATCGACCATGGAGGTCCTCCCCATGCTCTTGTAGATTTCAACAGAGGGTCTGCCCACATGGGTGCTGTCCATGGAGGTCCTCCCCATGTACCCTTAGACATTTTCCCTAGTTCCCCTCGCACCCCGACCACCTCGAGCGGGATCCCTCTCCGCCACTGTTCCAATGCCGCCCCAAGACTACATATTGGGAATCAACCCTATCTCAAGGAGCCACCCCAGGGTAGAAGAGCGGGTCATCGCCACCATAAGAAGAGTCCTGGGAAGGACCGGGTGGAGATCAGACCTGCTCGTTTCTCGGATTCTGAAGCAGAATGCGACTCAGCGATGGAACCTTATCCCCGCTCCTCCGCATCAAAGACTGGGGCAGGAACCAGGCGCGTCAGCCTCATTCTCCCAGAATGCGAGGTCCACCGGATTCCCACCTCTCTCTGCAGGTACATCCAGGATGAAGAAATCGTGGAAGTTCCGTAGGTCCCGACCGTGCAATCACCACCATTGTCACCAGAAGCGCCCTCTACCTATACTAGAGATTACGGGTAGCTGTTTTGGGGAACAAAGACGGCAGAGCAACGGCGTAACCCATCACCGGTGACTGCGACTCCTGTGCCTAAGGCTGTGGATATCAGCCCATTGTATCGTGATATCGTGGTTAGGTCACCTCACTCTTCAGATGATGGCCCAGAATTCAGAGGTCAGTCAGCTCGTTCGCCGTATTCTCCACCGCCAAGTTTACTGTCCCAACGGTCCGCCTCGGTACCGCTACCGGTCCCTCAGCCACCCCTAGTTGACGAGTGGTGGAATACAGGGCCAGACCCCGAATATGAACCCCGGAGCTTCTGGAGCATTCTCGCAGTGGATCACTTCCCGGAGGAGTTCTGGCCGACGGCGGCACCGAACTTTCGTGCACCAGAGTCCCTTACCCCAGAAGAAGTGTGGTGCTTTTGTCGAACCCTATGGGAGACACACTTCTACCTTAGTTATGAGTGGGTGATATACCCAGAAGTCGAGAGAACTTTGAAGAAATCGGCGACCAATGCCGCCTGATCGATTTGGCCACACTCCCTGTAGCCCAACACCCTGAGTCACCAGGACGTCAGAGCACCCTTCAACGGAAATGTGTTCAGAGTTTCAAAGTACTCCGCAGAGTCATTAGGGAAGCTACCCCCCATGTGCAAGTCCGTGGTTGGGGACACTATGCCACTCTCCTCTTCAACCCTATCCGATGGCAGCCCGATTCGTTATGCGACATTGAGGACATTCCCTCGAGAGGGGTCACGGTCCACATGGATGATGTAGTGGACAAGGAAGATGAGCTTGAATTTCTCAATGGAGACTTACCCCTCGAGGACGTACCGCCACTGCTGGACCCATCAGGGAGGGGTACCCATCAACAGAGGAACCTTCTAGGCCTCCCTGTACCCACCGAGTCACTGGTACTCAGTCGAAATGCCGGTAATGGTAAGGAGCACGTCAGAACTGTCAAGAACTCAGACCTTTCCACCTCTGTATAGAAGACGGGCGAAGATCCCGAGAAGGCCACGTTACGCCAGCATCTTGCTTAGTAGAAGAGGCTGGTTGACGAACTCTTGGCCGAGCGCGCTGTAGAGCGGAAACCTGACTATGGTAATCCCAAGCCGGGGCAGCAGGGGTAGGAACAATTTTCCCCCAGTGAGTGCCTCCGGGAAACCCTGATCATACTACTTCCGCAGACAGGGAAAAAGCCGGGACTTATGACAAGAGGGCGCGATACGTCTCGCCGAACCCTCCTGAACGATGGGGCAATCTGAAGAATCCAGTCCGGGTTCCCCCAGTCGCCCCACAGGCCGTTTCTCCAGTCTCTCCACAAGCCACCGAAGCCATCTATCATGTCAAAGAACCTAGAAACACACTTGTGATTAGGGATCCCCGTCAAGACAGGGACCCCCACCCGGATGATCTTATAGCAGCACTCATCGCCCTCCTCGAAGCGTTGGAAACGTGACAGGTGGCAGTCCCACCGGATGGCAAGCCGTATCCCGCGTGGGTGGATGATATGCCTGCAACCTTGGGTTTTGGGAATCCCACATTCTCTCCCTTCAACGGGACTGGGGACCCGCCACAACATTTGGCCCATTTTTCTTCTTGGTGTGGCCCCATGCTGGGGACTCTGGCCCAACAAGAAGCCGTAAAGCTCTGATGTTTCATGCAGACATTGGAAGGTCCCGCATTTTTCTGGTACAGCCAGCTCCCTGTCGGATCAGTGACCGGTTGAGAGGATCTCCACCGTCAGTTCCTATACCAGTTCAGCTCCACCACACGAAAGACCAGTATTGCAAACCTCTTCAAGTGCAAGCAAAGGCCTGATGAGTGAGTCACAGATTTCATCGCCCGGTGGAAGGGACTTACATACTCCCTTGATATGCCACTGACTCAGGAGAAATTACTGACGATGTGTGTAGGGAACGTTAAAACGGAGCTGGTACCTTCCCTGATTACCCAGAACTACCCTAGAGGGTTCCAGGATTTCTCAGATAAGGCTCAGTGCCTTGAGGAGGCTCTACAACAGGCTAGTCAGGCACGTTCGTTGCCCCCTATGATCCCAGCCAGGAAGACTGCTAGAGCCAAACCCGCTGCGGTGGCCCAAATAGAAGCCCCCAGGCAGCTGGAATTACTGCCAATGGCACCAGCCATGCAACCCCGTAGAGGTCCTCCACCTCAAGCGTAGGCTCCTGCCCAGCAGCGACCACATCAGAATCGACAGGTTCCCCTGCGCAATGTGCCACCTCCACCTAGGTGAGACAATCAGGCATCGCCTCCTCAGCAGCCCCCCCAGCCCCTCGTCAGGGCCAGGCCCCCAGGGCCCCCTATCCGGAAAGAAGGAACCAGACCTATTCGTTCAACAAAAATCAGGTCCCTGGCTACTTCCAAAGTGCTCTAGAGCAAGGGATTGTGCGCCTGCCTGAGTGCAGAAGGCCGGCAGAGTCAAATATCATCGATCACCCCAACTACTATCCTTATCATCCGATTCTGGGGAACACCCTCAAGAAATGATTTGTGTTTAAAGACTGGCTTCAAGAACAGGTCAACAACAACATAGTCAGGTTGGGCCCGACACCAACACAAGTGGCAGGTGTCTTTGCAGGGTCAGAGATCGGTAGCGACAGCGAAGGCGAGTGGCAGAAGGTTCCTAGCCGTGGGTCCCAGAGACACGATGACTGGATGGCTCGAAAAACCATCGTCTGTGCCCATGGTATCATCCGGGCATGCCTGAAGCAGCTGGAACCTTCAGAAGAAGTATCCAGTACCTCTGCATCGCCTTCACAGTCAACCTCTTCCCAAAAGGGCAAGCAGCAACGACACAAGAAGAAACAACGCGCTCCGCCGGTGCCGTCGTCGTCCCATAATCTTGGCAACTTTATGCCCCCTGAAATGGGGATTCCTCCCTGGATCCGCCCGATAGTGGATGACTCGTCGAGCGACAGCCAGGGGTATGCTTCGGTTAACACCATGGAGCTGGTAAATCCCTATATGACCCCCGACGAGGGGGAACGCCAGGCGAACCCCCCTAACGTTTCCAGCCTACGTCAACGTCGGAGGAACCACAACCAAGCTGCTCGTCGAGGCACATCAACGGAAACTTTAAATTAGGCTATGAACATGACTGAAACCAGACAGTAGGCTCAGTGCAGAGCTTAGCACGCGCAACCCCATCTGACGCCCTCAACTCTACCTCCACTGCCGTTTGTGCTACTAGATCAGGAAGAGATGCCTCATTCGTATCACAGTCAGTCTTGCACAGCTAGGGGCCAGTCTCCGTTGTTCGATCTTAGTCCTACGACTACTCTTCAGGCTTCAACTAGTAGGCAACGGGATGTTCCCAGCACTAGCGAACTTCTGGTTCAACCGGCAGGACCCGCTATGCCCCCAACTGCAGAACGAAATCCTATAAGCAGAGGCTCGCATTTGGAACAAAAGTGTGATGTCCTGAAGCACCTGGCTGGCATTCCGGCAAGGATTTCTATCCTTGAGGCCCTTCTCCTATCGTCTGAAATGCGCGAAGCACTTTCCGAGGCCCTAAAAATCCCCCTCTAGTTTGATATGGAGGTAGAAGCTGGGGAAGCCTTCAACGCTGAGACAATTGATAACACCGAATGTCAGGCGGTTATCTCGTTCTTCGGTGAAGATGAGGAACCTCCTATACAGGGGCATATTCGCCCGCTGTACATCACTGGCCACTTCAATGGTGTGGAAGTCCGCCACTGCCTCGTTGACACGGGTTCCAGAATCAACCTGATTCCAACTCGGACACTGCGAAATCTGGGTCTGTCTAAAGATGATTTAACTCCTTCTGACCTAAGAATCCAGGGATATGATAGGACCGAGCAAACCCCATTCGGCAAGATCCGCCTGAAGACTCAGTTCAGTGGCCTAATTTCCAGCACCAAGTTCATGGTCGTCTCTCAGGACACCGTTTACAACGCGTTGATGGGTAGGCCATGGCTCCATCTGCACGCAGCAGTCCCTTCGTCGTATCACCAGTGCCTCAAATACTCCCTCAAGGGTTGAGTAGGTGTGCTCCAAGGAGATGCGTTTCCTTTCGCCTCTTGTGAGGCCCGCTATCTGGATGATGATTATTACAAGAGTAAGGATAAGCAAATCCTAGTAAGCAAGGATAAACCAGCCCCGGTCACAAGTGATCCCTGGGAAAGCATGGATGACACCTACATCCTCCCGATCCACCGATTGGAGGCCACGACCCCCGACATGGGGCAATGTTTTGTTGTTTCTAGTATGAAAGGAAGGCATGTTCCCATGTCCAAGTGATGGCGGGAAATCACCTCATACTCCTACACCAACCAGGCTCAGGTGATCCCAAATCCTCCTACCCCTGTGCGGTACCGGAATGTCAAGCTTATGAAAATGGTAGTACGTCATACGTGTCTCTTCCGCCAGGCTGGAATCAACCGACTTAGGCCGACACATCACCACTGCTTTGATATCATCAAACGTGGCCCCTTAGGCCAAAGGCCAGATGGGATGGGGTCGACTGCCTTCATTGCTATGGTCTCAATGGCGAGTGAGTCTCTTGATATAATGACCACTACTGCCCAAGACGGCACCAGCTGCCCCTCAGGTTTTGATAGCCCAGAAGTATCTCTTGTTGCAGGAAATCCCCCCAAGGGTGGAGAGGAAGACCTAGAGGATGCACCCCCCGCCTTTGCTGAAGGCGTCTCTACCACAGTTGATGAACTGGTATAGGTGAACCTTGGTAGTGAGGTAGATCCGAGACCCACATTGATCAGTACAACCATGTCCCCTGAGAAGCGGCAGCGGTACATAGACTTTATCAAACAACACCGTGACGTGTTTTCCTGGAGTTACAACGAGATTCCAGGACTAGATCCCCAGGTATCCGTTCACCGTCTGGGCCTCCCGGCAAACCATCGTGGGTTTAAGTAGCCTCCCAGGAAGATTCACCCTTCTCATGGTGCTATGGTTGAGGCCGAAGTTGACAATCTTATCAAAGCCAACTTCATTAAGGAAGTCCAGTACCCCAAGTGGCTTGCCAACATTGTGCCAGTCAGGAAGAAGAATGGACAGATCAGAGTCTGCATCGACTTTCACGACCTTAATCACCACTGCCCAAAGGATAACTTCCCACTCCCGGTGACTGAGTTATTGATTGACGCCGCAGCCGGGTTCCAAGCTCTCTCTTTCATGGATGGGTATTCCGGGTACAACCAGATCCGAATGGCCCCCGAGGACGAGGAGTCCACTACCTTCAGGGCTCCCCAAGGTACATTTTGCTACCAGGTTATGCCCTTCAGCTTGAAAAATGCGGGTGCCACTTATCAGAGGGCTATGCATCGCATATTCAAGCCGATTCTCGGGACACTGGTGGAATGCTACGTAGATGACCTAGTGGTCAAATCATGACAGCACCAGGACCATCTCAAAGACCTTGATAAAGTGTTCGGTTTACTCCGTTCCCATCACCTGAAGATGAACCCGTTGAAGTGTGCCTTTGGGGTCACCTCTAGGAAGTTTCTAGGATTTGTTGTTAGATACCAAGGCATTGAGATCGACCCATAGAAGATCAAGGCTATCAGCCAAATGCCTCCCCCGAGCAATATTCGGGAACTTCAAGGTCTCCAAGGCCACTTAGCTTATATACGCCGATTCATCGCGAATCTGGCTGGCAAGTGTAAGCCCTTTTCCCGGCTCAGGAAGAAAGGAACCTCTTACGAATGGGATGAAGAGTGTCGGACCTCCTTCGAGGAAATCAAGCAGTATCTGCTCCAACCTCCGGTTTTGATTCCACCCATCTCCAGAAAGCCACTGGTCCTTTACGTGACCGCCCTAGAACAGTCCCTCGATGCACTTCTCATCCAGAAGAATAACGAGGGCACTGAGAACAGTCTCTACTATCTCAGTCACATGCTTCTCGATACGGAGGTCAGATACTCCCCTATCGAAAAGAGCTGCCTTGTGCTCATCTTTGCCATACAGAAGTTGCGGCATTACCTGCAGCACCATGAGGTACAATTGGTCTCTTGGGTAGACCCACTGAAGTACATCCTGAACCGCCCCATGTTGGCTAGCCGACTAGCGCGGTGGGCAGTGATTCTCCAGCAGTTTGATATCAGGTTCGTACCTCAGAAGTCCATTAAGGGACAGGCATTGGCAGACTTTTTAGCCGCCCACCCAACCTCTGCAGATTAGTCCTCGGACCTAGATTTTCCTGATTAGGTGATCCTCTCAGTCGATCATGCCATCCCATGTTGGAAAATGCACTTCGACGGTGCCTACCGGAGCCCCACTGGTAGGAGGCTCAACGATCCTAAGCTCAATAGAGTGGGCATGTGAATCGTCTTCATTACCCCAGTGCAAGCCTTCCTACCATACTCGTTCCTGTTGTCATAAGGCTATACCAACAATGAGGCAGAGTACCAGGCTCTCATCACTGGCCTCGAGTTGGCCCTTCAGATCGACGTGCCCCATCTACATGTGAATGGAGATTCTGAGCTGGCAATTAAATAGGTCAATAGAGATTATGTCATTAGGAAGCCGGAGCTTGTGCCATTGCTGGAGTGTACCCTCCGCCTAATGGCCCAGTTCCCCTCTCGGCCAAAGGTCACCCATGTCCCTCGGTCACAGAACGATCGATCTGATGCTTTGGCCGGCTTAGCTGCGTCACTCGCAGAACCTGAGAAAGATGATTTGATCATACATGTGGCATACCGGAGAGTCATTGCCCCCGTCACCCAAGAGGACAATGATGGACTGCGGGTAAGTCATCTCACTGCTGGGCCCTCTACGTCAGGGGTCCCGGGTTCGTCAGACACAGTGGTTGAAGCCACTACCAACTGGAGGACACCTTTTGTCAAGTATCTCCAAAATTGTCACCTCCCGGATGACCAGGCCGAGCGCGAGCGAATCCGACACCGCGTGATGCAATTTACCCTCCAGAGCGGCCCCAATCTTGAATAAATCCTTTATAAGTGGAGCTTCAATGGCGTTCTCCTCCGTTGTATTCAAGGAGTAGAGATCCCTCAAGTTATGCAAGAGGTTCATGCCGGTTCCTGTGGTACCCATCAAGCTGGGCCAAATCTGTCCCATCAAATCCGGAGGTTGGGGTACTTCTGGCCCTCTATGATCCATGATTGTATCGGGTATGCCAAGAGATGCCACGCGTTCCAAGTACACGCTAACTTCCTGCATCGGCCGCCAGAGCCTCTCCACCCCACCAAGTACTCTTATCCATTTGCGGTATGGGGACTTGATGTAGTGGGACCATATCCACCGGCAACAGCTTGCCAATGTAGGTTCATCCTGACTGCTACAGATTTCTTTTCCAAGTGGGCATAGGTAGTTCCACTCAAAGAGGTCAAGGCCCGTTCCATCGTCGACTTTGTGAGCTCCAATATTATCCACCAGTTTGGGGTCCCTCACGCCGTCCTCACCGATAACGGAACCAACTTCCGAGTGGCTGAGTTGAAGAAATTGTACGCCAAGTATGAAATCCGTTCGAACCATACCTCCCGCTATCACGCACAGGAAAACAGACAGATCGAGGCGTTCAACAAAACCCTCTCTAACATTCTGCAAAAGATGGTTGGTCAGAACAAGAAAAGTTGGCCGGAAAAGCTCCCCAATGCCCTCTGGGCTTATTAGATGATGACTCGCAACTCTACCCAGGTGACCCCGTATTCCCTGGTATATGGGGCTGAGGACGTCCTACCCATTGAGATCCAGCTGCCATCGTTGCGCACTGCAGTCTATGACCAGCAGGCACCAGATGAGGTGGCCGAAATCCGTATAGATGAATTAGAAGCACTGGATGAGAACCGGCTTCATGCCCTGCACAATCTGGAAAGGCATCATAGTAAGATAGAGAGGGCCTTCAACAAGAAGGTTCGCCTCCATTATTTTCTACTGGGCGACCTAGTGCTGGCCCTTCGAGCGCCAATGATCCCCGGTAGGAAACCGCCCAAGCTAGAACCCAAATGGGAAGGGCCTTATATCATCCATAAGGTTTATCCCAATGGGGCATCCTCCTTGGTGACCATGGATGGTGAGCACGTAACTCCTCCCACCAATGCCAGGTTCCTCAAGCAGTACTTTGCCTGATCATCTTTTTTAAGGTCCAACACGACCTTAAACTGTATGGTCCTACATGACCTTAAACTGTATGGTCCCGAACGACCCTAAACTGCACGTTAAGGTCCAACACGACCTTAAAATGTATGGTCCTGCATGACCTTAAACTGCATCGCCGTCCTGCAGGATGATAAACTACAAAATGGTCTGAGCTCTATGACATTAAACTAAGATCTCCCCTCGTCCTTACTACAAGTAGTTAAACTGCAAGCAGGTCAGGCCTTCCTGAACGAGGCTCAACCTCAGGCCCCTTGGCCTCCTCGGGCCCCCGAACCCCGTTCTTACTACAAGACGTTAAACTGCAAGCCAGTCAGGCCTTCCTGACCCATGCATAGCCTCGGGCCCCTTGTCCTTCATTGACTCAGACTCTCTTATGGGATTGTATGGTGTGGTGTGGGATTACATCCTCATTCACGTCAGGTTACCCGTCGTACCATACATATACCCAGTTGAGACACATCCCTCGTCCTCACCGCATGACGTTAAACTGCATGGCCTTCAAGAACTACGTGTGGCTTGATTCCCATCTTAATGGGATATGTAGGAACGCTCAGACGCCTCGTCTTGAGCCCAGCCCCAAGCTCTTCTCTCACACTATCCCCCCTGGGAATAGTTTCCTTGGAGGGTCCTTGCGTAGCGAGGATTAGGATTTCTTAGCCCTGCTCATACATCCCCGCTCATACAAGGATTGTAAGGGTTACCCTATGTGCCCATTCCTATTCTTCTATCCTCCCTTGTCCTCACCGCATGACGTTAAACTGCATGGCCTTCAAGAACTACGTATAGCTTGATTCCCATCTTAATGGGATACGTAGGAACTCCCGGACATTTCGTCTGTTGGCCCAGCCCAAAATACAAAATCTTCCCCTCAGGTCAAGACATATGGAAGGGTGCACACTTTTGCCCCAACTCACATCGGGAAAGCCTCGACCCGGCTGCACGTCACCCCTTGGAGATGTTTTCCTCTTTCGTGGATGGATATAGCTATGCTTCACCCACTCCTTGACTGGTATTCCATCATTTTTCACACCCAGAGGGACCCCCAAGAACGGCCTGGATACTACGCCCAAGGGCTCTCCTACCGATACGGGCCAACACCCCTGAGGGTTTCCAAGCAACAAGCCGATTCAAGTCCCGTGTTGCGAATTTTGTCAACGGTCGACGCTCATTTGTTTCTCCCATATCAGGTCACCATAGGAACGATGTGTTTCGAACATGGTCAAAAGTGTCCTGGATTCTCGGGTCCACCCCGAGATGGCCCAAACATCGAGTACGGTAACTCGTTCTGCCCCATCCTGAAGCGACAAACTTCCCTCCGGGTGATGCCAGCGGTCAGGCCTACGACCCCGATTATCTTATAGGAGTGTATGGTGTGGTGTAGGATTACGTCCTCTTTCATGTCAGGTTACTTGCCATGTCGTACACACCCCTAGATGAGATACAGTTATCTCTTTCCCCATCCTTGTTGTAAGATGTTAAACTGAAAGTTATTTAGGCCGTCCTAACCAAGGCCCAGCCTCATGCCTCCCTCACTGAGGCCCAGCATCAGGCCCCTTGGCCTCCTTGGGCCCCTGACCCTCGTCCTTACTACAAGACGTTAAACTGCAAGTAGGTCAGGCCTTCCAGACCAAGGCCCAGCCTCAGGCCCCTTGGCCTCCTTAGGCCCCAGGCCATCTTCCTTACTGCAAGACGTTAAACTGCAAGCAGGTCAGGCCTTCCTGACTGATGCTTAACCATCAGTCCCCTTGGACTTTTCGGGCCCCCGGCCCAGATCCTCTCTTATATGAGTGTATGGTGTGGTGTGGGATTATGTCCTCATTCACTTCGGTTTATTCGCCGTTCCATACACCACCCTTGTTTGGGTGTATATTACTCCCCTCCTCGTACCGCATGATGTTAAACTGCATCTAGAGAACTACATGTGGCTTGATTCCCATCCTCATGGGATACGTAGTATCACCTGAATGTCTAGGATTCGGGTCCATCCCCATCTCTCGGGAGTCTCTATCCCATCTTGGCTCCTTGGCCTACCCTTCCTCCATGAGGGGATTATATGGTGTGATGTGGGATTATGTCCTCGTTCACGTCAGTCTTGTAATGACCGCGCCATGTACCTCTCCCTCCCGAGCTGTTCCGTCAACCCTTTTCAGCGGTTCACCAATGTGCCTAAGGGTAATCCGGTTTATTACCTGGAATGCTAGAATTTACTCGGACACGTCCGCACCCGCCTTCCAGGCTTTGTGTATCTCTTCATTAGGGCTTCCGTCATCTTTCACACCTGGAGGGACCCCCAAGAATGGCATGGATACTATGTACAAGGGCTCTCCTACCGTTACGGGCCAACACCCCTGAGGGTTTCAAACAAAAAATCGATAAAATCCCGCGTTGCGAATATGGTCAGCGGTTGATGCTCGTTTGTTGTTCCCACCTCAGGCTAATGCGATATGGAGACTGTTTTTTCCGCCATGGTTAATAGTTTTCCTCTATCGCCACGCCAACCCCATTAATCCCAAAATGTCAGTAACACGATTCACATCCATATCCATTCTCATCATGTCCATGTAGAGTCTCAGAACTCTTGGTACTATTCCTCCGTGCACGTCTGCGCGTTGGGGGAACAAGCCGCGTCAAAGGTGTCCTTCAGGGCTCTCTGCCGACTCCCCTTTGATGGGCGCCCCAAGTATTGCGATAAGGATACCCCCCCTTGTTTCCCACATTGAGTTTAACTCACGTGGGCTTAGGGATCGGGTTGACATCTGCGCTTACTCGGGAAGTTGTCACCATTCATGGTCCAAGCTCTATGACTATAAACTAAGATCCTCTCAGAACTACGTTCAGTTTGATTCCCATCCTAATGGGATACGTAGGAATACCCAGACCCCCTGTCTTTGGGTCCAGATTGAGTTCAGCTAATTCACCTCCCCGGTCCTGCCTTTAGGACCCCGACTACGGGACTGTGTGGCGTAGTGCGGGATTATGTCCTCATTCACGTCGGGTTTGAAATAGCTGCACCACACACACCCCGTTCTAAGAGTTAGCCCTCCTATTCCTTGTCCCGCATGACATTAAAAGGAACCCTTCAGAACTACGTGTGGCTTGATTCCCATCCTCATGGGATACGTAGGACCACCTGAATGTACAGACTTCGGGTCCAGCCCCACCTCTTAGAGATCTCCCGATATCCTGGTCACCTAGGCCCCTTGGCCTATCCCTCTCTAGGAGGGGGATATAAAGGTATGATACAGGGTTTTTGGCACTATGCCCCCTTTTCCTAGGAATCCACCATCTCTTGGCCACCCTCAAGTTGAGTCCCTCAACCCCTCGCAGTGGTTTGCCTATGTGTTAATAGTACTCTGGTCTAGGACTAAGAGTGTCAGATTCAACTTGGTCAAGTTCTCTCCGCTTGTCAAGCTTTGTGTTTCCCTTCATTCGGGCTTTCATTATCTTTCATACCCAAAGGGACCCCCAAGAACGGCCTAGATACAATGCCCAAGGGCTCTCCTACCGTTACGGGCCAACGCCCCCAAGGGTTTTTAGACAACAAATTGATACAAATCCTGTGTTGCGAACATGGTCAGCGGTCGATGCTCATTTGTTTGTCCCCATTTTCAGGCTAATGTGAAAGGATGCTGTGTTACGAACATGGTCAGAAGTAATCCTTTTTCATCATGTCATCCCTTCCCGGTCTTGAATGTTGGATACATAATTCACATTATGTTCCACCCCATCATGTACAGGTGGAATCTCGACACTTTTGGTGCTATCCCTCAGTGTACCTTTGCATGTCAGGGGGAAAAAGCTGTAATACGGTGCCCTTCGGGGCTCCCACGGTCCGATCTCTAAGACCATAAACTAAGATCTCCTCAGAACTATGTTCAGCTTGATTCCCATCCTCATGAGATACGTAGGACCGCCCAAACATATTGTTTTCGGGTCCAGCTCATTTGGGAGCTAATATCTCCCCCTTCACCTATCACCTCTATGTGGGCCCCTCGGCCTGAGGTTCCTCTCTTGGGACTGTGTACGGTGTGATGAGGGATCATGTCCCCATCCATGTCAGTTATGTCGCACGACACCATACACATTCCCCGCCTAGCATCATCTCTGCTAAGTCTGCGCTGCGTGATGTTAAAATGCATGCTTGGTCTTATCACACGACCCTAAACTGTGACATTATCATCCTGGACGCACGATGAAAAATGACACTGCGTTGTGATGACCTCATTATAGAGGAAATCACGTTGGGTATTGGTCACATGCCATGCCATTTGTCAATGCCTATCATGGCTTGATTCTTGTGGCGACACGAGGGCTTGTTACCCTAGGCCCGTCGCTTCACAAAAAAAACTACTCACCTTAAAGGACAAACAAGATTTATCAAATTCCGCTTCTTTTAGTGTAAGTGAAAGGGCCATGCCTACACTCCCCTTTTTCCCTGGCACTGGTACCTTACCATGCCACTTTTTAGAACTACGTGAGGCTTGATTATCATCCTTATGAGATACGTAGGAGCGCCCGAGCACTTCCCCGCAGGCCCATCCCAACCTTCGTGTTCGGTCCCTCGACTCGAGCATTTCCCCAGAGAACACATGGTAAGTAGGGATTAGGTCCTCATTCATGTTGGGTTTTGTAACCGCCTTTCCATGTGTCCCTTGATCCCCTTACCCATTCATGATCCAAGCTCTAAGACCTTAAACTAAGACGCTTTCAAGAACTACGTGAGGCTCAATTCTCATCCTTATGGGATACGTAGGAATGCCCGGGCACTTCCCTGCGGGCCCAACCTAACCTTCTCTTTTGGTCCCTTGACCTAAACACTCTCCCAAGGGGGTCGTGCGGTGTGATATGTGATTATGTCCTCATTCACGTCAGGTTGTTCACCGCACCGTACACACCCCCTACTCCCATTCACGCCAGGTGTTTGAGTTACTCCACCATGTGCCTCATATGTTTCCTCCCATCCATGGTCCGAATTCTACGACCCTAAACTAAGATCTCCCTATGTGAAATGACTCTTCTCCCCCTATCTAATACGTCTCGTTGTCATATTCAGATGTGTTTCGACAAGGAGCCCGAAGTGTGGGATTTTCATACGGACATTCCCCTCGTCCCATGACCAAGATTCGTGAGCTCGCTATTTGGATCCTCGTTCTCTTCCACATACAAAAGGACCATCGGACGACATGGATACTAGGATTAAGGGCTCTCCATGGATGCTGGACCTAAGGGCCCTCCAATCGTTTCGGGCTAACATCCCTACGAATCTCTGACAACATTTGTGACATGGTCCCGTGTTTCGAACATGGTCAACAGTCGACCCTCATTTTTTTGTCCCCATTCTAGGCTAACGCGATATGGATTTTGGGTTTATGCCACAATCAACAGTTATCCTCCATCGTCACGCCACCATCATCGTGATATGAATCTCGAGCACCATGATTCACACATTTCCACTTCCTCATGTTCAAGTGGAATTCCATCATACTCAGCTCTTTCTCTTCGCGCATCTAGGTGCGCCACAAGATCGTGTTAGTTTCATTGGGCCGGTATTCACCGTGTGTCCCTTTGCCCTAACCTTCCCCTTTCTGTGTCGGGAAATTCCCACCACTACTTGTTTCCCACACCGAGCACGACTCACGTGGGCTTAGTAGTTTTGGCAGGATGTGTACCAACACAGCCGGGCTTCTCATCATCCTACAGGACGTTAAAATGCTCTTTCAGAACTACGTACAACTTGATTCCAATCCTCATGGGATACGTAGAGACACCCAAGAATTTCACATAGGGTCCAGCCCCAGGAATCGCAAAATCCTATTCCTCCCCATTTCTGGACCTCTGGCCTGACCCCTCGGGGGGAACTATGTAGCTGCAATTTTTCCCTGAACAAGTTTAGGATGCCCTAAGATCCCATTGGGAAGAAACAAACCCCCTCGCCAGAGAGGAACTGTCCTAAAGAAGGAATGATCCATGATCAAACCAATGCGCCCATATGGCGTACTCCCACCACAGTGGTGTAATTACATGAGTGTTGGATTCTGTTCAGACAAAACATCACTCCATATTCCACGCTTTGCGTGCCCCTTGTTTGGACCCTCACCCCCTTTCATGTCTGAAGAGACCCCCTAACGGCTTGGTCTCATGCTGCATCGGCTCACCTACCGTCCTGGGCCAACGTCCTAGAAGACTGGTCATGTTTGGAAGGACCCCCTAACAGTATGGATGCTCGACCTAGGGTCCGCCTACTGTCCTGGGCTAACGTCCCGAAAGATTGACCGAAAAAATTTGTGACATGGTCCCGTGTTTCGAACATGGTCAACAGTCAACCCTCATTTTTGTCCCCATTTCAGGCTAACACAGTAAGGATACCGCTTCTCCTCCATGGTTAACGGCTGTCCTTTATTGTCACGCCATCCCCACAGTGCTTCGAATCTTGGGCATCGTAATTCATGCTTCCCATTTCTGTCTGTTTGGACCGATTTCAGTTCCCCTGGAATTGCACCATTCGTGTATGAGGGCATGCTAAAGAAACTGTAATTCGGCTGTGTGGAGAACCTCCTTCCCCGGCCATGCCTCTCCCATCTTCCGGAAATCCAGAATGGTTATCCAAACCCCGGATGCCTGAATCTTGGTCTCCACTCCTATGTTATGTGGGACGATGAGGCAAATATCTCCTATTTCTCAAATCGGGCTTGACCCATGTGAGCTTCGGGAATTATTGCCGAACGTCCCACAAACATTGAAGGGATGTAACAAACCGATTCAAATAGTGGAAATCGTGCATGCTACGACATTAAAAACAAAGAAGGAAGAAATTGAAGCGTGAGAGTACCAATAAAAGTTTTTAGTTTGTTACAGTACCCAGGGGTCGAATCCCCCCATGGACGGGTTGAACCCGTCAAAAGAGCGTTGCAGCTCTGCCACTCTTTGGCTTGTAGCGTCCAAAACTTGCTGCCGCTGACTCAGCTCCCGCTCCTCCTCAGCAGCGGCGGGGCGCAGTTCGTCAGCTTTGGCTCTGGCCCTCTCTACCCCAGCTTGAACGGCAGCCATCTTTCCAGAAGCCTACCTCATATGCTCCTCTGCCTCTGCCAGCTGGGCCTTCAACTGTGAGATCAGCTCAGATTGTGCATTAAGAGAGGCTGAGTGCTCATTCGCCCGGGTCTGCAGCTGTTGAACCTCGCTTTCACCCTCCTGAAGCTTCTTGATGTTTGTCGCCTTCCTCTGCTTCCTGCCCACGCTGAGTCCACGATCATGCTACCAGATCTTCTTAGCCATAAGATCTCGGATGGGCGCGTGAGGACGTTGGGAATCCACTCCCCCAGCGCACAGTTCACGCAGCCGCGAGAGAAGTCTGTCCATTTCGTCCATCCATAGCGCTTGGGGGGTGTCCTTGATGAAGCGTGTGATCAGCTTCCATGATCGGCGGAGGACTATGCTGATTTCTTCCTCGTCGGAGGCCATTTCATCCCAGTCTGCGCGATTGGCAGGCTCGTACGCAGGATATGCTCATAGAAAGTCCTTGGAAGGATCTGCATCTGGCGTTGAATCTGGCGCAACATTTGGTGCCGAAGCAGGCGCGACAGGACTAGGACCGACCGATCGATCTTCTTCATCGGAGTCTACCTCAAGGACCTCGAGCACAACCCTGCTGGTGGCCCTGCTAGTGATGATGCTTGTTGCAGCTCGGGGAGATGGGGGGACTATCGCCACCATCACCGGCATGCCCCTAGGAGGGATGCCACCAGACATCCCAACTAGACTTGCCGCAGCATCCCACGCCAGTCGGAGAACTGTACGATAGAGAGGGACATAAACATTAGTTGGCATAGTCTACATATGAAAAAAAGAAAACCGGTAGAGGAAAATTACAGAGATCGACCTCCTGGTGCTGCTCTTGAGCCGATACTAATGGGACCCCGATGCGAGGCCCTCCGTATACTGTTGGAAAGTTTGGAGATTCCGGAGGAGCCACCTCGGGTGCTCTGGTCCCACCAGACGCGGAACTGGACGTAGCCATAGGCGCGGGTTCTGAAGGTCCCGTATCATCACCCGCCGAGGGGCGAGAATGAGGCCTGCGTACAAGTTCCTCCTGCATGGCTCAAACATCGGTGAGAAGTCCATAATGGCCCAAGAGCGGACCATAAGGAAAGAAGTTTGGAATGATAACTCGAGAGCCTCCATGAAATCTTCGAAATATGAGCCTTGATCTCCGACCTCTCCCTCCTCCAACGGGCTGTCTCCTCCAGCCTCATCCTCCCGAGAGGAGTCCTCTGATTCTTCTAGCAGGGGGAAGCACTCCCTCAGATCGGCAGCTGACAACTATGGGGGGACCGTTCAATCCAGCAGTACCCTCACCCGGTCTGTCATTGGGTGAGGGACACCACTAGAGTGAACGTAATCCTCCAGCTCGTCTAAGTATTGCTCTGCCTCTGCCGGAGATGCCATGAAACCAGCCCGGACTGGGCCTATGCCCTATAATTCCATCTCGAGGCGATTCAAGTGCACCCATATCTCGGGTGGATTGAGGAATTGCCGGTTGACGTCCCAAATGTCCCAGGCCTCCGGGAAGACGACATCCTCTACCATGTCGATATGACGCAGCCGCTTCCCCAAAGCCTGAGTGGATATCCTACGAAATCCCCTCGGTGGTCGCCCCTCCAGATGGCCCTGCTCTTCCAGAACCATCGGATCCTACGCTGCTGCCACATCCTCGGCCGGTGCGGGTCTCCTCGCCACGGCAGCCTCGCCACCGCGAGAGGCCCTAACTACCCTCCGACCCCGACCTCAGGATAGAGGAGGCCCACCGTCGCCAACCCGAATAGTTGGCTGCTTCAACATCTCCCCCGGGTAAGCAGCCTCCCAGCTAATGGCGTACTCCCTCACCAATCTGAAGGTGGCGGTGGATGAAGGCAATGTGATTCGCATTTTTCCGTCTTCTCACATGAACATGAGCCACAACTGCCTCATCACACACGGGTGCTCCTCGTGACGCACCTCCCAGTAGACTTGAGGGGTCAGCTGCTGGAGGCACCAGAACCGCCTCGCAAACCGATGCGGGGTGTACAGTTCGCAGAGCGGCTCACGACCCACTTGTGCCACCAAAAATCCGCCTCGAAAGGCCAGGCGGTACGACCGATGCTCTTCCGTTCCCTTCCCGTCGTCAGTGAGTATCCCCATCGGCAATGGGAAGGGGTGTAAATTAAACTCATCCACCCACCACACCCGGTTCAGCACCATCGACACGGTTAGTTTGAATGGGAAGCTCACGACCACATTCAGGATGGAGGGGCGAAAGTTTGATCCCGGCGGTGAGATAGGGTTTGGATATTCATAGATCCCCCTGATGTGCGCCGCAACCCACCCATATAGGAGGTGGAAGGGCCCGCATATCCTTGGCGGCTTCTTGCCCTCGCTGATGTGCCACAGCATTCTATACAGCTTGGAGAGAATGGGAATCCTCAGATTGACCCGCTGCCCCATGGCCAGCATGGACGCCATGATAAACGAGCTGGGGCGCACCCCCATGATGGTATCCCTCACCGGTAGGATCCAACTGCAGATGAGAGCTGCAATGAACACTGCCAGCCTGACTATCGGCTATTGTTCAGTGCTGACAGTAAAACCCCAAGTCTTCCATTGGCTGTCCTCCAAGACCCGCCAATACAAGGGCTCCTTACCCCGTTGGGCCGCCCTCGGACAAGTTCGAGGCCTCGGAGTGAACTCTAGATTTTCTGGGAAATTCAGGAAGCACTTGAACCAATTCTTAAAGTGGAAATCCCTCACTACCTCCTTGTCCTCTCCAGGGACGAGTTCTATCAGCGCCAACGCCAGTCGTGACATTTGCTCTATATCCTCCCACGCGCTCATGACGGGGAGGAACTCATCATACATAGCCCCCAAGATCGGAACCCCTGAGATCTGGTGGACATCCCACAGGCTGATGCCCACCTCCCTGTGGTGCAGGTGAAAAGTATTGGTCCTAGACGACCATCTGCTCAACAATTCTGGCATCAGTTGTTTCAGTTGGTAAATGTGGAATTGGGAGGCCCATGTCACCTTATATAAACCCACTCTTCTCATCTCGACCCTAAACTCCTCGCATGAGTCGCCTACCCAGTAGGTCCAGGCCCAGTCATCAGTAAAGTTACCGCCCTGGCGCAGGTCCCACTCATCGAACCACCCTTTCTTCAAATCCTGCAAAGCCACCTTCAGTATGGTATGGTGGAGAGGAGGGAACGTCTCTGGTTGCAGTGGCTTCCCGACTATATTGTTCACATGGTTGTAGAGACAGTCGGTGGTGACGGGTGTGAAGTCCTCTTGTGCATGACCATCGGCCGCCCTAAACCATTGGTGCTGACATGGCGTGCTCCTAAACTAGTAAGTTGGTTCGTCCCTACTCGCCTCAGGGATAAAGACGTCATCCCTCAACCCGAAGCCGTACAATGGCAGCTTCTTGCACTGCAGATAATTCTTCTGACCCTCCGATAGTAGCTCTGTCAAAGAAATGTGGTCCGATTGGCTTCGAACCATCTCCCCAAGGCCCAGAGAATTGGCCATTTCATCCCTCCGGGTGGCATCGACAATCACCCCCAACACAACTTCTCGATGGTCCATTTTTGGTTCCGACACTCAGAAAAGAATTTTTCAGAAAGGATCGCAAAGCTGGGTCGCGAAGCCAGCTCGTGAAGGTTGGTTGTGAAACCAAGCCGCGAAGTCAGACCTAGGTCGGTAAACAAGAGTTTGCTTGGCGTGGTCACGGAGTCGGAGACTCGCGGTTCGCCGTGAAGCTCGATTCGCGGAGAGAAAGCGCAAAGTACGCGGAGCTTCGCGAAATCGAGAGCGCAAAAGGACAAGAAAGTTGCGTGAGGACAAAAGAGGTCGGCCCCCTATTTATAGGTGGCAACCCCAGAGCTTCGTGGCGTGCCCCGCCCACGCGGAGCATTGCGGCGCGTCCGGATCCCGTGGCCGCGGTCAGCACCACAGAACCCTTCGCGAAGTCGCATCGTGAACCGCTAACAATTTTGGCGATTTTCCCTCAGAATTCGACCCTTCATCCCTCCGTGGCTCCAAGTCTGAGTGGGGGCATTTGTTAGCGCCAAAATATTGCATGAAAGGAAGTAGCGAAAAAGAAGCCCCGCACGCTGCCTTGTGAAGCACCGACGTGCAGCACCCCCGAGCATCGCGGTCCCGCGAAGCACTGGAGGCGGTACCTCTCCGCGAACGGCCTAACGTTCGCGAGCCCGCTGCGAAGCACAGGAGGTGGTACCTCTCCGCGAGTGGCCTGAATTTCACGAGCCCACTGCGAAGCACCAGAGGCTATACCTCTCCATGAATGGCCTGACGTTCGCGAGCCCACCGCGAAGCACCGGAGGCAGTACCTCTCCGCGAATGGCCTGACGTTCGCGATCCCGCCGCGAAGCAACCACCGCCCCTTCACGCTGCGTGAGTTCCGCTTCGCGGCTCCCCTTGCCTATAAATACTAGGTTCCCCCTAAGCCCAGGAGACGGACAATCCAACCTTTCAGCTTCTCCTCTCCTGAATCGCGAAGCACCCTTCACCCCGGGAATCATGAGCTCCGCGAGGTACTTCTATTTCACGTGGCGCCTTCGCTTTGTCTCGTTTGAGCCCCTCTTCTGAGAGGGATTCCCTTCGCATAGCTCAAGGGCATTCGCAAAGGAGGGGGATTCCCAATGGAACTCGGGCAGCTGCGGAGCGTTTATGCTTCGCGAAACACCCATCCTGTACTAGTGATCCCCATGCTAAGGCAGGATCGCTACACATCGCGAAGCACACTGCCTCGTGGCACCTTGCTTCGCGAGGCACCTCTGCTTCGCGAGGCAGTGCTCTGCGAATACTATTCCACTTCACAGAGCACCCCCCATCCACAACTCTGCCCCATGCTAAGGCCAAGGAACTCCACTTCGCGAAGCACACTCCTCTGCTTGGCAATTCCTCTTCCCGTGCGATCCTCCAAGTTTGAACGATGTGATTTCAAAGTCCCACGGACAATACCACTCATAGCGTCGCCTCACCTAATGCTTCTTCGCATAGGAACACTAACGACTATTGATTCTTCACATAGCCACGCTAACGTGGACCCCTCGATGGTTCACTCTACGACCCCCCTTGACCACGGCCTTACTGGTACCTTCCCTTCCCCAAGGAGTGAAGGGTACCAGTCATGTAAGTCCTAGGGGTGTGGAGTAAACCCACCTCGTCCGAGCTGTAGGATGCTAAACTACCAAGCACATCATCCTCAACACATGACGTTAAACTATGATCCGGCCCCGTGCTTCGCACGCAGGGTCCCCCCAGCTCAGACATTTTTTACGCCACCCATCTCCATAGAGACGGGGTCACCCCCTCCACAAGGGATGATATCCTCCTTCTCGGAGTAGCGTATGTCCATGTGAGAAGGGAAACCACCTTGGTGTAAGCCCCCTAGCCCCTCTTGCGGAAGGCTGCACCCCTGAATCTCCATACTTCCCCACTACCAAGGTCAGGGGAGGGCGTGATAGGGAACGAGGCACCTCCCATCATTGGTCCCAAATCCCTCTCTCGCCGCGCTTTGCCGCACTTCGGGCCTCCATCATGGAGTAAGCCCCAGCACCATGGGCCGCCTAACGCATAAGCCCCTCTTCGCTTCTCATGGACGCATCCTTCGCGACGTGATCGTCAGGTCCCTGCAACCTCTTGTTTCTCACACCGAGCATGACTCACGTGGGATTAGAGTGAGCACCGAACCTGACCCCCACCCTAACCGAACTACAAGGACTTTGATCCATGTCATTGCATGGTACGTAGGAAGCCTCTACGAGGTTCAAGCCCACCACTCGGTCGTCTATTCACGTCGAGTCCCACACTCGTCCAGCATGACGTTAAACTATATCCCATTGTCCCGCATGACATTAAACTGCACACCCATTATGAACTACGTGGACTTTGATCCATGTCAAGACATGGTATGTAGGAAGCCTCCACGAGGTCCAAGCCCACCACCCGTCGTTTATTCACATCAGGGTTCACTCCTCATCGCGCATGACGTTAAACTGCAAATCGACCCAGTGGTAAGCCGTTGTGCCGAAACTGAACTATGAGGAATTTGATCCATGTCAAGGCATGGTACGTAGGAAGCCTTCACGAGGTTCAAGCCTACCACCCATCGGACCAAGGTCCCTTCTTCACGTCGGTTCACCGACACCCACCATCGGACCAAGGTCCACCTCCACGTTGGTTCGCTGACGAAGCCCCCCTTTTTGAACTATGAGGTCTTTGATCCATGTCAAGACATGGTACGTAGGAAGCATCCCTAAGGTTCAAGCCCATCTCCCATCGGACCAAGGTCCCCTCCTCACGTCGGCCTTCCGGCGTCCACACCTGAACTACGAGGTCTTTGATCCATGTCAAGGAATTGCACGTAGGAAGCCTTCACGAGGTTCAAGCCCACCACCAGTGGACCCCCGAGTCTACATTCATGTCAGTTCGCTGACGATGTCAATCAGACAAAGGTCCACCTTCACGTCGGTTCACTGACGACACCCATCGGACCAAGGTTCACATTCACGTCGGCTCGCCGACACCAACCCGAACTACGAGGAATTTGATTCCCTTCCACGGGGATACGTAGGAGGTATCTTCGAGGATCAAGCCCAACTTCATCATCGCCCCACGATGGCCCCATTTCACTTCCCCTCCACTTCATTCATCCATCCATCACCCATCCCGATTCTCACCCGGACTGCCATATCCCAGTGAGATCATGCCATTCCGCTCCTATTCACAGCCGCCCATGGGATGGTCCCGGTATCGGAACCCCTTCAAGGGAAGTTCCTCAATCCGATCCATTCCAGCTAATACTCTGATCGGGTTGATCCGTCTCCACTAGACGTTAAACCTGCGACATACCCTATGTTAAAACATAGGAAGATGAGGAAAACCTCAGATATACGTCTATGGTATTTCATTACCCGTGCTCAATGTGGGATGAATCGGGTTTCCACGCCCTCGAGAAGCCCTATGACAAGGGATAAAAGAAAGAAATGCCAGTTCTCCAGCATCCCGACACGCTATTGATGCCTCGACATGACTACTCCCCTGACTGAAGGTTGCTGCCCTGACTGGACCCTTTGGAATGTCCTGATAGAAGCAGTGTAATTAACCGGCGTCCACGGAAACATGGCACTGGGGAGAGTTTCACGAACAACGTATTAAATCTATGAGGGAGACCCGGACTAGGTGACGAGTTCTGAGGAGGAATCCATAGAAGGAAGAACCGACACCCCATCATCCCGTTTCGATCAAGGAGAAGACGTCCCTGAATAAGGAGAGAATGTCACCCACCTTTGGAAAGTGGGAATGTAGGGAAACAATGCCATGCGTCCTCCCCCACAGACGGATGGATGCGCACGCGCCCCGATGAAAAGCGTCGGAAACAAAGGGTTTACAGAAAGCGCTTAGTACCAATTTTTTTTGAGTTAAACTTTCCACCTGCAGATAGATGAGAATTTAGAGCATACTATTTAGGCAGCAAAGGGCATGTTTAGGGCATTTGTCCTTTATTTTTGTGGATTTTGGGAGAAAAACTTAGTTATTGTTGAGTTTTTCCAATAAAAATAGTTACCAAGTGAGTATTCACATGTAATCATATGAGGAACTCTATGATATAGTGTGTAGATATCTATAATGTTGGATGGAGGCTAGGGAATTAGAGTTATTGGGGATGAGTCTCATAATGGAGACATCATAGAAGGTTCAATTAATATAGAAGAAAATGGATATGGATTAGAGTAGAAAAAAGTCATATACAGATCGATGTCATCGACCTCTTGAGTTTATGGTGGGTGATTGTGTGTTTCTTCAGGTGTCTCCAAGGTTAGGTCACCATCAGATTCATAAATAGGGAAAGTTTCCACCCAAGTACGTTGTTCTGTTTGAGATTGTATAGAGGAACAAAATGGTGGTGTACCAATTGGATATTCCATAGTGTTATAATGGTATGAAAAATGTTTTTCACATGTCAAAACTTTGACAGTATCACCCATACCCATTCCATGTGATTAATGTTGATGATGTTGAGTTTGAGGCTGATGTGTCCTTTGAAAAGCATTCAATTAGTATTATGGATTGTAGTGAGAATGTCTTGTGGGGAAATATTGTTCCTTTGGTTCAATTTTTATGATAGAATTTTAATGTTCAAGAAGAAAACAGGGATAGAGATACATATATGCGGGTCTAGTGGCCTGATATTTTTACCTCAGAAGCCGAATAATGCTTGGGAAGAGCAACTCGAGGAGAAGCAGTTATAAGGTGGGGATGTTGTAAGATCCCAAAATTCTGGTGAGGTACATAATTGTTTAAATTTTGGTTTAAATAACCTATTATGGTTGATGACATGCTTATAAGGTTCATGAGGAGTTTTGAGGGTGTTTCAGGGGTTCAAGATATGAAAGGAAGGGGAAAATGGCCATCCAGTGCATGTTGCACGGTTGGTGCACAGTTAAGAGTAGATGTGAACCCAAACCATTCTATCCAGGAGGAGTGGTGCATGGTTAAGTAAAACATACAAGGGTTAAGGAAAAACCATTTTGGTTTGGATAGATCCATTCCACATGGTTGGCACACAATTTGTTAAGCCATACAGAATCCCCAAGAAACTGTGTGACCTAGACCCTCTTGGATAGAGGTTGGCACATTGTAGGTGCATGGTTTTTCAAACCATGCAGCCAAACTATTAAAATCATTAAAATTGGAATTTTACCCTTCCCCCCTTCATGATTTATTATTTCTCACTCTATTTTTTTTACTTATGTCACCTCGAGCAACCCTAGTGAAAAACCAAAAAGTAAAAATCTTATCAATGGTTAATATAATTCATTTATAAGACATTTGGAGTAACTTTGGGTGAATATCTAAGCTTTGGGTAAGTCTAACACTTATCTTTGATCCCTTTTCTGGATTAGGGTTTGTATATTTGTTCTTTTTATTATGAATCCCTACAACACTCTTTTTTCCATTGGGACTTATGTTTTGGATTCGAAGGGTGTTTGAATCTGTGTCAAGGGCCAAGGTTGAGTGTGTGGTTGTCTTTGAATTTGAGTTTGATAGTCTATAAGTTATATCCCATAGTATTGTTGTTTGGTTTATGTGTATGTGGTTTTTATTTGGGTGTTTTATTTTTTTAGATTTTATTATTTGGTAAGATTTGGAAAATTGGTTGGCTAAGGGATGGATTGAAACCCTTACAGTCCCCTTGGGATAAATTGAGATTGATTAAACCCATTATAGGTCCACCCATGGGGTGTTCCATTATCTGAACATGGGAAATGGTAATGTTAAGCATATAATTGTATTTTAATGAAGTTTATTGTAACATCCCGAACCCAGATTCTACATGACAATGCTATAAGCCTGGTTGGAAACATGGCCTCAAGCGCATCTCCCCAAACACCAAAGGTTTCTGACTAGAAGTGAGGTCCTAGGTGTGATAGTGTGGATACTATGCCCTCATTAGTAGATTGTAACACAATGAAATACAAAAACAATTCAATAACTGAAGTAGTAATACAATGAAATAGAAATAAATAGTGGAAGGCTGATAGTATAATTAATCCATAATCATATCATACACAATATGATGATACATGTCACATGTTTCTAATAAAATAGTCAAAAAAGGTACACTACATTCACATACAATTCATGTCCCAAAAGTAAAAAAGACAAAAAAAAACCCAAAAGTATCACAAGCCTCATCTTTGTCCCATGATATCCTACTCCTAAGTAGTATATCAAGTACCTATAAGAGGGATATTTCTTTTATCGACACCTACAACCATATAATCTATTTGGGCCCAAAGCATGATCCAAATTGAGAGTCAGACTAAATCCTAGTAAGAAACCACCCTAGGTCTGTTCCAATCTATCAGTGAATATATAAAACCGACAGTGTAAAATAATGAAAGCAGTAAGCTAGGAAGTACTCAAAAATATATAATCCAATAAGCACTAGTTTCCATTTCATTTAATTAATATTTTAATTTCATTTAATGTTATAAGTCTCGAGATCCGTCCTAAGCCCAAAAATCCACCATATAATATTAAGCAAAATAGATTCCCCAGAAGGCCATCTAACCAAGAAGAAGAAATGAACAAATCCACGATTATGATTTGCCTTGAAAGACATGTTATAAACCATTTCAAATATATATTATAACCCAAGATCATCCTTGAAATTCCTAATCTAAAATTCAAGAATCACTCTAGGTGAAAATCCACCAATACCCTACTATCCTATCATGGAGAACCTCACAGGAGAATGGTATTACTCTAGGTGTGGTAAGACCATGTCAATTGAGCCCTTCCTTAACAGTTCTATAGGGATCCCAATGTATCACTCATGACATAATCCCTACCACTTGATCCCTTCCATGGAATCTTATAAGGATCCATGATTCACTCAACATTTAGTACATAGCCTATATGAGGCCATCCATGGAATCCAAGGTTCACTCACGACTTATCATTATGAACAAACCCATTGAGCCTGTCCAAAGCATTCCAAATAATCCAAGGTTCACTCAAGGGACTAAGGTACAATAGACATATAATCCCATCTATGGAATTATTAATAAAATCCATGATTCACCCAATGATATTTACCATTTAACCATTACAAGTTCAAAATAATAAATCATTATACATTCTACTGTCAAAACCATAAGCATCTAATAGTTCACCACTAAGGGTGTCACAAGCTAGGCCCGACCTATAAGGTTTGACCTATCATTACTCACATGGGAACATATACCTTATCAAGACTCTCATGTAATATAAACTATTTCAAGGCTTTAACATAACCTAACTCACATGGGTAGGTTCATAATTGGAGAAGAACATTCCAAATGTGTTTAGTCATGTTTAGGCATAACACGATTCAAGGGGAATGTAACTTATCCCATACCCTTAACCAATTAAAAACCTATCAAACAACATGGAAATTCATTTATTTAATCAAATTCATTTTAAACAATCCAAGAATGGGAATTAAAGGCATACCTCATAGGTACCCTATGCCAAACATCCATAAAATGGTCAAACTAGGCACTCATGCGTGGGGTGGCCCCTAAATCAGGTAAACAACCAATTACATGCTTTGAAACTACCATTTAATTACCTAAACGATGATATGAAACAATAGGTATTAATTATAAATCAAGTAGCCACCCCAAAAATGGGTGTGCGACACTCCATCATATATAAACAACTTGACATTTAACAAAATGCATGAGACCACCTACCATAGGCTCATTATAGATAGCTCGTCCAATATTAGGCTCGGATTTTCCCTGGTTTGGGAGAAAACTGAAGAACAGATGAAGAACAGGATATTAGAGCATATGGTCCTAAATCCAAATAGTGAAATTGATAAGAAGCAGAATAGAATATGGATAAAAAGGAATGAAGGCATTACCATTGCAGATCCAAGGAGACAAATGACACTCGATTCAGAGGCCGAATAGTGAGTAGATCTAAAAATGGAGAATAGGAGAAGTTGAGAGATTTTCCAAGGGGGAAGAGCTTCTATCTCTTTGAAGAAAACCCAAAAAATGGTTTAATATAATATTTTTAATTAAAATTTAAAATATTAAAAATCCTACACAATGGGATCACATGTTTTTTAAACCATGCAGAAACCGTGAAATACTCTCTATATGAGAAAGGGGAACTTGTACAATTACCCCCACATCATTTGTCAAACTGTGTGAAAACCATGCTGAATCCTCTATCAAAATCTGCTAAAATTACAGATCTTCTGCACGACCAAAAACTCAGGTCCCAAAAACTCAGGTCCCATGCTCCAGACCATCCCCAAACACCCTAGAGACCTCCATGACTCTAACATGAACTAATAAAAGGCCATATTTAAGCAATTAAACTAATAATTGGAGGAAAAAACAAGATTCATACTTCAATGAAGAACCAGGTTGTCACAAAATTCCCCCTTAATGAAATTCATCCTGAATTTCCCATCCAAGGGTGAAGAAGAAATATCTGAGAACAAATCCAGTCACTGTGATCATACATCGACCTCCCTCTCCCAAGTATCACCATGCACTCAGCCATGCTGCCATAACACCCATAGCAAGAAGATCAGGATCCATCGTGATCCAGTACTCAAAATTAATATATAAAAAAAGGAAAGAGTTAGGCATACAAGGGGTTATTACATAAGTGAGTGTGAAACACAATGCATCTATCCACATCCACCATTGGAGCACAATAATCAGGGGCCGTGAAAGACCACATCATATCAAGATCAATTATAGCATTTTTTCCAGTGTATCAGCAACCTGATTGGTGTCCTGATACACATGAGAAACAAGCATATGTATTTGATTGGTTTGGATGAGGCATTCAACCCACTGAGGCAACACACGCCAAGGCACATTACGCATTCTAGTACTTAGTGCATGTACTACAATCATTGAGTCAGATTCAATCCAAATCCATTTCCAGTTAAATTGGACAGCATACCTTATCACATGAATCATATCCCATAGCTCAGCTTCAAAAGTGGTGCAAAGACCAATGTAATGATAAAATCATCCCTTAACGAACCCACGAAAAGTGCAGAAAACTCATTTGCATCCAGATGGACCTGGCGCACCTGACGCAGCTCCATCAATATTCTCTTTGAGGCACAGTGTAATCAATGGTATCCATCTGATATGTTTAAGCATCTGAGGTTTGCTTAGTCGGCCTGAAACTCCAAGCAACCTAAGAGTTTTCAGGTCAGAAATTTTGTTAGACATCGCACCATCCTGGACCACTAATGTAGCGTACACGTCCTTATGGATATAGATCATTCCCTTCCTGACAGCATCATGCACGCCATCAAACAGATCCATGTTTCTCGATTCCCACAAATACACAATGAACACTACAATAGAAGCAGTGAAGAGGTTGCACAACTGCTCACTGTAGTGCATATGCAGTAGACCGGGTAGCAGATCAGTAAGCAGAATGCCAGAGTCCACCGCTAGCCTAAACAACATTCCCGGATAACTCCAGAGTTGTCGGGCCTGACCGCACTCCATAAACACATGTTGTGTGGTGTCTTCTCCAGACCTGCATAATGCACACCTAGAGGCCATCTGAAATCCATATCGCTTCATGTGTTTCGAGGTAGGAAGTCTGTTTTTCCATATTCTTCAAAGCAGGATAAACTGGGCTGACCGAATGAATGGAGCCCTGAACTTTATAAGCCTGGTTGGGGCATGGTCAGTACTACCACATGCAATACTGTAAAACACTTTGGGGTCAAAAATCCCAATCCTTCTATGAATCCAAATTAGTTTGTCACAATCCATAAATGCATAATTATTAATTTGAGACAACACATAGTCAGAAATATTCAAATCATGCGAAATCTGATATGAGAGAAAACCCGAGATGGAAAATGAAGCAACTTCAGATGGGACATTCATAGAATTCAAGGGCTGATCCAGCCACAAGTTGTTCCAACAGCTATGAGTGGAGTCTCTACTAACCAGCCATTTGGTATCCAGCATTATCATTACATAGGCCTGCTTAAGGGAAGCCCATACCGAGGATTCAAGGTAGTATTTATATCCATTAAATAGCCATTTTGTGAACCTGATCAACAGAAACTCATCATCAACATCATTTGAGATCATCCTCCAAGTGAATTTTCCAATCAGACCATCATTAAAGGTACGAATATCCTTGACTCCCAATCCTCCCATTTCCATAGGTTTTATGCATTATTTCCACTTCACTATGACCAACTTCCTTCCAAAGAATGATCTTGTCCATATAAAGTTTATCACCAGGCTTTGAAGTTCCTTAATAATCCCTCACGGCCATTTGTAGAGAGATAATGAGTAAACAAATTTGGATGTAATAATTGAGTTCACGAGGCAAACCCTTCTATCCATGGACATAGATTTCCCTTTCCAACTGAAAAACTGATGAGTAATTTCAGCATAAATTCCTTCCAGATATCGTCGTTTCACCCTTCCCCAGAAAAGAGGCACCCCAAGATATTGAAAGGGAAAGGATCCCCTCTTCACCCCAATGTATCAAATGATCCTGTTCTTTTTTCCAACATGAATTCCATTTCCAAAAACAATTGAAGATTTGTCCCAGCTTATGGCATGTCCAGCCACATCCTCATAATGAGTGAAAAGAGCCTTAATATAGGATATGGTTCTCTTTGAATCCTGACCCAACAATAAAATGTCATTAGTATAGAGAATATGGGATGGGGCATGATCATTAATACCAGCTCTAATCTTTTTATAAATACCCATATGAGCAAGCTCATTGATGCATCGGCTTATGTAATCCTCTGCAATAGCAAACAGTATACCCAATAAGGGGTCACCTTGTCGTACACCCCTTGAGCAAGATAATAACCCTCTCGATGCACCGTTCACAAGAATTGACATCTGTGAGGATCCTAGAATAGTGTTAATCAGGTTCAGAAATCTATTCGGGAACCCATGCCTACGAAGTATCTCAATGAGAAAACTCCATTTAAGGGTATCAAAAGCCTTAGAGATGTTAATATTAAGAGTAAAGTTCCATTCCTTCGACTTCCTTTGCATGAGGTTAACACTCTCAGAGGCCATAAAAGGCATTGATGTATGTTCCTTCTAGGGACAAAACCAAATTGATTCACAGTTATCATGCCACCAACATGTCCACCCATCCTGCACATGATGATCTTCCTGATGAGTTTAGGTATTGTATTCCCAAGGGAAACAAGTCTGAAGTCTTTAATGTCAAGAGAATTATCCTTCTTTGGAATGAGGGAAATGAAGCACGAATTAATCCCATGGGTCATATATTTATGAAAGAAGAAATATATTATGGCATGCTCAATATCATCCTGCACAATATCCCAGTAAAACATAAAAAATTTATTAGTGAAGCCATCCGGGCCTGAGGCACTCTCAATATTAAGAGAGAGGAGAGAAGATCTGATTCCCCCCTTGGAGGGGGGGGGGGGCTATGAGAAAATGATTCATATGCTCATCAATACAGGGGATGATGTTGTCCACCAGGTTATAGGAGCAGGGCTTCACATTTTCAGAGTATATCCCTTTTAAATTGTCAACAATAGCTGATGCAATATCATTTTCATCAGAATAAATATGGTTACCAATTCAGATCACGCTGTTTCCAGCACACGCTCTCCTCTCCTTATGCAATATATTAAAGAGATTAGAGTTATTGTCACCATATTGAAGCCATTTCACATTCAACTGATTCCTAACCAGCCTATCCTTCACCATAAGAAGATCATCAAGATTATTTTGCGCTATGACTTCTTCCCTAGATAGGATGGGCTGATGCTCATGATCAATTTGAATCCTTCCAAGATCCTCCTCAACATTTTTAATGTCCTCATCAATTTTAGAGAATTATTTCATGTTCCATTCCTTTAGAAACCCTTTAAGATGATTCAGTTTGACAACAATTCTATAAAGTGGTCTCTCAATGGGATCAAGCCTCCATGACTCCAAGACAATTTCCCTGCATCCTGGGATCACAAGACAAGAATTATTAAATCGAAAGGGTGTGGGGACTGACCTCATCCTCCTAAAATTGACATCCACAATAATTGGATTATGATCAGAGTGATACCTGGGAAGAGTAAATCCAGATACCCCACGGATATCATTCTAGTAATCAATTTGCACAAGGCATCTATCAAGTTTGCTGGACTGCTTTCCTTCTCATGTGTATATACACCATGTAAAGTCAGTTCCAGAAAGAGGGAAATGAATTAGATTACAGGAATCAATGCACTCAGAGAATTCATAAGCTACTGTCCCATTAAAATTAGTCCCAGTTTTTTCCTCAGGTTTCAAGATAGTGTTGAAGTCACCAACAAGAATCCACCTCTAATCCATCCTTATTGATGTAGCTTTTAGTTCCTCCCATAGCTCCCTCCTCTTCAAATAAGAAGTGGAGGCATTGACAAATGAGACAACGATATTCTGTCCAGCATTGTTACAAATAATCATAATACTCTAGGGTCCTCTAACAAATGAGTTAATTTGAATGATATCATGTCTCAGGACCCATAAGTGATCCATGATCGAGCTATTCTGATTTCTATATATCCATGATCGAGCTATTCTGACCCCCTTGTGTACTATACTTGGTGAAACACATATGAAAACCCAATCCCCAACCTCAAACTCTAGAGTTTATCTATAGTGATCGACGTAAGATTTCTGATGAGACTGTGTAGTATCCATCCATTTCTGAATCAATTAAACATGTCATGTGGTCACCTAGAGAAGACAAGGTCCCAACATAGCTACCTCTCCTGTCTCCTACCAACAATGGGGTGACTTGCATGGAATACTGTATAAGGCCTCATATGGAGACATTTAAATAGTAGTCTGGAAGCTATTATTATAAGAAAACACCACCATGGATATGTGTCGCTCCCACGAACCACCAAAATCCTAGATGCATGCCCATAGAATGTTCTCAAGAACATGAATTGTAATGACCCAAACATTCATTAATGAAAATTACTATTGATCTAATTAAATGTCTTATTATTATTATTATATAAAATGTGAACTTCATTGGTTTTATGTTTTTTGATTTTAAAATACCATTAAGAATTTCAACCGTTGCTAATATAGTCGTTGAACAATGATCACATGATTAATATAAATATAGGGCTTTAAAAAATTCAATTTACTCAGAAAAAGGAAGTGATGGCCTCATATAGTAGACTTACCCCATAAGAAGCCCATTTGTCGACGCTCGGAAAAGAGGTGGCATCATTGGGATTTTCTCTTGACCAAGCTCAATCTCAGCTTGAACACATTAAGCTTGAGTAGAACTGACTACAAAAGAAGTGGAAGTTAATAGAGATTACCACCCGAGTGATGTTATCCGAGCCACCCCAAGAGTCTGTCACCATCACACACCTTACCCTTTGGTCTTATGCGAGTTTTATAAGGGGTTATGTAACAAGACCTTATCACTATGATTATGTGCATTATTTTTTTATATAATAATGAATATACATTCATTTTATTATTGTTACTTCGTAAATAGTTTTTAAAGCGCAAATTGTATTTTTAGTTAATATTCAACTAAGAAATATATTTTGATGAATTAATGGATTTTTGAATTAAATAATATTTTAATAAAATATTAATAAATTACTTTTTTTTAAATATAAATGAACATTCAATTTTTATGAATACAATTATAATTGTTATTAAGGTTTGAAAGTTGTTTTTGTCAAAACCCATGAATTTTTGATAAATATCGGTTTTATTTTAAAAGTTAAAATTCACATATTTAGAAATATAGTTAGATAAAATGAATATTATTTTTTGAATCAGGACATAGAAATTATCCAACAGTGAATTTTTCATAATTTTCTGAAACAGTCGAATTTTTGGGTAAAAATTAAATACCATTTAAATATATAATGTGTTTTATGACATCATAATGACCCAATAGTGATGTAATAAAATAATATAAACATTATTTTATTCCAATATAGGTTTTACCATTAAAATAATGTGATTTTGGGTTTTTTTGATTTATTTTACAAAGCTTTGGTGGACCCTTCAAGGCTAATAAAACATTTTGTCTTTTTAAATTGTTTTCCTTGAGAGTGTGACTCACCTCCAAAAAAGAAACCCTATTATTTTAAGATATTCAGACATTTTCCTTATAAAATATTTTTTTCCACTCCCATTTTTAAAAAACCATGGGAAAAAACCATGGGCTGGTTGGTGGTATTGATCAGTTTAATGTGTGGTGACCCAAACCTAAATAATAAATAATTCCCTCTCTTTTCCAATATAAACCCACCCAAGATCCCACTTCATATTCACTCAAAGCCTTTTGAGTTCATCCAAACCATGACCTAATCTCTCTAAAATCCTTCCAATGTGCCTCAAGATCCCAATAAGCCTCTCCCAAGACTTTGGGATCACACTTCCATGTAAGGGATTTATTCCTTTCTCATTTTTGTCAAATTTTCTTCAAGTAGTTGTGCCCTTTTGTTTTTAATTAAAAATGTTTGGGTATGATTTTTTACCACCCCCATACTTATATATTTATTTTTAGATTATGGTATACCCATTTCTCTCTCATTAATTACTCTCATGTACACCCGTTACCATGCCGAAATTCCGTGAGAGATTTCTCTCTCCTCTTTTACATTCAAGTAATTATTTTGTATTATGCATCTAAATTCCATTACATTTGTTACAAAATGTATCTATATGACCCCCTTATTTTCCTTTTCTTTTAAATATTATGAGACATCCATTTCTCTTTCATCAACCATTTTCATGAATCCTTATGTCACGCCATTATGCTGCTGAAATTGCATCACATTTTTCCAAGCCAAGATAATTGTGTAGTGAATACCATACCCATGTATCTATCAAGGGTATTCACCTTTATGAACATATAAATTTTGAATGGTAATTTCATTTATTTATTCCACATTACATAATCATGGAATAACTTATGATGTTGATTGATTCCATGTTATATGATCCATGTGGTGCACTTATGCATGAAATGAAATGTTTAAGAAAGGGTGCATCCTGATAGCACTCCAATGCATTGGGTAAAGTATAGTATCATGATACATCATGTGAAATGAGTGTTGAATCAAGATAATTCAAGTGAAATGAAGTTTTACTCGTTCTTCATGTGCAATGTGGGTTTACTCATGCTCCATGTGCAATGAGCCTTGGCTCATGCTAATTCCATGTTAAGTGTTGTTGCCACATTTCCGTGTTATGATTATCATGCTTTATCCTGCCTTTGTGTTCATGTATCTCTTGTAATCCATTTATATTCCTATTGTCTAACATTTATTTTATCCCTCATGTTATTCCAAGTTTATTCCCTTATTGGGCTTTATAGCTCACCCTTTTCTTATGCATGTCCTCAGGTTATCCCATGCAATGCTAAGTATGAGGGAATGTAGTGGTCATGTAAAAAATGTTTTCAAAAAAGATGTTGTATTTCATGTTTTAAGTTGTTATTTAATGATCCTAATCCCAAAAAACACTATACCTATCAATATTCTATGTTGTATCAAGTGAAGTTTATGTAATAAATCATGTTTTAGTGTGTAATAAAGAGCAGGGTTGTCATAGTTGGTATTAGAAGATAGGTTTAGTTATTTTTGGGATTAGGATTAGAAAAACCTAGTAAATCCTTAGATACAAGTCTAATTATAATAAAAACATCCCTAAGTTTTGGTGGGTATTGAGTAAGTGGTTTATCAAGAAAATACATCCCTGTCTGGATACGAGCAGGTAAAGGCGGCTCTGGCACAGATGTACCTAGGGGTAAAAATCTCGAAAAGGAGTTTCTGGATTGACCATGGGTATCCTGGTACACGATAATGGGCCTAGATGCACTCTTGGTTATGACAATTCTGGGGGATATTCTTTGGTACATTCACAAGCTTAGTATGAACCCTTATTAAGGGACTTAAAAAAATGCCCCTAAGAATATATGTTAGAAAGTAGATCATGAATAGAATAGATTGAAGCCCATGGATTCATATGTTAAGGAAATAAAAGTTATTTATAAGTCATCAGTTTTTCCTTGGATTACCCTTTATGTGTTACCCCTAACTTTCATTTAATTCCAGCCAATGGACGGTAATAGGAGGACTCAGGCTAACAACCGATGTAACGATCAATGTGATGACTGTGCTAATGAGATGCCCAATCTAATGGGAGATAGAATCATGAACTTTGTCACGCTTCTCTCTCAGTTAACACAAGCTTTGAATAGAAATATGGGTCAAGATAAAACATTCAACCCTCCCTAAGAGAGAACAAGTCGCTATCGAGAGCTTCATGAGACAAAGACCTCCTACTTTTAATGGATCATCCGATCCCTCAATCGCCAAACAATGGATCAACTCCATTGAAAAGTTCTTCTCCATCCTTCAATGTTCTGAACACGAGAAGGTTCTCCTGGTTGCTTATCGTATGGAGGGTGAAGCTGATCAATAATGGACGTTGATAAAAAATACAAAGCTTGACGAGGAGATTGAGGTGTTGGAATGGGAGGATTTTTGGTAGATGTTTTTTGATAAATATTTTCCACATGCCCTCCAACCTATGATGGAAAGGGAATTCCTTTCCCTCAAGAACAAAGATGACTAATTTGTCAGAGCATATGAAGAAAACTTCACAAGGCTTGCAAAATACGCCTCCAGCTTTGTTGTTACCCCTAAATGCAAGGTTGACTAATTCTTTGGTGGGCTGAAACCTAGCTTGTAGAAAGCACTGGTGATCCGTGACTTTGACATCTATGAGAAAATTTTCCGATGTGCCCTCAAGGTTGAAATAGAGATTGGAGAATCTCAGGGGTATCTTGGGGATATGAAGCATAAGGTGGACTTTAATGTTGGCGGTCCGATGGATAAATCCAACGGTGATAAGAAGATCCAGCACCCCACTTTCCAAAGGTGTGGAAATAAGCACCCCATAAATTGATTTAAGGGGACATAGAAATTATTTAGGTTTGTAAGAGAAGGGCACCTGGCTATTAACTGTCGGCAAAAAAAAACCCGCGGCTACGACTGAGAAGTGGAACAATCCATTCAACTCTCAATGTGTTGTTCATTGCTTTAACTACAAAGAACCAGGGCATCTTACAAATTAGTTCCCTAAGCCAAGGGTTTTCGGAGGAAACCAAAAACCTCCAAGGCAGAAAGGGTGAGCTTTTTCCATCATTACTGCTGAAGTGAACCCCAACAACTAAGTGGTGATAGGTACTCTAGTTATTCATTCAATAATAGCAAACATACTTTTGGATTATGGTTCTACGCATTATTTTATATCCTGAAAGTTTAGTAGAAAAATCCCAACACCACCACAAATCATAGAAGTGAAGATGCTAGTGAGTACGGAAAATGGGGAAATCATTGCATCCCATGAATATAACTCATCCCCTGTCATAATTTGTGGATTGAACTTCACAGAGAACCTCATAATATTCCCTTTAGTGTAATTTGATGTAATTATTAGCATGGATTTTATTTCCTTATATAGAGCCAACATAAATTTCTATGAGAGGGAAATCACTCTCCATGTAGAGAATCAACCCCTGATTCTATACAAGTGCAAGGAGGAAGATGAATCTTCTCTAGATCCATCATCTCAAGTGTGGATATTAATACCCTATGAGAATGCATATCTAGATTAGATGATTGATTCTAAGGAGGAAACCATTCTTAAATACATGCCTATTGTGAGGGAATTCACTTAAGTGTTTCCCGAGGAATTACCTGGTCTTCCTCCTAGAAGAGATGTTAAATTCTCAATTGATCTTATACCTGGGGAATTGCTAATATCCAAGACTACATAGAGAATGGATATTGTGGAGCTTGAAGAGCTAAAAAAACAACTATAGGAGAATCTGGATAAAGGATTTATATGCCCAAGTGCTTCACTATGGGGTGAACCAATCCTCTTTGTCAAAAAGAAGGATGGGTCAATGCACCTTTGCATCGATTATTGTGAGCTTAACAAAATCACGATAAAGAACAAGTATCCTCTCCCATGAATTGATGACTTGTTCGATCAGCTTTGTAGAGCACAATACTTCTCTAAGGTGGATTTGCGGTTGGGATATTATCAAGTAATGGTGAATAAGGAAGATATCCCGAAGACTTCTTTTTGTACAAGATACGGGCACTATGAATTCATAGTAATTCCTTTCAGACTCACTAATGATCCAGCGATCTTCATGGAATTGATGAATAGAGTCTTTAGAGATTAACTCAACAAATTTGTGGTAGTCTTTATAGATGATATTCTCATATACCCCAAAACCAAGGAGGATCTTGAGGAGCATCAAAGAACTATACTAGAGACCTTGCGAAATGATAAGATCTATGAAAAGTATAACAAGTGTGTGTTCTAGTTGAAGGAGGTCTCATTCTTGGGACATACATTCACAAGCAATGAGATATATATAGATCCCTCCAAGACAACTACAATAGAGGGATGGCTGAGGCCAACATTAGTAATGGATATCCATAGCTTCTTAGGGTTAGATGGATATTATCAACAATTTGTGAAAAATTTATCATGACTGTACAACCCTCTTACCAAGTGATGTGGCTCTATTTTTGCATAGTTTTTCCATATCTTTTATCTTAATTTTTAATGATTTAATTAATTATTTAATCACTTTATACTAAATAATTGTACTTTTGTATTTTTATATATAACTTTGTTAATTAATAAATTTTTATAATTAATTATGTATTTTTAGTCTTTAGATTAATAATTCTAATCTTACTTAACTAATTTACTCTAATTATGTCTTATTTAGTTTGGTTAATTTAAATCTGCTTGACTTTTAAATAAGTTAATATCTATTTTAAACAATTTTTTAATCAACGTAATTTTATTTAATCAAGTTAGACTTTATTTTAATAATTTATCTTTTAACTTAGTTTCATTAAAATATTTTAACTTTATTAATGAATATGTATAGTCATCCTGCTAATCATTTAAGTAAATAATTTGTGTTTTAAATTAAATAAAGTAGTTCTCTTTTAATTTTATGTGTTCAAATAGTTGTTTAATTAATTAATCAAGAGTTTTTAAACATAAATATATTATTTTATGTATGAATTTTGATTATTAAATCATTTTTTATTGATTTTAGTCTACCAGGGAGGTAGACTATTGATAGTGGTAACATTTTGGGTCACCAATGCTCTTCATTTCTACTCACTGATACCTTGAAATTATTTATATAATAATTATAATTTAAGTCGTTCATAATATTAGTTTAACAAATATTCAGTTTATAATTTAAGTGTTGTCATTTAATAATTTTTAATGTTTTGAAGGTTAATAAAAATCCTGTTTTAAATTTATGATGTTTAGTTTCTTTTAATTAGTTATTTTCAATCTTTTTATGTGTATTGATTAAGTTCTATTTTTTAGTTCAAAATAATTTCAAAGTTCACCATTAGTTTTATTTATCTTGTAATGGTGACCCCTGCACCTCACTGTTAATATCGTATGACGGTGACCTTTTGTTCTAATGGTGAACTATTTTCCATATCGGTAGCTCTTTTTATCGTAACAGTAACCCTTTTTTTATCTATAAGTAACATATTATTTATTTATAGTAGTAAATTTTTATTTATTCTATCAGTGACCCTGCGCACACCCTTTTCGCACCTCACCATTAGCCCTCTCAATCCATCCAACCTCACCGTTATACTACCCCTCACCGTTACACAATTTATCTCATTCTAACCGTCAGGATATTCCCCCCTACACCTCACCGTCAGCACAACTCCATCTCAACCTCAACTCCCCTGCTTCTCACTGATACACCGCTACTCCTTGCTTATACTCATGACCCATAACAGTATCTTCTTCCCAAAAAAAAACAGATTCATAACCAACAAATTAAATTCTACACAACACAAATCAGTATTTAAATTTCAAAGAACTAATTCTTCCCTAAATGTAACACATCATCGGGTCTAGATACAAATTAAATTTTCTTTAATTGAAGAATAAGAGCTCGCCACCACAATAGGAGGGTTCTCCCACTGGTCTGCGAGTAGAAGTCCGCCGTTGCGGGGAGTTGCGCCAAGTGTTCAAGAGGAAGGTCGCGCCATCTGATGGTTTTGAGGAGCTGAAGCCATCGCACCCCTTCGTGGCTGCTGGTAGAGGAAGCTCTTTTGGATTCCACACCACACTATCACTGGAGAGTGGAGACTCCCGGGAGATAGCAGAGTAGGATATGAAGGTGCCTGGAAGCAGAGTTGTGTTAGGGGAGTTCTTCTTTCCTCTTTTCATAATTCTTTGTACTATGTTTTTGGTTGTTTTCACTACCTTAATCAATGTGATCATAGGTTGAATTTTCTTATCTTGGGATTTTTGAAACCTTCTGGTTATGATCTATAGACCTTCATTAGCTTATCTTTTTAAGAAATTAGAATCAGTTGGTGAGACTGACTCTATTTCTAATATTTTGATCGTTCACACTTCAATGTTTTCAATTTAAAACATCAATATCGACTGGTGAGGTTGAACTTGAATGAATTTTTCAAATATTTATCATCCTAATGTTGGAAATTTATGGAGAGTTCTTTTAAAAATGTTATCTTTAAAATTTTTTTGAAGATCGATTAAGTTTTAGTGTGGCGAACTCCAAGACTTAATCATCTACATGTTGAGTTTCCTGGTGAGGGAAACTCTTCAGTCTTTCTTGAGGTGTGATTCGATTGTAAGTTGTGGAGAGAATATCCATTCATACCAGTAGTTTATAATTTCCGAGTACTTTATTGATTGATGTTCCTTATCTTGTTGCTTTGTATTAGTATACTGTATTTTCTCTAGTTTCTTTACAGTACTTAGTATAAACTTTAGTTTCTTTGTTAAAAAATTAACTTTTCCTCATCCTGTTTCCATTTCATCAATAAAATAAAAAAATATAAAAAGTAAGAAGATGTTTTCCCCAATGCTGACAACAATGGGGGTTTAAAATTCAAAAACCTTAGAAATCACTCATCTGCCTTCTTTATGGACTGACCCTGCACTACTGTACTAGTGTAGGAGTAATAAATTTAATTTTGAGGGTTGTGACAACCTCTGTACTATTCAAAATTTGGCACCATTGCCGGGGAAGACACACAATGAGAGTCTAGGGTTTGAAAAATAAAAAAATCAATAAAAAAACATTTAAAAAAATATGATTTAAAAAAAAACTGGTTGAACTGTATCTGTTGCTTTTTTTGTTTTGAAAGAAAAAAAACCCGGCTCAACTATGCAACCTTGTGTGTTAAAACTCGTTTGTTTTTAGTTTAAAGGAAATGGTACAACATCAGAACTGGAATCAACCCAGACTTTACTATGTTTATTGTAGAGATTATGGACATACTGCCTGGCAGTGTGTCTATAACCTGCCACAACAGACTTATTTCTTTGAAGATGATGAATATCTTGAGCCCAGTCTTGACACCCTAGCTAAAATTGACCTAATTGATTCTAAATTGGACACTAGGGTGGAACTAATTAACAATTGGTTAAATAAAACCCATGAAATTCAACTTAGAGATTCTCAAGAGCGATATCAAAGACTAAAAATATTAGATAACTTGCTTTTGGAATTACAAAAAAGGGTTAAAGAATAAGAGGAATTTGATGAAAAAGAAAAAGAAAATGTTTATAAAAGATTTTAAAATCAGATTGAATAAGACAATGACTGTGAAACTAGGCAAACAAACTTTCTTATTGAAAAATCTGATTCTGTGGAGCTAAATTTGGAAACAACCAACTCATTGAATCAAGAACTCATTGATGAAGATCCTATAATGAACTTTAATGCTATTGAGTTGGACAATTTTGAAGATAAATTGAAATAGATTGAAAATGAATGTCCAGTTCTCTTCATAATTCCTAAATTGGAGAAAAATCACTATTTCAGAAGTTTTGAGAATGAAGTCATTCGGGTTGAAGCAAAACTTGAAACTGAAAACTTGAATGTTAAAAAATCTTCATCCAACTTTTCCGAATTTGTGAATAATGAGTCTGAATTGTAAATTGGTTTTAATATGGATGAGAACATTAAAATGGATAATATGGAATCTGAAATATTTGAACCTCAACTGAATACTTCTCTTCCATGTTTTGAACATGTAAACCCAATAATTTCTTAACTGTTGTTTGATAATGAGGTATAGGGAATGATATTTGAAGAAAGACTAACTGATGAGTTCTCATTTCCCTATTCTCATAGTGATCACTTTTATGAAACTTTGTGTACTGAAATGGAAAGCAGTGTTGTCATTCCTAGGGAATACTGTTTGAATTTGATCAATCTTGAACATGACTTTATTGAAGCTGAATTGAAAATTTCTTCCCCTGAACTGAACTTTCAAGAACACACTACATACATGGTTTTGGGAAATGAGCATTTTGAACTTAAACTTGAAAGAGAGGTTGAGAACACACTTGAATTAGGCAGAATTGATTTTTTATAAGTAGTAGATTTTGAGTGTTCATTCACTGATGAGGAACTTTTGGAAGAGATTTACAATATTGTTAAACCTGATTTTGTTATTGGTCAAATAAATTATCTTCTTTGTCTGTCACTTTCATCCTCAACTATGAAGGGTGTTGATCCTTCTTGTGTTACTAATAGTAGTCTAGAGGGGGAATCACACTTCAGTTCCATTGTACATGATTCTGTTCATCACACTATTGAATCTCTTCTTGATCCTACTATTCAGTATTCACCCATTTGCACCCTTATATTTGAACCTGTTAGTGTTGAGTTTAAGAGAGATAGATCTGAGGTTAATGATACACCCTTTTAAGCACTTAGATCTATGTTTTCCCTTTATGAGTATTAAAATATTGAAATGTATGAACTTATTATGGAAGTGGACAGAACTATACCCACTGCTGTTAAAGGGTGCTACATAGTGGTTATTTCATGTTATGAGAGTTTGGTTTTAGTCTAATTTAGTCTTTTTTCCCACAAATATCATCTTTCTGTTAAAAATAATTGGGCCAAACACATGTGGTGGTTCTTATTAAGGAAACCACATCCGCCTAGTGATTATGGTTAGTTTCTAGGTGAGTCCGACTGGGGACTATAAACCTAGCGCTGCATGGGAGGCAACCCATGATTTTTCTTTTGTTTTCAATAAAAAAATTGTAATTAAATAAAGTCTAACTGAAGACTTTAAATTCAGTGCTTCATGGGAGTCAACCCATGTTCTTTCTGTTGTGTTTACTTTTATTTATGTTCTGTTTTGTACTGAATAAAGTGCTGATTTGTTGTTTTCCATGTGCACTATCTCTGCTGGATTTTTGTTTCTAGTTTTCATGTTTTGTGTTTTTAGGATGCTGCTGCTATATAATAATGGAGTTGAATTCCCATGATCATCTCTGGACAAGAACTTAGTCAGGGAAGTACTTCAACTTTTTTTTGCATTTATTTCTTCTTTTTTTTGTTAATAAAATTATGCTTACTAAAAAATTATGCTTGTCTAAAAAATTTTGCATGACTATTGAAAATTATGCTATATATTTCGTAAAAATATGCTGCATATATTGCAATAAAAACTTTTTATGCTTGTCTCTATGTTGTGCTTTAAAATTATGCATGTGCCTCTTTCTGGAAATCTGAATTCATTGATAAATATTAAAATCTTTTCACTGCTTGAAACTAAGTGTGTGTGTGGGGGGGGGGGTACATGTTACTGGTATGTTGAATATAGTTTAGGTTAGGGTATTTTTATCATTCATTTATCTGCTCTACAGAATATATTATTGAACTCAATCTTTTTAAAATTCTTACACCCAGCTCACTGTGTACTTCCAAGTTACTTGCCTTGTTTGTACTTTACTGGAAGATCTTTTTCACTGGACATAAATGTTAATGCATATACTTGCTAATGAACCTACTGATTATTTATTCATTTTGGAAAACAATATTTTTGAACTCCATTGTGACCTTTATATATGTCATTTATCTACTTAATTGTAAATCTATTTTGAACCATAATTGTCAAATTTTTCTTCCCCATATTTAGAAGTCAACTTTGGGGACAAATTTGGGTTTTAAGTGTGGGGGAGGGGGTCAATTCTTGACTGTGCTTAACTGTGCTTAATTTTGAGCCCATCAATTCCCTCTTAACATCAATATTTTTTGTAAAAAAATGGTTAATTTTATAAAAAAATGGTTAATTTTTTTCAAAATTCTTGCACAACTTTAGGCTGTTCACTATAATCAATTGATTTTTTCCTAAAGACAATGCCTTGATGGTAGTTAAGTACTTCTTGGAATTTGAAATTAATGTGGGTAGATGATTGCTGAGTGATCTTGCTTAGTGGTTTCATGGAAATATGGTTTAGGGACTACTTCTGAGAGTGATATGGGTTAACTTTTAGTGAAATTATGTTCATAACCCTTGGAACTAGAAGTTTTATTCTGATTCTAGGGGCCTCATTCATCTTTTAATTATTAAAATTAATTGCTTTAATGAGACAATGTAAATGGTTTTATATAAATCTTTTGAAACTGGAGTAATTTGGGCATCTGGGATCCCACGGTGAGTCTCTGAGACCCTAGATGCTGGGTGTGCTTCTGTTAACTTTAAGCCCTCTGTTTGCTTTGAATAAGTGCATTTCACAGTGCTTAGCACAATGATATATGGCTTGGGAAAAATAAATAAAGTGTCTAGGGTAAAAAATGATCTCATTAAGGTGAGGGGAATGATGAACACCAGATGAAGAAGGGATCAATTGGTTTATATGGGAGTCATTTAGGTTGTATCATTGATGCAATTCACAAAAAAAATAATTATTTTTGGAACCTAGGATTCAGTTAAAGTACACAGTTCCTTGGTTAAGGTCTTAATTCCATTGATATTTTACCTCATGTCACTCGTGAAATTAGAACCTGATATTGGATTGAAATGAGTCACTAGGTTGTATCACATATGATACATGACATTTTCATTGCTTGATGACTCATATCTTTCTTAATTACCCTTGAGTATTTGTTATAAGCAAGATTCATATGAGTAATTTATTTTCCAAAAGCCTACTGTTATGTTTTGTCCTCTGTTTTTGAGTGATGGACATGTTATAGTGTGATCTTAATCATAAAAACATCAATGATTTTCAAAGAAAATAAAACATGAAATTGTTTGAGGACAAACAATGCTTAAGTGTGGGTGAATTTGATGTGGATATATTTTTGCATAGTTTTGCCACATCTTTTTACTTAATTTTTAATGATTTAATTAATTATTTAATCACTTTATACTAAATAATTGAACTTTTGTATTTTTATAGTTAACTTTGTTAATTAATCAATTTTTATAATTAATTAATTATTTTTAGTCTTTAGATTAATAATTCTAATCTTACTTAACTAATTTACTCTAATTATGTATTATTTAGTTTGGTTAATTTAAATCTACTTGAATTTTAAATAAGTTAATATCTATTTTAAACAATTATTTAATCAACATAATTTTATTTAATCAAGTTAGACTTTATTTTAATAATTTATCTTTTAACTTAGTTTCATTAAAATATTTTAACTTTATTAATTAATATGTTTAGTCATCCTGCTAATCATTTAAGTAAATAATTTGTGTTTTAAATTAAAGAAAGTAGTTCGATTTTAATTCTATGTGTTCAAATAGTTGTTTAATTAATTAATGAAGAGTTTTTAAACATTAATTATATCATTTAATGTGTGCAGTTTGATTATTAACTCATTTTTTATTGATTTTAGTCTACCGGTGAGGTAGACTATTGATAACGGTAACCTTTTGGGTCACTGATGCTCTTCATTTCTACTCACTGCTACCTTGTAATTATTTATATAGTAATTATAATTTAATCCATTCATAATATTAGTTTAAAAAATATTCATTTTATAATTTAAGTGTTTTCATTTAATAATTTTTAAAGTTTTGAAGGTTAATAAAAATCCTATTTTAAATTTATGATGTTTAGTTTCTTTTAATTAGTTATTTTCAATCTTTTTATGTGTATTGCTTAAGTTCTAATTTTTAGTTCAAAATAATTTCCAAAGGTCACAGTTAGTTTTATTTATCTTTTAATGGTGACCCCTGCACCTCACTATTAATATCGTATACCGGTGACCTTTTGTTCTAACAGTGAACTATTTTCTATATCGGTAGCCCTTTTTATCAAAACAATAACCTTTTTTTTAGCTATCGGTAACCTATTATTTATCTATACCAGTAAGTTTTTATTTATTCTATCAATGACCCTATGTGAACCCTTTTCGCACCTCACCGTTAGCCCTCTCAATCCTTCCAACCTCACCGTTATACTACCCCTCACCGTTAATCAATTTCTCTCATCCTCACCATCATGATATTTCCCACTGCACCTCACCGTCATCACAACTCCATCTCAAACTGAACTCCCCTGCTTCTCACTGATACACCGCTGCTCATTGCTTATACTCATGACCCATAACAGTATCTTCTCTGCACAAAAAAATAACAGATTCATACACAACAAATTAAATTCTGCACACCGTAAATCAGTATTTAAATTTCAAAGAACTAATTCTTCCCTAAATGTAACACATCATCGGGTCTGGATACAAATTCAATATTCTTCGATTGAAGAAGAATAACTCGCCACCACAATAGGAGGGTTCTCCCACTGGTCCGCGAGCAGAAGTCCCCCACTACAGGGAGTTGCGCCGAGAGTTCGAGTGGAAGGTCGTTCCATACACTGGTTTTGAGGAGCTGAAGCCGTCGCACCCCTTCATTGCTGCTGGTAGAGGATGCTCGTTTGGATTCCATGCCACACCATCTTTGGAGAGCAGAGACTCTTGGGAGATAGCAGAGAAGGAGATGAAGGATCCTGGAAGTAGATTTGTGCTAGGGGAGTTCCTCTTTCCTCTTTCCATAATTCTTTGTACTCTATTTTTGGTTATTTTCACTACCTTAATCAATGTGATCATAGGTTGAATTTTCTTAGCTCGGGATTTTTGAAACCTTCTGGTTATGATCTATAGACCTTCATTAGCTTATCTTTTTATGAAATTAGAATCAGTTGGCAAGACTGACTCTGTTTCTAATATTTTGATTGTTCACGCTTCAATGTTTTCAATTTCAAACTTCAATATCGACTGGCAAGGTCGATCTTGAAAGATTTTTTCAAATATTTAACAACTTAACGTTAGAAATTTATGGCGAGTTCTTTTCCAAATTTTATCTTTTGAAACTTTGTTACAGATCGATTAAGTTTTGGTGTGGCGAACTCCAAGAATTTATCCTCTGCATGTTGAGTTTCCTGGCGAGGGAAACTCTTCAGTCTTTCTTGAGGTTTGATTCAATTGTAAGCTGTGGAGAGAACATCCATTCATACCAGTAGTTTAGAATTTCTGAGTACTTTATTAATCGATGTTCCTTGTCTTTCTCCTTAGTATTAGTATACTGTATTTTCTCTAGTTTCTTTGCAGTACTTAGTATAAAATTTAGTTTCTTTGTTAAAAAAATAATTTTTCCTCATCCTGTTTCCATTTCATCAATAAAATAAAAAAATATAAAAAGTAAGAAGATATTTTACCCACTACTGACAACAGTGGGGGTTTAAAATTAAAAAACCTTTGAAATCACTCATCTGCCTTCTCTGTGGATCGACCCTGCATGGATGTACTAGTGTAGGAGTAATAAATGTAATTTTGAGGGCCATGATGACCTCTGGCCTGTTCACCAAGATAACTCGAAAGGAAGTAAAGTTTTCTTGGAGTGATGAATGTGAAGAAACCTTCAAGGAGTTGAAAATGAGGCTTATCACTGCTCCCATGCTCACTTTACCCACAAGTGGAGAACTTTTTTTGGTATTCAGTGATGCTTCGAAGAAGGGACTGAGCTATGTTTTGATGAAAAATGACAAATTCATTACCTATTCTTAAAGGAAATTGAATGTTTATGAGTAGAATTATCCAACACATGATCTGGAGTTGGCTGCGGTGATCTTCACCTTAAAATTTTGGCAGCATTATCTATTTGGGGAGAAGTGTGAAATATATATGGACCACAAAATCCTCAAGTATATATTCACACAGAAATAGTTGAACATGCACCAATGAAGATGGTTAGATCTAATCAAAGACTATGACTGCTCAATCAATTACCACCCTGGGAAAGCAAAAAAGGTGGAAGATGCTCTAAGTAGAAAAGACCCAGCAATTCTATCACTGATAATAATTGAGAAAGATCTAATCTTCTTAGATTTGATGAAGATAGACATGGGAATCATAAAGAAGGGAACATCATAAATCATTTCACAAATGATTGCTCAACCATCTCTTTTGTAAAGGTTAAAGGAAACTCAAAGGGATGATGTGGGAATTCAGAAGAAAGTGGAAGGTATCAGAAGAGGGAAATCCTCGGAGTTCAATGTTAATGAAGAAGGAATTGTGAGATTTGGGAAAATACTATGTGTTACATCAAGTTCAAAGATGAAGAAGTAAATTTTGGATGATGCACATAGTTCAAATTTCTCTATTCACTCAAGAAACACAAAGATGTATCGAGATCTCCAAGTGCATTATTGGTGGGATAATATAAAGAAAGAGATCACTGGGTATACATCAAAGTGCCTGGTGTGTCAGCAAGTGAAGGCAGAGAGGCATAAGTCTAAGAGGATGATGCAATCATTACCCATACCAGCATGGAAATGGGAAAATATTACCATGGAATTTGTCACCAGACATCTGAAGACATCCAAAGGAAATAATGAAATCTGGATTGTTGTGGATCGTCTTACAAAGTCTGCACACTTTATTGCAATTCGAGAGGATTTCTCATTGGATCAACTGGAACAAATATATATTAGGGAAGTGGTAAGGCTGTATGAAGTACCACTATCTATCGTATCTGATCAAGATCCAAGATTCACCTCTAAGTTTTGGAAGAGTCTTCAACATGATCTGGATACTGATCTGAACTTCAGTACAGCTTATCATCCTCAAACTGATGGCCAATCTGAGCGGACTATCCAAACACTTGAGGATATGTTGATTGCATGCTCAATGGACTTTAAAGGAGGATGGGACCAACATATTCCTATGGTTGAATTATCCTACAATAAAAGTTTCCACTCAAGCATCCGAATGGAACCTTATGAATCCCTATATGGGAAGAGGTGCATCACACCGACATGTTGGGATGAAGTCGGTGAGCATAAGATGCTAGGACCAGAAATGGTTAAAGAAATGGTGGAGAATGTGAAAACCATTCAACAGCATATGAAGGTATCCCAGAGTCGACATAAGAGTTATGCAAATAACCGTCGATGAGACCTTGAGTTTAAAGTTGGAGATATGATATTTCTATGCATATCTCCATGGAAGAAGGTCACAAGGTTTGGAAAAAAAGGGAATTTAAGTCCTAGTTACATCGGACCCTTTTGGAATTGGAGGAAGTTATAAAGAAAAGTTACACACATCTATTTTAGTGTGGGAAAATGAAATTTCGAGGGTGAAATTTCTTTAGGGGGAAGATTGTAACGACCCAAACTTTCATTAATAAAAATTCCTCTTGATCTAATTAAATGTCTTCTTATGGTTATATAAAATGTGAACTTAATTGGTTTTATGTTTTTGGATTTTAAAATACTGTTAATAATTTTGACCATTTCTAATATAGCTGTTGAATAGTGATCACATGATTAGTATAAATATAGGGCTTTAACAAATCCAATTTACTCAGACAAATGAAGTGATGGCCTCATCCAATAGACTTGCCTCGTATAAAGCCCATTTGTCAGAGCTCGCAAATTTGGTGGCATCATTGGGATTTTCTCTTGACCAAGCCCAAGCTGAGCTTCAACACGTTAATCTTGAGCAGAACCGACTATAGGAGAAGTGGAAGTTAATAGAGATTACCACCTGAGCGATGTTATCCAAGCCCCCCAAGAGTCTGTCACCATTGCACACCTTACCCTTCAGTCTTATGCAGGTGTTATAAGGGGTTATGTAAAAATACCTTAGCACTATGAGTATGTGCATTATTTTTGTATATAATAATGAATATACATTTATTTTATTATTGTTACTTCGTAAATATTTTTTAAAGCGCAAATAGTATTTTTAGTTAATATTCAACTAAGAAATATATTTTGATGAATTAATGGATTTTTTAATTGAAAAATATATTAATAATGTATTAATAAATTACTTTTTGTTAAATATAAATGATCGTTCAATTTTTATGAATACAATTGTGTTTTTTATTAAGGTTTGAAAGCTATTATTGTCAAAACCCATAAATTTTTGATAAATGTCATTTTTATTTTAAAAGTAAAAATTCACATATTTAGAAAATTATTTAGATAAAATAAATATTATTTTTGGAATCAAGATTTCAAAATTATCCAATGGTGAATTTTTCATAATTTTCTAAGACAGTCGAATTTTTGGGTAAAAATAAATACCGTTTAAATATATAATGTGTTTTACGACATAATAATGACCCAATAGTGATGTAATAAAATAATATAAACATTATTTTCGGACAATATATGTTTTAACATTAAAATAATGTGATTTTGGGTTTTTTTATTTATTTTACAAAGAGTTGGTGGACCCTTCAAGGCTTATAAAACATTTTGTCTTTTTAAATTGTTTTCCTCGAGAGTGTGACTCACCTCTACATTAGAAAACCTATTATTTTAAGATGTTCGACCACTGTCCTTATAAAATATTGTTTTCCACTCTAATTTGGATAAAAAAATGGGTATAAACCATGGGCTGGTTTGTGGTATTGATTATTTTAATGTGTGGTGACCCAAACCTAAATAATAAAGAATTCCCTCTCTTTTCCTATATAAACCCACTGAAGCTCCCACATCATATTTACTCAAAGCCTTTGGAGTTCCACCAAACTATGATCTCCTCTCTTTATAATCCTACCAATGTGACTCAATATCCCAAGAAGCCTCTCTCAAGCCTCTCCCAAGCCTTTGGGATCTTACTTCCAAGTAAGAGATTTCTTCCTTTCTCATTTTTGTCAAATTTTTTTTTCAAGTTGTTGTGCCCTTTTGTTTTCAATTAAAAATGTTGGGGTATGATTTTTCACCTCCCCCATACTGCCATATTTATGTTTGGATGATGGGATACCCCTTTCTCTCTCATTTATTCCTCTCATGTACACCTGTTACCATGCCGAAATTCCGTGAGGGATTTCTCTCGCCTCTTTTACATCCAAGTAATTCTTTTGTATTATTCATCTAAATTCCATTATGTTTGTTGGGAAATGTATCTATAAAAACCCCTTACTATACATTTAATGTAAATATTATGAGACACCCATTTCTCTTTCATCAACCATTTTCATGAATCCTTATGTCACACCGTTATGATGCAGAAATTACACCGTGTTTTCCCATGCCATGATCATTGTGTAGTGAATACCATTCCCATGTATCTATCAAGGGTATTCACCTTTATGCACATATAAATTTTTAATGGAGATTTAATGTATTTATTTCACATTACTTAATTGTGTAATAACTTATGATGTTTATTGATTCCATGTTATATGATCCACGTGGCACACTTATGCATGAAATGAAATGTTTAAGAAAGGGTGCGCCCTGATAGCGCTCCAATGCATTGGGTAAAGTTTAGTATCATGATACATCATGTGCAATGAGTGTTGACACATACCTATTCAAGTGAAATTAGGGTTTACTAGTGCTTCATGTGTAATTAGGGTTTACTCATGCTCCATGTGCAATGAGCCTTGGCTCTTACTAATTCCATGTTAAGTGTTGTTGCCACATTTCCATGTTATGATTATCATGCTTTATCATGCCTTTGTGTTCATGTCTCTCTTGTGATCCATTGATATGCCTATTGTATAACATGTATTTTATCCCTCATGTTATTCCATGTTTATTCCCTTACTGAGCTTTATAGCTCACCCTTTTCTTATGCATGTCCTTAGGTTATCCCATGCAATTCTAAGTACGAGGGAATGTAGTGGTCATGTAAAGGAAGTTTTCAAAAAAGATGTTTTATTTCATGTTTTAAGTTGTTATGTAATGATCCTAATCCCCAAAGACACTATACCTCTCGATCTTATATGTTTTATCAAGTGAAGTTTATGTAATAAATCATGTTTTAGTGTGTAATAAAGACAAGGATTTTCATATGAATCATACATTTTGATGAGCCATCTATTTGGGTATGGTAAGCTATACTCAGAAGCACCTGTATACCCAGTGCCCTCTATAGACCTTTCCATAAACAAGAAGTAAACTAGGCATACCTATCCAAATGATATATTGTGGGACTCTGTGTATTCATACAATGTCATAGATGTACAACCTCCCAAGATCATCAATGTTGAAGGTTTCCTTGATTGGAAGGAAATGTGAAACCTTAATGAGCCTGTAGAAAACAACCCAAACAAAATCATTACCTTGATTTGACCTCGGTAAACCCATCATGAAATACATCGCAGAATCATTCCATTTCCATTCAAGAATGGGTAGCTACATAAAATTCTTCCTGGTTGCTGGTGTTTTTCCTTCACCTGCTGACATGTGGAACATCTCATGACAAAACCAACTAAATATCTTTTAATACTTAGACACCAATACTGAGGATGTAAGTCTTGATACATCTTGGTGACACCAGGATGCACTGCCCATACTGATGCATAAAATCCCACATCATCTCTTTAGGCATGTCTACCAAAATCCATACACGACCATATAACTGCAGAACTTCATCCTCGCCTACGGTCCCAAAAAGAGGAGGGTCCTAACCTAACACACTCTATCATATAACTAGGCCTTCAAAATCTAATAGATTCTTCATATTCACTCTATCCATTAGGGTAGAGGTAACAACTAAAGAAGAAAGAAACATCTGTCCCTAACTTTCATGCGCCTCCAACTGCATCTTAGAGAACAAATACATAAGCTTCTAATCTCTACCAGACTACTAAATTAACTGAATTTGAGTCCTCCTAATCAAAGAATTGAACACCACATTACCTTTTCCAGGTGTATAGGAAAGATTGAATTCAAAAGTATGAAGGTATTCCACCCACCTTCACTACCTCATATTCAGATCACATTGTGTAAATATGTACTTTAGGATTTTATAGTCCATATTAACCACATAATTCTCTCCCAGTAAGTAATGTCACCAACAAAATAAATCATGAAAAAAAACCTACTCGAGATTGTACATTGGGTAATTACTCTCATGTGGCCTCAACTGATGAGACCTGTATGTAACAACTCATTCCCCTTGCATAAGAACTGATCCTTACTTGGTACCTGATGAATCATAGTACACAATGTAAATCCTTCCTATATCTGAAAAAATTAGAACCAGTACTGAATTAAATCTCCCTTTTAGATCTTAAAAGGCCATATCACAGGGATCTATCCATACATAATTCACACCCTTCTTAGTCAGGCCTGTCAATGGTGCTCCTAAATGTGAGAAGTCCTATATGAAATTCCTGTAGTAACTATCCAGCCCTAAGAAACTCCGCACATCAAAAAATTATTTGGATTATCCTAGGATAATACTTCTCTCACCTTCTCTAGGTCCACTGATACTCTTTTATTTGAGATGATGTGACCCAAGAAGTGAATCTGATCTATCTATAAGTGTCACTTTGTGTGCTTAGCATATAACCGATTCTATATTAATGTACTAAATATGATATAAATATGTTTGGCATGGTTGTGTCGATTGTGAGAATACACCAAGATGTCATCCATGAAAATAACAAAAAACGAGTCAAGATAAGGATAGAATACACAATTCATCAATTCCATGAAAACCACTGGTGTGTTTGTGATACTGAATGACAGAACAAGATACTCATACATACCATAAATGCTAAAAAAGGTTGTGTGAGGTATGTTTGATGATCTAACACACAACTGGTGATAACCAAATCTTAGATCAATCAATGAGAAAACCTGAGCTCATCATAGATGGTTGAAGAGATCATCTATCCGTGATAGAAGACACCAATTATTAACCATCAATTGGTTCAATTTTTGATAATCCACATATAGACTAAGGGAACCATCAACCTTTTTTTGAAAAAAGGACCAGCGAAACCCACAGATAAGTACAAGGTTAGATTAAACCCTTTTTCTCTAAGTCCTCTAACCACCTCTTGAGCTCTTGAAACTCCATCGTATCCCTCCTGTAAGGAGGAATGGATACCAGTGCAGCTCCTGATAGTAGCTTGATAGAGAAATCTACCTCTCTCACTATAAGTAATCCTAAAAATTCATCCAGGAATATGTCCTTAAAACAAAAAAAATACTAGAGGGAAATAAATATGATGTATTCTATGGTCATATAGATATAAACAAGAAATCTGGGCTGTCATTCCTCCCAACCCATGATGCTCAGTTCCATATCGACTCACATGGACATCCCATTCACCTTTGTGTAGAAATGATCCACCCTCTAGGGATGTAAAAGTCACCCCGAAACAATAGAAATAAATAAAGGCATAAAAGGAAACCAACCAATCCATCTTGAGAATGACATCAAATCCTATAATCTCGAGGATGTAGAGGTCCCATAAGAAGCGACACCTACCAATATTAAGAAGGCACCTCTTTCACTAACGCACACCTACCTTTCTAATCCCTAATGAATTTTCTAGCATCATAAAGTCATTAGAAGTAAAAACATAGAGCCCAAGTCTCTCTACAATGGGAAAAAATATGAAAATAGGGAAATCCCTTGTATTAAAAAGTGTAGAAGATAAAACAAAGGCTACTAGAATAGTACCTCTGATAGTAGATGGTATGAGATCCTACTCCTGCTGGGTTTGTTGCACTACATAATTATGGAATATACTACATCCTTGAGACACTTCCTGGTTACCCTGAACTGATCCACCTTACTGTCTTTATGAACCTGGGGTCTAGATACCACATCCACGAACACCACATCGGCCTAAATGGATAGATTCATTCCATATTCTAGGCTAGTTAGAGGCTACAAACCCCGCTCCTAAACATGGAGACATTGCATACCTTCTCTCACTAGCTGCTGGTGGAAACACCCTATAGAAGCACTGAATACAGACCATCTTGCTGCAAGATCGACACTCAACTAGGTCTTTTAGACACTGTGGCCTCGTATATCACATATTGCCACACTGGTAGCACCTCACTTGGATACTGGAAGAAAAGTTCTGACTACTCACATCACTGAGAGGAAACTCTAGATGATGCTTCCTACTTCTAGTCGAGACAGTACCAGATCTTGGTACCAAACTTCCCTAGATTTCACCTTTATATTCCCTCAGGTTACGCTCTATGATCAGCACCTGATTCACTATAGTATAGATAGTAGTAAACTGGAATACATTTACCTATGATTAGATGTAATATCTGATACCATCATCAAATCTCCTGGATTTCGATACATCACCACCCATTAGAATATGTGTGAATCACAAGATCTTAGTAAAATGGGCTGGGTAGTCAATAATTTACAAAGCGCCCTACTCTAGATGCATAAACTCCTGAGATCTATTGGCCGTCATCATCTCAGAATAATAGTAATCATAGAATACTATCTGTAAATCTCCCCACTCCATATCCTGATGATTCTCTATCTGATTGATAACATCCCACCATCTCCTGGTGGAATCACACCACATATACATTGTGAGATTTACCCTCCTCTCAGGAGGTGTCTATAAATTCTAGAAGAACAAAAAATGGCCTCTCTCCATGAATCTAAAACCTATGGTCCACCATTACCCAAAAATGTGGTAGGATTCTATTGCTGGAACACCCGTGTCAGCTCTTCCTTAGATGTGGCATGCTGCGGTGCTCCCTAAAAGGTTTGCATGAACCTCATAAATCCTTCACATAACTGTGAATCAACACCTATGTCCAGTATAACAGCTGGTGCCACAACTAGCACAACTAGAGGATCCAATGGTAGATCATGGACTACCACCTCTAGGATATGATCATCACCACCCTCCTAATGTACAGCTGGAGGTCATCGTGGTGGCATGATTCTACAAATCCAAGCACATCCCTCAGTTCAAGTTCAGTTTCAAAGCCGTATATTAAAAGTGAAAAATGGAACAGGATAGGTAAAAATCTTCCTATAAGAAGTCATCCTTATTCTTACCCCATAGGTCAGGTCTAGGTGCAAAACAACTAAGAGATACTACCAAAATCCCACTAATAAGGTCAGTTATGGTCAAGTTATCTACCAAAAGAAACTTTAGTTCCACTTGATTTTCACATTCATTTTAATTTAAACTGGGTTCACATTGAAAACTAGGATTGAAACTCATTTTAATATTATTACATACCCTTTAAAAAGGGTAACCCAAAGGTATTCCGAATTTTGATCCATGGGGGATCATACTCTTTATGAATCAAAGCTTGGAATCCAAGTATAACAAATTGTAACACAATTCAATATAAGGTCCAAACATGATCCACCTAATTCTAATCCAAGAGGACCCATACACCTCAACGACCAAATCTTGGTGTCCCTCCAATTCAAACCATAACATGTTCCAATACACCAATCACAAAAACAAGCATATCTATCATAGGACCTATCACAAAAACATGAAATCGGTAATACTCCTAAATGACATGAAAAGAATGCATGGTATGTGATTTATAACAACTGCCTATATGATGCATGCATGAGATGGAATACCCTCATATCATTAGGTTGTGACGTAATAGAACCCACAATCATATCAAAAATAATATCATAATACAATTGTGCCTCCTAATGATGAAATTGAATCAAATATTATATCTCCAAACCAAAAATAACAATTCGATTCGAAGAATTTTGGATTTTTACTATATGTGGGGTAGATACCCTTAGGAAACACTTATTAACAAATACCATTTCCTCTATATCCTTATCTATTTTAACCAAATATTAAATCAAACTAGAAAATTCCTCTGATCCCACTTTGTAACGTACTGAACCTGTATTCCACATGACAGTTCTCTGAGCCTGGTTAGACACATGGCCTCAAGTGCGTCTCCCCAAATTCTAGAGGCTACTGACTAGCAATGAGAGCCTAGGTGGGATAGTGGGGAGACTATTCCCCCATTAGAAGAGTGTAAAATAGTGGAATATAATAAAAACTCAATATAAAAAGAAGTAACACCTTGAAATAGAAATAAACAGTAGAAGGCCGATAATATAATTAATCCATAATCATATCATACAAAAAATGATGATACCTTCCAAAAGTTTCTAATAAAATAGTCAAAATAGGTACACTACATTCATATGAAGTACATATACCAAAATTACAAAAAGAAAAAAAGAAACCCAGTAGCATCGCGTGCCTCAGCCTGGTCCCATGCTGTCCTGCTCCTAAGCAGTATATCTACTACCTATAGGAGGGTGCTTGATCTTATCAACACCTGCAACCATATAATATATTTGGTCCCTAATCATGACCCAAACATGGTGTGAGACTAAATCCTAGTAGGAAACCACCCAAGTTCTGTGCCAATCTTTTAGTGAACATATGTAACAAGCAGTGTATAATAATGAAAGAAGTAAGATAGGAAGTACTCAAAAGTATAAAATCCTACAAGAACTGTTTTTAATTTCATTTAATTAACAGTTCAATTACATTTAATGTTATAAGTCTCGAGATCCGGCTTAATCCTAATAACCCCCCATATAGTAGTAAGCACAACCGATGCCTCAAAATGCCATCTAATCAAGAAGAAGAAATGACTGAATCCAAGATTGTGTTTTTTCTTGACAGATGTGTCATAAACCATTTCAAATATATATTATAACCTGATCCTATCCTTGAAATTCCTAAACTAGAATTAAATTATCACTCCAGATGAAAATACACCAACACCCTACAATCCTATCCCAATGAACCTCAAAAGATCCCGGTATCACTCTAGGTGTGGTAAGTCCATGTCAACTAAGCTCATCTTTAGCAGTCCTATAGGGATCCCCAATCATCACTCATAACATAATCCCTACCTCTTAATCCCAACCATGGAATCCAATAAGGATCCATGATTCACTCGACATTTAGTACATATCCTCTATACGCTCGTCCTTGGTGTTCATTTTTCACTCACAACTTATCATTATGAACAAACCCATTGAGCCTGTCCAAAGAATTCCAAATAATCCAACGTTCTCTCAAGGGACCAAGGTACAATAGATATATAATCCCATCTATTTAATTATTAACATAATCTATGTTTCAACCTATTCTATTTACCATTTATCCATTACAGGTGCAAAATAAAAAATCATTAGATGTGCTAGGGTCAAAACCATAAGTATCTAACAACTCACCACCAAGGGTATCATAAGCTAGGACCAACCACTAAGGCTTGTCCTATCATTACTCACATGGGAACATATACCTTAGAAATCCTCTCATTTAATATAAACTATTACAAGGTTTTAACATAACCTAACTCACGTGGGATGTTCATAATTAGGGTATAACATTCCAAACCTGCTTAATCAAGTTTAGGAATAACACAGGTCAAGGGGAAAGTCACCTATCCCATACCATTAACCAATTAAAAATCCATAAAAAACATGTAAATTTATTTATTTAATCAAATTCATTTTAAATCACCCAAGAATGAGAATTCAAGGCATACCTCATAGGTACCCTAGGCCAACCAGCCATAAAATGGTCAAACCGGGAACTCACCCATAGGGTGGACCCTAAACTATGTAAAAAACCAATTACATGCTTTGAAACTCTCATTTAATTACATAAACAATGATAGGAAACAATAGGTATGATTTATAAATCAAGGAGGCACCCAAAAAATGGGTGTGCGACACTCCAACATATATTAACAACTCGACATTTAACGAAATGCATGAGACCACCTACCTCAGGATCGTGTTAGATGGATCATCCAGTATCAGGATATGATTCAACCTAGTTTGGGAGAAATCTGAATAATGGATGAAGAATGGGACATTAGGGCATATGGACCTAAATCTAAATAGTGTAATTGATAAGTAGAGAAATCAAATATGGCTAAAAATGAATCGAGGTATTACCATTACGAATCCAAGGAGATAAATGAAACTCGATTCAGAGGTCAAACAATGAGTAGATCTGAAAATGGAGAATATGGGAAGTTGAGAGATTTTCCAATGGGGAAGAGCTACTGTCTATTTGAAGAAAACCCAAAAAATGGGTTAATATAATATTTTTAATTAAATTTTAAAATATTAAAAATCCTTCATATCAGGGCTTTCATGGTTTACCCACATGGTTTGTGAAACTGTGTGGAAACCATACATGACTCTTTTAAAGAGAAAGGGGAACTTTCAAGGTTACCCAACACGGTTTTTCAAACTATACACAAATCGTGCAGAAGACTTTGTCAAAATCTTCTAAAATTGCATAACTTCTACACAACCGTACAGACCAACCCACATGGTTTTCACTAACCGTACGACCTCCTCTTTTCACCCAAAACATGGGTCCTAGGATCCAGACCAGATCTGGAAACCCCAAATACCTCCATAACTCCAACAAGCATTCATAAAAGGTCATATTTTAGCAATTAAACAGAGAATTGATGAAATCAAAACATCCATACCACAACAGATAATTGGGTTCTTACATATATCCCTTGGTAAATGTGTTAATATGTTGGTTTGGGTTATGAAATAGAATAAGGGTATTTGTGTCTAGTTGTTAACATGACATAAGGTGTTGTTTGGAACACTATGAGTGGGTTAAATGAATTAATTTTAATGCGTTAAATGACTTATGGGTTGTAATGGAAACATTTAAGTGAGTTAATGAATATAAATGGAAATGTGTAAATGGAATTTGGAATAATGACAATTTATGTATTTAATGAGCTATGAATTGTGAATGATGTGTGTATTTCTTGATTACAGTTTATTGAAATGTTTTTTGTAATGAATGGTAATTAAATCATGTGAACATGGCTTGTTGGTGTATGGGATATCAAACTAAGGCTCCTCCCATGGGTCAGGTGGGACTGAGGCTCTAAACCACACCCTTAGAATGTAGGGATTAGGGAGTCAGACTGAGGCTCTAGGCCCCTAATGGTTACATTTGATGAGACTAATTGGACTGAGGCTCCAAGGTAATTGTGATGTAATTGATTGAGAAATGGTTACCCTAGTGAGATAGGGAGATTTATTTATTCCCTTATGAATAGTTGTTGAATTACTTTGGGAATTGTGTTATAAATTATTTTTCAAACCCATGGGACAAATAATTAATTTTTTTAGTAAATATTATCAACTAATAACACACAACTTATCTTTTTTTATCTTGTCATTCTTTTAGTATTTGCATACACTATCTCTTTGGACTGGATATTTTGTAGAAACCATTGGTGGTGACCTACTAAGTTGTACTCACACCCTTCTCGGGCCACCATTGGGTACCCAAGCAGATTTCATGGTTAAAGGTAAAGATAAGGGAAAAGGTCTAATGGTAGAGGGTTTATTTGGGAATGGGTTGTTTATAGAGGATGAGACCTGACTTGGTGTCAGAACCTATTTTGGGGATTCTTCAGTTTTTCTTCTTTTTGGGTTTATTTTACACTTGATACGGTATTGACATTACATAACATGTTTAAATATAGTTTTGGGATTGTACCTAGTTTTGGGAAATGTTGTTAATGAATATTTATTGTTTATTGATTATTTTTTTTGTGTAATACATTATGGATTACTCTAAAAAATAGGTTATAGTATCCCAATGTTATGTATTAGACCCTTTATACTAGTCGATAGCCTCTGGAATATGGAGAGGCATGCCTGAGGTCATATAATGACTCGACTTGGGGCACCCGTTTAGTGGCCTTTGGGTTTCAGACATCACAAAAGCTTTAATACTTGAAATTTCCTTTCATAGAAACCCACATTGTAAAAATGAATACTAAAACTCCATTTAGAAAGGTAAAGTTGGAAACATAATCATTACCCAAAGTAACTCATAATTAGGTTTCCACATAGGAGAACATAGGTGGGAAGTGAAAACATCGACATGGAAGAGAAATATAACTATCAATTTCTGATAGAGAGTGATAGAGAATATAGTTAGAATAAAGTTTATAATTAAAAATACATAAATATATGATGATTTAATTTTTTTTTGATTCATCAGAAAAAAAGGTACTTGGACAATTTTTTTTTTGTTTTTAGATCCTTTCCTTAGAGTTGAAGAAATATCTTGAGAAGAAATACTTACTTGATTTCATTACATTTCATAAGCACAATCACTTCATTTTTTGTGGCTTGATAAATTTCCACTTCATCTATTATTTCATGAAATGAAGGTGAATTTTTCATTCATGAAGCATCAACAGATCATGAGATCCATAAATAGAATGATAGGTCATTCAATATATCTTTAGTTAACATCAAAACAAAATGGTTATCATAAGTTATCCAATATACATAAATCCTCACATGGAGAGATAATACTTTAATCTCTAAAAACTCATCAAAATTTCGACATAAACAATCTTATAAATGGTTACCTTTATGATACTTCCAAAATATTGAAATCCAAAACTTTCAAAAGATGGTAATAAACTTATCATTAATCCTCTATACAACTTGATATATCTCTTAATTGTCACACACCAAACATGTGAATAACATTATCTTGTATTCTCTTGAAATATGGTAATAACCTAAATTATCATAAAAACTTTGTGAAAACCTACATACTTTCAAAAATTAACTCTTTTCTAATACTATAAACCCAAAAATTCTGTGAACTCAATCCATGATATCATAAACCACCTTATCATCTTATCAGCACTAAGGTCATCAATACCATCCCATTTATTTTATCACAATAAAACATATCTATATTTCATTATCCTGAAATCATGAACATATTAAGGGTTATCCTTATCATAATAACGTGTTTTCCAAAAATATCACCTTACCACCTCAATCAATTTTCATGGTAATCAGTACCATTCAATATATTTTCTTAAATCCTTATGGAAAATCTATATTGGACTAATAATTAGATGTTTTATTATTATATAATACCATAAAAGTACTTATAAAACATTATTCTTGAATTCTATTAAATAAATACTCAATCATTCCACTACTTCTTTTTCATGATCCACATCAAAAGTAGTGATCTCATGAGATTTCCCTTTGTCTTTGGATTTAAGTGGTTGATGATGTTGATCTTCATCATTAACCCTTTGATTTGGGAATTGATTATCATAATTCCCATTTTACTTACACTTTAATAATTAAAGTGTGGATTTTTATTCTATGAATCCTTCTATCTACTCATGTAATCAGCTAACTTCTTCCCATTAATTTCGAATTTGTTTTCTAGATGACCTAACTTCTCACAATTGAAACATTTACTGGTCCCCTTAAGACATTCTCCACCATTATTCTTTCCACACTTTTAACATAAAGAAAAACTCATCTTATTTTCTCTATGGTTTTTATATTTTCCTTTAATCTCTATAATTAATTTCTTTTCAAAACCATGATATTGATATGTAACTCTAACCTCCATTTCCACCTTGATATCACAACAAAAAATCTATTCATAGCTACTGAAGTCTATTATGGATAAATCCATTTGAAGAATTGGTTTGAAGCTACTAAAGAATCTATAAACTTTAATTTAAAGTTGTATGATAATACCATAAGAATAACATACAAGTCCTATAAAATTATCCTCATAGGTTCCAATAGATTCATCAACCTTTTTTTTAATATCATGGAACTCCTTTTCCATCTTTGTATAAAGAATATGAGGAAATTATTTATTGAAAAATAAGTTCTTGAAATCGCCCCATTCCATGGATTCGATTTCATATTATTTACTAATATTCTTGGTTTGAGTCCACCAATGGTTCACTTCACCTTCTAAATGATAGAAAACTAAAATTACTTTTTCATGTTTTGAACACTGATGGATAAAAACTATCTTTTCAGTGGTATCGATCCATTTTCAGCAATAAGTGGATAAGAAGACTGTAGACGCCGGAAAAGTCCGTTGTTCCCAAACGAAGCTCCGGATGCGGAAAGCGAAGTGATATTTGGAGTCAGAGGCACGTTCCGGAGGGCCCGGAGGACTTGCGCGAAATTTCAGAGGTCCGCGCGCAAAGTTGAGTCGCGGCGCGCAATCCTCCCGGGATGCGCGCAATGCGCTGGGCCGGCGCGCTATTTTGCGCGCCCGTGGCCTGCGCGGCTCCCTTGCGCGCCGGGTCCTGATTCCGCGCCCGCGAAGGGAATTCCGCGCCCGAGACCGGATTCCGCGCTCGGGGTTGCCTATAAATATAAGGCGACCCCCGACGTTTTGAAGGTTTCCAGAATCCGAAGCGCCGCTCGTTCGCGCAATCCAACCCCTTCCGCGCACAATGCCGATCTTCAGGTAACCTCCTTTCTTTCGCGCAATAGAGCCTTGGGGTTCGCCTTCGTGCGCAATCCCCTTGGCTCCTTTCCTTTGAATAATCCTTAACCCGAAGGCCTTTGCGCGCAAAAGAATCCTCTTGCGCGCAATTGCCCCCGGGTGCGCGCAATCCGGCCCGATTGCGCGCACCCCCTCTTCTTCAAAGTGGCCGTTCGTTAGAGAATGAGCCGTTGCCCCCACGAGCTGTCCGAAGCCCGGTGCGCGCAATCTCAATCATCTGCGCGCAAAGCGCTGGCCCAATTGCGCGCCAGCCCGCACAATTGCGCGCCGGCCCGCGGTATTGCGCGCAAAGCTCCTCTTTTGCGCGCAAACCGCCGGGGTCGCCCCCTTTGACCCCCTGAGGGTACCCGCCTGCGTGGCGCCCGATGATCTTCATCCTGGGTGCCCGCACCGTGCGTTGTCTTCCCGTGCGGCCCTCCAGGCTCGCGCGAAGTGACACGGACCCATCGGCGGCAACCAACGTCCAGCATGACGTTAAACTGCACATACGTCCAGCATGACGTTAAACTGCACATACGTCCAGCATGACGTTAAACTGCACATAGGTCCAGCATGACGTTAAACTGCACATACGCCCAGCATGACGTTAAACTGCACATACGCCCAGCATGACGTTAAACTGCACATACGTCCAGCATGACGTTAAACTGCACATACGTCCAGCATGACGTTAAACTGCACATACGTCCAGCATGACGTTAAACTGCACATACGTCCAGCATGACGTTAAACTGCACATACGTCCATCATGACGTTAAACTGCACATTCGTCCCGCATGACGCTAAACTGCATCCGTCCAACATGACGTTAAACTGTACTACGTCCAAGCTGCACGACGCTAAACTGCCTAGCCCCTATCGTTCGTGCTGCAAGACGTTAAACTGCCAAGCACCTTCGTCCTCAACACACGACATTAAACTGTACTTCGTCCGGCAAGACGTTAAACCGTCCGCTTCGTCCTCAACACACGACGTTAAACTGTACTTCGTCCGGCAAGACGTTAAACCGTCCGCATCACCCGATCCCGTGCCTCGCACACAGGGTCCCCCCCGGTTTGGATGTGGCCCCCACCCGCTCGTCTCTGCAGGGATGTCGGGATTGCCCCTCTTTAGGGACGATTTAATGGGAGCGGCTTTTCCCCACGGGGGGTAGGGTATTACAAACCCCTAGTTTCTTGTGGGGGGCTGCACATGTGTATCTCCATTGCGCTCCCCCACTGCCGAAGCCAGTAGAGGGTGTGACTGGGATCGAGGTGTCTCCTACTTTCGGTCCAAGTCCCTTCCAACTGAGTTTTTCCGCATCCGGGCTGCCTCAAGTGCGTAAGTCCTGACAGAATGAACTACGTGGACTTTGATCCCTGTCTTCTAAACAGGGTACGTAGGAAGCCTCCCTGAGGTTCAAGCCCACCACCTGGTCGTCCCGGTCGTATTCACGTCGGTTCGTCCACCAGTGGACCCCTCCAGGGTTCACACTTGCGTCGATTCACCTATGAATCCGCCCCTGTGGGAGACTGCCCGTGTGTATCTCCACTGTGCCTCCCCACAGCCCCCTTTTTCCATTTCTCCTTTTATCGTCCAGCATGACGTGAAACTGTGATCCACCCGGCCGTTCCATCCCCCTCTGTGCGAGGTGGTTCGGTTCAATCCTCCGCCCGGCGGCCTCGACCCCTTCGTGAGTCGGCTTGCCGACGTCCAGCATGACGTTAAACTGTATACCCGAACTACGTTGACTTTGATCCGTGCTAACGCGCGGTACGTAGGAAGCCCCTACGGGGTCCAAGCTCTTCACTCCATCATCCATCCTGATCCTTACCCGGGCCTCCACATCCCGGTGGGGTCATGCCACTTCACTCCACTCCATATCACTTGGGAAGCCGCCCATGCTCTGGCCCCAGCGTCGGAGGTTCCCCGCAAGGGGTTCTGTCATCTGATCCACTTTTCGTGTTGATCGGTCCGATGCTGTCCCCGCTGGACGTTAAACTCGCGGCGTACCCCGTGTTAAACATGGGAAGCTGAGGAAAACCTCAGGGGACACAGTTCCCCGCACCCAGTGCGGGATGCCTCAGGCCATCATGCCTTCGAGAAGCCCTATTAGGGACGGAAGATAGACATGCAGAGCCGCAGTGTTACGACACGCCCCCAGCACCCAGAGCCACCCGGCCTCCTCACCGCAGGTTGCTGCCCCGACCAGACTCCTTGGAGCGTCCGGGCGGAAGCAGCGTAATTAACTGGTGTCCATGAAGATATGGCGCCGGGAACGAGATTCACGAGCATGTCTTAAATCTATGAGGGAGACCCGGATTAGGCGACGAGTTCCGAGGAGACGTCCAAGGAAGGAGGAGCCGACATCCCATCATCCCAGTTTCGATCAAGGAGCAGACGCCCCTGAATAAGGGACGGATGCCGCCCGCCTTTGGAAAGCGGGACTGCGGGACCACAAGCCGCGCGCCCATCCCCTCGGGTTGACGGGTGCACGCGCGAACGCGTCCTGGCGGAACAACGTAACCTGACGCACATCCGCACCGAAACAGAAAAATGGTGAACCCGACGTGAATCTCTTCTCCTCGATACGAAGACCGATGGCTTTCAGAGGTGTTGGAAGACCGGCATGTTGCCCGGCCAAGCATTCAGTCTTACCCGCCAGGGGCTGGGGAAGGGACATCGGGCACTCCGTCTCGCAACGTCGAGGGCCTGGGTTCCCCCCACAGAAGGCGTCGTGGCGCTAATGGTTGGTTTTCGATTCCTTTTTCCTGTCAGTGTTAATGGGTCCTTCTCCCTGCTTTCAGAAATCAGGTCGCCCGATCCAGTGCCCGATCACCGCCCGCCCACTGGCGCAGAGGTAGGGGAAACACCGACGCGGCTACTCCGCGTGGTCCCGCCCGTTCCAAAGCCGTCCCAGTAGCCGCAATTGCGGGACGACCACGCCCTCTCTCCCCCTCGGAGGTCATCCAGAGAAGGGTGATCAACACCCTGGTGCGGAGATATGAGGAAGAGGGAGTCATCCCCACTAGGGACATGGCTCGCCTAGACCTTGAGGAGGCTGCAACTCGCCACCACCGCCGCCCCCAAGGGCCGCGCAGGGAGGCACCGCTGCCTACCTCAACGTCCAACCACTTCGGGAGCTTATCCCAGGAGCGCTCTGACAGTTCCCTTCCCTATGCGGATGAGGTGGAAGATGCCCGGGATCACCCTATCCGGGATTCGCTCCAGGGATCTACGGTAAGGACTCCCGCCAGGCCACGGCGACACCGCCGCCAGGCCTCTCAAGTCGAAGAGCGGGCTCTCCACCTGCCCGCGCTGCTCATCCCGACTCGTCTGTCCCGACGCCAACGTTGGGCACGAGCGGAAGAGGATGCCCACCTTGGGGCCCTAGCAACAGCGGCCGCATTGGCCCAAGCCACTGTTGGCTCCAGTCGCCAGGCCCCTGCGCATCCTGAGCAGGGGAACTTCCATGCCCGACCTGGATCGAGGCCTCGACCGCCCCAAAGGCAGGTTGGGTCGACTCTCCCGGTTGCTGGTGCAGGCAGTAGCCACCGCGGACCACCTCGCGGTAGCGCTATTCACCAGCGGGATCTACTCCGTGTGGCCGATCCAGGAGGCATGGGTCATCCCACCTTCCGATCCCGGCCCGAAGGCCTGCCCGGAATCATCGCTCCCCGCGTCCCCTTTGATATCTGTCCCGGTGCCCCTCGCACCTTGGTTTCCAGTCCTCTTGGCCCCAGCACCAGTGCGGCCGGAGGACGCAGGACAGAGATCAGCCCTGCCCCGAAGAACCACCCAGGGGCAGGAAGGCAAGGCGTCGACGCCGAGGGAAGAATGTTACGGAATTCCGGACGGAGATCCGACCGGTTCGCTTCTCCGATTTAGAGGCGGAGTACGATTCGGCGACAGAGCCCTTTCCCCAATCCCGCCAGTCAAGGGCAGGGGTAGGAATGCGGCACGTCAGCCTCGTGCTCCCCGAGAGCGAGATCGATGTGATCCCCGCTTCTCTCCGAAGGTATATCCGGAGTAACGAGGGCCTGGTAGACCCCCAAGGATCAAGCTTGCGGTTGGTACCAGCCCCTCCGGAAGTGCCTTCCGTCTCGGTCGGAGAAGCCGGAGACTTTTTCTGGGGACCAATGGTCGAACCACGATCTAGTGCACCCTCGGCGAGCACCGATGCTACGGCAGGATGTTCGCTCGCCGGCCCGTCCTATCGTGATGTGGTAGCCAGGGCACCGCCACCCTCAGAGGGAGGCCCGGGATATGGAGGCCAATCGGCCTGTTCGCCGTATTCACCGCCGGCCAGCCCGTCAGCCCGGCGGCCCGCCTCGGCACCACTGCCGGTTCCCCGTCCGTTCCCAGCCATTGAAGAGGACCAAGGAGATCTGGGTCCCGAGTTTGAGTCATGGAGCTTCTGGACCGTCCTTGTAGAGGGCCACTTCCCTGAGAAGTTTTGGCCAGTCGCAGGACCGGGCTTTGATGCACCCGAATCGCCCACCCTGGATGAGTTCGAATGCTTCCGCCGAACTCTCCGGGAGACTCGCTCCTGTCTTCACCGCCTACAAATGCCATACCCCGGGAGTCAAGTGCACCAGGAGGATATTGGTGAGCAGTGCCGTCAAATTGACCTGGCCATGCTCCCCGCGGCTCGGCACCCCGGGTCATTTGAGCACCACGAGGCCCTCCAACAACGATGCGTTGAGTGTTTTCAAGTACTCCGCAAAGTTATCGAGGAAGCCACTCCCCACATGTATATCCGTGGATGGGGGCAGTACGCTGCCCTACGCTTCAGTGTGATTCGCCGACAGCCCGATTCGCTGGGTGGCCCTGAGGGTATATCCCCAGGGACAGAAACGGTCAATATGGCTGACCTATCGGGAGAGGGGAACGACTTGGAACTTCTCGACGGGGGCTTCCCCCCCCGAAGACAAGCCGTCGTCAGAGCCATCGGTGAGAGTCACTCGTCATCAGAGGAACCTCCTGGGGCTCCCCGCACCCACTGAAGCACTGACGTTGAGCCGAAACGTCAGCAAAGGAAAAGAGCACAGCGAGACTATAAAGCCCGCCGACCCATCTGCCTCCATGCAGAGGGCAGAGGAGGATCCCGAGAAGGCTACGCTACGTCAGCAGCTCGCCGAACAGAAGAAGCTGGTTGACCAGCTCCTCGCCGAGCGCGCTGCAGAATGGCGGCCTGACTACGGTGATCTTAGGCCAGGACAGCAGGGACCGGAACAACCGCTCCTCGACGAGACTCTCCCGGGCAACCGTGATTACGCCGTGTTCGCCGACAGGAGAGAGGCCATTGCCTACGGCAAGAGGGCGCGGTATGTTTCGCCACACCCTCCCGAGCGGCGTGACTACCTGAGAGACCCCGCTCGGATTCCTCCCGCTGCCCCAAGGGCCGCTCCGCCCGCCATCCCACGAGCTGCCGAGTTCGACGACCCGGTCGACGACCCGATTGAAGGGACATGCAATGCGCTCGTGGTTAGAGATCCTCACCAGGACTGGAACCCATGTCCGGACGATCCGATGGCGGCACTCATTGCCCGCTTGGAGGCCTTGGAGACTCGGCAGGTGGCGATCCCACCGGACGGCAAGCCCTACCCAGCATGGGTGGATGACATGCCGGCGCCTCCGGGATTCGGGAATCCCACTTTCGCTCCCTTCAACGGGACTGGAGATCCGCCACAACATTTAGCCCACTTCAACTCGAGGTGCGGGCCTATGTTGGGGACTCCGGCGCAGCAAGAGGCCGCTAAGCTTCGCTGCTTTGTTCAGACACTGGAAGGGCCAACATTTGTCTGGTACAGCCAGCTCCACGTCGGGTCGGTAACCAGCTGGGAGGACCTCCGTAGACAGTTCCTCTACCAGTTCAGTTCCACGACCCGGAAGACAAGTATCGCAGACCTCTTCAAGTGCAAGCAGAGGCCTGATGAGCGAGTCGCGGACTTCGTCGCCCGATGGAAGGGTCTCACGTATTCCCTTGACATGCCATTGACTCAGGAGCAGTTGCTGACAATGTGCGTCGGGAACGTCAAGACCGAGCTGGTCCCTTCCCTGATCACTCAAAATTACCCCGGAGGGTTCAGGGACTTCTCAGACAAAGCTCAACGTCTTGAGGAAGCCCTGCAACAGGCCAGCCAGGCACAACCGCTGCCTCCTATGATTCCTGCAAGGAGAGTCAGCAGGGCTGAGCCCGCTGCTGTTGCCCAGATAGAGGCCCCCAGGCCATTGGAGCTGCTGCTGGCAAGGCCAGCTCCACAGCCTCACAGGAATCTGCCTCCACGGGCTCAGTTCCCGGCCCAGCAGCGGCAGCCTCAGAACCGGCCGGCCCCTCCGCGTAATGTACCGCCACAACCCAGGAGAGATAATCAGGGTCCACCTCCTCGGCCGGCCCCTCCAGCCCCTCGTCAAGACCACACTCCCAGGGGCCCGCGACACCTGACTTACTCATTCCACGAGGATCAGGTCCCCGGTTATTTCCGGAGCGCCCTAGAGCAGAGGATTGTGCGACTGCCTGAGTGTTGGAGGCCAGAGGAGGCACATCTTACGAATAACCCCCGCTACTGCCCCTACCATCGGGCCCTGGGGCACACCATCCAGCGGTGCTATGTGTTTAAGGATTGGCTCCAAGACCAGATTAACAACAATGTAATCAGGTTGGGCCCAGCTCCAGCACAAGTGGCGGGCATGTTCGTGGGATCAGATGACGATAGTGGCAACGAGGACGAATGGCAGCTGGTCTCCAACCGCGGATCCCAGAAGTATAATAACTGGATGGCCCGCAAGACGACCATTCGCGCCCATGGAATCATCCGTGCGCGCTTGAATCAGCCTGAGCCCCCAGAATCTACGGGTGCTGCTTCGGCATCGTCGTCCCAGCCCGCCTCTTCCAAAAGGAGCAAACGGCGGCAGCGCAAGAAGGAAGAGCGCGCCCCGCCAGTTCCGCCACTATCCCGCACTCTCGGCGATTTCATGCCCCCGGAGATGGGGGTCCCTCCTCGGATCCGCCCGGTGATGGATGATTCGTCCGATGACGGTGTTGGGTACGCTTCGGTTAACACCGTCGAGCTGGTAAATCCCTTTTCGGTTCTCGACGTTGAAGAACACCAGGTGGACCTCCCTAGTGTCCCCGGTCGTCGCCACCGTCGGAAGAACCGCAGCAGCAGGAGTCGCCGGGGCACAGCCGTTGGTACCTCCAGCCAGGCCGTGCACGCCACTGAGACTAGGCAGCAGGCTCAAAACCGAGCACAACCTGCGCCGCCCCCCCATTCGGGGATGACGGATTCGCCTCCGCCGCTTTTTGTGGTGTGGGACCAGGCAGAACCGCCTCAGCCGCGTCACGACCAGCTCCGCCCTGCCACGGGTCCATCCCGGCCTCCTGACCCCAGTACGGTGACCATTTCCCGGATTGCAGCCAGTGAACAGCGAGATGCGCCAAGTACCAGTCGGCCGCCGATCCAACCGGCAAGGCCCGTCATGCTTCCAACCGCAGAGCAACCTCCTGCAACCAGGGGCTCGCGCTTGGCCAAAAAGTATGATGTCCTGAAGCACTTGGCCGACATCCCAGCAAGGCTCTCCATCCTTGAGGCTCTGTGCATGTCATCTGAGATGCGCGAGGCACTCGCTGAAGCCCTGAAAGGCCCCCTCCAGTTTGAGACAGAGGTTGCGGCTGCAGAGGCCTTTCACGCCGAAACGACCGAGGACGCCGAATGTCAGGCAGTTATCTCATTCTCCGGTAAGGATGAAGACCCTCCTATACAGGGACATATTCGTCCGCTGTATGTCACTGGCCAGTTCAATGGCCTTGAAGTCCGGCGCTGTCTTGTCGACACGGGGTCCGGGATTAACCTGATTCCAACTCGGACGCTCCGGAGATTGGGGTTGTCTGAGGATGACTTGATTCCCTCCGACCTCAGGATCCAGGGGTACGACCGCACCGAGCAAACCCCGGTCGGCAAGATACGTTTGAAGACCCAGTTTGGTGACTTGGTTGCCAACACCTAATTCATGGTAGTCTCTCAGGACACTGCGTATAACGCATTGATGGGCAGGCCATGGCTCCACCTTCACGCGGCGGTTCCCTCGTCATACCACCAATGCCTCAAATACTCCCTTAATGGTCGAGTAGGCGTGCTTCAGGGAGATGCCTCTCCTTTTGCCTCATGTGAAGCCCGCTATCTGGACGCGGACTATTACAAGAGCAAGGATAAGCAGATCCTGGCAGGTGAGGTTGAGCCTGTCGCTGTTGCAAGTGATCCCTGGGCAAGTCTGGATGACGCTTACGTCCTCCCGATTCACCGGTTGGACGTCACCATGGTCTCGATGGCCCGCGAGTCTCCTGATGAGATGACCGCGACCGCCCGTGCCAGTACCAGCGGCCCAGTAGGATCTGGTAGCCCCAATGCAGTTGCCAACGCAGTCTCTCCCGTGGACGATCCCTCCCCGAGTGGAGAGGACGTGGAAGATGCACCCCCAGCCTTTGAGGAGGGCGTCCCCGCCACGGTCGATGAGTTAATACAGGTGAACCTTGGAACCGAGGCCGATCCAAGACCCACATTGGTCAGTGCCGCCATGCCCTCTGAGGAGCGGCAGCAGTACGTGGACTTTCTCAGGCAGCACCGTGATGTGTTCGCTTGGGGCTATGACGAGATGCCGGGGCTAGATCCTCAGGTAGCCGTCCACCGCCTTGGTCTCCCGGCGAACCATCGCGGGTTCAAGCAGCCTCCCAGGAAGATGCACCCGTCCCACGGTGCCATGGTTGAGGTCGAAGTTGACAAGCTTATCAAAGCCAACTTCGTGAGGGAAGTTCAGTACCCCAAATGGCTGGCCAACATTGTGCCGGTCAGGAAGAAGAACGGGCAGATTAGAGTCTGCATCGACTTCCGCGATCTCAACCGCCACTGTCCGAAGGATGATTTTCCCCTTCCAGTGACAGAGCTGTTGATTGACGCCACGACAGGGTTCCAAGCCCTCTCCTTCATGGATGGATACTCCGGATACAACCAAATTCGGATGGCCCCTGAGGATGAGGAGTTCACTGCCTTCAGGGCCCCCCAAGGTACCTTTTGCTACCGGGTCATGCCCTTCGGCCTGAAGAATGCAGGTGCCACCTATCAACGGGCGATGCACCGCATATTCAAGCCAATCCTCGGCACACTGGTGGAATGATACGTCAACGACTTGGTTGTCAAATCGCGCCAGTGTCAGGACCATCTCAAAGATCTTGAGAAAGTGTTCGGCTTCCTCCGGTCTCGCTGCCTGAAGATGAACCCGTTGAAGTGTGCCTTTGGGGTCACCTCCGGAAAGTTCCTTGGATTTGTGGTAAGATACTGGGGTATTGAGATCGACCCAGAGAAAATCAGGGCAATTAGCCAGTTGCCTCCCCCAGGTACCATCCGGGAACTGCAAGGGTTCCAAGGCCACTTAGCCTATATACGCCGATTCATCGCGAATCTGGCCGGCAAGTGTAAGCCCTTTTCTCGGCTCATGAAGAAAGGTGCCACCTATGTATGGGATAAAGAGTGTCAGACCGCTTTCGAGGAAATCAAGCAGTACCTGCTTCAACCTCCGGTTCTGATGCCGCCTGTATCCGGGAAGCCACTGGTCCTCTATGTGACCGCCCTGGAACGGTCCCTGGGTGCCCTTCTCGCCCAGAAGAACAACGAGGGAACATAGAATAGCCTCTATTACCTCAGTCGCATGCTCCTCGATGCGGAATTTAGGTATTCCCCCATCGAGAAGAGCTGCCTGGCGCTCGTATTTGCCGTACAGAAATTACGGCACTACTTGCAGCACCATGAGGTACAGTTGGTTTCTCGGGTAGACCCGTTGAAATATATCCTGAGCCGGCCTATGTTGACTGGCCGTCTAGCACGGTGGGCTGTGATTCTCCAGCAGTTCGACATTAGGTATGTGTCTCAGAAGGCCATCAAAGGGCAAGCATTGGCAGACTTTCTGGCAGCTCACCCGACCTCCGCGGATCAGCCGCTGGATCTAGGCTTTCCTGATGAGACCATTCTCTCGGTTGATCGAGCCGATCCATGCTGGCAGATGCACTTTGACGGTGCCTCCCGGAGCCCCACCGGTAGAAGACTCGATAATCCTAAGCTCAACAGAGTGGGCTTGGGCATCGTCTTCATTACCCCGGAGCGAGCCGTGCTGCCATACTCTTTCCTGTTGTCAGAGGGCTGTACCAACAATGAGGCGGAATACCATGCCCTCATCACTGGCCTCGAGTTAGCTCTCGAGATCGATGTGCCCCATCTGTGCGTGAAAGGGGACTCCGAGCTGGTCGTTAAGCAGATCAATGGAGACTATGTTGTCAGGAAGCCGGAACTTGTGCCATTGCTGGAGTGCACCCTCCTTCTGATGGCCCGGTTCCCTTCTCAGCCGGAAATTGTCCATATTCCCCGGTCGCAGAACAGTCGAGCAGATGCTTTGGCCAGCCTTGCTGCGTCACTTGCAGAGCCTGAACAGGACAACCTGATCGTCCGCGTGACGCGGCGCAGGCTCATCGCTCCCGTTATCCCGGAAGAAGATCGCGGCCCGTTGGTAAGTAATCTCACCACGGTTGCCCCTATGCCCGGAGCCCCGAGTACCCCAGATATGACAGTCGGATCAGCCCCTGATTGGAGGACGCCTTTGGTTGAGTACCTCCAACATGGCATTCTTCCATCGGATCGGGCCGAGCGCGAGCGAGTTCGACGCCGCGCATCACAGTTTGTCCTCCAGAGCAGTCCCGGCCTGGAGCAGATCCTCTACAAACGCGGGTTTGATGGTGTTCTCCTCCGTTGCCTTCAGGGAGTTGAGATCCCACGAGTCATGCAAGAGGTTCATACTGGTTCGTGTGGCGCCCACCAGACTGGGCCGAAGCTGTCCCACCAGATTCGGAGGTTGGGATACTTCTGGCCCTCCATGATCCATGACTGCATCGAGTATGCCAGGAGGTGCCATGCGTGCCAGGTTCATGCGAACTTTGTGCATCGGCCGCCGGAGCCTCTCCATACCACCAGGTATTCTTGGCCCTTTGCAGTCTGGGGGATGGACGTTGTGGGACCCTACCCGCCGGCGACAGCTCGCCAGTGCCGGTTCATTCTGACCGCCACAGACTTCTTCTCCAAATGGGCAGAGGCGATTCCGCTCAGAGAGGTCAAATCCTGTTCGATCGCTGACTTCGTGACCTCCAACATCATCTATCGATTTGGAGTGCCTCACGCTATCCTCACGGATAACGGAACCAATTTCCGAGCAGCCGAGTTGAAGAAGTTGTACGCCAAGTATAACATTCGCTCGAACCATACATCTCGCTATCATGCGCAGGTGAATGGACAGATCGAGGCGTTTAATAAAACCCTCTCTAACATTCTGCAAAAGATGGTTGGTCAGAACAAGAAGAGTTGGCCGGACAAGCTCCCCAACGCCCTCTGGGCTTATCGGACGACGACTCGCAACTCCACCCAGATGACCCCTTATTCCCTGGTGTATGGAGCTGAGGCCGTCCTGCCCATCGAGATCCAGTTACCGTCCTTGCGCACTGCGGTCTACGACCAGCAAGCACCGGACAGAGTTGCTGAAGCCCATCTAGTCGAGTTGGAAGCACTGGATGAGAATAGACTTCGCGCTTTGCACAACTTGGAGAGGCATCAAAGCAGAATGGCTCGAGATTTCAATAAGAAGGTTCGCCTCCGCTCCTTCCTGCAGGGTGATCTAGTGCTAGCCCTAAGAGCACTGATGATCCCCGGCAGGAAGCCGCCCAAGTTGGAGCCCAAGTGGGAGGGACCTTTTGTTGTCCACAAGGTCTATCCCAATGGCGCGTACTCCCTAGCAACTATGGATGGTGAGCGTGTCACTCCTCCCACCAACGCTAGGTTCCTCAAGCAGTACTTTGTCTGAGTGTGCCAACGTCCTGCACGACGTTAAACTGCATACGTCCAAGCTGCACGACGTTAAACTGCCCAGCGTATTGTCCGCGCTGCAAGACGTTAAACTGCCAAGTGCTTCGTCCAACATGACGTTAAACTGTACATCGTCCCGCATGACGCTAAACTGCACCACGTCCGAGCTACAAGACGTTAAACTGTTCAGCATTCGTCCTGCATGACGCAAAACTGCACCTCAAGAACTACGTGCGGCTTGATTCCCATCCTTATGGGATACGTAGGACCGCCTGGACATTCATGTTTCAGGCCCAGCCCCATCCTTTGGGAATTTCCATCCCATCTCGGGCCCTTGGCCCAGTTGCCTCCGGGTGTGCGGCGTATGGTGTGAACGTGGGGTTATGCCCTCATTCACGTCGGTTTGCTCGCCACGCTGTACGCCCCCCACGTTTGGGGATGCCTTCTGCTCCCCCCTTCTTTTCTCGTCCTGCATGACGTTAAACTGCACTTCAAGAACTATGTGCGGCTTGATTCCCATCCTTATGGGTTACGTAGGACCGCCTGGACATACATGTTTCAGGCCCAGCCCCATTTCCCGGGAATCTCTATCCCGCGTCGGGCCTCTGGCCCAAGTTCCCCTCCTTTTTGTGCGAGGCGTATCGCGTGAGCGGGGGATTATATCCTCATTCGCGTTGGTCTACTGGCCGCGCCGTACGCCTCCCCCCGTGTGTGGGACCACCTCACACCTCTCATCGTCCTGCATGATGTTAAACTGCCTCTCAAGAACTACGTATGGCTTGATTCCCATCCTTATGGGATACGTAGGACCGCCTGGACGCTTGTGTTTCAGGTCCAGCCCCGTCTCTTGGTTGATCACGGGGATCTGCCCTCTTTTGGTTGCTCTCAGGGTGAGTCCTCCGACCCTTTTCGGTGATCTGTTAACATGTTTTGGGTACTTCGGTCTATGACTCGTAGTGTCAGATTCAATCCCGACAAGTCCTGTGTTGCTTGTCAGGTCTCGCGCTTCCTCTTGTTTGAGCCTTCACTCAAAGGGATCCTCGTTAGCGGTTTGGGTACGATGCCTCAGTGCCCTCCCACCGCTCCGGGTCGATTTACCGGCGAGTCTTGGGCCGCAAATCGATATGAATCCTGCGATTGAGCGGTCGATGCTCGTTTGCTTGCCCCGTCTTAGGCTGACGCGATCGGATGTTGTGTTGCGAATATGGTCAGCAACGTCCTTGATCTCCATGTCGGCTCTTTCAGGCTCTGAACATTGGTTGCGCAGTCCTCATCACACTCCGCCTTTGTGCGTTGTAGTGGAATCTCGACACTCTTTTCATACTGACCTTCAGTACACCTCTACACGTTAGGCAGACCAACTAGGGTAATGATGTCGTTCGAGGCTCCCATGATCTGAGCACCAAGGATATATGCGGATATCCTCCCTAAGGGCCATGTGTAGCTGGACCCTCGTCCCCATAAGGAGGAAGGAGTCACCCGAACAATCGCGTTCTGGGCCCATTATATCTAGAGGCTAGCATCTGCCCCTCGGGTGATGGACATACGCAGGCCCCGATCCCAAGACTCTTCTCTTGGAATCGTGCGTGACCATAGGGCTGGGTATGTTCCCACCTCTGCCGTGTCCGCCGTACTGCAATAAGCGGGTTCCTCCATGGTCCGAACCACACGACCTTAAACTGTGTTGTCTGGTCCTACCACACGACCGTAAACTGTGATCGTCTTGGCCGCCCGACGAGAAACGGCACTGCATCGTGATGTCCTCCTCAGGGGACACTCATGTTGGGCGCTGGTTAATAACCACGCCATTCATCAATGCCTTCCGTGGCTTGATTATTGTGGCGACGCCAGAGATTTCTCAATCGCAGGCATGTCGCCGCACAAAGAAAAACCATTCATCTTTAAGGACAAACAAGAAATATCAAATGCCGCTCCTTCTGTGTGTGAGGGTCAGACCCGCACTCTTCCCCGCGCTGGTGCCCGATTGTGTTGCGCCGCGCTTCAAGAACTACGTGTGGCTTGATTCCCATCCTTATGGGATACGTAGGAACGCCCGGATGTTTGAAACTTCGGGTCCAGCCCCCCACCTCTTAGAGGTTCCCCCTTCTCTGGGGAATCCGCCGCCTTCAGGTCACCCTCAAGGCGTGTTCCCCGACCCCTTGCAGTGGTCCACCGGTGTCAAGAGTACTCTGGTTTATTGCCAGGAGGGTCAGGATCCGCTTGGTCAGGTTTCCCCCACTTTTCAGGCTTCGTGCTCCCTTTCATTCGGACCCATCGTCTACGCCCTGGGTGGATCCCCCGTGAACGGTTCGGACACAATGCCTCAGTGCTCTCCCACCGACTCGGGCCGGTACCCCCAATGGCCTCGGGCAGCAAATCGATATGAATCCTGCGATTGAGCGGTCGATGCTCGTTTGCTGCCTCATTCCACCAACGGTTAGTGCGATATTGATGCTGCTTTTCCGCCACGGTCGGCAGTACTCCCATATCGTTACTCCGGTGCCCCCAGTCCTTGAGTGAATGGCCGCATGATTCACATTTTCCACCTCCCATTCTGACCAGGCGAAATCTCGACACTCTTGACACTATCCCTCAGTGCATCTTCGCATATCCAGGGGATAGGGCCACGATGTGGCGTACTTTGAGGTTCTTATGGTCCGAGCTCTAAGACCTTAAACTAAGATCTCCCCTTATGGTCCGAGCTCTAAGACCTTAAACTAAGATCTCCCCTTATGGTCCGAGCTCTAAGACCTTAAACTAAGATCTCCCCTTATGGTCCGAGCTCTAAGACCTTAAACTAAGATCTCCCCTTATGGTCCGAGCTCTAAGACCTTAAACTAAGATCTCCCCTTATGGTCCGAGCTCTAAGACCTTAAACTAAGATCTCCCCAAACGGGATTCTACGTCCTGCATGACGTTAAACTGCACTCTCAGAACTACGTGTGGCTTGATCTCCAGCCTGATGGAGTACGTAGGAACGCCCGAGCATCTCAACTCGGGTCCAGCCTCAGGGATCGTTAAGTCCCGCCCCTCCTCGTCGCCGACCGTCTGGCCTGGCTTCTGGTAGAGTGGTGCAGTTGTGATATTCTCCCCGATTCAGCTCGGGATGCCCCATTGCAATGGTGGGAAGCGACGGTTTCCTCGTCAAAGAGGTGCTGTCTGAGAATTGGGGTGACTCACGGCCAGATTAGTGCATCCGCCTAATACGCTTTCCCCACGGTGGCGCAATTTTGAGAGCGTTGGATTCTGTCCGAACAAATCGTCACTTCGCCCCACGCTTCGCATGCCCTGTTGATCTAGATTTCCACCCTTGTGTCTGAAGGAACCCCCAAAGCGGTATTCATGATGACATGTGGTCCGCCTCCTGCAATATGAATGATGACCTTCGGTCCGTCTATTGCAGTTGTTATGGTCGATCCACTGTCCGCCTACCGTCTTGGGCATTTCCTGGAAGGCCGACCGTTGTGGATGTCTGGATTCGGGACACGCGATTCACCCTTTCTCATTTCCCTATGTTCGGATAAAATCTCAACACCCCTAGCGTTGTCCCGCTCGTGTGTTGGAACAAGTTGGGGGGATGATACATTTATTAGGTCTGAGGTCTCCTTTCCTAGGAATGACCTCCCTCTTTTCTCCAGAAATCCAGGCCCAATTATGGATGCCTGATGCTTGGTTAACACTCCCGCAAGACAACGAATTGTGGTTGAGCATGTTAAGCCAAAAGATGCAGATAAATATATTGGTTCATACAAATGGATCAAAGTAGCGGAAGCAAATGTTTTGGGAACGGAAAAACAAAGCCCTTAGGGATTAGCGTGCTGAATGAGTCTTTCTAATGCCGCTACCCTTTGGCTGGTGGCCTCCAGAGCTGCTTCTCGCTCTCTGCATGCCCTCTCCTCGTCGGCGGTCGCAGCACGCAGTTCGTCGATTCTGGCCTGTGCACGCTCCCGCTCGACCTGAATTGTGACCATCTGTTGGCCCGCCTCCGTCAGCTGTACCTGGGCGTCAACCAGCTGGGCTGCTAGTTGCTCCACAAGCTCGGTACACGTTGCGACGAAGGCCTCCTTCTCTGCCGCCTGCCCTTCGAGACGCCGGACTTCCTGATCCGCCGCGAGGAGCGCCCACGTGCTCTCCGACATATCCCGACTTTGTGTGACGTCGGCACGCCGGCAGCTCTCGCGCATCTTTTCGGCCATGAAATCACGGACCGTCAGATGGAGGCGTTGAGCATCAGCTCCCCCGGCACACAGGAAGCGCAGCCAGGTTTGAAGTAATCCCATGCGCCCCAGCCACTCCGATGGGTCTCGCTTGAGGAAGCGCTGGATGCACTTCCACCCCCTGCGGCGCGTTATCCGGCTCTCCTCGACCGCCTCCGCGTCCGAGTCATCCATCTCCTCGGGGTCGGCAGGCCGGTAGGCAGGGAAGGCGGCCAGCAGGTCTGCTGCAGGGTCCGCCCCTGGGAGGTCCTCATGAGGGATAGGTTCCCCAACATCTGGGTGACCTTCTTCTCTCTCCCCAGCGGCGCTGACACCCTCGTCAGCCCCCGACCTCTCTCCGATGTCAGCACCGCCGGCGTCCGCAGCCCCCTGATCAGCAGTTGGTGGGGCCGGCTCGGTTTGGGAAGTCTGTTCCGGAGCAGGCGGCATGTCCACCACTGGTCCACTCGTAGATGGCCCGGGTTCGACAACCCGACGAGCCTCCAGTGTTGAGATCACTGCGCGGGGCATGCCATGGTTAGTCACGGATCATCAATGGAAAGTACCAGCAGTAAAGCAAGGAGACTTACGGGAGGTCAGAGCGTCATCTTCCGCTATCCCGGCCGCCGCAGGAACAGTTGCAGCAGGGGGCCCTTCCGCGCTTGTCAATTCGATAATGGGTGCCTGGCCCCCGCCTTGTCCTGCTGGCGCCTCTCCTACTCCCGCTGAGGACGCCTGACCAACATCCGTGCGCTCCTGAGAAAGGTGGAGAAATGGGTTAGAAGCTGCATAAGGGAATGGATGAAGCAGGTTGAGTAGGGATAGAAGCGGACCTCGAGGAGCTCAGTGACATCAACATTGTCAGAGCCGGCCACCTCGCTGCTCTCCCGCGGACTCCCCTGATGGGATCTTCCCTCAGAGCCTTCATCCTCCCCCATCTCCTCCTCTTCCTCGGAGTCGTTGCTACTGTCGTCTTCTTCCGGCGGCATCTGTTCTGGAGCGGGCTCTAGACCGAGCATCACCTTCACCAGAAGGGATGGCTCCGCACGCTGACCACGTTGGCGCGCGTAATCGTCCATGGCCGTCAGATACGCATACTTCCGGTTGAAGTCCACCCTGTCGGCAATATGGAGGCGCCCGACCTCTGGCAGATGGATTCCTTCTCTGAGAATCTTTCGCCAGATGGCGTCGGTCCCCAGTGACTGCCGCAGGGTCATCCAGGCCGACCACAGCGCCGGGAAGACTGCATCGTGGGAGGGTTCGAGCAGACATCTCACCTGCTTCCCGGGACGCTCTTCGACCACCACGCGTGCCCCCTCTCTGGGCGCCGAGGTCGTAGCGGCAGCTCGCGATGTGCCCGCCGCCGAAGTTCCTGCCCGCGCCGGCTCCGCTGCTTGGCGCGCCTCCGTTCTCCCCCGTGTGGCGGCGCCTCGCCTCCTTCCTTGACGCCCGGTCTCCGCACGGGTAACCTCGAGCCGCCGAACTGGCTTCCGTAGAAGCCCCTCGAGGTACGCGATGGCCCAGTGTTCGGCGTACTCGGTTGCCAAGCCTGCGTCAACCCCGGTAGGAGGGAGAGTGATGACGTCGCCGGAGCCGAAAGCGGCAAACATCAGCCACATCTGGCGAAGGACGCAAGGGTTCGTCTCCTCCCGGACAGCAGTGAATACCCTCTTCGGCATCCGTTGAAGGCACCCGAACTGCCTGGCGAACCGGGTTGGCACGTAAGGCTCGCAGATCACCTTCCCGTCGATCCGAGCCACGAGCACCCCGCCCCGCATGTTCAGGAAGTATTCATGCTGCTCCAGCGGACCCTGCCCATTGTCGATCATCTGGCCGACGAGAGTGGGGAACAGACTGAAGTTGAAATTGGCATGATTTCCAATCCGAATCCTCACGCCCTCCTCACTTAGGGTCATCGGAGCGACCCCCACGATGTTCAGCAGGGAGGGTCGCAGGCCGTTGCCCGGAGGAATGATGGCGTTCGGAAACGTGTACCCACCGAGGTGAGCAGCCACCCAGCCGTGGAAGAACTGAAAGGGCCCACAGATCCTTCGTGGCGACCCCCATCGTGAGATGCGTCCCAGGATGGCATACAGCCTCGCCAGCAATGGGACCCCGAGGTTGTATCTTTTGTTGGCGGCCATAGCGCCCGCCACCGCCAGTGTCGCCGGGCAAACGCCCATTCTCGCGTCCCGCACTGGAAGGAGCCACCCACTCAGAAAGGCGGCCAGGAACGCCGCGTACCGGACATTTGGGTCCCGGGCCTCGATGACGCGGTACCCCCATGAGTGGTAGTCGCCCGTCTCCAGGACCCGCCAGTACGACCCGTTCCGGCTCCTCTGAGCTGCGGTCGGGCACCGCTTCCCCCTGCCTGGAATCTTGACCGCTGGGTCATGCTCCAAGAACTGGCCGAACCACTCCTTGTAGGCTATGTCCTTCTGGAAGTCCTTGACCCCGAGCCGCTCTGTAGCCAGGTCCAGCAGATGCCACGTCAGGATGGGAGTCCGTGACCTGTCACCCCAGGTGTTCCTCGGAGGCAGGAACTCATCGTATTGGTAGCCCTCCAGCGGGATACCTCCGATGCAGTGGATGTCCCAGAGACCGATGCCGACCTCCCCATGGTGAAGATGGAAGGTGTTGGTATCCGAGGACCAGCGGGTGAATAGCTCCGGCCCGAGCTCGGACTGCTGGTAGAAGTGGAACTGCGACGTCCACACCGCCTCAAATAGGCCGATGTACCACAGCTCCTCTGCGAAGTGATCGCAAGTGTGGCGTACCCAGAACGCCCAGGCCCACTCGCTGGTGAAATTGCCCCCAGACCGCAAGTCCCAGTCCTTCAGCCAGCCCTTGGTGTCGTCAGTGACACTCTGGCGATATGTGCTCGAGTAGAGGGCTGGAGAATTCTCCGCAGTAGGCTCACCCCCGTCAATGGTTCGCGTCCTCGGGTTCAGGACATAGACGTCCAAGTGCCTGGTCTCCCTGGCAGGATGCCCATTGTTGGTGATGTTATAGCGGGGAAGCTCGTCCTCCCGAGTCACCCAGGTCCGTGGCGCATCAACCTCGAACCCTGGCACCGGAACCTCATCTAGGATGCCGAAGTTCCAGAGCGGCAGGTTGTCTGACAGCGGATATGTCTTCTGGGCCGGCGTCAGTAAGTCGAACAGGGATTGATTGTTGGAAACAATCTCCTTGGCTCCGTAAACCTCCTCGTTCGCCGCCATCTCTGCTCTGCGAATGGCGGCATCCCCCTCATTTCCTTGATGCGCGGCCATCTCAGAAGTTTCGGGAGTCGTGCGGGTTAAGGGATGAAGCGTGCGGGATCGGACGAGGCTGGTAGAGAAGTTTGAAGGTTGGCGCGCAATCCAAGTGGACAGCGCGCAATTGGGAAGAATGTCGCGCAAAGTTCCGGGTTTTTGCGCAAAGACAGGCGAATTCCGGATGGTTTTGCGCGCCGATCGGGCGAATTTCGCGACCGGAAAAGGCAATTTCGCGCACGAGAGCGTTGAATCTTATCGCGCGGAAGGCCTGTGTACGGAACGCGGAACCCTGGACCCCTATTTATAGACGAGGCCGGGATTCCGCGCCGTGCGGAATGCCCGATTGCGTGACCACGGCTGCGAATTGCGCGCCCGACGCCCCTTTTTGCGCGCCTAAGTCCCGCGCAGCCCAGGACTTCGGCATTCCGGCGTCTCCCTCGGAACCCGATCGTTGCGACCTCTCGCCGATCAGATTCCGAGGGGGGGCTTTTGTAGATGCCGGAAAAGTCCGTTGTTCCCAAACGAAGCTCCGGATGCGTAAAGCGAAGTGATATTTGGAGTCAGAGGCACGTTCCGGAGGTCCCGGAGGACTTGCGCGAAATTTCAGAGGTCCGCGCGCAAAGTTGAGTCGCGGCGCGCAATCCTCCCGGGATGCGCGCAATGCGCTGGGCCGGCGCGCTATTTTGCGCGGCTCCCTTGCGCGCCGGGTCCTGATTCAGCGCCCGCGAAGGGAATTCCGCGCCCGAGACCGGATTCCGCGCCCGGGGTTGCCTATAAATATAAGGCGACCCCCGACGTTTTGAAGGTTGCCAGAATCCGAAGCGCCGCTCGTTCGCGCAATCCAACCCCTTCCGCGCGCAATGCTGATCTTCAGGTAACCTCCTTTCTTTCGCGCAATAGAGCCTTGGGGTTCGCCTTCGCGCGCAATCCCCTTGGCTCCTTTCCTTTGAATAATCCTTAACCCGAAGGCCTTTGCGCGCAAAAGAAGCCTCTTGCGCGCAATTGCCCCCGGGTGCGCGCAATCCGGCCCGATTGCGCGCACCCCCCTCTTCTTCAAAGTGGCCGTTCGTTAGAGAATGAGCCGTTGCCCCCACGAGCTGTCCGAAGCCCGGTACGCGCAATCTCAATCATCTGCGCGCAAAGCGCTGGCCCAATTGCGCGCCAGCCCGCACAATTGCGCGCCGGCCCGCGGTATTGCGCGCAAAGCTCCTCTTTTGCGCGCAAACCACCGGGGTCGCCCCCTTTGACCCCCTGAGGGTACCCGCCTGCGTGGCGCCCGATGATCTTCATCCTGGGTGCCCGCACCGTGCGTTGTCTTCCCGTGCGGCCCTCCAGGCTCGCGCGAAGTGACACGGACCCATCGGCGGCAACCAACGTCCAGCATGACGTTAAACTGCACATACGTCCAGCATGACGTTAAACTGCACATACGTCCAGCATGACGTTAAACTGCACATACGTCCAGCATGACGTTAAACTGCACATACGTCCAGCATGACGTTAAACTGCACATACGTCCAGCATGACGTTAAACTGCACATACGTCCAGCATGACGTTAAACTGCACATACGTCCAGCATGACGTTAAACTGCACATACGTCCAGCATGAAGTTAAACTGCACATACGTCCAGCATGACGTTAAACTGCACATTTGTCCAGCATGACGTTAAACTGCACATGCGTCCCGCATGACGCTAAACTGCATCCGTCCAACATGACGTTAAACTGTACTACGTCCAAGCTGCACGACGCTAAACTGCCTAGCCCCTATCGTTCGTGCTGCAAGACGTTAAACTGCCAAGCACCTTCGTCCTCAACACACGACGTTAAACTTTACTTCGTCCGGCAAGACGTTAAACCGTCTGCTTCATCCTCAACACACGACGTTAAACTGTACTTCGTCCGACAAGACGTTAAACCGTCCGCATCACCCGATCCCGTGCCTCGCACGCAGGGTCCCCCCCGGTTTGGATGTGGCCCCCACCCGCTCGTCTCTGCAGGGATGTCGGGATTGCCCCTCTTTAGGGACGATTTAATGGGAGTGACTTTTCCCCACGGGGGGTAGGGTATTACAAACCCCTAGTTTCTTGTGGGGGGCTGCACATGTGTATCTCTATTGCGCTCCCCCACTGCCGAAGCCAGTAGAGGGTGTGACTGGGATCGAGGTGTCTCCTAATTTCGGTCCAAGTCCCTTCCAACTGAGTTTTGCCGCATCCGGGCTGCCTCAAGTGCGTAAGTCCTGACAGAATGAACTACGTGGACTTTGATCCCTGTCTTCTAAACAGGGTACGTAGGAAGCCTCCCTGAGGTTCAAGCCCACCACCTGGTCGTCCCGGTCGTATTCACGTCAGTTCGTCCACCAGTGGACCCCTCCAGGGTTCACACTTGCGTCGATTCACCTATGAATCCGCCCCTGTGGGAGACTGCCCGTGTGTATCTCCACTGTGCCTCCCCACAGCCCCCTTTTTCCATTTCTCCTTTTATCGTCCAGCATGACGTGAAACTGTGATCCACCCGGCCGTTCCATCCCCCTCTGTGCGAGGTGGTTCGGTTCAATCCTCCGCCCGGCGGCCTCGACCCCTTCGTGAGTCGGCTTGCCGACGTCCAGCATGACGTTAAACTGTATACCCAAACTACATTGACTTTGATCCGTGCTAACGCGCGGTACGTAGGAAGCCCCTACGGGGTCCAAGCTCTTCACTCCATCATCCATCCTGATCCTTACCCGGGCCGCCACATCCCGGTGGGGTCATGCCACTTCACTCCACTCCATATCACTTGGGAAGCCGCCCATGCGCTGGCCCCAGCATCGGAGGTTCCCCGCAAGGGGTTCTGTCATCTGATCCACTTTTCGTGTTGATCGGTCTGATGCCGTCCCCGCTGGACGTTAAACTCGCGGCGTACCTCGTGTTAAACATGGGAAGCTGAGGAAAACCTCAGGGGACACAGTTCCCCGCACCCAGTGCGGGATGCCTCATGCCATCATGCCTTCGAGAAGCCCTATTAGGGACGGAAGACAGACATGCAGAGCCGCAGTGTTACGACACGCCCCCAGCACCCAGAGCCACCCGGCCTCCTCACCGCAGGTTGCTGCCCCGACCAGACTCCTTGGAGCGTCCGGGCGGAAGCAGCGTAATTAACCGGTGTCCATGAAGATATGGCGCCGGGAACGAGATTCACGAGCATGTCTTAAATCTATGAGGGAGACCCGGATTAGGCGACGAGTTCCGAGGAGACGTCCAAGGAAGGAGGAGCCGATATCCCATCATCCCGGTTTCGATCAAGGAGCAGACGCCCCTGAATAAGGGACGGATGCCGCCCGCCTTTGGAAAGCGGGACTGCGGGACCACAAGCCGCGCGCCCATCCCCTCGGGTTGACGGGTGCACGCGCGAACGCGTCCTGGCGGAACACCGTAACCTGACGCACATCCGCACCGAAACAAAGACCCACTGAAAGAAGGTGGGTGTTTCCTCATGAAGGAATCAACATAAATTTGTTCCCTTATATTCTCATTTGAGAGTATATAATGATTCATAACTTATGTAATCATAATGATAAGATTTATCATTCATGATCCCATAACATTCAGTTGTTCAGGAGGACCATCATTAAATTTCCCATTGCATTCATCATTAATAAGGTTCCTTCAGGTTCCATCCATTGACTAAAACCATAAATTATAGTGTGAGAAATATTAATCATAATGTAAGGAACACATAATCAAGGGAAATTACTTTTGATATTTCAATATATGATACCTTAGGTTTAATCCTAGGTTATTAACTATTATTACAAAAACTCAAGGATTGTAACATATACTTATAATTATAATTAGAGAAATCACTATACATATCCTTATAAATATCTCTATGGATCCCACTAAAGTTTTCTCATCCTAGTTTTCAAAGTTTGACTAAACCTTTACTACGATACCAACTATAATGACCTAGGATTTTCATACATGGATGATAAATCTTTTTAGATAAATATTCATTGTATTACAAAAACACAATCCTGAGGACCATAATATTTTAGATCCTTTGGAAACTTGGAATAAAATATTCTAATTTGGTGAAAGTTCTTCAAAATCTCTCATAAATATCTCCCCCTTAAGTATTCCTACCTAAAACCTTTCTTTATAACCTAGAGAAAAGAAACATAAGAAAGGGTGAGTTCTAATTATTATTAAGGGTACACAAGGGAGAAATAAATCATATCAGAATCATGAGACATAGGAACATAATAAAAAAAATTATAAATTATATCCTTCATATTAAATATCATTATATCATGTCATGGGATAAATCATTTATGTTTATAAAGAACATATTTCATGAGATCATAACATAATACATGAAATTTTAGCATACACATATGCATAGAAGATCATTTCCTTATTATTCAAGGCTCATTTCCAAGACCATCATATTTTAAAAATTCTTTTACTAAACTAGGTTCACTCCACATTCCAAACTTGTGTTACTGAATCGGGTTTAGTTTCCATTCTAGCACAATATTACTAAATTGAGATCATTTACCATTTCAATCCTATATATCACATGAGATATAAATATTTAACCAATGAATTGGAGGGAGATATACGATCCACACATCACATAATGAAACCATACTTATTTGTTCCACAAGAACATAAATCATTGATCATATCAGAACCCATGAAATGAAATGGGTTTCATAAACATTGTTCAATCATAACAAAACCCAAGAAAAATAAATGGGTTTCATAGTTATCATTCAATCATAAAAATAAACCATCCATAGGAATAATAGGGATAATATCCTTGGAAAATATCTCTATTAAAACATAAGTAACATTAAATAATGTTATATTAGATAAAAAATAATTTTGAGATATCACTTGAAAATAATTCTTGAGGAAAATATCCTTCATACTTTGCACACATTTCATTTTCTTAAAATTACATGCAATTTTAAATGAAAAAAAATTTCTTTGAAAAACCTTATAAGATTATAATGGAATATTTAGAGCATGAAGGCATAATCAAAGTCGTAAAAATCTATTCATGTTGTATAAGTTAAAAACATTCCTTCAAAAATTTTGCTGGAAAAGCCACAAAGTACCCCATTAGGAAAATGTATAAAATATTACTTTCAAACCATTTAGTAAAAAGTAACACATCGGTAAAAATGAATTTAAAAAATGTATAAGAATAGTAAAAATATTTTGGAACAAATTTTTAAAAAACATGGACATGGTAGATAAATATTTCCCAATAGATACATATGTACAAACAATCTTGAATAATAATGAGATTGTGGAATTAACTCTTAAATTAGGTTTGATTTCCTTCATATGTATTTGAAACTATAGTATAATGTATTAAATAATGTTATTAAATTATTATAGAACCTTATTAATATTTATGATATCATATATGATCATATTATCATCTATTTGTTAATAATATTTCATTATTACTCTTCTTTCGGGTGTTAACTGCTTCATTTTCTTATGCATGTTTTGTCTTATAAGACTCAATTCTCGTGAATAGGTAATAGTTCCATAATTTGGATAATTATATTAAGGTAATATATATGATATTTATTCATTATATACTTTATATAATCATTATTTAATAATGAATATAGAAAATGAATCGCATCGCGTCTTGGAGACGGTAGGTCGTTTGTACGCACGAGCGATGATATCATTCCCTTAATAGTAAAAGGATATGGAAGTGGATGGTATATATTTTATTCCATATTCAATATAATGTTATAATTATTATATATATCTATTATTTCCATCATTACACCCATCCAAATAAAGTGGTGATGAAAAACAGATTACACCATGATGTGGAGGCAATAAGCTGTACGTACACACACGTGATGCTTTCTTTTTTCATAGGATGGTTAAAAGGTTGAATATTCTTGTTACATAATAATAATAAAATCACAAAATATAGGTTATAATTTATTTATTACTTTTTAATGGAAACAAAAAATAAAGAGGAAGTATAACAAGAGATAATCTTGGAAGAGTCGGTAAAGATGATTACCTCTTCCTTAGAGAACTTCCCTTAGATATCATCTTAGGGACACTAGGGTTGGATTGTTGAGAACACCAGAACCTCTATAACGTGGATAGGAAAGTTTATAATATAAATAGATAGGTTATGGTTGATATTTAATGCTCAATGGGATTTGAAGAAGTGGGGGAAGAGGTTCCCATTTATAATTTAGGTTAGGGGAACTTTTAGAATTTCTAAAAATATTAATTTAAAATTAATTAAATCTCATTCCAAATACCTAAAAAAGGCCATATATTAGAATATAATATGAGATAAGGTTATGATATCATCAAAAAATATATTTTATACAAGTTTTTATTATTATTTTAAACCTTATCGTTTTGATTAACCCTTAGTTAACCTATTTTAACTTTAATTAAGGTAACAAATTTTTTAATATTAAAAGGTTGTAAATTTTACTTATAAGATGTAAATTAAATAAAAATTAAAAAATTTATAATATTTTAGACCATATTATATATTTTTTATTTTTAAATATTTTTTTATGATTTTTAGATAATTTATGAAAATATTATTTTGATAAAATATCGTTAGTGTCAATTTTGACACTATTCAATACTTGGAATTTTAAAAATATAAAGATAACAAGTTAACTTCAATTTTTTTATTATACCCTTAAGAGGTATATTTCATCTATAGAATTTTTAGATCATATTAATTACCTAAAATTATATTTTTTTAATATTTTTAGTAACATTTATTTTATATTTCCATTAATAAAATAATTACTTCATTAGTGTTGTGTAGTTATTTAATATGCTTATTTTTTCACTAGAAATTAAAAATAAATAACCATGATGAAGATAAATTCTCTATATTTCATAATAATAATTATATTAGAATATATCGTTTTTAAACCTATATAAAAAATGATATAGTATTTAAAACATGAACGTGACATCTTTAATTTTTAATTAAATAATATATTATAAATACCATAATTTCATTTAAGTGACAAAAAAAGTAAAAAATAAATTTATATCATAAAAATATGTTTATTAAGTTAAAAATTTACATTTATCTTCATCCATAACATAACTTTTTCCCCATGTGTACACATTAGAGATATTAAAGAAAAAGAAAGTGACATTTTATTACTTTCTTTGATTTAAATATCATATAAGTCATTTTCATGGACAAGTGTCCATTAAAAAACTTAATTTAAATCCATATGTGTTAAGGGTCCATTTTTATTGATCTAATAATTTTTTTTCTTGTGCTATAGTCATTTTATAATATTTAGAATTTTATTTTTAACCTAAATTATCCAATTTACCCATTATCATACCAATGAAATTTACCATGGTTACTATTCAAATTGAAAAAATAAAAGAAAAATATTCAATAAATTTTTAAATTATGAATCTAAATTTTTAATCTATTTTTAAAAATAATAAAAATAGAAATTTCTGAATTTAATTTAAATTAATTCAGTTAAAACGCCATGAAAAACTGTTTTTCAAAAAATGCACTTTAAAAAAAATGTTTTTACCATAAATACATGTATAAAATCCCTTTAAAAACTATAATTGGATTATTTTAAATTAAAATTAACTAATTAAAACCAATACAAAACAAAATTTTACATTTTAAAGGATTCAAAAAAAATATAATTTTCAGTATTCATCAAAAGATGAAACTTTTCAGAATAATACAAAAAATTCACCCTGATCTAATTTTGATATCCAAATTTCAAAAATAATGTTATTTTTTAAAATATAATTTATAAAAGTTCTAAATTTTAGTTTTAAATTATGTGATATATTAAAAGTTGATAAAACTATCTTTGAAAAAATATAGCTTTTTTAATGTGCAAAATTGGATTTATTCTTATCTTATGTCTATCAAATATGTTAGATAAATGTAAAAACATTTGATTGAATAAATATATAAAAATTTAATGGTGTGGTTAATACTATTCATTCTATTCAATTTAATAGCCATATTATAATTATCATGTTTAATTAATTATAATAAAATATTGTTTTGTAGAAACTCAGTGTTGCATGTAATTAAAGCTAAGATGGTGTTGTGTGTAATGAAAGCCTAACATGGTGTATCATGAAATTCAATATATTAAATAAATCTGTTTTATAAAAATATTTGTGTGTTATAGTAATGATTATATTCTCTATATAATTATATTTGAAGTTGGATGTGTGGTTCTTCCAACTTGTAAGGGTCTTGTAAGGGTTCTATGTGATGATGTCCCAAGATAACTATATGAATTTTCTATATTTTATAATGATATTTCCTGGAAATAATTTGTTTTAAAAATGAAAAATTAATGATTTTTTAATGGAATGATATTACCCTTTTTTGGGTAAAATATTATGTTTTAAAGAAAGGGTTTTTTATGAGTTTTAAAGTTTATCAATGGACTAAATATTTCCCTCTTATTGTATCACTTACTGATATTTTTATGTTCATCCCATGTTTTTAAATGTTTTTGATAGGATTTATGGATGATTAAGGGATTGTAAGAGGTCAAATTGAATGTCTCAAAGAGTTTTCATAAAAGAGATCATTCCCTGTTTTAAAAGTTTTATATTATGGAGAAAATTGACACTAATAGGAAGTCTCCAATTTGTATTTTATGGTTTTATTATGTATGAGCTATTTCCCAGTTTTCTAAATGTATAAACCTAAAAATATCCTCAATGTGAAAGAAAGTAATTTCTTGACTAAAACTCAAGATTATGTAATGTTTAAGGTTGGGGCCTTATACTAATATCTTTGGAAGAATAGGTACATGATTAGAACACATGAAACTAAACAAATGACTTTTATTTAATCTCTGTAATGAGCTCCTAACTCCATTCGAGCTCCTATAACTTTTCAAGATAACTTAAGGAATACATAGACAAAAAGGATGAGCTAAAAATCCTTGTAAGAGAATAAACAAGGGAATAAAGCATAAAACATGAGTTAAAATGCTTAAAATGATTACATAATATTCATGGATCATGAATAAACATGTGGAATCATAACATATAAAACATGGAATCATATGATCATGGAAATATTGGAAGGTAGAAGCAACATATAACATGACATAAACATGAGTCTAGGATAACTTCCAAGACTATATCACAAAGTGGACAAAGTACCACAATGGATTAGGTTTACTCCCTAATCCCATACATGAAGTATCATGATATGAAAACATTACCCAATTAATTAGAGTTCTATCTGGGTGCACACATCATAACATTTACATGGATATGTGTTCCACATAAAGAATCCAACATGAGGAATAAACATAAGGGTTATCCCTAGAATGAAATGAGTATCATAATCATGTCATAAGGCATAACCAAATGGTATATCATAATGGTATCCATGAAGGAAGATATTTAGGAATTTATGGAAAATAATAAAGTAAAAATAAGAATAGATCAGGAATAATTATGTCCAACTAAATTGAATATATGAAAAATAGTTTTTATAAAGCTTTATAAATGAGCCACTTTCATGGGGTTTAAGGGAAAATATTAAAGAGTATTTTAAGAGGAAAAAAGAGTATTTTTTATATAAAACTTGAAATTAACTAAAATAGTTTTAATGATAAAATAGTTATTTTATAAAAATATTGGTGGATTAAAATAGAGTATTGGGTGTACTTGAAAATGGGTAAAAAATAGAGAAGTTCCCTTTAATCGGGCTTGCTTATCGAGAGGAATTGATAAGGGAACCTTTCAAAACATTTAATTTCCCATGAAATAAGGATTAATTGAGCTAAATAAATTTTTTTGGAATATATACATATAATTTATAAGATTTATATAAGAATAAATAACAATTACATTTGGGTAAGGAGAGATAAAACGTAACTAGAAGGAAAAAATGGAGGTTTAGAGAGATCCCTTACCTTATGTCCAAATGCATTATGAACTTAAAATTAATGCCCTGTATAATAAAATTAGATTAATAATTAATTAATTAAAAACCTATTATATATATATTTTTATTTATTATGATTTTATTAAGTTCATTTATGGCCATTTTGATGAGTTATCGAGTTCAATTTTGTCGTTGTGGGAGTGTTTGTTTTTGTGGTTTCATGGTCAGTTTACTTGTCTATAATTATGAAAGTTATTATAATATGGAAAAAATATCCAAAAGTGAAATTATATGGTATTAATGAAATTAAATAATTTTAAATGGTCCCATATATCATTTGGTTTTCTAGCATGAGGATGATTCATTTGATAAAACATTAATGATAATTGTTTAGTTTATTTTGGAAGTTTTTACGATCATCAAAAAATAGTTTTGTTTTATTTAATATTATATATATATATTAGTTCCAGAACATGAAACAAGGTATAATATACTTATTTAAATCGTTTTTAACCATAAAAATGGTTTTATGACCAACATTGAAGGTGTTAATGGAAAATGAAAACTCACCGTCCACAAAGGCGATGGACCGACATATCACAAATGATGCATTCATTTTTAGAATAAATAGGGAAGAGAAGAGATTTGATAATGGATATTAAATTAAAAAATAAAAATAAAATTCTAGTATAAATAATATACTGGAGTTATAATTCTACTTTTTATAGGGTATGTGAGGAGAGTATAAGAAAAGAAATTAAAAGAGAAGGGTTGAGGATTTCAACTCTTGAATGTTGTTTCCCTGAGAACCTTCTTAAGGCACTTGGGTTTGGAATTTTATTGAGACCAGTAGATATTGGAAATGTGTAAGAGGCTTGGTAATGGAACTGGGTAAGATATTTACAAGATACAAGGATTATAAGGTGTGATACGAAGGGGTGGTGAGGGGTGGCATTTATAGGGTGAGGAGAGGGGTGTTTTGGATTATTATATTCATTAATTTATTATTTTGACTCAATACTATAAATATTGTTGATTAATATTAATAAATATAGTAAATAGTTCTTTATAGTCTAATACAATGGATTATTACATCATCCATACATCATACATGACTTAAAAATTCATGTATTTAGCTTATACCGTAAAGTATCGTATTTCACTATTCACCAAAAATTCAACTATTTTAGAAAAATTACAAAAATTCACCCTAACCATTTTTTATGTTTATATTTCAAAAAATGGAATCCATTTTATGAAAATAATTTTATAAATATGATAAATTTATCTATGTTAAATAAAATCATCATTTATTCAAAAAACCAATTTTAATACTATAATCGATTTTATGACCCTCTGAAAAATTAATTAAGGTCTCATAAAATTATATTATAATTTAATAAAACATATTATTAATTTATTAATATATTTTATGAAAATAAATTTTCTTTTAAATCATTATATTAATTATAAAATCACAAATAAACATTTACATTTTACAAAAAACACAAACACTTAATTTATCATTTTTAAAACATTTACTTACTTATACCATGATATAAATATATAATATTTTCATTTATAAGATTCCTAAATTTTATTTAAACTTTCATAGGAAAAGTTACTATTCTAATGACCATATTACTATTCCTAATGGCTAGATTACTATTCTAATGACCATGTTACTTTACTAATGGTATAGGTTCCTAAATTACTATAAATTCCTATTATTTAATTAATTCTTCATTAAATTATATTTTCTCTCAAGGTTATATATATAAATTAATATTCAAAATTAATATTATATTATTAATATTAGGTTTTATTTCCACAGCTTGGTTCATGAGTGTAGTCATTCTAGTAGATCGATCAGATCCAATTTTTACCATTATATTTATCTTATTTTATATTTATCATCCATATATAATATTTGGAATTATTTTTGGTTTATTTAATAAATAATGTATCATTATTAATTTATGAGAATAATGTTTTCATTAGGTACTTTATGGGATGTATGTGTTTTATGACATAAGAATAAAAATTCCATTGGTAAAATTCTGGGTCATTATAGAGTTCTTGGCCCATGAGGTCAGTTTCTTAGTACATGTCATGTATCAACATGGTGTAAACATAGATCCTTTGAAGTATGAGGTTTTTTTCCCTAGGAATCCCCAATGAATGTTGTAGAAGTGCGTAATTTCCTTGGTCTTTCTGGTTACTATAAGAGGTTCATAACAGACTACTGTTGAATTGAAACTCCAAGGAAAACATTGACAAGAAAGGTTCAGGAGTTAGTTTGAAAAAACAATTTTCAATATTGTTTTAAGCATTTTAAGTAGAAGATGTTAATGTTCCATTTCTTCATTTTTTAGAGGAGGGTGTTGCATTCAGGGCTAATTTCGATGATTTTCATGTTGTCCTGGTTTGTGTTTTAATGCGGTAAAGGTCAACTATATCTTATGGGTCTTAGTATTTATAGCCTCATGAATGTGACTTTTCAACCCATGATCTTGAGCTTGATGTGGTCATGTTTTATTTGATGTATTGGTGTCATTATGTCATCGGTGATCACTTTTTGGTGTTCAAAAATCATACAATCCTAAGTAATATATTCTCCAATTCTGATCTCAACCTATTTCTATTATGGTTTATGGAATCATTGTAATATTATAATTTAAATTTTCCTATACATTGGGGAAAGAAAATGCTGTGGCTAATTCCTTGAGCAGGATGTTACATAGTGATGCCATGCATGTATCTGATGATTTTTTGAGGGTGGTGAAGGATCCTTTTATGATGCAGCTCAATTGGGGAGTAGTTTATAATAGTGTATATCTTAATAAGATAATAAAACCATAATATATGGTGTAGTGGGTGGAGGAGTCTTATAAATGGGATTCAAAAGAGGAGGTCTGGTGAGATCGAGTTGTCTGTGGCGATACTCTTCAAGGATGATATGAGGATGGTCAACATTAAGTGTTATTTCATGGGAGGCTATTTTTTTCTTTGTAAAATTGTGACATGATTCTTCACGAGTTCTACAATTAAATACCAGGGTTATATCTTGGTGTAGATAATATTTGTCATTCCTTTCATGTTCAGTTTTTTGGCCTGGTATGAAACAATTATTTGTAGAGTATGTCTCTTGATTTTAGTTTTCTAGAGGGTTAAGGCTGAGCAATTTGTTCCTGGTGGATTTCTTCAGTTGTTTGATGTTCCATAGTAGAAGTGTGAGGACATCTCATAGACTTCATCACTATGTTTCCTCAATATCAGTGTGGAAATGATGCTATATGGGTGATCACAGACCACTTGAAAAAGTCATCTCACTTCTAGTGATCATGGAGTTATGCTTATTGTAGGTTTTTTTGAGGTAGTATCTAGAGTATTTGGTGATCCTTCATGGGGTTCCAAATATTATCATATCTAATCATGATTCATATTTTATGTCTAGGGTTTAGGGAGGTATCCAACCTTCCTTTAGCTTATAGTTATTCCTTATAATCTATTTTCATCTACAAATTAATGTTCAGACATAGCATATGTAAAGACCCGTAAAATTCAAGGGAAAGTTTTTCTTAATTTTCTTTGGGATTTTACAAGAACGCAGTTTCTGACAACACTTGATTCCGAGGCCCGGTGTGCCCGGAATTTCTATCAGAAGTTTAGCTCGGGTACGTTCAGTGAACGAACGAGCGGGAATTCCTACCTTTTGAACCGGTGCTCGGAATCGAATTCCGAGAGCACCGATGGAACCGTAGCGCCGGTAATTGCTTAGGAACGCCATTTCTGGAGTTGCGTTTTCACGAGAGAAGATGATAAAAATTGTGGAAGTTTAATTTATAATTTAACTACAATTTTTATTTTCTTTAAGTGGTTTAAGGATTTGGGTGGAAGTTGGGTAACTACCCAACTTCCCAAGAGAGGTTATGAGGGTGGTGGGGACCACACGAACCCCACCCCATCATATTCTTAAACCCCCTCAACCCACCATTAATTTTTGACAACTTGTGTTATTAATTAAGTGAGTTTAATGTGTGTGTGGGTTTGAAATTCAAACTCATGTCTAGTTAATAAATTTAGTGAGGGATTAATTTGTTTTGGGTTAGTTTCTTGTGGTGGAGTCTTGGGGAGAAAAAGGCTAAGGATTGAGGAACTTCGTCAACTTCGACAAAGAACGCGAAGAACACATTGTTCTCCGACGAAGAACACCGATTCCTCGGAAACCGACTACGCGACGCCGTATACCGCGATGGTTCTTCTGCGACGTCTTCTTCCGCGACGTCTCCTTCCGCAACTTCTCCTTCTGCGACGTCTCTTCCCGCGACGAATCCTCATTTGAAGAACCTTCGTTCAATCTCGCACGAGGTAGGGGATTTATTTATTTATTTATTTATTTGTTCGTGAATACTACCTTGTCGTTCTTCGTGAATATACGACCAATTTCTATCTATTAACGAGAGGGGTCCGGACCGCACAAACACGGCCGACCCTCCTCCTTTATCCTTGTTATTTTTTCTATTGTGATGGAACAGGAATGGCGCGGTGCCGTCGCACCATGCGGGATCATGCGACAAGTAATACGCGGCACCGTCGCGCCGCACCGTGATTTTGAACCAAGTCGCGGCACCGTCGCACCACGCCAGAGAACCGCGAAAGCACCGCGACCGAAGAGGGGCCACAGCGGAGGGGTGCGGTGCCGTCGCGCTGCACCAGACAAATGAAGGACGCGGCCGGTATCGGGCCGCGGTGGAGCATGGGAAACGGCATCCGGAAATGGGCTGCCGGTGTCGGAGCAGGACCAGTGGCCGAAAACGGGCCGCCGGCATCGGAGTAGGACCGACGGCCGGAAACAGGCCGCCGACGTCGGAGCAGGGAGGGGACCGGCCGTCGCCGGTCCCGTGGTGGCAGAAATTGACCGGCCAGGGTGGGCTGGCCGGGCAGGAGAGGAGCCGGGGGTTCAGACCCCCGGCCGGCCAGCTAGCGGCCCCTTTTAAGTGGGGCCGCGGTTACAAAACGTGGGGGGCAGCGCACCCCCCCCCCCCCCCGCAAACCGAACTGCTCGGCCGAGCCAGCTGGCACCGCGCGCCAGCGCGCTGGACCACCAGGCCAGCAGCTGGGCCGAGCCGGGCCACCGGGCCGGGCCGCGCCCAGCCGGGCCGATTCGGTTCGGGCCGACCCAGGGGGTCTCGGGTCGGATCGGTCCGGGCTCGAAACCCCCCGTGTTCGGATCCTCTTCTGTCTTTTGCCCATAACTTGGGCTACGGACCTCCGATCGACGCACCGTTAGTTGCATTGCGATCCTTGTATCGAGACTGTCGTTTCGGTATATTGAATTTAAGGTTTCGGAATACTTTGGGTTCGGCCGGGTTGGTTCGTACACGAGACCAATCGGGCCCTCGGAGCGGAAACACTCATATCTTAAGCTCCAGACGTCCGATTGACGTGCCATTGACTTTGTTGGATTCCTCTTAGTGAGACGGATCTTTTGGATTACTCCACACGAGGTTTGGACGCAGGTGGAGTATGGTCAGGTTGGTTTTGCCTTAAAAACCAACCGGTCGCCTGAGACAAAAAAGTCAATAACTCTCAGACCGGGCGTCCAATTGACGCGCCGTCTGCGACATTGAGTTCCTGTTGATGATACATAACTTTTGGATACATCCACTCTGGAATATGTGTCAGTTGATTTAACAGACTCTCGGCTCGTGGAGTTGACCCTCCCGAACGAGCTTGCTGTGTGCGGGAACCCTAGAGCTGGCTGCGTTTGCGACTGTGACGATGATGACGACTTTACAGAGATCCTTAGTAGATTAGACGGTGACGACTACAACACTTAGTGATCCTACATGGATCAGTGCTATAGATCCTGTGTGGGTCCGATCCTGTGTGGGTCAGCGCTCAGCGGTTCTGTGTGAGCCAGCGCCTACAGATCCTGTGTGGGTTCGATCCTGTGTGGGTCTTTGCGGGTGTTAGTTACCTATCGATTCTTTGTGGGCCAGATCCTATGTGGGTCATTGCGGGGGTTAGTTACCTATCGATCCTTTTTGGGTCAGATCCTATGTGGGTCATTGTGGGGGTTAGTACCTATCAATCCTTTGTGGGTCCGACGGCTTAGATGAATCAGTGGTTATATCTGATCATCTCTATCGTCATTCGAAGAAGTATACCTGTGTGAGCTGAATCCTGTTTTGCTTTCCTATGTGGATTGTGTTGAGCTATCCTGTGTGGATTTACGTTTTTCTTTCCTGTGTGGACTAGGTTGTACTTGGGCTCGGATTTTGGATCCGAATGAGAATTGATGACTTAGGTATATGTATTGGCATATACATAAGCAGTGTCGGATGTTACTTCGTGATTGTATCCTTCCTTTGTGGTTTATCCTTTGTGGATTATGGGAGACCTTCGGGGGTCTCGGGGTCCCTATTGAGTAGCTTATACTCACCCCTGCACGGGCTATGCCTGCACTACACTGTGTTGGTTGCAGACGATGGACAACGCTGATCGTGGTTGAGGCTTGCGGAGCAGGACGATACCTGGAGGTGGACCACTGGGCGGGACGTACTCGGGGCGGTTGGCTGGACCTGAGGAGCAGAGGAGGCTATCTGTACCCACCCTTCAGGTGGGACTTCCAGTGGACGGCTCGACGCTGCGACTCTACTTTACAGTTGCTGTTTTCCCTTTCCAGTTGTACTTTACTTTCAGTTTGGGTTTGTATACTGACCCACTTACTTTTCCGCACTTACTGTTGTACCAGCTTTTACTTAGTGTCTACTACTGCTTGCTTGCTCTGTGGTGTTTGTTTACTTTACAAAGGCAATGCCTTCCCTTTTATCTGGAACTTTACGCCTTGGAGATAGTCATTAGCCCCTGGCCTATGGAAGACAGGCTTGGGGTAGTCACGGCACGGGCCCCGAGGACGGGTCGTGACAACATACTATAAAAACTTTAGAAGACATGCTATGCACATGAATTATAGATTTTATAGGTACTTGGGTGAGGAACCTACCCTTGGTAGAGTTTTATTACAATTATATTTATCACTCCACTATCGATAAGGATTTGTTCGAAGCGTTGTTTGACTGAAATTTTCGATATATTTTATGATGGACCAAGGATGGAGAGTCAGATATTCTCAGACTGTAATTGGTGTTGATAACGATAAATAAGTTTCATGTGATACATGAGAAAGTGAGTGTGGAGTATGATCATTAGAAGTCCTAAGATGATCATTGGAGGATGACTCCAACATTTAGTTTTGGAGATCATGTGTTCTTGAATGTATATCCTCATCATGGGCAGTATAATATTGGTCATGAGAGTAAGCCCTATCCATGGTTTTTTAAAACTTCTGAGGCATTGGAACATATTAGGGTTTTTGCGTATTAGTTAGAAACACCCCCATATATGATCTAGACACATGATATTTTCATGCTTTATAGATTCAATGGTATCATTAAAATTAATCCCATTTCATTTATTCAGCCAATCTATATTTTGAAATCCATTTATGGATGCATATCAAGGAATCTTGCCAATCATCTTTTAGAAAACAAGTTAGAAATATAGAGTATATATGGTTCAACAAACATAGGCTTGAGGTAGAACCATTGAACTAAAAATTAGGTTCACATGAAAATGATGATGAGATCTAAAAATAATGAGTAAGATGTATCTAACAACAAAAAGAGTAGGTCCTAAACCAAGGATCTCACATCACTTTACCAGAAATCCACACCCTCTAAATCAATTAAGTTAAAGGTAGACACATAGCACAATGGTTCCCACATAACAATCAAGGAAATACAACCCATGTCTCCCTTACTCTGATCTCCTAGTAAGGATGAATGTGAACTGAGTAGAGATGATCCAATCACATATTAAGAAAAAATATAATGAAATAAGTGATGTAAATCACTTAAAGTATAAAATATTCCAAGGCTCTTATAAATATTATCCAATTAAAAACCCTAGATTCAAACTAAGAAAATAAAGTATAATAGAGGTTAAAATGGAATAAAAACCACATTAAAACCCCCCTCATCAAGATCCCATTAATTTCCATGAATAGGCATAAAAAATACTCAAAAACAGGTGGCTGATTTGGCCATTTGAAATTGTTAAATAGGTAACACCATGGAATGGTGGGGGCTTACCATGCTTATGGTGGCCTTTTGTGTAGACAAAAATTCCCAACTCAAAATTCCTTAGCATTGAGACCTTAGGTGTTTTGGCATATCTATAGCCTCCACTTTGCTATGATGAGGCCTTATTGGTCATGATACACATGTATACCACTAAAAAACCATGCCCAAGACTACACCCTACACTGGGAATGGTGGCTTTACCTATGGAACACAGGTGTTACCAAGAAGTGAAATGTCTTCAGCCACACTGTGGTCCAACCCATTTTGCCTTGAAAAAATCTAAACACCCATTTTAAGACACTAATCCATTCCAAAACAACCTTAACCTGGAAATAACCATTAGAAATCTAAAAAAATAATTTACCATAAGAAGATATGTGAAAATATTTCCAATGACCATATTTATAATGACCAGATTTTATTTCTATATATATACATGAAAAAAATCCTGAATTCCATTCCCAATTATTAATTCAAACTTATCATTTTCATAGTTTTCATTTTAAATATCATAATGTACCCTCTCCATCATGATGTTCTTCATTATTATAATTTTTATTTAGCTATTGGTGATCCTCATGGGTGAGATGATCCAAATATATCCTAGTGTTGAATATTTTATTATTTTCTATTTTTTTTATACTTTTAGTTTATAAACTTTTAAATTATGTAATAATAAATGGTAATTAATAATACACGGTGTGCAATACATATTTTCATGTTATTTTGTTCTAACATTTTTCAATGAATGAATAAATCATTGTAAGTTTAATTCCTATCATGTATGGATTATTACATAATCAGTTTCATTTTTTTTTGAACAAATAGAAAAAAATAGTTTAGGATTATAAAAATAAAGTTTATGTAAATAATATAATTCCTAAAAACCTATGGTGTTTCATTCTACCCCACTTAAATAAATTGAATCATCACAATTTTAATTATCACTTACTAATAAAAATACATAATATTGACTCTAGATATATATTCTATGAGTTGAAAGCATTTTTATCTTAGGGAAGGCTATGTAATATATATTTTACCTCATAATAATAATATATTCACATTCTTACCCATTTATTATATATAGGACCTTTATCACAAAGTCTTAAGAGTTTCTAAAAACATACCTTCCACAGCTTCATTTTCAAGATCTTGTTTCAATCCAATTATTAAAACCAAAATGATTATTATAATTTTCAATAGAATCAAATTAATTGATCATATGAATATTAAAGCTCAATACTAATATTTATTCTCTAATTACAAAATCATTTAAACCTATGATACTTTCATTTCAACTATGTCACATTTGGTTCATCCTATAACTCTCTTAGTTCAGATTGGTTTACTTTAAGTTTTGTTCTCTCATACTTCTTAACCTAATTCCTTAACATGATAAATCCTTCATAATTAATTGTAAAGAGAATGTTCTTAACCAAAGAATACCCATCAGAAGTGTCTATCCAGGTGTGTAGGCTTAGGCCCATTATCATGCACTAGAGTGAAGATTGAGTTAGTACTAAATCAACATTTTGGGCGATTAACACTAGGTGCATCTGTGCTATAAATGAATCCACTTGCTAGTATCTAGAAATGGATGTAATTTACAGAAAAACAAAAAAATCTCTACTATACCAAAACTTCAGGATTTTATAATATACTCAGACTTATCCCTAGTATTTTGACTAAATTTATCTTATCATATTCCCCAAAATGGCTAAATTAATCTTAAAAAAATAACTAAACCATTCTCTGATACAACTATACAGATCCAAGATAATCATATATTTATTTTATGTTATTTACATAATTTAAACATTACTTCTCATAAATAAACACAAAAAATCCCAAGAATAGAAAGTTTAGTGTCTTTAGGATCAACTATATAAACAACACATTTTATAATACTTGTGAACATTTCTCCATAATTGAGCTATACTAGAATCTCTTCTAAAAATATTATAATTTGTACCCATATTCATAACCTAAGAAATATAAAAATATTAAAGTGATGGGTTCAAATGACCAGTAAGGGAAAACATATCAACATTTCATCAAGGGTGTCATTATAAGCGATAAGACAATATAAACATGGGATAAGTATCATATCGACATGATTGGTAATTATTAAACATAAGTGAGAATAAAATTATGTTACATAGGAACATAAATACATAAAAGATCAACATGGATGTATAATATCTATAACATTTCTTAGAAACATTTAACATAAATACTGATTTTTGAGAGTATAAGATGACAATGTAGAACATATTTCAAATTTAAAACAAACATTAGTATAGGGAATATTACTTTCTTGATCCCCAAATCAGTTCTATTCTTACAACCAACTAAAATGTACTCATGGATACTTTTCCCATGAGATATGAATACTTAACCAATACATTGAGGGTGATATAAGACCCCACCCATCATCATACACACATATGAGTGCCATTTTAAATCAACCATTCATTATAACACAAAGAACCCATTGATTTCATTTTTTAGTGTAATCACATAAGCAATACATTCATAACTCCATAAATAATCGTAACATGATATACCAAGGGGAAATAAATGGGTATCCAAATATATTAAATAACTTTCTAGGTAAATACCCTTCAATCAAGATAATAGAGTATATGGTATATTCATAATATAAATAAAAGTTATATGGTTATGTAAATAATTTATTAAATAAATTGATGTATGAAATATAAGAGAATACCCTTTAATAAATTAAAGGGAAAATAGGGTGTTCATAAAGGAAAATGAAGTGAAATAAAAATAAGTCCATTCATAGTGGATGGTTTGGAAAGACAAAGGTAGTGATAGATCATTTTTATGATATAAAAAAATATTTCATAATCCATACTAAGAAACATGGAGGATGGTATTATTTGAATAATATAAATTTTTTAAAGTTTGGGGATGAAGCCTCATTTATTATTTAAAGAAAATCAAAGACCTATTTCAACTGGGTAGAGGGAGACCCATTACATAGCCCGAAGTCCTAGTAGGCATTTGGCCCATTACATGGCCCATAGGCCCAAATTTTTGTCCCATGGCACATTATGTGAATAGTAATGCTACAGATTTGAATAATAACCTTGATTAATTGAAAAATATTTCAAAGTACACTGAGTTATATGAACAACTTTTTTTAGGATTACTTGGAAAATCAATTTGGAAATAAGAAACATTATTGATCTTTTGGAAAAAAAATTATTTAAGTATAAATATTTTATAAAACCAAGATAATAATAATTTAATTTATAAAAAATTAAATTATAGATTGGAAGTTTCATTGAATAATAGAAAAACAAAACAAAAATGTGTTCATATATAAAACATTAAAAATATATCCTTTTCATGATTTGATAGAAATGTTCAATATGGAAAAAATTTAAAATTTATTTAAAACATTTAAAGAAGAGAAAGTATTATAAAATAAGCTTAATAAAATATTGAGGCAAAAATAAGTACATTTAAAAAATCATATAATGAATACAAACATGAAAAATGGAGGTTCCCGACCAAAAATAAAAGGTAGGGTTGGTTTTCATATAATGGGTAACTAATGAGATAAGGGGGAAGATAAAATAGTGATAAAACATATGAAACCCAAACAATGACCAGAGGAGAATAAAATTATTGGTATTTTAGAGATAAAAGTATAAAAATACCCTATATGGATTATCTTTCAAAATAAATATCTATTTAATGGAAATGAAATCCTTATGGTATTGACAACGTAAGAATTAAAAGATCTTGAGAAGAAGATCATGAAATGAAAATTAAAATATCCTTAAATGGAAGATCTTTCCATCAATGAATTAAATCTGTTAGTGAATAAACCATATAAAATAAATTATGGTGTGCAATATCCAACATGTCTCATTGAATTGAAAATAGAGAAAAATAACACTTACAACTTTAGTATCTTTTTTATTGAAATCCATTTAAAGAGGGAAAATGATATAGATATTTAAACCCCATGAATTAAATGATTTTTAAATACATTAATTAGGTATTATTCACACCATATTAAATATATCACGGTTCATAATGAGAAATATTTCTTAAGAAATTAAATTTGATACAAAGAACCCCTTACCGTAATTCACCACTTCCACTAAAGAATTTGAATATCCTGAATAAAAAAATAACCATCTTAATCAACTATTTCAAAACATTTTTCATATATTAAATTTTTGTAAACTTCATTTATAATTATTCTATATAATCATATCATTTAGTTATTATCTATTTTAATTATCAAGTATGAATAATCTTGGCTATTTTGAACTAGTTTTGTAATAGTGATGTTACTATTCATTATTGTTCTAAAGTTAATCATCCCCATATCACACAAGGTATTGGAATTTATTTTTTATAATTGTTTATAATTTTATACTTTAATTTTAATTGATTTTTTGTTATGATCCTTAAAATGAAATCAACGATGATCATGTTTTGGTGATTTTTAATGAATGATTGTTGATATCTTAATTAATGATTTGAATATTAATTTTACAATTAAATAACCACTATAAAATCATTAATAACTTATTTTTATCATATATTATCAGTAATTAAGTTCATATATTCATCCATGGTGTCATTTTATAGTATTTTTCAAGCAGGTAGTTAGATCATCCCAAACATGAACATACCATAATTAATGGATGATTAGGATTATGAAAGTGGTTTATTTTGGAATAATATCATTATTATATAAGAATAATTATATTATTTATATATTTTTAATGTTTTTAATCATAAATTAACATATTTTAATAAATAATAACGAAAATATATGAAAAGTGAGATATGGTACTTCGTGGTGGTGGTAGTCCGCACAACACACATTTAACATTTTCATTTCTCAAAGAATGATAGGAAAAGAAGGTGTATTATAATTTTTATTTTCATAATAATAATAATAATAATATTATAAATTTCACATTTATTCTTCAATTTCACCCTTATAATCAATGAATAAATGTGGTGGTGAAAAACAGAAGTCGTCACTTCATGGAGGCGGTAGTATGTACAACACACCAATGACAATTTCATTTTTCTTAATAGAAAATGGGAAAAGTGGGTAATAGTTATTATTTTAGAATAATAAAATTAATAATAAAGAAATACTGATTCTATTGTATAGTAATTAAAAAATTATATTTGATAAAGTAAAAAAGAAAAGAAGTTAGGAAAAAAGGTACTCATGTTGAGGACTTGGGATTTCCCATAGAAGCATCCTTGGAAATAGAGGTATTATGACAATATATCAACAAAATAGGCTCAATTAAATTTAATATAATTATAAGGTATGTAAAATTAAATATTTTTAATAGGAAACCATATTTTTATGGTGGTCTTGAAGGGGTTTTGAGGGGGACTTTTATTAGTGGTGAGAATGACATGTTTTGTAATTATAATCACTTAATATAAAGAGAGAACATGTTAAACATGTAAAGTGGCTCAAAAAATTAATATTAATCGATTGATGTATTATATAAGGTATATAATACCTCAATAATTACTTTACACACATGTTTTAATCTTGTTTTTAAGTCCATTACCCTTAGAATTTTTACTTTTACCATTATTGGATTAATCATGGTAATAATTTTTTTCGTAAGTAATTTAATTTTAATGTATAAAAATAAAATGGAATTTATTACATAATTTTTACCTAATTATTATAAATATTAAATAAATTTTATCATAAAAAAAATTATACTTTTAATAAAACTGAATTTTAACATTACCGCATGTAACACATAAAAAAACCCTATTTAGAAAATGTGTATCTTTAATATCAAAAGTTATATATAGGGTAAAATTATCAATTTATTTGATTTAATGAAATAAATTGGTTTATTATAAAATAAATAAAATTTATTTGTCTTTAAAAGAAATCCAAAACTCTATTTTACTGAAATAGTATTTAATAAAAAGAAAAGGCCAAAAATAGTTTTTATTGGAAAATATTGCTTCTGTACTTAAAATGTTAATAATAGGATTCATAAAGTAAACATAGTATTTATAAAATATATAATATTACTTATTAAATAAATATTTTACCAATTAAAATGAATTAAATTTAGAAATTTATATTTTAAATGAAACTACAAAATATAGTGAAAAGATGATTTTATTAAAAAATTATATTTTTACACATTAAATGTTCTAAAATTTATTTCATATGAATTTATAATTTCAAGTAATATTTCTATATTAGTTCATATATAATAATATTTTCAATTTTTTTAATTTATTTTATTAGGATAAAATATAAAAAACTTAATGAAACGGTTCTTTGAAAAAAAATATTACTTGTAAACTAAATACTCTTTGACAAAAGGCCATTAAAATTAATTATTTATATTCTAAAATTTAATTTTATCAATCAATAGATAATAAAATATTTATTTAAATTTTATAAATACACAATATCATAATTTAATAATAATAATTTTAATATTAATACTTAATGTACACACATATATATATCTATAACGTTTTAATATTATATTTTTATTTCACTACGAGTTATATTAATCTAAATTTTATACTAACAATACAAAACTATAGTATACCTATTGAATAATTGTATATCCGACAACCATATTCTCAAAAAACATATCCCCAATTATCATATTTCCAATGACCATATTTATAATGGATAGATTTCATTCATATATATAGAGATGCTAGAATCATGCATTCTATTATCACTTATTAATTCACACTTCTCATTTTCATAGTTTTCATTTGGGATATCATAATATTATTTCTCCTTTAATGATTAAATTTATTATTATAAGTTTTATTTTTATATTGTTGATTCTCATGGGTGAAGATGATCCAAGAGATATCCCAGTGTTGAAGATTTTCTTATTTTCTATTTATTTTTTCCTATTAAATTATGCAATTTTGAAGGATGTAATACTCCGTGGTGTGTAATACTAAGTTTTATGTGACTTTGTCTTAATGTATTACTATGAATGTATAATTTTTGTTAGTTTAATTATTTTCTTGTATTTATTATTAATGAATCAATTTTAATTCATTTAAAAAAATATGAAAAATATAGTTTAAGATTATAAACATATACTTTAAGGAAAGAATATGTTTGTAAAAACATAGGGTGTTATAGAATGGGTTGAGATATTTGGTTTCCCATTGGTTATTTATTGAGTCTTAATTTTAAATAAATAATTATATTGCGGTTATTTTTTATGGATTTCCAACTGCTTGATACAATTTATCTTTATGCATGATAAGCAGATATTGGGTTATAGTAGCTCTAGATGAGTATTTGAGTACCGAAAAATTTTGGAATGATAAATGGATTTAAATGAAACATTGTAATTGATTGTTACTGATGGAAATAATGATAAATGAATTATATATTAAAGAGAACCATGGGATGTTTGAATAAAATTCTCTAAGGAACATGAAATGAAAACCTAGAACTATAATATGGTTTATGAAAGCATGTTGTCTTGTGACAAAACAAAATAGTTAAATTGGAATTAATGATGGGCTAATCAATGATGGGTAAATTGATGTATTATTAAATTAATTAATAGTAATAGTTAATTACTAATTTTAAATGGTTAAATTTATTGAATCTTGATGCATACATGTTTATTTAAGATCTAGTTCCAAGGCCTTAGTGGTGGCAGCCATGTTTCATTTGTGATGATAGCTATAGTTGAGTCTCAGGTTAGGTAGTTTACCTTTGTGTGGTTATGTGTGATACTATTTTTATATTTTATAATTTCATACACTTCACCACTCATTTTTTATGGAAAATGACACACAAATGTCTTAGGGGGTGTTTCCCCCAATATCTAAGTTGGTGAGGGAATGGATGGATGACTACTCCTTTTCCACCACTCTGCCTCTGGATATAATATATTATATGGGAATAGCAGGGATATTACGGATTAAGGTATATGGTATGGAATGCCACAATTTTTTATAACTTTTAGTTTACTATACATTGATTGCAGGTTGTAATGGTATATGGTTATAACACAAAATTATATTCAACTATAGTGACTACGGTTTCCCACTATTTTATTTGCATGAGCTCTAGAAGATTAAGGTATAATTAATGATACATAATCTATAGCAATTTCTATACATCTACATAGTTATGGGATGGGATTATGATATGGTTGTGACATAGTTTCTTGGGTTATAGTGTGATGACTTATGGAAGCGATAATGGAAGAAACATGATCAGTTGGGGCATGAGAGCGACACACCAATGGGGAAGTTGAAGTGGTGTACCTTTCATCCATATATATGGTTTTTATATTACATTATATTTTTTGTGAAATATTTGGTGACTGAGCCATGGGTAGGATGGGAAATTTATTTACCTTTTTAGGTGATGAGTTGGGTTCATTTGTATATTCCTTGGGTTTTAGTAAGATTATTTCACATTTTAAAGGATAGGTTTTAAGTAGGATCCTAATGATTATATTTTTATAACAAACCTAAATTTATATGATATACTCTCTAGGTCTACAAGAGTAGGTTGGTGATCAATCTAGGTGTCACTAGCTCATGGATTTGTTCCATAGTTGTTGGTGTTCGTGGTCATTGTATAGGTTTTGTTGTGGTATTTCTAGTTGTTTCTTAATTGTATGTCATGAAATACATGTATTTGTATATATTTTATTTATGGATTTGATTAGTGGTCTCAACATATCCCTTATCCTTAAATTTATCTATTGAATGTAATTCCTCCTATTTGCATGGATTATATACCATCAGTGCTAGTCACCAACCCGAGTCCTATTAAAGGCGATCTTTAGGGGTTATCAACCCTCTCTTCATTAATTCTTCAAGAGGGGTAATAGTTTAGTGGGGGTTATGGGATATCCAAATTGGGCAATAAGTTCAATTTAATTTTTAGGAATTAAAATAAGTTATCAAAGTAAAAATTAGTCACCGTGGTAAAGGTGAACGTAAGGTAAAAAGGTTAAACTAAGTGGAAAGGTCATAAAATACCATAAAAAATTATATTTTAATTATTGTATGAGGAATTTATATACCTTACATTATCTTATAATCCTTAATTTCCAATTTTTTATCCACTTTATTTGAATATGAAATTCATTTTATATTAAGAAATTAGTATTTATAAAAATGCCACCCCTCTAACTTATTAAAGGACTCATTGGACACCCATTCCAAGACCCACCTAAAATTAAAATTCCTATATATAAAATTACTTAATAAATTACCTAACAAACCTCACCCACATTTCATATCATTTGGTCTCAATATAATTCTTTAATTCCTTCAGAAATAAGAAGGCTTCCAAGAAGAGATACAAATTGTTTATTTTGTAAGTAATAACTTTTTAACATTGTTTTTTCATTTATATTCTTCATAAAAATATTATAAATTATAAATTATCTATTTAATAACATATTAATAATGTCATTATACTTCTATAATGATGATATTATATTAAAAGTACTTCATAATCATACTTATCCATTGATTATAACATTCTCTTGTTTGGGTTGATTTGACCACCTGCATGAATGACCATATAAATTTTTATCATGGATTGTTATGGAAACTTATTTAATAATAAAATATTATATTAATAAGTATGTAATGTTTTTTTTGTTATGGAATGGTAAAATTTATATTTTTTGAGTCAATAAGGTTTTCCTTATGACATTTCCATTCCTTCTTGTTTTGAAAATCACAAACACCTTATCTTTAAGAAAATTGCTTTTATAAGGAAAATTGCTTTTATAAGGAAAATCACTTTTATAAGGAAAATCGATTTTTAAGGAAAATCTCTTTTATAAGGAAAATTGCTTTTTATAAGGAAAGTCTATTTTATAAGGAAAATTATCCTTATCATATTTTCATTATCTGTATCCATATATTTCTTAAGTATAAGAATCAGATTCATTTCTATATTCTCGGAATCACTTAAAACTTTGATTTGAAGCATTCTGTTTTAGGCTCCGAATTCTGGATGAGAACTGTAATGAAGTTCCACTCCGAATTCTAGATACAAACTTTAATAAAGTTCCACTCTGAATTCTAGATACGAACTCTCATGAAGTTCGACACCGAATTCTAATGACGAATTTTGATTATGAATTCTAATGACGAATTCTGATTACGAATTACGATTACGAATTCTGATTACAAATTCTCATTACGAATTCTTATTCCGAATTCTCATTATGAATTTTCATTCTGAATTCACCTATTAAACAGAATATGATCATCTTTTCTTTTTTACACTCTGAAGTTATTTTAGACTCCGAATATTATTTTTGGTTAGACTCCGAACTTTCATTTTTCTTACACTTTTAAAATTTGTCTACTCTTTGATATTCTGCTTACACTCCTAACCTTCACTCCGAACCTTCACTCTGAACTTTTGTGTTAGAATTAAAACGATGTCGTACATTCTGTTACACTTGTTTTGTTATAAAACAATGTCATCTATTCTGTTATAAACTAACCGTTGGTTAAGTTACATGTGTACAGGTCCCTCCGATTTTTAAGGAAAATATGACCGTTGGAAAGGAGGCTGACCGAACCTATAAATAGGAGCTCATTTGAAAGAGCTTGATACAACTTCTTCGACCTTGTTCACACATGCTGTTGAAGTGATTTCTAGAGAGAGAGGCTCTTATTAACTCTCAAAGCTTCGTGCGACTCTGAATGTTGGTGATTACATTCGAGGACTTCCTGGGATAGGAAGACAGAGGTGCCGACTACCTTGAAGTTCGAGGGCTTCCTTGCTGAGGAAGACAGAGGTTGCCAACTACCTTGAAGTTGAGGGCTTGAGGGGATAGCAAGACAGAGATTCCGATCTTTGTATCGAGGGCTTACCCTGGTGTGGGTAAGACAGACTTGCTTGAAAGTACAAATCAAGGGATCTTTACCCAAGGTTGTTGGATACCCTTCTCTTTGGGTTAAAAGACTTATATCTTGTTACTTGTAGTTTTAATACTTGTTTGTTTCTTCTGCATATTGTATTGTAAGGAAAGTATAACTTTCTTATACTTCCTTACTTGTACTCTGTTCCATTTAGATACTATACACTTTAAGGTAGAATCTCATATTGTAATCTTTAGTTAAGTTTCAATTTCCGGATCCATATTTCCGGAACCTACTTTCGGAATCTCTTTCCAGTTTTAAGCAAGTACATAGAACTTGAAGTTTATAACTTCATTTCTTATTCCAATTTTTAAATTGGTGTTAGAGGTGTTGTGAATTTTCTTAGTTTAACTTTGTTAAACTTAGCTCTTTCCTTTGTTTAAGGAATTTTTAAAGTATACAATCCCCCCCCTCTTGTATATTGAGCATCTACATCATTATTTCGATCCTACAATTGGTATCAGAGCAGGTATCTGAAATACTTATACTCACGTATATGTTTTTCTTGCTCACTTTTTCATTCCAAATTTTGAACATTCTCATTCCGAACTTTGTTATTCCGAACTTTGTGATTACGAACTTTTTCTACTAACAAGTTTGTGTGCCGAAAGTTGTTTTTAAGTATGGAAGGAGTCAATGTTGGTTCTATTGATAATCTAAATCCTACAAGACCACCAATCTTTGATGGTAATGACTATGAGTACTGGAGAGATCAAATGAAGACTTTTGTTATTAATACTGGAGTGGAAAACTTTTTTATGCTTACTGGTGATTATAAAATTCCTGATAAGGAAGTTAGAACTTTCACTAACCAGGAAAATCAAGAGTATCAACTTAATTATAAGGTATGAAATACCTTACTTTGTTCAATTACTAGAAATGTATATAGCCAAATTTCTTCTTGTGAAGCAGCTAATTGTATCTAGAAGAAGTTAGATGTTACACACTTTGGAACTTCTAAAGTCATCGAAACTAGGAGTGCTATGCTTAGAGATGAATACCATGGCTTCAATTTTTCTTATGGTGAACCTATCTGTAAAGTTCAATAGAGATTTATGACTATAGTTAACAGTTTACAGTCTATGGGAGAGAAAGGGTTAGATGATGAAGCACTTATGGATAAGATAATTGATATTATGCCCAATGACTAGGAATCCAAAAGAACAGCTATAGATGAGAACAGGAAGGTCACTCAAATTTCTCTTGATGAGCTATTTGGAACTCTTCTTCAACATAAAACAATAATTAAGAGAGATGCTGGCAACATCAAAAAGAAAAATGGAAATGGTACTATAGCTTTTACAACAACATCAAACCAGATGAAATATAAGACTTCTGAGAGAGTAACCAGATCCAAGTTTAAGAAAGTTATTTTCCAATCCGAATCTAGTGAGAGTGAAGTCTCTGAAAATGAGTTAGAAAATCTTGATCAAAGGATGAACAAGATAGATGGTCAAAGAAGTTTCCAATCCAAGTATACGAAGAAGGATAGGAAAGATAGGAAAGATGGAGAAGTCACTTGTTATGAATACAAGAGAGCTGGACATATTAGACCAGATTTCCCTTTGCTCAAAAAGAAAGAAAGGAAATAAAGGCATTCAGACATGAATAGAAAGAAGTATTACAAAGCCAAAGATAAGAAAGTTTTGAAAGCTAATTACACCTGGAGTGCCAGTGGTGGTGACTCTTCAGATGAATCTTCTGATTATTAATCTTCAGGATAGAATAATCTTGGTCTTATAGCCAGAATACCTATTGACAATCATTGTTTCATGGCTAAGGTGCGAAATGCTGAATCATTGACCAATGTATCTTTAAATTCTAATGATAGTAAGTATTATGACTCTTCAGATGAAGAATCCTCTTCTGATGAAGAAAATACTTTACTTACTTATGAAAAAGTTTCTAGGTTTGCTGAACTTTTTGAAATTGAGAATTCTAAAATCAATAATAAAATTGATAAGGAAAACTCTAGGAATGATATTCTTACAATAGAGATATCAGATCTGTCTAAAGATCTTGATAAGAAAAATGATGATTTTTAAAGTATTTCAAAAAACCTTGTGGAAGTAAGTTCTAAGAAGAACAAACATTCTAAAGAATTAGAAAAAGAAATCTCTAAGAAATTTTTTTTCGAGCCTAGATCTATTTCTAAAACTAATTATTTTGAAGATAAAAACTTGGTTATAAAACTCAAGTCCGAAATTTTTTCCTTAAAGTTTTTATCAAACTTTACCCATGGTAAATAAAATTTTGATAAAATGTACTCTCAAATATGAACTTTAAGAAATAAATACGGATTTGGTTATACCCATGAAAAATCAATTTTTTGTGACAATTATTTTGTTCCTCAAAGTGCCCCATTTTGTACCAAGTGTCAATGTGGTGGTCACTTGGCAAGGAATTTTTCCTTAAACAAAACCCAATCTCTAGGATTTCATAAATCTTATTTCTCAAAGAAGATGTGGGTACCTAAAGTTTTATTATCTGGAAATCTCGGATCCAAACAAGTTTGGATTCCGAAAGACTAATTATTTTCTTGACTTCAAGAAAATAAAGAGAGTACCAGCAACAATACATGGTACATGGATAGTGGATGTTCCCGGCACATGACTGGTAACAAAATCTATTTTGAAAAGACTGTCAAAATGAAAGGAGGAAAGGTAACTTTCGGAGATAATGCTAAGGGAGAGATTGTTGGTATTGGTAATATTGTTCTTTTAGGTAAAACTTTGATTTCAAATGTTCTTTTTGTTAAGGGTCTTAAGCACAACCTCATTAGCATAAGTCAGTTATGTGATGAAGGTTACCTTGTGAATTTTAGGAATGACAAGTGATTAGTTCACAATTCCAAGGAAGAATTTATTCTCTCAGCCAATAGGAAAGAGAATATTTACACCTTAAATTTAGAAGACCTCAGGAGCCAAGATTTACCTTGCCTAAGTGCAATGGAAGATCATTCCTGGTTATGTCATAGAAGATTAGGACACTATAACCTTAGGAACTTATGTAAACTCTCTAAGAAGAAACTAGTTAAGGATATACCAGAGCTTAGATTTGATTCTTCTAAAGTTTGTGATCTTTTTCAATATGGCAAGCAACATAAATCTAGTTTTAAATTAATCAGTAAAGTCTCAACAACTGATGCATTAAAGTTAGTTCACATGGATCTTTTTGGTCCAACACAAACTGAAAGTGTTGGAGGCAAATACTATGTGTTTGTTCTAGTTGATGATTACACTAGATTTACTTGGGTTTATTTTCTAGCAAAGAAGTCTGAAGCTTTTTCTTTTTTCAAAAGTTTTATAGCTCAAGTTAAAAATGAGAAAAACCTTCCATTGAAAAGTATTCATAGTGATCATGGAGGAGAATTTCAAAATTCTGATTTTGAAACTTTTTGTAGTAGGAAAGGTATTACTCACAATTTTTCATCACCTAGAACTCCTCAAAAAAATGGTGTAGTAGAGAGAAGAAATATAATTCTTCAAGAGATAACTAGAACCATGTTGAGTGAATAATCTATAGCTAGAAATTTCTGGGATGAAGCTGGAAGTACTGCTTGTTATACTATAAATCGAGTTTTGATTAGAAATTTTCTTAATAAAACTCTTTATGAGTTATGGAATGGTAGAAAACCAAGACTATCCTACTTCATGGTTTTTGGTTGCAAGGTATTCATTCTGAATACTAAAGATAACTTACATAAATTCGCACCAAAATCTGATGAAGGAATTTTCTTAGGTTACTCTACAACTTCTAAGGCTTATAGAGTTTTTAATAAAAATAATTGTACTGTTGAAGAAACAGTGCATGTAAAATTTGATGAGTCTGATCCTTTTTTTTTAAACCATATCAACCTACATCCTCGGATGTGTTTTCAAAAACTGATTGTCAACCCTTGATAGAAGATCCTTCTGATAAGGAAAATTTTCAAGAAGATACTTCTGAATTATTTACCCCAAAAGATTTTCTGCCCTATGTTGATGAACAGGTTTTTCAAAACCCAAATTAGGTGTTTCTTAAGAATCATCCCAGTGATAGTATCATTGGTGATGTAAATCAACCTATAAGGACTTGAATTTCCTTAAGAAATGAATTAGAACATCTAGCATTTATTTCCCAATTAGAACAAAAAAGCACTAATGAAGCTTTAGGTGATAATGATTGGATCAAAGCCATGCAAGATGAACTAAATGAATTTGAAAGGAACAAAGTCTGGATCTTGGTTGAAAGACCTAAGGAAACTTCTGTTATTGGAGTAAAGTGGGTTTTCAGGAATAAATGTGATGAAAATGGAGTCATAGTAAGAAATAAAGCTAGAATTTTTGTTAAAGTCTATAATCAGCAAGAGGGAATAGACTATGAAGAAACCTATGCTCCAGTAGCTAGACTTGAATCTATCCGTATTCTACTTGACCTTGCAGAATTATTTAATTTTAAACTTTTTCAAATGGATGTGAAATGTGCTTTTATTAACGGTTATGTTCAAGAGGAAGTTTTTTTTGAACAACCTCCTGGTTTTGAAGATACAAAACATCCTGATCATGTTTTTAGACTTACCAAAGCTCTGTATGGTCTTAAACAATCCCCACGAGCATGGTATGATAGACTCACATGATTTTCTCTTCAAAATAACTATGTTAAGGGAAATGTAGATCCAACCCTTTTTATAAAGAAAGATAAGAAAAATGTTTTGATTGTTCAAATTTATGTTGATGACATCATATTTGGTTTAACTCAACAATCTTTAAATGACTCTTTTGCAAGTCTAATGAAATCCGAGTTTGAAATGAGTATGATGGGTGAGTTAACTTTTTTCCTTGGTTTTCAAATTTCTCAAAAACCAGAAGGAACCTACATATCTCAACATAATTATATTAAAGATCTTCTAAAAAAGTATGGTTATGAAAACACTAAGAGTATAAGTACTCCCATTGGTATCTCAAATTCTTTGGATCTTGATGAAGCTGGGAAACCAGTAGATCAAACATCTTTTTGAGGTATGATAGGAAGTTTACTTTACTTAACAGCTAGTCGACCAAACTTAATGTTCCCAGTATGCTTATGTGCAAGATATCAATCCAATCCTAAGGAATCTCACTTAAAGGCAGTAAAAATAATTTTTATCTACCTTAAGGGAACCATGGATCTAGGATTATTTTATACTTCTGGAAATGATTTTGTTTTAAAAAGCTTTTCTGATGCTGACTTTGGTGGATGTAGAATGGATAGAAAAAGTACATCTGAAATTTGTCATTTCTTAGGAGATTCGTTAGTTTCTTGGTCTTGCAAGAAGCAACATTCTGTAGCACTTTCCACTGTAGAAGCCGAATATGTAGCAGCTGGAAGTTGTTGTGCTCAAGTGTTGTGGATGCAACAGACACTCACAGACTATGGCTTTAGTTTTACTAAAACTAAAATTTTGTGTGATAACACAAGTTCCATTTCACTATGTAAGAACCCTGCACATCACTCTCGTGAAAAGCACATAGATATTAGGAATCACTTTATTAGGGATCACACACTAAAAGGAGATATTATTCTTCAGTTTATTGGAACGCAAGATCAAATTGCTGATATTTTCACAAAATCTTTGCCTTCTGATAGATTTTAATACATTAAACAAAAGTTAGGAATGATAACTATAAGGTTATCATTCTTTATTAAATTTCTGTTGAAAAAGTCTATTTACAATAATAAAATCCTTTTCATAGGGGGAGTAAATTTGTTTGTTAGAGTAACTAAGTTTTTTAAAAGTTTGTTTTCAAACTTTTCGGAACTAAAATTCTGGAATGGAAATTTCCGGAACTAAAATTTTCCAGAATGGATATTTTCATATAGAAAACTTCTGGAATGGAAATTTTCGTATTGAAAACTTCCAGAATGGAAAATTTCGTACTGGTATTTCCATAACGAGATTTTCGTATCGAGATTTTCATAATGAGATTTTCATTTTTCAATTTTTTTTTGTAATGAAATTTTCGTACTGAAATCCTTATAATGTTTTTTCGTTTTTATTGTCCTATTCATACTAAGTTTTTCGTACTGAGTTTGTTTTTCGTAGTGATTTTTGCGAACAATGTATTTTCATTGTAATGATTTTTCGTAGTTTTTTTTTAATTTTTTTTACCCATTACGAATAATCCTTCTAAGCCAATCCGAAAGGTATTATTTCCTTACTCAAGTTTTCGTAATCATACTTTACTTGCTGGTATTTTCTCATATTTTGTTTTTAGTTTATAAGTTTTCTTAAATCCTTGTTTTAATAAAAACCTCAAAAGATCGAATTCAAGTTTTTCTTGAGAATTGGTTTTCAACCGTCAGATCTGATCTCAGTTTTTTTACAACCGTTCAATAAACCGAGGAAGATGAACCGTCATATCGTTGCCTATATAAAGGGGACCCCAAATGGTTGTCCCACATCGGTTTTCAAGCTCCAGCATCCCGAAGCTCTGCCTCTCTGTTTTAAGGCCGTTCCGAACTTCAGCAATCTCCATTCCAAACTTCTCAGAAATCTTCAGATCCGAATGTCTGTGGAAGCATCCTCTCAAGACATGTCTTCATACAAGCTGATTTCCAAGTGGTTAGTATATAGATAAAGGTTGGTTCATCCTGATTTCTTCAACAAGTATGATTATCTTATATCCAAGAGTATTAAGGTTAACAAATGGGAAGATGTTGCTGTGTCTAAGCCTGGGAATCAAGATGAAGTTTTTTCGGAGTTGCTTATAGAGTTCTATGAGACAGTTTCCTTCTTTAAGGAAGATGGTAGGGAGAAATTTTCGTTCAAGTCTTATGGCAAGACTTATAAGCTTTCTTATGTCAATGCAGCTAGCTTGGTAGGGATGACCTATAAAGGAGAAGCTGAGTTCATTTCTCATGTTTTACCAGATTCAAAGAGAAGATTCGACAAGGAAAAGGCTTTGGAAACTCTCGGATTGTCAGATGACAAGGCTCTGAAGATTTCTACTCTGTCTATGAATTTTCGTATTCTCGAATTATGGGTACAAGGTTTTATCGTACCGAGAAAAGTTGACAAAGACAGTTTGAAGAAGAGCGAGATATTCATTCTAGATTTTCTGATAAATCTAAGAAAGTTTAACCTGATGAAACACATTCTTATCACCATTGAGAATGTTAAGAAAAAGAATTTGAGAGCTCAGATCATAATGTATCCAGCAATACTCTCGAAGTAAATCGTTCAGTTCCTTAAGTCTTTCAAGGAGGCTTGCAAGTCTAAGCCAAGAGTTTTCAAAATTATGTTGGTGAGTGATGTAACTCTCAAAAGGATGGATGTGGCTTTTGACAAAAAGAATGGTGAGTTCTTTGATCTACCAGTTCAAGAAGAAGCAGTTCCGAAAGTTGCCGAACCTGAATCTTCTAAGCCAGGGAAGAAGAGAAAGTTGAAAGAAGTTGTAGTTGAAGCAGAGAATCCCAAATCTAAGGAAGTTCATTCCGCACCTCCAAAACTGAAGAAAAAGAAAGCTTATCCTGATGAGGTAGTTACTAAGTGGAGGGAAATCCAAGAGAAGAGAGTTCAAGGGGAGCCTCAGTTTGGCTTGGATCCTGCGGAGGCTAAGGCCTTGAAAGAAAAGACAGCGGATGAGCTAGAAAAACAAGTGAAAGAAAAGAAGCTTAAGAAAAATATGTCTGAAGCTGAGGTGGTTCAGAATTTGTTAAAGTTTACTGAGATGACCTCCGGAAACATTCCTGTTCTGAGATCTTTCTCTTTGGAATCTCTACCTGAGACTCCAGGAAGAAACTTTTTCATTCCAGAAGAGGCATTTGCTAAGCCTGGTGAGGAAGTTGAGCAGATTGAGCAAGTTGAAGAGGAAGAAGCAGTTTCTGAAGGTAGTGGTGAGACTGGAGATGTTTTGAAGCAAGTAGATGATTATAAGGGGACACCTTTGGAACATTTGTCTCTCCGAACTTCAGAAGCTGAATCATCTAAGTTAGTCACTCTAGATAAGGATGAGGAGAAAAGAGAACAAGAAGTAGCTTATCATGCAGAGGAAGAACAACTTATACATGACATTGCTCAAATGGAGAATGTAGAGGATGGTGCTAAAAAAGTTTCTAATGATGAAGAAAATGTTGTTCAAGTTTCTAATAGTGAAAAGAAAACTCTGGAACAGGACTCCATTCTGAAAAAGGACAAGGGAAAGCAACTCGTTGTTGATACCCCGAGCTCAGTGGCTGTGAACAGAAGGGAAGTTGGTAGTTCCTCAAAGAGAAAGCTTGAGCAAATTGAAGAAGAAAATTATACAAGCAAAGTCTCGGATTCAGAGTCATCTTCGTTGAGGGATGAATTTTTTTTACAGTCATTAAAGAAGTTGGTAGGTCATATTCCAACTTTCTCAAGTATTGATTCAAGATGCCAGATGCTTCAACACACTTTGAATCAGAAAATAGACTTCATATCCATGGTTATGGATAAATGTGTAGAGATGGAGGCTCAGTTTAAAACCTTTTTTGTCGGCTATGAAGAACACAAAAGATCTTGCGAGAGAATGACTAGTTGGTCGAGGAAGACTGTAGAAGAGATGAGTCTCTTTGATGAATTCCAAGATAATGTGAAGGATGACTTTGAGACAGAAGACAGGAAGATAAATGAACTTACTTTATCCTTTGAAGAAAAGTTGACAAATGAAAAGAATTTCCGAATTCAAGAAGTCAGAGATCTGAATGGGAAGCTGAATTATATTTCTCAAAACTGGAAGTATGAAAGGGATCATCGGATTGAGTTCGAAGAGAAGTTGTTAAAACAATAACAAATCTTGAAGGCACAGGAAGAAAAACTTCAAGCCCAGGAAGAAAAGATTGAAGCTCAAAGTGAAATAATTGTTGTGTTAGAGAAGCAAGCCGAGGAAGACCATAAAGACCTGAAGAAGATAAAGACTATTCTTAAGGGTCTCATGGCAAAAGAAAAAGATCCAAAATAGACAAATCCGATCTTTTGTTGTATCTTAACTTCCTTGTTTTTGAATTTTCAATCGTAATGAAAATTGTTCTTGCTCGTCTCTTTTGTTGTTGCTACTAATTTTTTCAGGTAATTTGTTATATTTTCCATTCCCTCGATTTTTTTTTGAAAATCACAAAGGGGGAGAAGGAAAAGAACCCTAAAAAAAGGGGAAAAGGAAAAAGAACCTTAAAAAAGGGTGAGAAAGAAAAAGAACTCTAAAAGAGTTTATCTAAGGGGGAGTTTTTCATTAAAGAAGACCTTCTTATTTTTTAATGAAATACCATTCCGGAAATCTAGAATATGATCCCTAGAGTTTCAATGCCTAAGGGGGAGTTAGTCGTATTCATCAACATCCATAAGCAAAGGGAGATAAGCCTTATTGTTTTCTTTCTTCTTAAACTTTCTTTTTCATAAGGATGTTTGTGCTTTCCAAAAAGGGGGAGATTGTTGAGTCAATAAGGTTTTCTGTATGAATTTTCCATTCCTTCTTGTTTTGAAAATCACAAACACCTTATCTTTAAGAAAATTGCTTTTATAAGGAAAATCGCTTTTATAAGGAAAATCGCTTTTATAAGGAAAATCGCTTTTTAAGGAAAATCGCTTTTATAAGGAAAATTGCTTTTATAAGGAAAGTCTATTTTATAAGGAAAATTATCCTTATCATATTTTCATTATTTGTATCCATATATTTTTTAAGTATAAGAATCGGATTCATTTCTATATTCTTGGAATCGCTTAAAACTTTGATTTGAAGCATTTTGTTTTAGGCTCCAAATTCTGGATGAGAACTGTAATGAAGTTCCACTCTGAATTCTAGATACGAACTTTAATAAAGTTCCACTCTGAATTCTGGATACGAACTCTCATGAAGTTCGACACTGAATTCTAATGACAAATTTTGATTATGAATTCTAATGACGAATTCTGATTACGAATTCCCATTACGAATTCTGATTACAAATTCTCATTACGAATTCTTATTCCGAATTCTCATTCCGAATTTTCATTCTAAATTCACCTATTAAACAGAATCTGATCATCTTTGCTTTTTACACTCTAAAGTTATTTTAGACTCCGAATATTATTTTTGGTTAGAATCCGAACTTTCATTTTGCTTACACTTTTAAAATTTGTCTACTCTATGATATTCTGCTTACACTCCTAACCTTCACTCCGAACCTTCACTCCGAACCTTCACTCCGAACCTTCACTCCAAACTTTTGTGTTAGAATTAAAACTATGTCGTAAATTCTGTTACACTTGTTTTGTTATAAAACGATGTCGTATATTCTGTTATAAACTAACCATTGGTTAAGTTACCCGTGTACAGGTCCCTCCTATTTTTAAGGAAAATATGACCGTTGGAAAGGAGGCCGACCGAACCTATAAATAGGAGATCATTTGAAAGAGCTCAATACAACTTCTTCGACATTGGTCACACATGCTATTGAAGTGATTTCTAGAGAGAGAGGCTCTTATTAACTCTCAAAGATTCATGAGACTCCGAATGTTGGTGATTACATTCAAGGAATTCCGGGGATAGGAAGACAGAGGTGCTGACTACCTTTAAGTTCGAGGGCTTCCTTGCTAAGGAAGACAGAGGTTGCCAACTACCTTAAAGTTGAGGGTTTGCGGGGACAACAAGACAGAGATTCCGATCTTCGTATCGAGGGCTTACCCTGGTGTGGGTAAGACAAACTTGCTTGAAAGTATAAATCAAGGGATCTTTATCCAAGGTTGTTGGATACCCTTCTCTTTGGGTTAAAAGACTTATATCTTGTTACTTGTAGTTTTACTACTTGTTTATTTCCGTTGCATATTTTATTGTAAGGAAAGTATGAATTTCTTATACTTCCTTACTTGTACTATGTTCTATTTAGATTATATACGCTTTAAGGTAGAATCTCATATTTTAATATTTAGTTAAGTTTCAATTTCCGGATCCATATTTTCAGAACCTACTTTTGGAATTTCTTTCCAGTTTTAAGCAAGTACATAGAACTTGAAGTTTATAAGTTCATTTCTTATTCCAATTTTTCAATTGGTGTTAGAGGTGTTGTGAATTTTCTTAGTTTAACTTTGTTAAACATAGATCTTTCCTTTGTTTAAGGAATTTTTAAAGTATACAATTCCCCCCCCCTCTTGTATATTGAGCATCTACATCATTATTTCGATCCTAAAATATTTAACTCATTATTAATACACCATCTTTTATTTTCTAAAAATTAGCTTAACAAGTGCGCTATGGATTTCATCTTAGAGGACCAGAATTGAAACTCCCATAGAATGAACTTAGAACATCATAGCTCACTATGGAGCTAAAATTATAGTACATTAACTTGGATATAATGAACTCATGAACATGAAATGATGAATTAAACCATTATATCAAAATAAATAAGGGATGGTTAAAACTATTGAGAACCAATGACAATATTATCTAAAAATAAGTAATAACTATGTAATAAATGAAAATAAAATTTTAATATAAAAGTTAGTAAACATGAGTAAGGTTTTTAAATAAAATATTAATGAGTCTTAGTTTCTTATACAAGATTTTAGAGTGAATATGACTAAATAGTAATTCAAAATAAGGGTTTCTTGTCTTAAATTTCATTCTCTGAGACATGTTTCATATTGTGTAACTATTCTCATTTATGTGGTGTATATATTTGATTATTGAAATATTATATCATGAGTATCTTTTTTTTCATTGTATCTTAAGTTCAATTTCTTTTTCGATTTTAAAAGTTATATTGAATCAAAACTTAAAAATCTATAAGGGTTTATTTTCCAATCAAACTTTGAAATTGAGGTTGTTTATGTTAGATTTAAATTGGGTGAAATTATTTTTTAATTATATATAATGAAAATATATTTTATTATAATCCAATTATTTCTTGAGTACACATATATTCCTACCAATTTAGACTCCATTTTATTTATAATTCAACAAAAAGGTTTCCTACAACTAGAAGCCAACCTTATCTCTTCTTTTGGATGAGATTTTTTTTACTCCATGTACATATTATTTATGTTGTTTTATTTATATTATTATATATAATTAAATTATTTATTGATGTAATTTTATATTTATTTTGAATTTATTTATGAAAGATTAAAATAAAATTTCAACATGTTTTTTTTCATGATACATTTTTGGCTTTCTTACAAAAGTTTAAAAATAATATATTTTTAATCATTTTTCACATGAGAAACTTTTCCTATATTTTTGTACATTATTCATAATGAATATTTATCTCAATTTTTTCATGGTTTTAAAAATTAATTTAAATTCCCATTTATTTTTGGAATTTTTATTTTAAAATAAAAGTTATCAAAAGAAAAATATTTTTCATCTTGTTTTTACAAAAAATATTTATAATGTTATTATAAATGTTTTTTATTTTATTTCATCGTCATTTAATTTTTATTATGATTCACTAGGGATATGATTTAATGATACCATCCATATCCTTTTTATGTATTATATATGATAATGTTTAGTGGAAATCTTAGTGAACTCGTTTATTTTTTATGGGGTAATTGAGCTATGATGGGATTACAAATGTTTTTATGTCCATGGTATTTAAACTCATTCATATATTCTATACAATTTATGATATTTCTATATGTCTATTGAATTTATATTATACTCGTTACTATATATGGTTTCATCTTTATTGGTGTTTACTAAGAATGGTATTAAATTTATTGTCTAGGGTAATATTAAAATTATATATACTTGTTACTGTAATATAGATGTTTATCACATTTTAAGACATGTTGATTATGTATTTTAAATCATCCTTCATATGAGGAATTTACAGGACTTATTTAGTTAAGGGTGGGTACTAGAATTATATATCCCTTTGATGCATTGGTAAGTTGCATGAGATCAACTAGTTTGGGTATTTGGTGTATGTTTTCCCATTTATTTATAATGTATTGGGAAAAGACCTTGATGGTTTGAATTATCTATGATTTTTTGACTTCAGTGATTAATACTTTTATTTATCTATGAAGTCTTGGAATGAGGCCTTAACTATTTGAATGATCTAGGATGTCTTGTCATAAAGCCTTGATGGTAAGATTAATATGTACAGAATTATGCATTCCATCACTATGATATCAGTTATTGTTTTCCATGTGATTATTTAATTTTTTATGTTATCTATGGATATATTTTATGATCATGTTATTAATTATAATTCATTATTTTATTAATATTTTTTCATTCCATATTATTCATTCCTTGTTTATTCTTTGATAAATTTTACTATATGTTATCCATTACTGATCATCTGATCTCACCCATTTATTTATTTTTTAATTTCCTCAAGGAACCAAGAAGAGTAATATATATTATTCAATGATGTACTAGGTGTAATAATAAATTTTAAGAACCTATACTTACAAAAAAAATGGAAATTGGGTTAAAATTGTAAACCTTTTTATGTATTGGGTTTCATAATTATCAATAATTCTAAACCAAAAAGGTCTTGGGTATGTAAGTAATGAATAATTTACTATTTATCATGATATTATTTATGTCTAAGTTAAGTCTATCATACTTGTTATTAAATACCATGTGTACAAAATATGTTTTTATCACCAGATCTGGTACTATAAGTCTCACGTTGCTACAATTGGTATTAAAGCAAGGTTTAGATAACATTAGAGGTTAGGATGTTATTAATTAATGATAATTTAAGACTTTTAGACACCATCATGGGTTAATAAATTTAATGGTGTTTATAAATTTAAAATCAAATATACCCTTTTGAGGTCTTATGTGTTTGGATTTTAATGTGATTAATAATATTTTGGGATACATTTATTGGGTTATATGAGGAATACATGATTGTGATGTATATGACCCTGAAGTTTAAAATTTTATTTAATGTGAATGTTATTTGGGTTATTTTGGAATAATGATATTTTATTTTTTGGTACATAATTTGAAATGTATATATAAACATTAGGGTTGGTATACTATTTTATGTTGAGGTAATTCTAGTTATTTGAGACAAATGTTTTTTAATTTTGGGAATATAATTTGAGTGATATAAATAAATTTGGGGATTGAAAATTTATTTGGTAGAAAAGAGATTAAATTTATATTAGAGGAATTTTTCTATATATTTTTAGAACATTATGATTAAGGTATATATAGAAAATTATTGATTCATTTGTGATTTCTTAAATTGAGGTTTAAAATTGAGTTATTTTTCTGAAGGTTTTATGTTGTGGTTATTCAAGTTATTCTAGGAAAGGTATAATATATTTTGGGTTTATAAAATAGAAGGTAATATTTTTGATTATTGAGGTTTTATTATTTTTGGGATAAAGGTTAGATTTATTTTTATAGAGAACATGTGAACTAGGTTTTCCTGAATTTTGGGTTAATTATTTTTGAGGTTTATACAATGAAAAATTGGTGGATTAAACATAGAATAATCTAGGTTAAATGAGAGGTATTTTTTATTGTGAAGGTTTTTAAGGTTAAATTATTATTTAATTTCTTTGGATATTATCTTTACTCATACAAACAATTTTGGGTTTTAGTAAATAAATAAAAGTAGAAGGAATAACTAGTCATATTCACTTTCATGCAAAAAATAACACTATCATTTAGTGTCTCTCATGATCCATTAACAATTGATTTTTTCTGTTTCAATCATAAAAAAACCATCTCTGGGATTCACCATTTGGAATATGGCGTGAATCTATGGTGGAATCTGATAAAAACAAAAAACCAAAGGATAAAATTGTGCTTATAGAATGTATAAAAATAAAGTAAGTTTATTATATCATACTATCTATATTTATGGTAAAATAATTCCTCAAACTCAAGAAAAATAAGTTTAAATTTGTTGAATCTTATATGGAAAACATCACCAGACTATCTAGGTATGCCATTGAAAACTCATTCACATGTATGTGTCTTATAAAGGTACATAATATGTTCAAAAAATATTTATTTTAGAAATTAGAAGTCTACTAGTCATTACCTAGAAATTATGGTTCATAATAAAATTTATATATGATATCATGCCCATGTTAAGATGCATTAATTTTGGTGAGAAAAAATTGAAATTTCTAGAACCCAATTTCTTTAAGGGGATAGAATGTGACAACTCATGTATTTTTAAAAATATATAAATTTTATGGTTTATTGTTTTTTATATTTACGCTAAATATATATATATTTTTATATCATGTCTGAAAGGATGCTATATAATCAATTATATACTCATTATACATTTAAAATTATTATGATCACTTCATCATATACATGATGTTTTATATAAATGTTAAACAATTTTCCTTAACATAATTTCTTATTTCAGTTTATTTAATGTATTATTTAATTATTAGATTTGTTATTAATGGATATTCATGTAAGTTATATAAATTAATATTAATATTTATTATTATTATAATTTTTTATATAATTCTATTAGGGTTTCAGGAAAGAATATGATTTTCATTTGTAAAAGAAATTTTTTTTATTTTAAATAAATTATTTTTCCACGTGTTATATTATTTTATTTAAGAATTAGGTTTCTATATTTTATAATATGAATTTTATAGAATGGAATTTTCTTTTAGTATCATCATGTAAAAATTATCTTATGATAGATTTATGATATTTTTATAATTAAGTTGATTTTTTGGTGGATAGTTATGTCACAACCCCCTCCCTCCAAAGGTACCCCTCTTGGGATGGCAATGAAGAAAGGGAGATAATGACCCCTAAGTCTCGACTCCAGTAGGCCCTGGGGTGGTTACCGGCACCAAGGGTATACAAATATCACAAAATAGGAGTCATTACCATTTTTATAAGAAACAAGATCGGGAGATAAGATGTATCAACCTCAAAACAACTCTAAGGAATATATAAAAGAATTTCAAAATCCACCCCACATGCATGTTTAAAAATAAAATTGTTACAAATGAAATAAAATTCCAAAGTATTAAAATTAATGCTAAGAAGCGACATAACAACTGTCCCAAAGTCTAAGCTAGTAAGGTCCAACATGACCCATGTAATCCTCTTAGAAACCTAAAAGTAGTTTTATATACATAGGGTGAGCATACAAGTATACTTAGCAGGGAAAACATAAGTCTCTCATGCACACATGAAAGGAAGAATTCTAATTCCCTTACGAGAAAACAACAAAACCAACCAACACCTAACAAGGAATACTATCCATCCCATCTTTACAAAGGCAATCTCACCAAGAAAAACAAGTCAAGTAAAGTAATATAGTAACCAGATCGATGATTTGGTCACCCCACACCACTTCCTAATTGTTTATCCACTCTTTCCTAATGGAAAACGTCCTCATTCTTCCACCTCTTCTAGAAGAACCACATCACAAACTGCCCACACACACCTGGGCCCCATAAACCACACCTCATACCATCACTTAGGCCCTAATCCATATCACATCTCTACCACAGACACTTGGGCCATAAACCACATCACATCCTACCCAAAGGCACCGTGGCCACAAAACACACCTTATCCCAAAAACACTTGGGAAAGAACAACACATCTCATCCTAAAGACACCTAGGAAAGCACATCTCACCCGCACACACATGGGCCTCAAAAAACACAACCTTCTCAAAGAATCTTGGGTTATCACCATCTGGAAGAGGGAGTAGGGAAGAGCGGGTGGCAAACCATACATCCTCCCACTAATATATTTGGGAAAGACACCCTCCCCCATGACGATGGGGGTGTTCAACACATAGTTCTCAACTAGGGTGGGGTGCATATAGAAATCACAAAGAAAATACAAGTATTTCTATACATAGATATGATACCAAGCACTCATCCCAACCTATGGGTTTTCAAACAATGAACAACTCTCAACACTAACAACCTTGCTGCTACCTCTAAATGAGAAACACCACACATTAAATCACAAAACAATTTATATTTACAACCAACTTAATTAGCCATTACCATTCTTCATTCAAAATTTATTTATTCATTCAGTTATCCAAACCAAACCAAGACATTCCCAAAATTTATTAATCAATTATTTATTCATCTAGTCCATTACTATTTGAGAAACTACCAATAAAAAAATAACATGAAACATGGGAAAATTCAAACATGGAGAAACTCTGGGTGAATTAACAACACCAACTAAAACAAGTCCCCAACTCTCAACCACATCTAGAAACACAATGTAGCACAACCCAATCATAACCCCACTACAAAACACTGATCATCCATTTCCCAAATATTAAATCTCTAAACCTGTTATTTCATTACACAACCAAGTTGATGTATCACCTACAAGTTCATCCAGAACATCACCCAAACCAACTCACAGCATGTACCCATACTTCATAACTAGACTACAATACAAACCGGAGCAAACCCACATGTCAAAACATAGCTACTTCACCTCCCTTCAGTCCCTCAAACAAAACCATATCTATCCCACGCAACACATCACCCCACATGCCAAAGCATAACACAATTACAGATTTAGAATGGAATTCCTTATTTAATTTCACTTATAATTCTGGGGTTGTCCCAAAAACTGGGAAATAATGGGGCATCCATTTATTAGCCAAGTGTACGTGATTTACCAATTTCCATATACAAATGTTCAACACAAACCGATAAACATACAATCCATTTAGTATGAAAACAAGTACCACCAATGACCATGATTTTCAGTGGGGTGTTTATCCAGTACAATTCAAAACATCATAATAACATCAAGCCATAAAACATGCAATTTGAATCCCCATACCCCTTTCCAATTTAATTTACCTGATTATTTTATTTGATTAGCATTGCACAACCATGATCTCCTGGAAATAAAAATTATATCCCTTCCACATGATGCAAAATCAAAGAGAAATTATGGAAAATAACTACCTCAAATGGGTTTCAATGTTCTTTGTACAATAAAAAATCACATAATGATCCTCTGATCACCTATCCCACAAGGTTTGCATCCACATGAGGACATCGTGACACCACCACATCAACAACAATCAAATAAAACCCCATTAAAACCAAGGGATATCATATGATATGAAATGGCATGATTAATGAGATGAAAGTAGATATAAACCCAAAATAAATTATTGAAACTATGAAATAACATACCTCAGATCACCATTAATCACCAATGAACAATCACCTAGATTAATGGATTGAATATGGAGTAATAGGGTTCAAAGAACTCCTCAGGGAACCTAGGGTTCATCTAGAATGAGTGAGATTAATGAAGTCACTAAATTTGTGAAAAACTGAGTGACTAAAATGTTTTAAAACATTTTAGCATCAGGGTATTACATGACATGTAATCCCCTTTAACATCGTGTAATACCTCGAGGTCCACATCTGCTAAGAAATACATCGCCTCTTGATTTATTTTCAGACCCTGATGAATTTTAAATTGTGAAACTCCCAGGAGAACCCATGAAATAAAATTTTACATCATGTAATGCCATTACACGATGTGTAATCCCTCTGCTTATATCCTTTAACAACCAAAGTTCCCTAAACTGCCTCCGAGCCTCGTACGAATAGTACCAACAACCAAAACCCACAATGTAATGGACTTGGAGGACATAGACCATTACATCAGATACCTCTTGAAAGATTCTCATCCTAGAGAATGTAAAACCAAGCCCAGAAGAAAGAGGGGTCCGAATGACCACCCCATGAGATACCTCTCAAGGATATCGCTTAAATGAAATGGAATGGGAGGACATAGAACATTACATCAAATAACTCTCAAAAGATTCTCATCCTAGAGAATGTAAAACCAAGCCCAGAAGAAAGAGGAGTATGAATGAACACCCTATGAAATACCTCTCAAGGATCTTGCTACACTTGAAACATCACTTACAACCAAACACATCGATGCTAAATGATAAACCACCCTGCCCTGTTCGAAAGCTAAACTGGAAACCTCTACATCCTGGAAAACCTACTCCGACATCTGTAACTAGGACTTATCACATCAACCCAAAAAACCACAAGACACAACACATAATCACAACAACCACACTGTCTGAAGAAAAGAAAATAAACAAGCTGAACATTATATGTTGTGCTCTACACTACCTCGAGTCAAAGAACAGTTGTCACCCCAAACTATATCCAGCACAAGGTTGAATGAAACAATATTTCATAAAAATCTTAGAATAGAGCCATGATAATGGAATACTGTCAGTTGTTTTTATAAGAGAACTCTACCAAGGGTAAGTGTCGCACTCAAGATCTAACAAAGTCACTACAACAAAACTTGAATCTAGCGGCGGTTCTAGGAACTGCTACTAGCCATTTTTAAAAAAGGTTTCACGATGGTTTTTAATAAACCGCTGCAAAACACTATTTTTTTTTAACAGTAGCGGCCCTCCCCCCCACTTCTCACCCCACGACCCCTCTTCCCCCGCGAACCTGGCCCCCCGACCCCGGCGACCCCGCTTCCCCCCGTGACCCCTCTTCCCCCGCGACCCCAGCGACCCCGCGACCCCGGCAACTCCAGCGACCCCGCTTCCCCCGACGACCACGCTTCCCCTAGACCCCCGCGACCCCGACGACCTATACGAACCCTAAGGTTTGAAATTACTTTTTTTGAATATTTTTTAAACTCAATTTCATTGCCAGCCCAAGTTGGGTTCTTGAAGAATCGAGTCATGATAGAGGTATTAGAGTTAATTAGTAATGATATGTTGATTGTTTTATTAAAACTAGGGTAGTGATGCATAATTATGTAATTATAATTTTTAAATGAAATTGGCTATCACACTTGATTTATACTTATTAAAATTCTGATTTTTGTTTGTTATCATTCATTTATTTATGATTTAATTGTGTTTAGTATTGATCCATATTGTATAGTCTCCCCATTATTCCACCATCAGACATTCAATGTTAGTTAGGATCTATTGGAGTATAGGGAGGTGCACATTAGGGCTGGTGGAACCTGGACTTAGCTACTTATTAGTGAATATGACCCATGTCATGAAAAGTTTTATCCTACATTTATTTTATTTTTTCATTATATTATGTGACAATAGATAGGAAATTTATAATATGTTTTTACTTGGTAAACAACTCATTTCTTGGTCTATCCAACCCATACAAAAGACAAAACCCATGTTTCTAGTGATGTGACTGTATTTATGATATACATTATAAATGTTAATTCTTATTTTACCTTAGGATAAAGATATAATTCAATTAATTAATGATTTATGTGATTTACCTCTTTTCATTGTATTACATTGGATGATTTAACTATTTTCCCATTACGAAAATAGACAAGGATATTCATGCCTCAATTTAGGCATAGAGGATTCACATTTCATAGGAATGACTAATTGTATACCATGAATAATTGGTTATGTGTAATGTTTATCTGCATGGCATGTTTGTGTAATTTGTTAGTATGATTATTTGTAAATCATTCTATCTTTATTTCCTAAATTGAATGATTGGGATTCCTACATACACAAAAGACTCCCAATATTATAATAATAATTAATCTATGATTTAAAGGCTCATTATAATCATGATTGATGACTGGTTATTCATGTGCCTTTGTAAACATAAAGTGTTGTTTCCCCTTATATCTTGATGACTAAACCTTAATTAACCATTCATGACATGTCTCACCCATTGAATAATATTTCAACGAGATGAAATATTAGTGGTTTTGAATCTATGTGTGTTGAATACAATTTCAGAAGTTTATGGGAATTTATAATTTTTCTTTAGTGATCCATAAAATCAAAACACTATATAAGGAGTTGTTACATTTTTATATTTAATGTAACAAAATGTTTTCCAAGTTAGGAATTTATATCTATGTAGATTAAATTTCCAAGACTTATAGGATAATTTGAGATTATTTTTTTATACATCATCATAATAAATTCATGTATTCTAAAAAATTTCCTTATATAAGTGTAGGTTTGTTAAATCACACTACCTACTTTCCTATTGATCTATATTCATCAATTTTACTAAAAGGATATTTATTTTCTTACTCATTATAGGATAAAGATTTTAAGTGATGCCTTAATGATAAATAAATGTTATATTGAAAATGTGTTTCAATATTATATTGGAATGTTGTGACTTTTCGGGGATCACATGGAGATGTTTTTGAGTAATGAATATGGTTGTGACTTTTTTTGGGAAATTTTATTATGAGATAGTTCATCTAGGTTTATTTTGTATTTAAATTTTATTTTTATTTTATTTCTCTATATGTTATCCAAAATAGATGATTTTTCATTAATATGTATAGTCTTGGATGAAAGTAATCACTTTCATTAAATTTGTATCTTTGTATTTTTCATTATTTTTTGAAATGGATAACCTATTTATTTATAAGACGTACTTGACTATAATGAATTATGACACTTAGGTATGGAGTTCCTTATACTTTTTATACTTCTGATTATATTATTATGTTGTCCTAAATGATAGTACCAACACCCCACATTTCATCTCCAAATTCCCAACATGATTCTACTATGAAACTCCAAACACTAAGCCAAGACACGTCAACTATTCTTCAGATACCCTAGTTTGATCCCAAACCACATCAGCCGCATCTTGAATGCCATTTCTGATGTGGTCTTCACCTTACCACATCAATTTTTATGCAACAACACTAGAAATTACTTCTCTAGATGAATTATACCAAAGGTGCTCAATCCCACCCACCAATTCACTATCATATCCCGACTACGATGCCTTAAAACTCAAGGAATAACAAAAATGTTCAATGCCCACACCAAATTCTGAATCTGACTCTTAGTTCAACTCCATGGTTAGATCCTCGATTGTCTCATTTAACCATAATTCTCCACTCATGATCATTAACACATATATGATCCAAATCACCCTCAAGTCACACCACCACTCTTTTCTATGTGAATACACCAAAGAGAGGTCTAGGAATTCAATCCACACAAGGTTCGTAGAACCTCAAAACCTAATCGCCCAAGTTATTTCATCATACATTTCCATGAACACCACTACTTATCATGCCTCAAGACTACCATCCCTCACATGGTTCTTGTCACTCCAAATTAAGAATGTGTTGAGTTTTTTAAGCATCATAAGGGTTTCCCTAAACATTATTTATAATAGATTTATTTGATATTAGAGTTTTATATGAAGACTCTATAGAGAACTTAGGTTGGGGTTATTCCAAATTAACAATGTGTTTTGGTTTTCATGGTAAAGTAGCTACCACGTTGTTAGCACACTGTTTCTCTTTACCAAAAAAACTTCCCCTATCCCAAACACTAAGGGTTCATATCTAACTCAGGGGCTCATCTTTATTATATTATTTTTCTGTAATCTTATACTATAGTATATATGAATCTCTTTATCTATTTAGTAGTAACTATGTGTTTTAATTTTTTTATTATTGTTTAGGCACATTGTGATATACATGGATAAAATTTGGATCACATTACCGAGGAACAAACCACATTATGTTAAGGGTTTGAATGAGTTTTTAGATTTTGCAATTTCTAATCGATCTGTTGAAGGGAGAATAAAATTTCCATGTCATAAATGTAAATTTAGAACATGGTAGAAGAGAGATGAGGTTTATGAACATGTAATACTAAAGTAATTCCATGATTAATATTTGTGTTGGATTTGGCATGGAGAATCGAACGTTACAGAAAGATTGAGCACTGATGTTAATCCGCAGAATGAGGTCCCAAGTTCATTGACAATGGAAAATGAAATGCAAAACCTAATAAATGATGCATTCGGCACTGCAAGACACCACTATCAGCATCAAAACATATCAGAACAACCAGAAGAGGGTGATACAAATTGCAATGTGACGAGTGATGTTTTTGAGACTGTAACACAGGAAGATCAAGATTATCACATATCATTGGATCCTCCTCTTGATTCTGTGGAGCCAAATGTAAGAGAAAAATTCACTGAGGAAAATGTGTTTCATGATTTAGTTGATGATGGAAATCAAGAGTTGTATTTTGGGTGTTTGAAATATTCAAAACTTTCATTTCTGCTGAAGTTGTATCACATCAAATGTCTATGTGGAATTAAAAATAAGGAAATGTCCATGATATTGGAATTGATTCTTGATGCATTTCCTGAAGCAAAAATCCTAGAATCTTTTTATGATATGAAAAAACATTGTTAACAAGCTTGGTCTGAATTATACAAAAATACATGCATGTCCCAATGATTGTAAGCTTTATTAGGGAGAGGATTCAAGTAGAAAGAATTGCAAGAAATGTTCTTCTTCTAGATGGCAGGAAAAGGGTGATGTTGGAATTCTGAATGAACATAATTTCATAGAGAAGAAGAAAAGGATCACACCTGCAAAGGTTTTGCATTACTTTCCTTTGAATGCTTGATTGCAAAGATTATTCATGTCATCGAAACTGCCGAACACATGAAGTGGCATTCTATAGATAATAACAATGATGGGTTAATGAGACATCCACAAGATTCTCAATCGTGGATAACATTTGATTCATTACATCTAAATTTATCAGCTGATACTAGGAATGTTCGATTGGGATTGGATGCCGATGGATTCAACCCATTTGGGACTTTGAGTACCAATTATAGCATTTGTCCAGTTGTTTTGATCCCTTATAATTTGCCTCCATGGATGTGTATGAAACAAAAATATTTTATCCTTTCGATGATTATTCTTGAAAAAAATGCCTGGAAATGATATTGATGTATACTTGAAGCCTTTGATTGACGAATTGTAGGAGTTATGGAGCAACGGTGTTGAGACATTTGATTCTTCTTCAAAAACAATGTTCAAAATGCATACTGCTTTAATGTGGACCATTAGTGACTTCCTTGGGCTTGGGAATTTAACTGGTTGGAACACTTACACGGTTTTGGATTGTCCCGTTTGTAACTTTGATTTTGAGCCCAAACGGCTACCTCATAGTAGAAAATGGTGCTTCTTGTGTCATCGATGATTTCTTGATGCATCTCATAGATTTCAGCTGAACAGATCAAAATTTAATGGTTCCATTGATCGTAGACCACCGCCAAAGTTGTTAAATGGTTTTGAAATATAGAAACAACTTGAAAATGTTGAAACATAATTTGTTAAGGTTCATCATTTAAATGATAGCGGAAAATGGGTCCGAAGTGCATCGTCAAGCCAAACCAGAACGCAACAATAGAAGAAAAAAATTATATTCTTCAAACTTTCGTATTGGGAATTTAATTTGTTGCGGAATAATATTGATGTGATTTATATTGAGAAAAATGTCTGTGACAATTTGATTTTCACATTGCTTAATGAGCATGGAAAGTAGAAGGATCATCTCAATGCTCGCAAAGACTTACAAGCAATAAACATAAAACACGATCTCTGGCCAGATGAGAATGAAAAGTATCCTCCGACAATTTTTGAAATGAAAAATAGGGACAAAGATACATTACTTTGAATGTTAAAGAATTTTAAGGTATCTTATGGGTATTCAAGTAACATCTCGAGGTGTGTTGACTTGAAGAATCATATGTTACATGGATTGAAAAGTCACAATTCACATATTTTGTTACAACAGTTACTACCATTGTCAGTGCATACATTATTACCTGAAAAAATTACTGCTGTTGTACTGCAGTTCTGCACATTTTTCAGACAACTATGTCAGAAATTTCTATATCCATTTCAGCTTGACAACCTCCAGAAGAGGTTTGTATTGACCCTTTGTGCAATGGAGATGATCTTTCCTCCGTACTTTTTTACTGTAATGATGCCTTTAATTGTGTATTTGGTTGAGGAAACTAAATTAGGAGGCTCCGTTCATTATCAATGGATGTATCCAATTGAGAGGTACTTTATTTATATGTTTTCCAGTTAAGTAAACAATTTTTGGTACTTAATTAAATGAATAATTATGTTTATTTTATTTCAAAGATATGTTGGACATTTGAAATCATACGTGAGAAATAAAGCTCAACCAGAAGGCTCAATTGTGGAAGGCTATTTGGCTGAGGAGTGTCTTACCTTTTGTTCTCAATACTTGGATGATATTGAGACAAGATTTAATCGAGTTGGACATGTTGATGAAACATCGACTCAATATCAAATACATCAAAAATCCAAAATATTTCATGCTATTGGCCGATTAGTTGGGAGGACCTCAAATGTGACACTAACTGAATTGGAATTATTACAGGAACATAGATATGTGCTACTGAATAGTGACATTGCAGATCTATTTATTGAAGAGTTGAGGATACAAACAAAGAGACGAATGAGAGGATGAACACGAAATGAGAAAGATATAATGAAAACTGTTAATAAAGATTTTGTAGAATGGTTTGAACGACGTGTAAGTTCATAAATATTGCAATAAATATGAATATTAGTTTGAAACATACATTTTGTGAATCTAATAAAGTATATTTCTTTTTTTAGATCATGAATACTAATACTCGAGTAGAGGTGTCAGAATATTTGAGGTTTCTTGCCAGAGGTCCTCTAAAAGAAGTTATAAAGTTAGACGCTTATAATGTGAATGACTTTAGATTTTGTACAGTCGATTGAGAAGTGGGTTTGAAAACACAAAATAGTGGTATATTTACATTTGCTGAAGTGGAATACTATGGAAAGCTATATGATATTATTGAATTAAACTACCACAGAAATTTTTCGGTTGTTTTATTCAAATGCAAATGGGTCGATATTATCAGAGGTGTTAAAAGATATTACTTGAAATTTACTTCCGTGAACTTCTCTCGCTTGATGTATGTTGGTGATCGTGAACTGCATGATCCATATATCTTAGCATCGCAAGAAAAAATGGTATATTATGTGAATGATGGTGCTGATAAAGGGTGTAGTGTAGTTGATCATGTAATACAAAGAGATTTGTATGATATGGGTGATGAAGTGGAAAATTTTACCTCTAAAATTGAATTTAATCAGAAACATGAAGCAGAATTAGTTGCAAATCATGATATTGAAAATATTAGTATAGCAAGGATGAATGAAGTGGATGAAGCAATGAAGCAGGAAACTGACATGATTGAAGGGGAAAATTATTGTATGTACAATTATTTATTTATTCAGCAACCACTTGTTTCATTTCTGCAGTCATTCATTATCATTGTTATATATATTTTGTTTGTCAGTACTGGGCATCTATTATCATTTTTAATTTTTTTTTCTGCATAATTTTTTTGAAATATATATTCTGAACTTAATTTTATTTGATTAAATGACAGGAATGCCAAGGAAGAAGCGGTATATTGTTTCATCTAGTTCCGCGACAAATGGTGATTCATCTGTCTCCCTCCCCACGACATCTGAGACGCCAGGTGCCGACACCCCTGCACCATCTCCCCCTGCACCATCTCTCACACCATCCATGGATGTCCTAGTAGAGGGTGATTCATCGACTCCCCTTTCAGGAGGCTCAGCAGTGGGGTAACAACATGCCCCTTCCAGTTCATCCCGAACACACTGGAGTGTCACTATCATAGTTACAAATTTTAATTAAATAAATTTATTGCATTTTGTTTATACTAATTTTTTGCTCATTGAAGATGACAAAAATGCAACCGTGGATAAAAATATAAAAAGTGCAGATGTTTGGAATATGAATGGTGAGAATATTTTTGTGCCATTTGATTCTTATGGGGTCCCTACAAATGATGTCGCGGGGTTACTTGGCCAGATTCTAGGCCAGCTGGTAGCGGAGCCCATTTCCCTTCCCATTTCATATGACGATTGGAGACATATACCTTCAAGATGAAAAAATGAAGTGTTTGATTCTCAAATAAAGGTAAATTTATTACATTATGGTTTAATTGAATGTCATGTTACTAATATGTTCAAAATGAGTTTCTGTATACAGATGTTCTTCCACTTTACCATTGCTGATGTGATAGCACGGAAGTGGACATTGAAAAATCTAGGTAAGAAGTGGAAAGATTTCAAATGGAGATTATGGTGTGATGTCAACGATACTTCTTTGACCACACAACAAATGTATGAGAAGCTACCCAGTGGGGTACCGAAAGAGCAGTGGAAAGTGCTTGTTGACAGACATCGTGATCAGAAGCGGATGGTATTGAAATATGTATTATTATATTATCCTCATTTTACATTTATATATGTATATGAAAAGGACATGACATTCAATACATCAGTATTAAATTGCCTTTTATTTATTTCAGGATCTCTCAAGACAAAATGCATCAAACCGGGCTAAGAAAGTCATCCCGCACACTGCGGGCTCAAAAAGTTTTTCTAGAAGCCGAACGACATTGGTAATTTTTTATTAGTTTAAATATTTATAAGACAATATTATCTGTTTAATATATTGAGTTTTTGATTTATCTTTTCTTAATGCAGTCACAGAGTTTAGGGCATGAAGCATCCAGGACTGAACTGTGGTTGAATGTTCACAAGAAATCAGATCGAAGTTTTGTTAACGGGCCTGCTAAAGAAGTTGGGGTATGAAGTCAATTTTTCATCATAATAACTTATTGTCAGTTTTTACTGTGTTAATATATATTGATATTTGATTTATAGGTAAAAATTAAAGAGCTATGGGATTCCAATCCTGCGCAGTCCTACTCAGTCTCCCAGGATGACCCGGTTGCTAAGGTCCTTGGGAAGGAGCATGCTAGGAGAGTGCACGGGATGGGTTTGGGACCCGTAACATCTGAGATTTTTAGCAGGACATCGGGGATAACAGCTGCATATACTCCTGACTTTAGTCAGCCCATACCCGGAGATGATAAGAAAGAGATTGTTTCTTTACGAAGCACAGTTCACCAGCAGGGGGAGCAGATATCTGCATTTCATAATGATTTGATTGAAATATGTCAGCAGATGAGCAGATATGCCCCCGGTGGTAGTGCATCTACTGGTGGTATGCAAGTAAATCAAAAAAAATCAAAATCATTTATTTTTCTAACTTTCATTGGTTTAAAGTTTTAATATAAATATGCAATCGTATTTAATTTTCAATATAATGTTCTTACAGGTGACAACACAAAGTGGAGATGAAGGTGGAGAGGGTGATGATGCATCATTGGACCCTGAGTAGTTGTATTGTTGATTTGTAATATGAAAACAGTTGGTTTGTATATGTAACATTTCTGGCACATAGTTGCCACCACACATTTTCATGTCCTAAAATTTCCTTGATTTCTCATTTTCCTTTTATGAATTTTATTGATTTCTGATGTTTCTTTTTATGTATTGATTTCTCAAGTGTGTTATACATCATTTAGGAATAAATTGTTTGACTAGCCTACTAAGAACTTTTCCAAGGGTCCTATATTATTATTTTTATGTGTTTGGTTATGACTACTTTATTACTCATGGTTATGAGGAATGAGAACATGATGGAACACTCTTTAAAAAAGAACAAACAAAATAAAGATAGTAAACTAGTTAATAGTAAATTAGAAGAAAAAAGTGAGTCGCTTGTACTTTATAGATTTTAATGATATTACTATGCGTTGAATCTTATTGATTGACAATTGATGATATGGATTACTTCTTGTTTTTATCATTTGAGAAACTCTTGACCATTATAATAAGATAATTTTTTAAAGATGGTAGTAAAATTAATGAATAATGGTGAATGAATGGGGAGTATTCTGATGTGGGACTCAGAAATACACAATAATAAAATTGGGTTTAACAATTTTTAATTTTAATGACAGACAGTGCGGGCAGGTCTAATATACAATCATGTTTTCCCTAGCCAGATCAAGATTTTATTGCACAGTACTATGGTTTTCTCTCTTGAGTTGTTTTTTAAATATGTTTGCTGTGTATATCTGTTGTTTCCCAGCTGCATGAAGCTGATGGGCGTTTAGAAGAACTAAGAGAGATGGTCATTCAACAGTGCAGGTTCTCTCGCTTCTCTCTTTGACATGAGTTGTGTCAGTGATGATTTTGTTTTGGTTTTTTTATAGTAAAAATTAAATATGAATGTTATTGTCTTATTCTATATTTCAATTCCTTTCGTCAATGGTTAAAAACCAATTAGATTTAAAGGGCATACCTTTTGCAAAATTCTCTATGCAGGGACTTCAAGAGGATTGATTCTATCTTTTGATGCTTATATACTATGTGTCTCTATGTTTATGGAAATGTTTTTAGTTCATGAATGATTATAGATTTTAATGTGTTTGGTGTCATGAATAAATTCAGATTTTAATTTTAAAAAATGAAAATATCGTTCAACGTATTATCATTTTGTGTTTTCTCTCATATACTGATCAGACCTTTCCACTTTCATTGAATCAATATATGATGATGTATACAAGGGAGGGACAGGATCAGATACTGCTCAATATAGTTTCGGGTATGATATGTGTATTCTATCTATTCTAACATATACATATCAATATAGTTTTGATACTTCCATTTCTTATTTTATAATTCAACTAGGACATGTACATATCACTATAGTTTTGATACTTCTATTTCTTATTTTATAATTCAATTGGGACTTAGAGGTACACGTAGACCCCTTAAAATGTATTTAACTACTAGAGAATCATATTGGGGGTGATCAACTTCTCAAATTAATTCTCTTGCAGTGTGATTTTTATATAGGGAATTAGAGGTTCTATATGTGTTTCTATAGGGAATTAGAGGTTCTATATAAGTTTTCATATGTTGATTATAGTGGTAGAAGTGAATGTTTTTCAAAAAGTTATATGTTTTATAATAGTCAATTAGTTGAGTGAATGTGATATAGGATTCATCATATCAGATTTTACCACTCAATATTATAGTTGGGTTAGGTTTTATAGAAAATAAAAATCCTCCTATCATATGGTGTTATTTTACAGGAAGGAAAACTATTAAGAAATTGATTATGGGTTAGGGAAGATTTCAACCAAAAGGTTTATTATCAGTTGGGAGAAATGCCTTCCAAGGGATGTGATTTTTAATTAATTATTGTGGGATTCTAACCAATAGAATCATTATGGATTGTGTGAGAATATCATTGAAATATTGATTATAGTTTGGGGAGATCCCAACTGAGATATTCATTATTGATTAGGTGATATTCCATGTGATGAATTTATTTTTTAGAAGATATTTAAACCATGTTATTGTTCCTTATGAATAGAGTTGGTGAATAAAGTTGGAATTGAATGTTGTTCATGAAGTTATATGTTTTAGAAGTTTCATAGAAGAGGATCTAATGATTGTCTAGAAGTAAATTGAATATCCAAAAATTGCTGAATAATAGGAAGTCTTTCTTGATTTGGTTTTTTGAAAGTGGATAAGATTGTTGTATGCTCCATAATATAAGATATTTTTTGAATGATGTTTATGAGGATATTATGAAGATGAAAATGGATGTTACAATTTTTAAGGCATGTCATATTTTTAAAACATGGTTATATTCCTAATAAATTGGCTGATGAAATATTCTTAAGATATTGATACAGAGACTAGTGTGTTTCCAGGTGTGTGCTACTTGGTAGTGGTCTGGATGGGAGTGGTTGGGGTTTCCATGTGTTGTAAAAAGTGGGAAATCTATATAATAATTTTCTGGATGTTATTACCCTTATTTGTGTTCAATTCTTGGAATATATGGAATTATTTTAGGGTTTAGTGGTAAGGTAGGGTATTTAGTATTTTAGCGATTTTTGTCTTCACTGCTTGGATGCTATTATCCTTATTTGTGTCACTGATTTTGGAATTGCATTGTTTTCATGGCTTTGTCTTCATGTATTATAATTGTTCTCTCTATTATATCTGGTTTGATTTGGTTTTTAGGGCAGTGGGGTAGTAGAATCTAATTTTTTTTGGGAAGCTTTTAGCGGTGGTTTTAACCGCCGCGAAATGTAAGTTTGTGGCGGTTTAAACCGCCGCTAAATGTTAAAAACCTCCGCTAAACATAAAGTTTATTTTACGTTTAACGGCGGTTATAACCACCGTGAAATAGTCACATCGTGGATGTCTCATCCTGCGGCGGTTCCCCTGGCTTTAGGTGCAGTTTTACGGCCGCTGGATTTGAGTTTATTCGTGGCGGTTATAACCGCCGCTAAAACCGCCGCGAAATGAGATAGCTACAATGCTTTCCTTAAACCGCCGATAAACGAAAATAACTGCAGTAAAAAGATTTGCGACACCGTATTAGGCGGCGGTTTCCAAAAACCACCGCTAAATGAATAAATAACAACCGCTAAACAATGATTCTGTTGTAGTGAGTCTAGGATTCATGCTCACAACATATCCTCCAACTTCAGGATAGTTCGTTCTATATTCCCATATTTATGAGGGTGGAAGGAAGTTCTGAGGCTTAACTAGGTACCAAAATCACGATGCAATTCCCTCCATAATCATGAGATAAAACAAGTATCCCGATCCTATACAATGGAACTCAGAACTCCATGAAATTGCACCACCTCGTCAACACACCTTTGAGCCAGGACATCCACCGCGCTCAACTCCTTGGTTGCTAAGAAGTTAGCTGATTTCATTATCCAATACACTATCAATTAGATAGAACTGTAGCCTTTCTGATCCTTGGATAAACCAATGAATAAATCCATTGATATTTTATCCCACTTCCACTCAAGAATACCCAAGGGCGGAAAAAAACCATCAGAAACACAGTGTTCGAACATTACCTGCTACCAGACCAAGCATCTTTCCACCAACTCCACTATTGTCAGCTTCATCCAGGGCCACAAAAACTGCATCTTCAAGCCATGGTACATCTTATAAATTCCAGGGTGTACCGTTAAAGACAAGTTATGGAACTCAAAAAGGACTCCCTCGTGAAACTCCACCGAAACAAAAAACATTCCATGGGACAAAATTCAATTCTCACCAGCCTCCAACCATCCTTCCAAAGCATCACTATGGCCAACACAGTCACACAACACCTATTATTCCATGTATCCCCATGGAGGATCCTCTACCCACTACATCAGATAAGAATTCACTATCATTTGAAACCAATAGCCTCTACCAAAATCGGTTCATTTATCTAAGTGCAATGCATATAACTCCTCTATCACCTTCCAAGAATCTATAGATTCCCAAACAACCTCCTTCTTCAACTTCATACTCAATGAATCATCCATGGAATTTCTCTTTCCCGAGGTGTAGGATATCTCAAAATTGTAATCCTAATAAAAATCTACCCACCTTCACTGTCTCAAGTTCAGATCGCACTAGGGAAAGATATACCTCAAACTCTTATGATCTGTGAAGACCAAAAAGACCTCCCCAATGAGGTAATGCTTCCAACACTTTAGTGAAAACAAGAGTACTGATAGATATAGATCATGGGTGGAATAGTTACAATAACGAGGTTATAACTTCCTAGACCCATAGGAGATCACTACTCACCACTACATCAAGACACATCCAAAAACCAGACAGGAAGCATCACAAAACACTTCAAACAACAACCCTTCCTCTAGAAACTAGAGCATTGGAGCACTAAACCACTTCCCCTATAGGTAGCCTAATGTTTCCTGGAATTTCTCCCTCCACAAAAAATATTGTTCTTTTCTGTTAAATGTTGTCAATGGGGCTTCAACTCGATAAAAATCAGGCACAAACCTCCGATAGTTGCCTATAAGACCAAGAAAACTTCAAACTTCTACAACATTCTTGGGTGATTCCCAAGAAACAACTACTTCTACCTTCAGCAGTTCCACTATTATGCCCTATTGAGACACCACATGCCAAAGGAAATGCACTTACCATGTCTAAAACTTGCACTTGGATAGCTTTCTATAGATCTAGTTTCTTTGATGAACCTACAAGATGGTTCTAATATTCTTGGCATGCTTCTCCTATAACCTTGAGTATACCGACATGTCATCGATATATATATGATGATGAACCAATCCAAGAACTCGTGGTAAACAGAATTCACAAGTCACATAAACACATCTAGTGCATTCGTAATACTGAAGGAAATGACCACAAACTCGAAGTTCCCATACCTGAACCTAAAAGCAGTCTTCGGGATATCAATCTCTATCAGCCTCAACTGGTGATATCCAGACCACATATCAATCTTATAAAATCAACTTGCCCATCTTAGATGGTTGAAAACATCCTCTATCCTCGGGAGAGGGTAACATTTATTGACCGTCACCATATTCAACCTCCGGTAGTCTACACAAAACCTCATACCACCATCCTCCTTAAAAAAAACTAGAACACCCCATGGAGACACACTGGGCTAGATAAAACCATTCTGCATCAGATTATCTATCTGAATTTAAAACTCCTGTAACATATAAGGTGACATATGATATGGGGCCATCAAAATTGGGGAAGCACCGGGCTACAGGTTTATCCCAAACTCAACATAACGTCGAGGGGGTAACATCACAACCTCCTTAGGTAAAACATCCATGAACTCCCCAAAAACTATGAGAACCTCCACCATCCCAACATCTACTGATTCCACTAACAGCCCAGCCAAAAAGGAAAGAAGAGGCTCTATATGCCGACTACCCACCTGATAGATTCTATCACCAATAAAAAGAACACACCAACCATCCATATCAGAAAAAACAAATCTCCTTAGGAAGTAGTCAATAACAGCATGCACATAATACAACCAGTCGATACTAAGAATAAAACTGTATGTATGCATATATAGAAAGAAAATAATCCCACGAGACTAATGCAGTCCTATCATCAATCTACATTCCCGAAACACATTAAACAAGATGGTCTGACCTTTTACTAGTGTGCTCAACACCAGTGGCTCGTGAATCATCTCCATGCCTAGTCCCATAACATGGGATATACAAGGTGAAAAAAAGGAGTTCAAAGATCCTAAATCAAACAAAGCACAAGTGAGGGGACTAAAAAAACTTATTATACCTCTAACAATCTCTGGCACTACTAGAAATGCCACCTCTACTATGTGAAACTGAACACACCTAGCTCCTATGACCCTCTACTAATGACTGCCTCCATGAACACACCAGGGTTGAGGTCCATGAGGAAAATCCTAAGGCCAACCTCTACCTGCTCCATCTCCCCTCGGTGGAGCATGAGCCTGCTACCCCTAATGCTAAAATGGAACGACTAAAAACTACTAATGAGGCTGTCACTGGACCTATCCACCTCCACCATACTAAGATCTAATGACTATTGGAAAATAGTTCTAAAGTTGGTCACATACTCCATAGATGAAAGACCCTAGTGCTGAATTCATGGGAAAGTCATGAGAATTACTAGCACCCAATGGTTGGAAAGGATGCCACTGAAGCCGACTCCTCGCTGGCCGAAACCTCGAAGGACCTAGTGCATGAAACTTTCTATTGGAAACCTTGACTCTAGAATAATGCTATTGGATCCCCTCTAATGGTATACCTCCTTATGAGTGTATCATCACAACCAACTCTGCATTCTTCTGAACCTACAAGTACGTCAAAAATATAAAGGGTGTAACCATATAATGGATAGAAGGATGAATTGTATCTTTTAGGCATCTCACTTGAGACTTCTCATCCATTAAAATATCAAGGAAAAAAATGAAGGAGATCCTTAAACATAATCCCCCACTCCCATACCAACATAACCCCCTACTAAAGGGAGAGTTTCTCCAACCTATTCTCAGCCTTCATGGTCAATGAAAGGAATTCTTATTGGAACTCCTTCTTGAAATTGACCCAAAAAACATCATCCTCCTTCCTCTCCCCTAGGTACAGCTTCCACCATTGATGTGTAACTCCCCACATCAGACTCATTTCCAAAGGAACCCAATAATCTGTCGGACCCTGAATCAAACTGAAGGTGATCTCAAGATCCTCAAGGAAGTTCTCTATCTATAAATCTGAAACACTTCCCTCATACATTCCGAAGTCCTACCACTAGAAATAACATAATGTTCTCTTCCTTTGGTCATCCTCCTCCACTGAATCAACCATCCTCTGATCAATTGGATCAACCTACTAATCCTCAAATGCCCGAGAAACATGTAGATAATGACTGGGATCCATATTTGAATAGGTAAAAAAGGAATTCCTAAGACTGAATAGTACTGAATTTTATTTAAGATTCATTTTAAATCATTTAACTCATTATTCATTTCAAACATTCCAAAACACCTGATTTAAACAATAAAAAAAGTTATTATGATGCATGTACCTTTCCTAGGGTCTCTACCATACAATCCATGTAGCCTCACTTGGTCGTTCGGTAAGCTCATAGTCCTTGCATCGGTTCACAGGGGGACTCTAAAATCCATTGCCCTAGTTGGTTTTCCCTAGACAATGTCATGCACTAAGATTGCCTAACACTGTTTCCCTACCATCCCATGTAATCCTCAATATTCCTAACTCCGAAATCCATCCTATATCTCAACCATAACCTCTATATAATACCATTCTATCATGACACCATCCATCCAAAGATACCCCTCCTAGGATAGAAATAAATAAAAAGAGATAATAACCCCTGATTCTAGCCTCGAGTAGGTCCCGGGGTGGTGACCAGTACCAAGGGTATAAAAATCTCACAAAATGGGAGGCATTACCCTTTTTATAAGAAATAAAATCAGGATATAAGATGTGTCAACCTAAAAAAAACTCCAAGAAATATATAAAAGAAATCTAAAATCCATCCCACATTCATGTTTAAAAATAAAATTGTTACAAATGCAATAAAACTCTAAAGTAAGTACCAAAAGTAATGATAAGAAGAAACATAACAATTGGACCAAATTATGAGATATTAAGGTCCAAAATAGTCCATATAATACTCATGGAAACCTAAAATTAATGTTATATACATAGGGTTATCATACAATTATACTCAGTAAGAAAAACCAAAGTCTCTCGTGCACATGTCAAAGGAAGCATACTGATGCCCCTGTTAGAAAATAGGATAACCAAATAGAACCTAACAAGGTATAATAGCCATCCAATCCTTACCAAGGCACAATCACTAATTAATACAATTCAAGTAAAGTAATATAGTAAGCACATCAATGATTTGGTTACCTCGCACCACTTCCCACTAGTTTAGCCTCTATTTCTTTAAGGAAAACATCCTCGCGCTCCCACCTCTTCTAGAAGAAACATGACACAACCCACTCACACTCACTTGTACACCACAAAACCCATCTCATCCCATCACCTTGACCTCAAGCCATATCACATCCTGTCCAGAGGCACTTGAGCCACAAACCACATCACATCCCACCCATAGACTCCTGGGCCACAAACCACATCACATCCCACCCACAGACTCCTGGACCATAAACCACATCAAATCTTTCCTGTAGACACCTGAGCCACAAACCACACATAATCTAGAAAAAACCTAGGAAATCATAACACATCTCATCCCAAAGATTCCTGGGAAATCCATATCACCCGCACACACCTGGGCCTCACAAACCACAACCTTCCTGAAGAATATTAGGCTATCAATGCTTGGAATGGAGAGGAGGGGAGAGTGAGTGGCCAGCCAGCCATCCTCCCACTGGGTTGTTTGGGAAAGACACCCTTCCCCATGATGATGGGGGTGTTCGACACATAGTTCTCAACTATTGTGGGGGTGTGTATAGAAATCATCAATAGAATATAAGTATATGTATATAGAGATACAATACCAAGTACTCATCCCAAGCTACGTGTTTTTAAACAATGAACAACTTTAAACACCACCAACCTTGCTGCTACCTCTAAATGCATAACACCACACATAAAACAACAAACCAATTCGTATTTACAACCAAGTTAATTAGCCATTAACATTCATCATTCACAATTAATTTATTCATTCTATTAACCAAACCAACCCAAGCCAATCCCAAACTTTATTAATCAATTCTTTATTCATCTACTCTATTACTATTCATAAACTACCAATTATAGCACATAAAAAGAAACATAGAAAAAGTAAAATATAGATAAACTCCTATAAAATTACCTACACCAACCAAAACAAATCCCAAACTCTCAACCACATCCAGCAACACAACATAGCACAACCCAATAATAGCCCCACTTCACTACACCGCTCATCCATTCCAAAAATAATAAATCTATCAAACTGATAATCCATTACATAGACAAGTTTATGTATAATTTACAAGTTCATCCACAACACCGTCCAAACCAACCCACAACACGTACCATTACTTCACAACCAAACCACAACACAAACAAGAGAAAACCTGCACGTCACAACATAGGCACTTCACCCCTCGTTGGTTCAACACCCAAAACTATGGATACCTCACACAACACATCTCCCACATGACAAAGCATAATACAATTCCAGATTTAGGAAGGCTTTCCTTTTTTAATTTCACTTGTTAATTCATGTGTTATAAAAAAAACTGGGAAATCCTGGGGAATCCATTTATTAGAAAAGTGTATAAGATTTACCAATTTACATATACAAATGTTCAAAAAGAACCAATAAACATGAAATCCATCTAGTGTGAAAACAAGGAACACCAATATCCACGATTTTCAATGGGGTGTTTAGCCCATACAATTCACAACATCAAAATATCATCATGCCATAAAACATGTGATTCAAATCCATTTACCCATTTTCAATTTTATGTACACAATTATTATATTTGATTAGTTTGGAATAACCATGATCCACATGAAAGAAAAATTTTATCGCTCCCACATGATGCACAATCAAAGAGAAACAATGGAAAATACCTACCTCGAAAGGGTGTCAATGTTTTTCACATGAGAATGAATCACATAATGTTCTTCCAATCACCTATCCCACAAGGTCTGCATCCACCCAAGGACACTACGACACCACCACATCATCAAAAATTTAATATAACCCCCTTAGAGAAAAGGGAGATCATCTACCATGACATGGAATGAATAAATGGAGGAAAGGATAGACCGAACCAAATAAAATCGTTTGAAATGAAGAAATAACAAACCTCATATCACCACTGATCACCCATGAACAATCATTGAGATTAACATATCAAAGAGGGAGGAGGAGGGTTCAAAGAACTCCTCAGGGTGCCTAGGGTTTGTTCAGAACAAGATATATTGTTACAGTCGTAGGATTTGTGAAATCCCAAGAGGTTGGAATGTTTTAAAACATTAAGGGTATTACATGACGTGTAATCCCATTTCACGTCATGTAATACCTCAAGGTCCAAATCAACCAAAAAATCAATCGCCACTCGATTTATTTTTATTTTTAAGACCTTGAAACATTTCATGTTGTGAAACTCCTAGGTAAAATTTTGAAACAGAAGTTGACATCATATAATTACATTACAAGACATGTAATCCCTACGCTTCTAGCCTTTACCAACCGAAGTTCCCCAAACTCCCTCTAATCCTCCTCTGAACACTTCCAAAAACCAAAACCCACAAAATAATAGACCAGGGGGACACAGACTATTACAAGTTAAAAAATACATTTTTGATGAATACCGTAAATTTTATGACACCATCCTATTATAAGCATGACATAAAAATTTATGAAATCTTTTTCACAGAAAATATACATTTAAGAATTTAAATAATTTATTTAAAACATACCAAGTTAAATTTTAAACACTTCATTTGAAATTTGTGAACCTAATTTATATTTTATTCTGATAAAAAACTATTTTTACTCATTTTCCTTTGATTAAGTATTCACAGTATACCATTAGGTTTTGGATTGTTTTTAAAGTAAAATATATAGTTCCCCGAGCCTGATCTTTTGGACTCAGTGCTTGAAAATTCAGTGTAATTTTTTTTATAAAAAGGAGATGAACAATTAAACAACACTTTAAAAAAACAAGGACCTTTTACCAGTCTAGGTTCTAGAGTATTAGACAAAACATTACATTTATCATAGTTGAAAAAATAAAACAATTGCCTACTACACTTCTGCGCGTGCTAACACCAAAAGCATCGAAGTCCAATTTAGAACTTCTATGATTCATGTGAAAAACATTTAAAATCAAAGGGGTGAGCATTCAATTTCCCAATAAAGTGTTTTAAAATTGTTGAAATACTTTTTCCTGAAACTTCCTTTGAAAATAACCTTTGATAAATGGTTTTGAAATTATTTTGACAATACCATCAAAATTTATTTGGAAATACCATTAGATAAAATCATTGAAATTATTTATGTATCGAAAATACTTCAATGTTTAGAAAATACATACACTCAAAAATTTCTTAAAAATAGTCCAATGGTATTTCCGAAAACAATATTCAAGCTTTTGAAAACAAAACACTCAGACTACTTGGAACTTTGAAGGCTATCTTGGGCCTACCCACTTAAGGGATGAGTTCACTCCCCAATTCCCTATCGTATTTACAAAGTTCAAGTGCCAGATTTTATAAATCATTTTAAGCTCGCTTATATATACACACATAAATTTCTACTAGAATTATAATTTAAATACATAAAAACATTTTTAATATATATACATATACATATATATATAAATACATATACCCATATGTATACTTTCTTAATGATACATTTGCAAGATTCAAAATAATCAAATCTCTCGTCAACTTATCTTTGCATGATGGAAATAGTTTCTATTCTCATTTTCCATTAAAAAGAATATAAAAGAATGATTATTCATAAAACATACATTTATTAATGAAAAATACTGATACACGCATGATGTGTCACATATTACAGGTAATTTTCATATCTTAAAATGTAATTGACTTTCATGGGTGTATAAATAATTTTCACACACACAAAGTGATGTCTTTAGTTTCAAAACTAACTATTATTGTTAGAAATTACACATGGAATTTTATATTTCAAATACAAACAAATTGATTTCAATAATATGAAATCCACTTAAAAAACAATATTTAATCCCTTAATAAACAAATACTTGAAATGAAATTTATAATATACATAAATCTACATGATGTTATTATTATTATTATAAGACAATATTAGTCTCCGCATAATGAAGACATAATCATTTGCAATAACATAACCTCAATTAAATAATTAATCAGAGATAATTATTTTCATTTGAATAAAATATAATTTTTAAAACATGTTTTCAAGAATATAAACACCAAAATAATTTCCCTTTATAATGTAAAATCAAAATATGCACTGAGATAAAAAATATATATAATAAATTAAATTCTCTTATCCTAAAACATAAAACTAAAATCATGACTAAAATAAATCAAAAAAATTTGTTGATAATAATTTCTTACATAATTTGAAGAAACAAAAAACATAATAAATTATAATTACCCTCTTGCCTTATAAATATTGAAAAATAAATAGTAATATATATAAATACATATATTTACACATATATATGTACATATTTGTAAAATATTGATAACTTTATTAACAATAATAAACACTTAGCATCATAAATTAAAAATAAAATTCTCTTTATAGAATAAAATCTCATAAAATTAAATTTAATGAAGAGAAATTTTTGAAAATAAATTAAAACTATCTCTTATAGAAATAAGATTTTAAAATAATCAAAATCTTGAAAATAAAATTTTCTCCCTTATATGTTTTTGCAGAGTCTCCTTCAACTTTGGTATACTCTTTAGACTCTAATTGATCTATCTCTCTCTCTCATAAAAGCAGAAAATAAAGAGAACAACACTCAGAGAAAAATGGCACTCTAAATCCCAAATGGAATACCTCCCCCACACTCTATTTAATGACCCAGTTCAACATAATAAGTGAATATTTTATATCTGGTTCAAATAAATATTAATCCCCAGACCATCTTATTGTGCAAGCTGAGATGATAAGAAGACACAAAACAAGATATCAATTGATTTGGGATTGAAACAATATCAATTGTTAGTCTTGAAAACAACAAAGGAAGGGAAAACAATCAGTGTTTAAAGATACTGGAATTAAAGAGGACCCATAAAAGATATATATGATATCTAATATATATTTATTTATCTAGATTATATTGTCACTATGCATTTAAAGATAAATAAACAGTCCCAATATATTAAGGAATCGACTATGGATATATCTTGATGTTTAGATTGAAGATCATGATTTTATTCTACTCGATTCAGTCCATAAAGATACATAAAACCAACAGATATGGACCACAAGAAAAATTGAAGATGAAATAAAATGTCATTCCACAGAGAAAGAAAACCAAAGAATAGGAAAAATAACACAATCTATACACTAAAATTGGATACGATTCAGAAACTGAGATAATAAAATACATCAATACTAGTGGTGAAGGATAACGATGATTAGGGGAAGCCAAAGAAAAACAAAAAATCGGTATTCAATTTGATGCAGACATTTATGAATCAAGTAAACCTACTTGCAGATCTGGAAGATGCCTGACAGATCTTTAAAACCAAATGTCTCTTTCCCTAAATCTCATCCACACGAATCAGATCTAATGCATGATGGCCTTTAGACTCGAAACCATTTTCTACATTCTTGATATGAAAGATTAAAACCCTCGACTTAGTCCTCACATCGGTCGAACTCATATCCACCCTCGTTGACCTCGATATCCTTTTTTCCTGAGCTTGCTAGGATCGAATCTTCCTGCTCGGGCCTGCATTTCTCTCCTGAATCCAAACTCGAAACCTTCAGCTCAATGATCTCTACGCTATTCTCTCTTGACCTCGTACTCCAATCACAAGAAACCCTCAAACCCGATTTCTCATTTCATCTTCTATTTCTTATATTTTTTTTCATTTGTTTATATTTCATTTCACCATTTTTTTCTTTTATATCATTAATTATATCATCTTATATATATGTACCATTTTTAATAAATTAAAATACACATCATACATATATATTAATATCGTATTATATATTTAAAAATGTTATAAATTAAATTAATTATTTGTTAAATATTAACTTTAAAATAAAAATAACAATATTATCATAATTTGTTTTTATCTTATTATTTATAATAATATTATTACTTATTTAATAAAATTTTATAAATTTACATTAGTTAAAATATATTTTATTTACTATTATAAAAGTTTTATTTATAGAAATATTATATTTAATGTTTTGAAATATGATCATTCATATTAGTAGGGTCCTGAAAATTTAGCAAAGGGAAGGAAAATACTTCCGTAAGTTGGGAGAAGAAAATATATAAATATTGGATTGAATTTTTTTTAAGAAATTATAAAAAATGAAATTTTGCAAAGGGATTTGGACTGATCATGTACCGAATAACGGGAAAGGTTCACGGAAGGCATAAGACGTGAACCACCGGTACACGGAAGGCTTATGATGTGCTGGACCACAAGGAATTGGCTAGTGAATAAAGCAGTTCGTGGTGAATTTCCGCCTATGAACTGAAACCACCACAGACTATTTTTTCTGGAAAGAATTTGACAGAGGTAAGTCCCACATACTATCACTGCGAATGATGTGGTTCAAGGATGAGGAGAATTAGAAAACATACCATAGCCTCAACAAACTCCGGTTGACCAAGTCTTATGTGGGTAAAGATATCTCTCCATGGGCTTCCGTAGAAGGTGCCACGCGAACCGCATATATAGATTCCCCGACACTCTATAAAAGTACCACTATGGTAAATGAAAATAGAAGGTGAAGGAGGGAGGGGGAGAGAGATCTAGTATGGGTGAAAAGTGGATGAAGAATGTAGATGGTACAAGATAAATTTCTTCCACACCTGAAGCAATTTTCGGGACTCCATCCTGCATCCGAAACAGTTTGCAGGATCTATCCCGTGAACCATATGTAGAAAGAAATTTGTAGAAGTCCTTCCCACGAACCATATTCAGAAGACCCTCCAAAACCAACTAGAGAACCAATAAAAAAATATAATAAATTTTTTTCACAGATGCCCATATACGAAAAACATTACGTGGATGCCCATATGTGGAAGATGGTTCGCAGATTCCCATATACGGAAAACAGTATGCGAATGCCCAAATGAAGAAGATAGTATGTGAGACCCCCTATGTGGAAGAAATTTCATGGAAATCTCTTCTACGTACCATCATAAATGGTCAACTCCACCGCGTACCATCCTACATAGCCACCCCCCTTCATGAATAGACAATTCACAGCCAACTCCTATGCAGACACTTCTATGCAGACAACTCTTACGTGGGAACCCTATGTGGAAAACCATTCATGCACACCAGTCTATACCATGGGGGTTGTGCCCTCGCACCCCCACTCAGGCTCAGTGTTGGGCTACGGTCCTAGCCCTTCGGGCCGGTCCCTTCGCTTTCGTCACTAACCCCCATGAAAAATGCAGAGTCGCACCACGAAATTTTTGGGCTGGGTCGATGAAATTTTCTATTCCGCCCTTATGCCATCCAAACATCCATACCATAAATACCATGAGAAGAGAAATTCCTCACACACCTCCCAAAAGGCCCTATCACCTACCTCCTATGCTAGATTGACCCATAACTGCATGGACAATCACAACCTGAGTATTTCTTAAATGCCTAAACTCATACTTTCCATCCATCAAACTCTATGTCTCTGGTGATTTTGGATCCTCATAAACCTTCATGGGTATCAGAAGTGCAAGGAAAATGTATTGCAGACACCTTTGTTTGACTATGCACATCATGCCCTGGTGGCTCTGCATATGAAGCCTACAAAAATGGCCGTCAATCGAAGGAAAATATTTCCTCAAGCGAGACATTTTCTACCTCTATACACCTCAATGGCTTCCATGCCCCATATCATTTCTCCTGATCCGAGAATCCCTATAGTCATAGTTTACACTTTCCTTCCATCTCATGTTTGAGGCATTTTAGAACATCCCAACCTGATTATCCTTCAGTTAATAATGACTCCTACAATAAATGGTCCAAACTCTATGACCTTAAACTATGATTTATCGTCCTTACCACACGATGTTAAACTATATGGTACTAGTCATGGAAACCCAAAATTACATAGTGATGTCATAATCCCCATATGTCTTTAAAATGTAGCATACTGGGTTATTTTGGATCTTCATACACATCTATAGACATCATAAGGGGAGGATAGCGTTCTAAGGGCACCTGTTCTTGACTATGCACATCATTCCCTAGTAGCTTTACACATGTTTCCCACAAAAATGGCCTCTCAAGAAGAAGAAAATTTGTCCTCAGGAGAGTCCTTTCCTGCCTCTGTATGCCTCAAAGGATTTGATGCCTCATATCATTTCTCCAGATCTGGGATCCCCCATAATCATTGTTTAAACGTTCTGTCCCTATCATGTTTGAGTCATGTCAAAATATCCACACATGATTTTCCTCTAGTTAATCATGGTTTCTATAGCAAGTGGTCCTTACTGCATGACACTAAACTACAAGACCCCAAATAGTCCTATCCACATGATGTTAAAATGTGATGACATTGTCCAAAGCTGTATGAAATTAAACTGTAGTATACGTCATATGATATTCTGGGGCCCTCCCACTGAGGTAAGTCCCTAATATTCCAGGGTAGGGCTGCATGACCTTCAATGTAATTTCACATTGAAGGGTTCATTTAATCGCTCCCTCATCCACGGTTGCCCCGACCTCTTCTGCAGCGGGCTCCCCCTTTCCCACCAACAGGGGAGGAGGCATGTGCATTTTTGAATCTTTCACATCCTCGTGTTTCTCACACCGAGCATGAATCACATGGTATTATAGGTTTTTGAGGATTAAAACATCCACGTGATTCTGAACTATGAGAGCTCTGACTCCTTTTCAAAACAGGATATATAGGATGGCTTCCAGAAGGCCTAAGCTCAAAAGGGTTCCCATCCAAGAGGGTCCACCCAACCACGACTGATCAAATGGGAATCTTCCACGTGTAAGACCCACACAATTTGAAATACAAGAACTATGATTCCTGACCAAATCAGGATACGTTGGATGCCTACCAGAAGGTCTGAGCTCAAAAGGGTGCTCATCCGAAAGTGTCCACCCAATCATGTCCCTCAACTAGGAAGCTTCTATGCGTTAGCCCTACACAATCCGAACTACGTGGGTTCTGATTCCACTCCCGAGGATATGAAAGAAAACCTCCTTAGAGGCCCAATACAAACATCAAGTCACCTTCCACACCCTGGATGACGATAAACTCTAGAGCACCTTATTACATGGCTCAAGTCAGCATCACCCATATAGCATCAAATATATGCATGCCTACAACGATCCTGCAAACCAGGGGTAGCCCAGGGACACACTCTTCAAAAATGAACCAAGTATTCACAAACATATGAACATGGATTAAATATATAATAGGGTCTCGGAATAGGAAACATTACTCCCCCAGAAGGGTGCGGTGAGCCTAACCTCCCATCCTATCGACCAATGGATTCCTTAAGTGTCGATGGTTGAGTTATCGGTCAACGAGTGCCTATATTTGGAAAACAGGTCCATGAATCATGGATACTAGGGACTTTGGGCATTATTGTCTCCATGAATAAACCCATTGAAGACCATCTGAGAAATTTATATTTGATAAGGACCGATTGTGCAAGTGCTTGACCCCCACACAATCACCCGTTGGGACCAACAGTTCCTGCAGGGTTAATTCAACCTTATTTAAAGGATAATGATGTTGAACGAGTTGAAACAAAAGGAATGGTGAATTTGAAAATAACCCGTCTCTATAGAAAAAAGGATGAGTGACGACCCTCATCGTGCCATTTATGCACTGCCCAGGAAATGTGCCACCTTGGAGGTGGAACAATATTTTATCTATACCATTAATTATATTTTTTTAAAAAAAATATATACCTTAATAAATAAAATGTATTATATATATATATTAAATCATTTCTTATTTAAAATTTTTTAATTTATAATCATCTTCATTAACATATCAATTAATTCAATATAACTATTTATAAGGATTTAAATGTCAATTAATATATTGTATTGATCGGTATGAATTTTTCTTTTCTAAAATACTCATTTATTCATGTAGAAATTAGTATTAAAACTATAAATAAAAATACATGGTTTATATTTTAATAAAATTTATATAAAATTAATTGATAAAATGAACAAAATTAAAATCTTATTAAAAATTTCATTTTTTTTATTTTTTCCTTAATTATTTATTTACTTGTTTTCTATAAATTATTATTCATTGATAACTAAAGTAATATCATTTCGATGTATTATAATTTAATTTAATCATATTTAATATTACCATTTAATTCAAATTTCTTTAATTTAATCTATAAATAAAAGGAATTAATATTATTCAAATTTAAGGGATGTTACATTCTCCCCCACATAAAATAATTTCACCCTCTCAATTCGTGTGTCATACTTAAGAAAATTAAGAATTTTCAACTTCAGAATTAATGAATGTTAAGGGGAAGAAACTAACTAAAGAAAATTCTAAAACGTATATTTGTTTTTCATCAGGATACAACATATAATCTTCAAAGTTGTCTAGACAGTTCCTCTGATACTAATTATAACACCCCAATACCACTCTTTCAGACTCAATGCTTGAAATTTGTCATGACCCATCCCCGGGGCCTGTTCCGTGACTACCCCAAGCCCGCCTTCCATAGGCCAGGGGCTGGCGACTAGCACCAAGGCGTAATTCCTTGTAAAAAGGGAAGGAATTGCCTTTGTAAAGTAAACAAACATGTAGAGACCCGAAGCCTGACGTACATTGACATTACATTACTTTTGCGGAATACTTAGTACATTACAAAAACACACACACAAGGACCGTAATAGTTTAGTGTCTTTGGAAACCCGGACTATAATCTTCTAATCGTGGTGAAAGATCTTCAAAATCTCCCATAAAGATCTTATTTTTTTTTACCTAAAACCTTTATTTATATCCTGGGGAAAAGAAAACATAAAAGGGTGAGCTCAAATGCTCAGTAAGGGTAAACAAAATAAATATCAATCACATCATATTCATAAGAACATAACATTTTGGAAATCATAACCTGCAAAAGAGAGCATAATTTCATAATCATGGGATAAATCATGGCAGTGAAAAAGTAATCCCAATAATCATAACTTAAAACATGAAACTTTGTGGCATACACACATAATCATAGAGAATCATTTCTTGTTAGTCAAGACTAATTGCCAAGACTATCTTAGTGGACAAAGTCCCTTTCTGAATCGAGTAACCCTCGTTTCAGTCCTGTTTCACTGAACCGGTATAACCTACCATTTCAGCCATGTCTATCTCATGAGATATAAAATCTTTACCCAATGCATTGGAGGGAGATATAGGTCCCACCCATCTCATAATGATACCATTCTTATGTGTGCCACAAAATCATAAATCATACATCATTGCATAACCCATGTAATAAAAATGGAATTCTTAAACAACATGACATCATAAAACAATTCATATAAGATAAAGGAATTCATAAAAATATTTCCATCACAACATAATCAAATCCATGTAATAATATGGATAAAAACAGAACCCTTTTATTATCTTATATGGAAAATAATTTTGATAAAACACTTGAAATCCATTCTTGAGGAAAATATCCTTTCTGCTTCAAAAACACTTTTCCTTTCATAACATGTCATACAATTCTAAAATAAAATAAGTTGATTAAAAATAAACTTGGAAACTTTTAAAGGAAGATACATGGAAATAATGTTTTAAAAATCCATTCATGCCGTATAAGTTAAAAAAAACATTCTTCGTACTTTTGTCGGAAAAGTCAAAAAGTACCTCGTACGAAAAACAACAAAAGATTCCTTTCATACGTATTGCTAAAAACTCACCTAAGGGTAAAAATGGATTTAAACAATTGTAGGTGGATGGAAATAATATTACATATTGATGAAACATGGATGTGGATGATAAAATACACCCCAGTAAATACTTATGAATAAACAATCTCGGATAAAAATGAGATTGTGATATTTCCCTTACCTTAGGTCCGACTTGCTTTGTAAGTGTACAAACCTCCTGTATAATGATTTAAATCATGTTATTGACTTATTACAGAATCATATTAATTGTTATGATATCATATATGGTTCACTTATGACATTATATTACCCGTTCTTTTGTAAATTCCATGTTAAAGAAGCGTTTTGGGTAAAATCGTTTCATTTATCGTAGGTGTTTTGACTTGTTGTTCTTGACATCATTATTACTTATATAATGATTTACTCACTTCCAGAATATAAAATATGATTTATATATCATATATATTCAGTATATATATATATATATAATAGGTAGATAAATAAAATGAAAAACACCGTTCATGGAGACGGTAGTCCGTACGTACGCATGAACGCTGTTTTCCTTTCCTTATTGTCTTGAAATGGAAGTAAGTAGATGACATACATATGTATATATATACATAAATCCAGTAGCTTTATAATGTCATATATTTCATTATTATTTCTTATATATACATTATAATCATTCTTAAATGGTTAACATGGAGAATGAATCTCATCGCGTCGTGGAGACGGTAGTCTGTACGTACGCACGAGCGATGATATCATTTCTATAAATATTGAATTGAATTGGAGTGGATTATACAATATATCAGAATCAATATGATGTTTTAATAACTATGTATAGTTATTCTTTACACCATTATACCCATCCATGTAAGGTGGTGGTGGAAAATAGATTACACCACGGCGTGGAGACGGTATTCCGTACGTACGCACGCGCGGTGATTTCTTTTTCCATAGGATGGATAGATGGTTAAATAGGGTTGTTTCATACTTATAATAACATATCAGTATATGAGTGATACTGATGTTATTACTTCATAATGAAACAACCTAAGAAGAAGAAGTGGAAGAAGAAATAAAGATGAAAGAATTGGTAACGATAATTACCTCTTCTTTGAAGTGCCTCTTTGAGACCTCCTCTTAGGGCACTAAAATTGGTCTTTGAGGAAGACCAGAACCTCTAGGATGTTTCTAGGGAAGTGGAGAAGAGATTTTGTCAGGGGTTGGCTGAGCTTGAGTGCTCAAATTGGTGTGAGGAGGAGGGGGAGGAGGTGCCCTTTTATAAGGGAGGAGAGGGGCACCTTAGGAATATCTCAAAATATTATTTTATATTAAAGTCAAAATCGGTTTATAATGGTTAAAAAGGGTCTTATTTCGAAGCTAAAGTGGGGATGGGTCGAAATCCTATCAACCAATAGGATTTAGACAAGTTTAGGGTATTATTTTAACCTTATCAATTAGATTTAACTCTAAGTTAATTAATTTAACTTTTACCGTGTCTTTTTGTTTTCTTTCACTATATGGTTAATACACTTACTATAACATGCCAAACGAACCCCAAATTGTTTATTATTAATATATATATCCTTATCTAAGTCATTTGGCTGAACATTAGATTTTTAGGAATAAAATAACAATTAATAATATAATATTTTATTTAAAAACTATTTTGTGTCAATTTTGACACTATTTGATATATGATTTTTGTGAAAGTCATAACAGAATTATATGTTCGAACCAAGTTGATTAAATCAACACTAATATATCATAGTAACCTAGAAAATTAGTGGAATTCATAAAAAGTCTCAAATTACATTTATTTTGGTGTTTATAACTTCAATTATGTCAATATTTCATTAATAAGATAATTACTGCATCATCATTGTGTCATAAATAAATTAAATTATTTAATGTCTAAAAATTACAAATAAAATACCCTTATGTAGGAAATCTTTTTAGCTTTCTAATGAATATTTATAGTCGAATTTATCTTATGTATAACCCCATATTAAAAATTATTTACTTATTAAACTTTGATTTTAACTATTTTAACCCTTCTTTAAATAAATTAATAATAAATGTCCTAATCTAATCCAAGTGGGCCTAAATGGTCATATTTTATTCCTAAGTTTGTTTTTGGTCGAATTACACTTGTCCAATAGAATTAGGACATGTGTTAGGGTAATAGTAATATCATATTTACCCTTAGTTACCCTATTTACTATTAACCGCGGTAAAAAAAGTAAAAAGTTACTATTCACCAAAAAATTATTTTTATCTCATTGAACCACATTTTACTTACTGATATCAACCGTGTCTGTCGGATTTTTGAAATTCCATTCACATAAGCGGTAAAATTAAGTTTTATGAAAAATCCAGTTTTTTAACTACCACTTAGTAATTTCACTATTCATCAAAAATTGATGTTTTTCAGAACAATGCCAAAATTTCATCCTAAGCTATATTTCATATTCCGAATTCAAAAATGAAGTCTATTTTACCAAATTCATAACATAGAAGTTGCCTTAATTAATTTTATAATTAAATCCCGCTGTTAAAACAAATAGCGTGTTTTTAAGAAACAATATCTATCAAAATATTGACACTTGATTATGTCTGGTTTAAATGTGAAATTACAACCAATGACCAACATAGTATTAAATTGTAAAAATATATTCTAAATATACTTTAAAACCACTCAAATTAATGATTTATCACTATTAATTATTTCGATTAAAAAAGTTGTTTTTAATTATAATTTAGTAATTTTCACTATTCATCAGAATATGAAAGTTATCCGAAAAGTACCAAAATTTCACCTTAGGCTAAATTCGATACTCCGAATCCAAAAATGAAGTCCATTTTGAGAGCTAAATTTTCTAAAATTTAAAAATTGGTTATTACTATTCATAACGGCTAGTTTTAATAACATATTGTTGTTTAGTGAAACTCGGTATTGCGTACTTCACACGCTATCGAGGAAGGTTGCGATTGCGTGTAATGCAAGGCAAGTCAAGGATACGTGTTGTGCAAGATCCTTTTGGTGTAGCGTACAACACAAGACATTAATAAAATTAAAAAGAATAGTTTTCATAAAATCTCGGGCTGTTACAAAACACCACAGAGAAAGCAAGCATAAGTAAACACTAAGTAAAAACTGGGTACAATAGTAAGTGCAGAAAAGTAAGTGGGCCAGAATACAAAACCAAACTGAAAGTAAAGTACAACTGAAGGGAAAATAGAGCAACTAAAAGGTAAAGCCGCTACAGTGAGCCGTCCACTGGTACCCCCACCTGAAGGGTGGGTATAGATATCCACCTCAGCTCCTCGGGTCCAGCTGTCTGCTCCGTGTACATCCCGCCCAGTGGTCCACCTCCAGGTACCGACTACTCCGCAAGCCTCAACCACGACCAGTGTTGTCCGTCGTCTGCAACCAACAAAACGTAGTGCGGGCATAGCCCGCGCAGGGGTGAGTATAAGCTACTCAGTAGGGACCCCGAGATCCCCGAAGGTCTCCCAGAATCTACAAAGGAAAGATACAATCACGAAGTAACATCCGACTCTACTTATGTATATGCCCATGCATATACCTAAGTCATCAATTCTCACTTGGAACCAATATTCGAGCTCAAGTACAACCCAATCCACATAGGAAATCACAACCCAATCCACACAGGAAATCATAACGTAATCCACACAGGATATCAAGTCAATCTTATTGAAGATAAGGATTGAAAGTCAAGATTCAGCTCACACAAGTATACTTCTTCGTATGCCGATAGAGATGATCAGATGTAGCCACTGATTCCTTTAAGCCGTCGGACCCACATAGGATCGATAGGTACTAACCCCCGCAATGACCCACAAAGAATCGATAGGTACTAACCCCCGCAATGACCCACACAGGATCGGACCCACACAAGATCTGTAGGCGCTGGCCCACATAGGACCGTTGAGTGCTGACCCATACAGGATCTGACCCACACAGGATCGGTAGCACTGATCCACGTAGGATCGCTGAGTGCTATAGTCGTTTCCGTCGAATCCACGGAGGATTCATGTACAGTCGTCACCGTCGTCGCAGTCGCAGCCAGCTCTAGGGTTTCCGCACATAGCAAGCTCGTTCGGGAGGGTCCGCTCCACGAGCCGAGGGGCTGATACGTCAACTGACACATAGTTCGGAGTTGATGAATCCAAAAGTTCTATATCATTACCAGGAACTCAACGACACAGACGGCGCGTCAATCGGACGCCCGGTCTGAGAGTTATTGGCTTTTTCGTCCCAGGGGCCTGGTTGGTTTCTAAGTCAAAACCAACCCGACCTTACTCCAACTGCGTCCAAACCTCGAGCGGAGTAATCCAAAAGGTCCATGTCAATAAGAGGAATCCATCAAAGTCGACGGGACATCAATCGGACGTCCGGAGCTCAAGTTAGAAGCGTTTCCGCTCCGAGGGCCCGGTTGGTTTCGTGTTCAAACCAATCCGGCTGAACCCAAAGTTCTCCGAAACCTTGAGTGTAATATACCGAAATGACCGTATCGATCTAAGGATCGCATCGCAGCTGACAGTGCGTCAATCAGAGGTCCGCAACCCATGTTATGGGAAGAAGACCGAAAGAGGTCCGATATTAGGCGGTTCGGGCCCGGTACGACCCGGCCTGATACCCCCAGGGTCGGCTCGAACCGGGTCCGGGCCCGGCCCGACCTGGGCGCGGCCCGGTCCGGAGGCTCAGCCGTAACGACCAAGCGGTGAGGGGGGGGGGGGGGGGGGCGCTGCCCCTCGCGTTGTGAACCCGTGATCCCCATGTAGGGGGGGCACTTGCTGGCCGACCAGGGGTTACGAACCCCCAATTTCCCCCCTGATCGGTCGGCCCCCACCGGCCGGCCGGCTGCTGCCGCCACGGGACCAGCGTTGCCCGGTCCCTCTGCTCTGACGCCGGCAGGCAGGAACCGGCCGCCGGTCCCTGCTCCGCCGCGGCCCCGCTCCGGCCGTGGTGTTTTTGTGATTCTCCGGCGCGGCGTGACGGCACTACGTCTTTGGTTCGTCTTCAACGGTGCGGCGCGACGGCGCTGCGCTTCTGCCCATTTCTTTAATATTTCTCATGCGGTGCTTCGGCACTGCGTTGCCTTGCTCGTGCCACAAACAACATCAAACAAACAAAGGGGAGAGGAGGGTCGGCCATGTTCGTGCGGTCCAACCCCCTCCTGTTATTGCGGTATCAGGCTGCTCAAATTCTAACGAAGAAAGGTGACGGAAGAATTTATGAACAACAAATAAAATAAATCCCTACCTCATCGAATTCGATGAGCGAGGATTTGTCGCGGAATTAACCGTCGCGGAAGAAGGCGTCGCGGAAGGAGGATCATCGCGTCGCGGAGAAAGGATTTATCGGTGTCACGTCGTCAATCTCCAAGGATCTGGCGTTCTTGTCGACTTTCGTCGGAAGTCGGAATTCTTCGAGTTCTTCGTGTTCTTCGTCGAGGTGGAATAACTTCACAGCTTGAGATAATTCTCCCCAAACTCTCTTGCACAACCAACCCCTAATAAAATAAGAGTTGTCTTATTTTATTAACACAAGCCAACGTTTGAATTTCAAAAAGAAAAAATCAATTAAAAGAATTAATTGGGACGATTTAACCGCCAAAATTAATGAGGCGTTTATTAACCAGATTAAACACAAGGGTTGACTTCATTAAAAAGGGGTTGCGGGTGCGTTTCTTAATTAAAGGAGGGGGGTTGAAAAAGGTGGGGCTCATGTGGGCCCCACCCCCCAAATATCCTACCTAGTGGTGTAGGATATTGTGGGTCTCACTTTAACCCCCTAACTTAGGTTAAACAACTTAAAATAAAATAATTGGTGCGACCAATTTATTTTTTTCATTTACTTAACCCGAAAATTTAATAACCACACCCGAGCAAACACAACTCTATAAAAGGTGTTTCTATGCAATTACTGGCACTGCGATTCAATCATTGCCCTCGAAATTTGATTCCGAGAACCGGTTCAAAAGTTAGAAAAACCCGCTCGTTTGTTCAGTGAATGTACCTGAGCCAAACTACGGAAAATGATTCCGGGCACACCAGGCCTCGGAATCAGGTACCGTCAGAAACTGAGTCTTTGTAAAATTCCCAAGAAAATTAAGATAAAAATTTCCTTGAATTTTTACGGGTCTTTACATTACTCCCACCACAGGGCTTTACGTCCTTGTAAAGATACATCATAAATTAGGGAAACAAATGTGGGTACTGAGCACGCATCTGAGCCTCCCGCTCCCAAGTGCTCTCCTGGAGGTTCCCGTGCTGCAATCTGACACACACTAGAGGAATCGACCATCCACATAGGACTCGCTCCTGTCGATCCTCAATCTTCATCGGGACCTCCACAAAAGTCTCCCCATCATCAACGTCCAGCTCTCCATGGTCAATGATATGCGTCGGGTCGTGCACGTATCTCCTCAGCTGGGATACATGGAAGACGTCATGAACCTGGTGTAACTGAGGTGGTAGAGCCAGGCGATAAGCCACCTCACCTATCCTGCTGAGGACTTGGAATGGTTTGATGAAGCGTGGAGAAAACTTGCCGCCTCATCCAAATCTCTGTAATCCACGTTGAGGTGAGACCCGCAAGAAGACGTGGTCGCCATCCTCGAACTCCAGTGGACTCCTCCTCCTGTCAGCATAAGACTTCTGTAGGCTCTGAGCTGTCCTCATCCGCTCCTGGATGACTTGGACCTTCTCTGTTGTGGCCTGGACCATCTCTGGTCCCACAAGTGCTGACTCCCCAGGGTCTGTCCAGCACAGAGGCGATCTGTAAGGTCGGTCGTACAACGCCTCGTAAGGTGCCATCCCGATGGTGGAGTGGTAGCTGTTGTTGTACGCGAACTCCACTAAGGGTAGGTGGTCCTCCCAGCTGCGACCAAAGTCAAGGACACATGCGCAGAGCATGTCCTCGAGAGTCTGAATGGTCCTCTCCGTCTGACCATCTGTCTGAGGGTGAAAGGAGGTGCTCACACGTAGCTGCGTCCCGAACTCCTCCGGAAACCCTTTGCAAAGCCAGGAAGTAAAGCGAGCATCTCGATCGGAGACGATAGATGATGGAACACCATGAAGCTGTACAATCTCCTAAACTTAGAGACGTCCTAAGCTCTCCACTGAGCCCTGCTCTCTGATGGGTAAGATGTGAGCCGACTTGGTGAGTCGGTCGACAATCACCCAAATGGAGTCGTGACCTCTGGAAGTGCGTGGAAGTCCAGTCATTAAGTCCATAGATATGCCGTACCACTTCCACTCCGAGACCTCCAAGGGTTGTACCAAGCCTGCTGGTACCAGATGCTCTGCCTTCACTTGCTGGCAGGTGAGGCATCGAGAAACGAACTCTACCACAACCTTCTTCATACCCGGCCACCAGTGCTGTCGTCTGAGATCCTGGTACAGCTTCACCACTCCAGGATGTACCGCCAAAGGGGAAGTGTGAAACTCTCTCAGCACCTCCTCCCGTAAAGCAACTAGTACCAAGGTACTTCCTCTTAAAAGGACGTCTTGCTCTCCTCCTACCGAGAAACCATCAGGTGCCTGTCCTGAGGATATATGCGCATGCCGCATCTCACAGTCGACATCCCCACGTTGTGCCTCTCTGACCCTCTACAGTAGTGGAGGAGTGACTGTGAGGGACTGAAGGAAGACTGCTCTATCTCTATCCATAAAGGATATATGCAAAGCGGCTAGTTGCTCTGTCGCCTCCCCAAGTAGTTGAATGCCCGTCCTCCTGCTGAGAGCATCGGCTACTACGTTCCCCTTTCCAGGAGTATAGACTATCTCAATGTCATAGTCCTGGAGGAACTCTAGCCATCACCACAGTCTCAGGTTCAGGTCCTTCTATGAGAAGATGTACCTGAGACTCTGATGGTCAGAATAGATTGTAAAGTGCTCGCCCATCAGATAGTGTCGCCACATCTTCAGAGCGAAGACCACTACTGCTAACTCCATGTCATGGGTAGCGTAGTTCTGCTAATGATACCTCAACTGTCATGATACATAGGCGATCATGGCCTGCTCCTGCATCAAGTCAAATCTGAGTCCGGTCCCTGATGCATCGCAGTAAACTATGTACCCAACTCCCTCCTACGGAAGCCTCAAGATAGGCGCACTGGTAAATATCTGTCTCAGCTCCTGGAAGACCTGCTGACATCTGTCTGACAACACAAAGGGTTTCCCCTTCTTCATCAAAGCTGAGAGTGGTGCCACAACTCTGGAGAATTCTGGAAAAAATCTCCAGTAGTATCCAGCTAGTCCCAAGAAACTCCGCACCTCCGTCATGCTCCTGGGTGGCTCCCATGCTAACACTGCCTCGATCTTCGTAGGATCCACCGCAAATCCCGCCTCAGAGATGATGTATCCCAAGAAGTGGACCTCGCGTATCCATAACTAACACTTCAAGAGCTTACCATAAAGCTGGTGCTCTCGGAGTGTGTCCAGTATAACCCACAAGTGGTAGGTGTGCTCCTCCTCAGTCGTTGAGTATATCAAAATGTCGTCGATGAAGACCACGACAAATCGATCGAGGTATGACTGAAGGATCCTGTTCATGAGGCCAATGAACACTGCTGGAGCATTGGTTATGCCGAATGGCATAACCAAGAACTCATAGTGGCCATACCGACATCTGAAGGCCGTCTTCTGCACGTCCTCGTCCCGAACTCTGAGTTGATGACAGCCTGACCAGAGGTCTATCTTTGAGAACCATCGTGCTACCTTGAGCTGATCAAAGAGGTCGTCGATCCTTGGTAGCGGATACTTGTTCCTCACTGTCACCTAGTTTAGGCGATGATAGTCGATACAAAGTCACAAGCTGCCATCCGCCTTCTTGGCGAACAATATCGGGGAAGCCCAGGGTGAAACACTGGGTCAGATGAATCCCTTGACCTGCAAGTCCTCCAACTATACCCGTAGCTCTCGAAGCTCGGAGGGAGCCATCCGATATGCTGGGGTGGATATCAGGACTGTCCCGAGGTATAGATCAATATAAAAGTCTACCTATCTGCGAGGAGGTAGTCCTGGAACATCGTCGGGGAAAACGTCCGCATACTGATCCACCACTGCAGGAGAAATAGGACTCCGCACGTCAACTGCTCCTAGGATGAGGCTAGCCAACTGATGAGTGATGATATATCCTCTCCTCTACGAGAGTCTATCCTATGCTGCAAAGGCTCCCTTCTTGCCGGTGAAGGTGAACCTGCTCCCGTCGGTGCGTATACACCGCACCTTGTGCCTAATACAGTCGATCTGAGCATAGACTGTAGATAACCAATCCATGACCAAGATGACGCTGTAAGGAATCGACGCCGCTAAAAGAAGATCCTATCCCAAGATCTCGCCTCCTAGAGAAAGCTCACACTGCCGGCACTAGTGCGTAATCGTCGAGTCTGCTCCCGTAGGAGTCTCTAGCCGTAAGGATCGAGCCAACGGCTCAGTCGGAATCTCTGAGCTCCGAACAAGGGCAGTGGCTATGAAAGAATGACTCGCTCCTGTGTCTACAAGAACTGCATCAAGGGTGGAGTAGACACAGATCGTACCTTGAATCATCTCTGGTGCACCGTGGTCATAGGACTCCACTGCCTGAAGCTGTGCCCGTCTCTTCCCGCCAGCTCCCTGTGGTCGGGGTGGACCTACTGGGGGTGGTGGTGGTAGAGCCTCAAAGCATCTCCCACCACCTGCTACTCGGCCAACTCCTCTACCTCGTCCACCAGCTCCCTGCGGACCGCCACGGTAGACCCTTTACCTCTTCCTGGGTGGTCCCTCAACCATCTACTGCTCCTCAGCACAGCGGGTCGGGTAGTCACAAGCCATGTGGCCCTGTCCACCGCATGCGTAGCACTGTCTGCCTCTCGAAAGACTGGCTCTGCGTTGAGTGCCCCGCTCCTCTAAGCCAATGTCCTGAGGTCGTCTGCCTGAGGGTCTGGTCTGCGTGGACCAATGAGTCATCCGTCGACTGCCTGCTGCAGAAGACTCTGCTACGTGACTGACGCACGCCTGTCGTGGGGCGTGGCAAAACAATATTTTATTTACCTAAGTATAGTATAGCAGTTGATCCTAGGTAGTCTCCCGAAGAGGAGTGCACACAAAACAAGGTTGTCACTTTTTGTTGTTTTTCTTAAAAAGATTGGTTTTAACAAATTTGAATGACTATGAGAGAAACAAACAACAGAAATTGATTGATTTTAACAAATTATAAAGACGGTGATCGGATTTGGTTCAGCTAGACTTAGTGTTGTGCCATCATGGTTTCCAAATTTTATCTCTTCTTCTTCCTTAAACTGGTAAGAGAGATGTGATTAGAATTTTCCTTTCTAAAACCATAGATTGGTCTATCCTGCTTCCAATGTGTTTAGGGTTGTAGAAGGTCTCTTGATTAATTAGAGCAATCCCAGACCTGGAATTATTGTTCCCTAATAAACCAAGATTTCGACATACAATCCTATACACGTGCTTGACAACCGTCGAGAAATCACCACCCAACCCTAATCATGTTCCACCGTATACAGATTAGAATTGGGTGGAGGGAGATGTGATCATCGACCAAAACAATTTATAATTTCAGAATAAAAACCGTAACACAACCGCATTTGGAATTTAATACTGAATTATGAATTGGAACCAGAAGAAGAAAGAAGAACACATTTTATTCATTTCAAGCACAAAACTCAAGAACAACACATAGGTCCAGCCTCCCCTCTTTTTGATCACTCAAATGAAACTACCCCTCCATGGATGGGGTAAGAGAGATAATTCGGGAGAGGAGAGACATTTTAAAACAAAAGAAATAAAAGAAAAATCTGAGAAGTTCTTCTCCTGGGTGCCCGGGAAGGAATGGGGTGGAGAATGTGATGTCTTGAGGAGGAGGAGCTCTCCTCCTTTTATAGCCAGATTTCTGTCCTCCGAATGTTGTCGCGTTTTGGACCCAATAAATGACCTCTTCACGCATTGAGACCTTATTCAATGTTGTGCATACTTTTCTTGGCAGTGTCCCCTAAAAATCTCAATGTATTTGGACAGGTATTCCGAGAGTTATGGCCCTTTTATTCTGATAATTTATTCTGTCCAGTCAGAATATCCAAAACGTCCAACCCCGGATTAGGCAGCTTTAATGGACCCTCAAACGGATGAATCCCGCCGTGCATCCTTCATAAAAGATGCTCCAAAACTCCTTGCGCGTCCACCCACAGAATTGTGAAAGAGTTGGGACCACAATGGAAGAGTTATGGATCCCACACCAAAACTAGGCAGAACTGGAAACAGTTTTCTTGATCCAAATTTTGAGCTTCTTTTGAGCTTTCATATGGCCGATTCAGCTTTTAGTCCAAATATAGTAAATGAAGCCCTGGAGGTGTAGAATCTGTAAAAGAAAGAATTCTGCAATTTGGATCAATGTAGATAATGTTATGACCAAAATACAGAAATAAGTTAAAACTGTTAAAAATCCAAAATGGCCAATTTTTACTATTCAGCTCAAAATAACACCAAAATCATAAAAATGAAACAATTAATCTTAGAGGAACACTTTTGTGAGTTTAAAACAATGATATTAAATATAAATTAATTGAAAATATTTGCTCTATCAATTCCCCCACACTTAAACTATGCTTGTCCTCAAGCATAAAATCTCAACATGGAATTCAAAGGGCACCAATGTCACCAATATTTAAATTTCAAATGGAATAAAATCAGATGATTATCAATGTCCAATCAAATTTTCCAGTTCCACAAAAATACCAATTTAATTTCCCATTTTTCAAAGAAACAATCAATTCATGCATTTTACTTTTCCCCTTTGAAAAATAATGAAGCTTCTCCTTTCATTCATTCAAGCTTCTCAATTTATTATTAATAAACATGCCAAATCATGACCTACCTAACTTTTGAATCTTTTCTCTCATCACTCATGATACAATTAATAGTGGAGTTATGCTCATATCATTAGAACATGCTCCTTATCCATAGGCTTGTAAAGTAACTACTTTCTCCACTTTGTAAAGACAAAACACACATAAAATCATGAGGACTTGCAATAAAGGTTCAAATGATTCTGTGGCTTAGGGTTGGTGGGTAAATGCTTGAAATAATTTAAGGCCAGAAGTAGGAGGTTTGACTCTTATGTACAATGCATGATTAATCAAGTGGAAACACAAGATGAACCTCACTCAAATCCCCTTGAAATGTGAATCACAACACCACTCCCCTTTCAATGACATGGGTCATGAGTCAATAAATGATTACAAAGAATGATATCATCCAAGTTCTCCCTGTTTTTTTTTGTAAAGCTCCAGAAAGGCACAACTTTATTTTCTTTTCTTTTATGGAGAACCGGATGAAATGAAAGAAGCACAATGAAATGATGACTCATGCCCAATTTTCTAATAATACATTGCCCAAAATGATGACGCACACATTACACCACCCAAAAATGATACATATCCCAAGGAACGCACACGAAAGGCCCTTCCCCCACACTCAAACTTGAAATAACCATGCAAAAATACTAAAAGTGCAGGTAGGTAAGGAAAAATTGGATTGTAATATGGCTTAAACCTATAAGTCAATTCATGGCATCTAAGGGCTTACGAAGGATAAATGTAAAGGTGGGTCTTAGGATAAAATGTGGCTAGCCAAAGAGATGCCTCAATCATTTTAAATGTGGTTTTGTACAGTCATAGCTTTGACAAGTTTCAATACAAGTTCTAGCAGGTGGCACGTCCAAAGATCACTCAAGAAATATGCTCAAGATAAAATAGGAAATATTTGGTCTAGAAATCCTCTCAGGAATGAGAATATGATATTGGACAATCACTCATGGCATGATTAATAATAACAAATTAATTCACATGAATTTCAGAAATTCAAAGAATGAAAAATGGAAGGGAAATTTCATTTACATGAATCAATTAATTCCCTCAAATCATGAGTCCTTATTTCAATATCCTTGCTTCACTTTAATCATCAAATTATCCATTTTAATCATTCAATCTCAGAAACATTGAAATCTCAAACATAGAATCACTGGATTTCTATGAAACTCATGTCTCCTAGAGAAGTCAAGTAAAACATGAATTCAAGCGTGGGCATGCCTTTTATTGATTAATTCTTTAAAATAATAAAAAATGTAGGGAATAAAGTCGGATAATATAGAATTGAAACTCATACTCCCCTGTCAAATGGATCCTTTTCTTCATGACGTATAATCCCATGACACCCTCTTCATTAATGGACCTGAAAAAAAATGAAAACAATTGATAGTGAAGGCCCGTTCAATCATGTTGGTAAATGACTAAGAAGACAAGTGGAAAACGGGGGAAAATGCGGGTTGCCTCCCGGTAGCGCCTTTGTTTAATGTCGTTGGCTCGACAAAACAAAACAAAACAATTTTTTTTGTTTTTTGTTTTTTTGTTTTGTTTTTTTTTGAAAAGTCTCCTGGACTTCAAGATTTCCTCCCCCACACTTAATTTATGCAGTGTCCTCAATGCATGTAAATGTATGTTTCAAAAAGTTGGAGTTACTGCATTTAATCAAGTGTAAAGGAATGATGCAACCTGGTAGGTGTTCATTTGTATTCAGGATGAAGGAGTGTGATCTCCTCTACTGGTTCTTGAGGTACGGTCCCATGGAACTTCTTCAGCCTCTGCCCATTTATAGTGAATGGGTTTCCTCCTCCTTCCTTTTGAATCTGTACAGCACCAAAGGGATATACATTAGTAACAGTAAAGGGGCCTTCCCATTTGGAACGAAGTTTACCTGGCATAAGCTTAAGTCTGGATTTGAAGAGTAACACGTGATCTCCAGGGTTGAAGGTTCTTGGTTGAATTATCTTGTCATGGGCCATCCTCGTTCTCTCTTTATAGATCATTGAGTTTTCAAAATATTCCCTTCTAATTTCCTCTAACTCCTGAAACTGCAATCTTCTTTCTTTCCCAGCTTTCTCAAGGTCTAGATTCATCTCTCTGACCGCCCAGTAGGCTCTATGCTCCAACTCCACAGGAAGGTGGCACCTCTTTCCATAGATCAATCTATAGGGACTCATCCCTATCGGTGTTTTGTAGGCCGTCCTGTATGCCCATAATGTATCATCTAACTTTTGGCTCCAGTCCTTCCGGTTGGGTTTAACAGTCTTCTCCAGAATGGCTTTGATTTCTCTATTAGAGACTTCTGCTTGGCCATTTGTTTGGGGATGGTATGGGGTAGATGTTCTATGATGCACCCCATACTTCTTAAGCAATGCTTCCATTTTCCTGTTGCATAAATGAGTTCCCTGATCACTGATGATTGCTCGTGGCACGCCAAACCTACAGAAAATGTTAGCCCTAACAAAATCACAAACAACTTTTGCATCATCAGTTCTGGTTGCTTTTGCTTCCACCCATTTTGAAACATAGTCTACAGCCAAAAGAATATATGAATTTCCAAATGACATTGGGAATGGTCCCATGAAATCTATGCCCCAAACTTCAAAAATTTCACAAAAGGTTATTGGTTTTTGTGGCATTTCATGTCGTTTGGATATGTTACCAGAAAATTGGCATTTTTCACATCTTTTACAAAATTTATATGCATCCTTGAATAAGGTGGGCCAGTAGAGTCCAGATTCTAAAACTTTTCGGGTAGTCCTCTGAGGTCCAAAGTGGCCTCCACATGATAATTTATGACAAAATTCAAACACTGATTCAATTTCACTTCTTGGCAGGCATCTTCTTATGATTTGATCATTACAAATTTTCCACAGAAACGGATCTTCCCAAATGTAAAATCTTGATTCAGATTTAAGCTTATGTTTTAGATGAGAGCTTAGATGAGAGGGTACCTGAGATGTTACCAAATAGTTGACAATGTTGGCATACCATGGCACTTCACTGTTGATGATGTAGAGTTGTTCTCCAGGAAGCTCATCATTTAGTGGGTTCTGCTTTGGTATTTCTGTTTCAGCAGTGTGGGGTAGTCGACTCAGATGATCAGCCACTTGATTTTCAGTCCCCTTCTTATCTTTGATTTCCAAATTGAACTCTTGTAAGAGTAGCATCCATCTCACCAACCATGGTTTAGCATCCACCTTTTTCATTAAGTACCTAAGAGCTGCATGATCAGAAAAAACAATAACTTTAGTGCCCAGAAGATATGATCGGAATTTATCTAGTGCAAAAAAGACTGCAAGGAACTCCTTCTCTGTGGTTGTGTAATTTATTTGCGTTTCATCCAAGGTCCTTGATGCGTAGGAGATGACTTGAGGTTTGCTGTCAATTCTCTGTGATAGAGCGGCTCCCACTGCTTGGTTGGATGCATCACAAAGTATCTCGAAAGGGTAATCCCAATTGGGTGGCTGCATTATTGGTGGTGTTATCAGCCTTTCCTTTAATTCATCAAATGATTCCCTACATGCACAATCAAAATTAAAGTTAGCATCCTTTAGAAGTAATCTTGAGAGAGGGAGAGAAATCTTACTGAAATCCTTGATGAATCTTCTGTAAAATCCTGCATGCCCTAAAAAGGATCTAACATGTTTGACACAAGTTGGATATGGTAAGGAATTTATTACATCAACTTTTGATTTATCAACCTCAATCCCATTTTGTGAAATTATGTGCCCCAACACTATCCCTTTTCTAACTATGAAATGACATTTTTCAAAATTTAAGACAAGGTTCTTTTCAATGAATGTTTTCAAAACTTTTTCCAAATTTCCCAAGCAATGGTCAAATGAATTTCCAAAAACTGTGAAATCATCAAGAAACACCTCCAAGAAATCCTCAATGTGGTCCGAGAAAATACTCACCATACATCGTTGAAATGTACCTGGGGCATTGCATAGCCCGAAAGGCATCCTTTTGTAGGCGAATGTTCCAAAAGGGCAGGTGAAGGTTGTCTTCTCCTGGTCTTCTGGTGCAATTGGTACCTGAAAATAACCTGAGAATCCATCTAAAAAACAGTAATGAGTATTTCCAGCTAACCTTTCAAGCATCTGATCAATGAATGGAATAGGAAAGTGATCTTTTCTGGTAACTTGATTTAGCTTCCGGTAATCTATACAGACTCTCCAGCTGTTTTGTATTCTCATGGGGATCAGTTCATTTCTTTCATTTGTGACAGTGGTCAAGCCAGTTTTCTTGGGGACTACATGAATTGGGCTGACCCATTGAGAATCAGAGATTGGGTAAATGATATCAGCTGCTAACAATTTCTCAATCTCTTTCTTAATGACCTCCATGATTGTGGGATTGAGTCTTCTTTGAGGTTGTCTAACTGGTCGAGATTCACTTTCTAAAAATATCCTGTGAGAGCATACCTTAGGGTTGATTCCAGAAATATCACCTAAACTCCATCCTACAGCTTTTACATTCCTTTTGAGAAGGTCAATCAATGTTTGTTCTTGTGAATGGGATAGGTTATTTTCAATGATTACTGGCAATTTCTCCCCTTACATTAGGTAAGAATACTTCAAGTCACATGGAAAAGGCTTGAGTTCTAAACATGGGGGTTGTTCAAGGGATGATATTGCATTTATGTTTCCTACATCTAATGTGGAATTCTCTGGAATAATCTTACTTCCTCTTAACAAATAATCGAAAAAATCAGATTTTACCTCATCCTCCAACATGATATCAGAATTTTTCAGGTTCATGGGAGTTATAAAATTCAAAAGAAGAGTGTTCTCCCATAGATAACAAGTCATAAAGCATACCTGAGTCTTCAATTGGTTCTATATCTTCATCATGGGCGATTGCATAAAGTGAGTGATTTCTGGACGGGTGTTTCATCGTATCAAGAATATTGAAGTGTACCGTACTATCTCTGAGATCCATGGTGAGGGTTCCTTCATGCACGTTGATGATTGTCCTTGCTGTTTTCAGGAATGGTATCCCTAGTATGATGGGAGATTGGGACGGTGCTCGGTCTTCCTCCATGGTAAGGACATAAAAGTCTGCTGGAAAGATTAATCCTCTCACTCCTACAAGTACATCTTCAACGACTCCAGCTGGGAAAACGGTGGATCTGTTTGCTAATTGTACCACCACTCGAGTTGATTTTAGTTCTCCGATCTGCAAAGATGAAAACATAGAGTGAGGCATCACATTTATCGAAGCTCCAAGATCACATAGTGCATCAGTAAAATTTAATGAACCGATAGTGCAGGGAATAGAGAAAGTCCCTGGATCTTGACATTATTGCGGTATCGGTGGTGTGATCAATGCTGATACACTTCTTCCTAAGTTGATTCTTTCATTTCCATCCAGCCTCTTTCTTTTAGTACATAGATCCTTCAGAAATTTTGCATATTTCGGGATTTGCCTGATTGCATCCAGTAGTGGAATGTTAATCTCAACTTTTTAGAATGTTTCCTGAATTTCCCGTTGAAGTCGTTCTTCTTCTCCCTTCTCTGACTCAACTAATGCTGATGGGAATGGTGATGGAATATCCTTTTTCTCCCTTTGTTGTTTCTGCAATGGTGTTTCTAGTCTTTCTTTCTTGAGCCTTGTTCGTTCTACTTTGTTGTTGACTCCATCTTTTGGTTGGACAGGATGAGCTTCAGCAGGTTCCCTAGATTCATCCTCCTCATATTGTTCTGGTGGTTTGAGCTCCTTCCCGCTTCGGGTTGTGATTGCACTAACATTATCTTTCGGATTGGGAATTGTTTGTGCAGGAAGCTTACCTTGGTTCTTGGTGAAAGCATCCATAATGCTTGCAAATTGATCAGCTAGCTTGTCCATCTTATCTTCTATTCCTGCAACTCTTGTCTTTATTTGTTGGTCTTCATTTGTCGGTGCACTTGTGGATGGTTGCTCATAATTCTTCCGCTGGAAAGGTGGTGGTTGAAAAGTTTGTTGTTGTTGGAAGGGCTTCTGATAAGGTTGTTGGAATGCTATCGGGTTCTGATATTGCTGCTGAAAAGGTGCTCTGGCTTGGTTCTGTTGAAACCCATACACTGGTTGGGTTTGCGGTTGGTATTGCCTTTGTTGATAGGCTGCAGCACAAATTTATGTCCCCTGCACTTCCGGACATTGATCAGTGTAATGAGAATTAGAAGAGCATAAACCACATACCTGATTTGGCCCTTGTTGTTCCTTCACATGGTTCACAGCTATTTGTCGCACCAACCTGGTGAGTTCACCCATTTCATTCCTAATTAAATCAACTGAATCAGATGTTCTTACCTCATGGATCCCTCTGGTGATCGTACCTCGAGTGCCAAACTGCTGTGAATTTTGTGCAATCTTTTCAATCAGAATTCGTATATCTGCAGGTGATTTATCAATGAGGGCTCCTCCCGACGAGGAATCTAATAGATTCCTGTCATTTTCAAGCAATCCTTGGTAGAAGCACACAAGGAATTGGTCCTCTTCTATTTCTTGGTGTGGAAAACTTGCACAAAGCTTCTTGAAACGTTCCCAGTATTCGTAGAGTGTTTCTCCAGTTTATTGATGGATGACATAAATCTCCTTCTTTATTGCAGTGCTCCTAGATGTTGGGAATAATCTTTGTAGAAATCATTTTTTTAGATCTTCCCAGTCACTGATATCCCCCGGTTGTAGATTGTACAACCATTCCTTTGCTGCTCCCTCTAGTGAGAAGGGGAAAGCCCTCCACTTCACATGCTCTTCCGCGACTGCTCGAGGTTTGAAGCTGGAGCAGACATAAGTGAATTCTTGAATATGTCGGTTCGGGTCTTCACCTGCAAGACCATGAAATTTAGGAAGCACTTGGATCATGTTAATTCGTAATTCAAAATCATTTTCTAAGGCAGGAATTGCAAGTTGATAATTTTGATTGACAAATTGAGGTGCACAGATGTCACGTAGGGTTCGGTTGGGATTTACAGCCATTATTAAAGGTTCAAAGTCTTCACTCAAGGTATCACTTGAATCAGTGAGATTGATTTCTTCGAAATCTTTTGGAAGATTTTGATTTCTCAATTTGGTTATTGTGCGCTCAATTTCTGGATCGAATTCTAATAAATTGCTATTTGAACTACGGGTCATTCAAAAGAGAATTTTTTTTAAAAAAAAAAAGCTTTGAGGCACTGCCTCCCTGGCAACGGCGCCAAGTTTGACGCACGCCTGTCGTGGGGCGTGGCAAAACAATATTTTATTTACGTAAGTATAGTATAGAAGTTGATCCTAGGTAGTCTCCCGAAGAGGAGTGCACACAAAACAAGGTTGTCACTTTTTGTTGTTTTTCTTAAAAAGATTGGTTTTAACAAATTTGAATGACTATGAGAGAAACAAACAACAGAAATTGATTGATTTTAACAAATTATAAAGACGGTGATCAGATTTGGTTCGGCTAGACTTAGTGTTGTGCCATCATGGTTTCCAAATTTTATCTCTTCTTCTTCCTTAAACTGGTAAGAGAGATGTGATTAGAATTTTCCTTTCTAAAACCATAGATTGGTTTATCCTCCTTCCAATGTGTTTAGGGTTGTAGAAGGTCTCTTGATTAATTAGAGCAATCCCAGACCTGGAATTGTTGTTCCCTAATAAACCATGATTTCGACATACAATCCTATACACGTGCTTGACAACCGTCGAGCAATCACCACCCAACCCTAATCATGTTCCACCGTATACAGATTAGAATTGGGTGGAGGGAGATGTGATCATCGACCGAAAAAATTTATAATTTCAGAATAAAAAACGTAACACAACCGCATTTGGAATTTAATACTGAATTATGAATTGGAACCAGAAGAAGAAAGAAGAACACATTTTATTCATTTCAAGCACAAAACTCAAGAACAACACATAGGTCCAGCCTCCCCTCTTTCCGATCACTCAAATGAAACTACCCCTCCATGGATGGGGTAAGCGAGATAATTCGTGAGATGAGAGACATTTTAAAACAAAAGAAAAAAAAGAAAAAGCTGAGAAGTTCTTCTCCTGGGTGCCCGGGAAGGAATGGGGTGGAGAATGTGATGTCTTGAGGAGGAGGAGCTCTCCTCCTTTTATAGCCATATTTCTGTCCTCCGAATGTTGTCGCATTTTGGACCCAATAAATGACCTCTTCACGCGTTGAGGCCTTCTTCAATGTTGTGCATAATTTTCTTGGCCGTGTCCCCTAAAAATCTCAGTGTATTTGGACAGGTATTACGAGAGTTATGACCCTTTTATTCTGATAATTTATTCTGTCCAGTCAGAATATCCAAAACGTCAAACCCTGTATTAGGCAGCTTTAATGGACCCTCAAACGGACGAATCCCGCGGTGCTTCTTTCATAAAGGATGCTCCAAAACTCCTTGCGCGTCCACCCACCGAATTTGGAAAGAGTTGGGCCCACAATGGAAGAGTTATGGATCCCACACCAAAACTAGGCAGAACTAGAAACAGTTTTCTTGAGCCAAATTGTGAGCTTATTTTGAGCTTCCATATGGCCGATTCAGCTTTTAGTCCAAATATAGTAAATAAATCCCTGGATGTGTAGAATCTGTAAAAGAAAGAATTTTGCAATTTGGATCAATGTAGATAATGGTATGGCCAAAATACAGAAATAAGTTAAAACTGTTAAAAATCCAAAATGGCCAATTTTTACTATTCAGCTCAAAATAACACCAAAATCATAAAAATGAAACAATTTATCTTAGAGGAACACTTTTGTGAGTTTAAAACAATGATATTCAATATAAATTAATTGAAAATATTTTCTCTATCATTGACGCCCTGCGGTAGGTCTCGCTGATGATGTAGGCTTAGCAAGGAAGCTCTCGATCAGAAGGGCTCGCTCCAGTACCCCTTCCTGTGTCAGAATGCTGAGGGAGATCGGCGATGCCCTGATCTGTTACCTCAATCCCTGATCGAAGGTCCGAGCCTGGAAGAATGAGTTTCGTACCATGTCCTTCGAATAGCGCAAGAGATCTGTAAAGCTCACCGAGTACTGGGCGACCGTCAAGCTGCACTGCCGCAGCTGTAGAAGCTCCTGGATGCACACCGCAAGGAGGGTTGCTGGAATGAACTTCGAGCAGAAGAGACTCTCAAAGTCCATCTAGAGGAGAGATGCCTCGTCGTGCACCTAGAGCATCAAGCTCCACCTTTTTCCTGCTGCCGCATGCAAGAGGCTCACTGCGAGGATCATCATGAGGTCTGCTGGTGTCTTAACTAACCTGAAAACTCATACAACTGCCTCCAGCCAATCCTCGGCGGCCTGAGGGTCTATCTCCCCACGGAACCTGGGCGGTCGCTGACGCTGAAACTTGTTCAGTGAACTAAGGAGACATGCATTGTCAGCGGATGGGGCTGGTAGCATTGGTGGCTCAGCGGGTAGAGGTACCGTCGATGCCTCTGCTGTCAAAGGGCCATGTACCGAGGCCTCGTCACTCGGTGGGCTGTAGTCCCGCACAACGCTCGGAACCCTAGCTGACTGCCGTCATGGGGCCATCCTAAAAGGAAACAGGTGCTCCACCGTCAAACAGTATACCTGGTGAGCTGTCACAAAGTAATCATAAAGAAAACTTGGAACACACATGCAATCAATGTTTTAGTGCATTAAGTCGGAAATCAGAGGTCAGGGTCCTGGTATACGGATACGTCGGCCACCGCACCAATAGTAGACTCCCTAGACTGATAACCACACTCAATACTCTTAACACTATTGCTTTACATAGAAAAATATCAGAGTCCTGAGTTCTACGGTAGAACCGAACTCCTCTGATACCAATTTGTCACGACCCGTCCTCAGGGCCCGTGCCGTGACTACCCCAAGCCCGCCTTCCATAGGCCAGGGGCTAGCGACTAGCACCAAGGCGTAATTCCCGGTAAAAATGGAAGACATTGCCTTAGTAAAGTAAAAAAGCACCACAGAGAAAGCAAGCAGAAGTAAACACTAAGTAAAAACTGGGTACAATAGTAAGTGTGGAAAAGTAAGCGGGCCAGAATACAAACCCAAACTGAAAATAAAGTACAACTGAAGGGAAATTACAACAACTGAAAAGTAAAGCCGCTACGGCGAGCCGTCCACTGGTACCCCCACCTGAAGGGTGGGTACAGATATCCACCTCAGCTCCTCGGGTCCAGCTGTCCGCTCCGTGTACGTCCCGCCCAATGGTCCACCTCCAGGTACCGACTGCTCCGCAAGCCTCAACCACGATCAGTGTTGTCCGTCATCTGCAACCAACACAACGTAGTGCTGGCATAGCTCATGCAAGGGTGAGTATAAGCTACTCAGTAGGGACCCCGAGACCCCCGAAGGTCTCCCAGAATCCACAAAGGATAATCCACAAAGGAAAGATACAATCACGGAATAACATCCGACTTTACTTAGGTATATACCCATGCATATACCTAAGTCATCAATTCTCGCTCAACTCCAACATCCGAGCTCAAGTAAAACCAAGTCCACACAGGAAATCACAACCCAATCCACATAGGAAAGCATAACGTAATCCACACAGGATATCAAGTCAATCTTATCGAATATAAGGATTGAAAGTCAAGATTCAGCTTACACAGGTATACTTCTTCGTATGATGATAGAGATGATCAGATGTAGCCACTGATTCATCTAAGCCATCGGACCCACACAAGATTGATAGGTAATAACCCCCGCAATGACCCACAAAGGATCGATAGGTACTAACCCCCGCAATGACCCACACAGGATCAGAACCACACAGGATCTGTAGGCACTGGCCCACACAGGACCGCTGAGCGCTGACCCACACAGGATCTGACCCACACAGGATTGGTAGCACTGATCCACATAGGATCGCTGAGTGCTGTAGTCGTCGCCGTCGAATCCACAGAGGATTCCTATACAGTCGTCACCGTCATCACAGTCGCAGCTAGCTCTAGGGTTCCCGCACACAACAAGCTCGTTCGGGAGGGTCCGCTCCATGAGCCGAGGGTCTGATACATCAATTGACACATAGACCAGAGTTGATGTATCCAAAAGTTCCGTATTGTCAACAGGAACTCAACGACATAGACGGCGCGTCAATCAGACGCCTGGTCTGAGAGTTATTGGCTTTTTCGTCCCAGGGGCCCGTTTGGTTTCTAAGTCAAAACCAACCCGACCGTACTCCAACTGCGTCTAAACCTTGAGCGAAGTAAGCCAAAAGGTCCGTCTCACTAAGAGTAATCCATCAATGTCGACGACACATCAATCGGACATCCAAAGTTCAAGTTAGTTTCTGCTCCGAGGGCCCGGTTGGTTTCATGTTCGAACCAACCCGGCCGAACCCAAAGTTCTTTGAAACCTTGAGTGTAATATACTGAAATGACTTTCTCGATCCAAGTATCGCATCGCAGTTGATGGTGCATCGATCGGAGGTCCGCAGCCCATGTTATGGGTAGAAGACTGAAAGAGGTCCGGTATTAGGGGGTTCGGGCCCGGTCCGACCCGGCCCGATACCCCCAGGGTCAGCCCGAAACGGGTCCGGGTCTGGCCCTCTTGGGCGCGGCCCAACCAGGCCTGGGCGGCCTGGCCCGGTGCGCTGGCTCGGCCAGCGGCCAGGAGGCTCGGCCGTAATGACCGAGCGGTGAAGGGGGGGGGGGGGGGGGGCGCTGCCCCCCGCGTTGTGAACCCGTGGCCCCCATGTGGGGGGGGGGGGGGCGCACCTGCTGGCCAAACGGGGGTTATGAACCCCCGGTTTCCCCCCCTAACCGGTCGGCTCGCACCGGCCGGCCGGCTGCTGCCGCCAAAGGACCGGCGTTGGCCGGTCCCCCTGCTCCGATGTCGGCCGCCTGGAACTAGCTGTCGGTCCCTATTCCGCCGCGGCCTTGGACCGTCCGGCGTGGCGCGACGCCGCCGCACCCCTCTGCCGCGGCCCCGCTCCGGCCGAAGTGTTTTTGTGATTCTCCGGCACGGCGCGACGTCTTTGGTTCTTCTTCAACGGCGCGGCGCGACGGCACTGCGCTTCTTCCCCTTTCTTTAACATTTCTCACGCGGTGCTTCGGCACCGCGTTTCCTTGCTCATGCCGCAAAAAACATCAAACAACCAAAGGGGAGAGGAGGGTCGGCCATGTTCGTGCGGTCTGACCCCTCCCGTTATTGCGGTATCAGGTGGTTCAAATTGTAATGAAGAAAGGTGACAAAAGAATTTACGAACAACAAATAAAATAAATCCCTACCTCGTTGAATTCGATGAGTGAGGATTCATCGCAGAATTAACCATCGCGGAAGAAGGCATCACAGAAGGAGGATTGTCGCGTCGCGGAGAAAGGATTCGTCGGCGTCGCGTCGTCAATCTCCAAGGATTCGACATTCTTGTCGACCTTCATCGGAGGTCGGTGTTCTTTGCATTCTTCGCGTTCTTCGTCGAGGAGGAAGAACTTCACTGCTTGAGAGAATTCTCCCCAAACTCTCTTGCACAACCAACCCCTAATAAAATAAGAGTTGTCTTATTTTATTAACACAAGCCAACGTTTGAATTTCAAAAAGAAAAAATCAATTAAAAGAATTAATTGCAACGATTTAACCACCCAAATTAATGAGGCGTTTATTAACCAGATTAAACGCAAGGGTTGACTTCATTAAAAAGGGGTTGCAGGTGCGTTTCTTAATTAAAGAAGGGGGGTTGAAAAAGGTGGGGCTCGTGTGGGCCCCACCCCACAAATATCCTACCTAGTGGTGTAGGATATTGTGGGTCCCAATTTAACCCCTTAACTTAGGTTAAACAACTTAAAATAAAATAAATGGTGTGACCAATTTATTTTATTCATTTACTTAACCCAAAAATTTAAAAACCACACTCGAGCAAACGCAACTCCGAAAAAGGTGTTTCTAAGCAATTACCGGCGCTGCGATTCAATCGGTGCCCTCAGAATTTGATTCCGAACACCGGTTCAGAAGTTAGAAAAACCCATTCGTTCGTTCACTGAACGTACCCAAGACAAACTTCGGAAAATTATTCTGGGCACACCGGGCCTCAGAATCAGGTGCCGTGAGAAACTGCGTCTTTGTAAAATTCCCAAGAAAATTAAGAAAAAAATTTCCTTGAATTTTTACAGGTCTTTACAAAAATGATGTGTAATTTTTTTTATAAAGAGGAGCTGAAAAATTACACAACACTTTAAAAAAATGAGGACCTTTTACCTTTCTAGGTTATGAAGGATTAGACAAAACCTTATATTTATCAAATTTAAACAAAAATAAAACTATTTACTACTACTATTCCACGTGAGCTAACACCAAAAGCATCAAAGTATGATTTAGAACTTCTATAATTCCTGTGAAAAACATTTAAAAAAAGGGGTGATCTTTCAATTTCCTAATAAAGTATTTCAAAATCATTGAAATACTTTTTCCTGAAACTTCCTTTGAAAATAATCTTTGAGAAATGGTTTTTAATTTTTTTTGATAATAACATTAATTTTTTTTTGAAATACAATTTGATAAAATCATTGAAATTATTTACATATAAAAAATACTTCAACATTTTGAAAATACTTATGATAAAAAATTTCTTAAAAATAGTACAGTGGTATTTCTGAAAACAATATGCATGATTTAAAAAAAACACTGAGAAAACATGGAACTTTGAAGGCTATCTTGGGCCTACCCACTAGAAGGACGAGTTCACTCCCCATTTCCCTATCATATTTATAAAGTTGAAGTGTCATTTTTTATAAAACATTTTAAGATTGCTTATATATATATACATAAATTTCCAGTGGAGTTATACTTTAAAGACATGAAATTTTTTATACACACACATACACATATACATACATACATACATACATAAATACATATATATATTTATAAATACATATACACACATATATATACTTTTTTAATAATACATTTTCAAGATTTGAAATAATCAAATATCTTATCGACTTATCTTTGCATGATAGAAACAATTTCCATTCTCATTTTCCATTAACAAGAATAAAAAAGAATGATTATTCATAAAACATACATTTATTATTGAAAAACAATGATACATGCATGATGTGTCACATATTATAGGTAATGGTAATATCTTATAATGTAATTGACTTTTATGGGTGTATAAATGATTTGTACACAATCAAAGTGATGTCTTTAGTTGAAAAACTAACTATTATTGTTAGAAACCACTCATGGACTTTTATATTTCAAATACAGACAAATTGATTTTGATAATATGAAATTTACTTAAATAAAAGAAATATTTAATCCCTTAATAAAAAAATAATTGAAAATAAGTTCATAATATACATATATCTATATGATGTCGTTATTATTATAAAACAATTTAAGTGTCTTCATAATTAAAACATAATCATTTTCAATAACATAACCTCAATTAAATAATTAGTCAGAGATAATTATTTTCATTTGAATGAAATATAATTTTCAAAACATGTTTTCATGAATATAAACACCAAAATAATTTCCCTTTATAATGTAAAATCAAAATATTCACTAAGACCAAAAACATATATAAACAATAAAATTCTCCTACGCTAAACTGTAAAAGTAAAATCATGACAAAAATAAATAAAATAAATTTATTGATAATAAATCCTTACAGAATTTAGAGAACCAAAACATATAATATATTCTAATTACTCTCTTGCCTTATAAATATTGAAAAACAAATAATCATACATGTAAATAAATATATTTACACATATACATGAACATATTTGTAAAAAAGTAATAATTTTATTAATAATAATAATTCAATAGAATCATAAATTAAAAATAGAATTATCTTTATACAAAAAAATCCCATACAACTATACTTTAAAAAATATAAATGTTTAAAAATAATTAAAACTATCTCTTACAGAAATAAGATTTCAAAATAATAAAATGACTGAAAATAAATATTTAACCCTTACATGTTTTTGTAGAGTTTCTTTCTACTTTGGTATACTCTTCGAACTTTAATTACTCTATATCTCTCTCTCTCTTAAAAGCTGAAAACAAAGAGAACAACACTCAGAAAAAATGGCACTCTGAGTCCCTCCTGGACTACCTCCCCCACACTCTATTTAAATAATCAGTTCAACATAATAAGTGAATATTTTATGGATAATTGTAAATAAATTTTAATCCCCAAATCAGCTTGTCATGCAAGATGAGATGATAATAAGACACAAAATGAGATATCAATTGATTTGGTATGGAAACAATATCAATTTTTAATCTTAAAAACAATAGAGGAATGGAAAAAATCAGTGTTCAATGATACCTTCATTAAAGAGGGTCTATAAAAGATATAGATGATATAAAATATATATTTATTTATCCAGATTATATTATCACTATGCATTTAAAGATAAAGACACCATTGAAACACAGTAAGGAATCATCTACCAATATATCTTGATGTTCAGATTGAAGATCATGATTTGATTCTGCTCGATTCGGTCCATGAAGATACATAAACCAATAGATATGGACCATAAGATAAATTGAAGATGAAATCAAACATCATTACACAGAGAAAGAAAACTGGAGATGAGGAAAAATAACACAATCTGTACATTGAAATTGGATAGGATTCAGACACCAAGACAATAAAATACATCACTACTACGGATGCAGGATATCGATGATTATGGCCACAAAAAAATGAAAAATAGTTATTCAATTCGATGAGGACATTTATGAATCAGGTAAACCTACTTGAATATCTGAGTAATTCCTGAAAGATCTTCAAAACTGAATGTCTCTTTCCCCAAATTACATCCACAAGATTCAGATCTAATGTGCAATGGCCTTCGAACTCGAAACTATTTCTTACATGCTCGATCTGAAATATTTGAACCCTTGGCTTCATTCTCACATCGGTCGAACTCATATCCACCCTCGCGGAATTTGATATCCCATTTTCCAGATCTTTCTAGGATCAAGTCTTCCTATTACAGTCTGTGTTTCTCTCCCAAAGCCAAACTCGAAACCTTGAGCTCGATGATCTCTATGTTGTTCTCTCCTGACCTCAGCCTACAATCACAAGAAACCCTCAAACCCGATTTCTCATTTCATCTTCCATTTCTTATATTTTTTTTATTTTTTTATATTTCATTTCACAATTTGTTTTCCTTTTATATCATAAATTATATCATCTTATATATATTTACCATTTTTAATAATTTAAAATACACATCACACATATATATTAATATCGTATTATATATTTAAAATTGTTATAAATAAAATTAATAATTTGTTTAATATTAACTTGAAAATAAAAATAACAAAATTATAATAATTTGTTTTTATCTTATTAATAATAATAATATCATTACTTAATTAATAAAATTTTATAAATTTATATTAGTTAAACTATATTGCATTTACTATTATAAAAATTTTATTTATAGAAATATTATATTTAATGTTATGAAATATGATCATTCATATTTCATCTATACCATTATTTTTTTATAAAAAATATATACCTTAATAGATAAAATTTAATATATATATAAATATTAAATCATTTATTATTTAAAAAAATTATTTTATAATCTTCTTAGTTAACATATCAATTTATTCAATATAATTATTTTTAAGGATTTTAATTTCAATTAATCTTTGGTATTAATCTGTATAATTTCTATTTTAAAAAAATAATCATTTATTCATGTATAAATTCATATTAAAACTATAAATAAAAACACACGGTTTATATCTTAATAACATTTATATCAAATTAATTGATAAAATGAAAAAATAAAAATCTTATTTAAATTTTTTTTAAAGATTTTTTTCTTAATTATTTATTTACTTGTTTTCTACAAATTATTGTTCTTTGATAAATAAATTAATATCATTTATATGTATTATAATTTATTTTAATCATATTTAATCTTAACATTTAATTCAAATTTCTTTAATTTAATATACAAATCAAATGAATTATTATTATTCAAATTTCTGGAATATTTCAATATAAATATCATTATTTTAATTATAAATAAATAATTTTAATGGGAATCAATAAAATTCATAATATTTGGATGATATTATTATAAATTCATTTCTATGATTAGAAAAATACTTTTTTCTAAAAATATTGTTTTGCATTATGTATACTTATATTGATGTTAAATTTTTTTAAGATATTGAATCTCATAAAATGGATTTCATATTTGAAATCAAAATTTCAAAAATAGTTATTATGTTCAATTTAATTTGTTAGTCATAAACATAAGATACCAAATAAAAAGTTATTCATTACAATAAAGGCTAAAATAAGACAACCTAAAAAAATTAAGTGGTAAGGTCAAATAATATCAAAAAAACGTATCTTTTAATCAATTAATGATGGATTTATCGACCTTAAAATATATTATCCACATTAATTATAAATTTTGTATCCACTTTCATTGAATATTACATTCCTTTTATATTAATAAATTTTGTTTTACAAAAATGACACCCCTATCACTTATAAAAGGACCCCTTCAACACCCTATCCAAGGTATAAATAAAATTTGAATTAATACCTATAATCGTACATATTTTAATCCTTAACAATCCTCTCCCACATTGATTAGATTTTTATCTTAATATAATTTCTAATTCATTCAAAAATAACATGGCTTCCAAGAGGAGATACAAATTCTTCTTTATAAGTAGTAACTCATTATCATTCCTTTTCATTTATCTTCACCATGAAAAACAGATCAATTCCAATTTATCTATTTAATGACATATAAATAATAACATTATACTTCTATAATAGTAATATTAAAATAAAATCACTTCATAATCATATGCATCCCTTGATTATAACATGTTCTTGTTTGGGTTGGTTTAATGACCTACATGAACGATGTTATAATTTTTTTATCATGGATGGTTATAGAAAAATAATTATTGGTAATATATGATATTAATAATCAATTAAGGTTTTTTAGTTTTGGAATTTAAAAAAGTGATATTTAAATCATTATTAACACACCATCTTTTATTTGTTAAAAATTATCAATATAAGCACGTTCTCGATTTCATCTTAGAGAACCGTACATGAAACTCCCATGGAATGTTCCTAGAAAGTCATAACTCATTATGGAAATTCTATTATAATTACTTGAATATTTTGGATATTATGAACTCATGAACATGGAAATATTACATAAATCATTATATCAAAATAGAAAAGGGATGATAGAAACTAATAACAACTTATGATCAATATTAACCAAAAATAGGTAATAAGTATGTAATAAATGAATATAAAAGGTAATAATTTTGAATTTTATTCTAAATTAAATGGTCAGTGAGTCTTAGATTATTTTATATGAGGTTAGATATCATTTAAGTAAATGATAATTCAAGGTAAGGGTTTCTCATCTCAAAATTTCTTCTTTGAGACATGTTTTACACTGTGTGAATATTATTATTTATGTAGTGTATATACATCCTTATTTATATATATTATATCATGATTATATTTTTATTCATATTATTTTATGTTACATTTCAATTTTTATTCTAAAATGTATTTTTGAATCAAATGTTAGAAAAGACTAAGGGTTTATTTTCCAATCTCAATTTGAAATTGAGGTTAACCTTGATAAATTTATATTATGATGAATGTTTTGTCCTTTCTCTCTAAAACACCATATATTATATTCTGTTATGGTTATTTATAAGGTATACATTTCTTCTACCATTTCACTTCCCCTTTGATTAAAAATTCAACTGAAAGGATTCTTATATGTTGAAGCCAACATTATCTATTCTTTTGATCGAGAATATTTTTTTCCACATACATATTATTTATTTATTTTATGTATTTTTACAACCAAAACATAGATGATGTTTGATCTGTAACTGCCCCAAGCCCGCCTCCATAGGCCAAGGGGTGGTGAAAACCACTGAAGGCATAACTAACTCAGGGAGGCCTTTTCCTAAATACCTGTACACACCAACACAACCATATTTATGAAAAAGTACATAGGGAAAGAATAAAAGATGCAACACTATTATAATGTAAACCAAACGTGCATAAAACTCTAGATAGTACAAAGTATGGTAGTGTATACTGAATATTAAAGGGGAAAAATACATTCCCAACCAGAAATTTGTCCCAATCTAATATAATACGAGAAAAGTAAACAAATAAGAGATACTAAATCCTAAATACCAATCTACGACCACCATACATGGTCCAAACACCCATTATACCTAAGCTCATCTGAATTCACCATCGACATATCCATCACCTTTACAAGACACAACATATGCAGGAAAATACCATGCATGGGTGAGTATTTTCATACCCACTAGGACACCCTGAAAGCTAAGTGGGGGGGGGGGGGTAGTAAGAGATACTATAGAATAGGAAAACAATATATAGAATAAGGTAAAGTGAAATAGTAAAGCTCAACCCAACAAAGAGTGAAAGTAAGATCATCCAAGAATAATGTAATAAACATGGTGAGTAAACGAACTACCCTTCAAGTCTTCACCACCTATAACAGGAGAGTAGACTAATCCTACCACAAGAATCTAAACAGATAAATATTATGGCATACCTCATGAGTCTTTACCTCTACTAGAATATGAGTAAGAAAATCCAAGTAGTGGATATAGTATAATGATATATATATATACACACACACATTCTCAGTCAAAAGAATCTGAAATGAGAGAGTAAGGGGATCTCTATCTCACAACTCAACCAAGGAAGAAGAGTATCCAACAATTTCAAAAGTCCAAAAATGATTCCCAATATCCCATGAATTTATCCTAAACATACATTTCTAATGGACTCATTAAGAATACTTTGATACAATTTGCTTTGGGCTCTACTGAATCACCCACACAATTTTTGGTCATGTCACAAAAATGTGTCTCACTGAGGAAAGTGTCCCTCTTCCTCGTGAGTCCAAATCTACATTAACCATATATCAACTATGTGTCGCACATTATAGGTTCCACAGACTCTAGGTAGAGGACCCATGCCTTAGTAAAACAATAGGGTTCCACTTTGATAGTCAATGGAGGACCCATGCCCTATTGAACAGAAGGGTTCCAATCTGATGGTCAAGGGCCCATTCCCAGCCAAATTGGAGGATTCCACTCTATGTCATTAAGGACCCATGACCGGATACTATAGGAGGGTTCTACTTAGGAGGTCAAGGAACCATGTCCAACATGGATGGAGGGTTCCACTATGATAGTCATCAAGGACCCATGCCCAACCTAGTTGGAAGATTCCACCTGGGATTTTATAGAGGAACCATTTCCAACCTGACTCAAGGGTTCCACTCAAGAAGCAATTGAGGACCCACAACCAACCTAGTTGGAGTGTTATACTTGAGAGTAAGAATTTGGTGATCTTTCCTGATCACTACTATAATCTAGGTCACCTTATAAGGTTTATATATAGAAAATTTCACATCATATCTCGAAATCCACAACTGAGTCCACCATCACGTTCAACATGAAAAAACACTCAGGATAGGCTACTCAATATCCAAAATATGAGTCCAAATGAAGGATATATGGATGCTCGAATTTGGTTAGAAGAGATTATTAATTACATGATGTATGAGGGGAACTGCACAACATGTGGATCCACTTCATATCCAAGCCATTTCCTTGGTCAGCCCATAGTTTATTATCTGTGTAGCAGTACATGCCGTGTAAGTGGACTACATAACGTGTCCTGTATAACCGAGACCCAGGACATGTGCTGCTCAGTAGGTCCGTGTACTAGACCCCATGTCCACGTACATCTACATAGACTCCTACCCCTGTAGTCCACCATACAGGTTATCCAACTGGGATAGGTAACACGACATGTGAGGGTGTTTTACACACCGTGTTACCCTTAATTTTTTTGAAACCCTAGTGCTGTCATTGAGGGGGATACATGTCATGTGTTCTTCATTACACACGATTTGTATTTGGGATTTTTTCAGAATCCTAGATACAAAATAAGGGCTTGAAAATTTCAACGTCGCTTTAGATCTATAATTTATAATTATAGATCGCGGATCACTATCATCGTTCATCGGAAAATAACCACTGAAGGTCATCAGAGTACCACCATTCGAAACATACACCACCAAAAATTCAACTAGATTTGATTCATGTTTTGAAAGTTGAAAAAATATTCCATTCATTACTTACATCATATATTTATCCATAGTTCATCTTTTCTTCTCTGCTCATGAAACCATTTTGAATCTGGTGGTCTGATCAGGCTCGGTACCTCCTAGAAATTGTCGAACCGGGACCACGAGGATCCAACCAGTGAAGAACACAAAGTAATAAGGGAGAAAGACAACAAAAACCAAGGTTTAAACATCCTTGAAAATTTGTTCTTAGAAAATGATCAAGAATATGAATCCAGGGTTATATAAACAATTGATACAAATTGAGATTTCAGTATATGGGAATGTGTAATGTCTTCAATTAATAAAGATACAAGAAAAATGATGAATCTGGTCAATCATTTAGTCAAACGGGAGAAACAATTCCAATTGATGAGCCTTAATTCGATTTTGGATTGATTACTAATGAAGAAGGTTTTCACCAACAATTTAGGAGGGGTCACTACATTTGTTGTGTCCTCATCCAATATGATATGGAATTCCATTATCATATGAGATGATCCACTCATGGAAGGATAAAGGATATATTCTTCGATGATTTTAGAATTATGATCCAACCCTGAAAAAGTTTTCCAGGGTGATACATTTTTAGAATTATCCATTGTGCTAAAAAATAACTCAATTAATTATTTAAATTAATTAATTAATTTATTAAATGCACCACCAATGAGAAAAGGTTCTGAACGTCTTGTTCCAATTCATTTTATGTCATGCCTAGGGTAAAAAAATTTCAACCATAACCGTGGTCTCATATTTTTTATCCGGCCAACTGTTTAAGAGTTATCCTATTTTCATTAAAGAGTTTCATGTGTGAAATATAGAATATATATTTCATATTTTAGAAAATTAATTTCGAGTACACTGGACCTCATAGTCATATGCCGTCATAGCACCTAGCTCTATAAATATTTATAGAAACATATTAAATCTTATTAGACAAAACCAAGGTCTCTACATTATTCAATTCTTTAATATTTATGTCTTAAAAAAGTAAAAAATAGGAAAAAAATCAGGATACTGAAACCTCATTGGATCTCCTACTCCTAGGAAATCTCTTGTACATTTCCATGCTGTTATAGTATGTGAACCAAAGGGATGGTCTATCCATGTACGGTCCACTCCTACCTATCCTTGATTATCCATGGGTGCTCTGCAATGGTGGATTCATCCTCAATGTCTAGGTCTCCCTAGCTAACAACGTGTGTTGGGTCATGTACATATCTCCTAAGTTATGACATGTGGAAGGCATCATGCATCAACTCTAGGTGTGGGGGTAGAGAGAGGTGGTGGACAACCTCACCAACCCTCTGCATGATCTCGAACAAACCGATGAAACTCAAGGATAACTTTCCACCCCGGCCAAACCTCCATAATCCTAATTGTTGGGAGGCGATCAAGAAAACATGGTCTCCCTACCCATAATACATTGGTATATGATGAAGATCTACATAATATTTCTATCTACTCGGAGCCATCCTCATCTGCTCATGGATGACCTGAACTTTCTTCGTCGTCACCTGCACCATCTCTGGGACCATAAGAGATGACTCAAAAAACTTTTTCCAGTACAAGGGTGGCCTATAGGGTATTCTGTATAGGGAATCAAAAGGTTCCATGCCAATGGTAGAGTTTTAGCTATTGTTTTACAAAAACTCTACCAAGGGCATGTGATCCTCCCAAATCTAGCCGAAGTCCATCACACAATCTCTAAACATATCCTCCATCACCTGGATAGTGACCTTGGTCTTCCCATCGGTCTAGGGGTGAAAGAATATACTCATCTATAAGCGGGTCCTGAATGCATCCTATAGGATTCTCCACAATCATGATGTAAACCAAACATCTTGATTAGAGGCAATCATCGAGGGAACCCCATAAAGGCGAATGCTATCTTATACATATAATTTCCCCAAAATCTCCATTGATCCCTACTCCATGATAGCAGGAAACTGGGTAGACTTCGCAAGTTGGTCCAATATCATCCAGATGGCATCAAAAGTCTTCACTGTGCATGGAATCATGGAGATAAAGTCCATAGATGTTCCATCCCACTTCCACTCTGGGATCTCAAGAGGCTACAACAAACCTCTTTAAACCTATTGCTCAGCCTTCACCTACTGACAAGTGAGGCACAAAAAGTCAAAATTAGCTACGTTTCATCTCATTTTGGACCACCAAAACAACCAATGAAGGTCTATATACATCTTACCTACAATGGTAAGTACAACTAGGAGAGAAGTGTGGAACTCTCATATCACCTCCTCCCGCATCATGATTGGAACCAATTTTAACTACTAGAACATGATGATATGATTCCCTCTTTCAAAATATCTATCTGGTGAGTCTCTTATAGATACCTGATCAGATAAGATCTCATAGTCAATATCTCCTAGCTGAGACTCTCTCACAAGATCAAGAAGTGAAGGAGTCAACACCATTGACTAAAGAAAAGTTGTACCCTCGTTCTCCACCAAGGTCAGCTGTAGGGAATATAACAACACTAAACCTTCCTATACTAAGAGAGAATGGGAATTCCTGATAAGGTAATCTACTATAAAGTCCCCCTTCCTTGGAGTATAAACTATATCTAAGTTGTAGTCTTGTAGGAACTCTAACTAGTGTCGTTTTCTCAAGTTCATGTCTCATTGTGTAAATATGTACCTGAGACTCTGGTGGTTTTAGTAAACCAAAAAGTGCTCCCCCAAAAGTTAGTTCCTCCACATCCTTAGGAAAAAAACTACCACTGCCATATCTAGACCATGAGTCATGTAGTTTTTCACATGGGGTATTAACTGTCTCAACCTGTGTGTGATAAATACCTGTCAATTCATCAACACAAAGCCGAGACCATCTTCAGAGGCATCACAATACACTAAAAAATCCACACCATCCTTTGGTAGTCTCATCATTGGGGAACTCTTCATTCTCTACCTCAACTCCTCAAATGCACTTTGGCACTAATCAAACTAGGTAAATGTCTTCCCTTTCTATGTTAGGGTGGTCAAAGGGGATTTGATTCTAAATAATTCTTCCAAAAACCTCCTATAGTACCTCTCCAAGACAATAAATCTATGCACCTTTGATAAAATCTAGGGTGGATCCAAGAAAGCACTGCTTCTATGTTTGATGGATCCACAACTAAACCATGCTTATAAATGACAGGTCCTAGAAAGAAAACCTCATGTATCCATAACTTGAACTTTGATTGTTTCTTATAAAGCTAGTGCTGATGAAGAAAGTATAGAACCACCCTCAATTACTCTACATGATACTCCTATATTATAGAGTATATGAGTATGCCATCGATGAAGACAAAAACAAAATAGTCCAAGTATGGATGAAAAACCTGGTTCATCAAATCCATAAAAATGGAGGGGACATTCATCATGCCAAATTGAATCACTAGGAACTCATAGTGTCGATAGGGAAATAAAAATTCCAACTTTGGAATATCATCCTCGTGAACCATCAAATGGTGGTAGTTGGAAATGAGATCGATATTTGAGAACTATATCATGCCTCAGAGGTAGTCCCGAAACATCCTCAAGGAAGTCGTCCATATAATCATCCATAGCTGAAGGAATCTGGAAGCCTTAAAAGCTTTATTCACTAAGGGATATAGTAAAAAACTAATGGGTGATGGGATGCATCCTCCTGCTCACTGAACTCACTTTCCCTACCATGAGATCTCTCTCACTATAAAAGGTGAATCTCATCCCATTGGCACGTAAGCATCTGACTTCTCTGCGGTGATATTCAATATAGAATCAGTACATGGAAATCCAATCCATACCCAAGATGATGTAATATAGTCCTATTGTGATGACCAAAAGGTCCCACATGAACATATCTCTTCCAAGAGATAGCTCACACTACTGATAGATGAAATAAACATATGAAGCATTCCCTATAGGAATCGTAAGACAAAGCTACCGTGCTAGTGCCTCAAATAGGACCTCCATCTCTATCATTAGGATTAGAGATATAAATGAATGGATGTAACCTATGTCTACTAATACTAAATCAATAGTAGAATAAACACTTATTTTATTTATCATCATTTTGTTCTCTATGAGATCATATACATCCAAAACCCACCGCTATCTGCGGACCTAGCCTCCAGACCCCTGTGTCTGACATGGGCTGCCTAGTGGTGGTGATGGAAGGATCTCATAGGGTACTCCTACACATGGATATACTCATACTCTTATTCTAGCTCTATCCCCCTAGGGACCACCATGTCTAGGTCTGGTAGATCCCTGATCACAGTGCTTTATCTACTATGGCACTCCATCAACTATCTACATGGGATGTTCTACATGTCTAGGCAGGCAGTATCATGCCATGTGACCTTGACTATCACAAAAACAGTACCACTCCTCTCTGGGATGCATTGGAGCTCTACGCTGCCCCTGACCATGTGCCTAAGTCTAATCATGGAAGGACCCCCCATGTCAAGATACTGATGCCTAGAATCTGATAGCTACTGCAGATGGATCAGCTTTGTGGTTCCCACTATCAGCTCTAGCTTTCTAGAATCCCTCTAACTGGAAGCTATTTTCCACCAGTGCCCACTCCAGCACCTTAGCATTGGTGGGTATGTAAAAGGGTACAACACTGGATCATATCTCTCTAAAAAGTCCCTTACCAAACTTCCTTGCTCAGAAGTATCCATCCCACATCATATCAAGGGAGTGACACATAAGGTCTATGAACCTCACTACATACTCATACACCATCATCCCTCCCAGATACAACTCCATAAGCTCCTAGATCCACACTGAGCATAAGTAGGAGGGGTAGTATTCTGACAAAAAAGATAATGGATGTTGGTCTATGAGTTTTAACTCATCATGAATCTATGTAACAAGGATCCAAAAATTCCAAACTGAACTATGGAAAAGGATTGTTTCCAGTGCATACGTCTGATCTATCGGGGTCTGAATAAGCCTGAAGATATTGACCAATGACTCTATCCAATCCTCTTATACTTGAGGATATAGCTCTCCATAGAACATTAGTGGTCTCTGACGCTAGAACTTGCAGAGCAATCTAAGCCTACACATGTCCTATGCCTTCTCTACTAGACCAATATGATGCTCGATAGGGGGAGGTGAAGCTACCTACTCACCTGGAGGAAGTGGATCATGAGATAGACCCTAAAATGAGGCCTCATCACTAATAGGATCATCATCATGAACTGGAGATGGTATCCTAGCTAGCTATCATTAAAGAGGTGTCTTGAAAGTTATCAAGGAGTATCATTGTCAGATTAGCATATATATATATATCAACAATAATGGGGATATGACTCAATAAGGACAAAAAAAGACCCAATCCTATATGATGCATGTACTATTATCCCTATAAAAAATGTCTCGGCATTCCGTGTTGACAAGAAGGTAGTCATGGTCATAGTGAATGGCTACATCATCCACCGCACCATCACTAGATTCCCTAGCCTGAGAGCCAAAATCAAGACATATTGACACTATTTTATTAAACCCAACCAATTATATTAAGGGGATACATCCGAACAATGTCCCAAGAAATTAACATGATCTGATACCAATCAATCATGACCTGACCCAAGATGGGGATCAAGCCACTACTACCCCAATCCCACCACCATGTGCCAGGGGATGGTGATAAGCACTGAAGGAATAACTATCTCAGGGAAGATTTTTCTAAATAGTTGTACACACAGACATAACCATCTCAATGAAAAAGTGTAGAGAGAAAGAATAAAAGATGAAACACTCTTATAAAGTAAACCAAACATGCTAGAACCTCTAGACAGTACAAAGTACGATAGTTTATACTAAAAAGTAAAGGGAAAAAATAAACTCCCAACCAAAAATGTGTCCTAACCTAATAGAAAATTTTAAAAGTAAAAATCTAAGAGGCCATAATGCCTTAATCTCATGCTACGACCACTGTAGATGGTACAAGAAACTAGTATCCCTATGCTCCTATGAAGTCACGGTCAACCTATTCATCATCCTCATAAGACAAAAAATGTGTAGGAAAATTCCATGCAGGGGTGATTATAAGCATACCTAGTAGGACACCCCAAAAGACAAAGGTTAGTAGTGAGAGATACAATAGAAGAGGAAAATAGTAGATAGCATAAGGTACAATGAAAGAGTACAGTTCAACCCAACAAAGAGAGAAAGTAAGACCATCCAAGCATAAGGTTCTAAAAATGGTGAGTAGATGAAGTAACCGTCGAGTGTTTTCCACATATAGAAAGAGAGTAGACTCATCCGACCACTAGAAGCTAAACATGGAAATCACATGGCATACCCCATCCATCTTTGCCTCTCCTAGAAGAAGAGTAAACAAATCCAAGAAGTGGATATAGTAGAAGGATATTTATATATATTTTCATTCAAAATAATCCTAAATGAGAGAGTAATGGGATATCCATCACGAAGATCATCCTAGGAAGAAGAGTATACAATAGTTACAAAAGTCTAACAATGATGCCCAACATCCCACACATCTACTTGAAACACACAAGTCTAAGGGAATCATTCACCACAATTTTATGTTATCTTCTTTGGGAAGCACTAACTTGCCTGCATGGGTTTTGGTCACATCACAAAAACACATCTCAATGGGGAAAGCGTCCCTCTTCCTCATCAGTCCAAAGATACATCAACCAAATATCATATTTGTGACACACAGTCAAGGGGTCAGAGACTCTAGGTAGATGACCCATTCCCTAGTATAATAGGAGGGTTCCACTCTAATAGTAGATGGAGGACCCATGCCCTACCTAGCAGGAGGGTTCCACTCCAATGGTTGAGTACACATGCCTAACCTAGATGGAGGTTCCACTAATCAAGGACCCATGATTTGATACCGTAGGACCGTTCCACTCGGGAGGTTAGGGAACCATGCCTAACCTCTCTAGAGGGTTCTACTCTGATAGTAATTAAGGACCCATTCCTACTTCATCTAGAGGATTCCAATCAAGAGTCTATAGAGGACCCATTCTCAGCCTGACTGGAGGGTTCCAATCTTGAAACCATATAGGACCCATGCCCATCCCAACTAGATAGTTCCACTCGAGAGTAAGAATTTGGTGATCATGCCTGATCGCTACTATCATTGATGTCACCTCAAAATATTTCATGCTCAAAACATATCACATAGTATCTTGAAAGCTTCAACCAAGGGAACCGTCACATTCTACGTGCGAAAAACCCTAGATAGGATACTCATAGGCTAAAATCCTAGTTCAAATGAAGGAGATATGGATGATTGATGTTCTCCGAAGAGATCAAGAAGTAAAAAACATGTGAGGAAACCCAAACAGTGTGTATCCCCACTTTATATCCTAGATGTTTCCTAGGTTGCCACACATGCTGCTATCTGTGTAGCAGTATATGTCATGTAGGTGGAATACATGGCATGTCCTGGCTAAATAAGACTTGGGCCATGTGCATCTCTCCCTGTCCATGTACCAAACCCTGTGTCCGTGTACATCTACACAAACTCCCAGACATGTGGTTAACCACATGGGTTATACAACCAGGATTGGGAACAAGACATGTGATGGAGTTTTACATATTGTGTTTCCCTCAATTGTTTTGAAACCCAAGTACTACTGTTGAGGGAGATACATGTAGTGTGTTATTTATTGTACACAACACGAAGTTAAGATTTTTTTTTCAGAATCCTATATCCAAACATTGAGCTTGAATCAGTCAAAAATACTTCATATTTGGTGTAATATATGGGCTAAAATGTGGATCTAAACATAGATCACATATCCTGTCCATCTTTAACTGGAAAATGGCCACCAGAGGTTGTTGGAGTTCCATTGTTCGAACTGCATGCCACCACAGATTTAACCACCCTCAATTCATGATCCAGATATTAAAATGATCTTTAGTTCATTTCTAGAATCATAGATCTAGAAATATTTGATCATTATGATCTCTTCTCATGAAACTGTAATGAATTCGGGGGTCTGATTAGGCTCGGTACCACCCGGAAATTGTTGAACCGAGACCGTGGGGATCCAACTGGTGAAGAATGCAAAGAAAAGAGGGAGAAAAGAAAACAAAAAACAAGTTTTAAAAATTTTTGTTCATGTGTTTTTGTCCAATGATCAATAAAGATACTCCAAGGTTAGATAAAATTTTTATACAAATTTAGATTTCCATTCATGGGAATGTGTAAAGTCTATAATTGGTTCCAAACCAAGAAAAAGGATGAATCTCCTAAATCATTAAATAAAAGGGGAAAAACACCAATTAGTGAGCCCTACATTGAATTTTGGATCAATTTCTGATGTAGAACGTGTTATACAATGAATTGGGATGGTCTTCTGCATTCGTTGTGTCCGGATTTGATCCGATCTGGCATTCTGTCATCGTCTGAGATGATTTTCCAGAGGAAGGAGGAAAGAGAGCTTTGCCATCGATTTAAAAATTCCGATCCAACCTTGGAAAAGTTTTATAGGGTGATACATTTATATATTTATCCTTTATTATAAAGTATAACTTAATTAACTGTTTAAATTAATTAATTAATTCATTAAATGCACTTCCAACAGGTGACGGGTCTGAACGCCCCGCACCAACTCATTTTATGTTTCACCTAGGATAAAAACCATGTTTTGGACACAACCATAGTCTCAGATTTTTTAACCGACTAAACGTTTAAGATTTATCCCACTTAATTTAAAGATATTATTGCACAAAATAAATAAAATATATTTATTATTTTTATAAAATTAATTTTAGGGACATCGGGCCTTGGAATCACACGTCATCTCAACAACTATCTTTGTAAGTATATATAGAAAATTATCAATGTATTATAAGAAAAAATATGGTCTCTAGATGTTCTTATATATACATCATGATTGATTACGATCATTTTATTTTACTTTTTAATCTATATATAAAGGATTAAAATAAAATTTTAAAATGTTTTCCACCTAGTATATTTTGGAATTTCATACAAAAGTGTGAAAATAATATATTTTTTAAAATTTTACACAAGAGAAAATTTTAATTCCTATATGTTAATTATTTTTAATGAATATTCCTTTCTAAGTTATCAATATTTTCCAAAATGATTTCTATTTCCATTATTTTCAAAATTTAATATTTTAAAATAAAAGTTATAAAAATAAAATGATATTTTCTTTTTATTTTTAAAATAAATTTTATAATATTCTTATAAAAGTGTTTTTCATATATGAAACCTTCCTCTACCATTTATTATGCTACTCTAGGGATATGATCTAATGATACCATCCACCCATATCCTATCTAGATAAATTATGATCATGTTTTGTAGAAATCATAATAAAACCCATTTATTTTTCATGGGGTAAATGATCTTCGATGTGTTTATGAATGTTTTATTGTCAATTTTATTTAAGCTCATGGATTTATTCAAGATAATTTATAATTTTTCAATATGGAAATTTACATAATGGTATACTCTTTGTGATATACAATTTTCATTTGAAGGGTTCTTACCAAGAAAGTTATTACATTTTTGACTGTGGAAATATTGAAATTTCATATAATTTTTATTTAAATATAATTTTTATTAATTAATTGGGAATTTTGATTATTTATTGTTAATAATAATTCCATATTATGAATTTAGTGGAAATATTTATTGATGGTGGGGCCTGGAATTATATATTCCCTTGATACATTGGTAGGTCATATGAGACAAATTAGTTTGAGTATTTAGTGTATTCCTGCCCATTTATTTATATTTTATTAGTACAAGGACCTGAAAGTTTTAATTATCTATATTGTATTAGAATGAATAACTAATGGTTTTATTTATCTATGAAGTCTTTGCATGAGGTCTTGATGGTTTGAACTATCTTCGATGTTTCTTAACGAGGCCTTAAAGGTATGATTGGGATGTCCAACATTACACATTCCATAATTATTAAATTAATTTTTATTTTTTATGTTATCGTTTGGTTTGTTATTTTATCCATATATATATTTCATTCTCAAGTTATTAGTTATATAGAATTATTTGATTATTTTTTTTCATGAAATATTATTTTTTCCTTGTTTATTATTTGATAGCTTGTGATGTACGCTATCCCTTACTAAGCATATGATCTCATCCCTTTATTTTTTCCTATTCTTTGAGAAAATAATAATAGTAATATGGATGATTGAAGGATATATGAGAAAAAATAATAATGTTAAATAACAAATTCTTGTGAAAAAATGTACAACGAGTGAGAAGTGTTGAATTTTTTACGTAACAAGATTCTTAATTCTCTAAAACTCTAAAAATAAATGGTTTTGGGTATGCAAGTGATGAAATATTTATAAAAAATATTATAATAATGGATGGATAAGTTTAGTATAGAATATTTGTATTCAAATAAAACATGAAAAGAATATATTTATAGAACCATATTAGGGAGTGTGAATCTTGGGGTGTTATAGTTGGTATCAGAGAAAGGTTTAGAAAACATTAGAGGTTAGAATGTTTTTAATTAAGGATACTTTAATAATTTTAGATACCATTATAGATAAATAATTTTAAAGGTGTTTATAAATTCAAAGTCATAGATACCCTTTTAAGGTCTTATGTGTGTATATTTTATGGTGATTAATTATACTTTGGGATATATTTATTTGGTTGTTTGAGGAATACATGATTGCGGTATATATAACCCTAAAGTTTAAAATGTGATTTAGTGTGAAGGTTGTTTTGGTTATTTAATTAGAATGATATTATATTTTTGGTTACAGGAGCTTAAAGGTATAGATGACCATTAGGGTTGATATGATATTTGATGTTGAGTTAATTTTTGTTATTTGAGGAAAATATTATTTTATTTTGGGAATATAAGTTGAGTGATATAGATTAATTTAGGGATTACAAAGTTATTTTGGAGGCAAGGATATTAATGTTATCATGGATTAATTTCAATATATTTTTGGGAACATTACATGATTAAGGTATATATATAAAATTATTGGGTGGTATGTGATTTAAAAAATTAGGATTAAGGATAGAGTTATTTTTATTATGTTTTTATATTTTTGGCTCCAAATACTTGTCTCGAACCTAAAACAACCAGTTTTGGATGAATCAAACACATGGCCCTCCTGAAGGAGAATTCTGGGGTTGAGGGATATGTTGTGTTCAAAATTCAAAGAGTGTGCACAATGATGTTGTTCCACACATAATGGAATTCTATTCCAAAGGAAAATATGAGTTCCTTGGATGCCCTTGAGTCCAAAAGGATATACAAGGACCATGAAATCATAAAAAGGAGGACTGTGTGTAAGAATTTCATTTATGTGACCAAGTAGTTGTATGGAGAAGGTGATGCTAGACCCCCCATGTTTCTGTGAGAAGTCCCTCTATGACCTAAGGCATGTGCATGAAATATCATATATGTGCACAAAATATATATCAAAATTGACCAATTGTTCATTATATTTTACTTAGAACTATGGGAATTACATGGACAAACCCTAACAATAAAGGGATGAGAAGCGTGCAACCCAATTCTGCATCCAATGAAGTTGCATGACCCAAACTGATGATTTCAGTTATAAATAAAACCTCACCCCCACATTGGAGGAGGCTCTATAGAATACAAAATGCCACTCCCAGAACAAAAATACCTATCTTTCATGATAGTGTGCAACATTAGAATCAATGGACCCCCAAAGTTTGAGATCTTTCACTACAGACCTCCTATGGGACCAAACATGTCTTGGACTATGGTGGAGTGATCCTCATGCAACTTCTCCTAGGGATGGTCAAGTTTTCTCAAGTTATGTTTCCTTTATGAAAACCTGACCTATGTGTAACCCCCAATCCTATACACATCTATTCCTTTATAATAAATGTGCTGGACTTATGATAGATCCCCTTGTTCATGAAACTCTATTTTTGTGTAACTCAATAAAGTTGCGCGTAACAACATTCTGGTCCCCTACTCAACATTCCCTATTCTTATAGTATATCCATTACTATGCCTAGTTCTCCTAATCATAGGTAACCTAATGTATTTTTCTCATAATAATAGGTACCCTAATGTTAGGTCTCTTGACTTCCACTCCTCCATGGTAGTTCCAACACTATGTCCCACCCAAATGCACATGAGTAGTTGTCACGTAAGCCCTGGAGGTGGAATATTTGAGGAAAATTATGCACCTATATAAATGGGGATTCCTAATGAATAATCGTACTCTCACCATGACATAGTCCCCCTCAAGGAGTGACCCCATCCATGTCTAATCTACAAGACGTAAAACTGCCCAGCTCCACTTCCTAGTTGTATGATGTTAAACTGCATAACAACGTCCTCATCACATGATGTAAAAATATAGCCTTACCCTATGCAATGAACAAAGTATTAACCATGTATGATTGACATGATATGACCCTACACCTTTTACCCTACCTAAAAAACTCAATATTACCCATGTATGATAATAATGGGAATCCCCCATCTCCTCCACCGTGGTATAAAACTCCACCATTGGAAAAAAACTCCCTTGCCTGGTAAACTTCCATGAATAATCCTCACACTATCCTTCCCCATTAGTGGATGATATACCCACCACAGGAAACATACACATGTAACACCCACACCATTACCTAAAGAGTAATCCTCTTATAATGAGATACTTCTATGTGTAATCCCCACACCATCCCTCATTGATGCTCCTTTCACAACACAAGCATCCTTAACATATGATGTTAAATTACATGGATCCGTCCTATCAAATGACCTTAAAATGAGGCATAAAACTATGTGGTTTTTTATACTTATCTCTTAAAAATGGTACCTAGGACACCTCCATGAGGTTCAATCCTACCATCATCCAAGTGCGAAATCCTTCCCTCCCTAGGGACACACTTAACCACCTGATCCGTCTTAATAGGGTGTTTTGATCTATCTCCAAAAGATGTTAATCCTATGACCTGATCTATCTCAATAAGATGTTATGATTCATATCCATGAGAAGTTATGCCTGTGACTTGATCCATCTAAACAGAATGTTATAATCTATCAACACATGATGTTAAGCCTATTACCAGATCCATCTCAATAGGATATTATGATCTATATTCACAAGACATTAAGCCTGCATCTTGACCTTTCTCAATAAGATATTTTGATCCATCTCCACAATACTTTAAGACCATGATATGATCCATATTAAGAGGTAATTTTTATTCATCTCCGAAGATGTTAAACACATTCCCTATACCATAATACATACCCCATGAAATAAACATGGGATGCCTGAAGTAAAAATCCTCAGAAGACTTATGACCCAAGTGTTAATTACCCAATGATCGACACAATATACCTTGGGTTATGTGCCTAAAACACCTCACACATGAGATGACATCCGAAAGTGGAAGAATTTATAGGTTCCCAATATACCAAATGCCCATACATGTACAAACATGTCCAACCTGACTACTCTCCTGACCGAAGGTTGCTTCTCTATCGAGACAGAAACAACATAATGAACTGAAATCTACCTTGAGATGGATTGAGGAATGAGTTCCATGAAAAAATAGACTTTGAGGGAGACTCAATCTCATAAAATATATCCAAGTAGGAATCCATGAAAGGAGGAATCAACATCCCATCATCCCATTTTGATCAAAGAGTAGACATCACCAATAAAAGTGATAAAACCCACCCATATTTAGAAAGTGGGAATGCTGGGTAATAGATCCGCACGTGCGACACACTAGCATCCCAAAAAAAAGCATCGAAAATAGAAATGGTGAACACCATGTGAAACTCCTCTCTTCAACATAGGTAATAGTAGAATTTGGAGGAACCAAAAAAATTTCATGCCACCAGATCAAGATATTCTACACCAGGTCCCACCAAGAAAATTGTGGGATCAACATTAAAATCACCTATGAATTTGGACAATTAACGATGGGAATCCTCGATCTGTGAAAGTGTCAGAATGAGATCATTATCTACTTCAGGAAGAATGATGTTGTGAAATTGGGAATCACCTTTAGTATAATTCTACTAATGGATGAATCCATATGCCTTATAATACCCAAGCTATAAGAATCCAGAGAACTCACACCAACAGATTCCAGGGTAGGGGAAATGTTAATGAGGCAATCTCACATAACTAAATCCCCACCATGACTTCTACCTCACTTTCAACTATTAGGAATGCACACCCCATCTCACCCTATGATATCATACAAATGAGGGTGATCGACACCCTATTATGTCGGTATGAGCATGAGGGGGTCATTCCCACTAGAGATATATCTATCAAAGACCTTGAGGCACTGATGCTTCCCCGACATCGTTGACCCTGAGGGTCTTGCAGGGGGAAACCTATCCACGTTTCGATGACAAACTACTTCAGGATTCTTTCCATTGAACTTTATGATGAATGACTTTCCTATGATGAGTAGGCAGGGGAGGTTCGAGCCATGCTTGAAGTGACCACTATTTGAGAGATTCTTTGGAGGTGTCCCACCAAGCCTTATTAGTGCCAACATTGATCGGTCACATAGGCTAATGAATGGAATGATTTCATCTCTACTCCACAAGCCCAAGTCCAGAATACATGACACTGACTTCAAGGGAAGACCCAAGACACTACTTGATAAGGGGAATATTCTATAGCTTCTGTGGACCCTTTTACCACCTCTGTATCCCAGCATACCCCTGCATCACATGAATAGGGATCCATTTCTTCTAACCTAGGATCAATACCTATAATACCTCATAGAAAGGTTGGGTTGAATCTATCAGTCACCAAAACCACTGTAATGACCCGGACCCGAACAACCACCTGAACAATGCTAAATGGGTTTGGTGTTACTACCTTAACTGCACCCCCCGAATGCCAATGGCTACCAAATAGAAGTGAGGGTCTTATAGGCATAGTGGAGAGGATATACCCTCTCGAAGGAAAATAATGGTACTAGCCCGAGCAATAATATATATAACATGCAGCAGAAATAAATAACACAACATACTTTAACCAGAACCGCATAACAGAAGCACATTAAATAATAACAAACAGAGGAAGTAATAAATATAAACAAAAGTAGAAAAAAGTAAACAGAACAACATGTTGAGTACCAATTGTATCTACTACTGAACAACAAAACATGCATACAAATCAGTTCATATGTATCCATATATAAATGAACCAATGGATAACTAAATGCAGCTACCAAAAAAGTAAATCATACCAATATGAAAAGAAAAAAAACAAGGTAAACTCAATCTAGGAAAGACATCATGTTCCATACCATCTCCATGCTACAGCTAATGTAGTCCAGCTCCTGAAGATGACCTCTTTCCTGCACATAAATCAATAAAGTCTACACGCATCCCGAAGGGCCTGTGCAGGGTGTGAGATGAATCTCAGTAGGATACCACCCAATGGTGTGTACCTAATATAAGTGTTTAAGTAGAAATAAAATTAAAATGAAAAATAGTAAACAGTACGATGCACAAATAAACATAAACTCCATTGGTGCTCTGCAGCCACCATGATGTGTCACCTGCTTCGCTCAATGCCAGAATCTCTATCATGTAACCCGATGCCATGTGCCACCTGACACCACGTGTCTCAAGTACTGACGTCCTAAAGGTACACCCAAGAAATAGTAACTTAGAGGAAAAGTGATGCCTATTCTAAAATAAGTAACTGGAGGGACAACGATGTATGCCTTCAAAAAAATTAACCAGAGGGACAATGATGTCTTCCCTAAAATAATGGTGAGCCTCTACCCCCAACCCGAAAGCCTCTATGATATCCCCTGAAGGATCCTCACCTTCCACGTGGCTTCCTATGGAAAGCACCCCAAAACCAATAGCACCTAAACCACAACAAACATGGGCCTCTACCCACATGAGTGGTCAAAACCACCTCATCACAGAGTCCCTCTGTGCGCACACTACTCAAAGTTTCGGGTGATCAGTAATCACCATAATAGTACCCAAGCCACAACACCTCTGACACCTCATGTCCCTATGACCATGCTGCTCAAGTCCGATGGCCTCACCATCCAAGTAAACCGAGCTATTCCCAACCTGACAATCACGCCGCCTCAAGCCGACATCCATGATGCCCAATCCCATGGTCCAAACCACCCAATGTAACTTGAGTCAAACCTAACCTGTGATCAACATCACTCAACAAATATATGAGCCATGCCCAACACAACCCAAAGGGGTTTAGTATATGCAATGTCACGTATGAAAAATATAATCAAATAAAATACTTAAATAGGAAAGAAAAACTAAATAGTTGAGTTGCACAAGCCAGGTGTTGTCCCATACCAGCACTAAGATCTTGAATGCCTCTAATAAGTCATATTAAGGTTTAATAAACTAAACTCAATTGTTTCAACCAATAAAAATCAATTATAACCATTTTGGCATCCCCCAGCTAAAATTCGCTAATGATAAATGACCACTTACAAAGCCCCGCTCAAGAAAAATAGGTTACATGGAATACCCAAAGGAATCCCAGAGGTCAAATAACAATTAAACATGAAATAACAGGTAAAATAGGGTCACACTCAAAATACCTGAAAATGCACCAAAGGTCGCGCCACCCAAAAGTATGCAAAAACACAAAAATTAGTATAAACCACCTACCTGAGACTCTTAGACATAGGACCTTCTGATATAGTGCTCTAATTATAAGACTATCTTCATAGATCTACGTTTCCGTCAAATCCTGAAAATTCCACTCGGATGGAAATTGCGACACGTGAGGCAAAGAAACTGGAACAAAAAAGGGTACATGGGTTTAGCCTCACTATTACGATCTCATAGTCACAAAAGGACTGAAGAACAGACTCTAGTTGAAGATTCTAGGTAAAGGTATATAATTTGGGTTTTTGGGACGAAACTGTTCTGAAGTTGGGGAATAAGAAGAGGATTTCCAAAATAAGACGTGAAACTCTTTCTTTTAAGAAAATAAAAAAAGTACACCATGTGTACTAAGGAAGGCATTCCATTTAGTGTCATTCTCCATACTCCTACTTAAGCAGAGTTAGACACACGGCTTGGACGTGCCACATGGGTTGAAACATGGCTAGAACTCTGCCGGTACATAGAAAGTAGGATACAAGACGTGTCGAGAAACACTACATGCCATGTAGTAGGAATTATTACACGGTCATCCCACAACATATACTCGGAAAACACACGACCGGTACTTTCCTAACCCATACATGGCATGTACCTTAGAGTACACATCATGTAGTCTATAAATTTCTAGAACTTCCTAGATTTTCCCCATTTTCTCAGAAACAAGTCAAAAATTCAAAGAGGGTCAAGATTTTGACCCATTTTAAAAACCCGGGTTCTTACAATCTCCCCACATTAACATAGCTTGTCTCTGAGTTATCAAATGAAACCGGGAGATGTCACCGAACATTCCACTCCGATCGAAGTAACCCAGACTACCCCAGTCTCAAAGGTTTTGGCTAAATTCCTCAAGGGGCTCCCCACCTTAGGAATTGCCTAACTTGGCCTCAACCCTACAAAACTCAACAAAGAAAAGGCTCACTTACCTGTTTTCGGACTCATGGTCCTCTGGTAATGCATCATCACTCCTGTGCCTCATTGGTTCTCCTATGTCGTTTCTAACACCCCAAACATATTCTACACCGCATCAGTGTCCTCCCTAAGGTCCTACATCCCATGGACGCCAAAATCTAAACCCGGTTCCTAGCACCTCAAATAATCCACATCATCGATGCCCCGATGCCCATGACACCTCAAGTAACCCACATCTAACGATTCTCCTGACGCGAATCACCTCATATATATATGTATATCACGCACCTGATATGGTGCCAATCCCATTGACTAGCATCTAGTTAGTCAAAAAATATCATGTGCACCTTGTGCACTCAAAAGGACATGCCTCAATAGGTCATACCAAAGAGAAAAAAAGAAGTCACTACTAAATGCGTAGTATACCTCTAACTGTCATTGGATCCCCAGCCTGCTTAGCCCCTGGAAGCTCCATGATGTTCACCTGTCTTGAAGCATGACTACCTGATGCATGACCTCCCTGTGATGCTGCTCTAGTCACCGTCCACTGACCCCTCAGTTGGGTCCCTCTATCTCTGTCACATCCTCTTCATGCAGCTAAAACTTGGATACCCTCTCTTAGCACTAAACCTGAACCAAATCCATATGCCACAGTCTGTCTGGGTCCCTGTTTGCCAGCAGTCTGAGAAGGCTGCCTGCAGAACCTCTATAGATGCCCGACCTGTCCACATTCCCAACACACTTTTGGAGGCCTATCACACTAAGTTCAAACAAGTCCTGGATGCCCACACTGAAAGAAAACCACTACTGAAATTCTAAAAGGTGGTATAGATGAGTCTTTGGCCTGACTCTCTTGCTGGAACTCATCCCTTCCTCACTTCCTGCTATCCGAACCATCACTTGAAGTTGTCACCTGGCCAACCTAGGGCCTATACCTCTGGTAACCCTCCACTATGAGTGCCTAATTTACCACCTCTAAGAATGAACCCAACCTGAAGATATTTACTTGGATCTAAATGGTGTGTCGTAATCCATCCTCGAAGCGCCTCACCCTTTCTGCGTCATCGCTTACCATACCAGGTAAAAAACGGGACAACTCAGTGAAAGTAACTACATAGTCCATGACAGACATGTCTCCCTGCTGAAGGATCAAGAACTCCCGATCTCTCTCTTCCCTCGGTGTCTTTGGGTAAAAGTTCTTGAAGAACCTATCCTTGAAGTCTTTCCATGCTAGTCCCTCATGTTTGTGAGCTTGAACCCGCACATCCCACCAGCGCTTCGCCAGTCCTCACAACATGTACGTCGCTAGCTTGACCCTCTTCCCTAGAGGCATCTCGAGCTACTCAAAGATCATCTTAATGCTCTCTATCTAGTTCTCAACTACCTATGGAACACCCTCACCCTAAAAAAGCGGTGGATACTATGATTGGAACTACCATGTTAGATATTAAATAGATGGATCTGTACCCTGTGCACCTCTATAGATCCCCTGTAAGACACATTAAAGGCTAACTCGGAGCTGCTCGTCGAGCCATGGTCTAGATACTTCCAAACCTACCTGCTATCCTGCCTGCACTAGATCATTAACCTGATCCTGTCCTTGAGTCTGTACCTGCAGCTCATGCTCTTCCTGTCCCTCAGGATTCTGAACCTGATCATGCTCCTGTAGCACCGTACTATCACCCGCCTGACGCTTCATATGAGTTGTCAAAAAGGAACCCTCTGAATACCATAGATGTCCAGACATCACATATATATATATAACAATATATTTATGCATATAGGAAAAGTGTTGGAACCATGGTCGTTCTATGCATGAATTGGATTATGGTTTGTGTTTGTTGTGAATCCTCAGTGGAAGTTCAGAATGTGTGCTAGTAAAGTGATCATACAGTTCAAGAAGACAACAGTATTGAAGGTGGCGCTGTTTCCCATTGTTTTCCAAATTTTTGGGCCTCAAAATCAGAAAATTAAGACATGGATTGTTGGTAAAAGGAGGTGCACACAAAGAGTAAGTGGTGCACGAAAAAGGTGGGTTTTGCGCGAAATATTTGGGTTGTGCGTGAAAAAAAGTGTGGTGTGCGAAATAGTGGAGTGAGGATTTTTGCGCAAATAGTGTTTCAAAATCAGAATGTTGAAAAATGGAAAAGGCATGGGTTGCACAAAAAATCTAGTGATATGCATGAAAAATGATTTCTGCGCGAAATATTACGCGCCAAATGAGAGGTTTTTCATGCCAAAGGGGGTTTTTCGCGTGGGGGTCTGAGACGCCTATAAATAAGAGGTGACCCCCTCACTTTGTACGGTTGAAGAATTAGATAAGATCTGAGGTCTGATGTGCATAAAAGGTTCACGTAAAGGGAGTTGCATGAAAAATTGAGGCTTGCGCGAAAGATTCTGGCTCGCGCCGAAAAATTACAAGTTGAACGAAATATTCCTTCTTGTGCGAAAAATTCCAAGTTGTGTGAAAAATTCCAGCTTGCGTGAAAAATTCCAAATTGAGAGAAAAATTCTAGCTTGTGCGAAAAAGGTGAAGTTGCGCGAAAAACTTGAGGTTTCACATAAAACTTGATGTTGTGCGAAATTGTCAGTGAAACCTGTTTGCGTGTTTCTGATTATCTGGTTCAGTGATTCAGTGCACTCAAGTGCATCATTACTGGTCTTCGATGCAAGAAGAGTCTTGTGCTAAGAAGAGGAAAAGACTTCAATGCAAATATATTGAAGAGACATTGATGTCTATAAACTGAATGGGAATTCACCAAAGGTTGTGAGCCAAGGGAAGTCAATGGGAGTTACCCGAGGGACGCAATGTGCTATCTCTGAACTTTTGTAAAGGCAGTGTGCTTGGGACAGAGTGACTGTACCTAAACATTGTAATCTGTGGCTAGTGAAGTTTAGTGGAATTAGGTACGACCGACAACCTATCGACGTATGCTTCTTGGACATAGCCATTTGTTGTGAACCAAGTAAAAGTGTTGTGTCAACTTCCTACTTTCATTTGTTTGATATGTTTAACAAGTTCCTACCAACGTGGGAACAAGATCCACAACATTACAAAGAAAAAGTTAACACCCTGATTCACCCCTCCCCTCTCAGGGTGTTCCGAGGTCCTTCCAAAAGTAGTACAAGGTAGTATATAACTACTACCCTTACTCTCCCCTACTGCAACCCATACCCATGACATCTCGGGCTCATGGCCTCCTTACCCTCCCCCAATAGAGCAAGTATCAAAAGTTCCTCGAGCCATTACTATCCCGAAAAACAACGTCGCATCAAACTAATGACCAATTTACCCAATCCTGGTGATCAAAATCACCTCAACCATAGTATCTACCTACTCGTACAAGATCCAGACCCAAATACCCTACTACATGCAATTCTACAAATATATAAAGCATGGCATAACACATTGCAATCAACAATCAATTCTATCAAGAATTTCACCTATTCATATTTTGAAAGAATATAAGGCATGGAAATTGATATTATTCACATGGCATTATCACTTCACAGAGAATACATGTAGTTATGAAATTGAAATACCCTAAAAATGTGCCTATCAAAAGCCAATCAAACAAGCCTTGCCATACCGAGCCAAGGTCCAATTCTCCTTTACCGCACCGGGTCAAGGTTTACATATCACAATCATTAACATCACACACTAAGTGAGCCACCTAGGTGGAAATCATATAAACAATAATCTGAGAAAAAACAAATAGCAATTCCCAACCATGTCAACTTGGTCCATCCCTCATACCTGGGGCTGCAGGCACCCAAGCACAAGCTAGAAACTCATTTCCAATAACAACCTATCTCCAGTCTACCATATCCCAAATAGTGAAACTAGTAGAAATAAAAAGAGAAGTCTCAATCTCATTAGTTTCCAGCAAAACACTGCTACTAAATCCATGTCAAGAACTCCTTTGATACTAATTTGTAACAACCCGGACCTGAACAACCACCCAAAAACTGCTAAGCGGGTTGGGTGTTACTACCTTAGGTGCACCTCCCAAAATGCCAAAGGTAACTGACTAGCAGGAAGGGTATTATAGGTATAGTAAGAAGGCCATACCCTCTCAAAGGACAATAATGGTACTGGTTCGAGCAATAATATATATAACATGCGACAAAAATAAATGACCCAGTAGACTCGAACCAGACCTGCATAGTAGAATCACATTCAATAACAAAAAATAGCAAAGAAATAAATATAAACAACAACAGTGGAAAGTAAACAGAACAACATGCTGAGTACCACTTGTAACTACTACTAAACAACAAAACATGCATCTAAAGAAGTTCATACATATCCATATATAAAGGTGAAAATGGATAAATGACTGTAGCTAAAAACAAGTAAAGTGTGATGATACAGAAAGAAACAAAACAAGGTAAACTCTATCTAGGTAAGACCTCAAGGTCCATAACATCTCCAGGCTATAGCTAATGCAGTCTAGCTCCTGAATCTGACCTCCTTCCTGTATGTAAATCCAAAAAGTCTACACGCATCCCAAAGATCCTGTGTAGGGTGTGAGACGTATCTCAGTAAGATACCACCCAATGATGCGTACCTAATATAAGTGTTTAAGCAGGCATGTACTTATAAGGAAAATAGTAAAAAATATGATGCACAAATAAAAATAAACCCCACTGGTGCTCTGCAGCCACCATAAAGTGTCACCTGCTTCAGCCAACGCCGGAATCTCTGTCATGTAACCCAGTGCCATGTTCCCCCTAACACCGCGTGTCTCAAATACGAACGTCCTGAAGTCATGCCCAAGAAATAATAACTCAGAGGAACAATGATGTCTATCCTAAAATAAGTAACTAGAGGTACAATGATGTCTGCCTTAGAATAAAGTAACTAGAGGGATGCCGATGTCTGTCCTTAAATAATGGTGAGCCTCTGCCCTCAACCTGACAACCTCTATTCTATCCCCTGAAGGATCCTCACATTTTACGTGTCTTCCTATGGAAAGAACCCCCAAACCAATAGTACCTAAACCGCAAAAAACAGGGGCCTCTAACCACATGAGTGGTCAAAACCACTTCATCATGGAGTCCCTTTGTGTGCACACTACTCAAAGTTTTGGGTGAGCGGTAATCACCAAAATAGTACCCAAGACACAACACCTCTGACCCCTCTTGTCTCTGTGACCATGCCACTCAAGTACGAAGGCCTCGCCATCCAAGTAAACTAGGCCATTCCCAAATTGAAAGTCACCCTGCCTCAAGTCGACGTCCATGAAACCCAATACCGTGGTCCGAACCACCCAATGCAACCCAGGTCAAACCCAACCTGTGATCAGCATCACTCAACAAATATCTGAGCCATTCCCAACACAACCCAAAGTGTTCCAGTATATGAAATGACATATATCACATATATAATCAAATGAAATACTTAAACAGGAAAGATAAACTAAATAGTTGAATTTCACTAGACAAGTGTTGTCCCATACCATCACTAAGATCTTGAAAGTCTATAAAAAGTCATATCAAGGTTTAATAAACTAAACTCAATAGTTTTAACCAATACAAATCAATTATAACCATTTTGGCATCCCAATGACCCGATGTTTAATGACCACTCGCCTATCCTTGCTCCAGGAAAATAGGTAACGGGGCATACCCAAAGTCATCCCATAGGTCAAATAACAATTAAACAGACAATAGCAGGTAAAACAGGGTGACAATAAAAATGCCTGAAAATGTGCCAAAGGTCGCACCACCCAAAAGTACACGAAAACACAAAAAGAGGTATACTACACTTACCTAAGACTCGTACATGTAGGCACGTCTGATATCGAGCTCCAATTAGAATCCTATCTTTGTAGATATACGTTTAAGTCAAATATTGACAATTTCACTCAGATGAAAACTACGACTCATGTGGCAAAGAAACTGGAATGAAATAGGGTACGTGGGTTTAGCCTCAATATTACGATCCCGCAGCCACCGATGGATGGAAGAACAGACTCTGGTTTAAGATTCTAGGGAAAGGTATATAATTCAGGTTTTCAGGACGGAACTATTCCAAAGTTGGAGATGAAGAAGAGGATTTATGAAATAAGATGCGATGGTCTTTCATTTAAGAGAATAAAAAAAGTACATGGAATGTATTATGGAAGACACGCCATGTAGTGGACTTGTCTGTACTCTGACTTAAGTGGAGTTAGACACATGGATAGGACGCACCACATGGGTTGAAACACGGGTAGAACTCAACTGGTATGCATAAAGTAGGATACACGGCGTGTCGAGCAACACTACATTCCGTGTAGTAGGAATTCTTACACGGTCATCACACGAAATGTACTCGGAAAGAACACAACCGAAACTTTCCTAACCAATAAATGTCATGTACTTTAGAGTACATGGTGTGTAATCTAGAAATTTCCAAAACTTCTTAGATTTTCCCAGTTTTCTCAGAAACAAGTTAAAAATTTAAACAGTGTCGGGATTTTTACCCTTTCTAAAAAACTGGGTTCTTACAACCACCAATATCCATCATTGACCATCCCATGATGAGGAGAATTAGTGCAGAGGTCCTCCGTACAGTATCATAAACCATCATGGAGGTCCTCTCCATGATACCACCTACTAGTGTGGAGGTCCTCCCCATTCTCTTATCATCCAAGGTAGAGTTCCTCCCCACCCCATCAATAACTAGTATAAAGGCCCTCACCATGATACCACCACTATCAAGTATAGAGTTCCTCCCTATGCTCTCACTAATCAAATAAAAGGTCCTCCCAACTCTATTATCAACTAGCATGGAGGTCCTCCCCGAGATCCCATCTACCAAGGCATAGGTCCTCCTCACTCTAACACCAAATTGCATGTAGGTCCTCCCTATTCCAAAAAAACACACTTCCCTAAAGAACCATCCATTAAAGGAAAAACCATGGGAAGAGTCAAACTATGATTTACTTGTTTGAGTCTATGGTGATAGAATAATCAATGAAGGAATCTTCACCCCATCTCCCAACATCTAGGGAATAATCCCCAAAATTAAGCCTTACCATTCCAGAATCTGAGTTCCACCAGATCCCCAAATACTTCCACAAATACTTGCAGGTGGAGGAAATTATAGAACCTTTATAAGGAATCACAGTAAAACCATCTCCATAACCACTAGTTTATATCCTCTATACCTCCATAAAAGAAGTCTATGTGATGTATAGGTATGGTTTGATGCACTCAAATGATGTTGATCACTCTGATAATCCATAGATAGAAACTTTTGACCTATCATAGGAAACAATGGTAAATATTTTGTATTATATGGATGTGGTTTTGAAGTTTGATACAACTCCAAGTAATGTCCCAACATGCATTGACTATTTGAACCACATGATACTCCCTCTTCAGATAGATAACCTGTAGAGTAGGTCTGTGTTAGTGCCACCACATGTATCTTGACCTGGTCCAACCAGATATTGGGGTGACTAAGAGAAAGACCCCTATTTTGAGTAAGAGGTCCCATGGGATGTTTTCATCACTGAACATCTATAAGTTTTGTTTTGGCATCATTAAACTCCATAGCTTTCCATATTGGAGCCCTGTATAGAGGAACATGCAGTGTGTTTTTTCCAGATCATCTAGGCGATACTTCACACCTATGTGATCAGCAACTAACCTACCTAGGGAGCCATGAGCACTTCAATTCCATTAAACTGTAGTGAAAAAAGTTTGAGATCACAATTCTCTCAATATCTCAATTACCTGATTCATATGGTTATTGCTAAAACCTCTAGAAAACATGCTTCAAGTTCCTTAAAGTTCTCCACTAGGTCATGGAAGAGGTGTCTCCACACATATAGATTATAGGATGGGGAAAAATGATTTCCTCCATTTTAGTCATATATTGTGGCAGTTAGATCTTTATAATGGTGATGATAGTTCCTCTATGACCACTTTAATGGTAAATATGGTCATCACTGACCTTTTAGATAATTATAGGAACATGGTCACTATCATGGGGAACAACAAGGAAGTACCAAATTAAGGGGTGGTGCATTACTAGGAAGACCCTCCAACAGGTTTCCTCACTCACCCATAGAGGAATACATTGGGCTTGAAGAGTCCCTAAAATGAAATGTTGTTTCCTAATTGTTGGTATGTAGAAAAGGGTAAAAGGCCTTTTAAACCGTTTGACCCATCAGAGGTTGTTTCAAAAGTAGAGACAAAACCTACAAAACATACCTCACTCTAGCCGCTTACGGAATATAAAGGATAACCATTGATCTAATTATTGATCGGTTCCCAGACATTAACATTTCTCTAAGGGACCCTGTCTCTCCTCCAGTAGGGATCCCAATCATCCTTGGCCAAAAAGCCCAGTTCTAGATTTGTGGCCCCATAAAACCAATTAGGGAATAGGTTAGATTGTATGAAAAATGAACAAGGTATGAATCGTCGAACCAACTAGTAAAGCATGATTATCCACCTTGGCATTAGGTTCATGTTACTCCTTGAGTAGATGAGCTTATCAATGAATTATTATCTAGAGACCCTCACCAATATGATGTGATAGCTGATATCACTACTTTCCTTGAGTCCATGGAAACATGACTGATGGAAATCCCACCTGACCAAAAGCTATACTCAGTATGGGTGGATAGTGTCTGAGCACACATGGAGTTTGGAAACCCTAGATTCACCCATTTTAATGGAAATGGTGAACCAATACAACACCTACCCCACTTCTACTGAAGGTGTGGGATAAATTTGGGGACCCCAGAATAGAAAGAGGCTACCAAGCATCGATGCTTCATTCAGAAACTAGAAGGTCCAATGTTTTTATGGTACAAATAGCTACCTATAGGGTTCATTACTGGTTGAGAGGACATTTAAAGATAGTTACTCTATCATTTTAGCTCCACCATGCCCATGAAAAGTATCATCGACCTATTCAAGTGAAAATAGAGGCCTACTGAGTGATTATTTTTTTTTGCAGGGTGGAAAGGCCTCATGTACCCACTCAATATGCCATTTTCCCAAGAAAAACTTCTAATGAAGTGCATGAAGAATACCATGAATGAGTTGGTCCCTATCCTCATATCCTTGAACTAACCTAGTAGATTTCAAGAGTTCCCGAAAAATGAACTGTTCTTAGAAGAATCCTTACAACAGACTAGACAATACTCACACACATTTACGTTTATAACTCCTGCAAGGAGGCCTATGGAAGAAGAGACAAGAATTGTTGTGCACATAGAGTTTCTTGATTAGGTACATCTATTGGACCCCTTTTTGGGTGAGCCTCTATGAGTGCATCCATACCAGGTGTATCCTCACACAGTGTCACCTCACCCAGCACAACCTCACTAAGAGCCTCCTCCTCTATGTTAAAATATTGCTCCAGTACCTCATCAAGGCTAGGATCCTAGAATGCCATTCCCAGACAAAATAAAGAGGACCTACTCCTTTAGGTATTTTTAGGTCCCAGTCTATTTAATTTATGTCTTAGATAAGGGAATTATAAAATTTATAGAGTGAAGGAGACCCTAGGATGCTTGTTCACTGGACGTCCCAATCATTTCCATTACCACATGATCATCAGAAAAACTATCAAGGGATTAATCATATTCAAAGATTGACTCCAAGACCAAATGGATTGTAGATTAGTAAATATGGTTGATGTTCTAGTTCATGTGACATATTTCTCTTCTAACCCCAATAGTAACAATGAAGGCTCTGATAAGTGACAACATACTCCAAGAGACAATACATAAAAGTATGATAACTAGTTGGATAACTGCTTGGCTTGAAAAGTAGTCACTCATGCTCTTGGTATTATATATTCCTGTTTTAATAGTCTATAACCTCTAATGGTTACCATGCCTCTTATGACCACTGCCTCTACATTTTCATCATATACTTATATGTTTTGGAATAACATACACCAATGAACCAAGGGACATCATAGTCCGTACTAGTGCAAATTCCACATCGGGCTCTTGGAAACATCATGCCTCCTAAGTTAGGAGATAAACCCTGGATACGTCCAACCCTGTACTATTCCACTAGTGATGAATATAAATACAACTCTGTGAATTACATAATGTTATTATACTTCATAAAAACACCCAATGATGTGTAATGACATGAAAATCACTTGGGTGCCTCCAGCCAACACCATCGTAAAAATTGTAGAGGAAAAAACCCACCAAAATGATCATTCCAATGATTTAAACTAGATAGTTCATACTAATGGGACCTGATATTAGGTTTTTCATAGAGCTCAACAAACACTATCCTCCCAAACTACTCCATCAAGTGTGACTCCACAGCTGACCGTGTTATCTGACTATTCATATTATCCATGACTGCACCATGATCAGCCTCTCCAAGCTAGAGCATGACCTCATATGACTGATTGTCCACTGGACATTTCTTAGAGGTGGCCAGTTAGTCAACTGAAGAACATTTACAAAAATATCCATGCCCCATAAATTCATCTGGTAGCATCATTTTCACCCTCTTTAAAAGAAAGACCCTCAATAGGCAAATTTTTCCCCCTATCTTTGAAGTATGATGTGCTAAAGCACCCCATTAGAATACCCACAAGGTTTTCTATCATCAAGTATCTCCTCTTTTCAAAATACATGCATGAGTCTCTTGCTGAAGCATTGAAAACCTTCTCTAATTTGAAGAAGAGGTAGCTTCTAATGAGGCTTACTGTGTAGAGGAGGCTGAGAAAGTGGAGTGTCGAGCCATCATCTCATTTTATAAGAAAGATAATAGAATCATCATGCAAGGGAACATGCTCCCACTGTATATTGTAGTATAGTTCAATCACATAGAAATTTTATGCTGCCTAGTCGATACCGACTCTAGGATCAACCTTATCCCAACCCAAATGCTCCAAAATCTAGGACTAAAAGAAGCAGAACTGAATCCCTCTAACATAACCACTCAAGGTTTTGATAAGAGTGAGAAGAAAATACATATCAATATTCAGTTGAAGTCTCAATTTTTTGGTCTAATATTAAGCACTGAATTCATGTTAGTCTCACACGACACTACCTAAAATGAAATTATATGAATTCTCCAACTTCATTTTCATGTTTTGGTCCCCTCTTCATATCACTAGTTCTTAAAATACTCCCTTAATGGTTGAGTGGGGGCATTAAAGGGTGATTCACCCCCCTTCAATTCCTATGTAGCCTACAATCTGGATACTGGGTTCTACAAAAGGGAGGAGAAACATGTTTATATTGATAGAACTGAGTAAATAAATGATCCCAATGATCTTGCATCCACCACAATAAATCATTGGGTAGATTTCAATGATAGGTTTGTTCTCCAGATCCACCAGTTAGAGCCCAAAACTCTACACCTGGGGGGTTGTTTCGTTGTCCCCAATAAAAGGGTTTTGGTGTCTACAAGAAAAATGTGCACCTTTAGATTACCTCATACTCCTACACTGGGTAGGCCTGGATGATAATAGAAGAACCTACTCCAGTGAAGTAATGATAAGTTCACCCTATGTCCACCAATCAGAGACATTCCTGCATGTTCCTCAAAGCAGTGATAACATGATGGAAAGAAACTCATCACCATTGCTTTTGAAATCAAAAATGTACCTCATGGTCAAAGACCATATTGAATTGGATTGATATATTATGTTTCCATAGTCTTCATAGAAAAAGAAAACTTCCTTAAGGATTACATATATACTAGAAAAGATACAAGTGAACCCCTTGAGTTGGATGGATTAGAAGAGTTGGCTCCTCCCTTGGGTTCCCCTACCTAAGATGGTGAAGGGAATTTGGAATATGTCTCTCTTTAATTTTAAGAGGGTGTATCCACCACCATTGATAATTTAACCTAGGTGAACCTTGGTACCGAGGAAGATTTAAGGATGTATTTGATTAGTGAATCAATTCTTACAGAAGAGCAATAACAGTATGTGGATTTCCAGAAGCATCACCACAATGTATTTTCCTAGAGTTATGATGAGATTGTAGGGCTAGATCCTCTAGTCACCATTCATCATCTTATCCTCCCATTGAGTCATCTTGGGTTCAAACATACTCCTAGGAATATACAACCATCTCCCAGTGCTATGGTCTAGGCTGAATTTAAGAAGATTATCACATATAAATTTATCTGGGACATTTATAACCTTAGGTGGATGTCCAAAATCATCGTAGCCAGAATAAAGAATGGGAAAATCAGATTCTTCATTTAATTTTCATACCTCATCCACATTTCTCTAATGGGTGGTTTTCCCCTTCTAGTTAAATAGCTATTTATTTATGCTAAAACATAGTTCTAGAACCTCTCCTTAATATATGGGTATTCTAGGTATAATTAGATATGGATGTCCCTCAAGGATTAAGATTCCACCACATTCAGGGAACCCCAAGGGAAATTATCCTATCAGGTCATGCCCTTCAGTGATCCATGCACCACATATTTAAGACAATATTCAGGACATTGGTGGAATGCTACATGGATGATTTGGTGTTCAAATCCCACCACCACCAGGACCATTTCAAGGATCTTGAGAAAGTGTTCATCTTCCTCCATTCCTTGCACTTGAAGATAAACCCCTTGAAGTGAAAATTTTGGGTTTCCTCTAGGAAGTTACTTAGATTCGTCATAAGATACAAATATATAAATATTTTACTATAGAAGATCAATTCCATCAACCAAATTCCACACTTGAGAAATCTCAAATAATTGTAGGGCCACCATGCCCACATAGCCTACATACAGTGATTTATCACAAATCTGAATGAAAAGTGAAATACCTTATCAAGGATAATGAAGAAAGGAACCATTTACTAGTGGGATAAGGAGTTCGATACCACCTTTGTGGATATCAAGAATTATCTGCTATAGCCTCTGGTTCAGATGCCACTCATATTAGGGAAGTGTTTGGTACTCCATGTGACCACCCTGGAACGGTCCATCGACATCCTTCTATCTTAGAAAAACAATGAGGGTATGGAAAACAACTTATATTATCTCACTCTCATGCTCCTTGATACAATGACTAGATACCCACCCCTCATAGAGAAGATTTTCCTCACATTTTTATTTACATTGAAGAAGATGTGACATTATTTTAAACATCATGAGATGAAAGTGGTTTCCTGAGTGGACCTGCTGAAGTATATACTCAATCACCCCATAATGATGAGAAAATTGGAATGATGGATAGTAATACTACAGCAGTTCGAAATCAGTTTTTTCCAACATAAGTCCATCAAAGGACATGCATTTTTTGAATTCTGGGCCACACATCTAGCCCCATAAAAAATAACCCTGGATGTTGATTTACCAAATGAAGTAATTCTCCTAGTGGATCAGGTTGTACTATGTTGGAAGATTAATTTTGATGGAGAATCCAAGATCCTAACTAGTAGAAGGCTCAAGGACCTTAATCTCAATAGGATAGGCCTAGTGATCATCTTCATCACCTTAATGCAAGTTGTCTTACCATACCCATTCTTGTTGTCGAAAGGTTGCACCAACAATGAGGTAGAGTATCAGGCATTCGTTACTAGTCTCTAATTAGATCTCAATATTTCATCCCCCCATTAAAAAGTTAAGGGAGACTCCAAAATTGTCATCAAATAGATCAAATGTGACTACGTAGTCCGAATGCAAGAGATTATGCCCCTATTGGAGTGCACCCATCTGATAGTGGCCTAGTTCCATTCTCAATCGAAGGTGAATCATGTTCCCCGGTCACAAAATGGGTGAGCCTACTCCTTGGAAGGTTTACCGATGTCCCTAACATAATTCAATTTGGAAGACCTGATCATTCATGTGGCACATTGGAGGGTCATCACCCCCACCACTTTAGATGATACCAACCAATAAGTAAACCAATTGGATATCGATACTTCTATTCTAGGACCCTCAGGTCCTCCTTTGGGTTAGAATATATCCTAATAAATTCCAGTTTGAACAACTCCATTTTTTTAGTATCTTTAGTGTGGAATTACCCATCTTTATGGAGCTGAGCATGAGTGAATCTTCCGGCATGCAACATAGTTTACCCTCCAGAGTGGGCCAAATTTTGAGACGATCCTCTATAGGTGTTGTTTTTATTGGATTATTCTCCATTTCATCCAAGGATATGAGATACCTATAGTTATGTATGAAGTCTATACTAGATCCTGTGGTTCCCATCAAGCGAGATTGAATCTCTCCCACTAGATTCAGAGGTTGTGTTAATTCTATCTCCCTATGGTCCATGACTGCATCGAGTTCTCCAAGAGGTTTCATGCATGTTATATCCAAAATAAATTTGTGCATCAAAAACTAGAGCTTCTCCACACCACTAAATACTATTTTACATTAATAGTATGGGGAATCGATGTCATGGGGACTTACTTTCCAATGATAGATTGACAATGTGGGTTCATTTTGATCATGACTGACTTCTTTTCCAAATGGGTACAAGCAGTTCCCCTTAAGGAATTAAAATCCTAGTCTATGATCGAGTTCATGAGATCCCACACCATGAATCGATTTGGGATTCCTCAAATACTCTAACAAACAACGACACAAACTTATGAGTTTTTGAGATGAATAAATTGTATGCCAAGAATAAAATTTGGTCTAACCACACTTCTTTATATCAATCAAAGAAAAATGGATAGGTAGGGGTGTTCAACAACACCCTATATAACATCTTGTAGAAGATGGTGGGTCTAAACAAATGGAGTGGTCCTTAAAAGATCCCCAACACCCTTTGGACCTATTATAAAATGACTTGGAATTCCACCCAGGTGACCCCATACTACCTGGTATATGGAACAGAGGTAGTACTACCCATTGAGGTGTAGATACCATCACTCGAAATAACTATTTATGATTAGAAGATGCCAGATAGAATGAAAATGATCCATCTATCTGAACTATAATCCATTAAGGAAAATTGGCTTCATACCTTGCACAACCTAGAGTGGCACCAAAATTGGATAACAAGAGCATTCAACAAGAAGGTTCACCTTCAATCCTTCCTCAAAGGTGACATGGTACTAGCTCTCATAATGTCAATGATACTCAGAAGGAAGGAACCGAAGTTTGAGACCAAGTGGGAAGGACCTTACATTATCCATAAGGTCTATTCCAATATAGAATACTCTTTGATCACCATGGATGGAGAGTGTTTCACATCTCCCATGAATTCCTAGTTTCTCAATCAGTACTTCATGTGAGGATCCACTTGGTTTAGGTAGAACGACCTTAATCTATTTTCAATTGGTCTGAACTCTACAAAATTAAACTAGGAGTCATGATCAATAAATTATGAACTCAAAGTATTTTCATCCCCTACATTAAGAGATATATGACTATAAAATAGTAGTAGTTATAGTCTAAGTTGTACAAATTTAAATCGAAAAACCCAAAAATTTTAGTGCATGATGTTAAACTGCGATCTTATCCTGTATGAAATCGGGATGCATCAAACAAATAGTATGAGACAATAATAAACTTTACCCCATTATAAATTGGGGGGCCTAATATGATATGATAAGAACCAAAACCAATTTATTCAACACACAATGATAAAATATAGCCTTAACCCGTGACCTAATCATGGTATGCACATCTCATTCAAGAACTAAGTGTGGCTTGATTCATATCCTCATGGGATATGTAGTGATTAATCGACCTTTTATCTGTGGTAATAACAATAAATTTACCAAACCTTTATCCCCTTGACCCCATTTATGGTCTAAAAATTACAAAATTAAACTATGTGTATTTCATCTCAAGGTATTTATGTGGTACGCGATCTTGCATGCCCTCCTTTAACATCATGTTTTAACTCTTCTGTACCACATAGATACCCTTGAATTTAGCACCCCCTTATTCCAAGAATCAGGAATTTAAACTATTTTCTACATTCCCATGGTCCAATCCATAAGGCCTTAAACTATGCACAACTAGATTAATGATCAATTATGTGGTGTAGGGCCTCCTTGGATCCTTTCACACCAAGTTTAGTTTTTTGACACCACCTAAACATCTTCAGAGTACCTTCCCCTAGTCCGAACTCTATGATTGTAAACTATTATACCTTAGTCCAAAATACATGACCTTAAAATAGGAGCCTTATTTCAAGAATCATGACCTTAAACTATGTGAAATCATCCTATTTTTAACCTCACACAGATGGTTTTATTTATCCCTAGTGTTTTGGAAGGACTATGCCACCACCATTTCAAGAAATATTCATATCTTGATTCTCATACTCATGGGATATGTACTAAAACAAAAATATTTCATCATGGTCCCATCCCCCCTTCATCGACTCATGGTGGGGTCCTTCCCTTCCCCAACCACATGATAAAAACCTGGGGTATGGTTTGTCATGTTTTGTATGGAAGAGGGTCCCTTTAGCCCTCCTTTCATGTCAGGTTATCACTCTTTTGTACTACAAAATCCCCCTCAGGGAACCCATTCACCCATTTGGTCAAAGCTACATGACTATAAATTATCATATTCACCAATAGTTTGATTTGTACAAATTTAAATTACAAATCCCAACATCTATAGTCCATGAAGTTAAAATGAGACCTTACTCCATAAGAAATTGAGATGCCTCATACAATAAGTATGGGATGACCAAAAGACCTTACCCCATACAAAATCAGGATTCCCCATACAATAAGTATGGTATGGGAAAAAAACTAAAATCCCACCTCAGGTAAAACTAATATTACCCATATAATAAGCATGGGATGATCAAAACATTCCCCTATATAAAAAAGGATGCCTTGTAATATGAGATGATTTGTTATCCTAAATAGAGAGGATGTAACACCTTTTATGTTAGTCTCTAGCCATGCCACCCTCCAAAACTATGTGTGGATTGATTCCCATTCTTATGGTATACATAATGACACTTGAATATTTCATCTCAGGTCCAACCCTACCATCAACTCATTTGGGGAATTTACCATCTAGGACAAGCTTTATTCTTTCCTAATAACATGTTCATCCAGTTTATTTGAGCACATAAAGGAATAGTTCCCCAAACACCAAATATTTCCTTCAGGACATCCTCCACTCCCACTTCTGCATTTCATGATTTACTTGACTTGTTCAATCATTATCATCCCAATCTAAATGCACTACCTAATTTTTATGGTCCCATTTCATACTAGATCACCTACCATATTGGGATCATACCTCAAAGGATATTTGGTAACAAACATCAGCTTCTGTGTTTCGAACTCATTCAAAGGTCGATCCTGCAATTTTCAACCCATCCCAAACCAATATTGGTGTAGAACCCGTGTTTTCAAAAAAATAAATAGTTGTTCACTTACCTTTGGATAGACCCTATTTAATATCAAGGTTTTAAAATCCATGATCACCCTCACGAGATCTATTGGTCTCTTTCACCCCTCATTGTTCTCCCCTTCAAGTGATGAAAACTCTATACCACTCATTGTCTCACACACTGATCATGAATCTTGTGGTATTGGGGGTCGGGGTAAGTTTTCCTCAAGAAAGGTTGAGATTCATGAGTTCCCTATTGGTCCAGAAATCATGACCTTAAACTATGTACAAGTTCTTTCATAGTTGTTTTGTGCTGCATCAGAGAGATTTCCTAGATCCTTTCATAATGATTAATATTTATTTCATACATCCCATGTTATTTTGAGACACAAAGCCTCCATGGTCCAAGAATTATTAAGTTAAACTATTTTCAATTGGTTTAGACTTTATAAACATAAACTTGGAGCTCAAGTCTAAGCATATTGACTTTAAAATATGTTCCAGCCATCATGGGAAGGTGTTATGTTGTGTCGAGCCTCATTATACCTCAATTCACGTCAGGTTGTCACTCCACTATGCTATATAAATTCTTTTTGGATTCTCAATCTATGGTCCAAGATCAATGAACTTACACTAGGAGTTTTGGACTGAACCCTATGACCCTAAAATAAAATCCCACAGTCCACACCTCATGACATTAAACTATGTGAATGTGGTCTTAAAGATGTTTTGTGCAGTATTGGGTGGACTCCTAGGCCCCTTGTTTTATGTTACGTAATCTTCCTTTGATACCACACATATCCCTTTGAGACACATATTATCCGATGGTCCGAACACTATGAAATTAAACTAGGATCCTGATTCCAAGCATCATGACTCTAAATAGTGTGAAAGTCATCCCATGAATATGTTGTGTGGCATCAAGCCTCTTTGTTCCTCAACACACATCAGGTTTGTCGCTCTTCTGTGTGGAGCATGTCCCCTTTTAGGATGCTCACCCTATGGACAAAAATCTAAAACCTTAAACTAAAATCCTGAAGTCTTGGTCACAAGACATTAAATAGTATGAATTTACATCCCAATCACATGATACTAAACTATGCGATAAACCATTCTTACCGTAAGGTGTTAAACTATGTGTTCATCATCCTCATGGCATGATGTTAAACTATGAAGCATCTTAGGCCTTTTCTTAGAATTCCTATCCTCTGATGCCCATCACCCACTTCATAATTCATGTTCTCCAAACATCACTAGACATTTGATATAAAACTCCCCCTAGAAGATGAGTATGTACTTTGGCCAGATCGATATGAATACCCAATGTGCTCGAATCTATGGTGGCATAATTATGAGTGTTGAACTCCATTCAAACAGTCTATCACTTAATACCCACTCTTTGTGTGTCCCTTTATTTGGATACTCATCATCATCCATGTACGATCACCCCCCTTTGATATCCTAGTACCATAACACATTGGCTAACCTACCATCATGTGAATATCGACCAAAATACATTTGATGATGCTTTGAGATAATTCCCATGTTTTGAATATGGTGATAGGTTAAACCTTATTTTTTTTGTCTCCATCCTCAAAAAAACGATAATGGTTTATTTGTTTTGAATATGGTCATTAGTTATGCTCCATCATCACACCACTTCTTTTGTGTTCTAGATATTGGGTATCTTTATTCACACACTCCATTCCCATTTGTTTGGGTAGAATTCAACACCCCTAGCATTTACCCATTCATGAACTAGCGCACACTGGGGAAGAAATTCAGCTATTTATTGGGCCTTATCCTCCATCAACACCCCTCATTGGCCAAGAAACTCCTAGTCATAAACTGAAAAATTTAAATCCTGAGTTTTTGGACATTTCCTAACATTATCATACAAATGAGAAATCACATAGTTATCCCTAATTTTTCACATTGAGTATAACTCACATTGGATTAGGGATTGGTCTCTGGTTCTCCTGTTAGTGCGATTGATGTGCGAAAATAAATTGAGACAAAAGAAAAATGTCTATGTATATAAGAAGTTAAAACAAATAAACTTCATTAGTTTGTGAGTTTCATCCACATAGTGAAGCCTCTCTGTCATCCCAACAACAATTCACCCTACAACTCTGTCCTGGTAATCGAGTGCTACAGATTATCCGACCTCTAGAATGTGGCCTCAAGGATATTGTACAACTTGGTGAGCTATGATTCTTCCTACTCATCCATGAGGTTAAGCTCTTCATACCTGATATGCACCCAGACCTTATTAGCCTAGAACTCGACTATCTTATATACCATTTTCCCCACTTAAGTCTTGGCCACCTCCACCTGAGAATTCAACTGACTGATAAGATTAGGTTGGGAATTTATGATTTCTAAAAACTCATTAACTTACTCCAATTGGAACTAAATTTATTGATCAACAACCTAGAGCTTCCCAGTGTATCATATTTATATTTATGCCAAGAAACCTAAAATGTTGACTCTTTGTATGTACCATTTCTACAAGAAAATCATAAACCAATGCATTGAGGGCATAAGAATCCACCCCTATGCTACTTATGTTTTGAAGCCAATGAAGAGGGGACCCCATATGGCTTACCAAGTATTGATCTAGAGTGTGAGTGATGATGCTCCATATATTGTACCATTAAATTCTTCGAATAATGTGGTTCTCTTCAGAAACATTAGACCTGGAGTCTTGGAGTTCCTCGGGTGGAACAAGATCATACTCTGGGAATACCAAAAGGATAGAACCAATAGGGTCATCCCCCAAGATCTTCTCAGTTAGTTCATGCTCCATGTTGAAAGGGGAGTGTATTTATCTGAACCTTCATCAGTAGCACTGCCTCTAATAGCCTCGAGTTCCACTGCTACAGTGACATCACTCATGGCCGTAAGAGGATTCCCTCCTAGTATCAAGGCTGAATACTCTAGGATTATTGGATCCCCAAGAGTTCTCATAACTTTTGGGGGAGGTTCCCAAGATCCCCCAGCCATATCCTCTTGTTAGGAGCACTCCCTCTCATGCACTTATTGAAATAATATCTTATCAGTTGGTTGGAAAAGTGATTATGATTTGCGTAAACATAGATCACATAAGGGAAAAATAATTATAGAGGGTGATAGTTTGGTAAATACTTGGTCTTGCTGTTTTAATTAAAAGTTTCTCCATAGGATACCCCTCTATGTTGATCATCACTTTAATGGCTAGCACTGGTCCCCTCAGTGTTTTCTAGGTGGAAGATGCAAGGAATAAAAACACATTGATGTGTCAAACCCAATAGCTCTGTGAAAGTTTGAAAAGATGTAAAATTATTGATACTCAGTATTACCTTGGGGAAGAGGGATCTCGATAATTATCCAACCTAGGTGAACTACCTTATTGTAATTAGATTCCTTTAATGGGATGCTAGGGAACGATCCCTTGTAGATGATAGGGAGAACCACATTTTCTGAAACAGAAACTCTAAAATCAAAACAAGACCCTCTAATTATGAGGAATTCCCACTAATATTTATTGGGGATCTATCACCCCCTATAATAATAACCCCTTTTCCACCCTATTATTTCTCCTTCATAAGGTAAATCTTAGTTAGAGCCTCTAAAAAAAGAGGGGAGGGGGGAGGGCTGGAAGAGAAAGGTTAGTCAACAAAGTAGGCTTACCTAAAGAATCACAACCAAGTCAATATCATCCATAGGGGTGACTTCACTACCCTCATAGGGACTTTCATGATCAACGACCGACCCCTAGGATTCTCCTTCACTAGAACCCAACTTATCATCACAAGTTGACAACTCCTCAACTGATTATAAAATAGGTGGAGTCTCCTCATAGTCCATATCACCACTGAACATCACCCACACCAAGCCAAAGGTAATATTAAGTTCCCATAATTAGTGTGAGAATGAATCCATAACCACTAGGTATGTGAAACTCTTATGGAAGTGCACCCTAACAGTGATCTTAGAAAGTCCTACCTCTAGCAGATGTATCCTATCTCGGGTCAGAATCCGCCAAAATGGATCCATCATCATGTTCATACTCAAAATTCCTAATTCTATCCAAATAATAGGGAAACAAAATCATAGTAAGGCTCTAGGAGATACTGTAACTTCTTTTCTAAGGCCTCCATGGCTCTGCTTGTTCCATCCTGAGATCCCTATTCCTTCTCCATTGATTGTTTCTGGTGAAGGCCCTCCCCTTCTAGAGGTGGGGGTAAAAAACACCTTTCAATACCCCCAATTATTCCCCTGTCATATCCAACAATGCTTGGATAAGCCCTTTAAGAGTATACCACTTACCAACATGCTACTTCGGAACCTCGATTTCTAGAACAATCACCTTTATGTGTTGGTGCAGAATCACGCCTAGGTATATTGATATCCAGTTTCCAATATATGTATGGGAGAGGCTGGTGTTGAAATTGGTCATTTGATGCATGATGGACTCCCCCATTCTATCAGCCATGAACATCCACGACATATAATGAAGGAAACCTGGATGCCTTTCCATAAAGACCCCCCAAGTTGACTCTCTTCATCGACTGGTTGAAACATCCAAAATATTGGGAAAACTATGATAGAGTATACAAATCAAAATATATATTATCATTCATTATATACACTAACACTCCAACTTAGTGGCTCAGTAGGTATTTATGCTACTTCATCATTCCCTCTAGGTTGTCCACTATCTTGCTGAATGGGGTTGAAAAGGGGTGGAAGTTGATGTTCATGAAGTTTCTAATTCCAACTATGACCCTGACTTCACTGAGATCCACTGAACAAAACTCATATATATTAAGTTGAGAATGCTGCAAACTAGAATTTATAAGAGTAATAGAATTTAGGAACTTATAAACTCAAAATTGAACTACAACCCTCCCATGTAAGAATCAAAATAATCCACTAATTCTTCTGGGCACTCTTTCCCAGGCCACATGGAACAAAAAGATATAGAGCTAGGCCTGTAATGGTATCCCCATATTTAATCAATTACTATATTCCATGATCTTTTCCATCAAGAGTGCCTCTAGGAACAGAGCCATGCATGCATCTATGATTGGAAGTATCTAGTCACCGAGGAAGGTGACCAAGAATGTAGTGTAATTGGTGAATGATTTCCATCCCTCCTACATAATGTTCCCCACCACTCATAATGACCCTCCTATAAGATCAATGGGTATGATCCTAACTTCATAATCTGTTTCAATACCAGAAACTACTTCAGAATCCGTGACATTTTCACAGTTTGACCCTTCTTCAAGAGCATCCCCATCCATGTCTTGAATATGATGTACCAGTGGAAGGGAATCATGCTTTAGTACTTTATTCAGGGCACCTAGGAGGTGTTTTTCCATGAGAGGGGTCTTCTTCCTATCTCCCCAAGTATTAAGTGCTGGGAGGAACTCATGATACTAATAGGAGGTCAGGAGGATACTTCCAATGTAGTTTATATCCCACAAGATGAAGTCCACCTCCCCAAGGTGGAGGTGGAAGGTGTTGGTGTCTAGGAACCACTGGAATGAAGATACGGTAGTAGTTCTCATTGTCAATACACATGAAACTAGGATGTTTACACTGCCTTATACAATTCAATATGGAATATATCTACCCTGTACTCCTGGTAGGTGAAGCATACCTAGTAATCCCATGCCTAATCATTAATAAAGTTACCCTAGACCCATAGATCCCAGTCCTTGTACTGGACCATGCTATTGTCTTGGATGCTAGAATTACAATATGCTTGCATAAAAATCTTGGAACTCCTCATTCTCTAGTTTCTCCTTAGTAATCATCCTCTTCCATCCACTCAGTGCATAGATTGAAGTGACCTCATTCTATCAAATAGGGTGACTTAGAATGGTGATATTCTCATAGGATAGATCATCATAAAAATTGAACTAAATCACAGAGTGTTCACTTCGATTCCTAGAAGATCCATCTCATATATCTACTTGGTGTTGTACAATGGTAGATGGTATTTCAGTAGATAATTTATATAGGATTTAGTCAATAAGACCAAGAGAAACTAGTTTTCAGGAAATACCCACATGGATTTAGGAATCTCCATGTTCCCGGCCATCTCATCCCTCTGGGTAGCAGCAATGTTGACAATATCATTAATATTGACTTGGTTTGCTTGAATTTCCATTTCATGAAAATTTATTGGTTTTAAGGATGTTTTCTGAAAATTTGAGATTTTTTCATGTGATTCTTCATGGATTACAACTTTTGAGAGATGGAAAAACAATTTATACTTGATTTCAAACGATGTTTCATGAAGTCAGAGTTGTGTGAAAGTTAATGTTGTGGCTCAGGATTCCCTGCAAAGTATGAGTTCCACACATGAGATACAAATTACCATGTGAGGAAGTTTGAAAACTATACAAGGGGATCCACACCTTATTTATAGATTAAACTCACCGTCTTTTATGAAGTGAGAAATGCATTTTCATGACCGGAGGAAAAAGTTTCATGAGTACATAATAATCATCCACACTTTTTGGTGTTTCCCTTAGAACCTAACATTCCAGTTCCCTATCAGTTCCGATTACAAGGAGAGTAATTTTCTGGCACTGAAAAATTTTATCACACCTAAAATGGTTAGTCTTTGATTAACAAGACATGAACCCCCTCCCTGAAAGAAAATTCCAGGGTTGAGGGACATGTTGCATGAAAAATCCAAAGAATGCATGATAAGGTGTTGTTTCACATGAAAAAAGGAATTACACATAAATATTGACACTATTTTCCTTATATTCCCAAGATTTTAAAGGATTCCCAAGGCCCATGTGTGAGGAATGAAGGCTTTTACAGAATACTATCACTTGTTCCAACAAGTAGTTGTGCATGGAAGGTGACACCAGACCCCCTTGTTTCATGGTAAGGCCCTATGAACCCCAAGTAATGTGTGTTAAAGATCAGATCTATGAGTAAGATCCATCACACAACCATATATTTTCATATGAATGGTGAATTTGAACAGAGGGAATTACACAACCAAACCCCAGAATAAAAGGAATGAGAAGTGCACAACCCAGTTCTGTGCCCAGTGAAGTTGTGTTACCCAAGGTGATGATTTCAGATATAAATAGAAACTCACCCCCACTTTGCAGTAGGCTCTATGGAAGATGAAATTATGTTCCCATATAGACAAATACCTCACTTAGACAAAATCATGCAACATCAAAATCAATGGACCCTCAAAGATAGATATCTTGCATGACAGACCTCCTGTGGGACCAAACATGGCTTGGCCTATGATGGAATGATACTTGTGCAACTTCTCCTAGCGATGGTTGGGGTTTTTAAGTGAATATTCCTTAATGAAACCCTAAAATGAATAAAAACACTAATATTTCATGAAACTATTCCCTTATAATCCATGTGTGATCATTGTACTAGATACCCTTTCTCACACAACTCTATTTCCACACAACCTCATAAAGTTGGGCATGACAACTTTCTGGTCCCCTACCCAGTGTTCCCTATGATTTTAGTGAAACCATTAACCTACCTATTTCTCCTAATAATTGGTAACCTAATTCCTATAACTCCTTATCATAAGTACCCTAATAGAGATATTCTTGATTTCCACTCCTCCACAGAAGTACCAATGCACTGTCCTAACTAGCGGCTCATGAGTAGTGGTCATGTAATCCTTAGAGGTGTAATCTTTGAGGGAAACTATGCACCTATCTCAGCAAGGATTCATTATGAAAAATCATACTCCTTATATGAAATGATACCCATCAAGCAGTGACCCCATCCATGTCTGATATGCAAGTCATAAAACTGCCAATCTCTATGTCATTGTCATATAATGTTAAACTGAATGACAACATACTCAGTATATGATGTAAAACTATAGCCTCACCCTATATGACGAACAAATGATTCCCCATGTATGATTGAAATGGGATAATCCCACACCTCCTACACTATGAGAAAACAATATTACCCATGTAAGATTATTATGGAAAGCCACCATCTCCACCACTGCGAGATGAAACTCTACCCCTGGGACAAAACTCCCATGTATGGGCAGCTTCCATGCATATACACCACACAGTCCTTCCCCATCGGGGGATGAGACACCTGCCATGGGAAGATTCTATGTGTAAGCCTCACACCATTTCCTAAAGAGTAATACTCTTACAATGGATAGATTATATACATAATACCCACAACATACCTCGTTGATGCTACTTCTACGACATAATTGTCTATACCACTTGATGTTAAACTGCATGGTTCATTCCTGTCACATGACCATAAACCATGGAACCAAACTACGTGCATTTTTATCCCTATATATTAAATAATATATGCAGGATTACTATATGAGGTTAAATACCTATATCATTCAAGTGTGATATCCTTTACCCTGTAGACACACTTAACCACCCGGTCCGTCTTAACAAGATGTTATGATCCGTCTCCACAAGAATTTAAGCCTATGACCTGATCCATCTCAACAAGATGTTCTAATTCATCTCCCTGATATATTAATCCTATAAATTGATCTATATCAATAGTAAATTCTTATCCATCACCACAATATGTTAATACTTTGACTCAATCTGTCTCAACAAGGCATTCTGATATGTCTCCACAATACATTAATCCTGTAACCCGATCCATCTCAATATGATGTTCTGATTTGTCTCCATAAGTTGTTAAGTTTGTGGTCTAATCCATCTCAATAGGATGTTCTGATCCACCTCCGCAATACGTTAAACTAAGGTTTGAGAAATTAATATCAACCCCATGTAATAAACATGGGATTTCTAAAGTAAAAAGTCTTAGAAGACTTACACCTTGGGTGTTAATTACCTCATGATTTACATGATATGCCCTGGATTCAACCCCTAAGACACCTCACTCACGAGATTACATCCAAAAATAGGAATAATTTATAGGTACCCAATACACCCAATGTACATACATTCCAGGATGTGTTCAACATGACAACTCTCTTAACCAAAGGTTACTTCCTGGTTGAGATATAAACAGCGTAATTAACCAGTTTCCACCTATAGATGGTGTAGGGAACAAGTTCCACAAACATGACTTAATCTTTGAGGGAGACCCAGAATTGGAAATGAGATCTAACGAGGAATCCACAGAAGGTGGAATAGACATACCATCATACCATTTTGATCAAGGATCAGACATCATCGATGAAAGTGATAAAAGCTGCTCACCTTTGGAAAGTGGGGATGTGGGGCAATAGAGCCTGAAAAACGACATAATGGAACCGCAATGAAATTTTCATAAACATATATTATGTAAATTCATGTTATTTTGGGAAAAAATAACCTATTTTATGCTTATAAAATATTTAGGGAGGTTTTATATTATTGGGTTTGAACTATTTTTGGGATAAAGGTTAGGTTTATTTTGAGAGATAAGATACGAACTAAGTTTTCTTGATTTTTGGGTTAATTATTTTTGAGGATTATAAATTTAGGAATTTTTAGAATAAAAATAGAATAATATTGGTTTAACTAAAGGTATGTTTTATGATGAAGGGTTTGAAGGTTAAAGTATTGTATAATATCTTTGGGTATTGTCTTTATTGATACCAACCATTTTAGTTTTTCATAAATTACAAGAATAAATAATAATAACTTTTCATGGAAGCCTTTTTAAAACAAATAACACTATCCTTTAGTGGCTATAATGATTTATTAATAGTTTATTTATTTTTATTAAATAATGAAAAAATTAATCTTTGGCATTCACTATTCTGAATATGAAGTGAACCAACGATAGATACTAATCTAAACACTACACCAAAGGATGAAATTATACTTATAGAATGGATAGAAACAGATTCAATATATTTTTTCAAACTCTATTTTTTATGGGAAAATAATTCCTTAGACATATGAAAAATGAAGATAATTTTTTTTGAATCATATGTGGAATACATCACCTGAATATCAAGGTATTCCTTTTGAAACACATTCAATGGTACATGTATTATAAATTTACATAATATGTTCAAGAAATATTTATTTTAGAAATGAACAATTTTCAATTATTAACCTTTAAATTAAAGTTCTTAATAAAATCTATATAATATATTTTTAATATGTAAAGATTCATTCATTTTGGTGAGAGTAAATTGATATTTAAATACATAATTTCTTTAAGGGGGGAAATGTTACAACTAAGATATTTTTAATAATATATTACTTTTATGGTTTATTATTTTTTATATTTACATTAAACATGTATATATGATTATAAAAAGTATCAAAGGATGTTATATAATTAATTATATACTACGCATACAATTAAAATTATTAAGTTTACTTCATATTATAAGGGATGTTTTATATAATGGTTAAATAAATTTCTTTAACAAAATTTCTTATTTTGATCTATTTAAAGAATTATTTAATTATTTATATATTATAAATGGATATTCATGTTAATTATATAAATTAATATTTATTTTTATTTTTATTATAATCTTATAAATAATTCTATCATGGTGTGAGCGAAGAATATGAATTTTCAGCTGAAAAAATAGTTTTTATTCTAAATAAATTATTTTCCATGTATAATATTATTGTTTTTAAAAGTGAAATTTATATTTTTTAAAAGTTGAATTTGATATAAAGGAACTTATTTTTGGTATCATAATTTTGGAATCGTATTAATATGAATTTATGTTATTTTTCAATGAAATTTTATTTTTTGGTGAATATTTAAAAATTCCATTTTTATGAATATCATAACATTTATAACATCCTCATGATATAATAAAGAAATAAAAATTACTAAAACCTTTTTATTTACAAAAAATTTATTAAAGGATTAAAATATTTCATTTAAAAATAATATGTTGAATTTTTAGTACTATGTTTGACATTTTGGAACATAAGTTATATTTTATTCTAATAAAAAACTCTTTGAGTCCATTTACTTTGATTAAGTATTAAAAAGATTCCATTTAATTTTGGACTGATTTGAAAGAAAAATAACCCTCTTTTTCTAAAAATACACGAATGAATGTTCTGTTAATAAATACTATTCATTATAGTTATCCTAAATAATTTTAAATTTATTTTTATTATTAAAAAAAACATTTTTCTAAAAATTGTTTTTATTGCATTGTGGATATTTATATTGAATTTAAGTTTTATAATTTTTAGAAATTGATTCCAATAAAATGGATTTAATATTTTTAATAATTATATATAAATTAGGTAATGATATCAATTTAATTTTTAGGCATAAAAATTTGTTACAAATGTAAAATATAATCACTACGGTAAAGACTAAAATAATGTAAAGGGGTTAAATTAAGTGATAAGGTCACAAAATATCACAAAAAATTATATTTTAATCATTATATAAGGGATTTTAAAACATTCCCCTAATCATATCATATTTCATTTTCAATTTCAGATCCACTTCCTTGAATATGATTCCCCTTTTACATTAATAAATTAGTATTTTAAAAAATTACACCCCTTTCATTAATAAAAGGACCCCCTTCACCTCCCTTTCCAAGACAAAAATTTAATTAAAATCACACTCTCTAATTTTACATATTTCCTTACATATTTATCCTTCACCACTTTGGATAGATTCTGGTGTCATGATAATAGACTAATTACTTAAAAAACAAGTAGGCTTCTAATAGGAGATGCAAATTCTTCACAGTAATAAATAAATCCTTATCATTATTTTTAATTTATCTTTTTCATTCACCTATTATAAATTCTAATTTATATATTTAATAGAATCTAAATAACATCATTATATTTATATAATTATGACATTATAATAAAACCACTCTATAATCATATCTATTCGTTGAATATAACTTATTATTGTTTGGGTTGGTTTAACCACATATATAAAAAATTCTATAAATTTTAATCTTGGATGGTTATGGAAACTTAATTACAAGTCATATATCATATTAAAAATTAATATTTTTTTTTATTTGTAATGGTAACATTTATATTTAACTAATTATTAATATATAATCTTTTATTTGTTAAAAATTATAGAAACAAGTGCATTATGGATTTCATCTTGGTGAAGTGTAAATGAAACTATCATGGAAAGAACCAAGAAATTCATAAAACATTATGGAAATTTTATTAAATTGCCTTCAATATTATGAATATAATTATCTCATGAACATGGAATGATGAAAAAAACCATTATATCAAAATACACAAGAGATGATTGAAACTACTAATAACTGATGATCAATATTAATTGTAATTAATTAATTAATATATAATATATGATTAGAAAATATTAAAATAAAAGGTAATAAAGATGAATAATGTTTTTAAATAAATGGTTAATGAGTCTTATTTTAGTATATTGGTGGTTAGAGTGCACCTGAATAAATGATAATTCAAGGTAAGGGTTTCTCATCTCAAATTTCCCTCTTCAAGACATGTTTTTTAACACCCTGAGCTTCCACGGTACACTTCTCTTTGAATAATATAGTAGTGTGTGTTGTACGCAACTTCGAGTTCTAACACACACCATGACCAATCAAAGTAGTTGTTATGAATAGTAATACCTACGTTTTGAAATTTTATAAATTTTATCTCTCAAAATGGACTTCATTTTTGGATTCAGAATATCGAAATTAGCCTAGGGTGAAATTTTGGTACTTTTCGGATAACTTTCACATTTTGATGAATAGTAAAAATTACTAAATTTTAATTAAAAACAACTTTTTTAATAGAAATAAATAATAGTGATAAATTATTAATTTTAGTGGTTTCAAATTATATTTAGAATATATTTTTACCATTTAACCCAATGTTGGTCATTGGAAATAATTTCACATTTAAACTGGACATAAACAAGGGTCAATCTTTTGATAGTTATTGTTTCTTAAAAACACACTTTTTGTTTTAACAACGGGAATTAATTTTAAATTAATAAATGAAACTTCTATGTTTTGAATTTGGTAAAATAGACTTTATTATTGAATTTGGAATATAAAAATTATCTTAGGGTAATTTTTTTGGTATTTTTCTGAAAACCCCCAATTTTTGATGAATAGTGAAAAACACTGAGTTACTGTTTAAAACCAGATTTTTATTTAAATAATTATTTATATTATTTAAATTTATTTTACGTTAAAATAGATACATTACACCTATATAAATTCAATTTAATTTATTGGAGGCAGTTTATAATAATTTTAGAAATATAAAAATTTTATTGAACTTTTTCACCGTCTTTTAGCCACCTCCTAGGAGAATTTGTAAATTCACATAAAACTTAATTTTACCACATATGTGAGTGGAATTTCAAAAATACAAGAGTAAAAGTTAATATAAATGAGTAAAATGTGGTTTAATAAGATGAAAATAATTTTTGGTGAATAGTAACTTTTTACTTTTATTTACCACGGTAAAAAGTAAATAGGGTAATTAAGGTTAAAAATGATATTATTATTACCCTAATACATGTCCTAATTCTATTGGATAAGTTTAATTTGACCAAAAACACTTTGGAATAAAATATGATCCTTTAGGTCCACTTGGATTAGATTAGGACATTTATTATTATTTAATTCAAAGAAGAGTTAAAAGAGTTAAAATCAAAGTTTAATAACTAAAACATTTTTAATATAGGGTTATATATAAGATAAATTCGATTATAAATATTAATTATAAAGATAAAAAGCTTTCCTACATAATTGAGTTTTAATTATAATTTTTAGATATTAAATAATTAAATTTATTTATGACGCAATGATAATGTAGTAATTACCTTATTAATGAACGAATCAAATAAATGGTAATATAAATATTAAAATAAATATAATTTCCAAGTTATATGACATACAAGAATTTTCTAGGTGAATATGACATGTTAAGGCTGATTAAATGTATCATGTTCAAAGTAATCAAGTTGTGATGACTTTCAAAAAAACAAAATACCAAATAGTGTCAAAATTGACATTAAAGAGTTTTTTAAAAAACTATTATATTATTAATTGATATTAAATTCCTAAAAATCTAAGGTTCGGACAAAGGACTTGTATCATGATATTTGTATCATTAATGGACCACTTGGGGGTATCTTGGTTGTATATAGTATGTTTATTAACCATATAATATAAAAATACAAAGAGACATTGTAAAAGTGAAACTAATTAATTAAGAGTTAATACTTAAATATAAGGTTAATATAGTGACCCAAACCTGTCTAAATTCTATCGGTTGAGTGTTTTTCAACCCATACCCACCTTAACCTTTAAATAATACACTTTGGAGCCATTATAAACCGAATATGAATTTATTATAAATTAATACTTTAAGTTTTTCCTAAAGATCTCCTCCTCCCCCTTATAAAAGGACCCAACTTCTAACCAATTATTCACACCTTCAAAGAAATTTGGTTCGTCCAAAACCTAAAAATATACTCTCTCAAATTCCCTCAATTAAACATAGAGGACTTAGTTTGACCGGAAATCCAACCTAAGGATCCCTTTTGATCAAATCAAAAGGAAGAACCCGAAGAAGAGGTAATGTTTTCACCACCCTCTTTCAAGTTCCTTTCTCTTAAACTTCTTCTTTCTTTGTTATTTCTATTCTAAAATAATAACTCCAATATATCCTATATACTTTTATGTTATTATAAATATGGTACAACCATATTCAGTATTCTATCCATCCTTTGAATTACATGTCACCATACGTGCATACGTACGGCTTACCGTCTCCACGTCATGGTGTAATTGTTATTCAATACATTATTATTTGGATGGGTATAATAATGATGTGTATTTGATGTAAATAATAAATATAACATTATAATTATTATTTATATATGATATAAAATCCAATTATATATTATTTTAATATCAAAAGATTGATATTTTCACTCGTGCGTACGTACGGATTACCGTCTCCACGACGCAATGAGATTCATTTCCACGTTCACCATTCATCAACGATTATAAAAATATATATTACTAATAAGTATGTAATATATGACATAATAATGATACTGTAGATATATATATTTATATATATAAGGATTTATGTACTTACATATATCTTATTCACTTACTTCTATTCAATACTATATGAAAACAGAAACAACATTTATGCGTACGTACAGACTACCGTCTCCATAAACGGTGTTTTACATTTCATATATATGTCTATTATACATATTTATATTATAAATATATATGATATATCTATCATGTTTTATACTCTGGAAGTATTTAAATCATGATCTAAGTGATACAACCAAGAGTAACGAGTTAAAACACGTACGATAAAGAAAGTGATTATTACCCGAAATATTACTTTAACATGAAAATTATTATTAAACAGGTAATATAAAGTCATAAATGAATCATGTATGATATCATAAATATTAATATGGTTCTGGTATAATTTAATAACATACTACTATCTTCGTACAAGAGGTTAAACGTACCCTCAACTAAAGGAAAGTGCAAGGTAAGGGGTTTTCATCTCACTCCTTATTCTCGTGAGATTCATGCCATATTGCCACTATTACCTTTTGTGTGGTGCATGTACTTCCCATAATTGTATTCTTTGTGTAATACACTTTAATTTATGTTTATTTACATATTAATTGTATGATAACTCTTTCATGGGTTGTATGTTTCGTAAGTTACCAAATGGGTAAGGGCTAATTCCTCAATCTCATCATTATCTGAGATTGTTTATGTGTAAGTATTTACTAGGACATTTTTATCATCCATGTTCATTTTTCATAAAAAAGATTTCAAAATTAAGATTTTAAGGATTTTTAAAGGTACTCTTTATCAAGATCATAATTTGAAATGTTTTAATGATTTATCTTTCTAAATATTTTTAATTAATGTCCATGATTTCAAAATGATTTAAAGGATTTATTTATATAGACATGAATGTTTGGAAATGATAATTATTTTAAAAAGTTTCAAAGTGGTATGGGACACTTTGATTCAAAAATATATTTTAAAATTACTTCCTTTATAAATGTGTGACTTTTAAATGATTTTACAAAAACGATATTTCTCTCAAAAAGTTTTACTCATCATTTTCATCTATGTCAACATCCTTTGATGGATTTTAAGCTCATTTGAACATGATTTATTATACAAAACTTCCATTGAAGATTTTGTGATATGTTTGACTATGGATGTGTTATTTTTATACCATTCATGGTTTATGGAGAAAGTATTTACATTTCATATGCTAGTTTTAATATGAATGTTTATGTTATGTTTAAACCTATTCATATGAGGAATGCATTGGAATTAGTAAGTGATGGGTGGAGCCCGCTATAGCTCCTCGATGTATCGGTTGGTCTCATGAGACAAACTAGAGTCTTGGCATGAAGCCTTGACAAAATATTATTTGTAGTCTTGGCACGAGGCCTTGGCTACGTGGTTATGATAGTTTGGCATTATGCATTCTATCATTATGAAAGTGGTTAGTGATATTTCATGTGATTATTCGATTAGTAGAATATCCATGTGAATAAGTAAATGGCATTATTTAATTTTATTTCTACCATATTATACTGAAGTTAAAGTTTAAAAGGCTTTTGTTTTAGTTTTATTCATTGACTTAAATGTTTATGCTTATTTTTGAATGTTTCCGCTGTATTGCTTACCCTTACTGAGCATTTGAGCTCACCCCTTTCTATGTTTTATTTTTCCCAGGATTCCAAGAACTGTATTGTGATTGATATATAGGGTTAATCCAAGGGAATAATGGCATTCATAAAGATTATTTATGTTGTTTTGTACGTCTTAAAGTGAAAATGTAACATTCATGTATGTGATATATTTTTCCAAGACTGATAAACTGATCGGTCCTTGGGGACTTTATTCCTTGTAATCATGCCAATGTATTAAAATAATGCACCGACTCTGGGTAACTGTGGTCGGGGTGTTAGAGTTGGTATTAGAAGAAGTTTAGAAATAACCTTGGAAACTAGATTTAGATAAACTCTGATTAGAGCACATATCCCCAAGATAGAATTTGGGGATTAGTATAGAAGAACTTCCTAGAATTTTGGTATTGTAGAGATTTTGTGAGTTTTCCAAGCAATACATCCCTGTCTGGATACGAGCAGGTAGAGGCAGCTCTGGCACAGATGTACCTAGGGGTAAAACCTGAAAACACCGCTTTGACCTAGACTCGAATGGGAACTGGTGCACGACAATGGGCCTTGCTGCACTCTTGGTTACACAACTATCGGGGGATATGCTTTGGATAATTCTCATTTTCTTTACAAACCATTATGAAGGGATAATGAGTATATACTTACTCAAATAAAACATTTTTATGATTATGGATTATATCCATAAACTGTTCAATTTGCATTAGGTATTTTACAAGTTTGGGAATTATTCATTGCAATCCATAAACTGACCTAGTTAATGCTATTGTGTAGAAATGGCGCCCAGTAGAAGGAATGTGAACTCCCGTAATACGTATGATCCAAAGAGTAAGAAGGATCATATCTTTCGTGGTCCTATGCAAGAATTTAGAAGGGAAATAGTCTCCCACGTATTATCATCATATGAAGAAATAATATCACGTGTTGATAAGATGAGTAAAGAATTCTCGGAGTCCTATGGCTTTGAAGGGAATCCAGGGAAGAAAAGAATGGTAGAGAGAAGGATAGATAAAGGGAAGAAGGTAAAGAAGGGTTTTTCCCATATGTGATAACTGTGGAAAGAATCACCTTGGAAAATGCTTGAAGGGAATGGGAGTATGTTATAAGTGTGGAGAAAAAAGGACACCAATTACATGACTGAAAGTGTAAGAAAAAGGTTTCAAATGTACAATGCTTCATCTGCAAGGAGTTTGGACACTACGCGAACCAATGTCTCAGTCATCAGACTATGCCTCAAATGATGCTATTGGATAATAATCAAGTTATGATACTACCACAGATGAAGGGGAATGACTAGTGTTATTATGTTGTTATTTTTAGAATTATTTCATTTAATTGTTGTATCAATGATATTCTGGAAATTAATAAGGATTGTACTGCAGTACTATTTCATTAAGGACTTGAGATTTTATGGTACTTAGAAAAGTGACTCTACAATGAGTTAATTTGTTTTGGAAAGAACATGGTTGAAGGAAAGATAAACCTTAACATGGTCCTAATATTGAGGTAGTGATTTTTGGAATAAAAGATGGTTGATTTTGGTAATTCAGGATGTTGCGGTGTTGTAAAAGAATATACGAGGAAGGCGTTCACATGTTATTACCTGGAAAAAAGGATCCTCATTATGTTTAACTTCCTTGTAAATTTTGGACTGTGAGTTTGGATAATACTATTTTGGATAAGTCTAAAGGTTGTAATAGATTAAGTTTGAAAGGTTATTTTTTGGATTTTTATAAAAGGATAACACACATACCGTGTGACGACCCATCGTGTCAGACAAAGCTGCGAGAATAGAACCCACAACCATAGTGCAATTTGGATTTATCACCTGCCATTGTGCTACATGATGTTCCTGGATGGTATAATGTAGTTTCTTTTCATAAAGGGTTTGATATGTGAATTATAAATTCATTATATTTGGAACCCTATACGATTGGGATAAATAGAGTATTTTTGAGTTGTATTATGTTTTGGGGTGAAAGATGAGTTTGTGGTAGAAATTTATTTATGGATAAAACTCTAATTATAATGTAAGTATATCTCCTTATGATCTTAGCCAATCTCATAAATAAATTCCTCAACATTAAGAAAAGGAACTTTGAACAAAAATGTTGTCCTAGATGGCACCTTAGATCATCACTAATTTATGGCTTTGGGATTGTTGGCCTTTTCATAGCCATATTCTCTACCACTCTCCATCAGATAATTGATGGTTAGATTTCTCTTCCATATCCATATTTTCCTACATGGAACCCTAGTATGTGTTATTTTCGGTAATCTTCATACTTACCACTCTTTATTTTAAATAGAGGCCTCATTAATTCATTTTTTGATGTGGGATTTCAACTAAGATATTTTGAAACGTCAAAAATGTGTTATCCTAATACCTTATGTTTTGTTGAACCGATGGTATTTTAAATCATAATAGATTGATGAATTTAAGGACTTCAATTTTAAACTTGTTTGTGATTGATGACCTCAATCACTACCTATAAATATTTACGTTTTCCCTCCAATTATATGTATCTAATTTAAACCAATGTCCTTCTAATTGAGATCATAATTTTGTGGTGGCACTTTCATTTCTCTTTTCATCATATTAAGACTAAATTTTGTTAACCAAATTTCTGATGTGAGTTTTCCCACAAAGATATTTTCTATTTTCAACCTTTATTTTCAAAGAACAATATCAAATTGCGAGGATGAAATTTATTGAAGGAGGGGAGAATGTAACACCCCGAGATTCCACGGTATGATTCTCTTTGAATAATACAGTAGTGTGTGTTGTACGCAACTTCGAGTTCTAACACACACCACGACCAATCAAAGTAGCCGTTATGAATAGTAATACCCACTTTTTGAAATTTTATAAATTTTACCTCTCAAAATGGACTTCATTTTTGGATTCAGAATATCAAAATTAGCCTAGGGTGAAATTTTGGTACTTTTCAGATAACTTTCATATTTTGTTGAATAGTGAAAGTTACTAAATTTTAGTTAAAAAAACATTTTTAATCGAAACAATTAATAGTGATAAATTATGAATTTGAGTGGTTTTAAATTATATTTAGAATATATTTTTACCATTTAATCCAATGTTGGTCATTAGACATAATTTCACATTTAAACCGGACATAAACAAGTGTCAATCTTTTGATAGTTATTGTTTCTTAAAAACACGTTTTTTGTTTTAACAACGGGAATTAATTTTAAATTAATAAATGAAACTTCTATGTTTTGAATTTGGTAAAATAGACTTAATTATTGAATTCAGAATATCAAAATTATCTTAGGGTATTTTTTTGGTATTTTTCTGAAAACTTTCAATTTTTGATGAATAGTGAAAAACACTGAGTTACTGTTTAAAACCGGTTTTTTATTTAAATAATTATTTATATTATTTAAATTTATTTTAGGTCAAAATATATACATAACACCTATATAAATTCAATGTAATTTATTGGAGGCAGTTTATAATAATTTTAGATATATAAAAATTTTATAGAACTTTTTCACCGTCTTTTACCCACCTCCTAGGAGAATTTGTAAATTAACATAAAACTTAATTTTACCACTTCTGTGAGTGGAATTTCAAAACTCCTAGAGGCAGGGTTAATATCAAGGAGTAAAATGTGGTTCAATAAGATAAAAATAATTTTTGGTGAATAGTAACTTTTTACTTTTATTTACCACGGTAAAAACTAAATCAGGTAATTAAGGGTAAAAATGATATTATTATTACCCTAAAAAATTTCCTAATTCTATTTGATACATTTAATTCGACCAAAAACAACCTTAGGAATAAAATATGACTCTTTAGGTCCACTTGTATTAGATTAGGACATTTATTATTATTTAATTTAAAGAAGAGTTAAAAGAGTTAAAATCAAAGTTTAATAACTAAAACATTTTTACTATAGGGTTATACCTAAGATAAATTAGATTATAAATGTAAATTAGAAAGATAAAATGATTTCCTAAATAATTGTATTTTAATTATAATTTTTAGACATTAAATAATTAAATTTATTTATGACACAATGATGATGCAGTAATTACCTTATTAATGAAAGAATCAAATAAATGGTAATATAAATATTAAAATAAATATAATTTCAAAGTTTTTATGACATCCACGAATTTTATAGGTTACTATGACATGTTAGTAATGATTTAATGTATCATGTTCGAAGTAATCAAGTTGTGATGACTTAAAAAAAACAAAATACCAAATAGTGTCAAAATTGACATAAAAGAGTTTTTAAAACAAATATTATATTATTAATTGATATTAAATTCCGAAAAATCTAAGATTCGGCCAAACGACTTGTATAATGATAGGTGTATAATTAATAGACCAATTGGGGGTCGGTTAGATGTATATAGTATGTTTATTAACCATATAATATAAAAATATAAAGAGACATTGTAAAAGTGAAACTAATTAACTAAGAGTTAATACTTAAAGATAAGGTTAATATAGTGACCCAAACCTGTCTAAATTCTATTGGTTGAGTGGTTTTCGACCCATACCCACATTAAACTTTAAATAATCTACTTTGGATCCATTATAAACCGAATATTAATTTATTATAAATTAATACTTTAAGTTTTTTCCTAAAGAGCCCCTCCCCCCCTTATAAAAGGGCCCAACTTCTAACCAATTATTCACACCTTCAAAGCTATTTTGTTCGGAAAAAACCTGCCAAAATACTCTCTCAACTTCCCCAAATTCAACATAGAGGCCTTAGTTTGATCATAAAGACAACATATGGATCCCTTTTGATCAAATCAAAAGGAAGAACCTGAAGAAGAGGTAATGTTTTCACCACCCTCTTTCAAGTTCCTTTCTTCTTCAACTTCTTCTTTCTTTGTTATTTATATTATAAAATAATAACTCCAGTATCTCCTATATACTGTGATGTTATTATAATTATGGTACAACCATATTCAGTATTCTATCCATCCTTTGAATGACATGTCACCATACGTGCGTACGTACGGCTTACCGTCTCCACGTCATGGTGTAATTGTTATTCAATACATTATTATTTGGATCGGTATAATAATGATGTGTATTTGATATAAATAATAAATATAAAATTATAAGGATTATGTATATATGAAATACCATCCAATTATATATTATTTTAATATCAAAAGATTTATATTTTCGCTCGTGCATACGTACGGATTACCGTCTCCATGACGCGATGAGATTCATTTCCACATTCAACATTCATCGACGATTATAAAAATATATATTACTAATAAGTATGTAATGTATGACATAATAATTCTACTGTAGATATATATATATATATATATTTATATATATAAGGATTTATGTACTTTCATATATCTTATTCACTTACTTCCGTTCAATACTATATGAAAACAGAAACAACGTTTATGCATACGTATGGACTATCGTCTCCATAAATGGTGTTTTACATTTCATATATATGTCTATTATACATATTTATATTCTAAATATATATGATATATTTATCATGTTTTATATTCTGGAAGTATTTAAATCATGATCTAAGTTATACAACCAAGAGTAACAAGTTAAAACACGTACGATAAAAAAAGTTATTATTACCCGAAATATTAATTTAACATGGAAATTATTATTAAATGGGTAATATAAAGTCATAAATGAATCATGTATGATATCATAAATATTAATATGGTTTCTGGTATAATTTAATAACATACTACGATCTTCATACAGGAGGTTAAATGTACCCTCGACTAAAGGAAAGTGCAAGGTAAGGGGTTTTCATCTCACTCCTTATTCCCGTGAGATTCATGCCATATTGCCACTATTACCTTTTGTGTGGTGTATGTACTACCCATAATTTTATTATTTGTGTAATACACTTTAATTTATGTGTATTTACATATTAATTATATGATACCTCTTTAATGGGTTGTATGTTTCGTAAGTTACCAAATTGGTAAGGGTTAATTCCTCAATCTCATCATTATCCGAGATTGTTTATGTGTAAGTGTTTACTGGGAAATTTTTATCATCCATGTACATTTTTCATAAAAATGTTTTCAAAATGAATATTTTAAGGATTTTTAAAGGTACTCTTTATCAAGATCAGAATTTCAAATGTTTTAAAGATTTATCTTTATAAATATTTTTAATTAATGTCCATGTTTTCAAAATGAATTTAAGGATTTATTTATATGTACATGAATGTTTTGAAATGATAATTATTTTCAAAAGTTTCAAAGTGTTATGGGACACTTTGATTCAAAAATATCTTTTAAAATTACTTCCTTTATAAATGTGTTACTTTTAAATGATTTTACAAAAATGATATTTCTCTCAAAAAGGTTTACTCGTCATTTTCATCTATGTCAACATCATTTGATGGATTTTAAGCTCATTTGAAGTTGATTTATTATAAAAAAATTCCATTGAAGGTTTTGTGATATGTTTGACTATGGATGTGTTATTTTTATACCATTCATGGTTTATGGAGAAAGTATTGACATTTTGTATGCTAGTTTTAATATGAATGATTATGTTATATTTAAAACTATTCATATGAGGAATGAATTGGACTTAGTAAGTGATGGGTGGATCCTGCTATAGCTCCTCGATGCATCGGTAGGTCTCATGAGAAAAACTAGTGTCTTGGAACGAGACCTTGAAAAAATCTTATTTGTAGTCTTGACATGAGGCCTTGGCTATGTGGTTATGATAGTCTGGCATTATGAATTCTATCATTATGAAAGTGGTTAGTGATATTGCATGTGATCATTCGATTAGTAGAATATCCATGTGAATAAGTAAATGGAATTATTTCATTTTATTTCTGCCATATTATGCTGAAGTTAAAGTTTAAAAGGCTTTTCTTTTATTTTTTTTCATTGACTTAAATTTTTATGCTTATTTTTGAAAATTTCCGCTATATTTCTTACCCTTACTGGGCATTTGAGCTCACCCCTTTCTATGTTTTATTTTTCCCAGGATTCCAAGAAGTGTATTGTGATTGATATGCAGGGTTAAGCCAAGGGAATAATGGCATTCATTAAGATTATTTATGTTTTTTTGTACATCTTAAAGTGCAAATGTAACATTCATGTATGTGATCTATTTTTCCAAGACTGCTAAACTGATCGGTCCTTTTGGACTTTATTCCTTGTAATCATGCCAATGTATTACAATAATGAACCGACTCTGGGTAACTGGGGTTGGGGTGTTACATATTTCATATGGTAAACCTATTTTTATTTATGTGATGTATATAACTACTTCTTAATATATTTTACCATGATTATATTTTTATTAATTTTATTTAAAGTTCCATTTCATTTTATATTCTAAAATGGGTTATCAATTAAAAGTTACCAAAGCGATAAGGGTTTATTTTCAAATATCACCTTGAAATAGAGGTTGTTTATATAAAGTTTTCATAGATATAAATTATTTGTTATTTATCTCTAAAAAAGAATATATTTTATTATCATTTTGTTATTTATTGGGCCCACATGTCTTCATGAAATCTAAATTTCTCTTTGATTTACAATTCAACTGAAAGGTTTTTTGTAAGTGGAAACCGATCTAATCTCTTTATTCAGTAGATAATTTTTTCCTCAATATCAATATACTTTATATTATTGTATGGATGTTATTATATATAATTAAATTATTTATAAATACCATTTTATATTTCCTTTTATTTTGTTTACAAAGGATTGAAATGAAATTTTAAATGGTTTTTCGCAGGGGACATTTTGTAATTTCTCACAAAAGTGTGAAAAGAATATAAATTTTTTAAATTTTCCACATGTGTGAATTCTCCCATATTTTTTTATATTATTATTAATTAATATTTCTATTAATTTATTTATATATTTCAAAAATAATTTTTATTCACATTTTTTATAAATTTTTCATCTTGAAATTTTCTATCAAAAGTAAAGTATTTTTTTATTGATTTTCAATGAAATTTTATAATGTTTTATAATCTTTTCCATATATATAAAAATAATTTAACTTTTATTATGATTAAATAAGGATATAATCTAATGATACCATCCATCACCTTTATCTAGATGGATTATGATCATGTTTTATGGAAATTTTAATGAAATCTGTTTATTTTTTATGAGATAATTGAGCTAGATGGGTTTATGAATGTTTTATTTTTTATATTATTTAAACTCATGGATATATTATATATCATTTTCAATATTAAAACATGGATATTGACTTAATCGTATACCCATTACTATATACGATGTTAGTTTGAAGGGTTCTTATCAAGAAAGCTATTACATTTATTGACTCAATAAATATTGAAATTCTGTATAATTATTATTCCAATATAGATGATTATTGATCACTAAGGAATGATTATTATTTATTTTAAATCATACTTTCATATGATGAATGAACTGGATCAATTTAGTGATGGATGGTTCCTATAATTATATAGACATTTGATGCATTAGTAGGTCTCATGAGACAAACCAATTTGAGTATTTGGTGTATTATTAACCTTTTATTTATAATGTCTTAGCACAAGCCCAAAAAGTATTTCATTATCTATGATATCTTAGCATGAGTCCATAATATTTTTATTTATCTAAGACATATTATCATGCAGTCTTGATGGTTGGAATTATCTATGACGTCTCAGCAAGAGACCATGATGGTAAGTTTAAGATGTATGACATTATTCATTCCAACGTTATGAAATATGTTATTATTTACCATGTGATTTTTAAAATTTTTATGTTATCCATGGATATATTTTATTCTAATTTTATTAGTTAAATGGTATCATTTTATTTTTTTCATGCCATAATATTGGCGCCTTGTTTATTAATTGATAGCTTTTGATGTATGCTATATTTTATTAATCATATGAGTTTACCCCTTATTTTTTCCCTTTTTCATGTGGAGACAATAGGAGTACTATAAATGATTCAATGATTTATTAGGTATAATAATATAGTCAAATAACCCATTATTATGGAAAAAATTGATGCTGAATGAGAAGTGTGGAATTTGTTAGGCAATGAGTTTCATAATTCCCTAAAAATCCAAACCTAAAAGGTCATGGTTATGTTTGTGATGAAATATTTCCTATAAATATTATAATTATTAATGTCTATGTTCAGGTTATTATAGCTGGTCTCAAATATAGTGCACAAAGAATATATTTTTAGCACCATATCTAAGAGTGGAGGTCTTGAAGAATTATAAGATAAGTTTCACATTGCTTTGTGCGTGTGTGTGTGGGGGGGGGGGGGGGGGTTAAGTGGCCTCTTATAGTGAGTCAAAAATTCATATCTATTGGGGTAGTGAAGTAGAAAATACCATGATGTTTTAGGGGGAACCACATAGTTAAAAACTAGGTGATAAAGGTTTGAGGAATTTATGTTTCTTGAGATTTTAGGCATACACCATTATAGTTCATGAACTAGTCCTTAATGGGTCTAACTAGAGAATATATTTGGATTGTTGGTTTTTAAGAAACCAAAGATGGAATTTCATAATCACTGGGTCATGCTATAAAACCGTTCATAGTTATTATGAGACACTTTGAGACCTTTAGTTTTTATTCTTCTATATCTTTCAAATATGAGGATCACATCACAAGCTGGGATGTTACACCAAAAAACATAAAATATATATAAATAAATAAGAAACCTATTTAGAAAATTATGCATGCTAAAAAATAGATAATTGTATATTCAAGGAACATTCTTATTAATATTTAGTAATAATTTATGTATAATAAAAAAAGATAATACTAAGTACAAATTCTAGAGAAACTTTAGGTGTATGAAGTGAATATTGTACAAATTTTTAGCAATTTTTATTCATCTTGTAATAGGAGTTCAATACAATCCAATTTCACTATTTATTGTTCCTCATATAATAAATTAGAATATGGTCCAGGGATCAAAACTATTTTCGACCAAGGATTACTCACCTGACAATAAGGGTGAGTGATCCTTGTAAAAACCCTTGTGTTCATGTGTGTTATTTATTCATCAACCACTTGACACAACATCATCATTATTGAGATTGTTTTTCACTAACCAATGATGGGAATTACATTTTGAGAAAGGTAAAGTTTGTGTTTTTGATCAATACTTATTCACCCCCTATTAGTGGTGGTCCACACTACCCCAGGCCTATCACTCCATTATATTTTCATAGATACTAGAATACCTAGGAGTTTTAGAGATTCCAACCTAATAATTGGGTGATTTGGTATATTCATGAAAACACCACAGAGGGGGGAACCCATTTGGTTTCTCCTAAGGGATATTCATCAGACCACTATGATTGAAGACATAATAAGTAACCAACAATGGTGAAAGTTACACTTTCTTAATTTTATATTGACATAGTTTTGGAATTGAATATCTTGGTGATATTTGGATTGAGGTATCTATTATCTTTCACTATGTTGAATAAGTGATGTTCGATACATAGAAACCTTTTAGTGGTACCATATATCTCCCATGCTTCTTGATCCATGTTTTAAAAATGAACAAGTTATATATTTAATTTAGTCATATTTGGTATCATAATAAATGAATGTAAACTTGTTATATGGATGTATATACAATATGGGATATCCCAAGTCATGATATAATAACACCTTATGATATGGGATACCATAGGCAGATAAAAAACTTATATCCTTTGGTTTTCAATATATTCCAATGTATTATATAGGTAATTGTATCATACAATGATTCCAAAGTGAACCCATAAAATAGAGCCTCATATTATAGAGGCAATATTTGGTATATCCTAAGAAATGAGTTCCCAATCACTGAAGGATATATCAAATCCAAATAATTATCTATCATTAAATGAAATTGATAATAAAGAATTCCATTATATACGATATAGCCTATAGTGTTAAATATGATATCAAGAAAAATTTTATATTTGTGAATTGATTTATATAATTTAGAATTTGTTTATAAATTATCAAAAGAAGTTATTTTGGAGCATTTATTTAATTTATAAATTAATTAATTAAAAAATGTTTATAATTAATTATTTAGTGTTTCTGAAATATTTAATAAAAAATATCAAAAATATTAAATGTTAGTATTAAATATGTTTTTAAATTATTTGGAATGAATTATAATTTATATATAAAATGTTTATATAGAAATTATAAGATTAATTTTTAATTTTATAATAAATTAAAAAATAAGGCTATATATTATGGAGTTTATATTTAATTTTATGAATTATTCATAATTTTTAATTTCAAATAATCAAATTAAATGCCTTATTTAGAAAATTATTTAAATCATATCAAAAGGAGTTCTGATAATTGATATGATAAAAGTTTTAATAATATTAAATATGTTATATTTAGATAACATAAATTGTTTACATTATAGAATTGGATTAAAAAATATTTATATTTCATTTAATATCATATATTAATGTAGAATTTCATTTAAAAGGATAATATAAAAGAATTCATATTAGAAGTAAATATAAATTATTTATATTTATATTATTATGGAATTTTTATAATGAATTGTTTAATTAAAAAGTGTTTGCAATTGTTTATTTATGAATTGTTCATAAACTATTAATCAATTGTTTTTAATATATGATTCAATCATTTATTTAATATTTGTTAGTGTAACAACCCACATCATTATGAGCAATGAAATTTAAGGGAAATTTGAATTTTGAGCTTCATTAGGGGGATGTTTTGTTAATTGAGTTTCAGATAGAAATTATGAGAGTTGGAATGTCTCAATGAGGTGATTTTGGATGTGTTAAAATGGTTTCATGTGTTTATGGTGGGTTTGGATAATGATATTGGGTTTAATTATATTAAAAATTTAGTAGAGGGATATTAGGTACACGGTGAAGGGCCATCGATTATCCTGTGGCCTATTCTGTGGCCTTGTAGAGCCTAGAGACCCATCGGCCAGTCAATGGGGATATACCGGGTGGATGGTGGACAACTGGGTACTCAGTAAAGGTTGACTGGGCTCCAGATAGGGCTTTGGTGTTTTTTTAAAAAAAAGGGTATAACAATAATTATTCCCTCATTTTATTAGATACGCTTTTAAGGTTTTTCTTTTATGGACAATTAAATTGAATGAGAGGTTCCCCTATCCTCTTCTTATTCCTTCCTCTTTTCCTATATGGATTTGTTATGATTTGGATTTGTTTCTTTATTAATATTTGAGGTAATCCTTATCCATATTCTTCTATTATTATTCCTCAATATTTATTCTAAATTTTTGTTTTCTAGGATAGGGTTTTGATGATGATTCCATTAGATCATGGTGGAATTATCCTATTATTATAGGACTTTATTTTGTAGTGGCTTGAGGATGTCTAAAGAGGGGAAATATCCCCTATTTCTCTTTATACAGTTCAAGGTATTTCTCTTGGTGGATTTCCTAGTATTTTAACTATTTTTTGTGGAATGAGTTAACAATGCAGTATCTTTATATGGGTATCTTGTTTATTACTAAAATAATGCCACATGTTGTTAGTGTGTTATTTCTCAAGGTTCTAGTTATTGGAGGCTTCTTGGTGGGATTTTAGTGATAAAGAATAATTTAATTAAATTTTATAATTAATTATTTAGGATTTTTTCTTGATATAAGAGCTAAAAATCATGGTGGGGATTGGTTGGAGCTTTGAGGGCAATGCTAATCTTGGTGTGAGGTTGATAACTCAATTTTGGAGGTAGGCTAATACTTAACCATACGTATGTTTTCATATGAATTTAATTTGTGTTCCTTGAGTTTGGTTTGGAAATATGTGTAGGGGTTTAGGTTAGTACATAACATTGTATTAGGATTAGGTAAATGCATTTGATAGTGGTTTGAGTGTGCCTCACATGAGTTGGATATTTGAGAGTCACTTGGAGGCTACACTTCCAAGGGGCGTGGTATCAGAAATGGATTAAAGGTATCCAAAGTGGACTTGTAATTTTTAATGAATTCTGGATGAAATTAAGTGAGAATTAATGAGTTGGTAAATGTATTTTAAGTATATTTCACTGACATAATGGATTTATTATTATTGGGACTTAGAAATTATATGGGAAGGTAATGATAATTGTTATAGAACATTATAAATCCTTGAGTGAGATGTGTAAGATGATTAAAATGATACCAGTAGATGAGGTAAGCTATTGGGAATGAGATTCATATGTTATTAGGTTATAAAAGAGGTTAATTACTCTCTATGGGTTTTAATAGTGAAACTTTGTTATTTTAAAGGGATAAGAATAGTAATGTGAAATGGGTATGTATAATTTGAGGGAAGTCATGTGGGGATTACTTGGTGTTGAGTATAGTATGGTTGTGGGTAGACCATGTGTTTTTAGACTACCTATGGTCATAGTACCAAAGAAGTTTTAGGATAGAAAAAAAGAACTTAGTATACATCTCAGGGTGTGGTTAGGAACTAGTTTGTGATATGGTTATGATTTGATATTGAAATGTGTTTTTGAGAGGATCTGTGGGTAAATTGATATCCAAAGTGAGATTATTAGTGTTTTACATGGATAAATATGACATATGGTTTAGGACCATAATTTGATATGGACCATGGGTGTGGGATCATCACAAGTATTGTATGACTAATAATTGAGTTGATGGCTAAGGGTGACGAGGTTGGTAAGTGTGGTAACATCATGTTTTAGTGCTATCTTATAGAATAGATCAATGTGGGGATAGGTGTGTAACTAGATAAGGGATATAATTTGAGATATTCATTCCACATATTTTTTTCTTATAATCATACACTGACCTTTTTGTTCTATAGTTATGAGATGTGATATAGTACATAGTATGTAACCTCACCCTAAGTGAGAGGGTGTGGTATGGGATGTGGAATGTGATGAGGTGAGAGACCTCACCCTGAGTGAGAGGGTGGTGGTATGTGGTTATCCCATGTTTTGTGGCATGGTACCTAACCCTAAGTGATAGGGTGGTGGTATGGGTTGAGATATTTGATGTGGTATAGGACCTTACCCTGAGTGAGAGGGTGGTGGTATGAGATGTGATATGTTACATGGTATGAGTGAAGGACATATTCCCTAATGCCCCTGATAGGGAATATCATATTCCTTGAGGGTATATCATTAGTTAAGATATAATATATCATACCTATATTATCCTTTATATTTTATGTCCTATAATATGATACCATAATGCAATGGTATGAATGGATTATCAAAGGAAATATGTTCAAATTATCACCCACACTGGCAATCGTTAATGTGTATATAACATGTCAAGAATCATATTTAATTCATATAATGAATTCATGTTTAGATGTGGTTACAAAAAGGTTTTTAACCATATCCATTAAATCATACACTTTGTAACGTATGAATTAATAATTTATCACTCAAGGAATATCCTCAAGGGCTATAAAAGGAGGGATTTCACCTAAGACAATGATCATCAAAACTTTCTCTAGCCTTGGATGATTGTACCATACTCGAGAGATATATTCTTCTTTCCCATTTACTAAGTGAGGTACTCACATGGAATTGTGAGGACTGTACCACCCATACAATGGGTGACTCACTTTATCCTTTTGATACACCACAGAGAGGGGAGTTAGATGGCTACACTAGAGTGATATTTTTCAATCATTATTGAAGATTGATACATAAATGATTGATGGTGTAGGGGTATATAAAAAGTACTCAATTTTATCTATACATGGGTTTTGTTATCATGAATGGAATATATTGGGAATAAGGGTTCTAATTACTTCCACTATATTGATTACATGTTAATCGATCTTAAGAAATATATCAGTTTTATCAGAGCTTTAACATGTTAGTTGACTCATTAATTTTTTTTAATATAAATAAATTTTATATCATTTGGTTGTCATATTGTATTTCAAATGATACAACTTATATTTTTTTGTGTCTTGGTTTAAGTTATTAGATATCATAAACAATGAATGGGTTACAACATAAAATATTTGATATAATAGGAAGTGACATAGTTCTATACTTTTATTTTTCATGATATTGTAATGTATGATATAAGTTATTTTAATGTACGATGTCGTTAAAGTAATGATTCAAAATAGAGAATTGATTTGTATTGGAAATATCATAACCTGTTGTAAAATAGGACTCCCCACTAGTTTAGTCTTATGTAGACCTTAGTGAGAGGCTAAGACTATTTTCATACTGCAGGATTAATTTTAAACAAGGCATTTTCTAAGTCTCAACTATGGTTATCATTCATAAAATATTACTAATTACTCTTAAAGGGTTTAATCATCGCGACCTATTAATCATATATTAAGATATTCCTATAACATTAAAAATGACATGTAAATATTTTTTTATCTTAATCTCAACTAAGAATTGAATTATATGGTTCATAAATTGTTTAAAAATAATAAAAAAACATATTTTTGGATAATAAATAAATTAATAAATTATTTATAAATTATTTAATTATAAAATATTTATAATTGATTATTAAATTTTTATTAAATTTTTATTAAGGAAATATTTCATAATGTTAAATGATGATATTAAATACCTTTTGAAATTATATGGTACGTATTATGATTTAGATATACATTGTTTATATATAAATTTAAATATTAATTTTTCAAGTGTTTATAAATTATAAACCAAGGAAAAATGCAAAGGAGTTTATATTTAAATTTTTAATTATTCATAATTATTTAATTTATTTAATTTGAATTTTTCAAATTAAATGGTCTTATTTGAGAAATTATTTAAACCATATCAAAATTAGTTTTTATAGTTTATATGATCAATAATTAAATAATATATATATATATATATATATATTTATATGAATTTTTGATTATATAAATCATTTACATAATATAATTGGACTATAAAATGTTTATATTTTATATAATATCATATATTTAAGTTAAAATAAAATATAATGAATAATATGAAGAGGTTCATATTAGAGATAAATATAAAATGTTTATATTTATTTTTAAATTTCTATAATTCATTGAAAGTTATAAAGTGTTTATAATTGCTTTATTTATGAAGTGATCATAAATAGTTTATCTCAAATTTAAATTCATGTATTATTCATATATTTAATTTATTCTCATTTTTTAATAGATATTATTTTTATATTATGATTGGATGTATCCTTCAGTTTAAAGAGTTAAACCGCTTCTTAAAATTGTCATACAAGAATTTAAGGAGTTATGTGCCAATTATTATAATTGATTTAGTTTCTACCTACCATGAATTTTTATTATATTAGGTTATTATATTTAATTATGTTTTTAATTATTATTTATACATACTAGGTGTTATAATTAAGATATAATTTAAGTTTCACAGGAGTAAAGTGGTAAGGGACTATGGGTCAGATTGCTCATTGGCATGGAGGTTTATGACTTGTTTAGAAAAGAGGGGTTGGATATCAATCACTCCAAGATTAAACTTATGAGAATTATTGATTTAAAATGATTAAAATACATTCCATGAAAGGGTTTTATGTACCTTATTAATAGGACTCATTCGAATATGTATGAGAATAGCTGTATTTTAATTTGGGTTTGTTACACAAGCTATGAGTTATGTATAGAGTTACACATCAATACAGTTTGAACATATTGATTTGGGGGATGGAATACGATTTCAAACTAAATTATTATAATTATTAATATATGTAAAAGTAATAACATGTGATAATATGGTGATTTTAAATCCCCTTCAAATTACTAAGCATTAGATTCCTTCCAAAACAGACACTTTTCAAGACCATGATCAGCCAACTAGGTTGGTAAGTCAAAATCTGGGTGCCCCCCGATTATCTTATGTAAGGAAAGAAAGTAATGCATGACCCTAAAAATATTTATTTATTGTTATTGGAATTTAATTTGGGTTAAAGATAGTAGGTATATGCTAATAGGATTAGAAAATTAAAGGCATATAGTTGATTTTATTTATATGATGGATTGTAAATGTTATTGTCTACTAAATTATACAATATTAATATATCATATGATTAGGATACTGGCCTACCTAAATAGTTAATAGATGATAAGAATGATAAAGAAACCTAAATATTAGTGAAATATAGATCTTTTCCCACTAATTTTTATGATGAGTTTTAAATTGGTTATCATTTTAGTGGAAGAAAATTTTGTAAAATTCTTTATTAAATGAATGTAAAACATGATAATCATTTGATAAAATCTTTTGTTATATATTAATGGAGTGATCATAAAAAATATTAACTTTTGGATCAATATTATAGAATAATATTAATGTAATAAACTTATAATACTAGTATAAAATTAATAAAATGTTCTTAAGTAAGAAAAATTTATGTGATAGTAAATTGCCATCATGAGTAATATACTATTTATTTTTTTAAATAATGAATCTAAATATCATTAAGAAGAATATGATGATTCACTCAAGGTTTCAAAATTAATATATGAATGATAATGTAATGAAATTTAGTCTTCGTTCATGTGGTTAATATGATTGAGCATGTTAATGATGTGGAGAGACTATAGGTTTCCTTAAGTCTTGTTTTGTCTATAAAATTCATTATATTATATATTTTTTTAAATTTTATTAAAATATTAAAGAATTTATTTATTTTTACCCTATTATATTTAAGTGTTTTGGATATATGAACTGGGTATGTTATGCACAAGTTCTGGTGTTATATTTATTATACAAGTAGGTAAAAGTTCAAACCAAAAGAAGAAAAGTCAGTTAGAGAGACCAATAATGTTTCTTCAAATATCCAGTTAACATCATTTATCCTATAGGTGTCATGAATGAGGGTAATATTTCCAAAGGATGGAATTTTCAAAAATAAATAAATGGGTTTAAAAAACTATATGGAATTTCCATGTCATGTATTAGTGTTATAAATATCAATACTTTGATTTAGAAGGGAATATGATACCAAATTTATACTTTAAAAATGTTATGATTATATCTAGGTTCAAAATCAAGGAAATAATTAACATAGTATATAGTTAGTATTCACGTGATAAGGTAAACTGTTTTTATATAAAAATATTTGAATGAAATGGAATATATCAATCTCAAATAAATGTATATAAATTATATTAATTTCATCTTATTTAACTTATGTGATAAGGGATGTTTCTTCATAACATAGAGATTTTATGAACAATATGAGGTGATGGGATTTAGTACACATGATTTTTAATTCATCAGATTCTATAAAAGTATTAAAAGTAGTATAAAGATAAAAATATTTTATCCCAGATAAAAGTGTTTATTTAGATATTTTTTAAAATATGATTTATTTTATCCCACTATTAGTGGGAAATTTTAAGGTATAAAATCTTCTTTTCAGTTAAGTAAAAAAAACAAATAATTCACTATTTGATATGGATACAATCATTTAATTGTTAAATATTCCCACTAAAGTAAATAATTGATATTTTTAAATGGGGTTTAATATTTTAATAATATATTCTAAAGTGGATATAGTTTCTAAGAATATATTGTGATTATGTTTAGAATTATAGATTTTCATAGTTAACAGATAATAGATTATGCTAGAAAAAAGTAAACATGAACATCCCTTAACAGCCTAAAAGGTTTAAGGCATGTTAGTAAAATATTAATGTGAATATATATATATATATCTATTTATCAAAAATATTTTAAGGAAAATTTCTATGTTAGGTTTCTAAGAATGATGATTTTAAAAATCTTAAACGTAGTTCTAAGTACACCATAAGTTATTAAAACTATAACATTTGATGTTCTGAAGTCAAATAGTTTGAATACATGTTTAAGGAGTTAAACATTAATAATGTGATTCCTAGGTCTCACTATTATTCAATATGGATGAATTTATATACTTTAATCCTTAAAAATGTTTAGTGGGAGGGTTTTATCCAATGTCCACATAGAGATGTGGTAGGATATACATAGAGATGTAATGGTTTTAACAAAACCCTTAAAATGCAGAAAAAATGTGACTGATATGGTAGTTTTTTCATGATTATGTATGTGTTTAAGAATTACTAAAAGAGTTTAATAATAAAAAATTTACTATGTTATATAAATGGGAATCTATATTTTATCATTCTTTCACATTGGTTGTATATTTCCTATAAAGTGAAATGATAGTTGACCTCTCAAAGTAAGAGTTTATGTTTTCTATAACTGATTTTCATAATGGATTAATATATTTTATGATGGAATGGAATGTTTAAAATGATAATGATTCTGGTATTGATATAATAAATATGACCATGAGGAAAAAAAGAGTTTTGTGTGATAGATGACCCATGGACTATGCAACATGGAGTGCCATACACTATATATTTTCTATACTAGGGGTGCATGGTTTATATTTTTATTTACTCAATACAAATGATTCTTGAGACTCCTTGTATTAAAAATTTCATACTTTGATACCATCCTTATAAAATCCTTGGGTCTTTGCTAATTAGGGTGCAGTTGGACTTGTTATTCATCATTTTGTCGGTTGGAACATAACTAATATGATATTTTTTCTTTTGTGTGATTAGAGTAACATTTGGGCCATCAATTATGGTAGATTAAGGAAATGTATAACCATACCTATATAAAATATACGATGTTCTTATCAATCAGGCGAGGGAAAAATGATGTGCTCATCTATAAAGGTGAATGACATGTGATGTATCCATCAACCAAGCCAGTATATACTTGAATAATTTTGAATGTATGATTTTTCTATATACGATTGAAATACTCCATTTATAATAGTCACTCAATGAATTGGAAAATATCATATAAAAATTCATACTTACATATGATAAAACTGGTGGGCACTGGTATAGAGATACATGTGTTTCATGGAGATTAGAAAAAAAATCCCTTTATAGCTTGAGTAGCATAAATGATTTTCTAGAGATTTCTCTTTTCATACATTTATGGATTAAAAAATTCAATTTTTTTATCAATGTTACAAAGGACTATGGGTTTACACATAGTGGTCGATTGAATAGGGAATAAGTTTGGCTCATAGATATTATCTAAAAGTGTTGTAGAGTTAATACTAATAGAGTTTTGGGTAAGAATTCATAAGGTATTACATATGATGTAATACAACATGATATTAATGATAAATTTCCAAAATTATTTTTAAAGATATAAAAAATGAGTTTTGTATATGATTTCACAAGTTATTATATATGAGAAAATATAAAGTGAAATTGAACTAAGTCTATGAGGCTTTAGTGAAAGTAATAGATTGAAGAAGATATTCCCTAAAGACCATATATCTTAATTTATAATATATTAATGTTGTATGAAATGAAATGAGGAAAGATAAGGAATATTCTATACCTTAAGGTTATATCATTGGTTAAAATATATGATATCATAACTCTAACACCTTTTCTATTTCATGACTTATGATATGTTATTGTAATGCATTGATATACATGAATTATCGGTGGTAGTATATTTGAATTATCACCCAAATTGGATATCATTAATGTATATGTAATATATATAGAATCATAATGCATTCTTCTAATTAATACATGTTTGACCATTGGTTACAATGGTGTTTTTAACCACATGAATTAAATCTTTCATTTTTCAATGTATGAGTTAATTCTTGATCACTTTAAGAGAAACCTTGAGAGATATAAAAAGTGGTTTTCAGTATAAGATGATGATCATTGAAACTTTCCTAAGCTTTTTCTAATTATCCCATACCTGAGATCTCTATTCTATTTTTTCCATTACCAAGAAAGGCACTGGAATTACATGGTGAGAATGAAAGACCCACCCATAAAATGATCAATTTATATTAGCTAATGGATACACCATATATATGGGAGTTTGATGATAGCCCTTGAGTAATATTTATCAATCATTATTTAAATTTATAAAATAGTGATAGATGGTGTATGGTATACATGATGTTTTTATTTTAATTATATATGATTTTTGTTATCAAACATGGTAGATACTAGGTTTAAGTATTTAAAATAATTTTCATTGGCTTGATTTATTGCTAATCAATCCTTAGAATCCCATCAAGGATACCTCACCATAAGTGATAAGGTGGTGGTGGGAGATATGTTTTGATATGTGTTTTTAGACCCCAAACTATGTGAGAGGGTGGTAATATGATGCTAGTTATGAGATTGAGGCTTCTTATGAGACCCTACCTAGATTGTGAGGGTTGTGGTCAAGTCTCAATTGTAGGGCCTCACCCTAAGAAATAGGGAATATGCCTAGGTTGTGTTGTGAGACAACTCTTTTTTAGAATTCACTAAAGTATGAGAGGTCAGATATCATGGTGAATTAGAATCACATTATGGATAGACATTATTTCTTTAATGATGTATATTTATTCTTGATTTATTCTTCCATACATTCATACACTACATATGATGGAATATATTAAGGGAAATTAGTGAGATCATACTGAGTTTTATTCTCATAACCTATATGAGCACTATAGTGTATGAGAATACCTTATTTTATGTTTTTATATGATAGTTTTTATTGGGGATTTAATTGGGGATTCTATATGGAGTTGGGAGGCTAGTTCAAGTAGGGAACTAAATATGTAGTTGAATTTCCACCTATTTTTTATTTTGAATTTATTTTATACTAGGTTAACTCGGTGTGTGACCCTTGTTATCTGAATATATTCTTAGCATGAATACTCTTTATATTGTAGAATATATATGTTTATTTGTTATTTATGGTTGGATATTATCTATAATTTATTATGTTTAAATTAATACTACATGATATTCCTTTCATAAATTATGATTTCTTGAGATGGTATTGAGATTATAGCCACCCCACATTGATCTTATACTCTTATCTATGGTTGATAGCCTCTGGAATATGGGGACACATGCCTGAGGTGTTGTGGAATTAAATCTAGGGTTCAATATGGGATATTTAGGTCAGAGGTGTTGTAAAATGGTATTAGAGCACTATTTTTGGATTTTTATTAGAGGTAGGATGTTGTAAAAGCTTTGGATAGACTTTATTATTAGGCTTAGGTAACCTGTGTTTGAGGTAAGTCTAAGCTATCATGGGGATAATATTTGTTTTCATTTTTTTCATTGTTATTAATGATATATCGACTCGAGGATGATGTTCTTGGTGAGATTTTTTTATTATTTCTACTCTTTTCATAATATGGAAAGAGGATGTGTTCTAATTTATTATACTAGGAAAATAGGTATCCATGACATGCACATGACTATTTATGGTTTTGAAATTGTTTTTAAAAAATTGCAAATGGTTTTGGAAAGATGTTATAAAAGATTTTTTTGAGAAAACATCTTGTAAAAAGAATTATATGTAATTAAAGCATAAAAATATCATATTCAACATTTCCCTAAATAAATAATTGGTGGAGACTTAGTTAATTCTGATAATTATGGTTTTTTTGTGTGGTTATTTGATATTATGAATTATATAGCTTATTCCTGGTAGAAGACAACTCTATAGTGGGTGAGTCTAGGGTACAAGATGAATTTTGGTGGGATTTATAGATGGGGGAATACAATATGGATTTATGATTATTTATATGTTATCAATAATTAGGGGTCCTAGAGTGGTTTAATTTGATTGACTTTGTTCCTTGATATTGTGAGAGATGCCGCTCGAGGAGGTGAGGCTAGTGGTAATACCGATTAGAGAAGTTGGTGATGGTTGGGTAGTATGGGTAGAAGGATCCTCATGTTTCCTGATAGGAGAGTGATTAGGAATTGTTTTTTGAGCTAGGTGAATGGTAATATATGACCAAGGATGATATTGAAATCATTAGATGCTTCAGGTGTAGGAATATGTTAAGTGAGATGGGATTGCGTGTCCTGTTTTTTTTTCTCTTGGTGTTTCCTTGGAAATGATGGGAACAAAGGAACTATGGGTGATTTTAGAGGAGAATGTTGGACTAAAAAATTGGGTATACTATGTTTTGATACTAGATTCAGTTGGAAACATGAGTTAAGTATTGTATCAAGTTATATCCAGTGGTTATGTATTGAGTTTATAAAATCCAATCAAGGAATTGTTAGTTAAGTAGTGAGAATATGTAACATGTTTGGAAAATCATGTTTTGTAATGTGGTGGGTTTTTTCTATGATTAGTTTTAATAATTGTTTTTGATATTTAGTTGTTAGATCTAAAAAATATACATCATTTGAGGATGAACATAGCACAATTTCTTATCATTAATGAGCTATGCTTGGTAGAAATTTTCTCCTGAAATGTCAAGTGAGGTTAAGAAACATATTCGATGGGCATTTTTGAGTAAAAATACTATGAGAAAAGGAGTATTTTGAATACCAAAAAACTTGATGGTGGGTTTATAAATATGGATATAGTTGTTTATTTATTTTATTTTTATGAAAATCTTGTTAGGTTTCTAGAGGGTCGTAAGATATCCATGGGAATCCTGAGTAAATCAATAGTGGGGTGGATTGATTTAGTAGAGTGGAAATGGTTGTTTGGTTTATTTGGGAATATAAATAAATTATTATACGCGAGGAGTGTTTTTGACTTAGAAAGGGTGAAAGAGAAGTCTTAGCTAAAGCATGCTAATACCATGGGATGGCTTGTTGGGCCCTCAATGAGATAAATTAGTTAAATCAATGGGTGTGCTTAGTAAATGAGTGATAGTGGTTGGTTTCCACCGAGTGAGTTTATATTGGTTTGGTGAGAACAATTGGTGTTCCATGAGGGGTTGGATAATTTCACTAATCAATGGTGACAAATAAGGGCTGTCCCGATTTGGGGAGGGCAGTTTGGGACATTTTATGTTGTAAGAGCAAAAAATAGGGATCATGGATAAAGGTTTATAAGTTATGGTGACCAAGGATCATATAAAGAAAATATTAGTGGGAATTAAATGTTTTAATATGGTTTTATCAACAGGATGAAAATATAGAGAATCATATAGTGGGGATCATATTATAAATACATGGCATGCGACATATGTGTCTGGTGGGTGAAGGTTAATATTATGATATGGAAAGTTGAGAGAAACTGGTAGGCCAATGAGTTCAATGATTTGAGGGATAGAGATATGTTGATCCATATTTGGTTCTAGTATCAAGACAGTTTTTAAAGTTAATTTGTAGTAGTAATTAGAATCCGTGAATTTAGAAACTGATAGTTAATGGGTTTAGGGGAATTATTTGAGTGGATCTTGTTTGATTTAAGAAGTTTCTTGAGTAAGGATTTGAGTTATGTATTTGGCTTCAGCACCGTTACGATCCAGTGGTTCTTTTGATGAAAATAGTGTGTTGAGGATCCAATGAGAACTATTATATATAATTGGGTATATTAATATGGTTTTGGAATTATATGTGTCATTCATATGATAATTAATATATGTTTTGGTGTTGATCTAGTTATGTTCAGAGAAAATACCATGGGGCTAAATCAGACATCGACACAGTGGATCCATTAAAAGTAGAAATCAAGCACCAACAGAGACATTATGTTCCAAAATTTGGATTGAGGATTAGAGGATTGTGAAAGATTCTTCTTAAATATGAGAAGTCTTATAGTGTAGAGTTTATAATTACCCATGTTGTTATGGGTTGTGTAATTCAAGGAAAATTTAAATTTTGAGATCTAATTAAAGGGGTGTTTTGATAAGTTTGTTTAGATAAAAATTTAAAGAGTTTTAAAATATCTAGGTGGTGATTTTGGATATTTTTGGGAGGTAAAAAGTTTTTTAAGTGGGTTTATAAAAGGGTATGAGGGTCACCCCTATGAAAAACGTAGTAGAGGGATACTGGTTACCCATTACAGGGCCATAGTGCACCTGGTGTCTTGGGAAGTTACTCTGTAAGGCCTTGAGCCCCACTAATTAGAGAATAGGGTTGTAATAAGTGGTTTATAAGGTACCAAGTACTCGATATATGTATAATGGGTTCCCAATAGATCTAGGATTTTTTTTATAAAAATGAGGGAAGAATATTCATTTTTAAAAAAGGACCCACAAGATCAATGAAAATTCATTGGGGGTAAATTAGTTAAATCAGTTCCTTTTTAAGTTTTTTAAGAAACAAAATTAAAAACCTATTAAATTTAAGGATTAGATATCTATCATACATACTTAAGAACAAACACAATAGGCATATTAAACTTTTACATGGTTTATCACTCAAAACAAGTAGTTATATCCATAGTGTGATCCGGTAAAAAACTTGAAAAAATAATCCACTAGAATCATTATTTTAGATCAAATTATTATATTTTATCCATGAACTTATGATAAAAAAATTTATCCCAAATTGTGTAATGTTCACCCCCACAAAAATAATAATAATTTGTTTTCAACAACAAGAGTGTATTCAACCAGTTAAACATCCATCATGTTTTCATTTTGATTATTATACTTATACCTCCCCTTCCAATTTGTCTTATTTTTACATCCCATATTATCTCATCAAAAAGTATTTTCAAAAAATCATTAAATATGTTCTTCAACAGCAATAATGATCTTCCCTCTTCAAATTTGAATGTCAAATTCAAAATTTATAAAAGTAATAACCTTTATTTATTTACCAACTGTTTTTCATTGAAATATAATACCTATGATCATTAAAACATTTTTAATAACCTTTTATTTATTTGAGATATTTTTTATGAGTTTTATCCCCTCTGAGTCATTCATATTGTAAAGAGATGGTTTCTAATCACCTAGTTTTCAAATACATCTCTAGCCCGTCAAAATCAAATATAAGCAAAGTATGGAACCCTTAATTGTATTGCGACACTTAAATATCGCCCTTACGTATCAAATAAACTCATAGTAACCCTTATATATTATAATTTATTGGATCAAAACTTATTTACCTTCAACATAAAACTATATGTATTTTCTTTTTCTCCTATCAACCCTTTCATATCATATAGATCGACCTTTAAATATTAAGGGTTACATATAACATCCCGCCTTTTTATCACATAAACTTTCATTACATTTTACAAAATCGAGGATCTTTAAGGTTTAGTGTCTTGGAAACCAAGAACTTAAAACATGAAAACATAAAACATTATTCTTAAACACTTGAAAGGATTCTCCTCATTTTAATACTAGGTTCATTACTGCATCTCATAACCTGGGGACATACATCAAAAGAAAGGGTGATCAGAAGGCCCAGTAAGGGAAACAAGGGGAAACATTTAACATGTGAACTTGGGATACATCAAAAATGTCATGAAAAAGAACTTTAAGGAATGAGAAAGAAATATTGAGGCATATCATAATAAAAATAACATTTTTAATAACTTGAAGATGTGTCTACAACATTTAATATTGACAATCATTCCGTTTCACCAAGGTCCATCCCCAAGGTGTCATTAAAAATTACCAAGGTTATTCACCAAGGTATCAGTCTAAAAGGTCATCTCATGAGATTAAGTCTTTACCCAATGAATTGGAGCGCTATCAGGGCGCACCATTGAGATGTCTTTATTATCATGTGAGACACAAATATCATCATCAATAATTTCATAAACAACCCATATAGCATAAAATAAATGGGTTTCATTTCATAATCATAACATTTTAAAACTGCTTTAAAGACATGATCTTTATGTCACTTTAAACCCACAGAAAGGGAAAGTGGGACTCATGTATATAAATACCAGAATTTGAAATAGAACAACTCAGTATATATGTGAATACCCCTATATAAGATAGAGCTTTTAGTATTCACTTAATAAAATAAAAGAAATTTAGAAAAAGAGAGAGACATTTTGAGAAGAAAATGCTACAACATAACGGCTATGTTTCGTGGTTTTAGAAAACATTGAAAAGAGAGGGGACATGGGTCAGACATTCATAAATGATCCATAAAAAATTATGGGGAAAGAATATAAATGATTTGAGAACATGGTAATGAAATTTGAAAGATATACCACATGAAATGAAGAACATGAAAGGAAGACAAAAATAAGATTTCTCTTATGAAAATTTGGCAGCCTAACGGCGTCACTTAAACTTCAACAAAAATGAATTGAAGAGATCAAATATGGTCTCTCATCATATGAACATAAAAGTTCATTATGATAGATATATATATCATACCCCAACATAATAAAAATGAACTTGAAATACTTGACATGAAAGTAGAACTTTGAAAAATGAGAAAGGTGAAAGAATCCCTCAAAAATTCGGCAGCCTAACGGCGTCACTTAAACTTCAACAAAAATGAATTGACGAGATAAAATAGGGTCTCTAATAATATGAACATAAAATTTAATTATGATATATATATAGATATCATACCAAAAAATAATAAAAAGTAACTTGAAATACTTGGCATGAAAGTAGAACATTGAAAAATGGGAAAGGTGAAAGAATCCCTTAAAAATTCAGCACCCTAACGGCGTCACTTAAACTTCAAAAAAAATGAATTGACGAGATAAAATAGGGTTTCTCATAATATTAACATAAAATATAATTATGATAGATATATAGGTCATAACACAACATAATAATAATGAACTTTAAAGACTTTACATGAAAGTAGAACTTGAAAATGAGAAGGGTGAAAGAATCCGTTACAAAAATTCCGGCAGCCTAACGGCGCCACTTAAACATTCATAAAACGAAATGATGAGAGTAATAGGGGGTCTCTCATCATATGAAAATTAAAAGGACATTATAATGAATAGAAAATAACATCCTCCATCATAAGAACATGGAGCATAAAATAAATGACATAAAAGAGATCACTTGAAAAGAAAGAGAGGGGTCAGATCCCTTACCTTAAAACGTAACTCTTAAAACTCAAAGGTTGGGACCTTGAGGGCTTGGGAGCACATTGGGAGGACTCTTTGAAAGTTAATGAGACCAGAGATTCGTTGGGGGAGAGTTGGGAGTCGAATGGATGAGAGGATGGCTTGGTATTTATAGGGAAAGTGAGGGGACAAGGCATTAATGGCCAAGGGACACCTCATTGGTGGTTTTGGAAAAACCGTGGGCTTGAACATGTTATTTTCCCATGGTATTGGCCACTTGGGACACCTAATACCTAATATTACTATTAATAAGTCTACCATATTGATTACATACTTAATACATCATTTAATAATGTCATTAAACACCTGTAACTTAAAAACTGTATTTTCACTATTCATCGAAAATTCAACTTTCTCAAAAAAATCCCAAAATTTCACCTTAACCAAATATAGATGATCTGATTTAAAAAATTAACTCCTTTTTATAAAAATAATTTTCTAAATATTTTTAATTTAATTTTTAAATAAATACATTATTTACCGAAAATTCATTTTTTCAGAAAAATCCCCAAAAATTACCTTAACATAATATTGATACTATGAGTTCAAAAATTAAATCCATTTTATAAAAATAATTTTATAAATAATTTTAAATTAATTTTTAATTAAAAAACACTATTCACTCAAAAAAACTAATACTTGGATAATAATTTATGAAACTGTTATTTAACCATTTTATTGAAACTCATTACTTAATCAAGGTGCCTAGATTATATTAATACTTTCTTTAAGTGATATTACTAATCCATTTGGTCACATTACTAATCCTAGACATAAAATAAATATTCATAATTTACTATTCTTCAAAAATCATGTTGATCTTATTAGACTCTAAATTTCGTACTGAACATAATTATAGTAGACCATTTTTTGAAAATCATTACACATTTTTAATTATTTAAGGTTTACATAAACACTTTTAAAATATCCTTTTTTTAAAATTCATCAAAAATATGCATACTATATTTATCCGGTAATTTTAAAATTCATAAACTTCACCATAAGAAGAAATCCCAATTTTTATTTAAAACAAAGGATTACACAAGGCAGTTACGGTCTCCTTACATAGCCCCTTATCACACCAGCATAGGACCTAAGTGTAAGGTGTGCTAAGGTGAGAGAATCCGAGGGTGGCTCAGCCAACATCACATGAGTAGTAATTTCTTTCAATTTGAACTTCTCACGAAGATGATTCCGTTCTAGCTTCACACGATGAAGTTCGGATTGGGTTTGGTCCAGAGCAAAGCCCAATGGTGGTACCTCCTTCCCAAGTTCTGTTAGATGGGCTTCGATCGGTCCAAGACTACTGGGTGAGGCCATAAAATCTTCTTTCTATATTAATTAACCAAGATTACTTGTATTTAGAGACAATAATTGAAACATTTAGTTTCCAGCGGTCATATTGACCAATGGTCATATAACAGTCAAAACCCAATGGTCTCATTTTAATTATACTCATGTTATCAAATGAATCAGTTTTGTTGAGTATAAAAAATAAAATAACACACAAAATTAGAAAACAAGATTTATTCAAAATATCAGATCGTTACAATCTTCTCCACTTAAGAAATTGTGTCCTCGCAATTTTTAAAATTGGGTTTTGAAATTTCATTAAATTTCCCACATCGGAAAAGGAGTCAGTAAAAATATTACTTTAAAATAAAGAAAGAGAATTACAAAGGTCACCCGAGTTAACCCACACTAGGATTCCATGTAGGAAAACATGGAAATGGAGGAGAAAACAAAGGGTCAAGTTCTGAGGGAGAGTGATAGAAAATATGATTAGGATAATGTTAACCACGAGAAAATCCCAAACTTATGATGCGTGTAAATTGTCTTTGATTACTTAGTAGGAAATGTAAACCAACAACGTTTTTTTTACGTTTCTTTTCATAATTTTGAGGAGTTCATTTACTACATAGAACAAAAACATAACTAAATATACCTACCTTCAAGTAGAGTTTCATCCTTTAATAATTCTCTATCAAAACTAATCTTTTCTCCAAATGATGAGAATTCAAAAACACTTGGTCTCATCAAAAGCACAAGAATCATCTTCTAGAGAATCACATAATCCAAAAAATATTAACTATCTATTTCTTCTATCTTTAAACATTATCCCAAAAATAGAAAGGGTAAGGTAAAACAACTCTTCAAAAAGAAATAATCCCATAGGAATGGAAACTACTTTTAAATCTTCAAAGTTCCATGGTACTACCCAAAGTTCATCATAGACCATTCCATAAATAACGGTCCTTAAAATTCCTCAAAACATACCAAACTAAGATTGAAACCCAAATACAAGAAGGATTTGATAACATAGTCTTCCAAAATAAACTTCATTGTTCATCTCCAAACAACATCAACCACTCCTAACATATTATAACAAAAGTAGCTAACATAATAATATTTTACCCAAGATAGATTAATCATTTTCATAAGTAACCTAAATTACTATAAGTCCACCTTAAATTCATCGATTTTTCAAAATATAATTCAAACTTACTCCACAATGAAAATTCCGTAGTAATCTATTTACCTCGATCATATAGGGTCCCCAAAATAGTGAACGTCTTCCAAAATAATAATAATCTTTTAATCCCCTAATCATCTCTGTCATATTAATACGATAATCATTGCATTTCCTATCACATTGGTTGTTGGGACATGTTCTTCCATTTCCCACCATTAACTAAGAAGAGAAAGTATAATTAGGGGCATAAATACTTAGCCAATAATCATGAAAAGGAACTTAAAGCATATAAGGATAACTTGTAGAAGAAAATTATACCCTAACTTGTGATCCCATAGGTATCAAACTAGGTTATCCATGATCATATATTCTTATGTGAATCTTTATTTTATTTTATCTTTCTTCCTTTAATAATGGTTCATAATAAGCTTATGAATTTACCAAAGCATATCCCCCGGGAGTGTCATAACAAAGAGTGCAGCAAGGACCGTTGTCGTGTACCAGTTCACATTCAAGTCTAGTTCAAAGTGGTGTTTTCAGGTTTTACCCCTATGTACATCTGTGCCAGAGTCACCTCTACCTGCTCATACCCAGACAAGGATTTATTTTCTTGGCAACCCCTTACTAAATACTCACCAAAATACCAGGAAGATTTCCTATATTTAAACTTTTATATAGGGTTCTTCCTAGAGTTTTCATATCCTAATTTACACAAATAACTAAACCATACTTTGATACCAACTATATCATCCTGCCTTTTTATCACATAAACTTTCATTAGATTTTACAAAACCGAAGATCTTTAAGGTTTAGTGTCTTGGAAACCAGGAACTTAAAATATGAAAACATAAAACATTCTTCTTAAACACTTGAAAGGATTATCCTCATGTTCATCCTAGGTTCATTACTGTATCTCATAACCTGGGGACATATATCAAAAGAAAGGGTGAGCAGAAGGCCCAGTAAGGGAAACAAGGGGAAACATTTAACATATGAACTTGGGATACATCAACAATGTCATGAAAAAGAACTTTAAGGCATGAGAAAGAAATAGTGAGGCATATCATAATAAAAATAACATTTTTCAGAACTTGAAGATGTGGCTACATCATTTAATATTGACAATCATTCCGTTTCACCAAGGTCCATCCCCCAGGTGTCATTAAAAATTACCAAGGTTATTCACCAAGGTATCAGTCTAAAAGGTCATCTCTAGAGATTAAGTCATTACCCAATGCATTGGAGCGCTATCAGGGATCACCCTTGACATGTCTTTATTATCATGTGATCCACCTATATAATCATCAATAATTTAATAAACAACCCATATAGCATAAAAGAAATGGGTTTCATTTCATCATACCATTTTAAAACTGCTTTAAAGACATGATCTTTATGTCACTTTAAACCCACGGAAAGGGAAAGTGGGTCTCATGTTTGTAAATCCCAGAATTTAAAATATAACAACTAAATATATTTGTGAATACCCCTATATAAGAGAGAGATTTGAGAATTCACTTAATAAAATAAAATAACTTTAGAAAAAGAGAGATACATTTTGAGACGGAAATTCCACAGCATAACGGCTATGTTTCGGGGTTTTAGAAAACATTGAAAAGAGAGGGGACATGGTTAAAACATTAATAAATGATCCATAAAATAGCAGGGGGAAATAATATAGGATTTTAGAACATGGAAATGAAATTTGAAAGATATACCACATGAAATGAAGAACATGAAAGGAAGACAAAAATAAGATTTCTCTTATGAAAATTCGGCAGCCTAACGGCGTCACTTAAACTTCAACAAAAATGAATTGAAGAGATAAAATAGGGTCTCTCATCATATGAACATAAAATTTCAGTATGATAGATATCGATATCATACCCCAACATAATAAAAAGGAACTTGAAATACTTGACATGAAATTAGAACTTTGAAAAATGAGAAAGGTGAAAGAATCCCTTAAAAATTCGGCAGCCTAACAGCGTCACTTAAACTTCAAAAAAAAAATGAATTGACAAGATAAAATAGGGTATCTAATCATATGAACATAAAAGTATATTATTATAGATATATAGATCATAACTCAACATAATAAAAAGGAACTTGAAATACTTGACATGAAAGTAGAACATTGAAAAATGAGAAAGGTGAAAGAATCCCTTAAAAATTCGGCAGCCTAACGGCGTCACTTAAACATAAACAAAAATGAATTGACGAGATAAAATATGTTATCTCATCATATGAACATAAAATATCATCATGATAGATATATAGGTCATACCCCAACAAAATAAAAAGGAACTTGAAAGACTTGACATGAAACTAGAACTTGAAAATGAGAAGGGTGAAAGAATCCGTTACAAAAATTTCGGCAGCCTAACACCACCACTTAAACATTCATAAAACTAAATATTAGAGTAAGAGGGGGTATCTCATCATATGAACATAAAAAGGACAATATAATGAATATAAAATAACATCCTCCATCATAAGAACATGGAGCATAAATGAAATGACATAAAAGAGATCACTTGAAAAGAAAGAGAGGGGTCAGATCCCTTACCTTAAAACGTAACTCTTAAAACTCAAAGGTTGGGACCTTGAGGGCTTGGGGGAACCTTGGGCAGACTCTTTCGGAGGTAATGAAACCAGATATTCGTTGGGGTAGAGTTGGGAGTCGAATGGATGAGAGGATGGCTTGGTATTTATAAGGAAAGTGAGGGGACAAGGCATTAATGGTCAAAGGACACCTCATTGGTGGTTTTGGCAAAACCATGGGCTTGCCCACGGTATTCTCCCATGGTATTGGCCACTTGGAACACCTCATACCTTATATTACTATTCATAAGTCGACCATATTTATTACATACTTAATACATCATTTAATGATGTCATTAAACACCCGTAACTTAAAAACTGTATTTTCACTATTCATCGAAAATTCAACTTTCTCAGAAAAATCCCAAAATTTCACCTTAACCAAATATAGATGATCTGATTTCAAAAATGAACTCCATTTTATAAAAATAATTTTCTAAATATTTTTAATTTAATTTTCTAGTAAATACACTGTTCACCGAAAATTCATTTTTTCAGAAAAATCCCCAAAAATTACCTTAACATAATATCGATGCTTTGAGTTCAAAAATGATATCCATTTTATAAAATTAATTTTATAAATAATTTTAATTTAATTTTTAATTAAAAAACACTATTCAATCAAAAAAAGTAATACTTGAGTAATAATTTATGAAACCGTTATTTAACCATTTTATTGAATCCCATTACTTAATAAAGGTGCCTAGATTATATTATTACTTTCTTTAAGTGAGATTACTAATACATTTGGTCACATTACTAATCCTAAGCATAAAATAACTATTCATAATTTACTATTCATCAAAAATCATGTTGATCCTATTAGACTCTAAATTTCGTACTGAACATAATTGTAGAAGACCATTTTTCAAAAATCATTACATATTTTTAATTATTTAAGGTTTACATAAACACTTTTAAAATATCTTTTTCTAAAATTCATCAAAAATATGCATACTATATTTATCCGGTCATTTGAAAATTCATAAAAATCATCATAAGAAGAAATCCCAATTTTTATTTAAAACAAAGGATTACACAAGGCAGTTATGGTCTCCTTACATAGCCCCTTATCACACCAGCATAGGACCTAAGTGTAAGGTGTGCTAAGGTGAGATAATCCGAGGGAGGCTCAGCCAACATCGCACGAGTAGTAATTTCTATCAGTTTGAACTTTTCACGAAGGCGATTCCGTTCTAACTTCACATGATGAAGTTCAGCTTGGGTTTGGTCCAGAGAAAATCCCAGTGGTGCTACCTCCTTCCCAAGTTTTGTTAGATGGGCTTATATCGGTCCAAGACTACTGGGTGAGGCCATCAAATCTTCTTTTTATATTAATTAACCAAGATTACTTGTATTTAGAGACAATAATCGAAACGTTTAGTTTCCAGCGGTCATTTTGACCAATGGTCATATAACAGTCAAAACCCAACGGTCTCATTTTAATTATACTCATGTTATCAAATGAATCATTTTTGTTGAGTATAAAAAATAAAATAACACACAAAATTAGGAAACAAGATTTATTCAAAATTTCAGCTCATTACATTATGAATTATGATAACCCTTACATATCAGCAATGTAACCCTTAAATATTGACCAAAGTAACCCTTATAAATTAAATAAATTAACCATTATGTATAGTTGACTCTGTCAAATTTATAGACCCAATCATATCAATACTAAATTTCTCTAGACTTCATCCAAATACATCCAGTGTTTTTTCAAACACCTTCAAACTTCAAAGCATACTTTATCTCACATTCTAAAATTTGTCTTATGTGATTTTGGACCTAATTTACATTTGAAAAATGAAATATAAAAGATAAAAATATCTACTATATTCTCTTCATATCTTTTATTAATTTTGAAAAAATAATAATAAAATTTATTCTTCTTCAAATCCCAATCTTGGAAAACTCCCTTTAGGTATCACCAATCTCCCCAAGGTCAAAAAAAAATATATCTCCCAAGAAAAATCTTAGTCTCAACAATATCCTTCTTTGTTTTTTTGGAAACCATTTAACATAAATCAATCTTGAAACTCAACACACTTTGAAGTGAATCATCATTCAATAATTATAATCCTACATGAGAAAACTTTGTTTAAGAAACAATAAAACAAAACAATAAAGTCATGTTTTCCATTAAAGAGACTTACATCCACTTCTATAACCATTATTATACTCTACAAAAAGTATTCTTTGAAGTTGTGTATAATAAGTTCCTATATACATACTCAACAATCATGTTAGAAAAATTCACAACTCACATAACCATACTGGCTTCATATCTTACCTTTTTTAAAAACTCTCTCTAAATATATTCCCCCAAAATAAAATACCCCTCCCCTATTAGGTTAAAAATTAATATTTGGATTCTCCTCATATATTATTTTTCTCCCTATTTTAAGGTATATTATGGGATAAACATAAAGGGATTCATGTTTTCATTCTCCTCCTTAGAAAACAAATATCTAAAGAACAACTGAGAGAGGGGATAGTTTTAATATACCTTACCCTTGAGAGGAATGAGGTTGAACTCCCATCACCATCCTAAGTTCATGAAGTGTTTCAATTGATAATGGTTTTGGGGACATATCTATAATATTATCCTTGGTAGGAATAAACTCTTGCTTAATAATTTCTTACTCCACCAATTCATTGATAAAGTGATGTTTTATATCAATGTTCTTTGATTGAGAATGCATAACCATTTTTATTAATAAAATTATATCAATTTAATTATATATCCCACCAATAATGAAAACATCACATACACATTATTATCTTCCAATTTAGAATTCATCCACATAAATTAATTTTTTTCTTGATTAGTAACAACATATTCAACATTTGCAGTACTCAAGTTCACCAAAAAATTTATCTATATTCTAACATACACACTCCCAAGATTTATATTCCACTAGATTTTAATATTTTGTCATCAATATTTCCATCCAAATCAAAAAATTTATATCCAAAGAGTTCAAGATTTTAATTTCATCAATATTTCATTCCATAATCCATTATGAATTTAATATACCTGAGAATTATCTTTTAGTAATGAAATGATATACCATTAGTTCAATTTGTTTTATTGTACATAATGTAAAAACACACACTATATATAGTCTTGTATTTGTAAAGTAAATAAATAACCCTATTAGCTTTCCACGTTCTATTTAATGAACTTACTTTCCATTTTCAACATTTGAAAGATTTGATCCCATTGAAATTGGGGTAGAAACCAACTACGAATCCTCCATTACAAACTAATTGATTTGTTATTAGTATCACCTATATTGAGAAAGAAAGATATGATATTCCTCTTTAAAAATTTTATAGTCAAAAAAGTACCTCATTTCTACAATAAAAAACATCTCAAACAACTTTTTCATCCCTAAAGAAAAACCCTTTTCCCATAAATTCATCATTTCAAACAAATATAATATCATCAATATTTAAAATAATAATAAGTGATACTTTTTTATCATTTTTCATGTAGAGGATAATGTCAATTTTTACTTTCTTTAGCATCAATAACACCAAGATAGTGTCAAACATGGAATACAACTATCTTAGGGATTGTTTTAATCCATATTGAGACTTATTAAATCTTAAATCTTATCCTTAATCTTTTTTCAAGAAATAAACCATCAAGTCAGTCAATATACACTTCCTCATATGACTCTTCATTGAGAAAGACTGGATTAAAATCAATTTGAATGATATTATATCTAATTTGGAATGGAATATGAATAAGTATATTAATAGTTTTGGGACTAAAAACTAGGGAACATGTCTCATCAAAATTCAATTCCTTGAGCCTATGAATACCCTTTTAATATATCCCTTTACTTTTTTCTTAAAACTTATCCCATTTTATTCAACTTGTTATGAATTTTTTTCCAATAAAATTCTTATTTTATTCACTTGGGTACTAAGTATCATGTTACATTTTTCTCAACCTAATCTAACTTCACATTCATAATATTGATCCAATATTGATGCTCCAAATATTTTTTCACATATTTTTGTTCAACATGAGAAAATAGTGAAGTATGTGTTTCTTTTATAAAGGTTATCATAGTTTTAACAAAATATAGTTTTTATTTAATAATATTATAGACCTTTACCTTTTTTTTAGCATTCCATGAATTGAAAAATATTTCCCTTCATCACTTGAAATGACCGAATCAATATTTGCATACTCTTTTTTTTTCTTTCAAATTCCCATTAATCTTAAAAAATTCTCCCCACTTCTCAACTATTTTTTATTATCTTCACTTTTAGAAATTTATTCTTAATGTGTGATTTAGTTCTTTATGTGTTACAAAACCTATACACCAGAACTACCCAATATTACGTGACTCTTTTTTTAATAGGGACATCCTATAACATTTATAGGATAACCACGGAAGATACAATCAACTCCTATCTACTCAAACATACCAATATTTTGAACTTTCACTATGATAATACAAGGTCTTGAAAACCCATTTAAGTATTGGGGACCAATTGTAATAAATATTTCATAGTGAACTATATAAACCTTTTTGATGGAAAATATATCAACCCAATCCTTTTATGCATATTATTACTTGATTTTTGACCTAAATATCCACTAAGTACAACCAAGGGATCAAAATGCCTAGTATATTTGGAAGACTAGGTTTAAAAAAATAAAGTTAAAATGGAAGACCCTTATTTTATTCTATAAAATGATATTTTAAATAAATTTTATCTCCTAAAACTAAAAATGATAAAATGGGGAACATATAAAATAAATAGGTGAGCTAAAAAGACTAGTAGGGTAATAAACATAAAAATGAAGTATATCATTTGAGTCAAAAGGAATAAAAAAATAACATAAAAGGAAAGGATCATGAATAATAATATTGAGGAATAACATAAAGAACTTGGAATCATAAGATCATGGAAACATAGTAATGTGGCATCAATATAAAACATTACATAAATATAAGTCAAGGATAACTGCCAAGACAACATCACATGGGGGACATAGTCTAACCATGGATTAGGTTCACTCCCTAATCCCATAAATATCACCTAATGAAACTAAAAAATTACCCAATTAATTATAGCATAGTATAAGCACACCCATAATAACATGTGAATGCTTATGTTCTCTAAAAAATGAAATCAACCATAAGGAATCCACATAAGGATTACCCATGGGAAAGAAATGGGTTTCATAATCATGTCATAAAGAATAACCAAATAGAATATCATAATGTTTTCCATGAAATAAAGAGATGAAATAATTCATGGATATACATAAGAAAAAAAAGAATATATCATGATAAATTATTCCCAACTGAAGTCAAGACATGAAAAAGTGTGGATATGTACTTTGGAAATTTTCCACTTAAGCCGGGTTTTAGGGAAAAGAGTAAAGAATATTTAAATAGGGTAAGAGAATGATAATTAGAATAAAACCAAAAGTAAAATAAAATGGGTTTATATATAAAAATTATTTTTTAGAAACTATGTAATTTTTTAAAAATTTCATTGATTGGTACTTAGAAAGAGGAAAATAAAACACATATGTTCCCTTTAATCAACTTTTTAGAAGAAACTGAGAAGGGGACCTTTAAAATATGTATATAATAAAAAATTAAAGGTTAATTAAACTAGGTATATATTTTTAGGACAAATATAAAGAATATAAAATAGGTAAAGAACATTAATATATTCATAAAGTGAGTTAAAGTGAGACAAAGTGTAACCCAAAGGAAGTAGGATTGTTTGGAGGGATTTCTTACTTTATGTCTCAGAATCGCTCTGCACTTGTACCTAATGTTATGGATAATCATATTAGACTCGCTAATTTACTAATTCATAACATTTTACATCTATATTTTATTTACTATGATTTTATTATGTTCATTTATAACCTTTTAAAAGACATATAAAGACAAATTTCATTGTTCTGAGAGGGTTCATTTCATAGTATCATGGTAGGATCACTTATGGATAAATATTGATATTATTGTGAAACAGAACTAAAAATAAAAAGTTAAAATAAAATTTATTAATATACCATAAAAAATTTAAATGTTACTATATATCCTTTTGTGTTCTAACAAAGTGATGATTCACTTAGTAAAGATTTAAATGTTATGCGGTTAGTTCATTTAGGATGTTTTACTGATAGTCACAGTCTATATTCGTTTTCTTTAATTAAATTATTATTTAAACATTAAAGGACATGAAATAAATTATAAAATACTTATTATAATCATATTTAACCATATTATTGTTTATATAACCATCCATGAAAGTGGTGGATAAAAATGAAGTATGTTGTTCATGGAGGTAGTGAAACAACCATATTATAAACAACAATTTCATTTTAGAAACAGAATAGAGGTGGGTATAATATGGATATCCAATTAAAAAAATGACATTCTAGTATATTTATAATTTTTTTTTCATTATGTTATTTTTGGTGATGGAGGCGGGGAGATGGTAAAAGAAGAAAATATTTTAAAAGAAGTTAACTGATTTTATTATCTCTTAATTATTTCCTCCTTGAAATAATTATTTAGTAACTTCAAAATGGTATTTAAATGATACCAAAAACACAAGGAAATGAGTAAGATATTTGGGAATAGATTTTGATAGAAATTTAATAAGCTCCATGTCTTATAAGATGTGATAATAGGGGGTAGTGAGGGTGGTATTTATAATGGGAGGGGAGGAGTGTTTTTTAAAATTATATTCATTAGTATATTATTTTTGGATCAAGATAATCAATAATATTGATTATTTTTAATATAAGAACTATATATTTTATTTGAGTTTGAAATAATGGGTACTTACATCATCCATGAATAAATTTAATTTAGAATTTTAAATACCATAATTTTTTATATTTCATGATTCACAAAAAATCAACTATTTTAGAATAATACAAAAAATTCACCTTAACCATTTTTTTGACAAGTATATTTTCAAAAATGAAATTAATTTTATGAAAATTCTAAATATGATAAAATTAATTTTTAAATAAAATTATCATTTATTTAAAAAATGTAAAGTTTAATATTATAATCAATTTTATGACCCTTTAAAAAATTACTAGTGGTATCATAAAATTATCTCATTATTTTAATGAAACAAAATACTAATTTAAAAATATATTTTATGAAAATAAATTTTCTTTTAAATCATTATATTCATTATTGAATTCCAATTAAAACATTTATTATTTATATAAATAAAAACACATAATTAATTAATTTTAAAAAATTTATTTACTTGTACCATAATATAAATATATCACATTCTAATTTACAAGATACCAAAATATTATTTTAAACTTACATAGGCTAGGATACTATTTTAATATCTAGGTTATTATTCCTAATAGTCATAATTCCATTCCAATGGTCATACTACTATTCTAATGGTCATATTTTTATTCTAACTATCATATTTGTAATGGTCATATGGGTTCTATAATTTCTATATATACCTTATATTTTATTCATTCTTTATTCAACACTAATATTATATATATTTTTTGTTTTCAAAATTAATACCTCATTACTAACTTTCTACTCTATTTCAACAATTTTTTTCTTGAGTACAATTATTCTGGGGGATTGAGCTGACCCAAATGATTTTATTCTTATTTTCTTATTTTCTATTTTTACAATTATAATAATACCAATTATAGGGCCATTTTTATTCTATAATTTTTTGTTTAAATTAATATATTATTTTTTTGGATTTATCATGTGTTTTATGAAATTTATACTACATTAAAATATTATAAGAAGAAAAATTTATATTGATAAAATTCTAGGTCATTATATTCTTCCCCCATTAAGAAATTTTACCCTTGAAATTTCATTTTATATAATAAAATGAAAATAGGTGAGGGTACTTCTATTTTATAAATTCCCTGGTTCCCATGTCTCCTCCTAATAATTATGGTTTCTCTATAGTACCTTGACTAGATGATTCATCTTCTTGTGTAGAACTTTATCTCTACAGTCCAATATCTTCACTAGAATATCCTCATAAGAGAGATCATTTTTCAGAGATACCATCTCTAAATATAGTAAATTCGAGGTATCTGGCAGGTACCTTCTCAAGAGGTATACATGGAATACTACATGTACATTAGAATAGGTTGGTGAGAGTTCTAGTAGATGGAAAAAATCTCTAACATGATTGAGAATATTGAAGGTCCCCATATACCTAGGACTTAGGATTCTATTCATCCCAAATATCATGACTCTTTTCCATAGAGATATATGGAAGAATAACTTATCTCTAACCTCAATCTCCATATACCATCTATGATTGCCTGCATAGATCTTTTTTAAACTTTGAGGATCCATAATGTACAACTAAATGGTCTTGACATTTTCTTCAATTTCCTCAATAATTTCTTGTCCCAACAACTTGCGTTCACCAACATCATTATAGCATGAAGGCGTTCTTCATATATTCACATAGAGGGATTCATATATATCCATTTATATGATTGATTGAAATAAATTATTATATGATAACTTGACCAGAGGAAGATATCAATACTATCATTCTTTGAAGTCCATCGAGAAATCTCTCAACAAAGTGTCTGGATAGTCTTCTTAGATTGGTTGGTAGTTTTAGGGTGATAATCTATACTGAAGTTCAACTCAATTTTTAGATCATGTTAGAGACTCTCCCAAAACTTGGTGGTAAATATTAGGTCTAAATCATATACAATCCATAATGGTATTCCATACAACCTCACCACTTCTATTATGTATATCATTACAAGTTGATCTAGTGATATGTCCTCTAAAATTTCAATAAAGTAACCAGTATTTGTAATATGGTCCAACAAAATACATAAAGAATTATTTACTATGGATTTCTTCAGAAGACCATTGAAAATGTCCCTGGGGATGTTTTTGTAAAGACCCAAACCCTGATAGCTTAGATCTAGTGGTTACTCTACTACTTTGGCATAAGATCCAAGAGATCACATCCCAAAGGACCTAATAGTTTATTAGTCTTGGTAAACTAGATACAAATATGAATCATGAAATACATTTTAAAACAAAAATTATAACATTTTTTTTGATAATTTCATTATTCAATATATCATATCATTTCATATCATACTTAGTAAGCTTCTTGGATTCCTAGTAAAGGAAACAAAATAAGGGTGAGCTCAAACTCATAGTAAGGGTAACTATAGTGGAATATATAATGTATCAATAAGAGTAGTCAATATAGAACTATAAATAACTATACAAACATTTCATTTATTAAATAACTTGACTATAATGAATAGATAATCCATTATCAATAAAATGCCATTTAATAAATAAACTGAGAATTAAATTCATCCAAAGATAATATCATTGTGAAAATATCATGGATAATAATAATAAAATTTATAATAAAGGAAATTATTAATTATTGTATGACATGATATCATTAATCATGACAAATATACTTTCATGGCCTTTAGAAAGATAGTTTAAATACTATGGGTAAACCCATTTAATTATAGATTACTGATTCAACTCAAGAGAATACCAATGCATCGAAGGGATATATAATTTGAGGATCCAACCTTCATTGTATTTTGAAATCATTCCTTATATGTCAAATGATCAATTTACTTCATGAATCAATATACATTATCATCAAATATCCATACTGAGTAAATAAAACATATTTTTAAATATTTAATAGTTAATCAAATAACCTTCAAAGTAAACTTTTCATGTAAAAATGGTATATAGTTTAGAAAATAATCATATTAATGATATAAATAATATGGCTATTTAAGAAAAATGAAATATATAATGACCACAAGTGTCATGACCCGACTCTACCCGGGCTCGAGCTGCAACTACCCCAAGCCAGACTCCATAGGCCAGGGGCTGGAGACCAGCGCTGTAGGCACACCAACTCGGGGAGGCCTTTGCCTAAGTAACTGTACACACACACGCAACACACTCAATGCAATAGTGCATAGTAAAAGAAAAGACAAGTAAAGAAAAGGGAAAGTGATATATATATATATACACCACAAATGTGCATCAACCTCTAAATAGTACAAGTAAAGTGAAGAAAAGGAAAAAGGGGAAAACACGCGCCCAACTAGAAAAGTGCCACAACCCGGCAAAAGGTAAACAAAAAAAACAGCTGGAAGGGTTCCCCACCTAGAACCAGACTACGGCCACCACACACAGTCCAAGCTCCCGAACTTCTATGCTTCACTGAAGTCACGACCAACCTGTCCGTCATCTGCAAGGGCACACCAAGTGCGGGCAAAGCCCAAGAAGGGGTGAGTATAAAAATACTCAGTAAGATACCCAGAAAGCTCGAGGGAGCAACAAAGGAGGTACCGAAGGGTGAGCAGTAGAGCGAATAGGGAAAAGTAAAGGAGAATAATAGAGAGGGTAGTAAGGAGTACTGTAAAGAGTCCAGCTCAACCCAACAAGAGGAAAGAAGGTAGACTCGTCCAAACACAAGGAGCTTGAAATGGTGAGAAGATGAACTTCCCATCGAGTCTTCGCTACATATAGTAGGAGAGTAGACTCGTCCAAACATGAGAAGCTAGACACGGAAAGCATGTGGCATACCCCGCGCGTCTTCGCCTCTCCTGGAAGGAGAGTAACCAAAACCAATAAGTGGGTACCAGAACAAGGTATATACATATCCTTATGCTCAATCAAGAAGCCCGAACAACATTGTAAGGGGATCTTCGTCCCGTAGCTTAGCCCAAGAAAAGAGTAGCCAACAGTCTCATAAGTAACACCATTGATGCCCAACATCCTGCATGTCTGCCCCGAACCACAAGACAAGGGCTCAATCACCACACCTCGACACTATCCTCTTTGGGCGGCACTGACTCGCCTGCACGATTTTAGGTCATGTCACAAGGACGCGTCTAGGTGGGGAAAGCACCCCTCGTACTTGAGATTCCTGGGGGAACATCAAACCACAACTCGTCACTGCCCCACAGTCGAGAGGTCTCAAAGTCGACATGCGACCCCCTGCCCAGCCCTGCTGGAGGGTCCCTGGAAGTCAACGGGTTTCCACTACAGGGAGACCCGGAAAGTCGATGGGTGCCACACTGCCCAGTCCTGTAATAGGGTAATCCCCTGGAGGAAGACCCAGCTAATGTCGGCGATGGGACCACTGCCCAGCCTAGCTGGAGGTAACCCGGCATCGGGGACCACAGACCAGCCCAGCTGGAGGAAAGACCGACATCAGGGACCACTGCCCAGCCCCGCTGGAGGTAAGCCCGACATCGAGGACCACTACCCAGCCTAGCTGGAGGTAAGCCTGGAACTGCTCTGGCCATTCCTGCTGGATGGTACTACTCAGTGAACACCGTTGTACTGGCCATCACTACTGGATAGTAACCCACTGGAAAGCCCTACTCAAAATAAACTTAGCCCTACTGAAAACAACCTCAGCCCTGCTGGAAACCACCTCAGCCCTGCTGGAAACAACCTCATGGGTAGAGGATCGGTGCCCGCGTAAAGTGTTGGTCACACCAAAACCACAAGCTCTACCAAGGAACAGATAGAAATAGGAGAAACTCCCCAGGCCTCACAAGGCGATCCCGCTCTAATCCGCTGAGTCACTGTCGAAGCGGACCGAGACATCTCATTCCAAAAAGTGGGGAAAACACCCATGCTGCAAGGACACCCGTAGCCGCAAACGGTGCCGCAGACTGGTGAAAGGGCACAGTACTGAAACCCCTCACAGCCGAAGAAGCAGAGGAACCAACCCATCTATGACGGCCAAACCATCGAGTACAAGACCAGGGGGAGACCACTCAACCCTACTGGTCAGACAAAAGAGCACCAGGCCAGGGGAAAATCCACCCTACTGGTCAAAAAAACAAGCGTAGAGGGACCCTCTACGTCGCGAGAGGTCAAGTACGTAAAGAAGAACACGACACATATGTGGGGCCCACACGACGTGTGGCCCCAAGTCAACCCCAACTGAGTGCCCAAACATCCTCAGGTATAAGCAACCACACGTACCTCCAAGTGCTCCCGTATACTCCCAGAGTATACCTCGTTCTCACCCAAAGGCTATCGTGCACACATCACCCAGCGTCAACGCGAAGGCGTGGCGTAACAACTCCACCTCAAAGGCCCAGACATGACCAACCACATCTTTTGAATCATTTATATCACTCTCACAAGAGTGCGTGATCACACGCCAAGGGTCTGCTACAACCAAGGTAGGGCGAACCACCACTGGAGCACCTTTCATGCTTCCACATTTAATAAGATCACGTATAAGGCTCTGCACAACCAATAGGATCGCACCATGGTAATCCTCGCGAAAAAAACGTGAGATAGACTACTTACTCGCCTCAAACAGATATCCGACGGAAAATTCACCAACCTCGCCTCACGCCCGAACGGCGTCCCGTGATCCCGAGCCTCGGCCCTGAAAACAGTTGGGCACATCACACCACTATGATCCCCTCGGTAAAACACGTCAAAAACACTACTCACTTGAGTGCAATGGATATCCGGAGAAAAAGATACGTTCCGGCTCCCCGCACACGAGCGGTACCACGCGAGACCCGCACCCCGGTCCCGAAGCGTTGCCAACGGATCGCACCATTGCGATCCTCTTGAAAAAGCACACAAGATGGGCTAAACACTTTTCCAAAACGGACACCCGGTGATAAAGCTAGAAATCACCGTCAACTCCCGAAACAGCCCTCACGGGGGCCGCACCAGCATGCGGAAATAGAGCGGTCAGACTGCGCCAATGCGATGCCCTCAGAAAAACACCCAACATCGACTGCTCGCACGCCCCGAACGGACATCCGAGGAAAATGTTGTGAAACGCTGCACACAGCTCAAAATACGGGCCATGGGGCCTGCACCTCAACTTCTGCCTCAACACTCGAAACCACCCTGGAAAAGTTCACCTCGGTGCCAAGGTTCCAATGCCACTGATGACGGTTAAATCGGACGTCGGACGCGTCCGCGCTGTCCAAAACAAGTTCCCCCGGAAAAACGACAATCCCCTCGATGTACGTGTCATTCCACTGATCCCCCTCGTTTTGGGAATTAAAAATTCCCGAAACCATCTCAAATATTTCCCCTCAATGCGAGGTCCACGCTTCCGCTGACGGCATGCAAAACAGACGCCCGTAGCGAAAGCTACGGGTGACGGAAATTTCAAAGGGGGAAACCCCCTTGGGCCGGACCGGCCCGGTCCGGCCGGTCCGCCCACAGCCAGCCCGTGGCCCGGCCATGGGTCCGGTTCACTCCTCCACGGCCAGCTGGCCGCGGTCTACCGCCATCGACCGACCATCACGGCCGATCCCTTTTCCCGCAGCGACATGCGATACGCGGGTTGCAATCGCGCACCTCGCGGCCCCTTCCTCCTTGCCCTACACCGTCGCCGCCGCGCGGAACCCCGACCGCCATCCGTCTCACCCAGGGAGCCCCGCCGTCCCTGGCCTGCTGCCACCGCCCAACAACGACGCTGCTGCCTCCGCTAGAAGCCACCGCCGCCGCGCCTCGGACCGCCGGAGCACCCAAACCGGCCGGAATCACCTTCAAAACCCGCAAAATTTGGCGATCAACCCCGACCTCCTCTGAGCTCAGATTTTGATTTTGAAAGATGTGTTGGAGAGATAAAAATGTATACTACACATCTATGGGATTTTTTGAAGGTTTAACATCAAATCGACACGTAAAATTTGACTCAAATGTAGGCTCGGGAATGACAACGCAACGGAAACCTCCTACCTCTTGGGTGATGCCCGGAGCTTCAAGGGGAGTCCGCTGCCTCGCCACGCCTTGCCGGAGCTGCTTCGCCGTAGCTGGAGGAGGAGAGGGAAGGATTCCTCCTGCTGCTGTCCAGGTGAGGAAGAGGAAGAGGGAGGGGGTGAGTTAAGTGTTTAAATAGAAAACGCTTAACCACCCGCCCGTCGGCCCGAACCCGAACCCTCAGCAGGGTCGAGGTTAAGCCTCCCCTAGGGTAAACACCACTTCCCGAGCACAACGGCGGTCTCAGAATTTTAATCCGAGGCCCCATTCAAAAGTTATAAAATTTAATGTCTGAAGCCACTAAATTATGAAAATTCCCCCGGGGCCATTTTTCACAAATGGCCCGCGCCTGTGAAACTTATACCCCTCATAGGGTAAACAGCACGCTCCGAACTCAAAGGTGCCCTCGATTTTCCAATCCGAGCCACCGTTTAAGAGATACTATCGTTTCTCCATTAAACGAATAAATAAATAAATTAATTTATCCGTTTAACCTTCTGAAAGCGAGCGAGGGGTCCAAACATCCCGTGCCGACATGTTTTATGTCGTTCCTAGGGTAAAAAACTCATTCCGGACCCATCCGTACACTCAGATCTCTAATCCGGGTCACCGTTTAGGAGTTATCCTATTTATTTGGAGTTTCCAGTGTGAACACACTGAATATTTAATTCCGGCCACTCCGGGGTTCAGAATCGCACGCCGTCTGAAGGAGCTGCTCAAGAATATCATCAAGAATATTCCAAAGTCTTTCATAGAAAAACCACAGGTTCTTACATCATTCCATCGTTCAAGCTTTTCATCCCCGAAAAGCAAAACTAGGGAGAAACACAGGGTACAAATCCCACTTCTGGCTTTCCCATACCCTGAAGAACCCACGCACAGCTCTACGTCACCGCACACAGACCAAAGGATTGATCCGTCCATGTGAGGTCGGCCCTTGCCGATGTCGTGCATAGGAGCATGCACACTCCTTCTCGGGTGAGTCACGTGGGAGACGCCGTGCACCCACTCAAGACTTTGGGGTTAGGGCAAGGTGGTAGACAACCTCTTCGTCCCTTTGCACGGTCTCAAACGACCCGAAGTCTCTCGGGGGTAGCTCACCTCCCCAAACGAACCTCTACTTCGCACGCTGCGACTAAAATCACCGCCCACACCTGAAACAAGGCCTGGTGATTCCCTCCTTCAGAATATCCATATGGTGAAACATCCAAGGATATCTGGTCATGTAAGGTTCCACAGTCGATCTCTCTCAACCAAGACTCTCTTAAATGCTAGGAAGCGAAGGAGTAAACACCATCGACTAAAGGAAAAGGTCTCACGCCTTTTTCCTTACCAACACAGGGTTACACCCGACGCCCTGCGTCACCCTGGGAACACCTCAAACAAGGAGCAGGGAGAAAAGCCTTTCACACGCAGAGCCTAACAATTCTACTACAAAAATTAGCAGAGTCGTAAGGGGTACCTATCACCATCCCATGCTCTGCAGGATTGTAGACATCCAAAGCTCGCAGTTGTCCGTGGTCCCAACTGTCAGCTCCCAGAGCCTGACGTGGACCGCCTAGTGGTGATGGAAAGACCTTGTAAAGCCGTCCCCCACTACCAGCTCCTCCCAATCCTCTGCTAGAACCACCTCCCTAGGCACTACTCCGATCACGGCGATGCCTCTGTCGTGGTGGCGCACCTGCTGCCTGCCCGAAACTCTCAGCAACTCAGGTCGGGCAGTCTCGTGCCAAGTGGCCTAGCCCATCACAAGCATATCACCGACTCTCTCTGGGCTGTACTGGTGCCCTCCGGCACCATTGTGGTGTACGACCATGCCCCTGAGTCCGGTCGTTAGAAATCCACCTGCGTCGAGGTCTTGCTTGCCGATGCCCGCGAGCTACGACAGAGGTCTTAGCTCCAAGGTGCCTGATGCCACCACCAACTCTATAATGTGACAGGATGCTCTCTGTCACCGATGCCTTCTCTAGCACCATGACATATGTGGAAATTCCCAAGGGTACTATGACAACACAAATCTCTCAGCGGAGACCCTCCTCAAACTTCCGCGCTCGGAGGTTGTCGTCACAGACCAAGTCTGGGTAAAACCGTGCACGGTCTGCAAAAATAGCCGCGTACTCGGCCACCGTCATCCCTCCCTACTAAAACTGCAGGCGCTCCTGAATCTGAACGGAGCACAAGAAGTAGGGTAAAAACTCCTCACGAAACAAAAACTGAAAGTCACCCCACAAAAGCGATGACTCATCAAGAAGTTGAGTCACCAGACTCCACCAACACCGAGCTGCTCCACGAAAAAGGGTGGCTGCCAAAGCCACTCTCTGATCTGTCGGCGTCTGAAAAAGCTTGAAAAGGCGAACCACTACCTCTAGCCAAACCTCTGCTACCTAAGGGTCTGGCTCACCACTGAACCTCCGCGGTCTCTGCCACTAGAACTCACGGAGCGCGCTCAACCTGGGCTCAAGCTCAGCCTGCTCTGCTGAAACTGCCTGTTGCTCAACAGGTGGGGGTGCTGATACCAGCCCACTCGGAGAAAAGGGATCACATTATGGGTCCTAGACTGTGGCCTCGTAGCTCACTGGGTCGTCGTCATGAACCAAAGCTGGTATCCTGGCTGGCTGTCCTCGCGGAGACATCCTGAAAATTATCAAGGAGTACCACGGTCAGATGAGAATATATGTATATACCAACAACAACAACGATGGGGAGCTGACTCAAGAAGGAAAGTCAAAGACTCGATCCTATGTGATGCACAAACCAAATTTCCCTGCAACAAGTGTCTCAGCATGCCGAGTCGACAAGCGGGTTATCATGGTCCTCGTGAATGGATACGTCGGCCGCCGCACCATCACTGGACTCCCTGGCCTGAGAGCCTCTCTTGAGACACATTAACACTGTTTCCCTATATCCCAACCAATTCCTTTTATTTTAGGGACGTCCGAACAACGTCCCAAGGAGTGAACCACCTCTGATACCACTTTGTCACGACCCGACCCTACCCGAGCTCGAGCCGCAACTACCCCAAGCCCTCCTCTATAGGCCAGGGGCTGGCGACCAGCGCCGTAGGCCCAACAACTCGGGGAGGCCTTTTCCTAAGCACCTATACACACACACGCAACACACTCAATGCAACAGTGCAGATTAAAAGAAACTATAAGTAAAGAAAAGGGCAACTGCTATATATATATACCAAAAATGTGCATCGACCTCTAAACAGTACAAGTAAAGTGCTGAAAAGGAAAAAGGGGCAAAACACACGCCCAACCAGAAAAGTGCCACAACCCGGCAATAGGTAAACAAAACAAATAGCTGGAAGGGTTCCCCACCTGGAACCCGACTACGACCACCGCACGCGGTCCAAGCTCCCGAACTCCTATGATCCACTGAAGTCACGACCAACCTGTCCGTCGTCTACAAGGGCACACCAAGTGCAGGCAAAGCCCAAGCAGAGGTGAGTATAAAAATACTCATTAGGATACCCTGAAGGCTCGAGGGAGCAACAAAGGAGGTACCGAAGGGTGAGTAGTAGAGCGAATAGGGAAAAGAAAAGGAGCACAACAGAGAGGGCAGTAAAGAGTATAGTAAAGAGTCCAGATCAACCCAACAAGAGAAAAGAAGGTAGACTCATCCAAACACAAGGAGCTTGAAATAGTGAGAAGATGAACTTCCCATAGAGTATTTTCTACCTATAGTAGGAGAGTAGACTCGTCCAACCATGAGAAGCTAGACACAGAAAGCACGTAGCATACCCCGTGCGTCTTCGCCTCTCCTGGAAGGAGAGTAACCAAACCCAAGAAGTGGGTACTAGAACAAGGTATATACATATCCGTATACGCAATCAAGAAGCCCGAACAACGTCTTAAGGGGATCTCCTTCCCGTAGCTCAGCCCAAGAAAAGAGTAGCCGACAGTCCCAGAAGTAACACCATCGATGACCAACATCCCACACGTCTGCCCCAAACCGCAATCCAAGGGCTCAATCACCACACCTCGACATTATCCGCTTTGGGCGGCACTGACTCACCCGCACGGTTTTAGGTCACATCACAAGGATGCATCTCAGTGGGGAAAGCACTCCTCGTACTTGAGAGTTCTGGGGGAACATCAAACCAAAACTCGTCACTGCCCCGCAGTCGAGAGGTCTCAAAGTCAACAGGTGAACCCCTGCCCAGCCCCGCTGGTGGGTCCCTGGAAGTCAATGGGTTCCCACTATAGGGAGACCCGGAAAGTCGACGGGTGCCACACTGGCCAGTCCCGTAACAGGGTAATCCACTGGAGGGAGACCCGACTAAAGTCAGCGAAGGGACCACTGCCCAACCCAGCTGGAGGTAACCCGACATCGGGGACCACTGCCCAGCCCAGCTGGAGGTAAGCCCGGCATCGGGGACCACTGCGCAGCCTCGCTGGAGGTAAGCCCGACATCGGGGACCACTGCCCAGCCCAGCAGGAGGTAAGCCCAGAACTGCTCTGGCCATCCCTGCTGGATGGTACTGCTCGGTGAACAGCGCTGTACTGGCCATCCCTACTGGATGGTAACCCACTGGCGAGCCCTGCTCGAAACAACCTCAGCCCTACTAAAAACAACCTCAGCCCTACTGGAAACCACCTCAGACCTGCTGGAAACAACCTCCTGGGTAGAGGATCTTTTCCCGTGTAAAGTGTTGGTCACACCGAAACCACAAGTTCTACCATGTAACACGGAGCAACGAGAGAAAATCCCCAGGCCTGAAAACGTTATTCCGCTCCAATCCGTTGAGTCACTATCGAAGCGGACCGAGACATCTCTTCCTAGAAAGTGGAGAAAACACCCACGCTGCACGGACACCTATAGCCGCAAACGGTGCCGCAGACTGGTGAAAGGGCACAGTACTGAAACCCCTCACAACCGAAGAAGCAGAGGAACCAACCCATCTCTGTCGACCAAACCATTGAGTACAAGACCAGGGTGAGACCACTCAACCCTCCTGGTCAGACAAAAGAGCACCAGGCCAGGGGAAACTCCACCCTGCTGGTCAAACAAATGAGCACCGTGGGACCCTCTACGTCGCGAGAGGTTAAGTACGTAAAGAAGAACACGTCACGCACATGGGGCCCACACGACGTGTGACCCCAAGTCAACCCCAACTAAGCGCAAAAACATCCTCAGGTACAAGCAACCACACGTACCTCCAAGCGCTCCCGTATACTCCTAGAGTATACCTTGTTCTAGCCCAAAGGCTATCGTGCACACGAAACCTAGCGTCAACGCGAAGGAGTGATGTAACAACTCCACCTAAAAGGCCCAGGCACGGCCAACCACATCTTGCGAATCGTTTATATCACTCTCCCAAGAGTGCGTGATCACACGCCAAGGGTCTGCTACAACCAAGGTAGGGTGAACCACCACTGGAGCACCTTTCATGTTTCCTCATTTAATAAGATCGTGTATAAGGCTCCGCACAACCAAACAGATCGCACCATTGTAATCCTGAAGAAAAAACACACGAGATAGACTACTTACTCACCTCAAATGGATATCCGACAGAAAAGTCACCAACCCCGCCTCACGCCCGAACAGTGTCCCGTGATCCCAAGCCTCGACCCCGAAAACAGTCGGGCGCATCGCACCATTGCGATCCCCTCGGGAAAACACGTCAAAAGCACTACTCACTTGAGTGCAACGGATATCCAGAGAAAAAGATACGTTCCGGCTCCCCGCACACGAGCGGTACCACGAGGGACCCACACCTCGGTCCTGAAGCACTGCCAACGGATCGCACCGTTGTGATCCTCTCGAAAAAGCACACAAGATGGGCTAAACACTTGTCCAAAACGGACACCCAGTGATAAAGCTGTAAATCATCGTCAACTCCACAAACAGCCCTCGCGGGGCCCGCACCAGCGTGTGGAATTAGAGCGGGCAGACTGCGCCAACGGGATGCCCTCAGAAAAATACCCAACATTGACTGCTCGCACGCCCCAAACGGACATCCGAGGAAAAAGTCGTGAAACGCTGCACGCAGCTCAAAAGACGGGTCGTGGGTCCCGCACCTCAACTTCCGCCTCAATGCCAGAAACCACCCTGGAAACGTTCTCCTCGGTGCCAAAGTTCCAACGCCACTAACGGCGCTTAAATCGGACATCAGACGCGTCTGCGCCGTCCAAAACAAGTTCCCCCGGAAAAACGACAATCCCCTCGATGTACGTGTCGTGCCACCGAGGCCCCTTGTTTCGGGAATTAAAAATTCCTGAAACCATCTCAAAGTGTTCCCCTCAACGTGAGGTCTGCGCTGCTGCTAGCGGCATGCAAAACAGACGCCCGTAGCGAAAGCTATGGGTGACGGAAATTCCAAAGGGGGAAACCCCCCTTGGGCCGGACCGGCCCTGTCCGGACGGTCCGCCAACAACCGGCCCGCGGCCCAGCTGCGGGTCCGGTTCGCTCCGCCGTCGCCTGCTAGCCGCGGCCTTTCACCTCCGACCGGCCATCACGGCCGGTCTCTTTTCCCACAGCGACCCGCGATACGCGAGTCGCGGTCATGTCGCACGGGGTCGCGCACCCCGTGGCCCCCTCCTCCTTGCCCTACGCCGGCGTCGCCGCACGGAACCTCGACCGTCAGCCATCTCACCCAGGGAGCCCCGCCGTCCCCGGCCTGCTGCCACCACCCAACAGCGACGCCGCCGCCTCCGCTAGAAGCCGCCGTCGCCGGAGCTCGCGCCGCCGTGCCTCGGACCGCCGGAGCACCCAAACCGGCCGGGATCACCTTCAAAACCCGAAAACTTCGGCGATCAACCCCGGCCTCCTCCAAGATCGTATTTTTATTCTGAAATACGCGTTGGAGAGATAAAAAGGTATACTACACATATATGGGATTTTTTTGAAGGTTTAACATCCAATCAACACATAAAATTTGACTCAAAGGTAGGCTCAGGAATGAAAACGCAACAGAAACCTCCTACCTCTTGGGTGATGCCCGGAGCTTCACGGGGAGTCCGCCGCCGCGCCACACCTTGCTGGAGCTGCTTCGCCGGAGCTGGAGGAGGAGCGGGAAGGCTGCCTCCTACTACTGTCTAGGTGAGGAAGAGGAAGAGGGAGGGGGTGAGTTAAGCGTTTAAATAGAAAATGCTTAACCACCCGCTCGTCGGCCCGAACTCGAACCCTCAGTAGGGTCGAGGTTAAGCCTACCCTAGGGTAAACACCACCCCCCGAGAACAACAGAGGTCTCTAAATTTTAATCCAAGTCCCCGTTCAAAAGTTATAAAATTTAACGTCTGAAGCCGCTAAATTATGAAAATGCCCCTAGGGCCATTTTTCACATACGGCCCGCGACCGCGAAACTTATACCCCTCATAGGGTAAACGGAATGCTCCGAACTCAACGGTTCACTCGGTTTTCCAATCCGATCCACCGTTTAAGAGATACTATCATTTATCCATTAAACAAATAAATAAATCAATTAATTTATTCCTTTAACCTACTGAAAGCAAGTGAGGGGTCCAAACATCCCTTGCCGACATGTTTTATGTCGTTCCAAGGGTAAACACCCCATTCCAGACCCATCCGTAAACTCGGATCTCTGATCCGGATCACTGTTTAGGACTTATCCTATTTATTTGGCATTTCCAGTGTGAATGCACTAAAAATTTAATTCCGACCACTTCGGGGCTCAGAATCGCATGCCGTCTGAAGGCGCTGCTCTGGAATATCATCAAGAATATTCCAAAGTCTTTCACAGCAAAACTCCGGGTTCTTACAACAATAATGTGAATGATTCAAGGAAATGTTAATGACTAAAAGAAATAAATCAAGAAAGATAATTTCAATAATTTACTTGGTAAAAATTACCATAAACCATCAAAATAAAGAATAATAATTGTATCAATATAATATTCCCCTAGTGCATCATAAGTTCAATAATGGGTTGATTTTGTCAATGGACAGAAATACTATAAGAATTTTATTAAAATCATTTTTGAAGAAAATAACCTTTTTTTACTTTAAAACCATTTTAAAACCAAAATTTAAAAAAACATTTTAAAAATAATTTTATTCTAAAATGACCATTAAAACTTATAGAAAATGTTTTAGACCATTTAATGTTTATGATGGAAGGAAATTTCAAACATTCCAAGAACCAAAGCTGGTATCCTGGCTGACTGTCCTCGCGGAGACATCCTGAAAATTATCAAGGAGTACCACGGTCTGATGAGAATATATATATATACCAACAACAACAATGATGGGGAGCTGACTCAAGAAGGAAAGTCAAAGACTCGATCCTATGTGATTCACAAACCAAAGTTCCCTACAACATGTGTCTCAGCATGCCGAGTCGACAAGCGGGTTATCAAGGTCCTCGTGAATGGATACGTCGGCCGCCACACCATCACTGGACTCCCTGGACTGAGAGCCGCTCTTGAGACACATTAACACTGTTGCCATATATCCCAACCAATTCCTTTTATTTTAGGGACGTCCGAACAACGTCCCAAGGAATAAACCACCTCTGATACCACTTTGTCACGACCCGACCCTACCCGAGCTCGAGCCGCATCTACCCCAAGCCCGCCTCCATAGGCCAGGGGCTGGCGACCAGCGCCGTAGGCACAACAACTCGGGGAGGCCTTTTCCTAAGTACCTATACACACACACGCAACACATTCAATGAAACAGTGCAGATTAAAAGAAACTACAAGTAAAGAAAAGGGCAACTTCTATATATATATATATACCAAAAATGTGCATCGACCTCTAAACAGTACAAGTAAAGTGATAAAAAGGAAAAAGGGGAAAAACACGCGCCCAACCAGAAAAGTTCCACAACCCAGCAACAGGTAAACAAAACAAATAGCAGGAAGGGTTCCCCACCTGGAACCCGACTACGACCCGGCAACAGGCGAACCACTGCCTCTAGCCAAACCTCTGCTACCTGGGGGTCTGGCTCACCACTGAACCTCAGCGGTCTCTGCCACTAGAACTCACGAAGCGCACTCAAACTGTGCTCAAGCTCAGACTACTCTGCTGAAACTGCCTGTTGCTCAACAGGTGGGGGTGCTGCTACCAGCCCACTCGGAGAAAAGGGATCACATGATGGGTCCTGGACTGTGGCCTCGTAGCTCACAGGGTCGTCGTCACGAACCAAAGCTGGTATCCTGGTTGGCTGTCCTCGCGGAGACATCCTGAAAATTATCAAGGAGTACCGCAGTCAGATGAGCATATATGTATATACCAACAACAACAACGATGGGGAGATGACTCAAGAAGGAAAGTCAAAGACTCGATCCTATGTGATGCACAAACCAAATTTCCCTGCAACTAGTGTCTCAGCATGCCTTATCGACAAGCGGGTTATCAAGGTCCTCGTGAATGGATACGTCGGCCGCCGCACCATCACTGGACTCCCTGGCCTGAGAGCCGCTCTTGAGACACATTAACACTATTTCCCTATATCCCAACCAATTCCTTTTATTTTAGGGACGTCCGAACAACGTCCCAAGGACTGAACCACCTCTGATACCACATTGTCACGACCCGACCCTACCCGAGCTCGAGCCGCAACTACCCCAAGCCCGCCTCCATAGGCCAGGGGCTGGCGACCTTAGTCGTAGGCACAACAACTCGGGGAGGCCTTTTCCTAAGTACCTATACACACACACGCAACACACTCAATGCAACAGTGCAGATTAAAAGAAACTACAAGTAAAGAAAAGGGAAACTTCTATATATATATATATACCACAAATGTGCATCGACCTCTAAATAGTACAGGTAAAGTGCTGAAAAGGAAAAAGGGAAAAAACACGTGCCCAACCAAAAAAGTGCCACAACCCGGCAACAGGTAAACAAAACATATAGCTGGAAGGGTTCCCCACCTGGAACCCGACTACGACCACCGCACGTGGTCCAAGCTCCCGAACTCCTATGATCCACTGAAGTCACGACCAACCTGTCCGTCGTGTACAAGAGCACACCAAGTGCAGGAAAAGCCCAAGCAGAGGTGAGTATAAAAATACTCAGTAGGATAACCCTAAGGCTCGAGGGAGAAACAAAGGAGGTACTGAAGGGTGAGTAGTAGAGCAAATAGGGAAAAGTAAATGAGCACAACAGAGAGGGAAGTAAAGAGTACAATAAAGATTCCAGATCAACCCAACAAGAGGAAAGAAGGTAGACTCATCCAAACACAAGGAGCTGGAAACAGTGAGAAGATGAACTTCCCGTCGAGTATTCTCTACCTACAGTAGGAGAGTAGACTCGTCCAACCATGAGAAGCTAGACACAGAAAGCACGTGGCATACCCCGTGCGTCTTCACCTCTCCTGGAAGGAGAGTAAAAAAACCCAAGAAGTGGGTACTAGAACAAGGTATATACATATCCTTATGCACAATAAAGAAGCCCAAACAATGTCATAAGGGGATCTCCATCCCGTAGATCAGACCAAGAAAAGAGTAGCTGACAGTCCCAGAAGTAGAACCATCGATGCCCAGCATCCCACACGTCTGTCGCGAACCGCAATCCAAGGGCTCAATCACCACACCTCGACACTATCCGCTTTGGGCGGAACTGACTTGCCGAAACGGTTTTAGGTCACATCACAAGGATGAATCTTGGTGGGGAAAGCACTCCTCGTACTTAAGAGTTCTGGGGGAACGTCAAACCAAAACTCGTCACTGCCCCACAGTCGAGAGGTCTCAAAGTCGACAGGTGACCCCCTGCCCAGCCTCGCTGGAGGGTCCCTGGATGTCAATGGGTTCCCACTATAGGGAGACCCAGAAAGTCGACGGGTGCCACACTGCCCAGTCCCGTAACAGGGTAATCTACTGGAGGGAGACCAGACTAAATTCGGCGACGAGACCACTGCCCAGCCCATCTGGAGGTAACCCGGCATCGGGGACCACTGCCCAGCCCAGTTAGAGGTAAGCCCGGCATCGGGGACCACTGCCCAGCCCCACTGGAGGTAAGCCCGACATCGGGGACCACTGCCCAGCCCAGCAGGAGGTAAGCCCGAAACTGCTCTGGCCATCCCTGCTGGATGGTACTGCTTGGTGAACACCGCTGTACTGGCCATCCCTGCTGGATGGTAAACCACTGGAGAGCCCTGCTCGAAACAACCTCAGCCCTACTAAAAACAACCTCAGCTCGGCTGGAAACTACCTCAGACCTGCTGGAAACAACCTCCTGGGTAGAGGATCGTTGCTCGTGTAAAGTGTTGGTCACACCGAAACCACAAGTTATACCATGGAACACGGAGCAACGAGAGAAAATACCCAGACCTGAAAACATTATCCCTCTCCAATCTGTTGAGTCACTGTCGAAGTGGACCGAGACATCTCTTCCTAGAAAGTGGAGAAAACACCCACACTGCACGAACACCTGTAGCCGCAAACGGTGCCACAGACCGGTGAAAGGGCACAGTACTAAAACCCCTCACAGCCGAAGAAGCAGAGGAACCAACCCATCTCTGCCGACCAAACCATCGAGTAAAAGACCAGGGGGAGACCACTCAACCCTGTTGGTCAGACAAAAGAGCACCAGGCCAGGGGAAACTCCACCCTGCTGGTCAAAAAAATGAGCACCGTGGGACCCTCTACGTCACGAGAGGTCAAGTACGTAAGGAAGAACACGTCACGCACATGGGGCCCACACGACGTGTGACCCCAAGTCAACCCCAACTAAGCGCACAAACATCCTCAGGTACAAGAAACCACACGTACCTCCAAGCGCTCCCGTATACTCCCAGAGTATACCTCGTTCTAGCCCAAAGTCTATCGTGCACACGACACCTAGCATCAACGCGAAGGCGTGATGTAACAACTCCACCTCAAAGACCCAGGAATGACCAACCACATCTTGTGAATCATTTATATCACTCTCCCAAGAGTGCGCGATCACACGCCAAGGGTCTTCTTCAACCAAGGTAGGGTGAACCACCACTGGAGCACCTTTCATGTTTCCACATTTAATAAGACCGTGTATAAGGCTCCGCACAACCAAATAGATCGCACCGTTGTAATCCTCGCGAAAAAACATGCGAGATAGACTACTTACTCGCCTCAGAAGGATATCCGATAGAAAAGTCACCAACCCCGCCTCACGCCCGAACAACGTCCCGTGATCCTGAGCCTCGACCCCGAAAACAGTCGGGCACATCGCACCATTGCGATCCCCTCGGGAAAACACGTCAAAAGCACTACTCACTTGATTGCAACGGATATCCAGAGAAAAAGATACGTTCCGGCTCCCCGCACACGAGCGGTACCACGCGGGACCCACACCTCGGTCCCGAAGTGCTGAGAACGGATCGCACCGTTGCGATCCTCTCGAAAAACCACACGAGATGGGCTAAACACTTGTCCAAAATGGACACCCCGTGATAAAGCTGGAAATCTCCGTCAACTCCATAAACAGCCCTCGCGGGGCCCGCACCAGTGTGTGGAATTAGAGCGGGCAGACTGCGCCAACGGGATGACCTCGGAAAAATACCCAACATCGACTGCTCGCACGCCCCAAACGGACATCCAAGGAAAAAGTTACGAAATGCTGCACGCAGCTCAAAAGACGGGTCGTGGGTCCCGCACCTCAACTTCAGCCTCAATGCCAGAAAACACCCTGGAAACGTTCGCCTCAGTGCCAAGGTTCCAACTCCACTGACGACGCTTAAATCGGATGTCGGACGCGTCTGTTCCGTCCAAAACAAGTTCCCCCGAAAAAACGACAATCCCCTCGACGTACGTCTCGCGCCACCAAGGATCCTCATTTCAGGAATTAAAAATTCCTGAAACCATCTCAAAGTGTTCCCCTCAACGTGAGTTCTGCGCTGCTGCTAATGGCATGCAAAACAGACACCCGTAGCGAAAGCTACGGGTGACGGAAATTCCAAAGGGGGAAACCCCCTTGGGCTGGACCGGCCCGGTCCGGCCGGTCCGCCCACAACCGGCCCGCGGCCCATCCGCGGGTCCGGTTCGCTCCTCCGTCACCTACTGGACGCGGCATGCCGCCTCTGACCGGCCATCACGGCCGGTCTCTTTTCCCACAGCAACCCGCGATACGCGGGTCGCGGTCATGCCGCACGGGGTCGCGCACCCCGTGGCCGCCTCCTACTTGCCCTACGCCGGCGCCGCCGTGCGGAACCCCGACCGTCAGCCGTCTCACCCAGGGAGCCCTGCCGTCCCCGGCCTGCTGCCACCGCCAAACAGCGACGCCGCCGCCTCCGCTAGAAGCCGCCGTCGCCGTAGCTCACGCCGTCGTGCGTCTGACCGCCGTAGCACCCAAACCGGCCGGGATCAACTTCAAAACCCGGAAACTTCGGAGATCAACCCCGGCCTCCTCCAAGCTCGTATTTTGATTCCGAAAGATGCGTTGGAGAGATAAAAAGGTATACTACGCATCTATGGGATTTTTTTAAGTTTTAACATCCAATCGACACATTAAATTTGACTCAAAGGTAGGCCCAGGAATGAAAATGCAACGAAAACCTCCTACCTCTTGGGTGATGCCCAGAGCTTCACGGGGAGTCCGCCGCCGCGCCACACCTTGCTGGAGCTGCTTCGCCGGAGTTGGAGGAGGATCGGGAAGGCTGCCTCCTCCTACTGTCTAGGTGAGGAAGAGGAAGAGGTAGGGGGTGAGTTAAGCATTTAAATAGAAAACGCTTAACCACCCGCCCGTCGGCCCGAACCCGAACCCTCAGCAGGGTCGAGGTTAAGCCTCCCCTAGGGTAAACACCACCCCCCGAGCACAACGGAGGTCTCTGAATTTTAATCCAAGTCCCCATTCAAAAGTTATAAAATTTAACGTCCGAAGCTGCTAAATTATGAAAATTCCCCTGGGGCCATTTTTCACATACGGCCCGCGACCGCGAAACTTATACCCCTCATAGGGTAAACGGAATGCTCCGAACTCAACGGTTCACTCGGTTTTCCAATCCAAGCCACCGTTTATGAGATACTAGTGTTTCTCCATTAAATGAATAAATAAATCAATTAATTTATTTTTTTAACCTTCCGAAAGCGAGCGAGGGGTCCAAACATCCCTCGCCAACATGTTTTATGTCGTTCCAAGGGTAAACACCCCATTCCGGACCCATCCGTACACTCGGATCTCTGATCCGGATAACCGTTTAGGAGTTATCCTATTTATTTGGGGTTTCCACTGTGAAAGCACTAAAAATTGAATTCCGGCCACTTCGGGGCTCAGAATCGCATGCCGTCTGAAGGCGCTGCTCTGGAATATCATCAAGAATATTCCAAAGTCATTCAAGGCAAAACCCCGGGTTCTTACAACAATAATGTGAATGATTCGAGGAAATGTTAATGACTAAAAGAAATAAATCAAGAATGATAATTTCAATAATTTACTTGGTAAAAATTACCATAAACCATCCAAATAAATAATAATGATTGTATCAATATAATATTCCCCTAGTGCATCATAAGTTCAATAATGTGTTGATTTTATCAATGGACAGAAATACTATAAGAATTTTATTAAAATCATTTTAGAGGAAAATAACCTTTTTTTACTTTGAAAACCATTTTAAAACCAAAATTTAAAAAAACATTTTAAAAATAACTTTATTTTAAAATGACCATTAAAACTTATAGAAAATGTTTTAGACCATTTAATGTTTATGATGGAAGGAAATTTCAAACATTCTAAGAATATAAAAACAAAGATTCTCTTCCGATTTTAGTAAAAGACAAAAATGATTTGTTTTGAAATTGAAATGAATATTTCTTTAAAAACATTTTTGAAAAATTAAAAATGGGTAAAAAGTTATATAATAAATCATTTGGAAAATTTTAAATATATTTTTGATTTTTTTAGAAAACATGAATTTTGATGAAATATAGATTGTCGACTGAAGTGAGAATAAAGTCATATTTTTTTAAAACATTTTATCAACTATTTTAAGTACTAATGAGTGAAAAAATGGAAATATTACTTGTATAATTCATGAATAACCATAGGAAAATAAAATTAAAGGGGTTTTTATCCAATTATAAAATAATTTTCTTCAATTTAAATTCAACCATTAACAATCCTGATTAAAATGAGATTGTAAAATAAACCCTCACAAATATCATAACATTGAAGTGTGAATTAATCAATGAAATGATTACATGTATCACATATAAATCCACATAAAAAAATTGGAAATAAAAAATAAGATAATAAAAATTCATTATACACATAATCTTAGAATACCAAAGACAATGAAAAAGTAATATAACCTAATAAAAAGAAACCGAGTTATGAAATTATTTACCACCTAGTAAATTTTATGTCCAATATAAATTGGTAAAATAATTCAAATTTAAATTTAAAATACTATAAATTATTAAGGAATCATTATATTACATGTTAAAGGGGAATTATATACATCACATAAAAGAAATTTTTTGCCTAACATTACAATATTCCTCAAAGAAAAGAAATTGATATGATGCCCCTTACTTCACACTTCCTTTTGAGTAAATGTTATTTAACCTCATATAAAATGGATTTAAACATTCTATTAAATTATTAAAAAACCACAATTATATTTATAATATCATATATGATCTTTTTATATCATATTATCACTTGCTTGTTAATAATATTTCATTATTACTATTGTTTCTGTTGTTATTTTCCTTATTTTCTCATGCATGTTTTGTCGTGAAAGTTCCAGATCTTAAACATAAAATATAATTAAATCATATATATAACGATATTAATGATATAAATATATTTTTTAAATTAGATACATTTTTATAACCATTCATTAAAAGTGGAAATAGATCATTTTGTGGATATGGTAAGCGACATATACACATTAGTGGCGATATCATTTCTTAATAGATGAAGGGTAATAAAGGGGTGATAAATTAATTTACCATAATCAATATAATTTCATATATTTAATGTATATTCATTTAATTTACCCTTTATTATCTTATATGTAAAGCATTAGTGAAAATGAATCACATTGCTTTGCAAGGCTGTAGTCCACCGTATACACGAGCAACACTATCATATACCCCATGGAATGGAAAATAAAAAAGGTATATGTGATAATATATTTACGATAGTATAACTATTTTTCAAGTATAATATATATATACACATTATATCCATCATCATACCCAACCCTGAGAGGTGTTTATGGAAAATGAATCGCACTAGTTTGTGAGGTGGTAGTCTTCCGTACACTTGAGCGACGCTATAATTTACCATTTGAGGGAAGAGGATATATATATTGGTAATTAAATTAAAATAATAACATCTATGTATATTGGAAATATTTTTTTTATTATATCATAGTTATTGAATAATATTTTAATTAGGTTGAAGAAGAAATAAAATAAAAAATATCGTTTAATAACATTACCTCTTTGGAAAAATCCTATTGGTTTCCACAAAAAGCCATCTTAGGTTTATTTTATGATAAAAATAAATCCTATTGGATGTTGGTAGGTGAATAATTTATATATTAGGGTATGAATTGGCTGAACCAGATGTCTTTGGAAGAATAAATAGGGGAGGAGAGGGGGTGACCTTTTATAAGTGGGGGGAGAAGGTCAAATTTGAAATTTTTGAAATAAATCAACCATACCCATGTTTTTATAATAAGAAAAAGATAAAAAATGAACCTTAAAAAAACTATGAGGATATTATATTGAAATAAGGTTATAAAATAAGACAAGTTTTTAGGTCATTTTAACCCTTATATTTTTCAGTATAACCCCTCAGTAAACCCGTTTTTACCTTAACCGCAATAATTAATTTTTACCGTTTCCATTATTAATTATGGTAAAAAATTATGTTGAACTTATTATATAATATAAATTATTATGATTGAGAATATGTAATACATTTTTCAAAATTCAATTAATATAATTAGAATATTTTTATTTAAAATTAAACCTATAGACGTGTGAAAAAATAGGTTTTGTAAAGAAAGGATTTTAAAAGGTTAAAATGTTTGTATATTAGAACTCAGTATGAAATGTATTAAAATGAAATAAATTAGTCAAATTTTAACATAATTTAAATAATTTCACTTTAAAACCATTTTAAAATATAATTTAACTTTGTAAACAATTTAACTGAAAATGTAGTTTTTTAATAAAAATAGCATTTCCACTATTCATAAAAAATTAATCCTTTTAGAAAATTATAAAAAATTAACCTAAAGATAATATTCAGATTTTTATTTCTAAAATAAAGTTTATTTTTTAAAATAAAATTTTCTAAATGCGGTAAAAAATAATTTTATCATAAGTTCTCAAAATGCGATGAAACTGTTTTCTTTGAAAAATACGTTTTTAAAAAACATTTATTTTTATTTTAAACGACTATTATTTTATTTCTAGTGAATATATAACCATTGAATTTATTATATACATGTGTAAACATTATAATTTTCATAATTTATTTGTTACTATTAATACCCTATATCTAAAGATCTAGGTTATAATTGTCATGTTTAAATACTAATATTTTAATAGAGTGTTGAGTTTCATTCAAAACTAGTGTTGTGTGCATTAAAATCTATAAAAAAGATTGTATTTATTTAAAAATAAATATATCCTAAGGTATTGGGTTGTTATATTCTCTTCTAATCTTGATGTTTCATTTCATATAATCTATCAAATATGATATTTCTCTTTTGAAATATTGAGGTATTACATTTTCCCATTTCCATATTGGTATGGGTAATGGTTATATCATCCCCTAAGATTTTTTCCTTATATAATTAACTTATTAAATACATGGTACTTTGATGTATATTATATAATCAAATTCTTCATATTTTCCGATCAATAGTTCTCTTTGAGATCTCGATACATCTTTGTGATCCCTAGGTTGATGGAGAAGGCCAATCTATGTGCATCATTAAAAATATCCTTTATCTTGGAATTTTATGGTACACATATTCATGACCCAAATCTTATAACTTCTTTTTAATCAATTTTTAACTCTGAGTATTTCTCATTTTTTACAACTTCCACCATCTGAATTTCTGTATCATCTTTTTAAGAATATTTTTTCATTTCTATAAAGTATGGTTAGGCAATAACTTGAAAAAGAAAAGATGACATTTCTTCCTTTTTTATTACCATGTACATACATTTAATGTATAAGAATATTAGATCATTATCAATTCTCATCATTGATAAAGTTAGAAGATCCTTTCTAATTAAAGCATCTTTCACTTTATTCCCATTACTAGTATGTTAAATTGAGCAGTCATAGTCGTTGATCAAAACAAACCATATTAATTAGTTCACATTAATCTCCTTCTATATGAATATATTTTTGAGGATATTATGATCCATGTATATCACACACTTATCCTCATAGAGATAATTCCACTATATTTTCAAATCTCCATATCATGCGTGGGATGGTTCTTATCATGAACCTTTAGTTTCCTTAATATGTAGGAAATCTCTTTATAAATTTTCATCAGTATATATATTTTGACCTTTTTAATTCATCACTTTATACCACGAATAGTTCCACACATGTGGGTAGGGAAAGTAACGGTGTAGTGATAATCCTATTTTTCAACTCTTTAAATTTATCTTTATATTAACTAGTCCAGACAAACTTTACCCCCTTATGAGTCATATTAGTTAGTGGATTTGAAAATCATGAGAAGTTTATAAAAAATACTAGGTAATACCTAGCTATCCCAATAAAACCATATTTTTTTGTTATATATGCTGGTATAATCCATTTATTAATTGCCTTTGTCTTAGAAGGGTCCACATATATCCCTTTTTTAGTGATAACATTCCCCAATAATGATACTTCTTCCATCCACAACTCACATTTCCTGTAATTTTCTTAAAGCATCTAATTTCACAGGCTTTATAATAGTATTCAAATACTTCTCATGATCATTCTTTATCTTAGAGAATATAATATTATCATCTATAATGACTAAAATATATTTTTAAAGGAAGTCTCAAAAGAATATATTCATTAAGTTGATGAATATTTCAAGATAACTAGTGAGTATGAAGGGTATCAATTTGAACTCATAGTATCTATACATTATTTGAAAGTCATTCTTTAGAATATCTTCCTTCTTCCTCTTTAATTGGTGATATCCTAACCAAAGGTCCACCTTAGATAAATATTGGACCACATGTAATTGACCAAACAATTTATCTATCCATGGTAGGGGATACTTGTTATTTATAATTATATTTAATCTCATGATAATAATGGATAAACACATTGATCCATCCTTCTTACTAATAATGATGATCGAAACACCCCACAACGAAGCACTCATGCATATAAAACCCTTTTACAAATTATCTTATATCGGATTCTTCATTTATTCAAACTTAATGATGGAAATATATAGATTCATAGATATATGTAGAGATCTAGTTATATGTTCAATTTAGAACTCAACCTCTCAGTCAAAAGGAAGACCATGAAATTCCTTGGGGAATACATCAATATAATCTGTCAAAATGGGAATGTAATCGAGCATGATTATCTGCTTTGTTTCAATCATATAGAATATATATTATTTATTATAAGGAAATAATATACAAGCTTGAGAACAATTTTATATATGATATTATTCCTCTAATTTACACTTGTACATAATTAGAAGATAACCCAGGATGTGAATAGTGATCTATATCTCCCGACAGTTGATGTTGTCTTTATATAAGAACAAATAATTCCTGACCAATATAGAATCAAACTATACTAAGGGAAATAATAAAAGATTCACTGGGAGGTTTAGTCGACAATATTTGATCGGGGAGGAGTTATATACTTGGGATGAAATAATTTCTCAATTTTCTAAGGGTGTTGGTTTACATAATTCCCATGTTCTTTATAGTTGAAACACCACACTACTGGCTATGTGTTTATTTGAACCTTATTTATTTCCATCACATTTATGGGATTCTTCATACTTATTTAAAATTGATTATCTTGATTCCCCTCTTTTCCAAATTTTAAGTATATCCCAATTCCCTTATTATAGTTTCTAGGATTCTTCTACCCATATTTTTTGACACATGAGAAATTAGATTTTATTTCTTCCATGGTATTTATCCACTGATCCCATTGAAGAAAAATTAATTTTATAGTTTTTATCTCTAAGACCATGAGACCACTGAGAGTCACCAATCTCTATCATGACCATGAGGGAATAATGAACAATCTCTTTAGAGCTATCAATGTCTCAAATCACTATTATTATATTAAACCTACTAAATAAATGGTCCAACTTACTTTTTAGGTTGATGAAAAATCTGAAGGCATACCATGAAATCCTTGTGAATTTTTCCTCATATTCCTTGATATAACCAGCTTCATTTTTCATTAGTATAAATAACTCTATCTCCATTATAAGAGAGAGAATGCATGGAAAATATTTATCAAAAAAATATTTTCTTGAATCCTTCCCATTCATTGGAGTCAATTTCATTTTTTGAATTTGTTTTCTTGATCAATTTACACCATTGATCTAGTTCCCCATAAAAACAATAGACAACCAACATGTCTTTCTCTTCTTCCAAGAATTAGAGGATAGATAATATCATCTAAATGGAGTTAATACACTATTCCATGATAATGTGATTAGAATATATACTAAAGGTATGAGGCCTTTTCCACATAAAGGATTCAACACAAACTTTCTCTTTATTAGGTGAAGGAGGGAATTCCATATGATTCAAGTTACTATTTAAAACATGATCTAGTTGAGACAGTACTGTAATGAAGTTCTCATCTCCAACTCCCATTAGGCTATACATATCATTAGGTAAATCATAAAATTTCCTATCACATTATTTGTTTCCATTGTTTCTCATATTTCCCACCATTAACTAAAACAAATTACCGATTTGAACACTTAACTAATGAGAATATAAAATGTAAACTGTGAACTTATAAGGAATAAATAAAAATTAAATGAATTTTATAACTTATGAGCCTCTATGTTTAAATCTAGTCAATACTTGGAAATTTTACATTAGGGTTTCTATCTTAAAAATCTATTCAATTCCTTCATAATGGTTCATAAATAGTTTGTGAATTTCCAAAGCATATCTCCTGGTAGTGTTAAATTAGGTGTGCAATAAAGCCTATTTTTCATGCACTAGGTGATGATCAAGTTAAATACATTTTTCCCTTTTCAAGGTTGTAACATCTATGAAAAACTATACTAGAGCCACATCAACTTGTAGTATCTTTATAGGGATGTAATTTCATGGAAACCACTGGCTCTATACATCACCAAAATTTAAGGATATTTTCATATACTTCGACTTATCCTTACAATTATCCCCAAGGTTATAACTAAATTATTATAGTCCTAATACCCAAAAATAACTAGAAAATCATCTGATACCAACTATAGTATCCCAAGAATTTTATGCATATTATTACATGATTTTGACATAAATATCCACTAAGTACAACCACAAGATCAAAAGGCATAGTGTATTTGAAAAACTAGGTATATAAAACTAAAAATAGAAGTAAAACACAACATATTTAATTTATACTTCAAAATAACAACCTAAATCTCTTAGATTTCCTAAAATTTCATTGTATAACCTGGGGAATACATAAATGAAAGGGGTAAGCTATAAATCCTAGTATGAGAACAAACATGGAAATGAAGCATAACATATGAGTCATAAGGAATAACATGATAACATAAAATGCATGGAACATGAATAATAATACGGGTGAATATCATAAATAACATGTAATCATAATATCTTGGAAACTTAGAAATATAGAAGCAATATAATACATGAAATAATCATAAGTCAAGGTTAACCACCAAGACAACATCAAATTGTGGATAGTCCCATCATGGATTAGGTTTACTCCCTAATACTATACATATCACCTAATGTGAATAAAAAATTACCCAAATAATTGGTTAAATATATGAGAATAACAATCATACCATGTACATTATTATGTGTTCTACAAAAGGAAATCAATCATAGGGAATACACATAAGGATTACCCATGGGAAATAAATGGGTTTCATAATCATGACATAACGCATAACCAAATAGAAAATCATTATTGTTTCTATAAAAAAGGTTTTAAACCATCATTTAACAATAATAAGGGATATATAAGCATATATAATGATATATTATGTTCAATTGAAGTGAATCTATGAAAATGTATGGATAATTACTTTGGAGACTTTCAACTTAAGTTAGGTTTTAGGGAAAAGAGTAAAGATTCTTTAAGGAGGGTATAAGAATAATAATAATCATAAAAATAGAAGTGAAATAAAATGGGTATCCAAATTAAAAATAATTTATTTTAGAAATCTTGTAATTTTTAAAACATTTCATTGAGTGGTACTTTAAAATAGGCAAAGAAAACAAATAAGTTCCCTTTAATTGACTTTTTAAAAGAAACTGAGAAGGGAACCTTTGTAAAATGTATATATCCATAAATGAAAGGTGAATAAATCTAGGTATTTATTTTTGGAATCTATATAAATAATATAAAATTGTAAAATAATAATAATATATGTATAAAGTGAGGTAAATAGTGAGAAAGTGAAACCCAAAGGAAATAGGGTGGCTCAGATATATCCCTTACCTTATGTTCCAGAATCGCTCAACACTAGAACATAATGTCATGTATTATCAAATAATTCTCATTAATTAAAAAAATTATAACCATTTTCATCTATATTTGATTTAATCTCATTTTATTATGTTCATTTATAAAAGTTTTAGTGAGATATATTGACTAATTTATTTGTTTCAAGAGAATTCATTTCATGGTTTCATGGCCAGGTCACTTGTGAATTATTATTAATGTTATTTTAAAATGGGACTAAAAATATAAAAGTGAAATTAAATTTTATTCATGTACTTATGAAAATTGAAATGGTCTCATATATCCTTTTTTGTACTGAAAAAGCGATGATTCACTTAGTAAAAATGCATATGTTATGTGGTTAGTTCATTTAGGTCGTTTTACTAACTATCAAAGACTATATTAATTTTTAAATTAAAATATTATTGAAACATAAAAAAAATAATTCATAAAATATTTATTATAACCATATTTAACAATGTCATTGTTTCTATAACTATCCTTTAAAGTGTTGGATAAAAACAATGTATGTTGTTCATAGAGGTGGTGAACAAACCGTATTGTAAAAAAAATTGTTTTAGAAAAAAAGGGAGGGTATAATATGGATAAACCGTTTTAAAAATAACACTCTATTGAATTTATAATACTGAATTCATTATATTATCATTATTGATTGAGGTGAGTAGAATGTAGAAGAATAAAAGAATTCAAAAAGGGGTAAATTGTGAATATTACCAATTAATTCTTTTCTCATTGAAATACACTTTAAGGCACCGTGAAATGGTCATTGGGTGAGACCAACAGAACTAGGACATTGGGTAGAGCTTTGGTAAGTTTTTTGGGAATAAACTTTTCAATCTCATAGGATTATAAGTTATGTGGGGAAGGGGTTGTATTTATAAGGGGATGAGATATGTGTTTTTTAATATTATGTTCATTAGTTTATTATTTTTGGCTCAATATTATCAACGGTATTGATTCTTGAGCCTTTATATTATAAATGGTTCTTGTGAGTTATAACTAATGGGTGATTACACCATAAAAGACTCAAAAATTCAACTATTAGCTTATATTGTTATATACGACTATTTACCATATTTTACTATTTACAAAAAATCAACTATTTTAGGAAAATATAAAAAATTCAACATAAACAATTCCAATATGTAGATTTAAAAAATGAATTCCATTTTATGGGAATAATTTTCTAAATTTGAGAAAATTAATTTTTTAATAAAATCTTCATTTATTTGAAAAATTATAATTTTAATGTTATGATTAATATTCCATCCCTTCAAAAAATTACATATGATCTCATAAAATTATCGTATCCTTATAATGGAACATAATATTAATTAAAAAAATACATTTTATAAAAATAAAATTTATTTTAAATTATGATATTTATTATAAAATTACAATTAAAACATTTATGTTTTATAAAAATACAAACACTTAATTTATTATTTTTAAAACATTCATTTACTTGTACCATAGTATAAATATTTCATATTTTAATTTATAAGATACCTAAATATTATTTTACACTTATATAGGTAAGGATAATATTCAAAAAGTTATGTTACTATTAAAAATGGTCATATTACTATTCCAATGGTCATGTTACTATTCCTACAGTCATATTGCTATTCCTAAGGTCATATTTGTTATGGTCATATGGGTTCTATAATACCTATATACACCTAATATTTCATTAATTAATCATTAAATTATATTTTATCTAAATGTTTTATAGATTTTTATTTTTAAGAATGCATATTTAATTACTGAAATTTTACTTTATTTCTACGATGTTGTTCTAGAGTCCCATTATTTTGAGGGATCGAGCAGATCCAAAATTTCCTTTTTTTATTTTTTTATTTTATATTTTTTCCCATTGTAATAATTTCAATTCTTGTGAAAAGTTTTATTCCCTAAATGTAATATAAAAATTTATATAATAAAAATTTGTTGGTTTTATCACGTGTTTAATGTGATTTATAGAGCATTATATAATTATAAAATGAGAATTTTCTTTGAAAAAATTATGGGTCATTATAAAAACAATGGTTTTGAATATGAGCCATTGTACCAACTCATTTTCTACAGAAATAATGAGAAGGGTCATGCTCGATAAAAATATTACAATCCATCTACACCAACTCTTGTTCTTATGCTTAATAGAATCCATTTTTTATGGGGTGTATTATGCACCGAGTTCATGATGAATATAATTCTTCTCAAGATACACTTAAATGGTACCAATATTATATTCATTACCATTTTCTATCTAAATATTCTTCAAGGTGGAACCCCACTCCCTTTTAGAGCTTATTCTAAAATTCTTAAACATTGTTATAGAGTTAGACTTATACTTTATGAAATAATTCTTGTTATATGAATAAATTAATCTATAAAGGGAATAAAATATTTATCTCCATTTTTTATTTCTTCCTCATAGGTCCATAAATACTTAATGAATAATCTCCAAAAATGACATGTTTGAATATATAATTTCTTGTGTAAAGAATTAACAATATTAAAATTTTGTAATGTAGAGAACATTCGATTCATTTATCTATTTAGTTAATTCACATCATGGACATTATCTCTACATGTTATATTTTTCATGTTATTTTGACCAATATGAGCAAGTCTTTGATCCCATAATTTATTTTCCTCCTTTATGATTATTTTTACCATCATGAACCTAAAAAAGTTTCATCTTGTTTGTTATCCACTCATCAATACATATACATATTTTAATTTCTTCACCAAAAATCCTATATATTCAAAACATCACTTAATTTCTTTCGTCATAAGTTTTGTTTCAACCCATCATCATATAATGTGTTCTTAGAATTCAACTTATCTTTTTCAATCACAACCAATCTAACACCTTTTATTTTAAGGACACATTATATCCAAATCAAATTGATCCTTATTTTAACTTATAAATAACCTTTAATATCTTTATAAATCCTATGATACATGAAGGAAATTTATTATCCAAAAACTATAGACCTTATTTTTATGATTCTTTTAGTGAAAATTCATCAACTAATGCATTATATTTTCCCTTTCCTTTCTTCTTATGAGTATATTGAGTATTAAAATTCATCCTTAGTTTTCTTAGTAGAATGGTGATACATTATTGAAAAATGTAACTTGTCTTGTTACCCCATCCACAAACACCAACTAGTGGTTGTAACTTGTTCTAAAACTTAAATAAATAAAATTCATATTGATTCTAAAACTTTATTCTTTGGGTTGGTTTAAATAGCCTCAAAACTTTTCTTCCAAATCATATAGGCTCATATAAATATTAGTAATTAAAACACCATTTCCATTTCATGTCACTAAGTCCTATAAAATTCTATTAGTATATGTAAAATACTTATTTTCTTTGGAAATATATTTTTGTCTAGATGATTTCAATTTATCTTCTTCCATATTTTGGCCATCAATTTATGATTTTTTTTTAATTTTTTCCATAGAATATAAACAATTTCATTTTCACTCTAGAATTATTATTCTTTTTCTTTAAGTTACAATTTTTATCAAATTTTACATTTAAGTTTATATTACTTGAATTTTTATACATTTGATAATCATCTTGTTTAGCTATAAATTTTAATTTCTTTAGTTATGGCATTGATTCATCCTTTTCACCAAAAATTTAGAGACCTTTTCTCTATTTGAATGTGATTTTAGTTTCTTACACGAATTTAATCATTCTCTAAAATATAAAATTATTCTACAATATTCTACTTTAATCTTTATTTAAAGATTAAACATGTTCCACATTATTATTAATTTATATAACCTTATTTTCCATTTTGAATTTCAAATTATTCCATTAATTGAGAAACATTTTCAATATGTAAATATAATTCATCAAATTTTACTCTTTTTCTTCATGTAAAGAATCATTTTTTATTTAATATTGATTTTATTTCTTAAAAGTTTTGTCCCCGTTTTCTAATTTTGAAGTATTTGGAAGGAATTTTTGAGTTCTCACTTAAAAATGAACTCATTTTATTTCATCCTCATTTTCAGTATCAATACTTTCATCCCTAGTGAACACTTCCTCATTTAATTTTTCAATTGGTAAATTTTCATTAACTTCACTAAAAGTATCAACTTCCTCTTCATCCTTAATAATATTACCATATTCAAATTTGAATAAAAAATTCCTCTTCTTCATTTTATAAAATCTCACAACTTTAACCTTTTAAGTAAACTTTATTTATCAAATTTTGAGGTTTTAGTATTTTATAATATCTTTGTATTTTCATCCGCATCCTCAAAAAACTCTTCTACTTTCAACATTGGACAATTTTATATAGAATTTATAATGTCTATACACTTGAAACACATCATTGTTATATTTAACTAAGACATTACTTTTCCTCTTCTCATACTTCTAGAAAGAATGACATGAGTTATTTAAAATTCATTTGGACATATTCTTCATCAATAGATTATTCCTCAAACTCACCAATTTATTCCTACCCTTTTATATCTTAAAATATTTAATGTAAGTATACCCATAAACCTTGATCTTATTCTTAAATACACTTCCCTTATGCATTTCATATGTAATTATAATGTTATAAATATATTCTAATGAATGTATACCCAAATCATTACATTCAAGCTTCAAGACCTTTGGATTAATCATATTTAGTAAAAAATATATAATCTTATTGACAACCATAAAATCTTAGAACTGATTACCAAAACCTCTGATGATGAACACCATTTGATTAACTTGATTAATTAATCCATCCACTATTTCATCATAAATTTTCATTATATGTTAATATTTTAATTTCCAAATTTATATTATGTATTTATTCAATTTTTCACTACATTCATTGATATTTTCTAATTTATCCCAGGTGAACTTTTCAATTTCCATCAATTTAACTATATGAAAATATTTTCATAAAGAGATCACGAAATCAATTTTTGAGCACAACCATCATTCCAGAAATTACTTATATCAACTATTATTACAGAATCACCTTTAAAGTATAATGAATAAATTAATTAAATTTCAATTTAAGTTTCTACAGAAAAAAACTTTTAATCTCATTAAAGTGAATGAATATATCACGATAAGAAACCCCATATCATAAATATTGTATAAAAATAGATTTTTACAAGGTTAACCCATCCAAACACATAACCCTATCCTTGGTATGATCTGGTAAAACCTATGATCACATGATCCAATAGAATCATTATGTTGGATTCAATGAGTAGGGTATATCCTTTAACTTATAATATATAAACATTTGTCCCAGTATTTGAATTGTGATCCCATATAAACAAAAATATAGAATTTTTTTTAATAAAAATTGAGTATTCAACTTATTTTGACTTCCATTGATTTTTATTTTGATTATTATTTTTCTATTTCCTACTCCTATTCTTATTAATTTTTGTTTCCTCTCTCATCCCATGAATCGTTTTATACTAAAATATTAAATATTTTCTTTACTAGTAATAACGATTTTACCAATTTAAATTTTAATTTCAAATTTAAAATTAATAAAAGAAACAACCATAAACTATTTCTCAACATTTTCTCATGAAAATAAAATAAATTTCATGATCCCAAAATTTTAAAGTCACATTTTATTTATTTAATATAAATTTTGGATGATTTTTTATCCCATTTGAGTTTTATAGATCCTAAAGAGACAATTTCAAAATAGTTAGTTTTAAAAATATTATTCAGTTCATCACACTCAAATATTAGCAAATTCTAGAACCCATGATTTTCAAAAAACCCTTAATTATAACCATTACATATCAGATAAACCTTTATATATTGGATTAACTTAGAGAAACCCTTAAGTTTCAAAGGCTCTTATAACAAACCATACCTACCATATATATCAACCTTTATGTATTTTATTTTCCTATGATCAACCCTTACGTACCATGAAAACCAAATTTTTCATAATTAGGACTAATATTATAATAACCATTACATATTAACGAAGTAACCCTTATTCATTCAGTGAAGTAACCATTATGTATTTAAAAAAGTAACCGTTATATATTGAGGACTTTTCCAAATTTCTAAACCCAGTATGTTCAACACAAATTATCTCAAAACATCATTCAAACACATATAGAATTCTTTAACAAATCTATAAAATTATAAATAGTATTCTTATCATAAGATAATATTTACCTTATGCGAGCATAAACATGATATATATATTTTTTAAAAAAATGCACCACATAAATATATCCACTCTATTCTACTCACATATCTTCTCCACATTGATAAATATTAATAATAAAAGGGGTTATTATTTATCTCTTGATCTAAGAAATATTCCTCAGGTATTCGAAATCTCTCTAGGGTCAAAATAACTCTAGATATCAATTTCTCTTAAAAAAGTTCATTTTCTCATCAAATTTCTATCTTTATATTTGACCCTTTTTGGGGTATTTCTATCCCAACTAGTCAAATAAAAGGGGATTCCCCCTCTACCTTTCTTCTTCCATCCTATTCGCCTATATGGATCTAGGTTGGTTTGGGTTTGTTTATTCATTCTAATAGATAATTTCTCCCCATTCATTATTTGTTTTTATTCACCACTATTTTTTTTAAATTTTGTCTGTCTGGGAAAGGGTTTAGAGGAAAATTAACTAGTTCAATATTGAATCATCCCAATATGATGGGGTTTCAAAATCTAGTGACTTTATCATGTCTAAAGAGGATAAATTGTACCTATTTATCATCATTTTGTTGAATTTATATTTTCTAGTGAATTTTCCTAGGGTTTTAATTAAATTTTCATAGAATGAGAAATAGATTAAGTATAATATGTTGGGTATTTTGTTCATATTAGTGCTAAAAACAAGACATGTGCTATTTATGTGTTGTTTATTGAGGTTACTTATTTGGGAGGATTCTTTGTGATATTTTGGTGACTATAAATCATTAAATTAAACTGTATAACTAATTATAAATTCTTATAATTAATTTGTATGGGATTTTATTAGGTATAGGGCCTTGAGAACATGGTGGGGTTTGTTTGAATACTGTATGGTGATGAGGAGATTATTATGAGGATGGTAAATCCATTTTGGTGGTAGGTGGGACCTTTAATACTTAAATATATGTGTATTTTCATGTTCATTTCATGTTTGTTCCTCCTTTTGGGTTTTTAAATATGATAATGGGATGAAGTGAGTTCGTAACTATGAAATAGTATTAGGTTAAGCCCTTTGATTGTGATTTAAATGTTACACACATTAGTTAGAGATGTTAGAGTCACTTGATAACTATGTCACAAAGGTTTATAATACTAGGAATAGATTAAAGGTATTAAAAGTGTTATTGGATCATTTAATGATTGTAGATGACCTATAGTTATCTATAATGAGTGGGATATGGTATTATAAGTAGTTATCCCATAATAAACTGATTGGATAGTGTTGTTCCTTGAGATGTATTTGTGAAAAGATATTAAAATAGATGTGTAACCTTGGAACTGATCGAGTGAAATGGGTGAGATGATGTAAATAAGTATAGTAGATGAGGTAAGTAATTGGGCTTAGTATTAAAATTGTGTTTGTTTATAAAAGAGTGTAATTATCTTCTTTATGAGTATGTAGTTTAACTTGATGATTTTAAATTTTGGGCCTCAGTTCTCTATATAATTGGGATTTTGAGGGAGTGGAACAAGAATGTGAGATTGATATTGATATATTTCTTGAATACTTGTGAGGATTTCATAGTTTTTAGTGTGGTGTGATGTTGGAAAAAAATCCCTCCTAAGTGACTTACAGTATTTTTGGGATTGGTAGTGTTTGTTGAAAAAGAAGTTTGACAAGGTCAGTTGTAAATTTTGAGTTTGATTGTTGAAAAGGTATGTAGAAAATGCTCCAAGAAAAAGGTATGAAATATCTAGAAGTGGTAAAGAATGTTATGGATACAAGTTTGTGGTGTTTCCCATTTTTTTAGAAATTTTAGTGGTAGAAAATTTGGAGAATTTAAAAATTTTATTCAATGATAGAGTTTTTGGACTCTCTTATCAACAATATGTAAAAATATTAACTTTTTTTGAAATATTTACTATTTTGGGTAATATTGGTGTTTTTTGAAAGGCAATTTTCACGAAGGATATAAATTTCTTGATGGTGATAAGTTATATGAAGTTTCCATGATTTTTAGAAGCATATGTGAATGAATGTTTTTTGAGAAGTTTTTAAAAATATGGGTAGTTTTGTAAACAAAGTATAGATTTTCTTGAAAATTTTATGGTAATATTGGAAGTTTCATGAAGGAGTGGAGACACCTATAAAAATGTAGCTACCCCCTCTTTTAAATATATGGAACCCTTAATGATTTTTAAAAAGGATCGAAATTGTTGATTTATTTTCAAGAAGGATTTTATTACATGAAGAATTCATAACATTAGATTCACAAAGAAAGGATGTTTTAGGAATGATTAGAAAGATACATGAAATATAGTTGGTTTTATGAAAGTGTAAGGATTCATTAAGAATTGGAATGTTTCATGAATATTGAGAAATGGTTGTGTACAAGGTAATCTTACACCAACTAGAAGTAATTTACCATAAATTATATAGTAATGTGGGGTTCATAAAGTGGATAAAGTTTGTGTTTAATGATATACTAAATAAGGTATAAAAAATATTGATTCAAGTGACCTATAAAAGAATATTCTGAAGGCGAAATGGGAATACTTTAGTTGCAAAAATATTGAGTTATCAATTTGTGATTGGTAGTGAACTAGGAGGGATTGTGAGACTTCTCCAAACTTATAATTGTAGTCTAATTTAGTGGATTTTGGAACATCAAAACAATTTGAGTGTGTGATATTTAGACATATACCAGCATGGGTGAAACAAATGTATCAAATAGATATATGAAGAAGTTATTATCCTATAAAGAAAAAATTAGGTAGATTGAAGCTTTGATTATGAAAGTGAAAATTGGTTTAAATGTATTAAAGAGATTAAGGAAGAAGTTGTCAGCCTATGAGGAAAATCAGAACATCAAAAGGGAAACTTGAATCCTAGCATGATATCAGGAAATTAGATCATTTAGGAGACAACAAATATAGAAATAGATAATAAAGGTCCAAAAAATAGAGTTCATAGTCATATCCGAATGATAAGTCGGGTATTAGACTTGATTGCAAATAGAAAATTTTGATGACTAAATTCTAACACAAGCACACACTCCAAGGTTGAAAATCAATTTGGGAATGACTCAAAATTAAATGTATTGGAGAACCCATGGAAAAATGGTTCTATAAAAAAGAATAACAGGAATTCACATTTTATCATGTTTTATTTCTATGGAAAGATGGTACATTCCCAAAATATTGTTCTATATCCAAAATTCCCTGGAGGATAGAAGAGAAACAAAGGTGGCCACATATAGTTCTATTTTACTATATTGATTTTTATGGTCACTATTTCTAGTGTAATATATTTGGGAACATGGATAGATTTTTCTCATCAAATATGTAGAGTAATGTGTTGAAGTAGACACAAACTATTCATAATAAGAAACCCAATGAAACATCAAAGGAGTTGAAAATAAAAAATCGATTTGTAGATCTACAAGATGAAATTGGTCCATCATAATCTAAAGAAGATCGTGGATACCATTCAAATTCAAGTATGTAGTCGAATATGTTGATGGAAATGAAATGAGTTGAGAATTAAGTGTTTACATAGATTACCATCAAAACATTATATCATACTAAAATATGGATCATTGATAATGGATGCACCTCCCATATTAAGGGAAATAAGGTTCTTCTGATAGACATCAGATGAGAGAAGGAATGATTCAATATGTTTGGAAATGATGAAGTCCTAAAGATTATTAGTTTAGGAAAATCCATGTTTAGAGGAAATGTACGAGATGTGTTGATGTCTTGGTTGTTGAAGGTATTAGTGACAAATATTTAAGTGTTTGTCAACTATGTGAGTCAAAGGGTACTATACGTTTTACTAAGTTGTTTTATATTATCAAGGTAAAATATGGTGTAATTGGTTTGTAGTAAAAGTTAATATAGGAAAATATATACCTTGTATGTCTAGAAAAAGATATTTCCTTCCTATCCAAGGTGAAGAAAATAGGTTGTAGCAAAAACGAATTTTCTATTTGTGACAACCATCTCTAGAAGATATTGTGAATTGTAACATAGATCAAGATCTCCCTAGGCTATCACATGATCATACCCACACATTAAATTATTTTCAACAAGGGAATATAATTAGAAATATATACAATAATAAAATATCATAATTCAATAATAGTTCTTGAATTGGTTCTTTCTGATGCAAGTGGACCTATATCACCAAGATCCATTAATGGGAAGATATATTATGCTCTTTTAATTGATTACTTGAATAGGATGGAATGCATATTTTTAATTTACAAAAATTATAAGGTGTTTAGTAGAATAAAAAAATAACAAAGGGAAGATAAAATAATGCTTGTACAAAATATTCATAATTTATATACTTACAATGGTATACAATTTATAAATCAACAAGTGGATGATTAGATCAAGAAACACAGGATAAATAACCATGTTTTAGCAGTGAAAACTACTTAGAAAAATTGTGTGGTTGAGCAGATAAATCAGATTGCAAACAAAATAGAAATAACAATTCTTATTAAAAGGGACCCATCATAGAAATATTGGAAGGAAGAAGTCCTGGAACTTCTCTTCATTTCTAATAGAGATTTATTTTGTCTATAAGAATAAAAGATACCAAATGAGGTATGGTATCCAAAATTGAAATACTTTCAAATCATTGGAAGTAAGTTTTTTATTATCAATCATAAAAAGCATTGAGATTTTGAATCTCATGGAGATAAGGGTATATTCCTTGACTACTCAGAAAAAAGAATTTCATATAAATGCTTTAACAAGAGGTTAGAAAAAGTAGTCAAAATCATTGATGTCCTTATAGTATGAAATTATCAGTGTATTAAAAAAAATATAGCAAACAGTTTCATGATGATAGTGCTGAGGAGTTAAGAAACTCAGAGGGAGTAGATGTAGAAAATTCTTATTCAGAATAAGATTCCGATGATGAACATGATTAATTAGAATTGGTATCTTCACCAAATATGAGGATTCCTGCTGAAATTGATAGGTAGAATATCATCTATGATTAGATAGTATGAGTTCCAACATGGATAATGAAGACTCTACTGTAAACATACCATATATATTAGGTAGAGCCTAAATGTTTTGAATAATTAAATGGGGATGGAAATTGGGTTTATGTAATGATTAATGATCTTGAATAAATCAAAATGAACCAAACAAGGGAGAAGGCTGAATTTTTTTAGGGCTAAATGGGCCTTGCAAAAAAAATTCAATTGAGATTAAATGATAATTAAGAAAAAGAATAAATGGTTTGAAAGTGATTATAATAGATTGAGATCATTTATGTAGGTGATTAATTTTCATATATTTTAATTATAAAGATGATTCAATTATTCTTGGATATATCAGTGAAAAGGAAATTTAATGTTTTACAGGTTGATTTAAAATTTATATTTTGAATGAGGTTATGGAGGAGGAGGTATACATAAAAAACTAGATGGTATTATAGTACATAAAGATGAGAAAAAAAATTTATACTGAATAAGGAATAACATGGATTGAATTAAGCGCAGAGAGTGTGGTATTCAAGACTTGAATAGTATTTAAAGAATCTTAGATTGCAATGTGGTGGATTTAATTACAATATTTATGTAAATAATGATATTAATAATCGAATGATTGTTCTAGTTTATGTAAATGACATAATATTTGGAAAATCAAATGAATTACAGTGAAAACAGTTCACAGGATTCATGAAAAATGACTTTGAAATGTCAATGATCAGAAAACTGAAATTTTCCTTGGTTTATAACTGACATAAGGAAAGAATGGAATATTTATATCTCAATACAAATATTCCAAGTAGGTTCTAATATAATTTGTAATATTTAACTAAAAGGAAATAAAAACTCTATTTGAACCCCAAATAAAGAAGTCACGAGATGATGAAGGAAAATAGATGACTTTCATAGATTAGAGGTAGATAATTGGCAGTATGTTCTACTTAACAATGATACAACCTGATATTTTTTTCCATATTCCAATTTGTGTGGTATAAAAACAAAACCAAGTAAATCCAATTACTTGAGGTGAAATTAATACTTCATTATACAAAAGGTATAGTGGATTTTGGTTTTCTATTCAATGAAAAATCTCATTAAGGTATAGTGGATTTTGGTTTTCTATTCAATGAAAAATCTCATTAAGAGTTATTGGGTCATATAGATGTAGATTAGGCCAGTTTAGAAGATGATAGAAAATCAATGTCAGGTAGTGTATTCTATCTTAGTAGATGTTTATATTTATTTTCCAAGTGATAAAAAAGATTTAATTTATTTTAGAGATTAAAAATATGAATATATTATGTGCACTCAAACATACACATAGTTACTGTGGATGAATTATCATCTTGAAGATACGTGAGTTTAAGTGATGTCTCCAATCAAAATCCATTGTGATAACTAAAGTGCTATAAATATGAGAAAAATACTAATCACCACTCATGGGAAAAAAATTGAATTCATGTGTACTTTTACGAAAGAGAAGGGGGATAATGGGATTATTTAGTTAGAGTATGTTTCTATAGAAATAAAGGTAACCTAAAATCAAATGAAAGCCTTACCGAAAGAAGTGTTTGAACATTATTGACACACTCTTTGAGTCTAGTCAAATACCTTCACTTGAACTTGTATATAAGTGAATCCCCTAATCCCTGGGGTATGGTGTGTTATTTATCATGTGATTATATTTATTCTTTACCATGTTTCAGACAAAAAAATAGTTTCATTTGGGTTCATTGAAAAAGGGGGAGAAATTCTATTCATGAAAGGAAGAGAAAATAAATAGGGGGAGCAGAGAAATGGAGGGGGGGGTAGGATTTTAAAATTTTATAATGAAGAAGTTGTTTGTTTAATGAAGATAATTCATGGAAGGAGTTCATGATATTGAATGAACCCAGTGGGGATGTGGGAGTAGAGAAATAGGGAGATGAAAGGAACATGGGGATTTTTAAAATATGACGATGCTAAAGATGTTTGTTCAATGAAGATACTTCATGGAAAGAGTTTTTGATAATTTTAGGAACATATTATGGCTGTGTAAGTGTGTCATCATTATAGATATGGTTAAATGGTTCTATTTAAAATGTAGAGTGCCTTTATTGTTCTCAAGGGATTATGAAGAGATTTTTTTTCAAAGGCAGAGTTCCGCAAATGGGTGTTTTGAGAACAAAGTGATTCATTGATTAAATTTTCATTCTAATATTATTTCTTATGTAAAGAATGGATCATGTGGGATATGATTATATGTAGTGTAAATACTTGGTCACTATATGAAGTCATAATAATTATATTTTTGTAGAATATATATGAGTTCAAAGTGTTGTCAACAAGATGGAAACATAAGATTTATAGTGGTATCAAAGCATGAAGAGTTGTAATGAAACCCAAAGGGGGGGGATTATTGGGAAAAAATCCCCATAAGTGTCTTTTCATTATTATTGGTATTGGATATATTAATTGAAAATTTAGGTATATGAGGTTAGTAGTGATGTTACTACACGATTATTGAAAAGATATGTTATCAAAGCCCCAAGATCGAGGGATGGAATCTTCAGAAGTGGTTCAGAAAGTTGCATATACAAGGTGGAGGCAATTCCCGACAATTCAAAAAAATTTAGGGTCTAAAATTTAGAGAAATGGAAAAGTTTCTCAAAATACGTAGTTTTAGTACTACCAATTCAACAATATATAAATGGCATAAAATTCTTGAAAGATTGATTATTTAATGGGAGATTGGTGTTTTGGGAAAGAATTTTTCATAAAGGTGGTATATAACACCCGATAATTAATTATAGAAATTGAATATAATATTTGAATAAAACTATAATAAAATGAAAATTTTAATATTTAATGGCACAAAAATTATAATTTTATAGGATAAATATTTATTTTAACCTTACTATGTCTAAATAAGCGTAGAATGATTTTTTTAAATTTTACACTAGAAATAAGGTTTTATAAATAATTAAAAATGTAGTATTTAAAAAATTCTCCTTTTATTTATAATAATGTTTTATAATATATATATTTAATAATTTATTGAATTTTAATTTTATATAAATAAAGATAATATATTTGAAAGGTAAAATGTGACATTTTTTAGAAAATTATTATTTTTTAAAATGGAATAATGTATTTGTGTTTTAATTTATTAAAATAGTATCTAATGATGAATGATTTAAATGAAATTTTTAGATTATATATATAACTATATTAATTTAAATCCATATAATGTTGATTACTAGTCATATAGTTAATGTAATATTATCTTATGCATGAAAAATTCCTTTCTTTAGAAACCGTTTTCGACAAATTTTTGCGCGTTTATTTTTAAAATAAATTCTATAAATTATATAAATTTAATTTGATAAAATTGATTCCATATTTTTAATAATAATAATTAATATTATTAAATAAGTTCAACTTAATTTTTTGACATAATGAATAGTAAAAATAGTAAAAAAACTAATTACAATGTTAAAATGGATTTACCAGGGGTTAACCTAAAGCGATAAGGGTTAAAATGACCCAAACACTTTAAGAAATCCCATTTTTTGGTTATATTTATACCATAACCTTATCAACTTCTAATATGAGACATTTTAATCCATTTTCGCATGAATGTGACCAGGCATTATTGAAAAAATATGAAATATTTCAAGTGTACCACTCATGTTAATTATAAAAGGGAACCTCCTCACATAATTTCTTCACACCTCTTAATCCATTTATCTCAACTAAAACCTATCAAAATATATCTAAAAATCCTTATACACATTATAGAGCTACTCTTATTCCTAAAATACCAACCCTAGGGACCTTAATAAGAGATACGAAAGATATTTTTCTCATCGAAGGTAATCATCTTCACCAAGATCTTTTTTACATCTTCGTTTACCACCTTAAATTAAGATTTAACAAGACTCTGTGATAATTAAGGATGACCTGATGGTTTTTCAAGGACTATTTTTAAATTATTATTCAAATGTTGACGAATCAATAGAGCTTATGGGTGGAACACTATGAGAAGTAGGTGAGGAGGTAGGGGAAAAGTCTTGGAAACTTATCTTACACTTTGAGGAAGAAATATTGGAAGAGGCATTGATTATTCATACTTATGATGATAGTTAATACATAATTAAAGATAGAATAATTAAAGTGGACATAAATAAGGATTAGGGTGATTGGATAAAAAACCAGTATCTAATGCTGAAAAGAGGATTCAATGAAAATATGAGAACAATGAAGGAATTCATCCAAGCTTGGGACAAGATGGATTATATCATTGAAGATATTATCAAATATGAACCAGATAAAATGGCAACTAATCTCTTTTGGAAATTATATAGGGAGATTACATAGAATAGTTTCAAGTTTTCTTTCAATAATTTGGTAATCTTATATCATATTTGATGTTACTCTGGTTGAACTGGCATGGTTTCTCACCTTTTCCACAAAAGTGTTTTTATAATAAAATTTAATTTATAATCAGTCAATTATCATTTAATAATTAAAAAAATAACACCATTATATTCCATATACTAAAATTTTATTATGTTTATGTCATAATATTTATCCATATTCTTCTCTATCAAACTCAAAACAAATCCATCAATCGTGTGTAAAACAGACTACTGCCTTGCTAACCGATGTAATTTGTTTCCCATCACCGACTCATATAGATATCCATAATGATGTTAATAATGAATATATATGGTAATTATAAAATTAAATTTATTTTTAAAAAAATTAATATTTCATCCATTTCCTAACCCTTTCATCCATCAAGGAAGTGATATCACCACCCATCTATACATACAAACTACCGTCTCCACCAAGTGATGTGATTAATTTTCCATGCCCAAATTTCAAGAATGATTATAAAAATGAATCTAATATTTAAAAGTGATATTTATAAAATTAATATAATTCACGAAATTATGTGACTATATCATATACATAATAAATAAGACTTCCATGACAAAAAATTCAAGATTAAATAAAGCAATTAGCACCGGAAACAATGGTAATAATGATATATAATTAAAGAACATGGGATAAGGTGTTTTAATAGGTTAATATATGATATTATAAATATAAATATGGTTCTATTATAAATTAATATAATTTTTAATACCATTATATATTTGGTTAAACCAAATTCAACTAAAGGGAAGCATGGGGTAAGAAATTTCATCTCAATTTTCAATCCATTGAGAGACATTTAATATTATGACCCTATTTACATTTATTTGGCGTATATACTACCCATTTAATATATTAAACAGGAATAAATATTTATTAATGATTATTAATGTTTCAATTCAATTTTAATATTTCATGGGTTTACAATTTAAAAGTTACTAATAAGTTTGTATATATTTTACAATCTCAGTTTCTTAGGAGTGCCTTAATTTTTACTGAAGGAATATTAAAATCCATAATTCATAAAATCAATATATTTTATTATACATTACATATTTAACAATTTTCCCATTTTATTCCAACTATTCATATATTTTTCACTTAAAATAAAATTATAAATGTTTAAATGGAAATAAGATATTATTTCTCTTTTTGATTGGTTATTTTTTTCTATGTCTATATTTTTCAAAATTATTTTAAAGAATTTAATTTTATTTAATTTAATTATTTATTAAGTAAATTTTAATTTTTCCTTGAATTTTTAAACGATTTTAAAGTAATATTTTAAAGTTTTTTTGTAAGGTTCATTTTCATCATTATTTACAAAAAAGTTAAAAGGATGTTTTTTAATGTATATGGAGTTAACATACATCTCCACCACTATAACCATTTTAAAATATTTAGATACTTATGCATATTTTCAATTATTTTTAGAATGTAAATATTTAATTAATGATTATTTTAATATTTCACTTACATTTTCTTTATTTTTGTAGTGGACCTGATTTTATTACATAACCTATATTTCCAATGAACAAATGGTCATCTCTTATATTAATTTTATTGATGTTAACTTTATAATGAGAAATTAACTTTCTTGTGATCATTAGAAACTAATTTTCTCTTAAATATCTATATCATTTTTATCATGTATATGATTATTTCTTAAACCTTATAGAATTTTTACATATAATGTTTTACTTTAAAAGTTTCATGATTGATTGAGGAAAATATTGATAAATCCATATTCTTTACTCAATATAGATATTTATTGATAAGGAATATTTTTTATAAATTTAATTGATCATTAGATATATAAATAATGCATTATACATGAAGAGTTGTGTGGGGCCTAATTATAGATCGACCATTAACGCATCGTAAAGTCTTATGTGATAAATAATTTTGACAAATTAAATGGGTTTTTATTGTATACAAAACTATCAATTAAACTCTCTTAGTGTAAGGATTTGACAGTATAAATATCATGATGTTTGATATTATGATGTTTAATATTATTCATTTCTTTAATAGTGAATTCAGTTATAATTATCCATTATAGTGTCTCATTTATCCATGGATGAATTTCATGATCTTGATATTGATTAAATTAAATAAGTTTTTAGTTATTTACCTTACAATACTAATTATTATTTATTTACTCATGATAGGTTGCACTATAATTAACCCTTATTAAGAATTTTATCTCACCATTATTTGTTTCTTTATCCTTGTTTATTAATAACTAATATTTGAATGGGTTTCAAAGATGCAGAACGTTCAATTTTTTTTATGATTTAGATTTTATTCCCAATATAAAATGTGTAAGCTGTATGTATCTATATCTATAAAACTAATAAAATAATTATTCCTTTAGGATTATATATCTTGTATCTATTATAATGTAATTAATTAAAAATCAATTTTCAGTTATTGGAGTTGGGGCTATTATAGTTGGTTTCAGAGAAAGTTTAGTAGAAATCATGGGAACAAGATTTAGGAAAACATTGATTGGGGAACCTAACTCTATATCTGAATTTGAAGACTAGTATAATTATAGGATAATATCCTAAATTTTTGATGAGGTACACATTATGTGGTTTTACTAGCAATATAACCCTGTCTAAATACTATAAGTGGATGTGGTTTAGGTAAATATTCATCTATAGTTAATAAACCTAAAAAGGGTTGGTTGAGTATATCTTGACCATAATTCTAGTACACTATGAGTGTACCCTTTCTGCACACATGGTTTGAAACATTTCTGGGGGGGATATTCTTGTGTTATTTTAAATTTTATTTTCAAACTATTATGAAATATTTAAATTTTTAAAGATAATCATAAATAGACTATGTTTATGATTCCAAGATTAATAATGTGTACATTTTTATTTTTTGGTTAAGTGTTACAAAAAATTTATAATTATATATCATGATTTAAAATTCAATATTTTATTAACTAATTCATTATATTCCATTATTTAGAAATAGAAACTTGAATAAAGAATGGTATCGATACTCATGGTTAATGCATAAATTTCCCCGCTGAGCAAATCAATATAATTGGTGTTGGATCTAATAAGATCCTAACTGTATTAGGGAATCTGACCTAGGTTATAACTAATAAACTTTCATATAATGATTAAAATGATTTTAAAAATAACTATGCACCTATATTAGATCATTTCATGCGATAGAATCCCCCGTAATTTAATGGGACTAATAAGAGGAATACAAAAAGAAGAATCAATTTCAATCATATAAAAATTGTGGAAAGAAACATATGAGAAAATGAATGAAGGGCCGGAGAGTTTGTTACATGTGTGAAGATAAGGGTAATATGGATAATGATTGTAACGGAAATAAATAGACCAATACTATCTAATTCTCAAACTGTAACTAAAATGGGTTTTATTCAAACCAATATCCCAATATGCAAGGGAATCTACCACAGAGGAGGATAAGGATAGAAGGCCAAGCTCATGTGATCACTATAATTGCAGTTAAATTTACCAAATATATAATAGAAGGTACTATAATTACATCCTCAAATTTTTCTAATTCTTTATTTGATTCTATATTCTCACACTTTTATATCATGTATGTTTTCTAAGAAAATTAAATATTTCATTAAATCCTTAAGAATTTAGTTTTCATTCAAAACACCTAATTAAAATATCACTTTAAAAAATACGTGTTAAGAAATTACCATTAGGACACATTAATGTGCTCTATTTGATGACTTTATTATTATATCATTGGCTGAATTTAATATAATCCTTTATATGGAATGTATTTGAAAATATGATGAAAACAAATTCTGTAATGATAAGTAAATTACAATTCATGATGAATATGTGGTATTATTTCTCTTTAGAGTAGAGAATTTATCATCTAGGTCATATCTAGACCCACCTGAGAATCTCATATGATTTATATTCTTAAGGAAGTAGAGAAGAAAGAATAAAAATATAGAAAATTTAATATTTAAATTGAGGATGTACCTATTGTATAGGAAAAAAATTAACACATTTCTTGAGAAATTACCTAGAAATACACTATATCGTGAAGAAATGTTTTATATTGATTTAATATATTATAATAAACCTATATCAAAGACTCCATATTTAATGGCCACTATGGAATTAGTAGATTTTAATAAATAACATTATGAGTTCTATAATAAGGGATTTATATGAACTAGTATTTCACCATGGGGAGCCCCTATTCATTTTGTTAATAAGAATTATGGATTTACGAGGATCATGATTTATTATATGAAAATTAATTCTATTAAAATAAAGAAAAATTATCATCTACCTCACCTTTATGACTTATTCAATAAACTTCATAGTGATCAATATTTTTAAATGATTGACATTCATTCTGGGTATCATCAATGGAAAGTAAATAATGAATACATTCAGAAGAAAACATTTCTCATGAGGTATGGAAATTATGATTTTATATTAATTCCACTTGGATTAACCTTTTCACCCTATGTTTTTATGGATTTAATTAATAGAGTATTGAAGTAATATCTTGATAATTGTTTTTGGTATTTATTGATGATATCTTGGTGTATTCTAAAAGCTATTATGACTAAGATAATCACTTGTGGATAATTCTTGAGACTATTAGAGAAAAAGAGTTATAAGATAAATTTTGAAAGAATGAATTTTGGACTCATAAAGTGTCTTTTCATTCCCATATAGTCTCTAAAGATGGAATCTTAGTTGATCTTATAAAGAAAAATGCAGTCAAATAATGGCCCACACCAATAGATTTAATTTAGGTATGTTGTTTCATTGGATTATTTGGTTATTATTGGTGATTGTTTCCAAAATTTTCTTGATTGGATAACCCATTAACCAAGCTTACACATAAAGGGTTTAAGTTTAAAATAAATAAGGAATGTGAATAATGTTTTGAATAATTGAAGTGAATATTCCTCAATGCTCTAATTTTGACTCTACCATCAATAAATTATTGAGTTGGGATATATAATGATGCGTCAAAGAAGTTACTTGGGGGTATCCTTATGAAGAAGGATAAGGTTATTTTCTTTTCATTAAGTCATTAAAATAATAATGAATAGAACTATCCAACTCATGACCTCGAGTTAGAATCCAAAATATTTTCTTTTAAAATATGGAGACATTGTCTATATGGTGAAATAGTGACATATATATATCATAAGAGTTTTAAATACACATTTTTTTAGAAATATCTCAACATGAGAAAAATAATATGGACCAAGATACTCAAGCATTATTAGTTCTCAATACACTACCACCCATGGATGGAAAATAAGGTACTTTATGCATTAAGAAAGAAATTTCATGGAGTTCTGACCAAAATGAGGATTAATAGGGATCCTATGATCATGAATATAGTAAATATGAATATGGTTATTATTAAGGAAGGGGATATATCAATCATTTTTTTTCGAATTAATTCCAATCCATATTTACTGTGAAAGATAAAAAGTTCTCAACTTGATGATGAGAATTTTCAAAATAAAATTAATGCCATGAATGACTGAGAATTGGAGGAAATAATTTGTGAATATGGAATTCTAATATTTGGAAAGTGACTATTTATCTAGTTATACCTTAAATGAAAAGGTAATTGTTAGATTATTATCACAGTTCAAATTTCCCAATACACCATTGTAGCACCAAGATGTATATGGATTAGAGGGAACATTTTTTGTGGGATAATATTGACTGAGAAATAACTTATTATGTACCAAGATTTTTAGTTTTTTAATAGGTGAACAGTGTGATAAATTTTCCTAGAGGGGTCATTCAACCTATACCTATTACTATATGGAAATTATATGACATTATTCTAGACTTTTTCACTATATTACCAAGGTTTCCTATAAATAATAATAAAATATGGGCTATTGTTTATCACCTTACAAAATCTACTAATTTACTAACTATAAATAAAGATTATCTCTTGATCACCTTGAAGAGATATATATTTATAATGTTTTAATACTTAATGGTGAACCTATTTCAATTTCATATAATCACAATCCATGATTTATATCAAATTTATGGAAAATTCTTTAGAAGGCTCTTGATACTAAGCTTTATTTGAGTATTGATTATCTACCTCAAACTAATAGATAATCCGAAAGGACTATTCAAACATAATAATAAGTGTTGATTTCATTCTAACTTGAATTTCAAGGTATGAGAGATCAATATTTACCTTTGGTATAGTTTTAATATAAAAACAGTTGCCATTCAAGTATTCAAATGGAATCATATAAAGCATTATATAGAAAGATATGTTATATGCAAACTTTTTTGGATAAAAGTGGTAGAAGAGGCTTGTAGAACCAAAACTTGTCGAGGAGAAAATGAAAAAGTTAATGAATATCTAGAATCATATTAAAGTATCCCAAATTAGGTAAAAGAGCTATGCAGACAACGAGAATAAAGATTTGGAATTCTCAAGTGGTAGATCATGTTTTCTTAGAATTATCTCCATAGAAGGGTGTTATAAGGTTTGGTAAGAAATGGATACTAAGTGTTAGGAACATTGGATATTTGGAAATTATAGAAATAATTAGGGTTGTGGATTAAAAATAAGAGATTCCACCAAGTCTCTCTAAATTACATGATGTGTTCCATATATCATTGTTAAGTAAGTACCTTACAGACCCAACACATATTCTTGCCTATGAATAAATATAATTGGAACCATCCATCTTACTATGAAGATACTATCCATATTATTAGAACTAAAGATAAATTATCGATTAATCATATGACTCAACTAGAAAAGGTATTTTATATAAATCATAAAATTGATTAGAAAATATTGGAACTAGACAATTTTATGATGAATAACCACCCTCAATTATTTAGAAAGTAATATCCCTAAAAACATCGAGGAAGAAATATCTATAGGAGGAAGTAAAGTGGAAAAATAGATTAAATTATAGTAAGTGAACATTATATTTTAATAAAACTATAATACAATGAAAATTTTAATATTTCATGGAATAAAAATTCTAATTTTATAGGATAAATTTATATTTTAAACTCACAAGGTCCAAATAATCATAGAATGATTTTTTTGAAATCGTCTCTTAGAAATATTATTTTATGAATATTTAAAAATTTAGTTTTCAAATATTCCTATTTTTTTATAATAAAGTGTTATAATATGTATAATTATTAATTTATTGGATATTAATTTGATATAAATAAAGATAAAATCATATAGAGGCAAAAGGGTTATTTTTAAAAAACTATTTTTAAAATGGCTTAAGGTATTTTCATTTAAATTAATTAAAATATTATTTAATGATAAATGATTTAAGTTTTATTTATATATTACATATCTAAATATATAAATTTAAATCAATATTATTATTATTTCTAGTCATATAGTTAATTTAAGATCATCTTATGCATGAAAATTGAATTTATTTAGAAACTGTTTTTCGACACGTTTTATTGGTTTATTTTTGAGTTAAATTCTAGAAATTATATGAATATAATTTGATGAAATGGGTTATATATTTATAATAATTATAATTAATATTATTTAATAAGGTCAATATAATTTTTTTCCATAATGAATATTAAAAATTGTAAAAATAAATTACAATATTTAATGTTAAAATGAGTTTACCAGGGGTTAACCTACAAAGGTAAGGGTTAAAATAACCTAAAAACTTTCTAAAATCCCATTTGTTGGTTTTATTTCTACCCTATCCTTATAAAATTTGAATAATATCCATTTTGGAGCAATTTTTCCTAGAAAGTGACTTGACATTGTTGTAAAACTTTGAAAAATTACAATTGTCCCACTCACCTCAATTATAAAAGGACACCTCCTCCTCTCACTTATTCAAACATATTAAGACATTTATATTTAAGAAACTATTCCAAAATATCTCTTCAACATCGTTATTCATATTATATATCTTTTGGTATTACCAAAATACTATCCATAATGTCCTTAATAAGAGTCCCAACGGAGGTTTTTTTTTGAAGCGAAGGTAATCCTATTCACCAAGATCTTTATATTTACTTCTTATTTTACCGTATTTAATTGTGTATTAAAAATTAAAATATAACAAAAATATTATGTTAAATATAATGAAATGTTATTATTTTTATGACATAATATTTATCCATGTCATTCTCTATTAAATGGGAAACAAAGCCATCACTTGTGTGTATGGCGTACTACCACCTCGCGAACCGATGTCATTTGTTTTATATCACAGACTCGCATGGATAATAATAATGATAGAAATAATGAATATATATGATACTTATGACAAGATATTTATTATTAATAATTAATATATCTTTCACTTCCTAATTCTATCACCCATTAATGAAGTGATAACGTCGCTTGTGTGTACGTACGACCTAGTATCTCCACAAAGCATTGCGATTCATTTTCCATATAAAAATTTAATGATTAATTATGAATTTTTTTAAAATGAATAAAAATTTCATTTATAACTTTTATATAATTCTTGAGATGATGTAACTATATCCTATTCACAAGAACTAGAACTTCATTAACAAAACTTGTATGGGAAAACGAAGGAGTTAACACCCAAAACAACGGTAATAATACAATATTACTAATTAGTGAGGGATTAGATGTTATAAAAGGATCATATATGATATTATTAATATGAATATGGATTTTTTTATAAATTAATAACATGTTTAAAACTATTATAAAGGAGGTGAAATCGTGTTAAAATAAATGGAAGTGTGAGGCAAGGGATTTCATTTCAATTTCCATTTCATTGAGACATATTTGATATTATGCACCTATTCACTTTTATGTTGAGTATATATTTCCAATTTAATATATTTAACCCGAATAAATATTTATTCATTATTATTAATGTTTCAATTCATGTTTATTATTTCAATGAGTTATAATTTATAATTTACTAAAGAGGCAAGGATTTATTTTACAATATCAATTGTTCGGATTACCCTAAGTTTTGTTGACGGAATCTTATAATCCATCCTATATAAAATAGATTTATTTTCTTATACTATAGATATTTAAGGAGCTTCCATATTTTCAGAAAAAATTTCTACTCTCTTGAATCTGAAACAAGAAAATAAATGTATAAAATAAAAGATGATATTATTTCTCTTTTTGATCGGATTATTTTTCTTCTATATCCATATTTATTTAAATTGTTTAAAAAAAGTACTTTTATTTAGTTAAATGATTTATTAATGAAATTTTATGTTATAATTTAATTTTTAAACGGTTTTAAAATAATCTTTATAATGTTTTTTGAAAGTATCATTTTCAACATTATTCATAAAAAGACAAAAGGAATGTTTTTTAATGTAGATGGGGTTAATGGACTGCCCCACCACCATAACCATTTTATGATATTTAGATTCTTATAAATGTTTTAAATAGTTTTATAAAGAAAAATATTTAATGAAATATTATATTAATATTTAAATTCCATTTTCTTTATTTTTTTAAAGGAAATGATTTTATTAAAAAACCAATATTTCAAAAAAGTGATTGTCATATCTTATATTAATTTTATGGACATTAAATTTAACTTGAAATATTCAATTTCTTAGGATAATTGGAAATTAAATTTATATTAAATATATATATTACTTATATCTTTTATACTATTATTTCTTAAATTGTATACCCTTTTTACATATGGTCTTTTACTTTGAGAGTTATTTGATTTACTAGGGAAAATATTGATAAATTTATATTCATTACTAAATATAGATATTTATTGATAAATAATATTGTTTATAAATTCAATTTATCATTCCATATATAAGGAATGCATTGGAAATTTAGAAACTTGAACAACCTAGTTGTAGATATCCCCTCAATGCATCGAAAAGCATCAGTTATCCAAATTTAACTGGTTTTGGTCTATACATGCCCCTCAATTAAACTGTATGGGAATAATGATTTGAAAATATATATCATGATATATAAGATCATGACATACAATATTATTAATTTCCTTCATTGATAATTTAGTTATTATTTTTAATGAGATTATTTCATTTATCTGTGGATGCATTTTATGCTCAAGTTATTGATTAAATGGATTTAATTTTCAATTATTTACCTTAAAATATTGATTACAAGTAATTTACTCATGATATATTCCACTGTATATAACCCTTAATGATAATTTCTTATCACCCTTATTTTATTTCTTTTCCCTAGGTTATGATTATGAAATATTTGAATGAGTTTCAAGGATGCAGAATGTTCAATTTTTTTTGGGGTTTTATATTTTACTCTTAATGTAAAATGGGTATCATGTATGTATATAGCTCTCCAAGACTACTATATTGCTCCTTTATTCAGGATTATAACCATTTTATATATTATAATTTAATAAATTAGACACTAAATATATGTTACTAGAGTTGGTGTCATTATATGGTAAGTTTAGAGAAGGTAAGAAGTTATGTGAAGACACCATGATTTTTGGAAGAATACATGAATTGAAGTTTTTTAGAAGTTTTTTGGAGATACACATTTTCATTAAAATGTGTGTAGTTTTACAAATATTTGGTGGTGGGCATGGATGTTTTTGTGATAAAGAAGAAATGCATATAAATAGGTGGCTACTCCCTCTTTTGAATAGAGGGAAGCCTTAATAAATATTAAAACAATTCTGAATTCATGAATGATTTTCATGAAGGTTTTTATTATGTGATACATTCATAAAAACATTATATTCATAAAGAAATAATTTTTTGACAAATATTAGAATGATTTATGAAATATAGTGGGTTTCATTAAAAAGTAAATTTACATGAAGAATTAAAAAGTTTCATGAATGTTGGTCAAGGGTTTCATGAAAGTGAATGTTACATGAACCAATACTTATTAACCATAAATTATATGGGAAAGTGGTATTTATCAAGTGGTTCAAATTTTCTAATAATGATGTACCAAATAAGTTGTAAGCAATATTTATTCAGGTCATCCATAAGAGAATCATCAGGAGTAGTGATCATAGTTTAGTTGAGAAATAAATGAGTTTTCAATTTGTGACTCTAAGGGAACCAAGTGGGATAGCGAGTCAGCTAAAAAATTGCAACAACATTGTGATTTATTGAATTTTGGAACAATTACACAATGTATGTGTTTAATCCTTGTACATAGTCTAGTGTGGGTGAACCAAGTAATTGTTTTTGTATTGGGGATGTTTTCATTTTTACATATGATTTTCTATGTGAAGGGGAGACAAGAGTGTTTTGTTTAATGATGAAACAAGATCAAAATTGGGGAGGGTTTTAATATTTCATACCCTGATTAACCCCCTATAAGGGTATTTAACCTGGTATAACCAATATATTCTTATGGGTAGATATATAGAGATTTGGTTAGATCACTTATGGAAATAATAAAAGACATGTTTTCAGATGGAAAATGAGCACTTAGTAGACACCTTAAGGCGTGGTTGGGTACTGGCTATGTTGTAGGGTTGGGAGTTAATGTTGGTATTTTTTATGAGTGTCATTATGGGGTTGTAAATTTTCATAGTGAGAGGATTAGTGTTTAATATGTCTAGGTATGACCTTAGGGTTCATTATTAAGAGTTATCATGGCTTAAGGGTTGGGATCATGATGAGTATTGTGTAGCTATAGATTGAGTTGATGAATATGGGTTACTAGGTTGGTCTGAGTGGTGACATTGAGTTTTATATTCTCCCATATATCAAAGATATAGGCATGGATGTGTATGTGGATATATAATGGAAATAATTTTATATATATCTTCTATATATTTATTTATTTATTACTATTATATAACCTTTTTGTTCTACAATGATGATATGTGATATAAAAAAGTGTTTTAGACCTTACCCAGAGTAAGAGGGTAGTGGTATGGGATGTGGCTTATGTTGAGGTGTGAAACCTCACTCTGAGTTAGATGGTGGTGATATAGAGATGTGTTATGTGATGCATCTTGGTACCTAATCCTGGGTGAGAAGGTGGTGATATGGGTAATGATATGTGACATGGTATGGGAGCTCACCTTGATTGAGAGAGTGGTTGTATTTGATGTGATGTGTGATACAACATGAGACCTCACCCTGAGTGGAAGGGGGGTGAGAGGAGATTTATTATGAGATGTGGTATTATAATTCTCCTAGAGTGTGTATAAAGAATAATGATATTGGTTGTGATATTGAGACATGGTAAATGATGATACCATTTGTGAGAGGGTAGCGGTCAAGCCTTGATTATAGGTCATTATCCAAAGCCATAGGGAATGTTCCAAGGTTGTGTTTTTATGAGACTATCCGATGGAACCGACTGAGATAATTTAGGGTAGAAATTATTGTGGTTTTGCAATTACATGATGATATAAAGAAATTAGTTTAATTTTGAATATTTTTTCTTGATTTATTTTCTTATATGTGACTACAATTTATATGATCACATATATAATGGAAACATGGTGAGGCTCTACGGAGTTTTTTTTCTCATACCTTGCATGCCCCCTAGTGTGTGTGTAACCCTTATGTTTGTTTTTTAGTTGATAAGTTTAATGAGGAACCTAGATGAGTTAGCTAAATAGAGTTGGGATATTTATTCAAGGAGTGACCAAAATTTTTAGTTTTATAGCCCCCTATTTTTTTCTTTCAGTTCTTTTACTATGTCATCTTAGTGGGTGAAACTTGTTCATGTATATATGATAAAAATGTGTACTCTTTATGTTATAATATTTTGATGTTTATTTTTTTATTGATAGTGGAATCATAGCTATAATTTCATGAATTAGGTATGATATTATATTATATTCCTATCATTGATTTTTGTTGTATGAAATGGTTCTAAGAGTATAGTCTTGACACATTTCTACAAGACTCACTCTAACGGTCAAAAACATCTGGTGTAGGGTGAGACATTCCTAAGGTCATGTGTTACTCTAGATATGGTATCATAAGAGTGATTTTTAATGAGGAGTTAAATTCCATGCATTATTCATAGATATAATTTCTTAATGTTATGATTTCTTGTATTGTTTGGTTTAAATAATTAAACTACATATATATATCACTATATATAAATATAAAGAGTGGAATTATAGTTATGATAATTGATTTAGTTTTCTTCTACCTTAACTTTTTATTTCACTAGTTTATGGACTTGAATTTAATGTTTGATAATATTTATACATATTAGGTGTTTTATTGATAATGGAATTGTGGTATCTATAGAGTTATGTAACCTTGTTTAGATGGATTTTTGGTCAAACTTCTCACTATACAAGATTCTTCTTTCATGTTTACAAATATGGGGGTTGGCTATTTGTTTCTCCTAGTTTAAATTTTTAGTGATTATTGATTACATATGATTATAATCCTTTATATAAAATAGTTTTATATACCATATTGATGGGATAAATTTGGACGTGTATAAACATTTTTGGATTTTAATTTGGGTTAATAGCACAAGATATGAGTTATGTTAATTATTACACATAGACATGGTTTAAACATATTTATTTGGATTAAGGAATAAGGATTACAAACTAAATCATTAAAAGCATTAATATATGCAAGGGGAATAAAATGAGATAAGAAGGTGAGATTAAATCCCATTTTAAAAAATAATAAGTCTTAGATTCTTTCCAAATTGAAAACTTGTAAATACCTCAATCATCCAAATGGGTAGGTCATATTAAAGTTTAATTCCCATATATTATCTTTTATATGACAAGAATGTAATGAGAGACCTTATAAAGCTCCCCAGACTTGGACTCCTGAGTCGAGTGCTCAATCAATTTATTTAAACACTAGATTTGACTCAAAGTGAGATGAAACTATATTTATTTTATATAATTTTCATAATCTGTACTCTATATCTCACAAATAATACATAATACCAAGACTAAAAGGTTTGGTGACTTTGAGGACTAGTTATACAGGGAACTTATTTTCAAAACATGTAAACATTTCTCCATAATTGAACCACAATAGAATCCATTCTAGACTTATTATAAGATATACTCATCTTCATGACCTATGGAAGGGAACCATAAGAAAGGGTTGATCTTAATTAGTCAATAAGGGATATCTTATCAACATGTCCTTAATTTTTAGATCGTAAGTATATGAGAAAAAATGAGCAGGGGAGGATTGTCTTATTAAAAAGAACATGGAATAATAAGATTTGTCCAAAAATCATGATGTAAGGACATGTAATCTCAAATGAAAAAACATATAACATGGGAAAAGAGTGTGGAATAATGAGATAATAAAAAAGTTCCATATAGAATAATCAGAGGCATATGTCTTGGAAATGTAATAATTCCTTAAAAAATTGCATAACAAAGAACATTAGCACAAACATATAAATATGGAAATTATAACCGTGTTAAGAAAACAAAATTCCATGATTTATGTTGCGAATTTTTTTTCCCACACTTTATATTATGAATAAAGAAAATTCCCATAGTATATATTGGGAGAAAACAAAATTCCCATGCTATCAACCAAGGAACCTAGCAACAACTCTATACTCTTAAGACAAGCAAGTGAGTAATCACAACAGGTAACTCAGCAGTCTACCTAAGCAGCAAGCAGTACAAACCCAAGCTTGTTCTTTGGCTTGGTGGACTCGTCACAACCAACCAACAAATAAAGAACTAACTCTCTGGGTGGCTCCTACTAGAAAACCCCTCTAGTCAAGTATACGTACAAGGAACAGACACTCTGGAAAGCTCTCACCGTCAATTCCCCTGTGGTCTTGCAACGAAAGATATAGACTCTCTGAGGAAGCACTTATGTCTAATTCCCCCTATAGTCTCGCTACGTAACTAAGGACACTCTGAGGAAGCACAAAGTCTCATTCCAATAGGTCCTACGATCGATACTAATTATAACAGACTCTCTAGGGAAGCCCTAATCATCAATTCCCCCTTCAGTCTACCACACCAGGTTCACTCAGCCCTGAGCATTTTAGTCATGCTTAATCAACGGTTAGCAGCCTAAGTATGTTCAGTAACTACTTGGCTAATAGCTAAAAATGCATCCACAAGCAAATAAACAGCAGGAAATACATGCAACCAAGTCAACAAGCATACTAGCAATGTGTAAAAGGGTTGCCTCTTAGGCAAACCGTGCCAAAAGCAATCAACAACCAAAACAAGGGGAAACACCCAAGGGGTGGTCCTTAAACATGCTAACAAGAAATTATTAATCATATAATAACCTCAAGCATATAATAAATCTAAGGCAGATAACAAAACAGGATCAAAACCCTAACCTGAGATACCCGATACATGGGTATCCGACACTTTTGCACCAAAATATCAAAGACATTCAACGTAGAGAAACAAACGACCTACCTCGACCCTTGGTGATTGATACTCTTGAATCTCGGCCAGTGAATCGTCCTAGAATGGAGTAAATCTGCAAAAACGTCTAAAACATTCAACCTCAGATAACTCTCACAAGAGAAGGAATCAGGAAACATGGACAAAGAAGAACCGAGTACTCACCACTGCGATTCGATTGCACCCGATGGTGTTCGATTCGGAAAACCGGTGAAGGATCGGTGCCTCAGAGAAGAATCAGCCCTCTAGGTCACTCTGGACATAATTAGGTGGAGAAGAAGATGAAAATAGGGATTAGGCGCGACCCCGGTCTGATTAATGAAATAAAAAGAAAAGTACATGGCGTGTACTTCATAAGTACACGTTGTGTAGTCCCCTTTTCCATACGCCGTATTAATCGGACTCCACCTCATCGCTACACCCCGTGAGACTGGCCTAGACACGGCTAGCACACGGCCTTAAGCGAAAGAAAAGTACATGGTGTGTACTTACAAAATTTCCTAATTCTCCTCTTTTTCTAAAAAACGACCAGAAAAGGAAAACATACCTGAAAAAGAAGGTCCGGGTTCTTACAATTATGATTATGAAATTTGATTATTTTAAAAAAATATCATTACTATAGAAGAATAAAAATTTTATTTCGGTACTTTTAATGAGGTGAATCTATTTTTAATATATTTTAATAAATAAAAAACAAACTAGATGAAAAATGATATGCATTACTTCATAGAGGTGGTATTATGCACAATACACAATCAACATTTTCATTTCTCAAAGAATGAGATTGAAAGAAGGTGGATTATAATTTTCTATTAATAAAAATAATTATATTATATAAGTTATATTTTTTATTCAATTCCATCCTAATAACCAACGAATAGAGGTGGTGATAAAAAATGGAAGACGTCACTTTATAGAGGCAGTTGTCTGCACAACGTATAAATGAAAGTTCTGTTTTTTATAAAGGAAAAGGATAAAGGTGGTTAGTAGTTGTTCTATTAGAATAATAAAACCCAGTATACCAAAAATAATAATTTCATCAAATATTAATTAGAAAATTATATTTGGTAAAGTATGAAATAATAGAAAAGATTTTTGGGAAAATAATACTCTTGTTGAGGACTTGATATTTTCATTGGAATACAACTTAGAAATATAGGCCTTAGGTAAATATAGTGTGACTAGTGGATAAAGGAGAAGAAAAAATATCTTATTTTAGATATTAAACCTATTTTTTAGGGTGATAATTAAGGAGTTGTGAAAGGCCCCTTTAAATGTGGTGAGAATGAAATTTTTGGAAATATTTCATATAAATATAATGAGAGTACATGTGTCAAATTTCAAGAAGACTAAAAAAATGGAAAATAATTTATAGGTGGGGGTTCATGATATAAGGTCAATAATACCTAAAAAATTCATTTTAAAACAAGTTTTAATCATGTTTTTAAGTTCTTTACTCTTAGAATTTTCAGTTTTACCATTTTCAGTTTTACTATGATAACATCTTTTTAATTATGTAATTTACATTTAATGCCTAAAAATAAAAAGGAAGATATTAAATAATATATAAATAATTATTAAAAATAAAAAATAAATTTTATGAGATAAAATTTCTATGTCCAACAAAAAATAGTTTTCACATTAGTTTATGTAACAGGTAAAAACCTATTTTTAGGAAATGTGTACTTTAAAGCATAAAATTTATTTGTATGATAAAAGTATCAATGTATTTTATTTTCATGGTATAAATTAGTTTATTATAAAATAAGTAACATTTATTTTTATTCTAAATATTTCTAAAAACTAATTTTATAAAAATAATAATTAATTAAAATAAAATTCATAAATGGTTTCTTTTATTAAAAAATATTACTTAAGTTGTTAAACATAAATTTTTTAAATTAATAATAGTACTTTTAAATTTATAGATTTATTAAATAGTATATATGTGATCATGAAAAAATATTTTTATGTTTTTAAGTTACACTTACTTCTTGATATTGTCATAAATTCGTGAATTTTATTAAAAAATAGTATTTTCACAATTCAAGCAAAAAACAGATTACTTCAGAAAAACATAAACAATTTACCATAGGATAATATTGATATGTGGAATTAAAAAATGAATTTTATTTTTTAAAATTAAAATTCTAAAAATCTACGAATTTGTCTATTAAATGAATATTCAAGATATAAAGAAATGTTTCTTTTAATGAAAAATTTCCTTCTTAAACATTATGAATTCACGATATTATTTCATACTAAATCATAATTTAAATAATGTTAACAAATTAGTTAATTTAAATTTTATATATTATCATAATTATCATTTAAAATTGTTCTATTTAATTTATTAATACTTTAAACAATTATTAGATAATAAAAAATCCTTTTAAATCTTAAAGTATATTAATTATATATCCTCTAAATGTGATCATTGATAATTGGTTAATATACTTTTATTTACTTGAGGTTTTATTATTCATATAATTTTCTTGATAATATTCAGCTAATATGTTGTGGCTTATTTTAATTGGGTGTTTCATGTAGAGAAAAATATTGAACACATTAGATTTTTTTAAAGAATAGATATATCGTAAAATCTTGGGGTTTTATATTCCCCCTATAAATAAATTTCTACCTTGAAATTATAATTATCACGTAATAATGAAAATATGAAAGAGTATTTAAAATATAGATGTGATTCAAGGTATAATTTCTTGAGAGATATCAACCTTAAAAACTTAGAAAAAAATATATTTTTCATTATAATAGTCTTATCCCCATCATTGAGTTTTTCTCCAATAATTTAAGAAAAAAGTATATTGTTATTTAGTATCAGGATACAGATTATATAATTTTATAATATATGGTGTTCATACTCATCCTTGCATTTTTTGTATTGCCATAGGTTGACATGAAATGCGATTTATCCATTCCAATAAATTTTTTCATATAAGTTGAGGGGACCAATCCATTTCCAGAATCACATTAAATTCATCTAAATGTAGTATAACAAGAATTTTACAAGGAATATTCATGTAAACTTCAACTTGTGATAATATAACATAATAAATTTATTCAAAAATTAAATCATTGGGGTGGTGATTTATTTTTCATAGAAAACAACCAAGATACCCTTGACCAGAATCCAATAAGTTGTCCAAAAATATATAGTGGGCGATAAGTGATCCTTAATTATCATGATACACTTCATAAGTTGTGATTGGATAATCTATATTTCCCCCCCCAGTTTAGGTATTTTTTGATACCTATAATCTTAATTAGACCTTGTATTGGGGACTCAATTTGTACACTTCCCAAACTCATTGTATTTAAGGTGTTGAAGTTTGAATGGTGTATTATTTGGGACTATAATACTTTCCATTTTATTGGATGACCAATTCACCTCTCTTTGATAATCAAAATCTTTATTTCCAATCCCTCCATACTTGTAACGTTTTCTTATTCCTTTAGGACATTGAATTGGGTGTTTCTTCCTCTGTTTTTGATGTGTAGGATGTCGAATATTCTTTCCTTAATCATCTTAATTACTTGATATTTTATAAAAACATATCCTTATATTAGTTGTTTTGTTTAGATGTTTGGAAATACTCTAGTTATTTATCATAACTCGAGATTTTTGGGTGAGCGTAACCAAAATATTTTCAACACCATATTATACCCCACTTGGTTTGTTATTGGGAAAATTACTACATTTCCATCAAATACTTTATAACATTTATTAATCCTAGATATAAACATTTATAAAAGTTAATGTTTAATCATAAGTGGTTAATATTAATATTATAAAATAATTTCCATTAATAATATTATGAAAACTAAACATTTAAATGGGTTATACTTAGAAACCATCACATTTGATTTTAGTTTAACCTAAATCACTCTTGCTTTAATCTAGTTTATTTATTTTAGGTTCTCTCAAATTTCTTATCCTAACCCATTAATGTAATTAAGAAATAAACCCTTTATACTGGATTGTAAATAGATTATTATTAACTAAATCATATCCATCGGGAGTGTCTACCTAGGTGAGCATTCTTAGTCCCACTCGTCATGCACCAAATTGGAGTTTTAGTTGATAAAAAATAATCATTTTAAATGTGTTTTCCCCTAGGTGAGTCCATTCTATAACCTAATGCACTTTACAGTTTCCATATAGGGATTCATTTAATAAGAGAACCGCACAATCTATACTTTAACAAAACTTTAGGTTGTTATACTATAATTATAATTATACCTAGGGTTTTAACTAATGTTATCTTATAATAATTGAAAATAATAACTAAGATAATACAAAAAATAATAAAAACCTACTCTGAAACAAACTGATGTTCCATAGACCTATAATCCCTAGTCCAATGTTATAATAATTTCTTAAAAAACTAGCTCTAATTTAAAGTGATATGAACCTATATTTATTTCAAATCATTTATACAAGATAAACATTACTTCTCAAAAAATAACACACAATACCAAGAATGAAAGGTTTAATGTATTTGAGGAATAGTTATACTGGTAACTTATTTTAAAAAACTTTTCAACATTTCTATATAATCAAACCACATAATAATAATCCCTTATAGGATTCTCATAAGTTATACTCATATTCATAACCTAGGTAAGGGAAACATAAGAATAGGGTGAGATAAAATTCTCAATAAGGGAAATATTGTCAACATTTCATCTAATATCATCAAAATATGAGAAAACATGACCAAGGGAAGAATATATTATTAATAAGAACATGAAATAATAATATTTTCCACATATAATGATATAAGGACATGTAATATCAAATTAACTAACACATACCATGTAAACAGTGTTTAGAATCATGAGATAAAAAACACGAGCCATAAAGTATAATTATATTCATATGGCTTGTAAATGTAACATTACCTTGAAACATAACATAACAAATAACTTTAGAACAAACATAAGAATCAAGGAATTATAACATTATAAACAAAAAAATGTCCATAATTCATGTTGTTAACAAAATAATTTCTATTATTCCTATTGCGAACAAAAAAAATCCCCATGATATATATTTTGAATAAAAAAAATTCCCATGTTGTATATTAGGAACAATCAAAAATCCCATATGTCATGTTGTGAATAAAACAATTCCCTTTAATATCATCTTATCACATGTGACAAAAAATTGTAAAAAATGTATTAGAGTGAGATATATGGCCCCAATCATAAATCATACAAACATATGAGTGAAACTTGAAATCAATAATTAATTATATCATAATGAACTCATGGAAAAAATGGGTTTCATTCATCACATTATAAAGAACCCATGGAAATGAAAATGGGATTCAAAACACTTCCAGATAGTATCACCAAAATTTACCTCAATCATATAAAAAATTCATAAAAAACTAAATCACCATAAAAGATCATTTTATATAAAAATTTATATAGTGATTCAAGAAAAATAATTTCCAAGGAAATAAATCATTTAGAGACAAAGAGAGAATGATAGAGAAATTTAAAAAGAGTTTTCAGAAAATGATTTTATCTTTGGCATAAAAGATGAAGTTTCATTTATTTTGAAAAGTCATTTATGAAAAATGTTAAATTTATAAAATTGAAAATAATTCATTTTTAAAATCAATATTTGGAAATAAATATCAATAATGTAGCTATGAAGAGACATAAAGGCTTCAGAAATGTGAATCAAAATACTTTTAATTTTTTATAAATAATCTACAATAAAGGTTCCATAAAAAGACCTAAATATTCAAAAAATTTGATGTGAAAACTTTGAAGAAAAATTAACTTTAAAATGAAACTTCAATAATAGATCCTTGATATTATATAATTTTTATCAAAATAAATTTGGAGTGGAATATAAAATAAGAGATTTTAAAGGATGGAAAAACCATTTTAATATTTGGAAATACCTTTGTTGAAAACCAACATCATAAAAAGAGTAAAAAAAATCATTTTTAAATTATGATATGGGAAATATAATTCTCACATTAGATAAAACATAATTGGGTTTCAAAATCTAAAGGATGACATTGGAGGGAGTAGAAAATATGGACAAGGAGGTGAAACCAATGTCAAAGAGGATGAAAATTATAATTTAGATTACCTCTCTTTATGGAGTAGAAATTAATTGAGGGGTAATATTGAAAAAAAACTATCATTTTCCCATAAGATAAATAAATATTACCATGAAATAAAATATCTGGGTAGAAGAAAACAATCTTGGATGAAATAATTTCAAGAAGAAGCATTATAACTCAATGAAGGGATTTGAATTACCAAAAACCCATTCAATTTTATTATCTATTGAATCGAAATACATTTAAATAAAGAACACGACATAGATATTCAAACCCCATGAATTATTTGAATAAGTTAAAATAAACTCCTTAATAAATAATCACACCATATTAAAGAAATTATGGTGTGTAATATCAAACAGGTCTGATGAATTTGAAAAATAAAAAATGAAAACCATACTTTAACTCCCAACTTTCACGAAATTGATTAAATTGACTCTATAAAAAATCACTATCATAATATTATATTTTTTAATATTAATCATTTTAATAATATTTAATAAACTTAATATATAATTATTTTATACATGTATATTAGTTAGTTATTATTTTTTTTCAAAATTGGTTGTGAGTGATCTTGATCATTTTAAACTAGTTTCATTCCAGCATGCTGTTATTTTTTATTCTTCAAAATTTCGTCATTCAAAAATCATAAATGATACTATAATTTATTTTTTATAATTATTTATAAGGTTATAATTTCTCTATATCTATGTTTCCGTTAAGATCCTTAAATATTAAATCGAGGATGAGCATGTTTTAGTGATTTTTAATGAACAAATGTTGGTATTTTAATTTTTGAGTTTAATACTAACTTAAACATTGAAAATAAAAAATAAAATAATTATTTACATATTTAAATAATATATTATCATTAATTAATTTCTAATATTCATCCATGATATTATTTTATATCATGGTTCAAGTAGGTGGTTAGACCAACCCAATCATGAACATACCATAATCAATGGATGATTATGATTATGAAAGTGATCTATTTTGGAATAATATAATTATTAAATAATAATTATAATATTTAGATATTTTTAATTTAGATAATTATATTTTAATATAATTTAATAAATATAAATGAAACTAGATGAGAAATGAAAAATGTTACTTTATTGAGGTAGTGGTCCACACAACACACAATTAACTTTTTCATTTCTCAAAGAATGAGTGGGAAATAAGGTGGGTTATAATTTCAGTCTTTATAAAAATAATTATATTATATATTTCAAAATTATTCTTAAATTCCATTATAATTTTCTTTTACACCTTTCAAGTACTCCCTTCCACGTGTTTTATTTTTCCATATTTGTTTGGGTGTATTTTTAGGTCTTTCGAGGATGAAAAAAAATTTATGGGGGAAATGAACTCAATTTAGGGATTAATGTTTTTTTGAATAAGTATATTTTGGGTATAAATGTAAAAATGGACTTATTGGGTGCTTATTTGGTTTAGAGAAACTCATTAATTCATTTAGGGATTTCCTATAGAAAACTGTACTGTGCACTGCTTGTTGGACACATTCAACTCATGAATATGTCATACGACCTAAACTTATTTCAGGGTAGATGTTGTGAGTGTTTTTTAGAGCATGAAAATTTACTAGCTGTGAAGCCATTACACATTGTGAATAGGTTGATCAATATTTAATTCAACTCAAGGGGATTTCTTTTTTAACATACTTAAAATACAAGGGACTTCACATCGTGAAAGGGATTCATGAAGTAAATTTTTCACGTTCTGTAGTTTTAACGATATTGCATGCTTGCCTCTTTTTTTATTAAATGTTAAGGATTTATTCTAAAGATATAGGGAATGTTTTTTGATTTTTGGTGATCTCTTCCTCCTTTGGATCACTTTTCATGGAGCAGTTGATCATCAATGTGGGTTCCTTTGGGTAATTGCAATATTTATCTTCCTATTTAGATTAGTTGATCTTGGTTTGGTAGTAGTGTGTGCCACTTTTTCAAAGGTCTAATAATTGGGATCTGATATTGATTTATCCTTTTCATTTTTACCCTGTTTCATATATTTCAAAATCCGATCTGTTACTTTTTAATCTCCACTTTTGAAGGCTTCTAGGTTTCCATCATTCTTGAGGTTGGTTTATCTTTTCAAGTTGTTCTAATTATTGAATTTCTATATGTTATAGTAAATTCCTTTGGGTTACTGAATGAAAATTCATGTTTTGAAATTATAATGGAATTGTTAGGAAGGATTCATGTTTTTAATAGGATTTTGAATTAAAAAAATATTTTTTATTTGATGATAAAATGTTTATTAAATGTAATCGTGGATTTGAAAACGGGTTGACCAACTTAGAAAATTGGGAACCTTGGGTGTTTTGGGAAAAAACATGTCACTCATAGCATCTTTAATTCCACTAGATGTTTTGTGATATTGATAGAATATAGCATGAATTGATATCAATTGGTTCTAATATATGACTGGTTTCAGATAAATTTTTTGTATAATACATATTCCCATTGGCTATGGCCCAATTTGGCATGCTTTGTTATTCATTCTTAGATTATCACATAATGGATTATTTCATGATTTTTTTTTCTTACATGCTTATCATATGGTGTATCCATGGAAGAATTTTACTATGATTACAAGATTTCATTTCTACCTAAAATATTATTGGATTTGATGAATATGATATTCATTTATGAAAAAATGGAATGTTTACCAATGGTTTTATTTTATGAAAATTATTTATAATATTGATTTATTTTTAAAGACAGAACATGGAAATTTTTAGTATTAAAACTTGTATAGATTATTTTTTGTTTTCCTACTTGCCTCTATGATCACACCAAACATTTCACTTTGGGAGGTTATATACCTTATTTTGTAGGACTCTGCTAAAGGGAAGCACATCATGTGGCATTTCAGGTTCTCTTGTCATTTTTCACCTTGGTAGTAGGATATATTGGCAGTGACTGATGATCACATGATTTTTTTAGTTTGAACTACTTTATATTTTTTTATTTTTTCTAGTGTGGTTGGTATTTATATGTCTCATGGATATGTATTCATTTTATCTATGTTATACTTTGATGTTATATTTAGTTTTTACTAATAAATATAAGTCTTTTTTGTATCTCACAATGTGACCGACCATCTTGGGTGAATAGTCTAGTTGAATCAGATATTTTCATTACAAATTTGTATCAGAGGTAATACCCTTTCTGAATCATTGTTACACTACCTTGATTTGGTTTGGTTTCTTGGTTGGAAAGAGTTAGGACAATCATAATTTAGATAGTAATTATTGAAAAGGGTCCTGGACATCCCACTTTCATGACTGGACTTGAGTTACCATGTTTGGTTTGGGATTTATACTAACTTTAAAACTTGGTGTTTAAGATCATTTTAAATAATTGGATGGGATGTTTATTTAAATTAACATATTCCTTTTTATGTTAACATATTTTATCAGTTTAATGTATAATTTCTTTAAATTATTTTCATTTTAAAGAATTTATTTAGATTCTAAAAGTTGGTTCAAGAATTCTAGAATAAGATATAAAGATAATTGGTTATTTTAAGGTGTTTATTAGATAATTCCTATGAGAAGAGATCTTCTGAATTTGAGAGAGGATATTTTGAGAAAATTTCCACAAGAAAATCCTCATGTTAACCATTCTTTGGTGGAAATAGTGATTCTAACTTTTCAAAATCTGAGTCAAATGAGTGTCCGGATCGCGAGATGTGAAGTGGATGATGAATCAAAATTTACTAAGAAGAATCCACTTATATTCCATGGTGATAAAGGAACCCTTTAATTTAAAGTGTTGATTGAGTAGATTGATAAGATCTTCATCTTTATAAAGAATCATTATGAATTTAAGGTGGGGTTTTCCACATATATTCTTGAGGGACTAAGAAGGATATAATGGGAATATATTATAAAATATAAGTTAAATGATGATATTACCTTGTAATTCTTCTAAAAATATTCAACTTGAAGTTTAATCCCAAGACATTATGGGTGGAAAATACCTTGGTGTTTTTGAACTTAAGGAATGTGGAACATACCATGATGGAGTATTCTACTTGATTTTCTAAGTCAGTTTTCTTGGAACTGATGCTTATTACCAATGATTATCTAAAATATTGTAGGTTTGATATGAGGATGAGGGATGTTATTTGTTTGATGATGGTTCTCATGTGTATTTTGAATTTTGTGGAGGTGGTATATAAAGAGACTATGATAGAGGCATCCATAAATACGAGAAAATGTTTGGGTTGATCTTCAGTTGGTACAGTTGTTATCTAGTGTATATATTCTATCTAGAAAATGAAGTGCAAAGGTGGTATTTTTTCTTCTGGACCATTTTCAGGGGATTTTTCAGGACAACAATAGGTTGATTTCTATTAGTGTTGAAGGTGCAATCATACCAACCCTAACTTTACAGAGGCTCACAAAATGGTCATTATTGTGGATAATGTAGTAATATGAAGAATTTAGGGGTAAGGATTTCCCAGTTCATTAAGGTTATATCCACTCTCACCAAGGGCTAATAGGTTCATACAGATACTTCCAAGGGTGGTGGCTATTAACCGCATACCATTGGATATTTTCTTATAGATAAGAGAGATCATGAAGGAGTTGAGATTGAATGTATTTATGCAATGGAGTATGCACTAGAGGAATATTAATTAGGGATGAATACTGTTATAGCTATGGTTTTCATTTATCTTTCTATGTTTCTATCTTTTTTTGATACATGTGGAACTCATTCCTTTATATACTCAAAGTTGGTGAGTGTGTTAGGCTTACATTATGAGATTATAATATTCTTATTGGATATTTCCATGCCATTGGGGAAGAGTTCCTAATGAGGTTTCAAATTTCTTACATACTAGGTGATGATTTCTTACTTCCAAATGGTGTGGGACTTCTTAGTGGTCTACCTTAACATCTATGACTTTATTATTGGCATGGATTTGACAATAAGTATTAAAGAATAGATAGATTGTTATCATCATCAGGTTTAGTGTTTTATCTTCTGATGGAGTCACTCATGTTTTTCAGGGTGACTGGGACTCTAGATAGGGTAGGTTATAATCACATTTTTTCATGTTATAGGGAGATCTTATGTTAGTTTTTAGGGATGTTCCTTGATACTGTTGACCCTTGTATGGGTAGTCTTCTTCCTGCATTGGTGTGTGTGTGCCATGAGTTCTTTTCATATTATTTTTCTAGTTTACATAAATAGGGAAAGGTTGAGTTTACAATTGACTAGCTACCTAGTATGGTTCTCATTTATATTCTATCTTATTAAATGGAACTTTCTTAGTCAGTAAAACATAAAGATCAGATTTTAGTCCTTGAGGATAAATGGTTTATTCATACTAGTGTGTCACCATGGGATTATCCTATACCATTTTATATGAAGGGATTCAAGTGCCTCAGATATTTCATTTATTATTAGAAGTTAAACCTGGTGACTATTAATAAAAAGTATCCCTTACCCAGGATTGATGATATCTTTGACCGACTTAGAGGGGCTCATTGGTTTTTAAAGATTAAACTTCAGTTACAGTACCACTGGTTGAGATTCTAAGAAGAGGATATAACTAAGACAATATTTAGGATATGGTATAGAAATTTGTATTTTTTGATAATTCCATTCAGTCTCACTAATGATCCTATAATATTTATGGCTTTGATGAACCAAATATTTCATCAGTTTTTTGAATCATTTATTTTTTGTATTTTTGGTTGATATTTTGGTGTTTTATAAGTTTTATTAGGATCACATATAATAGTTTTATATCATTATTAGAATATTGAGATAAAATATTAAGTATGGTATGTTTTAAAAATGTGAGTTTTAGATCCAGGAAGTGAAATTTATAGGGCTGTGATATCTAAGAGGGGCGTAATAGTGGATCCTGAAATAGTACATGCAATGTTATGGGAGCAACCAAGAAATTCATTTGAGATCTGAAACTTCTTGTGGTTGGTTGGTTATTACAAATGGTTCCTTTATAAGTTATAAAATGTTACATCTTCAGTGACATATTTAACCCATAAGGGTGTAATGTTTGAGTGGAATGACATATGTCAGTGATATTTTGAGGAACTAGAGGTGATATTGACTTCAGTTCTAGTTTTGATTATTTTGTAACCATGTTCATGTTATGATGTTTCATGTGATGCTTTTGGTATGGTTTTGGGATATGTATTGATGGTGGGGAGATATTTTATGGCCTATGTATCCCACAAGTTACACCCTCATGAGAGGAATTACCCTACCCATGATCTTGAGTTGGAATTAGTTATGAACACACTCAAAATGTGGCATCAATAACTCATTGGGGAGTTTTTTATGGAATATTATGATTAAAGAATCCAAAAGTACATTTTTTTACTCTGAGATATTTGAATCTATGATAGAGTAATTGAATTGAATATCTTTATAATTTTTAGTTTTACATTTCATATACTCCTAGGAAAGGAAATCTGGCCGATGATTCTCTGAGCAGAAAAATACCGAACCAAGACACGAAGGAGTAATTAGAGGAGTGGTATCTAATACGTTTATTTTTTCAGATGATATTGGGATTTTAAGAAGTTAGTCGGAGGGTATTTTTAGATTTGGTTAAAACTAACTCATCTTTTGATGAGAGATTTTGGATCGAGTAGGTAATAAACATTGAGTTCCATTGATTTAGAGAAATTCAAAATGGTGGGGAGACCTTGGGTGAGTATCCTTGGCATCCTAGTAGTGATTTGTACTTTCAAAATAGGTTGGTTGTTCCTTTTCCTCAAAGGAAGGAGTTGATAGAAAATGGACACTATTATTGTTGGTATGTGAACCTTAGGACTACTAAGATGTAACATGACTTGAGGAATCATTGTTAGTGTATTTGGATGAGATAGTCAATTGAATATTTTGTATCATGGTGTATTATATGTCATTAAATTAAGCAAGAGAACTAGAGACCTATTATTTTATTTCATCCCTTACCCATTCTAGTATGGAAGTGGGATAATATTTTAATAAAATTCATCATTGGTTTACCATAGAATCCTAGTTGGAAGAATGATATTTGGGTGATCATTTATCAACTCATGATATCAGTGAGTTTACTCCATATTAAGGAGATAATGAATATGGACTAGCTTGGGGACTTTTATGTTCAAGATATTGTGAGACTTCATGGGGTTCCCTATGCAGTTATTTCTAACAGTGACTTAATTTTTATATACATGTTTTGGAATGTTTTATAGGATGTGATGGGTTCCTAGTTGAAATTGAGCATGGAATAACATCTGGAGATGGATGGATAGACTGATAGTACTATTCAGGTTCTTGAGGATATGCTTTGGGCATATATATTTTGTTATGATGGATCTGGGGAATTTTTTTTCCACTGGTCATGTTTTACTATAATAATAATTATTAGGCCTCGATTAAGATAGAACCCTTTTGAGATTTATATGGGAAACCATGTAGATATCTCTTATACTAGGTAGATCTAGGACAAAGGTCCTCTGTTGGGAAGATACCTTTCTAGAAGACAATGAAAAGTATGTAGTTGATCTAGAATAGATTGATCATGTCACGAACCAGCCCGGGTCAACCTTGAACCGGTCACCTGAGCCGGTCTGCGACATGTCCCGGGGGCGTTCATGATCCCCCCAGGATAAAAACTAGTATCGGGCATCAAAATTTACATATGTGGATGATTTAACCCATAAATAAAATATAATTAAATAAATAAATACTGATAATAAAAATAAAAAATAGCAGTGGAAATAAAATAAAATTGCACATACCTCCTTGTGACCTAATAGGTTGTAAGAACCCGATTCTTATTCTTGAGGTACAGGTTTTTATTTTTTCCTTTTCCTTCAATATTTTTGAGAAAATAAGGAAAATGGGGGGAAATAAAAAATTTATGGGTACATGACATGTACTTTTCCACACGCCATGTACTTTGGCCATGTGGGTTGAGAATACTGGGTGTGTAGGCCTGTCAGTTATGAATGGTGTAAAAACTGACTCCATGCCGTTTACTTAGTAATATACGCCGTGTAATCAGCTGATAGGTGAATAATAAGGTAGTGGGAGTAGAAGCCAGGGGAATGATAGTGCACGCCGTGTACATAGAAATACACGCCGTGTAACCAAGTCGGCAGATGAACAGTGAGGCGGTGGAAAATGTCCGCCGGAGGAATAATTAAAAAATAGAAAGTACATGCCATGTAATTGAGAGTACATGCCGTGTAGTTATGTTTTTTAATTAAAAATAGGCAGTAGACTCCTCATTCGGCATAGGGGGCATAGAACTCAATGGGAGATGCAGAAGAAGAGGCCGGAACTTGGAAGAGCTCCCGACCGCACACTGGGACTCCGATTCCTTCGTCATTGATCTCGTTTGAACCGCGCGGGTGAGATATTCTATATTCTTGAACTTATACTTCCAATTATTTTCCTATGGGAAGTTATTTGAGTTTTAACAGGTAAATTTTTATCCCAGATCTACATTTTTATCGGTTGTTTCGGTAGGCGCCGTTCACATATATTGATCAGAGGAGATCGAGGTAGGTGGTCTGGTGTTTATTTCCAACTGTCCAATTATTTTTGGGTACCGTTGGGCTACATACCCATGTTTGGGGTGTATTATAACTGAGGCCTTGACTGTTTAGATACCTTTAATTGCATAGGTGATCTTATTATTATGTATAAACTGATGTTTGGGATCGTTACTTTGATCGAGGGCCACCCCGAGGGTGCGGTTCCCTTGTTTAGCCGTTTGGATAGGATACCCATGGGTATGCCATGTTTATAACATGTTATGAGTTTTACTGATAGGAAACATATATAAATTTTTTTCTTATGTGTTGTGCTCGGACTAATTACTTGCTTAGCCCGAGGGCAGTGTTTTTCTTAGCCTGAGGGCAGTGTTTTGTTAGCCTGAGGGAAACTTTTCTTATGCCTGTGGGAAGTAGCTTCTGTGCCAGAGGGAAATATCTCGTACGCCAGATGGAAATATTCATTATACTTGAGGGCAGTCAGCTAAGGGTTTCATTTCTGTTTACCTGAGGGTATGGATTTTCATGTCCTAGGAAAATGTTTACTTGAATATTTACTATGGTGATTTCTTATGTTATACCTACCAAGCTAAAGAACAGGCTTGGTATTTTTTTTACCTTCTACTTGTTAGATATCCTGTTGTGGTTTTTTCTGCGGCTATGTATAGAAGATTGTCCATAGATTCTGGGTTTCAGGAACTTATAATTCAATTATATTGATTGTTAAATAATAATTAAATGGTAATGGAACTGGTAGGAGTAGCTGCTTTTGAGTATTTCCTAGCTTACTACATTTCATTATTGCATACTGTTGTTACACATTTCCACTGACAGTTGGGCCCGTGCCTTTGGTGGTTCCCTACTGGGATTGATTTATCACACCCTGTTTGGGTCAAGTCTTGGGCCTTAATAGATTATATTGCTATAGGTGTTGACAAGGGAAAGAGTCCCTATTCAGGTACTTGATTATTGCAGAGGAGTAGGAGAGCATGAGACCAAGCTTAGGCTTGCAATGCTGCTGAGTTCCTGCAACACTATTTTGTTTTTCTTTGTTGTACTTGTACCTTGTACTATATTGTTTAGATTGCAATGTATCATGTTTTGGCAGCTTTCTTAGAATTAGCGACATATTGCATCATCATATATATGACTGTTGGTCATATTTTACTTCTATACAGTTGTCCATTTCAACTTGGTATTGTTTATTGCTTTAGCTTTTGGTATGATTGTATTTTCTCCACTGCGCTACACTTTAACAAATTAGGGCATAGTTTTCCCACTGTCAGAACCAGGACCTCACTGCTAGTCGACAGCCTCTGGGTTTGTGGAAATGCGCTTGAGGTCATGTGACCAACCAGGTTCAGGGCACCCGTTGTGTGGCACTCGGATCCGGGACGTTACAAAGTGGTATCAAATGACTTTTCTTTCTCTATGTTATTTTATTATTTGGTGATGACGGAAAGAGATAGATTGTAAGGGATTTGGTAATAAACTATGTCTGGGATTAGCTACCCAGTGTGCAGGTAAAGGCTGGATTGCCTCAAATTAAATTTTGATTTTCTATTAATGATTATTGTAATTGATTTTCTTTTCACTGTTGGGTGACCCACTTGTGGTGTGCTGTTTATATTTTTATACTCGGGTTCTATTTAGTTGCAACCCGATGAGATGAGGGTATGCCATCTCAGGCATCATTTAGGCACATGTTAGAATCACATGCCATGCATAGTTTCCATACCATGTAGGTGCATTAGAAATTTTATGTTGTTGTGATAGAAGATGCTTTCTATTGTGATAGATTCCTTGATAAAATAACTTCTATTTGATAGGGTATTGTTATGTATGGTTTTTTGAATGAACTCCAAACTTTGGTTCTTGAGGAGTATGGGCCCTCATCAACCAGACTTCGGCGGATCATCGACTTTTTTACTTTGTTATAACACGTATAAGATGCCAAGATTTGGTTCGCGGGGAGTATGGGCCCTCACGGATAAGAATTTGGCACTTTGGTGTTCGCTCAGTGGTTTTCTGGACTCCAGAGTAGTTTCAGAGGTTTAGTTTTTGGAAAAACCCAGAATATATGCTGTGTAGTTTTGAACACACACCATGTAATTTTCTGTTCGGGAAGAGATGATAAATTTTTATGTACACGTCGTGTACCTTATGTACACGCTGTGTAGATTATAACCGTGTCATAGGCCGTGTAGGAAGAAACATGATATTGGGAAAACTCTAGAGGGAACACGCCATGTACCGGTTGTACACTCTATGTGGTGTTGACTCTGTGCCGGCCGTGTAACTAACAACAAAGGTCAGTGTTATCATTTCTAGTACACGCCGTGTCCATCTGGAACACGCTGTGTAGGGTGAGCCGTTTATCTGGCCGTGTCTCGAACAACACGGTTCGAAAAAGCTCGTCTAGTACACACCGTGTACCTATGGGAAATACCGTGTAGTCTTGACCGGTTAGAGACTATGTAGACTTGGCCGTGTGGCTGGGGAGACGGAGTGGTGTACACGCCGTGTGCGGGTGTAACATGCCGTGTACCTAGGGTTGAGACACGCCCATGCCATCATCATAATGCAACCATGTAAGGGCCCAAGGGAACATGCCGTGTAGACCTTATACACACCGTGTAGTCTCTTCAAAGAAGATATGTGAGGCTAATCCATGTAGAAGGACTCAGGAGGGGGAGGATAGTTCAAGTACATACCGTGTGTGTGGAAAACAAGCCGTGTGATTGGGGTGTTACACGATCAGTTCTGGAATAAGTACATGCCAATGTCAAATACTTAAGGGAACATGCCATGTAGTTATTATACACGCCATGTAGTCTTTTTTTTTTCAAACTTGAATGTTTTCTTTTCCCTGTTACCTTCTTACGTTTCTAGTTATTAGTCCCTGATGATCTTGATCTTAGGCGTGTGTTTGACCTTGTAGATTCATGCTGCCGAGACGACCACGAGTTTTTTTCCAAGAGAGTGACAACAATTATACTCCAGAGACAGTAGGCCATGAGATACCAATGGATCCTCCAACAGTTCCAGATGTGGCTTCAGCCATTATACCGGACGCAGGTGTGGATGCGCAATTCCATGAAGGCTTCATGCAGTTTATGCAGACCTTCCAAAAAGCACCACCGGTTGCCACATCTATGAAAGAGCTATCATGTATATTCCAGCAGAAGAATCCGCCTATGTTTTCAGGGGATGGCAGACCACAGGCTGTGGAGTCATAGCTGGGTTCTATGCAGATGATCCTCGAGCACCTGTAGACACCTCCAGGGAGGAGGGTCAAGCTCCCTACTTACATGCTGCGTGATTCCGCCCAGAGGTGGTAGGATGTTACCACCTAGACTGAGCATCACGTGGACATGGCATGGGAATATTTTTAGGCAGTATTCTATGAATTTTTCTTTCTAGAGATGCGAAGGGAAGATCAAGCTCAAGAGTTCATGAATCAGCAGCAGGGCGCCATGTTAGTGATGAACTATTCTTCCTGATTCACCGAGCTATAGCGTTTTTCACCTGTTATGGTGGGTGATGAGACATTGAGTGCTATATGGTTCTAGGATGGTCTTTGATATGACATATGAGAACTGGTGAACATTTTCAGGTTGCCTACCATGCAAGCTATTCTGAACCAAGTGTTGATTAATGAGTGGAACCTACGGGAAGCTAGTGGTGCAGGCTAGGGTGGTTCGACACTAGTTTCTGGTACTATTTGTACTGGTAAGAGGAAGAGGTAGATAGATTTATCTCATGGTGGAATTACTAGCCAGTAGAATTCTTTAGGTGTCCAGGTGATGTGTTACCAGTAGGGTAAAGAGGGGCAAAAGAGACCTCATTGTCCATGTGAACCAGTGGAGTGCCGAGCTTGCGGTAAGATGGGCCATCTACAACGCTTTTGCAGGGGGTTTCCACTAGTGACTATTGAGAGGGGTTCTGTGAAGACTCCACGTACATAAGCAAGGACAACATCTTCTTACCAGTTAGGGAATTGGAATACATCAGGACATTCAGTTTGAGGAAGTGGTCGTGGCCGTGGTAGCTAGACACCAGGATCTCAGAGATAGCAGGGCGGGTCAGCTCAGGGTATCCAGGCTGTGTTGCAGGGTCATGACATTGGGTAGTAATATGAAATGAAACAGATCCAACAAGAGAAAGATCCCGAAACTTCCACTGTCAGATGTACTATTCTAGTTTCTTCTGTTTTATCTTCGGTACTTTTTGTACTGGTGCTATACATAACTTTATATCTATGCCCGTTACGGAGAAACTTGGGCTCTGTGTTTCTTCTTCTTCTTCTTATGATGTTATGACGCTAGAAACTCTATTGGGAACTATAATGATAGGTGTGCATCAGTGAAAGGAGTTCCCCCTAGAGGTTGGTGGGTGTCACATTCTATGGGACCTCTTTGTCTTAGAGATGGCGAGCTATGACATCATTCCGGGATGGACTAGTTGGTACCCTTTCGAGCCTTTGTGGATTTCTATCATTGCAGTGTGAGTTTCATATCACCAAAGGGTGGAGAGTTTCTATAAAAGTGCGAATGGGATGTCCAGGCGAGCCGAGCTGGACCCGAGCATCATGGGTGAGGTGGGGTGATAGACCAAATTGTGATATTGTATCTGGATGACCAGTGAACTTGTCAGAAGGATTTCTTTCCAGTGGTTGATCATTTTAGGGATGTATTCTTAGATGACTTCTCAGGTCTACATCTGGGGAAAGAGGTGTATTTCTCAATTTAGCTTGTGCCATGAGCGGCACCGATGTCCATTCCTCCTTATAGGATAGATACACCAGAGTTGCAGGAGCTCAAGAAATAGTTGGAGGAGTTGTAGGCAAAGGGTTTCATCTGACCCAATACTTTTCCTTGGGGTTCACCTATCCTGTTTGAGAAGAAGACGGAAGATACCCTCAGACACTATGTGGATTATTGGTAGATGAACCAGTTGATGATCAAGAACCAATATCCCTTTCCTAGGATCAATGATCTTTTTGATCAACTTCAAGGAGCATGGGTGTTATCGAAGATGGACTTGAGATCTGGATATCATCAGCTGCACGTTAGACCATCAGACATACCGGTTACAACCTTTTGGAGTAGATATGGTATATACGAGTACTTGGTCATGCCGTTTGGGCTCACGAACATGCCAGTAGTTTTCATGTCTCTCATGAATCGTGTGTTCCACCCATATCTAGATTCATTTGTGGTAGTCTTTGTGGACGATATATTAGTTTACACTCACACTCGACATGACCATGCTACCCATCTTGAGATCATACTAAGTACACTGGGTGATAATCAACTATATGTTAACCTCTCAAAGTGCCACTTTTAGATGGACCAGATACACTTCCTAGGTCATATTATCTCAGAGGAAAGAGTTTTAGTGGACCCAGAGAATGTGAGAGAAATAGTTTCCTGAGAGAAGCCTAGGAACGTGTTTGAAATATGGAGTTTCTTGGGTATGACTGGTTACTAAATGCACTTTATATAGGACTTATCCCGCTTAGAAGAACCGTTGATGGGTTTGACTAAGAAGGGTATGAAGTTCGTTTGGTCAGAAGCTTGTGAGATAACCTTTCAAGAGTTGAGGGGAAGGTTGACCTCAGCACCAGTCCTGATACTTCCAGAGCAAGGGAAGATCTATACAGTTTACTATGATTCATCAGGTATTGGGCTGGGAGGAGTGTTGATGTAGGGTGATCGAGTAGTTTCATATGGGTCTCGGCAGTTGAGGCCACATGAGGGGAATTACCCAATGCATGATCTCGAGTTGGCTATAGTTGTTCATGTGTTATGCTGTTGGAGAAATTACCTCTTGGAGAACATTTTGTGGTGTTTATGGACCAAAAAAGTCTGAAATACATCTTTACACAGCGTGATATGAATTTGAGACAACGAATTTGGGTTGAATACCTTCAGTCCATCAACTTTGATCTAGCCTATACACCTGGTAGATGTAACGCAGTAGCTGATGCACTGAGTAGAAGGACTAAGTTACAGGCAGTGCATGAGCCCAATGGTGAGTGGAAACTCATGGAATTGTTCTCTAAGATGCATTTGGAGGTGTATGGTAGTCAGGGGAGAACCTATTTTCTTCCTTAGTAGTGACTTTTACTCTCCTGGATAGAGTGAGGATGATATTTCTATCAGATTCAGAAGGCCTAGTTCTACGAGAGTCGGTGGCAAGTGAGGACCCTTCTCCTGGTTGGACTGTAGGCGATGATGAGGTACTTCATATCTGGGGAATAGTGTGGGTTCCAGGGGATATACGCAAGGAGTTGATGCTGGACTTTGATGCTTCTTCTAGGGCAGTGCATCCCAGAGTTACCAAAATGTACTGAGACTTGAGACGTCAGTATTGGTGGTCGGGTATGAAACAAGAGGTACCTGGTTTTGTCTTGGCTATTATTAAACAACTTTTTTTAATAAGTTCAATATTTATTCCACATTTAGAAATAATGGGACCAATAATTAAATTTATTTCAACCAAAAATTACACTTGATAAATTTCCCAGATTTTTTTTCTTTTAATGTTTTCAAAAAAATACTTAGGTGTCTTTAATGTTCCTCTTAAATTTTAGAATATATAATAATTTCATCAATAAACCCAACCAAAAACATATCCAAGAAATCATAAAACATTCTATTCATAAGGTCTTTAAATATAGTAGGTGCATTAAAAATCATAAAGGACATAACAAAAAACTCATAGTTCATATATATAGTTAGAAATAAAGTCATAGAAATGTATTATTCCTTTAATTTCAACTGATGGTACCCTCACCTTAGGAAAACCTTCAAAAAATACTATTATCCTTAGAGATGATCAAACAAGTCCTTAATACGAGGAAAAAGATACTTGTTCTTAATAGTGGTGTTATTAAAAACTCCAAAATCAATGCAAAGTCTCATTAAACCTTTAACTAAAAATAAGAGCACCCCATGGTTTTGTGCTAGTTTGAATGAAACATTTATCAAATAAATTATGAAATTGATTTTTCAATTATAATAGTTCCACTTGATCTATTCGATAAGGGGGTTTAGAAATAGGCTTAGAATTAGGTACTATATTAATAGTAAACTCAACCTCTCAATTAGGAATAACACTACGAAAATCATCCAGAAAAACTTTCACGTATTCATTTACTACAGGAACATCACTAATTTAAACTATTTATTTATTTTCAACAATAAAATGTTGGTAACATCCACTACCATATGTAATTAATTTCCCATATTATTGGTAAGTTATCATATAAATTAAATCATTGAACACATCTTTATTCAAATTTTAATCTATCTTAGCATGATAAACTGAAAGAAAATCCATACTAAGAATGATATAAAAAATTTAGTATGTCTAGTTCCACAAGATTTCTAGGAAGTTCCATACCAATAATAACAAAATGAATATTCTTATAAGTATTTTTTCTTTAATAATTCCACTCAGAGTTTCAACAAAAACTTTTATCTTAGTTTTATTACGTTATATTTGCAATTTATATTCAAATTTATAAAAAACGAAAGAAAGAAATGATCCAGAGCCAAATAGTGTATTGGCATAATTTTAATACAGAAGTAACATACCTTTCATCACTTCATTTGATGGCCCAATGACAACCATAGTAGTATAAAATGACCTCACTACACCTTTATGTTTCTGAACATGATGTTTTTTTTACTGTTCAAATAACTTCAAACACAGATTAGTTTAATGACCCAACTCATTAAAACTAAAACATAATACCAATGGGTTGATATCAGTTACCCCATTATTTTATTCATTAGGATTATTTCCATCACAATCACGTGCCATGTGTCCAAACATTCCACATCAGTAACACTTCCCTGACTTCATAAGACATTTTCCGTGGTGCCTTCCACTACATATACCATAAGATGGAAACTTCATTTTCTTAACTCTATATTTCTTTGTTATATGTTTCCCCATTTTCTACCATCCTGAACATTTTTTTAATTTCATTATCTTGATGATCATAAGATTCAGAAGACTCCATCTCATCCTTTTTAGAAAAATAGACAACTTTAGCGTAGATTTTAAATTCTTTTGCAGAAAAATATCTTTGTATAATTTATTTTAATCCTGAGTAAAACCTAATACGTTTTCTATCACCGTTACAAATAAAATTAGACACATACTTATATAATCACATGATGTTTCATTTATTTGTTATTTTGAAATATTCATCTTTTTAAATAAATTATAGGAATTAATTTTACATTCAGAGTTAAAAAACCTTAGGGAAATATTTCTCATATCATTAAATATTTCTCATTCCATGGAATCAAGATCAAATTTTTAATTTTATTATTTACTAAAGGCTACAATCGGTCAAATTCACCTTCAAAATGATAAACAGAAAGAGTTACCTTTTGACTTCCAAAAGTCCCATTACATCAAATATATTCTCCATAACATTGATATATTATTTGGATACCACTTTGCTCGATAATCCACTTAATTATGTTGGATGTTACCTCTTGGAATGCTCCTCTCTAGACATGTTCCTTCATGAAAAATTAGGATACTCACTAGAATGGATACCACCACTATTTATATCCCATGCTAACTGATCCATAGCTTTAAAAACAACTCTTTTACAATTCTAACCATCCCAGGATGCTGCTTTAGAATGTTATTTTCCTCATATCTCCTTCCCACTATAGCTTCCCTATTTATTCTATGGAAAACCATTTCGAATAAAAATATTTTTCATGAATCAAAATGGTAATCATCGTATACTATATCATTTTAAAATGTCCATAAGGAAAAATATTTCAAGGGAATTCTATTATAATTATCCTATCCAATAATGTTATCTAAACTAACTTTTGATACCAACTATAGGTACCCGACCATAAACCTTATATAAACTTGAGTTTCAATAATGAATTTACATTATTTCACTTTTATGATCTTTTCAGGATCATATTTTTGGATAATTTTCCCATAACTCATACATTATAATTCCATAACACAAAGTTGAAACTTTTTATTAGTATCCATTTTCCCATAATATAAAAATTTTAAAATTAAACATGATTTTTTTCAAGAAAACTCTAAATGAATTTCAACTTGGTCTCTTACTCTCCCTTAACCATCCTTAAATCATGTGAAACAAATTTTTCAAAACACAGTATTATCACCAAATCTTAGTTAGGTACATAATAATGAAAAAACTATTTGTCCACTGAAAAATATAAAACCCCATAACAACCCTTTATTGAAAAAATAACCACTTAACTGTAAAAAATATCATTACTTTAAATGATAATTTATTTTACCATTTCAAAACAAATTTTTTCCACCAAAAATATTTATCATGAATAGATAATTCATATAGGTACCTTGGTATATCATCTCAGAGAACCCTTAAAAAACCCTTACAATTATAATAACCATATACCAATAACAAATAAAGTTATATAGAGAACACAATAATTACCCAATGAATTGAATTTCTATCTTGGAAAACACTTTATTTAAGAAATAATGGGATCAACCATCACTATATTGGAACACCCATCATATATAGCGTCAAATAACCATAATATGAATATAAAATTTCATCATTTGAAAAACTCTTTTAAACATGTATGAAAATAACTTTGTGATATAAATTTTATTCAATATAAAAATTCAATAAAAAAATACCCAAAAAATAAAATAGTATTTTTCATTTAATAACACATGTATTCTATAAAAGAAATCTATAAATTTAATAACAATGAAGACAATAAGAAAAGTCACTATTGTTGTTTTGTTTAAAACAAGTAAAAATATTCCTTTTGTAAAACATTGAAATAAATAAAAGATACATAAAATAAAAATTATAAATATTTTATATCCATATAAAACATGTAAAAAATAATTTTAAAAAATTGACATGGAAGAGAAATAGAGTTTTAAAGAAAACATTAAAAGGTGATTTATTTAGAATAAAACCCCCTTATCACATTGGAAATATTTAAATCATACTAACCATGAAATAATAAAATTTTTAAAAAATAAAACATGATGAGAATAGATATATTCATTATATAACATGTCAAGGGGGCTGAATATACTCCTCAAAAAATAATTAATGTGCATAATCTCAATATATGCCTCAATGAAAGGAAATTGTGACGAAGTCCCCTACCTTAAGTCTGATTCATCAAGTGTGTCTTTATCTTTATGAATAATAAAATTGAATTAATTATTTAATTTATTTAGAAAATTTTGGTAGTCTATTTTTTTTTTACTTATTACAATTTTTTATATAATTACATAATTAATTTTGTTCATGTCAGATGTTTTGACCATATTTGGCTTATGTGTTAAAATCAACTATGGTAAGTAGACTCTGGTAAAAGTAGTCATTATACAAAAATATCTAGAATAACAATCATGAAATAATAATCGTATTTATGAATCAATTATAATTTTAAAACACATCATGAAATATGGTTATGAAAAATGAACCAAAGTTACGATCATTGCGACGGTAAGCCATACATACTCATGAGAAACATTTCCATTTTTCAATGATCATTATGGAAAGAAGGTAAGTAATATTTTGTTTTATAAAATTATAATTATGTAATACATACCACATTATTTAATTAGTTATAATTATATAAACCATTCTTGTTATGTGGTGGATAAAAAAAGGTATCACATTTATTTAAGGAGGCGGTAGTCCACACGTCCACGAACGATGTTAAAATATTTTTAGTGAATTAATGTTAAAAATAAATTGATATATCATATTTCAAAAATAATAAAAACATCATTAATATAAAAAATATTTCATTTATGTCATATATATTAATTATATTTAACCTTACTACCTTATATTTAACACATTAGTGAAAAACGAATCACATCGCTTCGTGAGGCGGTAGTTCACCGTACACACAAGCAACGTTATATTACCCCATATAAAATGAAATATAAAAAGGTTATATATTATATAATTACTCTATATAATTAATTATTATTTAAATATAATATATAAACTTTATATCTATCATTATAAACAACTGTGATAGATGGTAATGGAAAACTGAATGACATTGTTTCGTGAGGCAGTAGTCCGCCATACACACGAACAATGATTTTATAACCCATTTGATGGAATCATATGTGGTTGTAGGTTATAAAATTTAAAAAAAATAAGAAATTAGTATTAGAAACATACTAATTATATTATATCATCATGGTATAAGTATAATTTATGTGTTTGAAGGAGGAAATAAAACATAAACGCCGCGTTGATGAGCTTTACCTCTTTTTCGGTTATCTTCTTTTGGTTTGAATAAAAGCCTTACTTGGTTGGATTTATAACCAAGGTGAAGATTATATTATTAGATGATATAATTATAGGAGTTATTTGGTTTTTTTTTCAAACTAATTGGTTTTTAAGGTGTTAAGAGAGGGGGAGAGTGGGTGGCCATTTATTATTAAGGTGAGTGGCACACTAGTAATATTATTAAAAGAGTGAATTATTCTGACATTATTTTCTTATAAAAAGACATCAATAATTGTACATTATAGATTATATAATGTATAAGGTTTAAATATTTCCATCAAATGGGTTTTTTAGAAGTTTGGGGGTTATTTTTACACATTATATTATCAGTTTAACTACTAAGTAAACTTTTTTTTACCTTAATCATTGTAATTAATTTCTAATGTTTTCACTAATGACTTTGGTAAAAAAATAATTTGACCATATTAGAAATAACAAATTGTTATTAAGGAAAATATGAAATATATTTTTCCAAATTCAATTCACATAAGTGGAAAATTTTGATTTAATATTAATCCCGGAGATGCGGTGTGACAATGAGTTTTTAAGAAGAGTATTTTTTTAAGAAAAATATGATTACATATTAACTCTAAAATTAATAATAATAATTCTATGAAACTAAATTAATTTTTTATGGTTTATAATATATAAATTTATTTTAAATCATTCCCCGTTTGTTATAATTTTAATTAGTTAAAAAGGAAAAACATTATGCATTTAAAAATAGTTTTTAGGAAAACTTGTCTTTAAACCCAAAAAACAAAATTATATTAAGAAACCACATAAATTTGATTAAAAAGTAATTATAAAAATTTAATATAAATAATTAGTATTTAATTTACTTTAAAACATATTTAAATCATATTGGGACTCATTTATTACTTAATTTACTAATATTAATTTTTTTGATAATAATTGGTATCTTTTAGTATTCACTAAAAAGTCAATATTTTCCAAAAAACCCTAAATTTCACCAAAGGTAAATTCAGAAATGATAATTTATAAAACGATATCCGTTTTATAAAATGAAAATTATAAAATTTAGAAATAAATATTTTAAATAAAACCTTTTTAGAAAAGTTTTTAATTAAAATAATTTCCTTTTTGATTAAAAATTACTAGTTATTTTTATAACTAATATAACTATATAATTCATATTAATAAATTTGAAAATGATTTATTCTATATTTATCTTTGTTTTTACTAAATATATCATTTAATATCTATATAGTATGCTTAGACTACCCATTGGTCTATCGGTGATAGACAGTTTTCTGATGCGCCTATGTACCAAATTCATTCTATAAACCCTTAAAGAACCATGATGTAAAATATGAATAATTATCCAAAATGATACTCTAAGGGATCCCAAGAAAATACACCACCTATAAAACATAGATCATATACAACTTATCAACTTAAGAGGTCTCCCAGATCATAAAATGTTATCCACCTTGGTCATCCATCATCAATACCTTAGAGTTTCCTCAATAACCCCATCACAAAATCCATGGTGATGTTATATGATTTACACTACGAAAATGTGAAACTACTATATAATTATATGGGGATATGGGTGATAATCCTTAAAATGTTAACAAGTGGATTGATATGTAAAAATACCCATTCATCCTTATTCATTCTAATACACTAGTATTGTAGCACATGTCACGTTACATCATGGTCAAACCTGAGAATACCTCTATCTTTGAGGTTGAAACATATATCATTAGATCCTCACACATGTCTATGAGAACCGAGATATGATCTTGAAGATGAATAATCTCATCATCATTTCGGATACAACCTGGTAGAGGCTCCCCACCAAATATATTGTCCCTCAAGGCTAAACAATAGGGATTTGATAATATATTTCTCTTTACACTATTGAGAAGTGAAGGTGACATAAAAAAATACATAAGGGTTTCTTAAACTAGGTTCTCTAAAACATATAAAAATATCCCAAAAAATAGGGTCATAAATTTCTACTCACTATAATACTCCCAGACCTCATGAGTAAATGTCTTCTAGCACAACGTATCAGTAAGATCATTTCCATTTCTTGGGGTGTAATTGAATTCCAAATCAAAGGACTAGAGGTACTCAATATGCCTTCTCTATTGAAGGTTCAGATACCATAATGAAAATATTTATTTTTGGATATTATGATCATTATACACAAAAAAATTCTTACCCAAAAATTAATAAACCCAATACCTCATGGAATGAAATACTACTACCGACTGAAGGTCATATGTATGGTAATTCTACTCATGCATCCTCTGATACCTAGTTACATATGCTACCATATATCCTCCCATCATCAAGAATACTCCCAGAACAACCCCTAGAAGATAAAAATACATGTTATACTCTCTACTCAGTTTTGGTAAGTTTAGGATCAAGTCTATAGTCAATCATTCCTTCAACTCCTGAAAATCACTCACATAGGTGTCGAACAAGGTGAATTTTACTCCTTTTTTTATTAGGCCTATCATCGAAAATTCTAAACAAGAGAATTTAATAATAAACCTATGATAATAACAATATAATCTCTAAAATCTATGTATGTTAAAAATTTTCTTGGTCTACACCTAAGAAACCATTTTTATAATTTTATTAGGGTTAAAAGATACATGAGTATTTGTTACAACATGCCTCAAAAAGTGAACATGGTCAATCCCAAAATGAAATTACGTGATCTTGGAATAAATCCAATGATCCATAACATGATCAACATATTCTCCAGGTGTTTCCCATGTTCATACAATTACATTGAGTATATAATAATTTCATAAAAAAAATACCACAAAGGAATCTAGAGACTATTGAGAGACCCCATTCATCAATTCTAAAAAAAACCATCAATTCATTAATTAGGATGAATGGATTCAACAAATATTTTTATAAACCATACCTTGTCCTAAAAGTGGTGATAGGTATGTCTGATGGTATTACCATTAACTAGTGATAACCCAGCCTCAAACTAATCATAGATAATACTCAATCACCCATTGAATGATCAAATAGGTCATCAAAACATAAAAACAAGTATCATTTTTTAACCATAACTTGGTTTATCATATGATAGTATTTTAAAACCCTCTATTAAATATCCAATTTATTGGATAATATGATTGGGGATCCTAAGGTAATATTCTTGTCTCTATAAACACCTTGAACTACAATTCCTCCAATAGAGCCTTGAACACTTGTGGCTCTATTGGATCTATTCTGTAAGGTGGACTGAAAATATGATATGAACCTGGAATGAAATAAATAGTAATCTCACCCTCTATACTAGGTGGAAAAATAAAGAAATCATTAAGAAATATGTTCGAAAACTAATACACCATGTGAGGAAAAGTGTTCTCCTAAGACTCCGTATTGTCCAACACAACACTAGAAACTTAGGTCACAATCCTACCCAATTTTTGATGGTAAATATCTTCATGGTATTCCAAAATAGAACACTATATTATATGGACATACTCACTACCCTTAGGATATTTGATATACACCCATATATGGTAACAATTGATACGTGGTTTGTATTGTACTAACTATCCCTTCATGAGAATTAGATCAAAACCTGACACCTTTAACATGAAGAAGTCCCATATGGATTGATAACCACAAATCTACAGGGCACATTCCCTATAATGGTGAATCCATCTAATTATGCCCCAATGATGTGTAAATAGGAATCACCCCATGAAAATACTCTATAGTCATATGTTATCCATTCCAAATCTGAGTAGATATAATTGAATTTTACGCCCTTGTATCAAAACAAGTGTATGCCAAAGTATATTCTACCAAGATCATACCTCAGACTATAAAAGGTTTAGAACCCTTTCAAATAGGATGAGGCTAGACTACATGTAACTGTCCTTCACTATGACTTGAGTCCTTGAATAATCTCTCTAATATATACCACATTTCTAGTAATACATCCCTTACCCCAGATCACTATGCCCTCTACCCATACTTGGAAAACCATTAAAACTTCAACTAACCACCTATTCCAACACACCTACTCTAGCCCATAAACCTCTAACCTTTCCCGATATTTTTTCACTTTGAACTTGTTGAGAACTTATAAAAAATATATATAAGCGACCCATTATAACATATACTTGAAACTAAATGGGTAGTCAATCAAATGATGTTGAATATGGTCAAAAATAATCACATTGGTGACACTACACTTCACTAACTCCATGAGGAGAAATGGAGAATCCACTACCTTGGATACTCTTCATGACAATGCTCTTCCATGAACTATAAAAATAACTATTTTTTTCTACTTGAAGGCCAATCATCACTCTTCCCAAAAAAATCTACAAGCCCCATATCTCTAACCACATTCAGGTTCCCCTCTAAAATAAGAACCTTATTCACTACATAAGAAAAGGATTAATGTTAGAAAATGTTCACCTAAACTACAATTGTCATAACCCGTCCTCGGGGCCCATGCCGTGACTACCCCAAGCCCTCCTTCCATAGGCCAGGGGCTGGTGACTAGCACCAAAGGCATAAATCTCGATATCAGGGAAGGCATTGCCTTTATAAGGGTAAACAAACACCACAGAGTACAAGCGGAAGAAGTAAACACTAAGTAAAACTGTACAACAGTAGGTGCAGAAAGTAAAGGGGGCCGGAAATACAAGCCCAACTGTAAAGTGCAACTGAAAGGGAAAACAACAACTGAAAAGTAAAAGCCGCTACGCTGAGCTATCCACTGGAAATCCCACCTGAAGGGTGGGTACAGATAGCTCCACTACTCCTCCGGTCCCGCCGTCCGCTCCGAGTACGTCCCGCCCAGTGGTCCTCCTCCAGGTACCGTCCTGCTCTGCAAGCCTCAACCATGATCAACGCTGTCCGTCGTCTGCAACCAACACAATGTAGTGCGGGCATAGCCCGTGAAGGGGTGAGTATAAGCTACTCATTAGGGACCCCGACACCCCCGAAGGTCTCCCAAAATCCAAAAAGGATAAACCACAAAGGAAAGTTACAATCACGAAGTAACAACCAAAACTACTTAGGTATATGCCCATACATATACCTAAGTCAACAATTCCAATACGCTCCAACCTCCGAGCCCAAGTACAACTCAGTCCACACAGGAAAGTATACGTATTCCACACAGGAAAGAAAAACGTAATCCACATAGGATAGCACAACACAATCCATACAGGAAAGCAAACAAGATTCAGCTCATACAAGTATACATCATCGAAAAGGTGAAAGAGATGATCAGACATAGATACTGAATCATCTAAGCTGGGACCCACATAGGATACAAGACCAGTTGTCTTCATTGTTTCATTTATGCTGGGACCCACATAGGATACAAGACCATCACTGAACCATTAAAGCTGGGACCCACATAGGATACAAGACCAGCATAGCTAGGACCCACATAGGATACAAGACCAGCTGTCTTCATTGATTCATCTGTACTGGGACCCAAATAGGATACAAGACTAGTACTGGAATCATCTAAGTTGGGACCCACATAGGATACAAGACCAGCACACCTAGGACCCACATAGGATACATGACCAGCTGTCTTCATTGATTCATCTATACTGGGACCCACATAGGATACAAGACCAGCACAGCTAGGACCCACATAGGATACAAGACCAGCTGTCTTCATTGATTCATCTATACTGGGACCCACATAGGATACAAGACCAGTACTTGAATCATCTAAGCTGGGACCCACATAGGATACAAGACCAGCACAGTTAGGACCCACATAGGATACAAGACCAGCTGTCTTCCTTGATTCATCTATACTGGGACCCACATAGGATACAAGACCAGTACTTGAATCATCTAAGCTGGGACCCACATAGGATACAAGACCAGCAGAGCTAGGACCCACATAGGATACAAGACCAGCTCTCTTCATCGTCGCAGTCCACTGAGGATCTCTGCACAATCGTCGTCGTCGAAGTCGCAACCAACACTAGGGTTCCCGCACACAACAAGCTCGTTCGGGAGGGTCCGCTCCACGAGCCGAGAGGCTGATACATCAAATGTCACATAGTTCAAAGTTGATGTATCCAAAAGTTCCGTATCGTCAACAGGAACTCAACGCAATAGACGGCGCATCAATCAGACGCTCGGTCTGAGAGTTATTGGCCTTTTCGTCCCAGGGGCCAGGTTGGTTTTTAAGGAAAAACCAACCCGACTGTACTCTACCGGCGTCCAAACCTCGGGCGGAGTGAGCCAAAAGATCCATCTCACTTAGAGGAATTCAAAAAAGTCGACGGCACGTCAATCAGACGTCCGAAGCTCAAGATATGAGCGTTTCCGCTCCGAGGGCCTGGTTGGTTTCGTGTACGAACCAACCCAGCCGAACTAAAAGTATTCCAAAACCCTGAGTGCAATATACCGAAACGACCTTCTCGTTCCAAGGATCGCTACGCAACTGACAGTGCGTCGATCGAAGGTTCGTAGCCCAAGATATGGTCATTTGACCAAAAGTAGTCCGAAACAGGGGGTCTGGGCCCGGGCCGACCCGGCCCGACCCCCCCTGGGTCGACCCGACCCGGGTCTGACCCGGCTGGGCCCGGCCCGGCCCGGCCTGGCTCGGTCCGGCTCGGTCTGGTTCGGTCCGGGCTGACCGGCCGGCCGTGACTTGGCCAGCGTGGCCGAGCCGAAACGCGGAGCGGGGTGCGCGACTCCCCCGCCCGCCGCTAATTGAGGCCGGTGGCGGATCCGCCGGCCACCAACCCTCAGGTGGCACGCCGGTGCCGCCACGCCGGCGGGGCATGCCGCCGCCGCCTTCCGCGGACCACCGGATGTGCTCCGGTGGTCCGTTTCTCCTGCCGTCTTCGCCTATGTTTCCCCCGGGACCCCACCTTCACTGCGAAGGGGTTAAAACGCCATAACGGTCTACTTCATCATTGCCCGTCAATCCGCACGTCAAAACGAATAGCGTCGTCTTTATAGTTTTCCAGCGTGACCCGATGGCGCCGCTCCCCTTCGCCGCGGCCCGACTCCGACCGCGGTTCTTTTGCGGTTTTTTGGCGCGACGCGTCGGCACCTCAGAATTGATTCAAAAATTAATTGATTACGTGGCGTGACGACGTCACGCATTCATGCCACACGATTCCACGCGGTGCGACGACACCGCGTCACTTCCATTCCATCAGCAACAACATGAAATAAATAATAAGGGAGGGGGCAGACGTGTTTGTGCGGTCCGGCCTCCTCCCGTTAATCGATATCAAGCGGTCCGAAAATACGCGGATAAAAGACAGAAGGGAAATCACGTAAAGAAACACATAAACCCCCTACAACCTCATAAATAAAAAGAATCATAACAATAATCCCAATACGCAAATTAATCTTCGCGGATCAACATAATATTTAGTTGATCCGCGTTCTTAGATTTATAAGGGAGTAAACGAGGGTTCACCAACAATCACAATTTAAAATTCCCTACCTCGGTTCAGGAACAGTGCACGTCAACGATCCTCGGAAGACGAGCGTCGCGGAAATCGGGTGTCGCGGAAAACGAACGTCGTTTCCGTTAACGTCGAGGTGTGTTCAAAGAGGAAAAGTCGTTGGAAGAAGATGTCGCATTCTTCGTCGGAGATGTTCTTCGTTGAAGAACGATGTTCTTCGCGTTCTTCGTCGAGGTTGAAGAAGAATAAGACTTCACGCTTCCCAAACCTCTCAAGGTGGCAAAAACTATAACAAAAATAAAATAAGACCAAGACTTATTTCATTAACACAACCTAACCATTTGAATTTCAAGAGTTTGTAATTAAGTAACTCACTTTATTAATTATAACAAGTTGTCAAAAATTAATAAAAGTGAGTTAATAGGGAGTTAGGAAAGTGAGGGGTTAAGAGGGGTTATGGAGTTTAAGGAATTTGAAAAGGTGGGGTGTTCGTGTGGGCCCCACCCTTTCAATTATCCACACATGGGAAGTTGGGTGAATGTGGGACCCACCGCCAACTTCCCATGGGAGAAATAAACCACCTTGAAAAGAAATAAAATTGATTCAACAATTTTATTTACCTTTTTAATTAAACCCCATAAATTAACTTCTTCACCCGCACAAACGCAACTACAGTAAAGGTTCCCTTAAGCTATTACCGGCGTTGCGAGTTCATCGGAGCCCTCGGAATTCGATTCCGAGCACCGGTTCAAAAGTTAGAAATTCCCGCTCGTTCGTTCACTGAACGTACCCGAGACAAAATTCGGAAAATGATTCCGGGCACACCGGGCCTCGGAATCAGGCACCATCAGAAACTGCGTTCTTGTAAAATTCCAAAGAAAATTAAGAAAAAGATTTCCTTGAAATTTCTGGGTCTTTAAATTACTCCCACCACAGGGCTTTATGTCCCCGTAAAGCTTCAACACAAACTAGGGATACAAAGGCGGTAGAGCTAGGCGGTAAGCCACCTCGCCAATCCTACTGAGGACCTGGAAGGGTCCGATGAAGCATGGAGACCACTTTCCACCTTGGCCAAATCTCCGTAATCCACGTCGAGGTGAGACCCGCATGAAGACGTGGTCGCCATCCTTAAACTCTAGTGGCCTCCACCTCCTGTCAGCGAAAGACTTCTATCGGCTCTGAGCTGTCTTCATCCGCTCCTGGATGACCTGGACCTTCTCTATCATGGCCTGGACCACCTCTGGTCCCACAAGAGCTGCTATGATTTCTTCTTTTCCGATAAGAGAAATCTAGTCTCATCCCTTGAATGAACCACATTATTTTCCTAATACAGTCAATCCCGACATGGATGATACTAATCCATACCAAGGATGACGTCGTAAGGCCTCGACGCTACTACCAAGAGATCCAACCGTTACTCTCACCTCCAAGGGTTGAGTCACACTGTCAGCATCAGTGTGTGGTAACTGGGTCTCCTCCAGTAGATGTCTCACATGTGAGGGTCAAGTCAACAGTCAAAACTGGAACCTCTTAGTAACAACACAAAAGAGGACATGAATGAAAACATCACAAAGGTATGCGTATTTTATTATTGCAGCTCATAATACAAAGCCGCTACACAATAGCAACAAGGAACTAGAAGTACAAAAGACGTATCCACTAGTTCCACTCCCGTCCATTTTCTCCCATAGATCCATGATCGAAGGCCTCAGCTGCCTGAAGCTGAGCTCTCACATGTCCACCAACTCCTTGCGGTTGGGGCAGACCTCCTGGTGGTGGTGGTGGAAACACCTCGAAGTGTCGCCCACCATCTGCTACTTGGCCAGCACCTCTGCCTCGTCCGCCTGCACCCTGCAGACCACTATGGCCGAACCTCTGTCTGGGAGGTCCCTCTACCACCTGCTGCTCATCTGTAAGACGAGTCGGGCAGTCTCGAGCCATATGACCTCGCCCACCGCATGTGTAGCAATGATAGCCCCTCGTGTAGCTGGCTCTCCTTCATGTTCCCCGCACAACCGAATCTTCATCCAGTGACTTCCCATCTGATGGTCTGGCCCGTTTGGACCTCTACGTCACCTGGCTACTGCCAACTGCAGAAGACCCTGCTACGGGCTGTCCTGCGGAGGGCTCTGTCACTAGAGCCTGCTCGGCGAGAAAACTCTCTACTAGAAGGGCTCTCTCCAACACCTCTGCCTGTGTCAGAATGTTGAGGGAGATCATCGAATCCCTGATCTCATGCCTCAGTCCCTGCTCGAAGGTCCGGGCCTGCAAGAACGAGTCTCGTACCATATCTGTGGAGTAACGCGAGAGATCAGTAAATCTCGTCGAGTACTGGGCCACTATCAAGATGCCCTGCCGTAGCTGAAGAAGTTCCTGAATGTGCACCGCACGGAGGGTGGCTGGGAAGAACTTAGAGAGGAAGATGCTCTCAAAGTCCGTCCAGAGAAGATATGTCTCGTCGTGCACCTGGATCTCAAGCTCCACCCTCGGACCACTGCTGCGTGCAGTAGGCTTGCTACGAGGATCACCATGAGGTTGGCTGGTGTCCTCACTAGCCTGAAAACTCATACGACTGCCTCTAGCCAGTCCTTGGATGCCTGGGGGTCTGTCTCCCCACGGAACCTGGGTGGTCGCTGGCGCTGGAACTCATGCAGTGCACTGAGGCGATGTGCATTGTCAGCGGCTGGTGTTGGAAGCATCAGTGGCTTGACGGGTAGAGCTACCGCCAGTGCCACTGCTGACAAAGGGCCCTACACCGAGGCCTCATCGCTCGGTGGGCTGTTGTAACACTCAACTCTCAGAACCCCAGCTGGCTGCCATCGTGGGGCCATCCTGAAAAGGAAACAGGTGCGCCAAGGTCAGAACAGTATACCTGGTGAGCTGATACAAAGTAATCACAAAGAAAACTTGAAACACACATGCAATCAATGTTTTCGTGCATTAAGTCGGAAATCAGAAGTCAGGGTCTTGGTGTACGGATACGTCTACCGTCACACCAACACTGGACTCCCTGGACTGATAACCACACTCAATACTCTAAATACTATTTCTTCACATAGAAAAGATCAGAGTTCACGGTAGAACCGAACTCCTCTGATACCAATTTGTCACAACCCGTCCTCGGGGCCCGTGCCGTGACTACTCAAAGCCCGCCTTCCATAGGCCAGGGGCTGGCGACTAGCACCAAAGGCCTAAATCCCAATATCAGGGAAGGCATTGCCTTTATAAGAGTAAACAAACACCACAGAGTACAAGCAGAAGAAGTAAACACTATGTAAAACTGTACAAAAGTAGGTGCAGAAATTAAAGGGGGACGGAAATACAAGCCCAACTGTAAAGTACAACTGAAAGGGAAAACAACAACTGAAAAGTAAAAGCCGCTACGCCGAGCTGTCCACTAGAAATCCCACCTGAAGGGTGGGTACAGATAGCTCCACTTCTCCTCGGGTCCTGCCGTCCGCTCCGAGTATGTCCCACCCAGTGGTCCTCCTCCAGGTACCGTCCAGCTCTGCAAGCCTCAACCACGATCAACGCTGTCCATCCTTTGCAACCAACACAACGTAGTGCGGGCATAGCCCGTGCAGGGATGAGTATAAGCTACTCAGTAGGGACCCCGAGACCCCCGAAGGTCTCCCAAAATCCACAAATGATAAACCACAATGCAAAAGTTACAATCACGAAGTAACAACCGACACTGCTTAGGTATATGCCCATACATATACCTAAGTCAACAATTACAATACGCTCCAACCTCCGAGCCCAAGTACAACTCAGTCCACACAGGAAAGTATATGTATTCCACACAGGAAACCAAAACGTAATCCAAATAGGATAGCACAACACAATCCACACTGGAAAGCAAACAGGATTCAGCTCACACAGGTATACATCATCGAAAAGGTGAAAGAGATGATCAGATATAGATACTGAATCATCTAAGCTGAGACCCACATAGGATACAAGACCAGTTGTCTTCATTGTTTAATCTTTGTTGGGATCCACATAGGATACAAGACCAGCACCAAACCATCAAAGTTGGGACCCACATAGGATACAAGACCAGCACAGCTCGGACCCACATAGGATACAAGACTAGCTGTCTTCATTGATTCATCTATACTGGGACCCACATAGGATACACGACCAGTACTTGAATCATCTAAGCTGGGATCCACATAGGATACAAGACCAGCACAGCTAGGACCCACATAGGATACAAGACCAGCTGTCTTCATTGATTCATCTATAATGGGACCCACATAGGATACAAGACCAGTATTGAATCATCTAAGCTGGGACCCACATAGGATACAAGACCAGCACAGCTAGGACCCACATAGGATACAAGACCAGCTATCTTAATTGATTCATCTATACTGGGACCCACATAGGATACAAGACCAGTACTTGAATCATCTAAGCTGGGACCCACATAGGATACAAGACTAGCACAACTAGGATCCACATAGGATACAAGATGAGCTGTCTTCATTGATTCATCTATACTGGGACCCACATAGGATACAAGACCAGTACTTGAATCATCTAAGCTGAGAACCACATAGGATACAAGACCAGCACAGCTAGGACCCACATAGGATACAAGACCAGCTCTCTTCATCGTCGTAGTCCACTGAGGATCTCTGCACAATCGTCGTCGTCGAAGTCGCAGCCAGCACTAGGGTTCCCGCATACAGCAAGCTCGTTCGGGAGGGTCCGCTCCACGAGCCGAGATGCTGATACATCAACTGTCACATAGTCCAAAGTTGATGTATCCAAAAGTTCCGTATCGTCAACAGGAACTCAACGTAACAGACGACGCGTCAATCGAACGTCCGGTCTGAGAGTTATTGGCTTTTTCGTCCCAGGGGCCCGGTTGGTTTTTAAGGAAAACCCAACCCGACCGTACTCCACCTATGTCCAAACCTCGGGCGGAGTGAGCCAAAAGATCCGTCTAACTTAGAGGAATTCAAAAAATTTGACGGCACGTCAATCGGACGTCCGAAGCTCAAGATATGAGTGTTTCCGCTCCGAGGGCCGGGTTGGTTTCGTGTACAAACCATCCTGGCTGAACTCAAAGTATTACGAAACCTTGAGTGCGATATACCGAAACGACCGACTCGTTCCAAGGATCGCTACGCAACTGACGGTGCGTCGATCGGAGGCCCGTAGCCCATGATATGGGCATTTGACCAAAAGTAGTCCGAAAACAGGGGGTCTGGGCCCGGGCCGACCCGGTTCGGCTCGGCCCGGCTCGGTCCGGCTCGGGCCGGTTCAGTCCGGCCCGACCGGCCGGCCGTGACTCGGCCAGCGTGTCCTAGTTGAAACGCGGAGCGGGGTGCACGAATCCCCCGCCCGCCGCTAATTGAGGCCGGTGGCGGATCCACCGGCCGCCAACCCTCCGGCGGCACGCCGCCGCCACCTTCTACGGACCACCGGACGCGCTTCAGTGGTCCGTTTCTCCTGCCGTCTTCGCTTATGGTTCCCCCAAGACCCCACCATCACTGCGAAGGGGTTCAAATGCCATAACAGCCTGCTTCTTCATCGCCCGTCAATCCGCACGTCAAAACGAATAGCGTCGTCTTTGTAGTTTTCCAGTGTGACCCGATGGCGCCGCGCCCCTTCGCCACGGCCCGACTCCGACCGCGGTTCTTTAGCGGTTTTTCGGCGTGACGCGTCGGCGCCGCAGAATTGATTCAAAAATTAATTGGTTGCGTGGCGTGACAACGTCGCGCATTTTTGCCACACGATTCCGCGTAGTGCGACGGCACCGCGTCACTTCCATTCCATCAGCAATAATAAGAAATAAATAATAAGGGAGGGGGAGGCCGTGTTTGTGCGGTCTGGCCTCCTCCCGTTAATCGATATCAAGCGGTCCGAAAATACGCGGATAAAAGACGGAATGGAAATCACATAAAGAAACACATAAACCCCATACAACCTCATAAATAAAAAGAATCATAACAATAATCCCAATCCGCAAATTAATCTTCGCGGATCAACATAATATTTAGTTGATCCTCGTTCTTAGATTTAGAAGGGAGTAAACGAGGGTTCACTAACAATTACAATTTAAAATTCCCTACCTCGGTTCAGGAACGGTGCATGTCAACGATCCTCGGAAGATGAGCATCATGGAAATCGGGTGTTGTGGAAAACGAACGTCGTTTCCGTTAACGTTGAGGTGCGTTCGAAGAGGAAAAGTCGTTGGAAGAAGACATCACGTTCTTCGTCAAAGATGTTCTTCGTTGAAGAACAGTGTTCTTCGCATTCATCGTCGAGGTTGAAGAAGAAGAAGACTTCACGCTTCCCAAACCTCTCAAGGTGGAAAAAACTCTAACAAAAATAAAATAAGACCAAGTCTTATTTTATTAACACAACCCAACCATTTGAATTTCAAGAGTTTGAAATTAAGTAAATAACTTTATTAATTATAACAAGTTGTAAAAAATTAATGAAAGTTAGTTAATAGGGAGTTAGGAAAGTGAGGGGTTAAGAGGGGTTAGGGAGTTTAAGGAATTTGAAAAGGTGGGGGGTTCGTGTGGGCCCCACCCTTTCAATTATCCACAAATGGGAAGTTGGGTGAATGTGGGACCCACCACCAACTTCCCATGGGAGAAATAAACCACCTTGAAAAGAAATAAAATTGATTCAACAATTTTATTTACCTTTTTAATTAAACCCCATAAATTAACTTCTTCACCCGCACAAACACAACTACGGTAAAGGTTCCCTAAAGCGATTACCGGCGTTGCGAGTTCATCGGTGCCCTTGGAATTCGATTCCGAGCACCAGTTCAAAAGTTAGAAATTCCCGCTCATTCTTTCACTGACCGTACCTGAGCCAAACTTCCGAAAATGATTCCGGGCACACCGTGCGTCGGAATCAGGTGCCGTCAGAAACTGCGTTCTTGTAAAATTCCAAAGAAAATTAAGAAAAACTTTTCCTTGAAATTTCCAGGTCTTTACAACAATACTATATCATTTCCCATCCTAAAATTGTATTAACCCCGATACCTTATAATTATTTTGAATATTGTAAAATAACTATAAATTAGTGAAACAATCAACATAATCCATGAGTGACATATTTTTCTTCATAAGGTGAATGAATTTCCTATCCCTGTCAAGAGAAAACACCAATTCCTCATGGGTTACCCTTCGAAATAAAAGAATCAAGCATCATTATAAATTTATATGGGTTTCCTCTAGGTAGTCAAAGTATTAGGTTTCATCTATGATTCCAAAGGGGTTACCCTAAGCAATCAAAGTGTTATATATCATCACCTGATCAAAGGGAAGATTTCCCTACAACGTCTGAGGTCTTAGGTATCATCATATATTCCAAAGGGGATACCCTAATAAATCATGTATCAAGTGTAATATTCATTTCCTAGGTGGTTACATTAGGAAATCAAGTATCTGGTGTTATCACCGAATCCTATGGGATTTCCCTATGAAATTGAAGTGCCATGCATCATTACATATCCCCAATGGGTTACCCTATGAAATAGAGTATCAAGAATCATCACTGAATTCATTGGGGATTTCCCCAATGTATTCTAAAGTCTTAGAAATTTCACTAACTCCTAGGGGGTTTCCCTATGTAATCCAATATACAGAACCATTTGTTTATTCATAGGGGGTTACCCTAGGAAATCAAAGAGTTTGGAGTTATTTCTTAATCCTAGAGGGTTACCATAGACACCCCTAGGGTTTTCACATTTCACTTTCCAAAGTCAAGTAAACTGCATGGGTGGATGATTTTTTGATCTAAACTCTCTAATGAAATACTCATGGTCCATGTAGAGATTCTATTTCATGATTTTGGGATAAATAACATTTAATTATATTTTTGGTCAAGCTCACAATATGTTATCATAAACAAACATCGCACAAATCACACACATCAATAAAATGAATAAACATTGAGTGAATAGATTCAAGACCACTTAACATATTCTTATAGATATAAAGTTATTAAATATTGACCTCTGATTCATGATCAAGTGGTAGAAATCACCAAATTTTAAAAATACCATAAAAATATGGAATAATGGATGAAAACATTAAGAGATCACTTGAAAGTGAAAGAAACCAAGAAAAAATAAAAATTTAAGGATATAATCACATATATATTTCTATCATAATGAACTATCGTAGATTCTATCAATTAATAAGAGAGAAATACACTTGGAAGGAGAATAAAACAATGGGGGAGGGAGTCCGTCACATGCACCGGGCATGGGGGAGAATCCATCTAAACATTTTAAATTCTCATTAATTAATTAATTAATAATAACTGAAAAATATATTTGGAAAGTTTCATGATGTGTCCATTCAATTTACTCCATAAATCTGTCGATGTAAGGGGTTATCTACTATTCCCAAACCTCTTATGTAGTAATGTGTAGAGTCCCACTATGAATAGATATAGTCTATAGATTTTCGACTTTAGACCTACTTGATCATCCTAAAACCTGTCCTATATAATTATCCACACCTGAAAAATTTAAAAAAGGTAAAATACATAGGTCTAAATAAAAATAATTAACTGAAATTGTACCTTGAAGCGGTTGGGGTTTCATAAAAATGGAATGAGGGGTCACACTTTAGGGTTGAATGAATGGGGATTGAGTTTTAAAAAACTCAAATATTTTCTCTAAAACTGTTTAGTGTTTATACCAAATTAATTTCAGGTATTTAAAAGGTTTCACATATGATTTGATTCATGATTATACTGATGATTGTTTTCAAAATATATTTTTTGGAATATATCCAAAAGCGTGTTGGATATGGTCTCACATATTATTTTTATATGATATGATATTAGGTGAGATAACACAAAGTCTGCAAGTATTTAGTGAAAACTAAAGATTATTAGAGGTATATTATAAATCGATATGATATATATATGCTATATCATACGTTTGGAAATTTTTATGTCATTGGGTATGACATAAATGATTCAAAAGGCATGTTTGATGAATTTTGGGTATATCATTAATTATCAAATTAAGATATCAAATCACTTCTGCCTTGCCAATATCATACCATATGATATATTAATATCATAATATATTTATATGAATGAAACACATTTGATTATTATGAAATATAGTATAACATTAAACATTAACGTTTAAACTATCTTCCACATAAGGCTATCATTATCATAAACATTTCATTAATGGATGTAATGAATGGAATAATGAATGGTCCATTTATATATCAAATCCATTATTGACCAAATCAATACTCATACATTATATAACATAAGAATACATGCATTTAAATGCTTGGTAGTGTCTAGAGGCCTATAGAAACATGATATATCCATTAATAATTGTTCTATTCAGTTTAATTATCCTTATCGAAGCTCTCTTTGTTTATATCCCTAATCTTGTGAGAGGTACTATAATACCATGGTAGTTTTGGAGAGTCCCACTGAAGAGTTGGGTGGTTAAATTGATCCATTGACACAACAGAGAGGGAGGAACCCATCAGTTTATCCAAAGGAATCATCCCCAAACCATTATAATTGAAGATAAAAGAAGTAGGCAACAATAATTAAAGGTACAAATTAAGCATTTTATATTTATGGGGTTTCAATAATTAATAAGATTGAGATAATTGGAATGTAATTTTTAATTTTCTCAACTAAATTGAACAAATACAGTTCAATCCTTATAAAACCTCCATTCAATATATTAGAGGTGGTCAATATCTAGTATGTTTCTCGAGAAAGCAATGTCACAACCTTTAAGCATGTTAGGTTGGATGGTTTTTCTAGTGAATATTGGTGTTGTACATATGATTTTATAGAGTTTTTTAGGGAAACAACATTTTTTGATGTGTTGGGTTTATCATTTTTATTTTGTTGTTTTTTGGTTGAGTGTCTTTATATTGGGTATTTGAATATAAAAAAACGTCACCAGTTAGATTTTTTTTATTTTTATTTCCAAACCCATAAAAAAATATTGGTTGGATTTGTTTCCTTTTGAAATAAAAAAATTTAAAATACATTAATTTATATTAATTAAAAAAAAAAGACATTAAAAAATAAAAAATGACACTAGAGGCTCAATAGGGTAAGTTAACATCAATGAATGACCCCAAAACTTATTTTTCCAGATGTATTTATGATTTTAGAGGTCATTCATTTATATTAAATTGTGGTATTGGTCCTCTTCTATTATTTTTCATATTTAATTACATCATTGTAGCAAATTTTGGCTACCCATATAAAAAAATTATTTCTCAAAATATTATTACAAGTGAAAATTTAAAGAATTTATTTTAAACCTACCAACATAATGATCCCATACATTTTAAAATGAGACCATTATTTTCAACCAAGATAGACTATTAATTTTTAATAATTTAACATCACAATGAAAGTCTTGTGACACAACCAACGCTATAAAAAACCTCTATATATTAAAAATGGGGTTTTAGAAGGTTATATACGAAACCCTTAAAAATTATTTTTATGGGAAATCTACCCATGATTTTATCAAAACTACTACTAAATATATATCACTATTTATTAAAATATAAAAAATAGAAGTTTTTCCAAATTTCTGTTAATTACATATATTTGTAGAGGTTAAAACCCACTACTAATATAACCAATTAGAGGCAGTTTAGAACCCCCTTAATGTTTTTAATAAATCCAGATAAATATTGAGTATCAATTTTACAGAAACCACCATTAAATTAATATTTTGTGGTGGTTTCAGTAAAACTACCAATAAATATACAACCTTTTTATTAAAAAAAGTTATATAAAATTATATATTATTTTAATCCACTACTAATTACTTATATTTGCTGGGGTTAAACCCCCCCCCCCCCCCCGATTTTTTAATTTTATGAATTAATCAAATTTAATAAAAAAAATATACAATTATATATATGGAAATGTATAAATATAAAAATATATAAATACACACACATATGTATTAATACATCATATTAACATTTTTATATAAATATTTTTTTTTCAGAAATATAAATGTATTATTAAATACATTATATACGTGTATATAAATCATCATTATATATATGTTTTTATAATAATATTAAATTTATATATATATATATACACACACACACATATGTATGTATATATATATATAATTATATATACAAAAATATTTAAATATAAACATATATATATATATGAGTTCTGGTTATGAATACGTTATACACTATATAAATTTATGTGCATAAAAACCCCTTTAATTTAAATCATCACCAATTAATAATTTATAATTAGTATTATTAATAATAAATTAATAATTGAAAATTTATAGTAAATAAAAACTAATTAATAATTAATAATATGTAATTAGTAATTAAGTGTATAAATAAATTGTAAATAGATTATATAAATTCATTTATAAACACATAATATACATATATTTAAATTCAATATATAATTACAATATACATGGAATAATATATAATAACCATTAATATATACATATATAAATTTATTTATGGTCAAAAAATAAATAATTTCATTTTTCAATATATATAAATAAATATATAAATAAATATAAATTTATACATTATATTAATACTTATAAATAAATTATATATATATATATATATAACACTACAAAAAAGTTACTTTTACCCCCATAAATTTAGCAACAGATATCATATATGTCTGTAAAAAATGAGCTATTCCAATATATATTAAGTTTTGTTGTGATTGAATTTAAATACTGACATTTATTTTTACTAACACATATATATGTTGGTATTAATTGATTAATACCAAAAAATAATTTACCAACAATTAAGTTTGTTACTTTATCATATCAATAAAAATATTTTATTTACCAACAAATAAATATGTAATTATTAATCATTATTACTTATAATTTTATTCAACATACACATTTTATCCATTATTTATTCAATACAAAAAAATAATTTAACAACAAAAATGTTTCCAAATATTAGTTAACCATTTAATAAAAATGTCTATTATTATTATCAAAAATAAAAATAATTATAAGACTAATTTCTAACTTAATCACAAAAACTATGTTTTTATTAATAAGGAAATATTGTGAATATTTGAAATAAATTATAAATCTGATCTAATATATATTATATTTTAAATATAATTAAAATTATATTTTAAATAAATTTAAAAATAATTGAATGTTATAAATAATAAATAAATAAAATTTATCAATTGATCCATTATAATAAAATGAAAAACACACCCTGTCCTTACACTCATCATGTGCCTCCCCTATCCCCACATTGTCATCTCCCGCCAACACCGTATCCCAAAAAAATGATCTCTACTTTCTATCACAGACATGGTTCATCGCCATTTTCCACACCCATAACCATACCCCCTTGATTCTTCAGCACCACCTACACCCCATGTATACTAATTTTGGATTAATTTTTTCCATTTTCAACTAAAAATATTAGGTACCACCCATTTCTCATTAAAAAGGTTGATGTTTGAGCCTCTTAACATGTATGAAATATTTATCTTAAAATTTTTTTCCTTTGAAATCATGGGATTCTGGAATTTTAATTTAATAGAAGTTAGGGTTTCAGTGAAATTCTGGTGATATGTGTTTTGTGGTTTTTGTTTTTATTTATTTTCCGGTTGATTTTTGGTTTCTAAATGTCTGATTCTCCAAATCCACTTATGTAATTTGAGTTGGACATCCATACTAGTATGTAAATATTATCTTTTAATACTTTTCAATTTATTCCTTGAATCGATATTCATTTAATAAATCCATGTTGTTCTAACAAGACTAGGATGGGAAGGAGAGTCGCATGTCTGCCATCATGAATTTTGACTTGGATTTTGTACATAATGTCGTACATGAAAATAAGTCAAAATTGTGGAGACAGAGTGTTTAATCATTGGAATGTGTTTAAGGGAGGAAATAGTATATACTTTTTGATACAATTCACCTCTTAAGTAGTTTTAGAAAAAATTAATGTTATTTTTTTTGTTATTTTTTAATGATATCTCATGACACAACAAGGAAGGATATAAGAAAGCTACACAAACCTAGTGAATTATTCAGGATAATGAGAAAGTAATCCATCTATTTTCAAGTTGAGGTTCCCTAAGAACCACCCTTCTTGGATACATTGATGGATATATACCATATTTTTATCCCATTCCTTAGCTTATAGGGAAAATGATTTCTCATGTTCCAACTATTCTTCATAATAGAGTTGGTTTTTCAACAAATTACTCTTGATATACTTTCCTTGGAAGAGATCAATATCCATCCCTTGTTGAAAGTCAATGGCCACTCCCTATATGTAATTTCAATGTACATTTTTAGTGATAGTTTGTTTGATATCAATAGTCACTTATTCTATAAACATGGATCTAGGATGCCATAATTTATTCGACATAAGAAAAAAATGTTGGACTAGAAATAGATTTTACCATTAATAATGAATAACCTACCAGAATTTTCTATTCTATATCCAAAGCTTTATCAAATATATGTCATTTTTACCATAGATAGAAATTATAATTAGAGCAGTAAGGGAGAGTGATCCAATATGCTGTGAGTAAGATGTACACTGCCAGAAAAATATGCTCAGTGCAAGTTATTTAGTGATGTTTTCCAAAACAATCTTGGAAAGGTTGAATATTAAATTTCTAGTGGTGTTTTTTAAAATAATTAATAAATTATGTATTTGGTACTGGGTTGTTTTGACCTCTTAAATACTTATAATATGATTTCATCCTATATTTATCTGGGTATCAGGGCTTAGGGAGAAAACAAAAAAGACATGTTGTGGAAGACTTATGTGGATGATCAAATAGAAATTACCTATTTCCTTTTTAATAATTCCATAATTAGTCATGGATACATTGTTTTTGTGTGGAGTACTCCCTTCCCAGATCTCAAGCCCACAAAAATTATATGAGTTTTTCCAAAATGAAGACTCTTGCACCATTTGGTCTATAAATTAGTGATCAAGGGTGAAGTTATGTGTGTTATATATGGAAAAAGGGAAATGACTTACCACCCTTTTTTTAATCACAAACAATATTTTCCGAATATTACACATGAATACATTTTATGTCATCTCTTTTTTACTTTTTTAAATGATGTGTAGATAAAGTTTGTTGTTTTAATTTTATATTTAGATTTTAGTGAGTAGCTGCTATGCAGTTTATTTCTTTGCTATATCGACCTACATTCACATGCTTGGGTGGTGTCCTCATGATGTATTAGTGTTCTGATTAATGTTTTTTCTTTATGTTAGTTGTTTTACACTATAAAATCACAATAATCCTTTATAAAATAATTAAAAGAAAACACCAATAAGGAACTTTCCTTGTTCTTCGTTGTTAATTTTGTATATGAAGTGGTAGGTTGAGTGGAACATGGGTAATGAATTCAATGTTTTTTAATATGAATTTGTGGGTGTTGCAACACCGATGGTGGAAACCTAGCACTACAGAGCAACTCCCCAGTGTTGGATACCTCATCCAGTCCACTCTTGTGTTTGGTTGGATTCACTATCGAAAACCACCAAGTGATTTATTGCTTCCATTGATTCTTATTACCAGTGTAACATTTTTTTTATTCGGTTTAGTTGTTCTATACTTTCTCTCTCCTAATGGTGATCCAGAGACTTCTAAAAGATGAGGCCACTGAAGAAAAAGGGGATCGTGCAAGGATGTCATCCTTTTTTAGGGCCATGGTGATTGCTAAATTTGTAAATACTGCGTTGGAACCAAAGAGAATGGATAAACTTCTACAATCAGTAGGTAGAGGGAACAATGTCACTATGAAAAATGATGGTGCTATAATAATTAAGTCCCTACATATTGAAAAATAAAATGCCAAGGTTATTGTTGATATTTCTGAAGTTCAAGATGATGAATTTGGTGATGGCACTAAATTAGTTGTTTTCCTTTTCGGGGAGCTTTTAAGGGAGTAAGAAATGTTAATAGCCCAAAATATCCATCCAAAGACCATAATTTCATTCTAATGTATGGTAGATGAGTGTTCTCCGGATGAATTGTGATAGAAGTTTGTGGATAATAAAGAAGATGAAGACAAATTTAAGTCATATTTTATGAAGATTGTAACAACTACAGTGATTTCCAAAATAATCTCTCATGAAAAAGAACAATTTGTATAGTTGGATATGGATGTAGTTCTAAGACTAAAGGGAATAAAAAAACATGAGGCCATGAAATTTATCAAGAAGCCTGTAGGATCACTAAAGGATTTATTTCTTGATAAAGAATTCATTATTGATAAAAATTAGGTATTTTCCAGACAAAATGCATCGAGAATGATAATATTTTGGTGGAAAACATTTCCAAGTACACAGATAAAGTGATGATTTATGGAGCATGTGTCTGTGTGGATTCAATATATAAGTTTTTTGAAATTGAAATCATTGAAAAGGAAATAATTTGTGAAGTTGTTCAAAAGATCAAAGACCATGGAATTAATAGCTTCGTCAAAAGACAAATGATCTACAATTTCCCGAAGTAATTATTTACAGATGCTGAAATTATTGTAATGAATCATGCTAATTTTGCTGGCATTGAATGACTATCTCCGGTGATAGGTGGTGAAATTGCATCGAACTTTGATAATCTAGAGTCTGGAAAGCTTAGGCATTGTATGTTTATTTGGGAAATCATGATCAGTGAAGACAAACTAATTCACTTTTTGGGTGTTAAAATGGGTTAAGCTTGTACTATAGTATTGGTAGGTGAATGTTTTCATGTGGATGATGAGGCAAAAAGGTATCTACATGATGCCTTGTCCGTGGTGTCCTAAATAGTGAATGATAGCTAATTATTTCTTGGTGGTGGGTGGCCTGACATGGTAATGGTGAAGGAAGTGGATGGACTTGCATGGAGGACCCCCAGGAAAAAATCCAATACCATCAAAGATTTTTCAATAGCCCTTTCAGCCCATTATGTTAACTATTGCTGATAATAAGGGACCAGACACTGCTAAATTGATTTCATAGATATGTGCAGAGCATCAAGGTGGAAACAATGTTGGGGGTGATTTCATCTCTGGCCAAGTAGGGTACATGTCAAAGCTGGGGATTTAATAAGCATTCAAGGTGAATCATATTATTCCTATTTCTATCACTGAAGCTACATAGATGATCCTCATGGTCATTGAGAACATCAAATGGGCTCCCTGAAAAAGAGAAGATCAAATGTGCTTTTTCCATGTTTGTTGTTTTTATATTTATGGCTGTTTCCTGGGATCCTTTTATATTTTTTTTTAATATTTAGTATCCTTGAAGGTTTTTCCTGTTATATTAATAAAAAAGTTTTGGGTGTTATATGTTAAAAATGGGTAATGACTTCCATGTTTTTTCTTTCTATTAAATGTTTTTTTATTTATGTTAATTGTTTTACATTATAAAATAACCATTTATCCTTCATCAAAGAATAAAAATAAAACAATAGGAAGAAACTTTCCTTGTGATTTATTGTTAATATGAAGTTTCAGGTTTTGTGTAAATTTTGAATATAATGTTCTAGGTCATCTTTTCTTTTTGGTCTGTATACTTCTTCATGATAGTGTTTTGGAGCTGCTAGATCCAGTGCCTTCTTGTCTGAAGAAACACAATCTTGGATAGTTTGAATATGGTTTGATAGCTATGTACCTATAGGATACTGATCATGGAGGATTTTGTTACGTTTGGAACAGAATTAAATTGATGTTTTATCTATTTTGGACCTGTTGAGATGTTTTTGTCACAAGAGAATTGATGATTTGGATGAAATCATTACATCATTCTTGTGTTTTTAGTCTTGGATGCTGTGATGGATCACTTGAAGCTATGGATCATTTTGGAGGTGATTTTTTTATTTTTTTGTGTGATGTTTCTATAAGCCTGTGGTATCATATTCAATTTCTTACTGGTGTAAGATCATTACACCTTGTGTATGTCTTGTAACACTTTATTTCTTTAAAAAACTATTCATACTATACTTACCAAAAAAGTTTAAAATGATATTTTTTGACAGGATAGTATTTTGGATGTTGTTGGATTCTTTTTGGAGAAATGATGCATCAATATGAGTCATTCGGACCACCGATCCTTGATATGTCAACATGTATGATGAAAAATGTTCATTGTGTAAATAATTTTTTGATACCTCCATTAATTTATATATTTATTTCAACCCATATATGTATTTTTCACTGATTTGTATGTATTATCTTTTGTTTTTTGTGATATAGATATTGGAGCTGAAGTTTGTGACATAAATTGGAGTTGGCCTGATTTATTTATAACTTGTACTTGAGACACCTCGTTTTTTGGTATTCTCTTTGGTTGTGTGGTGGAGATATTAAAGCCGAAGGGTTTGGTACTATGGAGAAATGAGGTCTCTCAAGATCTCTCTTGCTGGTCCTGAGACATAGATGAATCGATTGCGGTGGACTATTGGCATGGATGGGCTAATGTTGGAGTAGACTCGCTGGCATGGATGAGTCGTTGGTGCACGTTGGTTGATGGAGTTGGCTCACTGACATGGAGGATATGGAGCTACCTCACTGGCATTAATGGGCTAAAGTTACTAGTGAGCAGATTTGTTGAAGCTGCTAGTGCTTGAGCTGACTCATTGAAGATGGGGGTGGGGTGAGTGTCCAACATTTTTGTATAGATTAGTTTTTCAAAGGATTTAATTATTAATATAATTAATTATTTTCTAATATTGGACATGTGTTAAAATCATCTTCGGTTTAATAATTAAAATATAGGTATTATATATGATAAATTAATAAATATAATTTGAAATTCCAATAGAAATATAAATTTATAATTTTTATTCAAATGTAATTTATAAAAAAAAATTATATGTTGGTAATATTTTTACTAACAAAACAATTTGATACTAGATCCTATTAATAAACACTTTAACCAATATATATATATATATATCATATAATGGTATTATTGTAATTGAAATAGAATAATTTTATCTGTCGTAAAAACATTTAGGAATAGTGTTTTTACTGACAGTTTAGTCATAGGGACATATATATTGGAAAAATGTTTTACCAATAAAAAATGCACTTTTACCAATAGATATTCCCCTTTTAGAAAAAGTGAAATATTTTGTAGTGTAAATTTGATTAAATATAAAAATTGTATAAATACATTATATAGTTGTGTATATACAAATAAATCATTAATTACATAAAATAAATGTTTATAAAAATACGTTACATAAATGTATTCAAATATATTATAGACATACATTATATAATTGCATTTGCCAATAATTATATAAATATAAGAAGTTATATGAATAAATATATAAATATAAACAAAGTTATACAAATATATATTAATAATTAGATTTATCATAATAAATTGAATATATATAACATGTTTAGTGAATTTGTTTTCCAACATAATTTACCACATCGTGGTTCAATTCCCAAAAACTGAGAAATATTGGAGATTTTGTAAGTTGAGAGGGTGGGAATCATGATTCCATTGAGGTGAAAAATGATAAAATATTTATGGAATCATTATATATTTTTCCCAAAATAATAGATAATAATTTTAAGGAATATTATTTTTATAAAAATTAGAGGGGGTTTTAACCTTCTTTAAAATAATCGCCACTATTTTTTATTATACCAACAACTACCGATAACCAACACTAATGAAAGTAGGTGGATATTTTACCATTTATTTTCCATAACTATCAATAAGGTATTTAGAATCTGTTATAAAAATAACTAACTATTAAATTACCCTCTCTAATTACTATACATGTTTTAGTAGTGTGGTAGTCTTTCCAAAACCTTTCTTAGATCATCAAAAGGCATAAAATATGGTCTCAAATCCACTTTCAATTGATCATTCCGGGAATAAATAAACATAAATAATGAAACCTCCAACAATATTCTTCCAGATCCACTCTATTGACCAAGTCCACCTACTTAATGACAATAATGATCTTCTATAAAATAACAGACAACCTCACAACCACAAGTATGTTACTGTATGAGTTCCTTTATAAAGATGGGTATAAAAACTCACTAGGATTACCCATGTGATAAAAAACACTAAATCTATATTTATGTATGAATAATAATAATGAAATGAAATCATAATATATATTTTTGATATCACCACTTAGTACCATATACTATTTAATTCAACTATCAATTAGGAGAATATCGTATCCTATAAATCCATAAACAATCATTAAATAAGTTAGAACATCAAAGTAAATTGTACCCAGGATAAAATATGAAATTTCCAAAATAATCATGGTTGTGATGATACTCACACCAAAAAAGTCCCTTAAAGACCACTCCCTTATCCAAGGGATAAAATTACTAAAAAACTAATGGATCACACACTATTGATTAAGGTAACAAACATATGAATTCAATAACCCCATAATGAATGATCACATGGTGTAAAGCCTAAAATTGTATAATGTAATACCCTTATTACATGATATTAATGTTTATATGGATATTCACTATAACTAGTCTTAATGTTTGGGTCTCTCCAAGAATAATTGATGTTGGTGGTAAAACACAATGTAATAATTTAAATAAAAAAATCCTATAAAAGAGTTTTACGTCAAATCATTTAAAGAGTTATCTCAAAGAGAATGGAAAAACAAACTAATCTCAATACAACTGATGTTTTTTATTTAAAAATACATTAACAATAGAATAATATTTATGTGTTCAATACATAAGATCTTTAGGTTTGTCAACATAGTGAAACTTCATTAAAAACTTCATCAATAAGATGAAAAAAATCAACAAGGTCATATCATACAGTCAATATTTGATCAACAAGATGTCCGAAGTCCCTAAAATAATCCATTAGTCTTACACATTTTCTCAGTTTTGATGGATGTTCAAGAGTCAATACCCACTTATGTCAAAACCAATATTTAATAAATCTAATAACATTTAATAGATAACAATAAAAACACCACATTTAATCATACTAAAATATTGATATCAATTGATCATTGTAAAAATTTATCACCTCTAAAGTTTAACTAAGAGTTACATTTAATCTAACTTCATCATTATATATCATTGTACCACACTCATATACATTCATGCTCAAAATATTCTATTAGTCCACACACTACCATAGGATCTCTAAATAGTATATTGTAAGATATCATTGTGTTCTACTTATGAAAAATAACACAGTGATAATCTAAAAATATTTTTAAACCTTTTCATCTTACAACAATGTGTCTCAATTATAAACATTCCAATTAAAATCATTTGAAAAATTTAAAAATGCCTTTGAAAATATTACTATCAAAATCATTGAAAATAAATGAGTGAAATTGACAATTCATGAACTTAAAATGGATATCAAAAGTATTATAGTGGTGGAATGTGTCACCCATGATATCATATATATGTTTAATTTTTTTTTTCATTTTTTGAGTTTTAATGGTTTATTGAATGAAATTTGGGAAATTTGGAAAATTACCTAAGATGAATGGTTTTTTCATGGTCAAGGGAACTATTTAAGTGAATTGTACATAGAGTTATAGAAATTTATAATGGCCGATTATTCATTAATATATATTTTATGGAAACCCTGAAATATAATAGTGTATTTTCCTATAAATTTAATTTTTATTTATTTTTATTCTCCTTTTATAGGATTTATAAATAGGGTTCTTCGGTGTTTATGGGTTTTCTTAAGGGGGCATTTAAAAATGTTTTCTATCTAATATTCTTATTTTTGTGATTCTATGTTGGTTTATTGATGTTTTCTTCTCAAAATAAAAGGTTTGGTCCTCAACCCTCTCTATTATTCTAATATTATTCTGTCATTACTCAAATATAATTTTTATTCTTCTAACCCTAACCATCTAGAAGTTATTGCGTTCATGAGTTAGGGTGTCAAAAATTTGCGAATTTTATTTAAAAAAGTATATGGATTCTTCCATGATTATTAATATTCTTCTGATTGAATTAAATGTATCAATTTTATTGGTTTATATTATGAATTTCTACACACAATTTTTTATTTAACAAATCCTTGAGTGTTTGGGTTTTCTAAACTTGTTTTCTGAAGAAATAAATTTTATTTATGATATCTATTGTTTTTTATTAATGAGTTTTTATTATTTTCAATTATTTTTCATATGATATAAATGTTTTATTTTATAAAAAATGTATTTCCAATTTAATTTCTTTTCACCATATGTTTGATGAAGGGTTATGGTATTTTTGTGTGAAATAAGTGAGAGATAATTTATTTTTTGATTTATAAAAATTTTATAATATTTATGTTTCTTGGATTTGAATTTTATTCTTGTTTATAAAGATAGGGTTGGTTTAAAAAAATGATTTTGAGGATTTTCATTCTCTTGGTTTATTTATCTCATTAGTATTTCTAATATAAATGTGAAATTATATTGTTTTGGATAATTTTATATGTTTATTAAAGGGTATATTTCTTTGAAGTGTGTTTAGTGGTGGGATGTGAGTTATATAATTGTTTCTATTTCATTCTTTTGTGGGTGGATGATATTATGTTCATATAGTGCTATTTTAACTGGTTGGATTTAGAAATCCTTATAGGAAAACATGAAAAAATAAGTAGGAATTCATAGTACAATATTATATTAGATTAATATTATGATCTCTATAGTATCCCCCAATTTATTTAATGTCCCATTTATAGGGTGTCGCTCGATAAGACTAGTGAAAGAAAGTTGGTGTATATACCAATGGATCACATCACAGGCTAAAAAAATTCTTATCTTGCTGTTATGGTTCTATAAATAGGATATAAGGTATTTTACTATGGTAATAATGGTGATTTTATTATTATATATTTTGTGATGTTGTATGTTTTTTTGTTATTTATTCTTGAGTTATGATACTTTTTAATTATTCTACTATTTTATTTATAATTTGTTGAATTATAGTATTTATTATATACCCCTAAATGTTTTTTTATTATTCCATTATTTTGGTTATTCTATAATAAATGTAAATGTTTTGAATGTGAAATAAAAGGGTGTTAGTTTTCATTATTTATATATATGTAATCAAATTTTTTTCCACTTATTTATATGAATTTTTAAAGTATTCTAATAGATTGTTGATTATGTTAGTAACATTTCATACGTATATTGAAATGAATAATAATAATATTATTTGTTTCTACTAACAATCCCTTTAAATTAAAAGTTAACTTTATTATCTATTTTAAAACAACAATAGATGATTTTTAAAATAAAATTAATTGTATCGAATCTGTGTGGTATCCTCATAGGCTTCTACTCACACTATACATGCAAATTTTTGTGTAAATTTAGAATTTTTATTCTTGATATAGGTATTTAGGATAATTGATTTTATATTAGATGGTATTCTATAGTCGTTTTGGGATCTTGAGGATGATGGGATATAGAGGTGTCTAGTGTCACATGAAGATGATGTCTCTTTATGATCTAGGTCTATTTTTGGATGCATGTTGAATGGGACATATGATCCAATAAAATTTGTTTTTGGATTACTTGTTTTCTTAATCACATGTATAATGTCATGATTTGGTCTATATTATAGTACAATTTTTTAAGGAGTTAGATTATGCGACTCTTATTTATTTATGTTTTGGTTCAAGTAATGAATTGATTAAAATTTATATTATTTAAGATACATGTTTTTTTATTTTTATTGTAAAGATAATTTTATCGATATTTTTGACAATATTATCTATAGAAGCCTGAGTGTTTACTTTATGGATGTAAGTGTGGGTGAAATCTTTCGTGAAGGTAAATTATGATACAACTAGCACTTATTTACAATTTATGGATAACTGAAACATAATTTAGGCCACATAGTGAAAATGATTAAGAATCAGGTGAGGACGAATGAAGATGAATAATTAAAAATGGAATCATATCCCTCATGTTGCGTATTTTATTTAGGAATGTTAAGGTATACATGAGATAGGACCACAGATACAGAAGGGGTAGATGATATTGAAGTGTTTGGAAAACACTTTTAGTGATGATACTCAAGTTATAATGGGAGATCAGGTAACTACAATTTTTTTGAGTTTTTATATAATATTACCAAAATTCTATAATATAAATCAATTTTATTATGTTTTATATATTATCCCCAAGAATAAATTTGACAAATGTCATGTTTTTGAGTGAAAATTGGAGGAATATATAGGTTTCACGGTACCTTTTAACAAGAAATAGACCATGAAAGAAAATAATACACAACATTGTGAAGAATACATTAGGGTTTTTATAGTTTATTAATAGTTATACAAACTATGAAATTTTCAGGTATTTCATTCTAGAAAGATACCATATGGTTTTCATGGGCACTGCAATATCCCTAGACCTTGTAGACTTACTCATGCATTTTTAAAACCCTATGTGTTTTTTCATCGATTATATGGAAAATATAATGGTTTTATAAGGATATAATAATAATTATTTAGGTAGTGGATGATAACGATATACCATAAACAAATATCAACAATCTTGTAATTAAAACCAAGTATAACTAAAATGAAGAACTTATTTACCAAACACAAATTTTGGATGAATCTTTTTTCTTCAAACAAGGGTTTGATATATATAAGTAATAAAATAACTTAATATATCATTAATTCATGATGTATCTCATATGAAAAAGGATAAAGTAAAAGATATATTCATAATAGAAAATATATAGGAACAAAGGAAACCATTTTCACAGCCTTCACATTATTTATATTCATTTTGGGGACACCCATCGAGAGTTCATGGGATTTACTCAAATGTTATGAAACATCCGAGTAAAATAATTGAATTAAAAATGTATTGTAACATATGAATGAGTGTGTAGTGAAAAAATATTTTAGTATCAGTACCCCTTTAAATAAATACTATGTTGAATAGTTTGTTTCATGCACCACACCAAACAAAAACAAAACTGTAGAACAATAAAATATTGTTTGTAAAATTTTAAAATAATAATATAACTATTAAATTAGTTATTATATATATAAGTTACCACATTATGAAATAAATTTATAAAAGATAATGAAATGGCATTACATGATTGAAGCCTTCACCATTAAGCTCATTTTTCAAAGCTTGAAATGGTGGCAGATTTACTATATTTTGGAATTTTAATTTGGAAAAATTAAATTAAATTTTGGATTTAGTATAATAATATTATCTTAGGGTGATTTTTTTGGTATTTTTTTTGAAAATATTTATTTTTAGTGAATAATACAAAATACTGTTTTTTAAAATACTATGACTTTTATGGAATCATTGGAACATAAGAATGAATTAAAAATTTATAAACTTATTTATTATCCAAATTTGTATCTTATAAGTAAAATCATAAATTTAAAAATATTATGTTTAATTTAAAAAAAATAAAGTTTACATTATAGAACTTATGTTATATATTTATCTAAGACTAATTTTTGTATTAAACAATTATTATCTTAAATTTTTTTTTCAATTTTAAAATCTTCATATTATAATTATTTTTCATATTTAAAATTACAATATCCAATTTATTTAATAATTTTAATTTTAATTTTAGTCCTAAAAATAACTTAGTGTGGCTAAAAATGAGTTATCATGATAAAATTAAATTATGGGAAAAAGTTAAATTAATAAGAAAAAAGATAAAATATCTAAAAAATAACCTCTATTTGTATATATGAGAGGATAATCAACAAAAAATGTCTTTATATCCATTATATCCCACTTTTTGAGCTAGTTTATTTAAATAGTTTACATATTATTTCAATAATTCCACTACTCTCACTAATAAAAGGACCCCCTCACTACCCCACTTATAATCACACCACATGATCATCAGTTCGATGAAAATCAACCAAAATCTCTCGCAACAGTCCAAAACTTGTTCCACTGGTCAGTTTATCCTCAAAATACCTCTTCTTAAAGGCTTAATACAATTTTTAATGGATTTATTCCAAAGAGTAAGGAAAAAATTCTTAATCCCCCTATTTTCATTTCTATTTATTTAAGTATTATTATTATATCTCAAATTAAATTACACCATTCAAAAATAATGACATAAATTTCATTATCACAATTAAATGTTATAATATTTATGTGATAATCATTACCCACCTTCCTGCCTTCACATTTGAAAAAAAGAATACATCATCCATGCATATGTGAAAACTAACGCCTCCATGGATAACATATTTCATTTCTCATCACCTCCATACATCTATGGTTCTAAAATATATTTGAAAAAAATATGTATATATATATATACATATCATGAATATTTTTTTGAAAGGGTGACACAAAAAGTGATGATCATTATAATGTAACCCATTGATATTAAAAAATTACTCAAAACAAGCTCATCATAGATCCTGTTCTATTGAACCGTTCACATAGTTTACATGAAAAGAACATGGAGATGTATAAATATTAGAAAAAAATTATAAAACATGTGTTACCAAGGATAATGTTAAAAATGTCAATGAGGGGGCTAAACCAAAAGATAAGGTTTAAAATTCCACATAAATGAGTCCAAATTTTATTGGTTAAATAGATTTTGATGCATACCTATATTATCATATAAATTATATCCATTTTGTGCAATTTTAATTTATTATGATATATATCATTATAAATATTTTAGTTAATTACAAGTGTGTAATTTCACTCACTTATAAAATTGCACCTCATCTTTTTTATTCACAAAGTTTGAAAACACTATCATGACTAAGCCCTGCACAAATACCTTCCTAACCCCCATAACCTAGAGGATCTTATATCAATAAAATAATAAACTTGAATTATTATTGTTTAATCAAAATGTGTCTTTCCAAATAAAATGTGTTAAAGTACGTATTTAGAGAATCAAACTCGGGGTAAGGTTTTTTCTCACCTCAATTTCATTTCATTCAAATTTATTTCATATTCACCAAATGTATTATTTTCTTAGTGTATATAATTCAATATTTATGTATTTTATCATTAATTTATTGAAATTTAAGTGGTTTACAAATATTTTTATAGTTATTTCCTTTAATTATCTTTCAATTAAAAAGCTACCAATATGATAAAGGGATATTTCTTTAAAACATTGTTTAATATGTTTTAAAACTTTTTTTCATCAATGTCTATGTTATTTTTATAATTTCAAGGATTTAATTTTATATGATTAAATGATAGGTAATTTTCACTTTATACAAATCATTAATTTAATTATAACATTTTAAAAGGAATATTTTGAACATTTTCCATCTGGGTACCTTTTGGACTCATTTTTTCAAAGTGAAAAAACTATTTTTTTAACATATAAGATATGAAAAAGTCACATTTTCATGAAATTTATTATTTTAGAAGATTAATATATATGATTTCATGGTATTTAAATGAAAATATTATTTCCTATAGTTCAAGTAAAATTTTTAGGTTCATAATTTTCCGTGAAAATTGACATTTCTCCTTGTTTTTAGATATTACCCAAAAGTGATTCTATATATGAGTTTAAAAGGAATATGTTTGGGTTTTAATGATTAAAATTAAATATTTTATGTTTTTTTATCATGCTATAGTTTTTTTACACTTTATATGAAGGATGGGTTAACACGATATAGCTCTGATAATTGGTGAGGCTGATATTACTCTCCAATGGATTGGGTAAAGTTATGGAGTTTATCAGTGATAGGTTATTCCTCTGATGTATGGGAATTATCTAGTTATGTAATTCCATTATAAGGATAATTTTAAGGATAATTTACCAAGATACCTATATGATTTTTCAATTCTTTCTATGCGTGTTAAAGTAAATCCTTTTATTTTATAAGGTAAGAAAACAAACTCACAATTTAATAATTTTTATGATATTATAAAGGTGAAAGAATTGTTTTAACGATCTATCAAAAATTCTTAAGTAAATTTCATGAAAAATATTTTGAATTTACGATTTATTAAAAAATATTTTATAAAAAATCTATGTTATGATGTTGATTTCATGAGTTAGTAAATTATTATTTTTAGTTCTAAAGTTTTTTATTTTAAAAGGAAAACTTATTTATGGACTTACATTAATCTCTAATGGATTAATGGGTTTCTAATCTTTTTATATCACATAATGAAATTTTTCTGATCAACCCATGTTTTTAAATGTTTTTTCATAGGGACTAATGATGATTATGAACTACTATGAATAATATCTTCAAATAAAGGAAATTGGAATTAAATAAAGCATGTGTGTCATGAGTGAAACATGACTGTGAACATAAGAATCATGTTTTTATAGAAAAAATTGGACACTATGTGTTAGTGTTCCCTTTGTAATGAATTTTTTTATTAATTATCAAAAAATATAAAATAAAAGGTAATGGTAATGTAATAATGTTCAACAACTATTATGAAACTCATAATTATGGATTGATTATGATATGAGGTTTTATAATTCAAGTAGAATTTAGATTGATATAAAAATATAATAATTAATGTAATATGTTATACATACATACATACATACATACATACATACATACAAACATACATACATACATACATACATACATACATACATACATACATACATACATACATACATACATACATACATACATACATACATACATACATACATACATACATAAATACATATATACATACATACATACATAAATACATACATACATACATACATACATACATACATACATACATACATACATACATACATACATACATACATACATACATACATACATACATACATACATACATACATACATACATACATACATACATACATACATACATACATACATACAGACATACATACATACATACATACATACATACATACATACATACATACATACATACATACATACATACATACATACATACATACATACATACATACATACATACATACATACATACATACATACATACATACATACATACATACAGACACACACACACACACACACACACACACACACACACATACATACAGACATACATACATACATACATACATACATACATACATACATACATACATACATACATACATACATACATACATACATACATACATACATACATACATACATACATACATACATACATACATACATACATACATACATACATAAATACATACATACATACATACATACATACATACATACATACATACATACATACATACATACATACATACATACATACATACATACATACATACATACATACATACATACATACATACATACATACATACATACATACATACATACATACATACATACATACATACATACATACATACATACATACAGACACACACACACACACACACACACACATACATACATACATACATACATACATACATACATACATCAAAGGTAATTTACACATTTCAAATGTAGAATTTTAAATTATATAATGTTCTTTTTTAATACCAATGCATTTATAGAATTCAATTAGTGTATCTATATAACGAATAAAATTATTCTGTTCTTGAAAATGTATGTTTCTAAAAATTTCCTTTTTATGTGTTATACAATTTATTATATTATGATTAAATAACAATTTTAATGAAAATTATCAATAATAAATACAATAAAATATGTTATCATCCATACAATAATTATTATTAGGGTATTAAAAAATTCATTTTATGTTTATAAGATAAATTTTTATTAAATTTTTTATATGTTATGCACTCTTATATTAAAATTTATTTTTATTAATTTTAGAAAACAAATCAGATAAAATGATTTTCATATTTGTAATAATAATTTTAAAATTATTCAATTAGGGAAACTTTATTTCAAGATATAGAATATAAGTTATTGAGATTAATATTAATTACGACGATATTGGTGAACTGGTTATTTTAAAAAAACATAAAAATGCTGTATTATTTTACTTGATACATTAAATTGAAGTATTGTATGTAATTACTCTATTTTTTTGTTTAAATATTTAAGCAAATATATTCTAACACATTTAATTATTAATTGATAGAAAATAATAACATGAACGATTAATAGTTAAAAATGTATTTTCCTCTAAAACATTATTTTTATTATATTTTATGCTTCTATTAAAAAGTTAAAATTGTAAAATTTAGAATTTTAATTTGAAAAAATGAACACAATTATTGATTCATTAAAACATATTATTTTAGGATAAATGTTTGATATTTTTCTAAAAATATCGATTTTTATATGCATAGTACAAAATACCATTTTTATAAATACCGCGACTTTTACAACATTATTATAAAATACGAATGATTTAATTATTTATGAAATAATTTTATTGACCAAAAAAATATTTTATAAGTGAAATTATACATTTAAAAATATTATGTTTAATTTACAAACCAACATTTGACATTTTATTAGTGAAGTCAAATATTTTGTTTTCTAAAATAGTTTTTATGCATTATACATTAATGGTTTCAAATTGATTTTTATATGTTTTATAAATTTAATATTATAAAATAATTTTCATATTTGGAATTAGGATATCAAAATTATCTAATTAGGGTAATTTTTTTATTTACAAAAATAAGTTATTATGGTTAAAAAATAACTTAATGTGGTAAAAATAAACAATAGTAAAAAAGTTAAATTAAAGGTAAAAGACATAAATAACTCAATAAATTATCCTCTATTTTTATGTATGAAAGGTTTCCTAACAAAAAATATCCCCCACTCCATTATTGTAATTTTTTTGAGCCACATTCCTTAAATAGAGGACCTCTAATTACAATAACACCACACCTATCACTTATAAAGGGAAACCTTCACCAGACCATTTATCCCCTCCCCAAAAGACCATAAATTCAAACAAAATCTACCCAAATAACTCACCAAGACTCATATCCATGTCCTATAAGTTTTGGTATTCTCAAAATACCACCCCTAAAATGCCTAATCAAATTTTTAGAGGAGTTAATACAAGGAGTATGGTAAAAATTCCTAATCATTCTTTTTCATTTATATTTCATTGAGTATTCTTCTTATAATTGAAATTATATTATAACATCCAAAAACACATCAGTAACATTAGTTAATAAAATTTTATTATATTTATGGAATAATCATAGAAAAAAGATTAATATGTCGTCCTTGTGTATGTGCCGATTACCACCTCCATAAATGATGTATTTCATTTTTCATCACCACCTTACATGGATGGTTCTAAAATATATTTGATGAAAATTTATGTTATTAATATTTCATATATATCATGAATATAGTTCTAAAATGGAGAAATAAAAATCTATGACCATTATAAAGTAACCCATCGATATCGTTAAATTACCCAAAATAAGCTCGTCACAGATCCTATTATCTCGAAACATGTCAGTAATTTCCATAAAAATAATTTAGAGATATATAAATTATTGAAACCAAATGATTTTAACATATTTAATAATCTATTAATTATTCAATTTTTGTCAAAAAATATGGTTCGAAATCATGAGTAACAATTGAAATTACTAACATCTGGTAGTGTAAATAAATGATATCTAACTAGTGAAAGTATAGAAAATGATTACTAGTAAAAAGTAAAAAACGTTTATAGATAAGAATAAGGGTATTAAATCAGAAATTAATATGTTTATGTTCATTATAAAACAGTTTATAAAGATTTCATGGAATTTGGGAGTAAAATGTAAAATATTTTCTTTGTAACCCAATTTTGGATATGAGATTAGTAACAATAAATTAAAATCTAGGGAATTTTTTGATCCTTCCATCTAAAAACATGATTATTTTATTATTATATTTTTTTAGGATGATTACATGTTCTATTACCATGTAACTTTAAACTTTGGTTCAAAATTCACTTAAAATAATTATTTTAAGAAAAAATGACAATACCACTTCTTTTATACCAATTTTTCCCTATATGTCACTATTCATTGTTTTTATATGTGTTGTTATGTATATTTCAATGATTTCTTAAGTGTTTTTCAATTAAATATACTTTATTTATAAAAGGAATCATTTTTAATGTTTTCACTGTTCTCATGTTCCATTAACATATACTTTTTTAAAAAATATTAAAGAAATATATATTGTTTTATTTTTTTATACTAACATATTTTCACACCAAATTTAATGAATATTTGTATCAAACTTCCTCTCCAAATTTGCATGTTTTTTAAAAATTTAATTATATTCCCTTTTTTATAATTTTTTTCTCAAAATATATCAAGAACAAAAAGGCTATTTATTTTTTTATTTTTCTAAGTGAATTTTATATATTTTATAAAAGTATTTGTTATCTATATGAAAATAGTTTAATTTCTATCATACCTAAATGGGAATTTTATCTAAGGATAACATAAACTCTCTTTCTCTAGATGGATTATGAAATGTTCTAATGAAGGTTTCATGAAACCCATCTCATTTTTTATGTTAATTGAGTGATGTATGAAATGTAATTTTTTTATTGTTCTCTTGGAACACATCTAAATGGATTATATTTATGTCATAGATGGGACTTATATATCCCTAAAATTAATTTTGTAAATTTTGACATCTCATGAGATCATTATGATAGATATGTGATTTGAATACTTAACCCACCATGTTATGAAATATATAATCATGAATTCCTCACCCATTATGTTATGATACACAAGGACGTGAATTCCAAGATCAATATGTTTTGGGAGACATGGACATGAATTCAATAGACATTATGTTATGATTTTGATTCTTTTGTTTTTACAATATTCATATGTTCTAAAATTTTCTCTTATTATGACATCCTATGTTATGATTAGATACTTTTGTATTGATTTATTATTTATAATACATTATTTTTTGTATAAGATTTCCAAATTTTATGGACCTTGAAAATAATCTCATACCCAAATCTTTATATTATGATTCTTATGATCATGAAATGTTCTCATGTTATGATTAATGTTTCTGATTCTTTTCACTAGGGCAACACATCAGGGGATGTGATGTGCTTTCTATTGATCTTTTAGAGTGGTATGTGTCCTTGGACTAGTCATGGATCCCCTATGGGGTGGGTTTTCACACATTCCCTCTTTCCAAAGGTGAACTACCTCTACCACCATGGTCTATGTTGTCATATCCTTGATTGGAATTGATTATGTGATACCATCTCTTCCTTCCATGGATCCCTCCTTGGAGATCATCCCCAAGTACGAGTATCCCTCGTAGATCTAAAACATGTTCGTGAATATCGTTCCTAGGAATAACTTGAAGTGGATGCTAGTTTATTACACTACAAGATATCATGAAAGATCATCTAATTTTGGTTTAGGGATGATATGAAAATTAGGTATCTTTTTATTTTTGGGTATCTATAAAATTCATCCATGTTTGATGTTGTGGTTATATCATATGTGAGGAATCTCAAGTATGTAACCCAAGACATATCATATATGCTATGAGGAAACCTATATAATATAAATAATGAATAAAAGGATTGATTCCTAGGGCATCCCCTGAAAATTTCATAAGGGTAGGTATCTATACACATTTGGTGGGGTCACAGGTTTAATGCCTTATATGAATAGGTGGGGTCACATGTTTAACATCATGTGGGGATAGGTTGGTCATGAGTTTAATATCATATGGAGAATGGTGGGGTAAAATGTTGAGCGTATTACTTGGGATAATTATCACACTCTTTGGTTGTGTTCTTACATAGGAAGCTATGATATATATTAAGATTTAAACTTTGGGTGGTTTACCATGTATTCCTAGATTGAACCTCATAGAGGCTTCATAAATACCATTTTAGGACCTAGGAATCAAAACGAATGTTGTTCAAGTGTAAAATTTAAGGTTGTGTGATAGGACAAGTCCATGATGTTTAATTTCCTGTGTTAAGTACTATCAGGTTATGGACAAAATGATAATAAGAGATAGTGTGGGGATTACGAATATGGCCTGATCTATGTAGGAGTATCTTCCCATGATGGTGTGGGGATTATACATGTAGGATTCGTACTGTATGAGTATCATAAAATGATGGTGTGAGGGTTAAGAATTCTAGTTACCTTATTTAGGGGTATCATATCGTGAATGTAATACATGACTCAACCCGTGTTTATTACATAGGGTATGATATAGTTTAATATAATGGGTTAAGGATGTTTTTCATGGATTTTTACATCTTGAGACTAATATATTATGATATGTAGTTTTACATACTATATCTCAGATGTTTAGTGGTACTATACACAATGGGAAAATTTTGAAGTGAAAGATAAAAATCTTGCACTATGCCTCCTCACACAGAAAGGTAAAAAATTTCCCATGATGATGCCACCCTCATGGCTTACATTCCTACTATATAGGTGTTTTTTGGTGGCATAAAGCACCAACACTCCCATGGTGAGGAGACACATGGGTTTTCTCTATTAGGGTTCCAATCCATTGGATAAAAAGGCATAGATGCTACCCATCCCATTTCTAGATCAAATGAATGGGGGTCAATTATACCGATCGTGTGAGTGATCGAAGCATGAGATAACTCAGTTTGGGTAGGTGAAGAGAATATAAGAACTACACTTTCATGAAGGCAAGTCTACTGAAAGGAGTCATCTTGAAAAAAAATGTTGGGATGGAATCATGGAGGTCAAGGAATTTGTAAAGGTATGAACTTCACAAAAAAAGGTTTCCCTACCTTGGGATGTTGTATGAGGTCCAATGGGGAAGGCTTCACAAAGTCCATGTATTTTTAGAAACCCCAAGATGTTCAAGGCTTTTTAATCTAGAAAAATGGGTATAAACTATCATGATAATAATCTTGGCCATAGTCTCAGAGGTTCAAGTACTCACTGGAGGTTATTCATGAAATATGGCTAAATATAGAAATCCATCTCTCATTTTCTCATAAAAACGAGGTTTCATATATTTAGAGATTCTCAAGGAAGTACAATGGTTCTTTCCCCCATAAATGGTCATTTAAAGGGGTATTTATAGGTACTATGGAGGTCTAGAAATATGTTGCATGAATGATAAAACTTTTCCACATAAGATGATGCTTCATAATGATCCTATGACCTCCATGAACCACTATCAATTCATGAAGGATTAAACATTCATGAATCTAAAACCATAGGGGTATTTCCAGTTTTTTTAGCCCAAATATGACTCAAATAGACATTTTCCCTCAATATCTCCCAAACCATGTGTTTTCAGCATCAAAAACATCACTTCAGAATGGGAATCAACATGGTAAATGATGGTTTGATTTAGAATTGAAATATATAAAACCATCCTTATGGGAACATTACATAAAAAACATGGATCCCCACTTTACCTATAAATATGGGGAGGAACCCATGTAAGGAATATGATGTTTTTGTTAAAGATTGAATGATTCTATATTTTCATGAAATTCATCACCTTCATAAGTGTTATGAGACCCAAATACTCAACACTTGTGGAACTATTCTATTTCGTGAAATGACCTACACTGAGATATTTTGTGATACTCTTATTTCATGTGTGAGATATTTAAGTCAGACTTTCACAAAAAAAATTCGTGAGCACAACTTTAGAAATTTTTCAAAGACACTGAAATGGATTTTGATGGTGTAGAAGTCATTGCTTCTAGAAGAAGTTAGATGACTGGAAAAATTATGATCATGTCGAGTTTTTTGACCACGTAAGACCATAAAACTCTCTATGAATTTATAAAAGAGGCATAATAAGACTATAATAAATGAAATTGGATTTCATTATATGGATTTGGGATTCGGTACAATGTTTTTATCCCAAATTATAACCAAGACATGCATACCTACTAGTTAAAAATTATCCTAGGGTTGTACAGATGGAATAGGTCTCTAGTCGATCACATTATAAAGAAATAATAACTAATCACAATGAATTTTAAGTGGAATCCTATGATAATGATCAATAAGGAGGTTCTTGTTGAAGATAACTCACCCCACTGTATGAAAGAATCTTTAAGGTTGGTCAAGAGTACCACCTACAGGGTTGGAGCGTAGAGTGGGATCTATTCTGGGGTTGAAATTTCATGGATGAATGGACCTTGGTATAATGGATGTTTCAATAATATGATGAGTTTTAGGAATACCTGAAGGGAGTGGTGATATATTAAGTGGAGTGGAATTCACAATTCCATGTCTACCACTACATGGATATCATTCCTGATTTACATAGAATGTGGTTATTGGGGAAAAATACTTTTCGTCTTCATCATTGGGTGGTTGGAATCATCCTCTAGGATCTCTACCATATTTTTGGGATCCCCATATAAGGGAAAATTTAAAATGAGTTCATCATCACATAGGATGTATGGGAGGACCAGGAACCAATTATGGTATTTGAGAGGGTTTTTTGTGCCCGGTGCAAGGGGTGAAAGAGTTCAATATGGGTATGAAATATGTCCCTTTAAAGTAGTGGTTTGAATACTTTGTGAATTAACCCGTAGTGAAGCTACCGGGGAGACCCCCCAAATGTCCAAAAGAATAACAGTGAGGGAAAGAGAACGCCTACTGGGTGATCCTAGAAGTGTTCCAGTGGATCCTATTGGTGTACAACATGAATCCCATCACTCCCACAATGAAATTGGTGGGATTAACCATGGTGATAATATATAGGTGTATTGTCTCCATTTTTGATGTGAATATGGGGGTGTATCCATGTTTATTTATCATGGAAGTATTGATACAGACATAGAATCACATCAATATGGTGGTGTTGGTGCTTTATAAGTTGTATAAGATGTTGTGTAACGTTAATTAGTGGAGGAACCATATTTGTGTTTACATTAACATTCATTTATTATACGAATGATATTCCACAAACATGGGAGGGTATGAGTACTCAAATCCGATCTCTCCTCCTTGGACAAACTTATAATCGTCTATGCTGAATTTTTCTGGGAGCCTCCCACTACATCTAGAGAAAATATGCAATATTTCAAGGATATGGATACTAAAGAACTTCATATTCCATCTTTCCCCTTCCAAATAGGGATAATTATTGATGATTATGTAGGGTAAGTTCAACACCAATCTTATCTCCTATATTTGTGAGGCAGGGTACTGGTTGTGAGGGTTGATTATAGGGTTGTTTGTGAACCATATTTGTTATAATGGTTCACACACCAATTTCATTGTGTAAAGAGGATGAAACCCAAGGTATAAACCTATGTTATATTATAACTCCATATTTTCCCCCAAAAAATATGGTGCATGTTTATGTGAGATAATGAAAAGTTGAGGAAAAAGCTACTTCTAGCCAATTCCCCTATGATATTCTCCATGAGTACACAAAAAGTTAGGCGAGTATGTAACCTAGAAATATGTTAAGGAACCACGTTTCATGGGTGGAAATCAAATAGGGGTCCCAAATCCATGATTTTTGTGGAATGTTGTGGTAACAATATCAAGTTGATGAAGAAAATCCATCCCAATCGACAAAGCAGCAGTTGAAGCTCTAGGGGAGGGGGGGGGGGGGGGGGAAGTCGCAGGCCCGAGGCACTTAAAAAAATTGTTTCATGAGGAAGGTGGACTCTCTATGTCATTTCTAAAGGAAAATTCTATAGAACTGGGCATTAAGTAACCTAAAATAAATATCCCTGATTAAGTGGTCTTCCCCACCACTTGGAGGAATTGGGAGATGTTTTTATTGTTCAGTTTGCTCTAGGAAATGTGGGTGCATATCTAAGATGACAGAATTCACCTTCCTAGGATGGGTCATTCAAGAACCAGATTCCAAGATTCCCATACTAAAGTAGTGTAGTACCTATAGGATCTATAATACTTAATCCACTCTCATGGTGTATTATACTAGTGATAGAATGGATGAGGACACTACTGGATATGAATTACTCTTTAGATCTCCTTGGAGGTTATGAAATTGTAGGTACAAATGACCAAGATAGTTTGAATGAGGAGGAATAATGAGAAAGTAATGCATTTCGTGGATCCCTCGAGGAAGAGACTCCATTGATGATAAGGTAAATTTCTATTTTTCATTGGTTAAGGTCATTTACTAAACCTTACGAAATTGATATCTCACCTTTGTTTTGATTTATGTAGGAATAAGCAAACACATATGAGGGATTCATGATGAATATTAGAAGGAGGATAATAAAGGCCCAAACATCAAAGGGGCTGATACGACATCTCCCCTAAAATTGTGGTCATAAGAAACCAACCATCTATCATCAAAGCAATTCCTAGGGTTGGAGTGGCAACTTGACTACCCAAAGAACAATCTAGTAAATTTCAATCCTCTTGTTTACTTGTTTTATTAGATTATTTAAATTATAATGACTTGTGATGACTTATTTATTTATTTTAAACAGAAGAAATACGTCTATATGGGTGGTAGATTTTGATGACTAAGGCTTTAATTACTGAAGGTACATCATTTATTACAAGTATTTTAGTGAATTTACCCAATCTATTGGATGTTTTCTACACTATATGTAAGTCTTCTACCCATTTCCGAATTTCTTATCCTCTTACTACATCAAGATAGATTTCAATAACCATGTAATTCAACTATAGTGGCTCTCATGTTTGGTTTTTATCTTGTATTGGTAGTGCTGAAGCTAGTGGAACCCACTATTGAGTCAATGAAAACCAAGGTTGCGACCTCAATATAGGTCAATGAGGAGGATATGATAGTTGAGACTACTCCTTAGGCGACTTAAGAGGTTATAGATGATTTTTCTATAGGTGATGAGTTGGGTGTGGTTAACCCTCATCTAGATATGGATCCCAACCTATCTGAGTAGATTCCCTAGGATGACCCTACTGATGACATGCTATAATCCTTCCCAGAGTATAATCTTGCACATCCTAAAGATTTATAGGCTTATGGATATGATGTGTTCATGGAAAATTTTATTGTTTAGTGTAGGGCATTGATATGTGTGTGAAATTTCATTACCTTAAACCCGTTGGTTGACCTGCGAAACTTGTTGTTTTCTTTCTTCCACAGACTGGTAAGTCTAGGAACTGGTAAGATAGATTCCCATGGATTCTATGCTCTAACTTGGTAATTCCTCATCAAGTATGTACATGTATAATGGTGAGAGTTCAAATTAATCTAATATGAGGTAAAATACTAAGGTATGAAATATATATATGAATTTTAATAAAATATTTCTTAGTTATTAAGACATGCATAATAACACCCGATTTTCGTCACTTCTAGGGTAGAAACAATTATCCTTCTATGTGTGAAGCTAGCAGAAGCCGATAATGAAGAGATAAAGACTTTATCCTTGGTAAGAGATTATAGGGATGAAATGGGAGTAAGATCAAAGTTTATGAGGTTCATATTGTGTTTGAGGAGGAGGAAATAGAGCTAATCAGGTGCTAGTAGGACCTTAAAGCCTACTGTTAGAGGCTGGATGATGTGTGTCATGATCGGTGTGTAAAACAAACAGAATTTTGTCTCAATAAATTAAAAAAATAAATTTGGATGAATGTTTTAAATAATATATATATATATATATTATATTCAATAATTTTTTTATACTTATCTAATATATTTGAGAGGTATAAGAAAATAATAAATCCAATTTATGAATAAAAATATGTATTTTTGTAAAAGGTAATTTTACCACCTTTTAATACATAACCCATTTCAAATATACATTTTGAAAATTTTATAAATTTTATTTGAAAAAATAAACATCATTTTTGTGTTCATAATTTCAAAAGTATCATTGGGTGAATTTTAGGTATTTTTCTGAAAATATTCATTTTTGGATAATAGTGAAAAATAATGAATTTTAATTCAAAACATCATTTCATATAATTTATTTATATATTAAAAATATATATTAATTTGTTTTTAAAGTGTAATTATATTAATTTTAAATCATTTAATACAATTTAGGTAATTATAACCAATTAAACCTTGAAATAGGATACAAAAACATCTCAAACATTTAAACATTTTTTCTTAAAGAACCCGCTATCACAACATGTCTGTGGGATTAATTTAAATTTAATTCCTACCAATTATATGATTAGAATTTGGAAAAATGGATATCATATTTGGAATAAGAATAATTTATAATTTTTAATAATTTCAACTTATGTTTTGACCAAAAAATATTAATGAAAGTGATTAAAATTAATTACAGTAATTAAGAGTCAAATCAGCTTAACAAACAACTAAACCTTAAACATAAGGGACAAAATGACATATAAATATGTCCAAAATTTATTGTATGTTCATATTTAGACCATATAATCAAATAGATATTATTTTTACCATTATTGGATCCACTTTACATGGGAAAAACAAGGATGTAATTCCTATTTAAAAAATTTATTAAAATGACACTCCTCCCCCTCTGTAAAAAAGGCACTCACCCCTCCCACTTATTAACATTTATCAATACCTTTTTCTCGGCCATAATATGCCCAAATATCCTCCAAAAATCACTATATTAATACTATAATCCTCCATTTGGGAATAAATCTATCAAATTAAGTCTTTTGGTGAAAACCTAATGGAGTTACCCAAAGAAGATGTAATATCCTTCCTCAAGATCTTTTTTTTATTTCATTCTCCACCCCCTAAAATATTATAACACCATTACTATATAATAAACCATGTATCTTAAATAAACATATATGTTATTATTTTAATGTTTAAACCTACACTTACACACACATCTATCTAATGGTTAACAAACTTACCGTTGTTGTCTACGACGAACTACCACCTCACGAGACAACGTTGTCTGTTTTTTACATGACCACATATCATGGTTGGGAATTATGATGTGAACAAAATTTTTATATGATATATATGATATTTTTTATGTAATTATTCTTGTTTAATTATTATATAAAACATACCTTCATCCTTTTCATGCTGTGTAAATACAACAACTTCATTTGTGGACGTGTGGACTACTGCCTCTTCAAAGTGATGTGATTCGCTCACACTTTATTTATAATGAATTAAGGATAGGTTTAGTAAAATTATACGATATATATATGAAATAATATTTATACTATAATTATAATATATATAATTATATTTCATTTAATTTCTTTCTTTGGATACGATAAGAAAATAGAAACAACATTCATGTGTACATACCGCCCACCATCTCTATGAACAATGAATTATATTTCATATATTTTTCTTTTATATAATATTATAAATAATAAAATAATAAATATATAAGACATATAAATAATTTTTTACATTCAATAAATAATTAAATCTATATCTAAGTCACAGGAACAAGAATAACAAGTCAAAATATGTACGAAAAACAAAGCGGATATTACCCAAAACAGAACATTAACATGAGGTTATTAATAAATGGGTAATATAAAGTCATCAAAAATTATATATAGTATTTTATATAATAGTATATGTTTTTTTCTATTTATAATAAAATTTTATTTATTATATAGGAGGTTTTAACATGTACATAAGAAGTTGAGATTTAAGTCAAGGGTTTTCTCATCTCACTTTTTATATCCATGTGATACATACCTTATTCACCACTCATATATTTTGTGAGGTGTATATACATACCATGAATGTATTATATTATTATTATGAGTTAATATATGGGTATTTACATATATATTATATTATTTTTATTCCATGGGGTTTATGGTTCAAAAGATTCCAAATCAGTAAAGTAATTTCTGTCTCTAGTTTCCTTCTTTGAGATACATGCCATGTTACACACCTATATTATTATATGGTGCGTATATACTTCCCTTTTACATTTTATATCATGAATATAATTATATATTGATATTTTATGGTTCATTAAATTTTAATATATCATGTATATGATGGTTTAAAGTTACCAAAGTGGTAATAGTTTTTTGACACAATCTCATCATTTATTTGGATTATTTACGATTATGCTTCCATTGATGAAATATTATGATCTATATCTCAATAACATTAATTAAATATCTTTTCCTATGTCTATATATCATATATTAATGTATTAGTACCATTCTAAAATCTTTGGTGGTTATGATAATCAATAATTATTTTAATGAAAATCCGACATTATTCCTCTTTTCGGTCATAAATTCGCGTTCTTTCAAAACCGTGTTTTCTAAAAATGTTTTCAAAAATGTTTTAATATTATCATATGATTTTTAAAAGAAATATTTTCACATGTTTTACCTTTTCTAATTTTTTTTAAAGGAACCTTCTTTCCATTTTATAATTAAGGGACTTTTCTCAACTTTTAATGGTATAAAAGGAATGTTCAGATTGTAAGGACTTAACCACCATCCGCAAATCATTTTTTTTCATTTTTTCAGAAACCTGTTTAGGGGTAAACGGTACCCCAACTTACAACCGAAACACAAAATAAAAATCTTACTCATCAAAATACCAAGACTCATCACCGTACCCCATATAAGATCCATCCTCTTCAGTGACTGATTTCAACTCTGGAGATCTCCAATAGCTTGTACTTTGAACCGGACTCTTAAGCAGCTCAAGACTGGGTTGCTCTGTGGAAGACTTGTTTACCACACTAAAATTCATAAAAGCCACCATCACCTCGCTGTTCCATTTAGAATCCGACCTAGTCCGCATCATCTGTAGAAGAAAAGAATAATCCTTCCTTGGTCTTCTTCTAGGAGAAGTAGACAATGGTCCAACAATTAAAGCCATTGCCTGCTTCCCACTTTGAACAACAGCACTAAAATACCGGATGAAAGGGCCACTCTCATTTTCCTTCCCTCTCTTTGGGATCTCACTTCCAGTATCATCTCTCACCCCCAAAACAGCAGCAGGAGACTCAGAGATGATCCCCTGCCTCTGGTCAGAAGTGTTACTCTCCATCAAAGGGAGACGCCTCTCCTCAGTAGTAGTTTCCTCTACACCCATGGACTCGGTCTCCTTTCCCTTACCCTTAGGACCCTATAGTGTTTTCACGCCAACATTCACTCCTACAACATCTTCCTCAACCATACCATCCTCTGGTATACCTATCGAGAGTTCATTAAAATAATTTTAAAGAGTAAGAAAAGGCCTTGCTAAGGGATCCAGACCCTTATCACCCTTTGCACAGGCAGAAGCCACCTCCCGTGAGCTGGAGTATCCCTCCTCATTCTGTTTTGAATCTTTACTAACATTGGAGTTAGTTGTTTTCTCCAAATCCTGTCTCAATATTTTGAAGACATCTAAAACCAGAAGATTCAACTAAAGCCTCAGAACTCCATCCACCTCTGAACCCTAGACCTCTACATAGGTCACCTGTTGGGGACTAGGATGCTGAACCTCCACAACAGAATTCGGCAGAGAGACCTGCCCACCATCCATCAACCCCAAGTAAACGTCATGATGGTACTTACCTTGAAGATTAATTTATAATTGTACAAGTTTTTTTAAAGGAAAATGTTTCCTAATATTCTATAAATTTGTTTATTTTAAAGTGGTTTTCAAATAAAAATGTTATCAACAATGTTTTATGTTTAAAAATTATATTAAATTATTATTAAATATTCCTTTATATGTTTAAAAAAAGTTATTTTAAAATAAAATTATTTCAATGGTTTAAATATTTACTTAAATGTTTTCAAATCCATTTTCAATGAAAAGTGTTTCCAAAATTATTTTATGTATTGTTTTTATGTTTTAAAAAAAATTTAAATAAAAAAAGTTTCAAAATATTTCCAATATTTATTTGTGAGTTTAAAAATTTTCTTTAATGAAAAATGTCTTCAAAATATTTTCTATATTTATTTATAAGTATTAAATATATTTTAAAAGAAAAAGGTTTTCAAAATTATTTATGTCTTAAAAAGTGTTTTTCATAGTGCTAAGGATATTTTCCTCAAGAAATTTTTTAAATGAGATTGTAATGATTTATTTATAATAAAAGGATTTTTGAAAAGGTTTTATGAATATGATATTCAAAGAAAGTCTATTTTCCTTAATAAATGTTCCATGTGATCTTTCAAAATACTTCTCAATCAAAGAAGAAACACTTTGTTATTATTTATTCTTTACTGGGGATATGATCCATGAATACCATTCATGTTTTTTCTGGAATGGGTTTTTATTTTATGGAATGATGTTTATAAAACTCTTTTCTCTTCCAAGGGTGATATAATTTTGAATCCCACTTCTTTTCATGGTTTTTGATTTGATGAAATGATTATGAGACCTATCACTTTTCAATAGGTAATGATATGATGAAATTTTTATGATACCCATTTCATTTCATGGGTTATGATATAATTTTTATTAAACCCATCTCTTTTTATGGGTCACGATATGATGCACATTTTATTATATTGTGACACATGTATGTATGATTTCATTTTTTGATGGGTGGGACCTATATCTCCCTCCAGTGCAATGGGTAAAGATTTATATCTCATGAGATAATAATGGTAAACAAGTCTATGAGATTGATACCAATTGGGAATCATGTGTATCCTGATCCACTAAGGGGAACAGTTGGGTCTTGATCCAAAAAATGGGAAACATGTTTGTCCTGACCCACTATGGGAAATAGGTGAGTCTTGAACCACTATAGGAAACAAGAGTGTCTTGATCTAAAAAGGTGAAACATGTGTATATTGATCCACTATATTTATTGTCTTGGTAGTTAACCTTTACACATGATATAGTTTTATATAATTATAATGGTCTCACACTTATACGACACAAGCTCATGGTTGATGATTGATTTTTGATGATTTTCACCCTCATGATTCATGTATTATGGACTTCCAATATTTATTCCATGACTCTTTATTATGATATCTGATATGTAGGTTATGATCTTCTAATGCTATGATCATTTTTTCATTACCTTATGATCTTCTTATGATTACATATCTCTATTCCTTACCCTTACTGAGCATAAGAGCTCACCCCTTTCCTATGTTTCCTTTCCCCTAGTGATGAAGAATGATTTTAAGTAGGAGTAATAAAGTGGAATATCTTTAAGGGAGATGTTGAAGATTATTCACCAAGTTAGAAGATTATATTTCCATGTTTCCCAAGAAACTACAATATTATGGTCCTCAAGCATGTATTTTGGAAATCTGTTAAATATTAATCTAAAAATATATAATATCCATGTAGGTTAAGCCTGGTTTTTTATAGTTGGTATCAAAGGAATTTTTTGGTTAACCTTTGGAAACTGGATGGGAAAACTTTAGTGAGATCCCTAGGTCTATTTCTAAGGATATTCCTAGTAATGTATCTATGTATAAGCCTTAGGTGTCTTAGATTTAAAAATAGGTGTCATGATTTAGGAATCCTATAAGTAGTTTTCATGATTATGTGTTTTTATGCAATGATAAGTGTTTCTCACACTATAATTTCTGCTATTTGTCAATATCATGAACTAAAAAGATCAAGGCTAACATTGAATGCTTCATAAGTGAAAAATATGGGTATTATGCAGATTGATGTTCAAAGTGTAAATCTCATGAAGAGAATCATGAAGGTGGTAGGAGTATTGGTTATACTACAAAAGATAAGAAGACCAAAAAACAATATGTGAAAGGTATGTGATGTTCTAACAGTATTGTTTACATTAAATGTAAGAAGTATGATAAAATTTAGGGCGAGGAACCTTAATAAATTATTCATATTTCATAATATAGGAAATGTGTATTAAGGAATAAGATTATGAATCCTGAGTGATGGTTTAATAATAAGTTCGAATGATTAATGTGCATATGTTTTTGAATTCCAATACTATGCTATATGAATAATGAAGAATATAAGGATTGTTTGAAGAGTATTTTATATAAATATTTTCAATAATACATTAAATAAAACTCATGGATTATAAAATTGAATTAATGGAAAGGTTTTATTACGGGTTGGTATCCCTTAACATGTACTTAAGTATGAGATAATGATATTTTATAAAGATACAGATGTGATTATATGGATTTTGTAATTCAGATTGTATTTATGACCTCATATCAGATAAAAGATTTTTTTAAAATGTTTTTTATTTTTTACATGGATGAAGTTCACATATTTTCTTATTTAAGTAATATATCCAATAATAGTTGGAATAATAAAGAATGCATGTTTTTGATAATTATTTATGATAATTTAGGTTATTACCATGTTTCAAGAGAATACATGATAAATTTATTCACTTTTTTTGAAATGTGACAACTAAGAGCTACCTTATGATATATGGGGGATCAATGATTAATCTGATTCAATGACCTTCTTTCTAAAGTTTTGGGATTTCATATTTTGTAAGGTTTATAAGGTTCACCATTTATACAATGCTTTATGTAATACTTTGGATGATGTTTTAGAGATTAAAGTATTATCTCGCAATATGGGGATTTTTTCATATTGGATAACATGTGAAAACCTTTTTCATGATATAAATATATGTATTAACCTATAATTATATTTATGGATATTATGATGTAATAATTCATTAGGAATGATAAATTCACCTTTATTTCTTAGAATAAGAGATGAATTAAAAATTAATAAAGGCACCAAAATGGGTGAGAATGTGCAGAAAACAAGTAAGTATATCCTCTCATGAAAATTATTCCACTTTAGGAAAAGGGTCTTGAAATATAATTTTGTCCTTTATCATCATTTTTAATTATATCAATGACCTTTTTCACGCTTATTTACTTCATAGTTTTGTGATTATTAACTTTATTTGGATCAATAATTTTCTTGTGATCATTGATCTTTATCAATCTCTATGATTGTGTATTATTTTCTTCCATGTATATGTTTTAACTTCCCACCTATGTTATCTTATGTGGAAACTTGGTTACATGTTACTTTTGGTAACAGTTATATTTTCAACTTTCATTTTTAAAGGAATTATTAGTATTCATTTTTACGATGTGGGTTTCTATGAGTAAAAATTTCAAGTATAAAACCATTGATAATGAAGAAAATTTTTTGAGTTTGAAATTAATTTTAAGGGGCTATAATGTTACACCACAAGATTTTTTAAATTATTTTTCTTCAAATTAATTTAATCTTTATGATATAATTTTTTCATTTCATACAACATTGAATATATCTTTTGTTATACGAAAGATCTAGGTGTGGCTTGTGTTATACACAACACCAAGTCAAGATTGTGATACATGAAAAAATTAGATTAGCTTTCAATAACTAAAACACTAGGTTTGTCTTCTATTACACACAATACCGAGTCCCTTTGATATCTTATATTACATACATGGATGAGTTTTACCGAACTACTAGATATTATTAATATTATTATAAAAATAATATTATAGCGACCACTTATCCATTGGAATGAAAGTTACAAATAATATTAACTAAAATTTGGAGAATATTATTTAAACGTGAATATAAAATGATCCATTGGTTATAAATTATTTATAAACAAATGTAAGAAATATTTTAAAATAAATAAAAAACTTTTCTTGGAAAAATATTTTTCTATGTACAAACACAATTTTATCCCAATAAATTAAACAAACCAATTTTGAAAAATTATTTGAATTAAATTTATATGTTATATAATCAATCAATATTTATGATACTTATTCCATAGATTTTATAGGTATAAGATAAGAATAATTCCAATTTTATGAAGAAAACATGTATTTTTCTTAAAAGTGATTTTATTTCCTTTTAATGTAAAACCCATTTTAAATATAAATTTTGACACTTTTATAATTTATATTTTATTAAATATTTTTTTTAATTTATAATTTAAAAATTATCTTAGTTTGAATTTTAGGGATTTTTCTATAAAACTTTATTTTTGGATGAATAGTGAAAAATACGGATTTTAATTCCAAACTTCTTTTTCATATAATTTATTTATATAGTTAAATTATATTTAATTTTTTTTAAAGATTAATTATATTAATTTTAGGTAAATTAATCCAATTTAGGTCATTTTAACCAATTATAAATGGAAATTTTATATAAAATCATCCCAAACTTTTAAACATTTTTTATTAAAAAACCCATTACCGTGACACGTATTCAAGATTAATTTTAAATTAATTTCTGCCACTTATGTGATTATAATTTGGAAAATATGATTCAATATTTGGAATAATAATTATTTTTAATTTCGAATAATTTCAACTTATATTTTGACCAAAATTTCAGTGAACGTGATTAAAAATAGTTAAAATGAATTAGAGAAAAATTATCTTATCAAAGGACTAAACCATAAATTTATTTCCCAAAAATGACCTATACACCTGTAAAAAATATATTTTATGTTCATATTTAGACCATATACTACCTTTTATAAGATTTTTCTTATTATTGTAGCCACTTCACATGGGAAAAATGTTGCTGGAATTGCCTTTTCAAAAATTTACAAGAAATCCACTCCTCCTCCACTATAAAAAAGAAACTCACCCTCCCACTTGTTCACACATCTCAAGCCCCTTGGATCATCCCAAATAGGTCCAAATATCCTACAAATATCCCTTAACTAATCCTATAAGCATACATTTGGGTATAAATCCATCCAAGGAATCCATTTGGTGAAAACCAAAAGGAGTTATCCAAAGAAGAGTTAACATCCTTCCTCGATCTCTTTTGTTTTATTTTCATTATCCACACCATAAAATATTCTTATACCATAATTATATGATAAAAATAATATCATGAATATAATGATATTATTTTATTCTATGGTTTTTACCTACACATACAAACACTTACATCTAATGGTTAACAAACTTTCCGTTCTTGTGTATGGCGAACTACCGCCTTATGAAATAATGTTGTTTATTTTTCCTTTAACACATATTGTGGTAAGGAATTTTGATTTAAACTATATGTTTTAATGATATATATGATATTTATGATGTATTTATTATTTTATAATTATTATATAACACTTACCTTCATGATTTAAATTTTTTATAATTATGATAACTTTTTTTGTGGATGTGTGGACAACCGGCTCCTCAAAGTGATGTAATTAATTCACACTATACATGGGATGTATTGTGAATGGGATTAGTAAACATATATTATATATTTTAAATAATTATTACACTAGAATTATAATATATATATATATACTCATATTTAATTTTCTTTCTTTCATTCAACATGACAAGGAAATGGAAACAAAGTTAATGCATACGTACGACATAACGTCTGAATGAATGGTGTATTCCATTTCATATATCCATATTTTATAGATTTTTATAAATAATTATATAAGGAATAAATATGATATATAAATCATTGTTTACATTTTAAAATAATTAAATCATGATCTAAGTAATGAGACTATGAATAACATGTCAAAACAAATACTAATAACAGACAAGATATTACCCAAAACGTAACATTAACATGAAGTTGTTAATAAATGGGTAATATAAAGTCATAAAAACTATATATGTGATTATATATAATAATATGGTTCTGTTTTATATTTATAATAAACTTATATTTATTATAAGTGAGTTTTTAACATGTACAATGAATGTCATGATTTAAGGTATTGGTTTTCTCATTTCACTTTTTATATTTGTGAGATACATACCTCATTCACCACTAATTTATTTTTTTTAGAGAATATAATTCACCTTAATTTATTATATTATTCTTATAAATAAATTTATTGGCATTGAAATATCCATTTTATGATATTTCTTTCATGGTGTTTATGTTTCAAAAGTTACCAAACCTGTGAAGTAATTTTTGTTTCAAGTTGACATCTTTGAGATACATTCTATGTTATACACCTATATTTTTCAATGGGTTTTATATACTACATGTTGACATGTTATACCATAAATATCCTTATTTAATGATATTTTATGCTTTATTTAATGTTATTATATCATGTAGAGTATGGGTAAAATTTACCAAAGTAGTAATAGTTTATTGCTAAATTTTTGTCATTTATCATGATTGTTTACCATTATAATTCCATGGATGAAATATTATGATAAATATTTTAAGAACACAAATGAAATTTATTTACATATATTAATCCCTCATATATTAATGTATTAGTACCATTTTACCAATCATTTTTCATTAATATTTTAAATAATTTTTTTATGAGAATTTGACTTTATTTATCTTTTCGGTCAGAAATCACTATTATTTCAAAAAATTTGTTTCCTAAAAATGTTATCAAAAGTGTTTTTATATTATCTTATTACACATAAAACAAATTTTTACCCATGTATTACATTTTTTAAAAATGGTTTTAAAAGGAACCTTCTTGTCATTTTCTAATCAAGGCACTTTTCTAAACATTTTAATGTGGAAAATGAATATTCAGCATGTACGAACATACCCTCAATCATGACTGTCATTTACTTTAAGGTTCATTTAAAAATTTTTATTATTATTTTTAAATAATTATATTTCCTAATATTTTATAAATTTATTCATTTTAAAGTGGTTTTCAAAGAAAAAGGTTTTCAATAATGTTTTATATTTAAAATTTATTTTAATTAATTTTCAGAGCTTTCTTTACTTATTTTTATAAAGTTATTATCAAATAAAAAGATTTAAATTATTCCAATATTTATTTATATGTTTTAAAATCCATTTTCAATTAAAAGGGTTTCCAAAATGATTTAAATCCTTATTTTTTATGTTTTAAAAGTATTTTCAAAGAAAATAGTTTTAAAATGTTTTAAATATTTATGATTTTTTAAATTGTTTTCAATGAAAAAAGTTTTGAAAATATTTTCAAGCTTCATTTATAAGTTTAAAATTGATTTTAAAAGAAAAAGGTTTTAATTTTTTTTTATGTTTTAAAATTTTTATTTCATAGCGGTAAATATATTTTCCTCAAGATATATTTTAAATAAAATTTTGATTCATTATTTATAAGAAACGTATTTTTGAAATTGTTTTATGAAAAGGATTTTTAAATAATGGATATTTTCCCTAGGAAATGTTCCATGTGATATTTCAAAATTCTTCTTCAAATAAGATGAAATATTTTGTTATAGTTTATTATTAATAGGGGATATTATCTAATAACACCATTCATATTATTTCTAAAATAGTTTATATTTTAGTGGAAAGATTCAATTGAAACCTGTTTCTCTTATATGGGTTATTTGATTTTGAAACCAACTTCTTTTCACATGATATGATTTTAGGAAATGATTATGAGACTTATATCTTTTCCATATTTAAGGATATGATGAAATGTGAATAATACCCATTTCATTTCATGGGTTATGATATGATTTTTATAAACCCATATCTTTTTATGGGTTACGATGTGATGTAAGTTTTATTATCTTGTGTAATAAGTATATATGATATTATTATGTGACTAGTGGGACCAATGATTCCCAAAAATACATTGGGTAAATATTTTTATCTCATGATAAAATGATGGGAAACAATTCTTCAAGTTTTATACAAAATGGGAAGTAGGTGTGTCCTGATCCACTATTGGAAACATGTGTCTCCTGATCCTAAAAAGGGGAAACATATGTGTCTTGATGCACTATGGGAAACAAGTGTGTCCTGATCCACTTTGGGAAATAGGTATGTCCAAATAAAAAATGGGAAACCGGTGTGTCCTTGTCCACTATGTTGATGGTCTTGGTAGTTAAGGATGGCATATTAAATGGTTTTCTATAATTGTAGTGGTACAACAGTTATATGATAAGATATCATGGTTCATGATTGATTTATGATGATTTATCACCCTTAAGATTCACATATTATGAACTATTAATATTTATGCCAGGAAAAATGATTATGATAATTAATATTAAAGGTATTATCTTCAAGTTTTAAGATCATGTTCTCATACCCTTATGCTCTTGTTATGCTTACATATCTCCCCTAATTACCCTTACTAAGCATCTGAGCTCACCCCTTTCCTATGTTTCCATTATCTAGGATATAAAGAATGGTTTTAACTATAATTACTAAAGTGGAATATATTTATGGGAGATATTGAAGATTCTTTAATTAGTTAGAGTATTATCTTTCTTAGTTTCCAAAGACACTAAACTATTATGGTACTTGGTTATGTATTTTTGAAATGTGCTAAATATTCATATAAAATGATGTAATATCCATGCATGTTAAGCCTATGTTGATATATTTAGAGTTAATCATGAGAAATGTAAAGGTGGAGATATTTAAATTATGACATTAATTGTCTGGATTAAGGAGTGGAGATAGGTAGGTTAAAGATAATAGCTTACCATGTTTGAAACCTAGGTTTTGAAACCATATTACTAGAGGTGTCTCCTTCAATATGTGTTCCCCATGTGGGAGGAAATCCAATTTTGGCCATGCAACATCACCATAGGTGGTATTCTCATGGAAAATGGTGGCAGATCCTCTGGGGCGCGTACCCAATAATGAGTTGATCACATTTTGGAAATGTGATATCACCGTAGGAGGCCCATTTGTACATGCAGAGTGTATGTTAATCCATATTAAGAGGTGAAAAAGAGTGATGATGGAGGATAAGGGTGATAAAGAAGAGTTAAAACACTCTTGAGGGTATTCCATTATGATTCAAGTATATTTATGGGAGAATTTCTAATTTATGGAAAGTGCATAATATAGTTTGGAGAATGCGAACATTGTCTAGGTGAAGTGTGTGAGAGCAGAGCCCAATCAGGTTTTAGGGAGGAGACCAATAGTTTCTTAGGATTATTAGTTTAAATTACTATATATTTTAATGAGTTGGGTTCCTTTTAATGTCATAAATATATGAAAAATACTCACAATTTATGGTCATAAAGATCAAGCCTGAGTGATTAACCCTATCCATGTACTTTTTGTGCACAAAAGTGTAGTATAATGGGTGAAACATCTTGGAGGACCTTGATAGAGGATATGAGAGGGAAGATGGGTGTATCTAGTTTTTACCTAAATTATTATGCCTAGTGAGAAAAACTATGTTTTTATGGGGTCTTGTAGTGGGTCATACTGGTTTTATCCCTTTTTATATTCATTCATTTTCTATTTTTTTTCTGAGTCATGGGTGTGGCTCAGTGGGTGAGAGAGTATGTAGCATCCCAAGTAATGATAGAATAATTATTTTTCATATTTATTAATATTTAATAATTATAAAGTAATTTTACATAAAAATGATTATATGTCTAATAGAGTACACGACACATAACAACAGGTTTCTCTAAAATCTGGTGCTACACACAAGACTGAGTTATACTGAATAATAATATACCGTTAATATTAATGTTGTAATTGGAAGTTATCACCAAGTAATTATATTTTTGGGTATTAACAGTAATAAAAATAATATGTTTACACACATTTATTATTTAATTTTGAAATTTATGAAATATATTTTATAGGTATAAGAAAAAAAATATAGTTTTATGCTTAAAAACACTATTTTTCAAAAAATCAATTTTACCACCTTTTAATGGATCTCCTATGTTAAAACTATTTTTTTACAATTTTATAATTTTTATATGAAAAAATAAATTCCTTTTCTGAAATAAGGATTTCAAAATTTAATCTTGTAGAATTTTTGGTATATTTCTGAGAACTTTCATATTTTGATGAATAATGAATAATACTGAATTTTAATTGAAAACACATTTCATAATAATTTATTTATGTAGTTAAATTATGTTTTTAATTGTTTTTAAAGTATAATTAGATAAATTCTACCTCTATTTATCCAATTTAGGCCATTGGGATCATTTTAAATATTGAATTTAGATGTAAAAACATAACAAACTTTTGAACATATTTACTTTAAAATCATGCTTTGTTGTCCCCTATATGAGATAAATTTTGAATTAATTTAAATAAAATAGGAGATTAGAATTTGGAAAAATATTTCCATATTTTGAATTAGAATAATGTATACTTTATAATAATTTTAACTTAAATTTTTATAAAAATATTAGTAAAATCTATTAAAACTAATTACACTAATTAAGGTAAAAATGTGTTTACTTTATGGTTAAAATTTAATCATAACTCAAACAATGACCTAGAAACATGTAAAAAACCCATTTAATGGCCATTAATCTACCATATATTATATTTTATTAAAAATGTAATATTATTGAGACAATTATTTAAGGTATACCTCTCAATATTATTTACCTTTTCATATTAACAAGAATGCCAGTACTCCTCCAGTATAAAAGGGCACTCACCCCCATCAGTTATTCACACCTCTCATTCATTTTTTATCCCCCAAAAACATCACAAATATATTTCCAAAATACCTCACCTAATAATTGAATCCAAAAATTGGGTATAAATTGAACCAAGTAATCCCTTTGGTGAAAACCAAAAGAAGTCACCTGAAAAAGAGGTAACATTCTTCAACTCAAAATTATATTTTAATTCTTTTTCCACCCATTAAATTATTTTTATTCCATTATTATATAATAAAATATGTATATTAAATATATTTAATTTTTTTATTCAAAGGGTTCAACCAACACCTACACAGACTTCCATGAAATGTGTAATGAACTTACTGTTCATGTGCACGGAGGACTACCACCTCGTAAAATGATCTCGTTCATTTTTACCTCTATCACCTCTCATTGTCTTTAATTATGATGGGAAAAATGTTTTTATATGATATATATGATATTTATAATTTTTAATACTTTTTTCATTGTTATATAATACATACATTCATGCTTTCCATTTTGTGGGAATACGATAACATTGTTTATGGACCTGTGGACTACTACCTCCTTAAAGCAGTATAATTCATTAACACTTGTATTAAGGATGAGTTTAATAAAAATATGATATATACATAAAATATATAGTATATTAATTATATAATTAACTTTCTATAAATGTAATATATTATTTTCTTTATTACCTTTTCACACACCGAAAAACTGATAACGTCATTCTTGGAAGTACGGACTACCACTTTCTCAAAGTGATGTGATTCATTTTATATAACAATAATAATATATATGTTTTTAAACTTAAATTAAATGTTATTAATTATTTAATAGTAATTAAAGAACATTAAATATCACTTAACTTCTTTCCTAAATGATCATTGAAGAATGAGAACGTTACTCATGGATATATACGAATTACCATCTCCATGATTGTAATGTTTGTTCATATTTCATAACTGAATTTCTTGATTATTTGTAAAATTATAATTTATGTATAAATATGATAATTATGTAATGATGATTATTATTTATATTTTTTTTAATAATTACCACTTTTACCTAATTTTACCAACCAATGTCTTTTATTGGAACACAAATCAAATATGGTCAAAACACCTGATGTAAATTAATTTTTTAAGTAGTTTTATAATACATATTAATAAGTGAAATAAAAATATTGATAATCAAGTAAATAATTATTATAATTTTATTATTCATGAAGATAAATACACACATGACTAGTCAGACTAAAAGAAAGGGACTTCATCTCAATTTCTTTTTATTGAGACATTTCTTGATGTCATGCACATTTATTATTTTATAAGGTGTATATAAATCCCCTTTGAAATTATATATAAATAATTTATCTATTATCATGTTAATTTTTTATAATGTTATACCTTTATGGGGTTTGTGATTCAAATGTTTTAAAGTGGTATGGGAAACTTTGATTTTAAAAATCTCTTTTTATTGTTTAAAGATTTAATTCTAAATATTCTCCCATGATATTTTTTATATGTTTATTTATATAAAAGGATTTTAAGAGAAATATTTTTATTATTTTCTATTTAATTCAATGGTTTTTAAAAATGGAATATATTTACATGGTTTATATGAAATATTTGACAAATGAAAAAAAGGAATGATCTATTTTTAATGTACCAGGTGAAAATGACCTTTTCTCCACTATAATCATTATTTTGTTTTGGGATTATTTTTCAGGGTGTGATGTTTCCTTAAATAAAAAAAATACTCTTTTTTATTTTTGTAATTCTAGTATTGAAAATGGATTTGCGTTGAAAATGAGTATTTTGTGTTGAAAATGGGATTTTTAAATAAAATGGTATTTTAATATCTAAAAGTGCTTTTCATATGAGGTTAAAAGTTTTTTTTTAAAGAAATGATGAAATTATTTATTTCATTTAGTGGTTCTTGGACATTATAAATGATTGGTGCACCGAGATAGCACTGGGTGATACTATTACATATTAAATTATGGGTGCACCCTGATAGTGCTCCAATGCATTGGGTAATTATTATATTTTTTAGATAATTATATTGGATGTTGGATATATAGTTATTCCGATCTCTTAGGGTTCTATAAGGGTTTTAAGGGTTCTATGTAATGATGCCCCAATATAACTACATGAATTTTTAATGTTTTATAATGAGTTTTCCAAGAATTCATTTGTTTTCAAAAGTTAAAAAATCATTTTTTAAAGGAATTTTATCTCCCTTTTGGGTAAAATGTTATGTTTTCAAGAAAAGTTTTTTTCAGGAGTTTTAATTTTAATCAATGGACTAATGTTTTCGTTTTATTTATATCTATTACTACGATTTTTATTCTCATGCCCAATTTTTAAATATTTTCATAGGATTTAAGGATGAGTAGGGGATTTTAAGAGGAAAAGTAGAAATACATGAATAATTTTCATAAAAGAGATCATGACTTATTTTAAAAGATTTATATTATAGAAAAAATGTATACTATTCGAAAGTCACCAATTTTTATTATATTTTTTTGTTATGTATTAGTTATGGACAAATTCCATAAAACTATAAACCTAAAAAGATCCTCAATATGAAAAAAGTATAATTCTTGAAATAAACTCAAGATTATTTAATATTTAAGGTTGGGCCTTAGAGTTGGTATCAAAGACTAGTTTAGATAACTATAGTGGATAGGATATATATTAATAACATTTCGTTGAACTATTTTCCCTCATGGTCAAGTTAAAATATAATATAATTTAAATTTATAATGTTGCTTTATCTGAAATATGTATTTTCATAACGATTTTCCACATATGAAACAAGGAAGATATAGTGGGAAGGAACCGAGAGGAAGATATCATTCCAAATCAACATCCTGATATTATTATAATCGGGAAAGAACTATTTATTACTGTGATGGATCATTTGAATCCAACAATAAATGGGGCTGGTATCCATGTTTCACATGGACCCAATCTACAATGAAGAAACATATCTTTAGTGAATCATTTAATGGGGAAACATCCATCATCATTCAGTGGATCATATAACTCAGTGGTTGCCGAATGATGGATTAATGTTCTGGAAAATGTATTTTATATAATGGGATGTTCTAAATATAAAAATATAACCCTTTCTGTTTATTAGTTTGAAAGTGAAACTGATCAATGGTGGTCTTTAGTTAATAATACCACAGAGAAATAGGATCTTGAATCCATGGAATGGAAAACAGTTAATGTTATTTTTCTTGAGAAATATTTCCATAAGTTTGTTTGAATATGAATTGGAAAACAGTTTCTAGAATTGAGTAAAAAAGATAATGATTTTGTAGCTGTATATGAAGAAAGATTCACCAGATTGGCTAGGTATGTGCTGACTTTTATTCAGGACACTCATAGAAAAATTAATTGGTTTTACTTAGGATTGTAACCAATTATATGAAGATATTTGGATGAGTGATATTTTAAAATCAATGAGAGTGTTTTTTGTTGTGTTGAAAATATTGAGATGGTTTTTTTTAACTCTTTTGTTCCTCATGATGATGAAAGTAAGAAGTAATCATGATGAAAGGTGATGGGGAAACATACATCAAATAAATACAGAGGTAAGAAAATGAAGTTCCAATATTATTATTAGTGTGAAAAAGGAACCCTAGAAAATGTATTATGATGATAAATAACTATTACTGATGTGGAATGTTTGTCCACAGAGCCTATAGATGCAAGGAAAATAACCTCGATGAATCAAAGAATTTGGTAAATGATATCCATTCGATGGTAATATTTTTTAGCTATAATGATATCAGTCATTATTCTAACTCATGAACAATATTTATTGCATAGGATAGAAATATTCAAGATTTGAAAAAGAAAGGTTTATTGAGGTAATTTTCTTATACCACAGTTTTTGTTGGGCCATCAAATAAAGTGGTGACAAGAATGTTACTTCTATATTTAAATTATTCAAATACCTTGTTTGACTCAGGATCTTCATGTTATTGTATTTTTGATAAAATTGTGATTAAATTAGAAATATCACCTAATTAATATAAGATAGAAAAATTTGGTGAAAAATCTTGGTGTAAGTATTAAAATGACAAATATTTATAATAATCTTCCTATTATCATTAATGGGATGTCATTTCATGAAAATCTTATTGAACTGGGCATAGTAGATTTTGATAAAATTATTGCTATGGATTTGATTTTAATTTACTATGTTAAAATAAATTACATTGAAAATAAAGTTGTGCTTAATGAATTAATTCCTTTGATAACATTGAAAGAAAGAAATTGATTAGATATATAAATGAAAGTTCCCTAGCTCATATTTTTTCAAAATAAAGATACTGTTCAAATTATTGATGTTCTAGTAGAAAATGAATACATGGATGTTTTTATGAATTATTTTCCTAGTTTTATTTCTGAAAGAGAGGTTGGGTTTACTGTTGACTTAGTATATTATGATGACCACATTTTTAAACCCCATTATTGAAGGTCTGAAGTGGATGTTTAATAATTGAAAAATCAATGACTAAAGTTATTAGATAATGGTTTCATCTGACCCAGAACTTCACCATGGTGTAATCCCATTTTATTTTGAAAAATAGAGATGTTTCCCTGATACTTTTGATTGATTATAGATCCTCAAATAACATCACTATTTTGAAAAAGATTCATTTTACTCATATTGAGTATTTGTTTGATTAGCTATAAGAAAGACAATATTTTTCATAGTTTGACCTAATATTGGGGTACTATCAATTGAAAGTGAAGGAAGATGAAATTCCAAATACGATGTTTCTAACTAGATATGACCACCATGAATTTTAATTTATTCCATTTATGTTATCTAATTAACCTGATGTATTCATGGATCTTATGAAGATATTTTTTTCATGAGTTATTGGATTAGTTTTTGGTTGTGATTATTGATGAAATTTTAGTATATTATAAAATTCAAGAGGAACATGAAATAAATTTAAGGGTTGTTTTGAAAACATTAAAAGAAAATAAATTGTATGATAAAATTTGAATGTGTAAATTTTGATGGTAATTAATTTCATTCCTTGGTAACATTGTTTTTAAATATAAAATAACTATTGATCCTACTAAAACCAAAGTTTTTGAAAAATATGGAAGGTCCATAAATATTACTTATATTTGAGGTTTTCATGGAGTAATGGGTTACTACTAATCTTTTTTGAAAGCATGTATTAGTTTTCCATACAAATAACTAAGTTAACTTGAAAAGGAGTTAAGTTTATCTTGAAAAAAGAATGTGATGATTGTTTTTAGAAACTTAATAGAGATTAGTGAATGATTTAGTTTTGGACCTATGTTATAAAAATGGCGAATTCAAAATCTATAATGATGCTTCATTGAAAGTAATTGGTTGTGTCCTAATAGTGAATGATCAGGTAATTGCTTATGCTTCATGTGAGTTGAAACCACATGTGTTGGATTACCCTACACATGATATGGAATTAGCTGCTATTTTTTTCATTAAAAATTTATAGGTATCATTTTTATGGAGAAAAGTGTGAATTTTGTACTGATGACAAAAGTGTAAATTATATATTCAAATTGAAATAATTATAAATGAGACATATAATAATGCCATAACTAATCAGGTATTATTATTTCTCGATTCATTTCCATCATAGAAAAAGAAAATATGGTGTAAAATTCTTTGATTCGAAAAAATAAAGCTATGTTAACCATGCTATGTTTGGAACATGAACCTTTGGTTAGTGGTTTGATGAATTTTTTCCTAGAAGTTATGGATACATGGGCATCATATATATTTCTTTTAGTTTTAGGTTAGACGAATTTGTCAGAAAGAATTATGGGAGCTTAGAAGGTGGATCAATATTTTCAAGAAAAGGTGGAATAAATTAAGATAGATTAGTTTAATGATTTAAATATTAATGATGAATATGTTTTATGATTTGGAAAAGATTATGTGTTCCTTGTGATTCATAGTTAAGAAAAGATTTGTTAATAAAGCTCATAGTTCTCAATTTTCCATTCATTTTGGAAAGACTAAGATGTACACAGAACTTCGGTAGTACAGTTGATGGGATGGAATGAAAAGAGATATTACTAAATTTTCCATGAAGTATTTGATTTTTCAATTTGTTAAAGTTAATAAATAGTTACCTAAGGGGATTCTAAATCATTTTACATTACTAGAGTGGAAATATGAAAATATATCAATGAATTTTTGGGTTGTAATTACAAATACTTTTTAAGGTAATAATTTGATCTTGGTTATTGTTTCTAAATTAACTAAGTTTTCACATTTACCTCCCATTTGAGATATAATGCCTTTATAACATATTTATAGATTTTATCTAAAGGAAATCATTAGGTTACATGGAGTGACTTTATCCATTGTATCAAAACATGATCTCAAGTCCACATCTAATTTTTTGAAATGACTTCAGAAGTCATTGTGAACTAAATTAAATTTTTGTATAACGTTTCATACTAAATTTGATGTAAAAATTGAGTGGAAGATTCATAATGTGGAATATATTATTATTTCTTACTTAATGGATTACCAGGGAAGTTGGTATAGATATATTTCATTAGTTTAGGTTTTTTATAATTATAATTTTCATTTTAGTATAAAGATGGAACCATTCGAGTCATTATATGGAAAAAGGTGTTGGAAACTTGACTTTGGGATGATATAGGGGAAAAAAAGTTTATGAGAACAGATTAGGTTAAAGAAATGGTAGAGAAAGTTCATTTGATTCAGTGAAACATGGTGGAAGCTCAGAGAATGATGAAAATATATGTGGATAATCAGAGGAATGATTTTTCTTTTGAGGTAGGAGATCATGTCATTCTAAAAGTTTTTCCATAGAAAAGTGTAATATATTTTGGTAATAAGGGGAAGATGAGTCCACAGTTTATTGGAATATATGAAATACTGGAGAAATTTGGATTATTTTTCTACTAAGTTGATTTAGCTCTAATTTCATCTCAGGTACAAAACATATTTATTCTTTCATTCTTAAGAAAGTATGTACCATATTCATATCATGTTTTGATCTATGATGTAATTCAGTTGGAATATAATGTTTCCTATGTGGAACAACCGGTTACGGTTTATGACTATGAAGAGAAATTGTTTTGGAATAAGGTGATTTAATAGGTTTGGTTTTTATGGAAAAACCATATCATGGAAGAGGTAAAATGGAAATTTGAAAATTATTTGATGGAAAAATATCCCCACTTATTTAATAAGTGAATAAAATTCAGAGGACAAAATTTCAAAAGGGGGGAAGGATGTAGCATACATGGTAGAGATAGAATAAGTATTTTTCATATTTATTAATATTAATGAATTATATAATTATCTTACATTAAAAAGTACACTTTTTCTAATAGCTTAAATGAAAAACAACAATGAGTTTCACCAAAATTATATGATGCACACAAGACTAAGTTGTACCGAATAATGATATAATGTGAATATTATTATTTTAAAAGGAACTTTTACCTAGCCATTATATTGGTAGGTTTAAATATTACTAAATATATAATGTTTAAAAACATTTATAAATTGTTTTTTAAACTCATCAAATATATTTTATAGGTATAAGTTAAGAATAAATCCATTTTTACACTTAAAAACTATGTTTTTCTAAAAAAATGTTTTACCGCATTTTATTGGTGCACCTATTTTAAAACTAAATTTTGAAAATTTATAACTCTTATATGAAAAAATAACCTTCATTTTTGAAATATGGACATAAAAATTTACTTTGAGTGAAATTTTGGTATTTTTATGAGAACTTTAAAATTTTCATTAACAATGAATAATACTATATTTTAATTCAAAACTGATATTTTTTATAATTTATTTATATAGTTAAACCATAATTTTAATTAATTTTAGAGTAAAATTAGTTCAATTATATATATAGTAACCCAATATAAGTAATTTGGTTCATTTTTATATTTAATTTAGATATAAATACTTAGTAATATTTGGAAAATATTCTCTTGAAAGACCCACTTTGTCACCCCATCCATGAGATTAATTTTAAATTAATTTATGACACATCTATGATTGGAATTTGGAAAAATAGAATCAATAATTTTAATAAGAATAATTTTAATGTACAATAAGATCAACTTATTTTTTTACCAAAAATATTTGGGAAATCAATTAAATTTATTTAGAGCAATTAAGGTAAAAATGTGTTTACGCAATGGATAAACTTTAATCTTAAGTGGAGAGAATGACCAAGAAACATGTTCAAAACTCATTTATGGATATTATTCGACCAAATAGTTCATTTTATTTATAAAGGTCCATTATTGAGACACATGATGTAAGAGAAACCTCTCAATAGTGTTTTCCTTTTTATATTTATAAGTATTCCACTCCCCCTCCACTATAAAAGGGCACTCACCCCCTCACTTATTAACACAAATAAATCCTTTTTATCATAAAAAAACTTTCCAAATAGATTAAAAAATTTATTACCCTCATCCTATAATCCTCACTTTGTGAAGAAAACCAACAAAAGAATCCCTTTGTTGTTAATCAAAAGGAGTTACTCAAAAAAGTGGTAATGTTCTTCAACATGAATTTATGTTTTAATTCTTCCTAAAAAAATTTAAATATTATTATTCCATGATTATATACTAAGATAATTATCCTAAATATACTTATATGTTTTCATTCTAATGGTTCAACCTACATCTACACACACTTCTAATAAATGGGTAACGAACTTACTGTTTTTGTGTACTGTAGACTACCAACTCATGAAATGACGTTGTTTGTTTTTTTCATTTACCTTCTCTCATGTTTGGGAATTATGATGTAAATAATATTTTTATCTGATATATATTATATTTATAATTTACTCATACTTATTAATTTTTTATATAACATATACCTTCATGCTTTCCATTTTTTGGGAATACGATAACATCATTTTTGGACGTTTGGACTACCGACTCCTCACATTGATGTGATTAGTCCACACTTTAAATGGAATAGATTGAGGAAACTTTTAATATAAATATGTGATATACATAACATATATATGAACTCATGACATAACTACCATTCTGGAAATATAATATATCATTTTATTTATTACTTTTTTCACACACTTAAAAAAGTGATAATGTCATTCGTGGATTTGTGGCCTGCCGCCTCCTCAAAGTAGTGTGATACCCTTTACATCAGAATAATGGTATATATAATTATTTATATTTAAATAAAATTTTATTTATGATATATTTTTCATTATGGAAATATAAATTTTATATACCTTCTTTCTATAAAGAGCACTGAAAAATGGAAATGCTACTCACGTGTACGTACGACCTACCGTATACATGATTGTAACGTTGGTTCATTGTTCATAACCTTATTTAATTATTAGTTTTAAAAGTATAATTTAGGTATAAATATTATAATTATGTTATGATTATTATTCTGGATTTTTTTTAATAATGGCCTCTTTGACTTTAGTTGAACTACCAATTCCTTTTTTGACACACAAACCAAATATGTTCAGAACACCCAACAAAGAGTTAATTATTTAAATAGTTATATAAAACATAATAATGAGTGAAAAAAATTAATTATAAAATTGAAAAGGGGTTTTATCTAAGTAAATAATTAACATAATTCTATTATTCAAGATGATAAAGACACACATGACATGTCAGAATCAAGGTAAGGGACTTTATCTCAATCTCATTTCATTGAGACATTTCTTGAAGTTATGAACCATTATTATTTTATAAGGTGTATATACAAAACCATTGACATTATATATAAATAATTTATCAATTCTCATGTAATTTTATTTTTTTAAATGTTATCCCTTCATGGGGTTTTCGATTCAAAATTTTCAAAGTGGTATGAAACACATGGATTTTAAAAATTTCTTTTAAATGTTTAAATATTTAATTACTAATATTTTTCTCCATGATATCATTTTATATTTTTATTTTTATAAAAGTATTGTATAGGAAATATTATGTATATTTTAAATTTCATTCAAAGTGTTTTCAAATAATAATCTTCTTACGTGTTTTATATGTAATGTTTTGACAAATGAAAAAAGGAATGTTCTATTCTTAATATACACAGTGAAAATGAATTTTCCACCATAATGGACACTATTTTATTTTTTAATTCATTTAAAATATGTCATGTTTTTTAAAATGAAAAATACTTTTTATCATTTTGTTATTTTGGTATTGAAAATGGGGTTTAAAAGAAAATAAGTATTTTGTGTTAAAAATGGTCTTTTGAGAGAAAACAATATTTTAATATCTGAAAGTGATTTTCCTACGAGTTTAAAATAGTTTTTCAACCAATGAAATGTTTTATTTCATGTTTTGGATATTAGAAATTATAAATGATGGGTTCTCATAAATAGAACTATGTGATTTCATTATAACTTAAAGGATGAGTTCTCCAAGATAGGGCTCTAATGCATTGGGTAATGATTACGATCTCTAGAGAATTATATTTGAAATTGGCCATATGTTTATTATAATATGTAAATGTTTTTTAAGTGTCCTATAAGGATTCTATTGGATGATTTCCGAATATACCTAGATGAATTTTCTATGTATCCTACAAAATTTTCAGGGAAATCATTTTTTTCAAAAGGTAAAATAAATAATATTTTTAAAGGAATGATATTTCCCTTTTTAGGTAAATTATTTTATTTTCCAGAAATTTTTTTTCATGAGTTTTAATATTTATCAATGGACTAATGTTTTACATATTTTTATATCCCTTAATTATATTTTTATGATCATCCCATGTTTTTAAATGTTTTCAAAATATTTAATGATGATTAGGTTATTGGAAGAGGTGAAGTTGAAATTCGCGAAGAGTTTTCCTCAAATAGATCATGATTTATTTTAATTTTTTTATATCATGGGAAAAATAGATACAGTCTGGAAGTGTCCACTTTATATTATATGGTTTTGTTACGTATTAGTTATTTTCCTAATTCTATAAAACACTAAAAATAAAAAGATCCTAAATTTTTAAAAAGAAAAACTATTGACTTAAAATGAAAATTATATAATGTTTAAGGCCATAGAATTATAGCATGGCCCTTGCTCCAATTTCCCTTTATAGGTTTTCAAAATGATAAGAATTTTCACCACCTTTACTAGAGAAATTTATGGTCATGCTAGTAGGACCAGAGGTTACTATTCATTTAAGGTCATAGATCTTAGACCAAAGATATTGTAGAGTAGGGGTCCCGGGGTTCCAGAGAGTTCAAAACCAATGAAAATTTGGGGTTAAGGAGGCCTTATTCAGAAAAAATGATTCCAAGTAAGCTGCACACAGTTTAAGGCCATGATGCATGGACCAAGGCTCCTAGTTGAAGGTCTTATATCATAGAAAGGGGGAGATGTACTAAGATGTTTTGTATAGTGTGACGAAGAGTGAATAACTGATGTGAAAGGAAGACTAAGGTGGACTCACACCACACAAATGTCCCTTATTCTATTCACACATTGTTTGAGGTCAGGATGCATGGATTAGAAAGGTTTTTATCTCACAAATTATCAAGAATTCCTACAATGTTTCCTAAGGAAAAATGACCCATTCCTAGTGTGAGAAACTAGGGATGGTGAGGGTCCTTCCAAGTAATATGGGATTGAACCATAAGGGCGAGGAGTGGCCTAGTTGAGAAATTCCCAAGAACCCTGACTTACATAATCAATGTACAAGAATGCATGGAGGGGTAACACTAGGTGTGTCCATACATGACTAAAATAAAAGGGAAGTGGAAATGAGGTAAGCCCAAAAATTCAATATTGGATCTAAAAAAGGGGTGTTGACCAATGAGTAAGGACTGATTGTTGATATTATTCGAAACAATGATTATACAACCACATCATTCGAATATTGGGTGATAAAATGCCGGATTGGCCATTGATCTGGTTCAAAACCCGGGATCTTAGATTTGTTTTAGGGAATACTTTATGGTATGGGCCATAGGATTGTAGGTGATCTAGGTATTCTAGAAACTATTTGAATTAAGGTAGAATATTTGGATTTTGAATATAATGAGAATCAAGTTAGTATTGAAGTATATATAGAAGTTGGTTTAACTTTCAAGTAAGATATTGGAAAACATAGTTAAACACCATGACACATTTGACCATGCCGATGGGGAGCATCAGTGAGAGAAAGTCATACCAATTATCAGGGGTGGAGGTCTTGAGATAGGTTAGTAACTGGGTTAATCCCAGGATATTGAATACAGACATCCATATATATCCCCTGAAATTAAATGGGATTAAAGACATATGTAGTTCTTCAATGCAGTGAGGTAGGGGACCAACACCAGAATATGTGATCCCTCTCAGGTGAGGGATAAAGTTACGACACATGTTTACATCATGGAATGGGGACACAAACCATGTAGTTTAACATATTGTGATGAGGATGTTAGACACATAATTTCTTGGAATACTATAATGACCCAACCATATAACGTTACATAATCTTGAATTTTACACAAGACCATACATTATTAAAAATTTAGGATCTTTTTGAGTTTAGAGTTTTAAAGAATTTGGAAACCTTACAAACATAACATAACACATTCAAACAAGAGGATACTACCAAAAACTGTTTCCATTTTGTTCAAAATATAAAACATTAAATCTTAAAACGTGATTTCTTTTACAACCCTCTCAATGATTCATCAAGACTCCCTTATTTCTCTTAACCATCCTTATATCCTATGAAAAACATTTTAAAAACTTGGGATGAGTATAAAACTCATTTTGGGATATGAAGAAAGAAAGCGTTAGTCAAGTGATAACATAAAATCCAATAAAACACATAATCATAAAAACTAAAATTCGTAGAAAAATCATGTAGTTTTTCTTTGGAAATATTTACCGTATCACCCTTAAACTCAACATTACACATGGAATAACCTTTTTGTCAACTTCCATCTCTGGAGTACCCGATGAATTTGAGAGCTATAATGGGGCTTACCTGTCATATACTTGAGCTATAATGGGCTCAACCCAACATATCTTAAGCTATAATGGGCTCAAACCAACATATCATTAGCAATAATGGGATAAAACCAACATAAATAATGTCTAAGGAACATATCATGGTAATAAAGTATCTTGAAAATCAGAAGAAACCAATAATGACATAAAGAAAATCCTTTTGAAATTTAATAAAAAGAGTTTTAAAAAGATTTTAAAAAGAAATTCCCTTAAAATATAATTGGAGTGAGAATTAATAGAACATAATGAAAAATGTATATACCCTATAAATACACATAATGCAACATAATATTAAAAAAAAATCATCCCACCAATAATCCTAATACCACATAATGAATAAATAAGAAGGTTAACCCAAAGAATGGAAATTGGGGTAAGAATTACCTTACATAGGCTTCTTATTACTTTAAATGTGTTTAAACGACCTGTATAATGGTTAAAAAAGTGTTATTAATATCATATAGAAACATATTCATGTTTATAACACCTTATATGGTTATTTCATAACATCATTTCACCTTTTCATTATTAGTATTTTGGTCCTTCCATTGTTTTTGGTGCTTTCTTTACAGGTTTTCCATGATTGGTTTGTGATGGATGTTCTTGTCGATTGATAGTGAAATTGAAAAATTTAAATGAAATGGTAGTTAAATATTTAAAAACCCATAAATTAAATAATTTATCATTTTTAATTTAGAAAGGATGATGATTCATATGTTATAACATTAACTATGTTTGTTTGGATCATCTTAGTGGTTCTTTGATAATAACGACATCATTTTGTATTATAAATTAAAACCATGAGTACCAAAGAATTATAGAAACATGGATGAAAAATAATACATATATTATAACCTAATTAAACCATAAAAATTGTTTCATGGATATAGTTTTATGAATTAATTCAAATTGAAATCACATCGTCCATGATGTTAGTAATTCGGCACATCACATACTATGTTTTTATTCCTTGAATAAGTGGGAGAGGAGAAGAATAATGATGATTAATTTTCAACGAAAATGAGAAACTAAAGAATATAAATGAATTATGAATATTTCAGACCTCTTAGGTAAGAGGATATTAGGAAATATTAAGAAAATTAAAGAACTCAAAAATAAAAGAATAGTTTAGAAATCCCTTACAAAAATTCGACATCCTAACAACTATGAAACATGGTTTTAGAAAACATTAGAAATAGAGGGGACAAGGGTAACCCATCTAAAAATGAATAATTATAAAATATAGAGCACAAATAAGGTAAAAATAACAATATTGTATGAATTCCTGAAAGAAATACTATATAAAAGAGAACACGAATGGAAAAAGAAAAAAGTTGATAATTCTTTTACCCTGTAGAGTAACTCGCAAAACATGAATGTTGGGACCTTGGGGGCATGAGGAAACCTTGGGAGAACTACCAGGGAAGTAAGGAGGCCAAATATTTGTTGATGATGATTTTTTAATGAATTTAATAAAGGAATGACTTGGTATTTATTGAAAATGTGAGAGAATATTTTAATAATTTCCAAGGGACGCCTCATTAGTGGTATATGGAAAACCTTGGGCTTGCCCACGATATTTGCCCAAGGTATTAGCCACTTAGGACACCTAACATCTTATTTGACTGTACAATTGTCTAACAGATTTTTTACATCATTATTACATTATTAATGATGTCATTAACACACTGAAACTCAAAACCGTATTTTTTTTACTATTCATAGAAAAATCAACTGTTTTAGAAAAAACCCAAAAATTTACTCTAATAAATTTTTGATGTGTAGAATTAAAAAATGAACTCCATTTTTTAAAAATAATTTTCAATATATTATAAAAATAATTTTTAAGTAAAATAATTCTTAATTCAAAAATTAACAATTCTAAAACTAAAACTGCTTTTACATCACATTGAAAAATTAACCAAGATGTCATTATCTTAAACCCTTAAGAAAATAAAATAACAACACAATTTACTATTCATTATGGTCATATTACTATTCATATTACTTTTCATAAGGGTATGTTACTATTCACAAGAAAACAAGTTGGTTCCATCAAACTCCAAATAACTTACTGAACATAACTATAGATAACAATTTTTCAAAATTAAAAACATAGTAGTTGAAAATTATGTTTAAAAGATAGTTACAAATATCTAATTAAAACAATGTTTCACGCATTTCATTTATTTTTTAAAAATCTTGTGGTGTTAAATTATCCCCACCTTCTAGAAATTGCGTCCTCATAATTTTATTTACTCATTAAACAAGTGAGGGTAACTTTCCCTCATAGAATTTTTAGATTCCCATGTTGCTTCTTAGACCTTGTGGTTTCTCCACAAAATCTTTACCTAGTAAATTACCTTATTCCTCAATATCTTTTCCCTTCTATCAAAAATATGAAATGGATTCTCTTCATAAGAATGGTTCTTTTCCAGTTGAACTCTTTCTGGACTCATGACATGTGATGAATCTGGCACATACTTTCTCAACATCAAAACATGAAGAGAAATATGTACCTGAGATAAACTCTGAGGAAAAGCTACTTATTATGAAACTGGTCCAACTTTCCCCTAGATTTCAAAAGAACCGATGAATCACAGAATTGTCATTCCTTTCCAACAAAAACACATCACACTTTTCCAAGGATATATTTTATGAAAAACATGGAGACCTACCTTGAAAGAAAAGTCTTTCCTTCGATTATCTACATAACTTTTCTGCCTGCTCTGAGCTTCCCTCACGTGATGCTAGATCATCTTCACTTTCCTAGACACATCTTATACTAATTATACCCCCATAAACTTTCCTTCACCGACTTCATCCCAAAACTCTAGAGTCTAACACTACTTTCCAAACAATTCCTCAAAAGGTTCCATATATATACTATAATGAAAACAATTATTATAAGAAAAATCAACTAAAGAAATATGCTGATCCCAACTTCCCTGGTAGTCCATTGAACAAGATAGAAACATATTATCCAAGTTCTGAATCGTTCATTCTGATTTTCCATCTAATTGAGGATAAAAAGCTGTACTGAAATATAATTTTAACCCCAACGACTTCTGAAGCCCCCTTCAAAAAGTTATAAGTGAACCTGGGATCCCGATCAGATACAATGGAAAGAGGAACTCCATGTAACCTGACAATCACTTTGAGGAACAGTCAAGAAATATGATCCAATGAAACTGTTTCTCAAATAGATAGGAAATGTGCATATTTTTTCAATCGATCATTAATAACCTAAATCGTATTGTTACCACAAGAATTCTTAGAAAATCCCACCACAAAGTCCTTAAATATATTATCCAATTTCCACTCTATCAAAATCAAATGATGAAGTACCCCTTTGGTAAATACCGCTCTTCTTTAACCTATTGACATGTCAAACATTTCACAGTAAATTCTGCAATATCCCTTTTCATTTCATCCCACCAGTAATACACCTGAAGGTCTTTATACATCTTAGTACTTCTAGGATGAATTGAAAATGGAGAACTATGAGTTTCACATAACAAGTCTTTCTTTAACTAAGAATCCCAAGGCACAAAAAAACCTTTTACAAATATTAAAACACAATATTTATCAATGTTAAATTCTAGAAACTTACCCATTTTAACTGATTATACCTTTTTCCATAGCTCACAGTATTCCTTCTGTTCTTTCTTAATTCTTTCTAATAATGATGACTGCACTGAAACCTGAAACAAAATAGATGTATTCCCTACACCAACAACTTATAATCCATGATTCATCAAATTAGTTATCAATGGATCTTGTTCTAAATGTAACATGGTTAATTATACATGATGTTTTCAACTCAAGGCATCCACCACTTTTGTTTTCTTTTCCTGGATGGTAATTGATCATGCAATTATAACCCTTGATCAGTTCAATCCATATTCGCTGCCTCACATTTAATTCCTTCTGAGTGAATATATATATTAGACATTTATAGTCAATATATATTTGACATTTGACTTCGTCTAAATAGTACCTCCAAATTTTCATAATCAAAAACCACAGATGCCAATTCCAAATCATGCATCGGATAATTTAACTCATGAGGTTTTAGTTGTCTTGAAGCATTAGAAATTACCTGATCATTCTATATCAGAACACAACCATGTCCCATTAATGAGGCATCACTGTAGATAAAAAACTCACCATTTTGGGAAGGCAAGGCCAAAACTAGAGCATTCACCAATCTCTTCTTTAGTTCCTGAAAAAAACATCACATTCTTCTGTCCAAACAAATTTAACCCCATTTTGTGTTAACTTAGTTAGAGGGACAGATAATCATGCAATGTTTTTAACAAATTTTTAGTAATAACTTGATAATCTATGAAAACTAAAAATCTTTGTATCATTTATAGGTCTTAGCCATTCATCAACCACCTGTGTTTTGGCAGGATCAACTATTATTCCATCATTATTTACAATTTTATCAAGAAACTAAATCTATTGCAGTAAAAAATCACACTTACTAAATTTTCTATACATTTTATTTTCTTTTATGGTTTGAAAAACAACCCTTAGATGTCTGTCATGATCTAATTTACTTCTAGAATATTCCAGAATGTCATCAATTAATACAACCATAAACTTATCCAAGAACCCATGAAATATTATATTCATAAGATCCATGAATACAACAAGTGAATTAGTCAACCTAAAAGGCATAAATACAAATTCATAATGACCATATCTAGTCTGTAATGCAGTCTTTGGGATGAATTCATCCTTTACATTCAACTAATGTTGCCCCGATATCAGGCCAACCTTCGAAAAATATTGTGCTCCCTAGAGCTGATAAAACAAATCATCGATGTGAGGAAAATGATAATTTTTTTAACAGTAATGTTATTCAAGGATCTATAATCGATGTAAAGTCTTACTGAACTGTCTTTTTTTTCTTAACAAACAAGATAGGAGTGCCCCATGGTGAAGTGATGGGTCAGATGTAGCCTTTCTATAATAATTCATGCAACTAATTTTTTAATTCTATAAGTTCCATTTGGTCCATTTGATTAGGAGGTTTAGAAATTGGATTGGCATAAAGAACTATGTCAATAGTAAAATCAACCTCTTGATTATGAATAACACCAGGAAAATCATCATGAAAAACATCCAGGTATTCCTTTACAACTAGTACATCATTAATCTAGATAGTTTCCTTCTCTAAAAAAATATGAGAAAGATTACATTCATTTCCATATTTTATTAGTTTCCTAGAATCCCAATATCATATTAATGGAATGGGTTCATTCTTGTACAAAAACTGAAATTCTATCTAAAAAATGACTTCTTTTTCACTGCAATCCATCTTAGCTTAATAAAAAGAAAGCTAATACATACCAAGAATAACATCAAACTATACTAGAGGAAAAAAACAATATTTACAGGTAAATTCTTTCCACAGACAAGTACTGAAATATTCTTATAATTGTTTTCCATAATATTTCCTCCAAGAGTTTTTACCATGAGATATGGTTTCATTTCATGAGGTTGGATTCCCAATTTAACCGAAAATTTCTCAAAAATTAAGGAATGTGTAGACCCTAAATCAAATAACACATTTGTCAAATCTAAAAAAACAAGAAATGTACCTAAGACCACCTCATTTGTTGGCTCAACATCTGATGAAGTGGTTGGAAATGTGAAACCCTTTTGTTTCCTATCTTGTTGATTCTCAGCTTGAGTAACTAGCTTCGGGAAAACATTAGCAAAATTACCCAATTCCTTACAGTTAATGAATCTCACCATCAGCTTCTCATTAATTTTCTGATCATTTTCCTTGCACTCAAGAGACATGTGTCCAAACATTCAACATCATTATCATTTCCCATAATTTAAAAAACCTTCACTAGGATGCCTTTTACCACACTTTTCACAAGATGGGAAATTCATTTTTTTACCTCTAGACTTGTTTGACGTGTTCTTACCCATTGCTTTCCAACCTGACCACTGCTTATTCTTGTCATCCTGAGGAACATATGTGTCATAAAACTCCATCTCAACCTTTTCAGCATAATGAACAATCTTCTCATAGCTTTTAAACTCTCTTAAAGCCAAATCTCTTCGCAAAAATAGTTTCAAACTGGAGTAAAATCTATTAATTTTACATTCAAAATCCTGAGTAAAATTTGGTACATACCTGTACAGTCTTGTAAAATTGGATTCATATACTTCCATAGAATCATAATCTTTCTGCTTTAGTTCCAAGAAATGTTTTTCCATTTTGAGTTGAACAATTTTGGGAAAATATTTTTCAAGAAAAAGACCCTTAAAATCATCCCATTCCAGACTGTCAAGATCATCCATTTCTCTCATATTCTTAACCATAGACCAAAATTTATCAGCTCAAACTTCCAAATGATAAATTTCAAGTATAAACCGTTGGCATTTCAAACATCCCATGACATCAAATATCTTTTCAAGAGAATTGATCCATCCTTCGGCTATAACTGGTTCTGTGGTTCCACTGAATGATGGAGGATGTTACCTTATAAAATTATCCACAAAAGACATCTTTATTCATGGTATATCATGTTCCTCTCTATCATGGATACCACCCCTATTTATTTATTGATTCAACTAATCCATTGCTATCAGAAACTACACAGTTCTAATTCCCACCATTTCGGGTTGCAGATTCAGACAGAAATTAGCCTCATGGTGCCGTCTTACTTCAGCTTCCATGTTTCTTTTATAGAAAACCATTCTAAACAAACATATCTTATATGAAGAAACATGGTAATCATTAAATTCAATAAAATTTCAAATGACCGTGGAGAAAAAAATCAGTTATGTTATTCTTTAAATGTCATCCTAACCCCTAAAGTTATCTAAACCCCCCTCTGATACCAACTATAATGAACCAACCTTATAACATTACCTAATATCAAATTTTACACAAAAACATACATTATTACACATTGAGGATCTTTTCAGGTTTAAAGTTTTGAATAATTATGATACCTTACATACATAACATACCACATTCATAGACGAGGAAACCACTAACAACAGTTTCCATTTTTTTCAAAATATTCAACGTTAAGGATTAAAACATGATTTCATTGAAAAACCTCTACCAAATTTATCATGACTCCCTTATATCTCTTACCCATACTTATATCATGTGAAAAACATTTTCAAAACTTTGTTTGAGTATAAAACATAGTAAGGGATATAAAGAAAGAAAGCGTTATTCAAGTGATAACATAAAAACCAATAAAACCTATAATCATAAAAACTAAAATGCATAGAAAAATCATGTATTTTCCTTGGACAATATTTACCTTATCACTCTTATATTCACCCTTACACATAGAATAACCTTTTGGTCAACTTCCATCACTGGAGTACCCAATGCATTAGAGATCTATAATGGGGATCAACTGTCATATCTTGAGTTATAATGGGCTCAACCCAACATATCTTGAGCTATAATGGGCTCAACCCAACATATAGTGAACTATAATGGGATCAAACCAACATAAATAATGTACAAGTAACATATCATGGAAATAAAGTATCTTTAAAATTAGAGTAAACCACTCATTCCATAAAAACAATCCTTTTGAAATTTATTAATGATAATTTTAAAATGATTTTAAAAAGAAAGTGCCTTAAAATATAATTGGAGTGAGAATTAATATAATGGAATAGAATATGTATATAAACTATAAATACATATAATTAATCATAATATAAACAAAATTCATCACACCAATAATCTTAATAACACATAATGAATAAAGAAGAAGGTAAATCCAAAGAACAGGAATTGGGTTAAGAATTCCCTTACCTCAGCTTCTTCTTACTTAAAATGTGTCTAAGCATCATGTATAATGGTTAAAAGAGTGTTATTAATATCTTATATAAACATTTTTATGTGTATGACACCTTATATGGTCAATTCATAACATCATTTTACCCTTTAACTATTAGTATTTTGTTCCTTCCATTGTTTTGGGTGCTTTCTTTTCAGGTTTTCCATGATTGGTTCATGATGGATATTCTTGTCGATTGGAAGTGAAAGTACATAATTGGAAAGTAATTGTAGTTAAATATTTTAAAAACCATAAATTATACCATTTATCATTTTTAATTCTAAAATTTGGATGTTTCATAAGTTAAAACATTAATGATGTTCGTTTAGATCATTTTAGTGGTTATTTGATAGTAACGACCTCATTTTGTTTTGTAAATTAAAACCATGACTAAAAAATAATTACATAACCATGGATGAGACACAATACATATATTATAACCTAGTTGAACCATAAAAAAGGTTTCATGACCAGACTTCAATGAATCAATTAAAATTGAAATCACATTATCCTTGATGTCTGTAATTCGACACATCACAAAAAATGTATTTATTCCTTGAATAAGTGAGAGATGAGAAGAAGAATGATGAAGAATTTTACATGAACATGAGAAAATATATAATATTCATTATTTATGGAGCTTTCATTCCACTTGGGTGAGAAGATAAGAGTTAAGAATAAGAAAATAAAGGAACTCAAAATAAAATAATAGTTGAGAAATCCGTTACAAAAATTCGGCTGCATAACGACTATGCATCATGGTTTTAGAAAATATTAAACATATAGGGAACAAGGTTAAACCATCCATAAATTAATCATAATACACAATAGAGCAATAATAAGATGAAAATAAGTACATGGTATGAATTATTGAAAGTCATACCACATAAAAGTGAACTTGAATGGAAAAATAAAGAAGTTGAGAATTCTCTTACCTTGTAGAGTAAGTCCCAAAACATGAACGTTTGGACCTTGGGGGCTTGAGGAAACCTTGGTAGGGATACTAGGAAGTTAGTGAGGATAGAGATTAATTTAAGAGGAACATGGAATGAATTTAATGAAGGAATGAGTTGGTATTTATAGAAAATGTGAGGGAATATTTAAATAATTTCCAAGGGACACCACATTAGTGGTATTTGGAAAACCATGGGCTTTCCCATGGTATTTTCCCAAGGAATTATCCAATTGAGACACCTAACATATTATTTTACCTTAAACTTTTCAAAAAGATTTATTACATCATTATTATATCATTAATTATTTTCTTAACACACTAAAACTCAAAACTGTATTTTTACAATTCACCAAAAAATCATCTGTTTTAGAAAAATCCCAAAAATTCACCCATACAATTTTTCAACGTGTATAATTTGAAAATGGACTCCATTTTTTGAAAATAATTATCTATATATTATTAATTTAATTTTTAAATAGAATCATACTTAATTCAAAAATTAACAATTTTAAAACTATAATTGATTTTTTATCACATTAAAAAATTAACCAAGATGTCATTATTTTAAAGCCTTAAGAAAATAAAATAATAATTCAATATACTATTCATTAGGATCATATTACTATTCATATTAATATTTATAAGGTTATGTGACTTTTCAACAAAAAAATATTGGTTCCATCAGACTCCAAATAACTTACTGAACACAATTATAGATGAACTCTTTTTGAAATTTAAAACATAGAAGTAGCAAAATTATGTTTAATGGGTAGTTATAAATATATACTTAAAAAAAATTTAATGCATTTCATTTATTTTTAAAAAACCTTGGGGTGTTACACATACGGTAAGGTTGATTTTGTTGCAGTTTATGGTCACATAGATTTGACCAAGAGTGTAGTGTAGTTTAACATCATATGACCAGGACATGGTTATTTCCTTTTAATTTCATTAAAGTATGACCTATGGTAGGGTGAGGTGACTTCTCTAGATATAAATTACATACCCAAAATGAAAAAGGGCCTTAGGGACCTAATGTTTTTAAAGTGGATCCCTCCATGGGAGAGAATTTGTGGCTAGGCCCAAAGGTATATGGTCTAGGCATCCAAAATTATCCCATAAAATCTGGAATCAATCCATACGTAGTTATCATGAACAACATGGTAAGTGTCCAAACTCAGAAGTAGGGGGATGTCCTTTAAGTCGAGGAAAAGTATCTGGTTATGTAGTTTTAAACATTGTACCTAGAGATGTAGTCTATTAAATCTATGTGAATTCCACATAGACCCAAATATTTTTAATATTTTAATGTTGTAAAGTTTGGACCATGGGGTTATCATTAGTTTAAGGCCTTACATCTTAGACCAAAGGGGATGATACCAATTTATTTTCATATATCTCAAACTATGTGGGTTGAACATTCATAGTCGATGAGTTATTATATAGTCTTTGTGAAAAGAGGGCATGAAGGGCCCATTATCATATAAATTCACACATAATTTAAGGTCATACTGCTTGGAATAAAGGGAATGTTTTCATAGTACAAAGAGGTGGTAACCCATAGTGAAAGGGGTACCAAGGATATTCCTTGTACCATAAAAATTTATGGGGAAAGGTACACATATATTAAGGACATTACACTCATATTTAGAGGAGATGTATCCTGAAGTAGGTCCTAGAGTAGTTGAAATGGTAGAAAAGAGTAGTTCCTCAATGTGAAAAGGGACATATGGAGTCCCTGTACCATGATAAACAAAAGAGAATGGCTGAAGAAAGTTTAAGGTCAATATTATTAGACAATAGGTTATAAAATATTTTTTTTTAATTCTAGATAAACCCATCATGAATGGAAGTACATAGAGGCCTTGTAACTAATGAATGCATCTATGGTAAGTCACATGCATTTTAAGGTCATGAATCACGGACATGATATGGGTGATTTACAGGAGTAGTTAGTGTAGCATGAAATAGAAGTTACTCAATGTGAATGATGGATTATAGAGACCCTACACTAAAATAAATATGAATCATAATTTTCACATAGTTTAGGTGATTATTATAAGATAAAAATAGGAAAACATCCTTCTTAGGGATGTTTGAGTACCTCAACCATGATAGGGGAGATCCCATAATGATTCCCAAACTAGTGTGATCCATGATTGATGTGGGAAATAAGGAATGTGAAGGAATATTGGTTCTCTCATGGGAGATCATAAAAAGGGTGTAATAAGTGAGCTCAAAAACTCCCAATTCCAGCAAATTTGTTTTTCGACATGTATGAATACATGGGTAAATAACATCAGGGGTGTCAGAATTCCTTCAAAAAAGGGAAGCTAAATAGAAGGTAAATCATGACTTCCTATTATGGACCATGAAAGGGGAAAAACTAATGGGCATGGGAAGACTATAGACCAAGTTCAAAACATAGGGTTGACAATAGTGTTTTTCACAAATGAAGTGATCCAATACATAATTGAATTTTGAAAAAGTTCAAAACACTGGAACCACAATTTGTCATGAGAACCCCTTAGTGAATGTACCTAGAATGGTAGGTGGGACATCTTTGGATTGGAATAGTTTTCATTGGGCAGTACCATTAGGATTCTAAAGATGTCGATGATCTAGATCTAGGAAGACCTGATGATTGAAGGTGAAAAATAGGTGATATTTGGGGGGGGGGGAGAGTTAAACACCCTAGAGGATATTTCACATTGTGCTCGAACATGCAAAATGGGAGAATCCATGAGTGGGATTTGAACATGATTCCAAGGGCAATAGACTTAAACTAGACTATTGGTCATGTTGAAGATGATATGTAATTTATATACATCCTTACATATCCCATGAGAGTGGGACTAATCCTCACATAGTTCTTTATCATGGTGTTGTAAATGACTGATACTAGATGAAGGATGCCCTCTTGGGTGAGGGATAATGGTATCACAAATTTTACTTCTTAAAATGGGATTGTAAAGCATGATATTTAACATATTTTGGATAGGATGTTAAAATGGATTTTTAAAATCTGAAGGAAATCACTATATGGTTACAGTTTAAGTATATATAACTTTAACCCTGGTGTCTTGTAGTTTAACATTGGGCAAATAGGAAATTGTTGTTCAATTTTACAACATGTGACTACGAAGTTGTTATGTAGTTTTATGTCATGTGAATATGATGTTTTCATGTATTTTTTATGTACTTTTACTAGGAAATTGATCAATTTAGCTAAAATTCATATAGCTTAGACTATAAGTTTTCACATGAAGTACCTCTTGAAGAACCTAAAATTGGTGGGAGGTGTGATATTCTCCCCATCCATGGTGGCCAATGAGTATGAAACACTTTAGTAAACCTTATAAATAACATAATTCCCTTCCAATTTAGCATCTATTTTCAATGGATTCTTCCAAGGTATCATTGGCATCCTTAAATCCAACTCTATATCACACTACAAGAAGAAAAAAGGTGGAACTTTTTTTTAAAAATGCATGGGTCACTCGATTATAATGCCATTATATGTTATATTTTTTTGTATATATATTTATTTAATGGACTCCAACTCAAGAATATGTGCTTTATCTCTCTTTTCTAGTATTTGGTGATCGTAAATGGACATTCAGAGTGACGATAGATAAAACTATATAGGTAACATTTACTCTTTTCCATACACTAGAGAGCGTGAGGTCTCTTGGGTATAATTATGATTATTCTTCTGATAGTACCAAAGGGAATTAGAAAGATTATCAGGCCAAATAAACTTTTTATCAACCAAAATAAATTATAGGATGTTATATAGAGTTTTTTTGAATTTATTGACCTTCTAATTTTATTGTGTGCAATAGATGGAGGTATTGTTTGACCAGATACTTTTCTAGGAATAAAAAATCTTCAGTTCAATGGCTCTAAATTTGGTACCACTATCCTTGATAATGGTATTAGAGACACCAAATAAATTTATGATGTGGGACTTCAAAATCTTGATCACATATTGATTATTGAATTTATTTAAAGGGATGGATTCCACCCACATTGAGTTGAATTCAGTGGTTGTTAGAATGAGCATGCACTGTCAAGCCATTACTTGTTGGTATGGGACTACAATATTGATTTACCATATTGAAAAGGGCCATGAGTACTTTATGGAATGGAGAATAATTAATTTTTGATACATGATGCTGTAATGGATCTAAAAATTAGGAATCTTTTAGGGGTATTTGACAAAGTTATGAACCGTGGTAAGCCTAAAGTAACCCAATCTTTGGATATGGTGGGAGAGAATCAATCATGTTTGATGGGCCTTGAAAACCTAATATAGACTCCTTGTAAGACCCAACATACCTCCTTCACATGGATTCAATGGATAAATATTCCATAAAAAACGAACTTTCATAGGGTCATCTCTAGATTAAGGACTTCTCGAAGGGTATATTTTACAGCATGTTAGCATATTCGCTCACACTTAGCTCAAATTGGTAAGAGGGGCATGTTTCGAAGATAATTAATGAAGGGTGTCATCTAGCCATGAGATTATTCAACTATTGGGGATTTTTAATGCCCTACCACATAAGTATTGGGGTCTAGTTGGTTTAACTTCCAATATTATTTGTTATAAGTGGTAGGGGAAATGACCCTCTGATGTGCCACATGAATGACCATGTTATCTTCGTTAGGATCAGTGAGGAAAATGTCCGGACTTTATAGGGATTTCGATTCGTCATTCTAGGATTAAGGAAAATGATTTTCCATTGTCTATGAAGGATACTGGGTCATTTGATAATGGTTTCACTATAGTAAGGGGGTGAGTTCCTGCTTCCTGACAACATAGTCACTCTTGATCTTCTTAGTGACTATTTCCGAGTCTCCCTTAACATTATTCTAGGGAACTTAAATATTTATGGACAACATGATACTGGTGATAAGAGTCTAATACCTAGCCTCATTGTTGGTACATCCTTCTAACAAAAGGAATGATTATATAAATTCAACCTATGTGGCGTGATGAAAATGATCCCTTGGTCCAACCTATCAATTTTCGAGCTGTTGAGCCTTATATAGATTGGTTTATAGGAGGAACCCTCAAAATGAATATGCCAACATGGTGGGATATGATCAATGGAGAGGATTTCCTCACCCAGGAAGTCAATATCTAGGAGAAATTCTTTAGAAGTAAGATACGCAACTAAGAAATCTGTTAGTTCTTGGGCCAAAAATATTTTTAAGGAACAAAATTAATGTTGAATTTCTATAAGATCACTTCCCATAGTGTCAACTGACTATTAAACATGGGTTGTTTTTGGGAATGTACTTTATAATATCAACATGGGATACCAGCTATACCACATAGTGCAGCAGGTTGTGTCATAGTTTTTGGACCGTAAATACTAAAGTGAGAAAACTATTATCGATAGGAGTGTATCGGGTCTTAGGGCCATGGATTATGAAAATGAGGTAATAAAAGATATTTTACATTACCTAGTTGTTCCAATATGTCAAGATAGTGTTGATAAATCATTCATGGTCACCCACATAAAGGACAAGAGACTTCCCAAAGACAAGTGGAATCAGGATCAGAGGATGCATCTAATACAACTTGATTTACTTGAATACGGTTTGGAACTCTTCATCCCAGTAATAGGAAGTTCATTTCTTCATGATCCATAAATAAGTCTTTTATTTAAAATCCATGTTATATTTTAATGGAAATATGTAGGATATATTTCCTTGGAGGCCCTGTAACTTACTAAGGTTGCATGGGGGAGGCATCTAGATAATAGATATTATATTCTCTAGGTCAATCATGATGCCTATAACTATGATGATGAAATGGATGAATTTATTAGAGGTGAAACCAAATGTTAAAATTAAGGGATTCATCTTTTGGTGGTTAATGAAAAGGAAGTTGAACACATTTTCAAGATCATCAAGATGGTCTAAATGTTCATAGGATTTAACCACCTAATCATCCATATAACACTCAACTAATGTTCTAAGTAATGGATTGAAGATGTAGTTCATGTCACACTAATAGGTTTCCCTAGTATTATTGAAAATTAATAGAATCACATGATATAATAAGGTTATATGAGGCACCCAAAGGGTAGTGGTTTATTAATCCCTAGGGGGACAACTGTATCTAATGATACATGGAGTACCCATCAATGAATGATAAAACCTAGAATCTTACTGGGGAATCAATCAGAACCTTTTTACATAGAAGGAGAAAATTATCCTTTAGTTAGTGACATTTGAGGTCCCTAAAGTCAATCCAGACTCTGATTTTATCGTTTTCCATCCTGACTCAGAAAACGTTGGTCTACAACTTGGGGTACATAAATTAATTGATAATGTTGGATTTAATCATCTTTTCAACATCATCCTCAACCCTGACATCATGGGGAGGCTGCATCTTTCTAATAGGTTCTTTAAATCATTGATGTTCTACTAGAAGGATAAGGCAACAAAAACCCAATTCAAGGTCAAGCCCTGTAATTTTTTATAGCTCTAGGAAAATACATTGCGATGATTCTTAAAAAAAATCCACATATTTTTTATTCTCCCAAGGGGACATGATTGCACTTATTAGAGTTTCCCTAGTATCTTCCTTATTCCATGATTAACATGTTTCAAATCACTAAAAATGGAGAATACACATTCCTCAACGGCCGGAGGGGTATCTTCCAAATCCTCCTCATCACATGAAACATGGGGATTAGGGAAAGTGGGAGAGTCTTCTAGAGCTAGGTATTGAGGAGTGACGTTGTTTCTAGTTTTTGAAAGGTTAGGATCCTTGAAAAGGGATTCTTATTCCATAGAGACTGTGAAAGAAAAATTTTTCAAGCCAATCCCATGTGATTTAGGATGATTGGATCCACCTCCAATGTCAAAGAAATTATGGTGAATGGACTTCCATCAAGTCATCCCTTCTATCTAGAATATACATCACAACCATAGGTCAATGTCCATGGGGAAGAACTCTTGGTATATAAAAAAATTAAGATTTTATGTTATCAAACTTTCCTATCATATTTAGGAATTTGAGTTGATATGTTATAATTACTTTTTTAGGAACTATGAAATTGTTCCCATGGTATAGGCTGGTCAGTTATAACTGGGGGATCAATAAGACAAAGTTATCATTTAGGTCTACCGAAGGATATTTTGAAGCAGTTATCAGCTCATTAGTGGCATTGATGTACTTGACCCCATCGAGCTAAAGATTCATTTCTTCCCTTTTTAGTAGACATCATCCAGGTAGAAGTCTTCACTGGGGTTGAAGGGTGGAACGTCAACAAAGATAACCCCTACTCAACCATTGAATGATTATATAAAAAACTAATTATATTAATAGGGGATTGTTGTTGGTAGATGTTTCTAGGGCCTCCCTAATAGGGTGTTTTAGGTGGTATCAAATAATACAACCATGAATTTAGTGCTTTACACTAAGTAACTAAGCATGGTATATAGTCAAATCATTCCACATGGATTCATCCCACTCTTCTTGTACCCCTGAATTGTTAGGTTGGAGGGGGTCATATCATTTTTCATGAGCCCCGTCTTATGAATCATCCATGTTGGGATGAGATTGATCCTAAAGCTGGTATCAACCAGGAAACAATGGATTTCATAAACATTAAAATAACTCATGATATATAGTGGTAATATGTGTTCTAGGATAGTAGAACCCTCAGCCTCCTTGGAGAATGAGATGGTGGTATGAAACTCTTCCTTATCATCTTCATTTTTATAACAGGCCTTAGTGGAAGCTACTATAGACTTGAAATGGAGAGGGCTCTTTAGATCCTTTATTAGAGCCTCAAATAATTCCATTGATAGGTAGACTGTATCGAGGATATAAAACTAAAAAGTATGTTGGTTAGGTGATTTAACATGTCATACGTTTGGGAAAAGTTCATTCCCCTACTTTCTATAGGTTTCTATTTGATAGGAAGTGTGGTCGGGGTAGTAGGTACATGCACTAGATCCTGTGTAGTTATTACAGTGTTATGATTTTGGTTGGGCAACTTTGGTTGAGCACTATATTGAATAGGTTGGGTCTTACTCAGATATGATTTAATTTTGGGAAAATGTGGTTAAGACACAAGATAAACCAATATAGTTGGTCATAGGCATGCAATCAAATACGTGGATGGTGAGGGTTTTGTCTGATATTTCCTACACATAATATGTTGTGTAGTTCCAGTGAAATATAACACCTTTTCCTGGGCATTGGCCTTGTAATTCTACTTGGTAGCTTGAGGCCTACCCCTCCCTTGAATATGGTGGATGAAGGTTCCCGAAGGGTTTGTTGGGAACTACTCATCACTAAATATTGTGAAATGATCTACTGTCTAACTACTTTGAATGAGGCATATTCCTATTCTTCATAGGTGGAATATTCTTTGACCATCCATATTCTAGAGGCATTTCCAAACTCGGGGGGGGGGGGGGGGTGTGTAATGTCTCATAGATTGAGACACAATTTTGGCATTGGTGGGGGAATCATATCTACCTAGTTCCATAAACACCTATTATTTTGAGACTTAGAGGTTTATGGTGTCGATGAGGTGGATAAGGTAGGAATAGAGACTGTAAGAGATTCTTTCTAGATTAAGATGTAACTAATAATTCCATGGGTGAAGTTGATCTTATTTTGGGATAGAGAGCCACTGTACCTTTTTGTGCCTTGGTTAGGGACTTGCTTCCATTCACAAGGGTCCTCATTATCACTAACAGGGTTAGCAGATACATGTGACAACCTTCCTGGGAAATAAACCAATTCGACTAGGCGACACTATTCCTCATCCCGGTGCTAATATTTTAAGATTGAACACTCCTTGATTATTTTCTAGAGGACCTTGTGGTATGGTTAGTAGTTGAAACAATTTTTCAGTTTATCCTCTGGAGGTCACTGGAATTATTGAACCTTCAGGATGTTCTTTTACCGGGTGCAAATGATGCACACCAGGACATGAGAATCCTTAAAGGAGTATACCATAATATTTTATTCTAAAAAAGTGGACCTGGGTTATTGGCCCTAATGTGGGGATTGGGTATCATTACCATGGTGAGGTTTTTCATGGTGTGTCTTATATAATAGTGTTTTTTTGACATGGGATGGTGACAGGGGCTGTGTATATATAGTAATGGAAATTTCCCCCTTTACATGCCATCATTATAACTCTAGAAGAGGTAACGGGTTCAACTGTTTCTTGGTTCACTATATGGTTTCATCCAGACACTGATCTATTTTAAAAAACTATGGAATCCACCCAGATATCTAAGGGAGAAGGGGGTGGGAACAAATTAATTCTATAAATTCTCCAAAACATTTGTTAGTAGCTATTCCTTGTAATGCTTCATATTGAGGGAGTATGTGAGTCCTTTCCATTGGGTAATTAAGTCAGTGACTTGATCATTAAGAATCTTCTTAAATTTGGAGAGGTCAATGATGTGATTATTGTGTAGAGTGGTTCTTAACTAATAGAGAAATTTTATATAGAGATTCTCCCAAATCGTAATAGACCCAATTTCTAGCTAACTATACCAGAATGAATCATTTCATTCCATGGTTTGAACAAAGAACTAATTATTGGATACTTCTAAATTTATGGAGTTCCCAGAATCAGGCCACAACATGAGGAAAAATTGTCTAGATTATATAACGGATTTCATGTCCCATTGAACAAGGGTAAACTTATATTTATATGTTTTGGAGGCAGATGCATCTATGCCACCCATACTAGATATGGCTCCCCTACTAGTTGGATCATGGTTTTTTCATCTCTAATGATTTTATGAGAGAAATTAAGGCATAAATCACATCATTATAGTGAGTGTTGGTGGTTACAAAATCTTTTACCATCCTGTTGGCTCATGAAGTGAATAGGTCATGGTTTAGATTTGGGAATTTTTGCTACTAAAGTATGGTAGGTTGGTCATATCTCAACATTTTATTTTTTTGTTGGCCTCTACCTAGATTGGATGTGTGGGACTGGATGCTTTTAACATTGGTTCCTAACCAAGGAGGACCATATGGTTGGCCTGTAGAATGAAAATATCTCTATGTATTTTTTATTATTATGGAAACTACTCATTGAAGAGTTCAACGATGATCCTCTTGTATCCCCTTATCTATTGATAAAAACATGGCAGTATAGAAATTGTATCAATTTTCTGTGTAGTCTAAGATGGGATAATAGGGTCAACAATTCCCTTTACTTTATCGAGACGTCAATGGGAAGGTGGCAGTGGGTCCTTATTTGGACACATGAGGACCAATGTCTATCTTTTTTGAATGATTTTGGGAATCTATCATAGGGTCCATCTTATGTTTCAATCTGATTTATAGTGGATCTTTTCATGCCCTATGTCAACAACTCAATTTCTTTAATCATCAAGAGGATTTATCATGAAGAAAATCATAATGGAAATGGTTTAATATTACATATTACCATTGATTGGGGGATTATCCTAATGGTTTTATTTTAAATGTGAAATGGGAATAAATTTGATGGTGGTATACTACCCCCAGCTACTAATCTTCATCTGGAGAGACACTTGCTGCATGACTCACCGAAGCACATTGAGGCTCTTGATTCATGTATTCCAAAAAGTCTGGCAGTAATCATATGAACCAAGGAACTGAGCTATTGTAAGTGAAAAAATTATGAAATTCAGTATTGATGATGAATAGAATCAAGGAATTCCTCACTTATAGGATAGGCCAGCTGGAAATCCTAGAGACGACTGAACGTTTTCTTGATATTCTGGTAGAGACACAATGCATAGTCCAAAGTGAGGGAGTCTGGGATTGTGAATTAGATGTCTTTAGGTGTCTAGAACATGAATAATATATAGTCATTGTCATAAATATATCACAATATTTCATCCTTCTCATCATTTATATGGTTTTACTACTCTTGGTAACCCTATGATCAAATTAGCGATGACCATAAAATCAGGTGTTGTAATGATGAAAACCTATTTTACAGCTATGTCTCAAATAGAGGTGGTGTCACACAGTATAAAAACTTCTAATACATAAGGATTTACTCCTGTTTCAAGTCCAAATTCATGACCATTTCCAAGTAATATGGGGTACCTATGAACTATTTATTATTAGTTGGGTTTTCATTCTCTAGTGGCTCAGCAGAGAGACCAAATTCATTTGAGGGTGGTAATTCAGACATGGACGTCTCTCCAACTTCAATAATTAAAGTGGAGATGAGGAAATCTAATTATGGCATTAATGGATGCATATATATTCCCTAAAATGAATCCAATATTTCATTCATATGTAAGTAATTATATAGGTATCTAGGGAATTTTTCAATCTCTACCTCAGGGATGGTTAGCCTCAACTAACAGGCTCCTGACCGCAGCTCCAGTGGTAGAGGATGTGGTATTTTTTTCGAGTTATACATCATCTCATACATTGATATGTCAATAGTGATACTGTGTTCCTCTAGGTCATATCTCTACCAATGTGAGAGTTCCCCAAGCTCACTCCCCTGAGGGTTGTGAGAGGCTGTTCATTAATCATGGTGGTCAACACAATGGATGTGGACCCCTATGGTGGTTATCAACTATATTTCTATTTGATAGATATTTGGGGAAATGAAATCCTTCATCATGGATTGGACCATTGTTATGGGTGATGGTATAATGAATAGGACCTCCATGGTGAAATTATTCACCATGTAGTGGCCAATCATGGCTTCCAGTGGATCCTATGATATAGATAGTTGAACCAACCTTTCTGATTGGTGGCTAGGGTATCGATCCCAACCTAGTGAGAATGCGACCTCACCCAATGGGTATGAGGGTGGGGATCACATTGATGGTGGTAGGGACAACAAGAGATGTTGAAGAGGTCTATTAATGGATTAAGTTAGTGGCCTTACCCTATAACTGGTGCTAGGTAATATGATCAAGGGATGGTGGATCATAGATATGATCATCCTAATCATCAGTATGTGAGGCCAATCGATAATGGTAACAATATTGGGTGGTGGGGGCCTTCTTGGGTGGCCCCTATGTATTGGGCACAAAATGTGTGACTGATGCATCCCTTACCTTCTCAGAATAGGGGATGGATATATTGGAAAATTATGAGGAGAGTATCCCAAAAATAGTTGAAATGCTGATGGGGGGAGATTTCCTCCTTCACAACCCTTGGGGGTGGCATAAATGGAGTGGGATCACAACTTAAGGTCATGACTGACCATATCCTAGGTTGGAATGACCCCTTTCTATTCATATAGATGAGAAAGGGGATTTATGACCCTCCAATGAATGAGTTTAGAGGAATTTAAGTGGTGATGATTCCAAGGATCTATAGGAGTGATGGCCACTATGGTAGAAGCATAGTTGTGTGGGAATTCCACACCATCAGTTCATTTTCCCCCCATGCATATTGGTAGTGTATTGTCTAGTGGTTTCCATCGATTGAGTCATATGAGAATACATACGAGGGTAACCATCAATACCGATTTAATTTATGTGATCACCAATAAGTCTGATTCTATTGAACCTGCACTGACGAAGGATGAGGTATTCATTCCAATTATTTCTTAGAACCAGTGATTTCTAATGATCATCATCTTCCCCCCATTGTGGGAGAAGAGATTAATATCAATTTCACAATTTTTTTCTAATTCTTTTCAATGAGGTCATGCATTGGGGTATGGGATGAAATTTATATTTCCCCTTTAGAGTGGTCCACATCCTTGTACTGGTCACAGATCCCCTCTGTGGTTTCCTTCCCCACATTCCCACTTTCATAATGTGGGAATCCATTACAACCATATTTGATGATACCATCTCCTTTATCAGAATGAGATGATGGGATGTCAACTCTTCCTTACATACATCACTCCTTATACCATGTATTCATAAAATATCTAATACATGTTCATGAATCTCATTCTTGATTCCATATCATGGTGGATTCTGGTTCACTACACTTATTTCTATCGTGACAAAGTAACTACATTTGGTTTGGAGCTAATAAGGATTTTGGGGATCTTGGGCATGTTTGTTATGTTTGGAAGTCTTCCTCATGTGAAGTTGAGGGAATATCATATGTGAGGAATCTAAGTCATGTAACCCAAGGCATCCCATATCCACAATGGGAAAACTTATTTCATAGAAATAAGGCATCCAAGGCTCAATGACTTGGTTATCCCATTTATATTTCTTAGGGTATGGATCCTTAAAGATTTGGTGGGGTCATAGGTTTAACTCTTTTTAAGGATATGCGGGGTTAAAATTTTAATGCCTTGTGGGGATAGGTTCGTCATAGGTTTAACGTCTTAGGAGTACATGTGGGGTATAATGTTGAGTGAATTACTAGGGGGAATGGTCACACTCAAGTGTTATGGTCTTCCTTGGGAATCTATGATATATGTTTGGATTGAACCTCAAAGAGGGGTCCCATATATGTATGTATTTAACCTCTGATAGGTGTCTTTCATACCCCATTATGAGATAGGGATCAAACCCCACACAATTCAAGTGTATAGTTGAATGTCATGTGAGAGGAACGATCCATGAAAATTAACATTATGGGGCAAGAACACTCATTTCATGGATGGAGAGAAAATAAGATATGGTGTGGGTATTGTTCATTTAGGATTCCCATTGTAGGAGTATCATCCCTTGATGGTGTGGGGTTTATGCATGTGGGAAAACTACTGTAAGAGTATCATCCCATGACGGTGTCGGGATTATCCACAGGGGATTCTCAGTGAAGGAATACTATTTAATGTGATTCATACAGGGTGAATCAAATGTTTATCACATAGGGTTGGATTATAGTTTAATTTCATGTGGTATGGATGTAATCATGTAGTTTTACATCATGAAACTAGGAAATTTGGCTATACAGTTTTACATCATACATATCATATATAGAGTGTAATAATAGCTAGGGTGACCATTTTCATATTGGAGAGAAGGATCAAGCTCTTAGAATTCTTATAGGGAATGGTATTAAGTTTCCCATGATTATTCCACCCTTTATGATTACAAGCCTACTGCATAGGTGAATGTTTGTGGAAAAAAGTGTAAACACTTCCATAGTGACATGACACATGAGGGTGCCATTATTAGGGTACCTATTATTAGGAGAAAAGGTCATAGATACTTCCCAAACCATGTATGGGGAAAATATTCTGGGTGTAAGGGTTTATGATACTAGTCATGTGAGTGATTTAAGCACGGGAGAACCTAGTTTGGGTAGTTTCAGGGCACCTGAGTACTCAACTTTTTTGAATGCATTTCTATTGAAAGAAGGAATTATTATAGAAGGATGTGGTGAAGGGATAATGAAAGTCAATGGGCTCTTTAAGGTAGTACAATCAAGAAAAATTGTTTCCATAACTTGTGATAATATCTTAATTCAAATAAGGAAGGGTTTGTGATCGATATGTATCTCATAAAACCCCTAGAGGCACAAGGGGACTTCATATAGTGAGAAGGGTGTATAGATTCATGAAAATCATCTCCATTATTGTCTTAGTGGCCTATGTTCTCATGTGTAGATATTTAGTAATGATGTAAACCTATAGGAATTCATCTCTCCTTTGGATTGAAAAATATGATGTTTCAAAAAATCAGATATTTTTGTGGAAGTCCAAAGGTTTCAACCCCATAAAATGTTAGGGGAATGGGTTATTTATAGTCATTTCAGAGGTCTAGAAAGATATTACATGAAGTATTTACATTTTTTACATAAGATGAATCTTTATGGAACTATAATTAAATTCATGAACCACTATCCATTAACAAAGGATTAAACCTTCATGAATTAAGACCCTTAGGTTAATTTTGACTCTGTTTTAGAATAGATTCGTCTTGAAATGGATGTTCCCACCTTAATTTCTCTCGTACTGCATGTTTTTCAATGTAAATAAATGTTTTAAGTATTATTATATACTAAGATTGTTATTCCTTGAATTATTATTGACAATCCATGTTTTTTGGATATGATTTTATAATGTTATAGACCTTGACAATGCTCTCATGCCCACATTATTATATTATGATGACTTGTGATTATCAATTTTTATCTCTTTTATTTTACCTTATTGATAATTTGATCTCACACAATTCTAGTGTTTCCATTCCACAAGCTATTAATATTAATATAAATTATGAGATATTAAGAAGTTGGTTTAGAGGAGTACGATTATGGAGGAATCACCATATGGGTTGTTAAATAACTTATTCATATAGATAATCATAAAAGAAAATAAAACTTTGGGATTTGGGATTGTGAGATTATTTATGATATGTAATGTTTAACTAATGTAAATGATGTAAAATAAAGATATGTTTAGCTTGTATCACCTTAGAGTGTGCATGAATTCAATATTTAAATGTATTTGATTCTCCTAAACATTTCTTCATATGGAATGTTAATGAATAAAGATAGTCATATTATTGAATATTATCAAAAATTAAAACATAATGTTCAAATTTCAAAATCAATCATTGAACTTCATGTGAATCATACGTTATGATTTGTCTATATTATGACAATAAAATTTTCCAATGTCATATTATATGAATGGTTGGGGCAGTGTTGAGGCATCATGATTTTTCATCTTATGATATCCTCATTCCAAGGAATAAAATATGCCTTGGTTTTCCATATGTAACACCATATGATTTATTGATTTCATAAGCTATGAAATCGTAGAAAACATCATATATTTTTAATATTTATGGTGTATCTCCATTAATCACCCACATTAACTAAATCCTTATAGACAATGATCTATTAAAAATTAAGTTATATCACATATAAAAACTCAACAAAATATATCCAAAACCCATTTTTCATATCTTCCAAACCACTTTTTGAAATAAATCATCATAGTTTCCATGTATCATGTCATATGAAATACCTCCTGAATATCCATCCAAAACCTATTTTGGGTTATACATTAACACAATTTTATAGAATATCCATCAATTTCAAAAAAATCAATACCCATTCACTTAATGATGATGTGTGACCCCATGAGCCTCATTAGAGTTGAAAAAATATAAATTTTGAATTCATAAATGTAAGAAAAGGGAGACCTCCTAAAAAGCATCGGTTCTACTCAAGATACAAATGGACCTTGCATGATCTCCATCAACTACATGTATCTATATACATATTTCCAAAAACTATATAATATATAAAAATGAATTTTCATATGATTGATTTTTATAATACTGTGAGTAACAACAAGACAAATATTTCTTTTAATTCTCTAATTATAGACTGAGGATATGGATGAACACATCATATGTCGTTCACCCCGATGGATGAGCACATAAAAGTTACACAATCCAATACACAAACACACCACACACACCATATCTTGGTATAGAGATGAAATTTTTGAGTGTATAATAATCTAAGGAACAAACTCTATACTCATCATAATAGGGGACACATTATATCTTTTTAAAATCAATGACTAACATGATAGGAAGCATACCCAACTAGCTCATTCTCAAGGGTGGAACAAGAAAGGTATCAAATTAAAAATATTATCATGATAAGTATAATTAATACAAATAGGTAATGAGAAATCCTATTATAAAACATGTACTCCTAATGGACCAATAACATTGTGAATGAAACTCCATGTGTTATACTTTGATGGTCATCCAATACACAAAAATATTTTTTCTATGTCAGGAGAAAGTTTTTTACCATGATATAAAATCCTACTAATTCTAAACAATAAATTTCATTATGTAATATAATAAACATCAGGTAGGAATAACTGAAATTTATACATTGAGAGGTTAATTATAATTTTAATTCATGTGTCAAATGTAGTCAACATGAGAAAATAAAAAATCAGAGACTTCCTTGTGTATAAAATGATACGTTTTATAATACTATGATACTCATTTATGAATATAATAATAAAACCATTCATAATATATATTATAACATCTCATACAAACCACTACTAGAATGCCTTATGTTTTCTATATTTTTGTGTTTGTTAAAATTATTCCATCTCAATGTAATTTCTATTACATATCAAAGTGACCATGTGATAAAATCCTCCCACTAATATCTATCAATGAGTAATATCTATGAATAAATATAATTTGAATAATGTAATGATTTAAGAATCATATTCTAATTTTTAAATAATTAATCATGGTATTCAAACTCTTTTACATAATAAAGTCAACTGATATGATGTTCATAACTTCTTTTATCCAGTTAGATCCTTTCTTTGTTCATTATTGTCATCCTTCATAACATTTACATTCAAAATTTTATTTTTAAATATTCATGCTAACAAAATCTAAATATTTATACTATGTATTTATTATCATACACTAAAATCATTTAGGATATCAAGTGACATTCACCTTAAATCTAGACTCGTATAATTATATATTTATTATATTTGTTCTTCTATAAGTCTAAACATACCCACTAAATACTATTAGAACCTATATTCCATCCAAAATATCATCCTAAGTTATATATACTTCTTTTTATTAAAGAAATAACACTTATTTTCTTCACATGAGAATTTTACAAATATGTTATTAAATACAATATCTCATTTTTATTCTATTTTTTTAAATTTATTCTAAAAGAAATAATTTTTTCATAAAAATATTCCATTGAATTTGGTGGGAACTCTTCCCTTCATATTTGGAAAAAAATATTGGATAAACTCCTTTATCCCAATTAATTGTTTACCCTTGTCTCCTTTTCACGCTATATTATGGAAATTGATCAAACATAGTGATATGTATATAAAAAATCAACTTATATTATTCACCTAAAAACCATTTTTAAAAAATATATCATATCATATAAAATAAAACAATATAAAGATAAATAATCATTATTTTTTATCCTTTAGAGCTTTAAATTAATCTGCTGCATGCGACTCCTTGATATTACACCCCCTTGATCCATCATTAGATCGTGTAATTTAAGATCTATCCATAAACACTCAATAAAGTATGAATACCTATATATTTAAAAAACTTTTAAAACATAAATTTGGTATTAAAGAACCTTTAAATTATAATATTTTATTTCTATTACATTATAACATATGTGAAATATCTACTGGTTTTCATTTTTTTTTGAAGAGGATGGTGCCTTGTCCAGAAAAACAAGGCATAATTATTATAAAAGGAAGATGTTAGAAGAGTTTAAAAGATAAAAAAATATTAAAATCTTTATTATGAAAGGGGAGTAAATCAGTAGGGAGATCATTAAGACAAGTAATATATTTAATGACTCCCTTGTTAGAAAGGCCATATGCAACCATGTTTTCTTCAAAATATATATGGGTGATGATGTAGTTAATTTCGAGAACAAAGCAGGTGTAGTCCATCAAATATGTGGTGATTGACCACAAAAGATGTGTCATGCCATTAAAAATTGATTTCACAATGGTGGTTGAGTCACTCTCAGTCCAGATGTTGTTCCAACCATATTGTGTTTCTAAGGAAACAACAAGTATCATACTCATAATTTCAACCTCCAGCGAAGAAGAAGTGCCACAAATATGATAAAATCATCCAAGGATTTGACCAATATGGTTCTTAAAGACGAAACCACAACCTACGAGGCCCAAAATTCCTTTGGAGGCACCATCAACATTAACATTAACCTAAACAGGGAATGAAGCACACCATAAAACATCAAAAGTGTAGCGGGGTTGGTAGAACTATCCATCAATTTGAAGACATCGTAGAATTCCAAAGTTGTTCACAATGTTTTTGCAATGGACCATTTGGATCGTAGTAGCTTCCCTTATGAAAATAAGGATCCGAATTCGTCCTAAATTATGGATAAATGATCAATTGTTGTGAATAAGTGCATTTGTATCATGCGAGATCATGTGATGAAGCTCCATGATATCAGTAAGAAAAAGGTTCTTAATTTGATGAGAACAATCCATATCCACACATCTCTTTTTTTTTGAGATTTGACAGAGTCATGAGTCAACAATCTGTAGTAAAAAATGTCAAAAATATAGTTCTAAATAGTAGAATTAGTGGAACAAGAAAGAAATGTATGATTGGTATCTTCTCTGCGTTTGTAACATCTCGATTCCGAAAACAACCTAGAGGTACCCCATACCCAATTGGTCACATGGTTTCAAACACATTTCCCCCAAAACCAGAGGCTACTGACTAGAAACGAGGTCCTTGGGTGTGATAGTGGGGAAACTGTGCCCTCATTGGCAGAGTAACACAACGAAAGAGAAATATATAACAATATCCAAAGTAGTAATAATATCTAACTACAGAAAAAAGCCGAAGTATGAATAAATAAACAACTGGAGCACATTTATATAAATGATGCATGATACATACATCTAGAAAAGAATCCAAACAAATCACAATGATGAATACAATAAAAAACCCAGGTACAAAGAAAACCGTAAAAATCTCCACAGCATCGCAAGCCTTAGATTGGTCCCATGCTCTCCAACTCCAAATTAGTCAAGTACCAGAAGTGGAAGGGCGCTTTCCCTTATTTATACCTACAGAAAAATAATCTGTTTGGTCCCAAAAGCATGACCCAGATAGGGTGTGAGACTAAATCTAAGTAGGCAACCAATAAGAGAACTGTTTCTAATAGTTAGTGAATATATATGGCAGGCAATAAGAAAAATAAGTAGTAAGCAAAGAAGAACTAAAAAGTAAACATTCAAATAGTTACAAGGCATTCAAAAATACCACACATCAAGTAAAAAGATAGTTACAAATAGGTAACCCTCTGGGATTTACTCACAAACTATCCTCTCTGGTCCTACCTAGAAATTACAATCAACCCTCTGGAAAGTACACACATTCTAACCCCTCTAGTTCATCTTATGTAAAGGATCTCTAATGAAGCACTCAAGGCCAATTCCCCTTATAACCAAGTATGATTAAAGACTCTCTGAGAAAGCACTCACCATCAATTCCCGCTATAGTATTTTAACAGAAACTACAGGCACTATGAAGAAGAACTCAACGTCAATTCCAACTATGGCCTCATAAGGTAACTATAGACCCTCTGAGGGAGTACTCAACATCAATCCCCTTATGGTCTCGTAGCATGATAAAATGATGGACACTCTGGAGAAGTCGTTAAATCTATTCTCTCCAGGGTCCACTACGCCAGGTTCTCATGGCCCTGTGTAAGTCAAACAAGCATAGAAAAGTGTATCGGCCAATGTAAACCTCAATAACTACTTAGCTAATAGTCTAGATAATAACAACATGGCATATAAAAAAATAAATTCATCCTACAATACTGGTGATAGGAAACAAACAAGGAAGCCTAACATGCTAAGAAAGGCCAAACAAATATGCATGGGCAACACCTCCAAAGCATAACAATTAAACCTATTCTAATTAAATTAACCTCTATTCAAGCATCAAAGCATAGGAAGAAAACAACAGGGCTAAAACATTGAACACACAATACCCCATTCAAGGGTATTGGCACTTTTTGAAATATAACTCAAAAACATTCAACAGAAAGGCACAAATCACATACCTCGGTGTTGAAGGATTGATATAAGTGAACCTCAAGCCATGAATCTCCCAAGAACACCATATATCTAAAAAAACTTTAAAAACACTCAATTGATGATAACATGAAAATGGTGAGGAATCATAAAAAAGGTGCTCAAGAAGAAAATAGAACTCACCGATGCGATTCCAATGCAACCGATGGAGTTCGATTCAGAGAACTGACGCTCGATCGGGGGCTCAGGGAAAGATCGTGGTAGTACAGGTTCTCTTAGACGAACTAGTCAAGAAGTAGACTGTCCTATTCATCAGATGTGACCCTAGTGTGTTGAATAAAAAAAAAGAAAGTATACGGTGTGTACTTGCTTGCCTTCACCATCCCTCGCATTAAGCAGTCTCTAGGTCACCACACACGGCTCTGTGCATGGCCGCTACAGGGCCAGCACCCGGCTACCCGAGGTAACTGAATACACGGTGTTTACTCATAAAGTACATGGTGTGTACTTCCAAAATTTCCAAAAACTCCTCTTTTCTAAAAAACACATGAAAAAGAAAAACATATCTGAAAAGAGGATTTGGGTTCTTAAAAAATTCCCCCCTTAAAAAAATTCAGCCACAAATTTCCCTAGAAAGGCGGTGTAGAAGAATAATCCTCAAATAGCTCTGGCCATTGTGATAGTACATCAGTCTCCCTCTCCCAGGTCTCGTCATGTACCCACCTGTACTGCCATAGCACTCTTACTAGAAGAATAGACCGACCATGGAGAACCATTGTATTGTAATCAAAAATCCGGATAGGATGCTCCTAGAACGAGTTGCCCACCTCAAACTCAACCTCCTCGGGTTGAAAAACATGAAACAGGTCTAAGAAGTAACGTCGGAGCTGAGAAACATGGAAAACGTTGTATATAGACCGATACCTATGAGGTAACTATAACTGATAGGCAGCCGGCCCAACTCTCTCCAAAACCTCGAACAGCCCACATACCTCGACGAAAGCTTACCCTGTCTCTTAATACTATTGTTCCCTAACCACAGTGTGACATATAGGAAAACATGATCCTCGAACTCGAACTCAAGAGGTCGTTTATACTGATCAACATAAGAATTCTTTTGAGACTGTGCAGTAGACATCCTCTTCTGAATCAACTCTACATGTTCTGTGGTCTCCTGGACAAGTCAAGGTCCCACTATAGTTTCTTCTCCTACCTCTATCCAACATAAGGGTGATCGGCATGGCCTACTATACAAATCCTCATAAGGTGCCATCTGAATAGTTTATTAAAAACTATTATTGTAGGAAAACTCCACAAGAGGTATGTGCTTCTGCTAATAACCTCCAAAATCTAGGATACACGCTCGAAGCATGTCCTCAAGCACCTGGATCATACGCACAGACTAGACATCTATCTAGGGGTGGTAAGCTGTACTCAGAAGTACCTATGTACCCAAGCCCTTCTGCAGCCCCTGCCAGACCTGAGAAGTAAAACGTGCATCCCTGTCTGAAATAGTAGAGTTTGGAACCCCATATAAGCATAAAATCTCTCGAATGTACAACCTTCCCAGCTCATCAACACTGATGGTTTCCCTTATTGTAATGAATTGATCATCCTTCATGAGTCTTTCAATGACAACCCAAACAACACCATTCCCTCGAGGCGACCTCGACAAACCTATCATGAAATCCATCGCGACATCAGTCCACTTCCACTCTGGAATGGGTAATTACTACAAAAGACCTACCAGTTGTTGATGCTACGCCATCACCTGCTGAAAGGTGGAACACCTCATAACAAAAACAACAACAACTCTCTTCATACATGGACACCAATAATGACAGTGTAGATAACGATACATCATGGTGATACCAAGATGAACTGGCCAAACTTAGGAGTGAAAGTCCCACATCAGGTCCTCGCATATGTCTTCTAAAACCCATACGTGCCCATGAAAATTCAAGATCTCATCCTCGCCTATGGTCTATCCAGAAATAGGGTACTTTCCTGACACACTTTCCCATAGGACTAGGCCTTCAGAAACTGATAGCTGCCTCATTCGCACTCGATCAATAAGAGTAGAGGTAACAACTACAGAAGAAAGAAACATCTTCCCCTGATTTTCATGCACCTCAAAATTAATCTCAGAGAACAAATCTATAAGATGAAACTCACTATTGGCCTCTTGAACTGCCTATATCTAATTCCTCCTCCTCAATACATCAGCCACTGCATTGCCTTTCCCAGGCATACAGGCAAGCTCAAAGTCAAAGGACTGAAGGTACTCAAACCCCCTTTAGTGTCTCAAATTCAATTCACACTGAGTGAAGATATACTTAATAATTTTTTGGTCTGTGAAAACCACAAAATGATATCCCAGAAGATAATGTATCCAACAATGTAAGTCATGAAAAACCGCTGCCAACTCAAGATCGCACATCAAGTAATTTCTCTCATATGGCCTCAACTGCCAAGACCCGTACACAATGGCTCCTTCCCCCTATAGAAGCACTGATCCAAGACCGATACCTGATGCATCATTGTAAAAAGTGTATATCTTTACTGTATTTATAAAAACTAGTATTGGTGCTGAAGTCAACCTCCCTTTATGATCTTGAAAGGATGAATCACAAAAATCTGACCATAAAAACTTTTCCCCCTTCTTATTCAGGCCGATCAGTGGCGCTGCTAACCATGAAAAGTCCAATATGAAACGTCTGTAGTATCCATCTAGCCCTAGATAACTCCATACCTCAAAGAATTTCTTCATATTATCCTAGGCAACTACGGCTCTCACTTTCTCTAGGTCTACTGATACTTCTATCTCTGAGATAACATGACCCAAGAAGTGAATCTGATCCATCCAAAAAAGGCATTTTGGGAGCTTATCATATAACTGATACTCCCTCAGTGTACTGAAAATGATATCAAGATGGGTAGCATGGTCGTGTCGAGTGTGAGAGTACACCAAGATATCATCCATGAATAAAACCATGAAATAATCCAAGTACAGATGTAACACTATGTTCATTCGTGCCATGAAAACAGCAGGCACGTTCGTGAGACTGAACGACATAACCACATATTTGTACAGACCATAACTTCTCTGGAAAGCTATAAGCGGTATATCAGATGGTCTAACCCGCAAATGATGAAAAACAGACCTAAAGACAATATTCAAGAACACCCGTGCTCCTCGAAGCTGATCAAAGAGATCATCAATCTTTGGAAAGGGATATCAGTTCTTGACCCTCACTTGGTTCAGCTTCCAAAAATCCACAAAAAATTTGAGGGTACCATCTGCCTTCTTTGCAAATAGGATAGCCGAACCCCAAGGAGAAGTACTGGGTCAGATAAAACCCTTTAACTGCAACTCTTCTAACTGATTCTTGAGCACCTATAAATATGGTGTATCCATCCTATAAGGAGGGATGGACACCGATGACGCTCCTTGCACAAGATCAAAAGAAAAGTCTACCTCTCGCTCCAGAGGAAAACCTAAAAATTCCTCTAGAAAGATGTCCCTGAAATGATCCCCCATTGGAGGAAAGTCTATTTGTGAAGTCCCCTGTTCATCTAGATAAATACCAACAATCTGGGCTGTGACTCCTCTCAACCCATGATGCTCGGGTCCCGCTCTGCTCACTTGGGCATCCCATTTTCCATTATGAAGAAACGATCTGCTCTCTGGTGATGTGAAACTCACCCTACGATGATAGAAATCAAAAACTATCTGGAAGGGAACTAACCAGTCCATTCCGATATTGACATCATAGCCTTTCATCTCTAGGAAATAAAGGTCCCATAAGAAGTGACACCCACTAACCTCAATAAATCACTCCTTACACTGATGTACACTAGTCGTTCTAGTCCCCAATGGTGTTTCCAATGTCAAGAAATTAGAAGATGTAAAGATAGAGAGCCCAAGGCTCTCCACAAAAGAAATAGATATAAAGCTATGAGAATCCTCTGTATCGAAAAGAGTAGAAGCTAAAACTGAGGCAACTAAGATTATACCTCGAACTATAGAGGGTCCAGAATCCTACTCCTGCTGGGTCTGCTCTACTGCAAAATTTTAAACTGCATCATGACACTGTGACACTGCATAGCCACTCTGACTGGATCCACCCTACTATTGCTGGAAGCTTGGAGACTGACAACTACGACCACAACCTCCACCTCATCCGGAACAGCCAGAAGAACTCCAGTTTTCAGACTGATGAGAAACTGGTGGCACTGCTTCTGTATGAGGATTCATAGAAGAACCCCTATCACCAGCTACTGGTGAGAAGGTCTGACAGAAATGCAAAAGATGACCCATGTTTCCACAATATCGATACTCCACTATGTCTCTCGAGAAACGTTTCCTCGTATGCCTGGCCTTCCCACACTGGTAGCATACCACATGGCTACCTGAAGGTGCATCCCGTCTACTCGGATCTCCAAGAGTAGTCTCTTGGTGATGCTTCCTACTATTAGTAGGAGGGGTACTAACTCCAAATGTCGAACCTAATTGGCTCAAAACTCCAAGATCCTTTAGGTTACACTCTGTGATCAGTTCCTGGTTGATGATAGAAGATATCAAGGTCTACATGAAGATGTTAACCTGAGCCTGAATCTCCTTCCATACAAAATCCTAAAACTTCCATGCAAGGAACAACCCATCATCCCCCTAAAAAAGTATAAAGCACTCCAGCTCAGTGAAATGAGAAGAATTCTCCATAACAGAAAGAGTACCCTTCTCCAAACTCTTGAACTCAGGGGCTCGATCGGCCCTCAAAGTCTCCGAATAGAAGTAATCATAAAAAGTATGCTGAAACTCCTCCCAAGCCGTTTCCTGTTGTCTTCCCACTAATAAAATCACATCCCACAATCTCTTGGAAGAATCCCAAATAATATACGTAGTGAGCTTTACCCTCCTCTTCGGAGGCATCTCTAGATGCTCAAAGATCGTCAGCATGGATTCTAACCATAACTCCATAGCCTGAGGTACTCCTTCCCCCGTGAAAGTGGGAGGATGCTGCTACTAGAAAACCCACATCAAATATTCCATAGATGGGGCAGGATATAGTACTCCTCAGAAGGTCTGCATGTACCTCATGAAGCCCTCTCAGAACTGTGCATCAACAACTGTGTCCAAAATGATGGTTGGTGCCACTACCGGCATTACTGGAGGATATGCTGGTAGTCCTTGATCAGTCATGTCTGGTGTCTGATCATTTCCCTATAACGGGTGTACTACCAAATGACGTCTCAATGTCATGAATATGCAAGTTCAAGTTCACACCTTAGATCAATATTATCAAAGCCTTAAAACTTAGAAGTACCAGAAGGGGACATGAGAAATAAATCATTCAATTTTTTCAAAATATGGATACACGATGTGTATAATGCCCAAACGGTGTGTTCCTTTAATCCTTTCACATGGGCATGTAACTCTTCCAAAACTGGCTGTGTAACAACCCCATACATGGTGTGTTATCCTTACAAATGACGTGTACTTGAATTCGTTTTCCCTGTCTGAGTTCTCTTATTTGTTTAAGCCACACGGTTCTCCTAAAATGAGACTAAATGAAGAGTTAGTTCCATACACGATGGGTACTAGACGAGCTTCACCAAACATTTTGTTAGTGACACGGCCGAATACACAGCTCACACTACATGATGTGTTCCTGATGGACACAACATGTACTAAGAATATTTTTCCAACCTGTGTTGTTAGTGACACGACCGAATTCCATGGATTACACTACACGACATGTTTAGGACTGACATGACGTGAATTAGAGAGGACTCAACCGACCTGTGTTATTAGTGACATGGTCGGTTACACGATTCTACAACACGACAGGTCCTACCAATGATTTCCCAACCCCATGTCTCTGCCCACACAGCCAGCTACAATGTTTGGGACAACATGGAATGTACATACAGTACACGGTGTGTACTTAAGAAAAATAGTTTCTTCTCAAATAGAAGAATACATGGTATGTATTCATCACTACACGGCGTGTATTCTATGTTTTTTCTGGATAGTAAGTCTCAAAAACTACTCCAGAGCCCAGAAAAACACTAAAATGAACATTAAAGTGCCAAATTCTGATCTGTGAGGGCCCATACTACCCACAAATCAAATCTTAGCATCTTATACATGTCATAAAAAAGGATAAAAGGACAATGATCCACCAAATTCTAGTCCATGAGGGCCCATAACACCTCAAGAACTAATGTTTGGCGTTTATTAAAACAAAACCTTACACAACCAATACCCTTTCAAACAAAAGGTATTATATCAAAGAATCTATCACAACAACATGCATATCTAGCACAATATCTATCACAACAACATGAAATCGCAAATGCATCCTAAATGGAATGGTAATAATACATGACATGTGATTTATAGAAAGTGAATATATGATGCATGAGATGGTATAACCTCATCTCATTGGGTTGAAACAGAAATAGAACCTCAATAACATCAACAATAACAACACAAAATATGTGAATCACTCAAGGTGAAATCATATCAACTGTAAAACTTTCAAAACCAGAAAAATTGTAATAAATGAGGTAGATTGGATTTTTTTTATACACAGGTTAGCTACCCCTAAGAAAAACTTATTACCAAGTACCTATTTCTCTCTATCCTTGTCTATAGGCTCTAAATAGTACGTTAGGAGAAATTAATTCCTCTGATACCACTTTGTAACGTCCGGGTTCTGGAATCCACCCAGAGGCGCCCCGTACCCAGTTGGTCACATGGTCTCAAGCGCATTTTCCCTAATGCTAGAGGCTACCGACTAGCAGTGAGGGACTTGGGTGTGATAGTGGGAAAAATTTTCCCTCATTGGTAGAGTAACACAACAGAAGAGAAATAGATTACAATAGTGGAATCAGTAATAATATCAAACCACAAGAAACAATGGAAGTCTGAAGAAATAAACAACTAGAGAACATTTATAAAAATGATGCATGATACATACATATAGGAAAGCAGCCAAACAAATCACAATTCTAAATATAGTACAAAACCCAAGTACAAAGAAAATAGTAAAAAACTCCACAGAATTGCGAGCCTCAGCTTAGTCCCATGCTCTCCAGCTCCAACGTAGTCAAGTACCTGAAGTGAAAGGGTGCTCGCCCTTATCTATACCTATATGAATATAATCTGTTTGGGCCCAAAAGAATGACACAAACTGGGTGTGAGACTAAATCCCAGTAGGAAACCACTAAGAGACTAGTACCTAACAGTCAATGAATATATATGGCAGACAATAAGAAAAAGAAGTAGTAAACAAGGAATAAATCAAAAGCAAACATTCCAAACAGTTACAAGGCATTCAAAAATATCACACATCAAGTAAGAAGACAGTAACAAATAGAAAACCCTCTGGGATGTAGTCATATCCTCTCCCCTCTGGTCCTACCTAGAAAACACAAGCAACCCTTTGGGAAGTACACACAGTCTAACCCCTATGGTTCAACTTATAAAATGGCTCTCTGAGTAATCACTCAACGTCAATTCCCCTTATATCCAAGTACAATTAAAGACTCTCTAAGGAAGCACTCACCCTCAATTCCCCCTATTTTATTTTAATGGAAACTAAAATCACTCTGAGAAAGCACTCACTATCAATTCCCCCTATGGCTATGTAACGTAACTATAGACCCTCTGAAGGAGAATTCAATATCAATCCCCCAATGGTCTCACAATGTGATATAATAACGGACACTGTAGAGAATCCATTAGGTCTATTATCCCTATGGTCCACTACACCAGGTTTTCAGGGCCCTGTGTAAGTCAAACAAGCATAGAAAAGCATATCAGCCAAAGTAAACCTCATGAACTACTTCACGAACAGTCTACAACATAACATCATGGCAGATAACCAAATCACTCCATCCTTCAATACTAGGAATGGAAACAAACAAGGGATCCTAACAGGCTAAGTAAGGCCAAACAAACATTAATGGGAAACACCTACAAAGCATAGTAATTGACCATATCCTCTTTAAATTAACCTATATTCAAGCATACAAGCATAACAAAAAAATAGGGCTAAAACAATAATCACACAATACCCCATTCATGGGTCTTAGCACTTTTGCACATATTACTAAAAGAATTTAAACGAAAAGGCAGAAACAACATACCTTTTTGTTGTATGATCGATATAAGTGAACCTCAAGCCTTGAATCTCCCAGGAACACCATAGATCTAAAAAAACATTAAAAATGCTCAACTGATGATAATTCGAGACAAAAGAGGAATAAAAAAAGGTACCTAAGAAAATGAGAGAACTCACTGATCTGATTCCAACACAACTGATGGAGTTTGATTTAGAGAACTGATGCTCGATCAGGGGTTTGGGGAATGATCGTGACCGTATGGGTTATATTACCTGAACTAGGTCGAGAAGTAGACGATTCTGTCCATCAAACACAACCCCAGTGCTTTTAATGAAAAAAAAGTACATGGTGTGTACTTTATAAGTACACGGCGTGTACTTTCATTCACCATCCCCTGTATTAAGTGGCCTCTAGGTCACCACACCCAGCCGTGTGTATGGCCACTACACAGCCATCACCTGGTCACCAACGATAACTGAGTACATGGCGTGTACTTCAAAATTTTTTAGAAACTCCTTTTTTCTGAAAAACACTAGAAAATGAAAAACATACCTGAAAAGAAGATTCGTGTTCTTGCAGTGTTATTAGAGATTATATATTTAGAATAGACTTGAATACCATACGATTTAAATGACCCTGTTTGGGGATCTTGATGTGAGCAAGGATCCAAATAAGAGTTAATCTTGAAGGTTTTATCCAAGGTTCGTAAAAAAATTTTATCTAACCAAAATCACTCATAGAGTTACAAATAAATATTGTAATTTTTTTTGAATTAAGCATACCATTATGTGCAAGATCAAAGATTAATAAATAATCTATATTAGATAATGGATAGTTTTCAATGACATTATAATGGTTTCATAAAGATGATAATGTTGGGAATTTAACATATCTATGATATGAAGGTTGTTATTTTTAGGGATATTTTCAGGTGAATCTATAGAAAATAAGGGTGTTCCAGTCCAGTTATCCAACCAGAAGTTCATGGAAGAGTCTCTAGATACCATCGACCTAGAGTTGTTCATAATGGAGGAAAAAAATTATTTTATGGATGACTAGATAGATTAGTTAAGATAATTTAAATTTACGTTCTTATGATTTTAAATAAATCTACTTTTTAGAAAATAAATGGAGTCAGATTTAGTATAGAGAAGATTCCAAGTGTGTATGGCCTGAAGAGCCTCATTAAATTACTTATGGGTTTTTCTGCCAATACTACCTTTATCAATAGGTTTGAAACAAGTAAACAAGGGGACAATCACAAGTTTCCTTTCCACAGTGGTACCTATCCAAACGAAATTTTTGATTGTGATATATTTTTTTATTAGACCAGCAGAACATTTGTAGACTATCATAGAATAAGCCATTTAGAAACAATAGTATATTTGACAAGGTAGATTCTACCTACCATAGAGACAAATTTTCCTTTCCATGAAGATAGTTGGTTAATAACATTATCAAAAATTGTAGAGAAATGGTAAGATTTGGGTCTTCGCCAAAATATGGGGACACCTAGGTATGTAAAATGAAGATGTCCTTCTTTTATACATAGGTCACTTACAATATTTCAATTTCTATTTGTGGGAAATTTTTTTCCAAAGAAGATAGAAGATTTATTCCCACTATTGTATTGCCCAGAAACCTCCTCATAGTGAGCGAGGTAATTTTTGAGGTTTCAAATGTTTCTTTTATCACCTTGTAGAAAAGAGATGATATAATTAGCTTATAGAAGGTGGGTGGGAGAACTGACATTCCTTGAGACATGAACGAGATTGAGTATGTTTTGATCTATAAGACAAGTGAGAAAACTACTAAGACAGTCTTTAGAAATAGAGAAAATGATGGAATAAATGGGGATACCTTGTCTAACACCTTTGGTGAATTTGAAATTTCCCATGGGGGAGTCATTAATTTTAATGGAAATGGAGGCTGAATTGACCAAAGTTCTAATATTAGTGATAAAGGTATCATTAAAACCAAAATATTGAATCACCTTTAAAATAAAGCTCCTATCCATGGTATCAAAATATTTTTCTAATTTCATGTTTAATGGAAATACTACCTCCTCTATTAGCTTCATTTAATGTTATGATGCACTATGATGCCAGAAAAATGTAGTTTTGAATGGATATATATATAATAAACCCTAATTGATTCTAGGATACTATTTTTTTTATTGATAAAAGAAATCCTATTAGTAATGATTTTTGTGATGATTTTATAAAGGGTTTTAATTAGAGAAATTGGCCTAAATAAGTGAATCTCAGAAGAATTGTCTAATTTTGGGATTAGAGAAAGGAATTGGGCATTTTGACCATGAGGGAGAACACCATTGGAGAAGAAGGATTTAAAAGGTTTACTAAATCCAAATTTTATAACATCCCTATAATGATGAAAGAAACCCTTATTAAAGCCATCAAGACCAAGAGCACTATCAAAATTTAATATGAAGATAATGTCCTTAATTTCATGATCAAGAGGAATTTTAATAAGAAAAGTTTTTTCTTCATTATTGATCACCATCAGTATGATCTCAGTTAATAAGTCCTTGTTATTTTTAGTTATGTTAAATATTTATTCGAAGTAAGAGAAAATATGATTAGAAATATCATCCTCATTGTCTAAAATGTTGTATCCCTATTTTAAAAAATTTAGAGACCTACAAGATTTTCTAGATCTTTGAAGGGAGTTATAGAACATAGTGTTTCTATCACTATCCAATAACCATTTTACCTTAATGGATTACTTCCTCATGTTCTCTTTAAAAGTAAGCAAAAAGTTTAGCTTTACTGAAATATTGATTTCTTGATTTTTATAATTTTTCATATAAACTCTAATATTAGTGTTTTGAAGTTGATTTAGATCATCCACAAGGAGGAGTATTTCATTATTAATTTGTTTGGAAAGTTAGCTGCACTAGCCTTTGAGTGTATATTTAAGAGATTTTAATTTGATAGAAAAAGCAAAGGCATCATGGCAGTGTGTCATGGAAAGCCAAATTTTTTGATGATGTCAATGAATTTAGTATTAGAAAACAAAGTATTATTAAACCTAAATAGAATAGCATGTTTCATAGTTTTGGTGGATACATTTACCAAACTATGGTTATGGTCAAAGTGCATCTTGTAAAGAGTGGTGCTGCAGATGATGTCCGATTTCTCTAAATTAGGAACATCTGTGAAGGCTCTATCCATTTTGGTGGTGACCACCCTATTGTAATTCTTTATATACCAAGTTTATTTAGCACTCATATGATTTATTTAAATAAGGATGTTGTCTGCAATTGATTTTTTAAATTCTCTCATGGAGATTAGAGTATGAGAGGGGCCAATTTTCTCACTTGACTTGAGTATAACATTAAAGTCCCCAATCACAATCCAAAGTGTGTTAATAATAGAACCTAAATGGGTATGATCATCTGAAAGGGGCCTTCTATAATGATATCTATTTTTGTCATATTAAATAGAGTAGAAAATAAAAGTTTCATAAAAAATAAAGTCACAAGTGAAGGCTTGCTCAGAGATGTTAAAAATGTTCACATTTTGAATAGAGGAGTGCGAAAAATCCAAAGGGATTCAACATAAGAGGATTTTTTTGCATTGGTAAAGGAATAACCACGTTGAAAAAATGGGATTAATTGGATGAAAAATTAATCTTTTGTTCAACAATAGAATTTGTTTTGGCAGTTAATGTTAACCATTCGTTTAGAAATAGTAAAATGGTTAGAGTTGGAAATACCCTGACAATTCAAAAAGAGGATATTCATTTGAACCTAAATTTGGTGTTAGAACTCATTTTTTTTGTTTCAAGATTCCTTATACCTAGAATATATTTTAACATTTTTAGTTGTGTTTGGGATCGTGGTCTATTCATAGAAACTTTTAGAAGTAGTAGGGGACTATTTGGGTTACCTGCCTTGTAACACCCCAATATTTCATAGTATGTACTTCTTCAAAACAATTCAATAACTTGCACTACACGTGACACCGAGTTCAAGCACACCATGACTTACCAAAAAAGTCATTCAAAAGAGGTTATGAATAGTATTAAATAAATTTTAATCCTTATATAATCCTTATAATTTTAGAATCCATTTTATGAGTTTCTTAGAAATATTGTAAGAACAAATTCCCTTTTTCAGATAAAAGAAGTATTTTCCAAAAATGCACTATTACCAACTTTAATAGTGAACCCATTTTAAATCCAATATTTTAAACTTTTATATATACAATTTGACTAAATAAATTAATGGGGACATAAATTTTTTTTTACAATGTAACACCCCAAGCTTCCACGGTATGCTTCTCTTTGAATAATACAGTAGCGTGTGTTGTACGCAACTTCGAGTTCTAACACACACAACAACCAATCAAACTAGCCGTAATGAATGGTAATACCTCCTTTTTAAATTTTTATAAATTTTATCTCTCAAAATGGACTTAATTTATGGATTCAGAATATCTAATTTAGCCTAGGGTAAAATTTTGGTACTTTTCGGATAACTTTTATATTTTGATGAATAGTGAAAATTACTAAATTTTAATTAAAAAAAACTTTTTTAATCAAAATAATTGGTAGTGATAAATTATGAATTTGAGTGGTTTTAAAGTATATTTAGAATACATGTTTTCCATTTAATACAATTTTGGTCATTGGACAAAATTTTACAATTAAAGCGGACATAAACAAGTGTCAATATTTTGATAGTTATTATCTCTTAAAAACAAGCTTTTTGTTTTAACAATGGGAGTTAATTTTAAATTAATTTCTGCCACTTAAGTGTTTTTAATTTGTAAAAATGGATTCCATATTTGGAATAAGGATTTTCAAATTGTGTAAATAGGTAACTTTTATTTTTATACATTTTGAATAATTACTTTGGTAAATATTTTATTTACCATGGTTAAAGGGTAAATCCAGTAAATAAGGGTTAAACAATAATATTATAATAATAACAAATTACCCTAAAACGTGTCCTAAAATTATTTGTTGACACATTTCCGGCCATGGGAATCTTTGGGTAGATTTTGGGACCCCATGGAGCCACTTGTAAGTGATAGAGACAATTTATTTTAATTAAGTTAAAATGAATACAAAAATGACACAAGCATATATCATTTAGGAAAAAATTTTTTACATAGGGTTATATATGTTGGATTTTCGACAGTAAATATTCATTAGAAATATAAAAATATTTCCTACATAATGGCATTTTATTTATAATTTTTAGACATTAAATAATTTAATTTATTTATGACACAATGGTGACGTAGTAATTACCATAATAGTAAAAAATTAGAATAATTGATATTATAAATACCCAAATAAATTTAATTTGATACTTTTTATAAATACCAATAATTTTATTGGTTAATATGGAATTTTAGGATTGATTTAATTAACTTTTTTTGAATTAATAATTCTGTTATGAGTTTTACAAAAATCAATTATTGAATAGTGTCAAAATTGACATAAAAGTGTTTTTAAAACAAATATTATATTATCAATTGATATTAAATTCCTAAAAATCTAAGGTTCGGCCAAGAGACTCATATCATCATATTTGTATCATTAATGGACTACTTGGGGGTATCTTGGATGTATATAGTAAGTTTATTAACTATATAATATAAAAATACAAAGTGACATGGTAATTGTTAAACTAATTAACTAAGAGTTAAAACTAAAAGATAAGGTTAATATAGTGACCCAAACCTGTATAAAATCTATTGGTTGAGTGGTTTTAGACCCATAACCATCTTAACATTTAAATAATATACTTTAGAGCCATTATAAACCGAATATAAATTTATTATAAATTAATACTTTTAGTTTTTCTAAAAGAGCCCCTCCTCCCCCTTATAAACGGACCCAACTTCTAACCAATTCTTCACACCTTAAAAACCTTTTGGTTCGGCCAATACCTGACCAAATACTCTCTCAACTTCCCTAACTTCATCTTAGAGTCCATATTTATATCAGAAATCCAACCTATGCGGCCATTTGGATCAAATCAAAAGGAGGAACCCGAAGAAGAGGTAACGTCTTCACCACCCTCTTTAAAGTTCCTTTCTTCTTCAACTTCTTATTTCCTTGTTATTTCCATTATAAAATAATAAAACTAGTATCTTCTATATACTTTGAAGTTATTATAATTATGGAACAATCAAATTCACTATTTTATCCATCCCTTGAATGACATGTCACCATACATGCGTACGTACGGCCTACCGTCTCCACGTTGCGGTGTAATTGTTATTCAATATATTATTATTTAGATGGTTATAATAATGATGTATAATTCATTTAAATAATAAATATAACATTATAATTATTCTGTATATATGATATACCATCCAATTATGTATTATTTTAATATCAAAAGAATGATATTTTCGCTCGTGCGTACGTACGGATTACCGTCTCCACAACGCGATGAGATTCATTTCCAAGTTCACCGTTCATCGATGATTATAAAAATATATATTACTAATAAGTATGTAATATATGACATAATAATGATACTAGAGATATATATATATTTATATATATAAGTATTTATGTACTTACATATATCTTATTCACTTACTTCCATTCAATATTATATGAAAACCGAAACAGCGTTTATGCGTATGTACGAACTACCATCTCCATAAACGGTGCTTTCCATTTCATATATATGTCTATTATACATATTTATATTCTAAATATATATGATATATTTATCATGTTCTATATTCTGGAAGTATTTAAATCATGATCTATGTGATACAATCAAGAGTAACATGTTAAAACACGTACGATAAAGAAAGCGATTATTACCTGAAATATTAAATTAACATGGAAATTATTATTAAATGGGTAGTATAAATTCATAAATGAATCATGTATGATATCATAAATATTAATATGGTTCTGGTATAATTTAATAACATACTACGATCTTCGTACAGTAGGTTAAACATACCCTCTACTAAAGGAAAGTACAAGGTAACAGGTTTTCATCTCACTCCTTATTCCCGTGAGATTCATGCCATATTACCACTATTACCTTATGTGTGGTGTATGTACTGCCCATAATTGTATTCTTTGTGTAATAAAATTTAATTTATGTGTATTTACCTATTCATGGTTTGATACCTTTTTCATGTGGTGTATGTTTCGTAAGTTATCAAATTGGTAAGGGTTTATTTCGCAATCTCTTCATTATCTGAGGTTGTTTATACGTAATTATCTACTGGGATCTATTTATCATACACATCCATGTTCCTTAAAAATGTATTTAAAAACATTTTTTACTATTTACTATACAATGGGTTAAAGTCATTTATACGCCTATGTGTTTTTAAAGGAATATTTCCATCGTTTTACATAAAAGTTACTTTTTAACCTTTTCAACAAATTTAAGGTAAGAATATATTTTTAAACTTATACGGCGGGTGTGGTTATTTTCCGCCGTAATAAAATCGCTGAAGCCTCCCTTACAAGCTTATAAAAATATTTTCAAATTAAATTTTTTATTTTATAATTATGTAACTTTTAAATGATTTAAAAATGAATATTTTAAGAATTTGTGAAAGGTACTCTTTATCAAGATCATAATTTTAAATGTTTTAAAGATTTATCTTTCTAAATATTTTTAATTAATGTCCATGTTTTCAAAATTATTTTAAGGATTTATTTTATATGGTCATGAATGTTTTTAAATGATATTTATTTTCAATAGTTTAAAAGTGGTATGGGACACTTTTATTCAAAAATCTCTTTTAAATTACTTCCTTTATAAATGTGTGACTTTTTAATGATTTCGAGAAAAGAGATATTTCTCTCAAAGAGTTTTGATTTTATCTATGTCAACATCCTTTGATGGATTTTAAGCTTATTTGAAGTTGATTTATTATGATACAATACTTTTGTATTGTATTGAAGGTTTTGTGATATGTTTTACTGTGGATGTGTTATTTTTTATACCATTCATGGTTTATGGGTAAAGTATTGAAATTTCATATGCTAGTTTTAATACGAATGTTTATGATATGTTTAAACATTTTAATATGGGAATGCATTGGACATAATATGTGACAGGTGGAGCCCGCTATAGCTCCTCGATGCATAGGTAGGTCTCATGAGACAAACTAGTTTCTTGGCATAAGGCCTTGACAAAATCTTATTTGTAGTCTTGGCACGGGGCCTTGGCTATGTGGTTATGATAGTCTGACATTATGCATTCCATCATTATGAAAGTGGTTATTGATATTGCATGTGATTATTATACTAGTAGAATATCCATGTGAATAAGTAAATGGAATTATTTCATTTTATCTTTGCCATATTATGTTGAAGTTCATGTTTAAAAGGATTCTGTTTTAGTTATAAATTGCCTTAAATGTTTATTCTTATTTATGAAAGTTTCCACTCTATTGCTTAACCTTACTGAGCATTTGAGCTCACCCCTGTCTATGTTTTATTTTTTCCAGGATTCCAAGAAGTGTATTGTGATTGATATGAAGGGTTAAGACAATGGAATAATGGCGTTCATAAAAATTATTTATGTTGTTTTGTATGTATTAAAATGAAATGTAACATTCATGTATGTAATCTATTTTCCAAGACTGCTAAACTGATCGGCCTTTCGGGACTTCATTCCTTGTAATTATGCCAATGTATTAAAATAATGCACCGACTCTGGGTAACTGGGGTCGTGGCATTATATTCCTTAATGTTATCCTTGAAAGGATCCTGATGGTGTGAATTCATATGTAAATCCATATATTTTTTATTAATAATAAAAGTGTGGTCAGTATATTTTTGAGTATTAAGGTTCTCAAAGTCAGCAGGTATAACAATGTCATTCAATGATTTTAGAAATACCTATATAATGATTGACAAAGTAGGGGGTACATGAGACAGTTGCTAGAGGGTTGCTTTGATTTATAGTACCTGAAGGATTATCCAGTGTTTTCCCAGAACGTAGGGACAACTCTAGTGTGTCTACCAGGATGAGTTACCCTAGAGTAGTCATAGAGGTACACCCCTTTTCTTGGATCACATAAATATCCAAAGTTTCATTTTCATCTTTCTTATCCTGCAGACCCAGGGAAACCAGACCATTCATACTAGAAGATTTATTCTTCTGGGTTATATCTAGAGCAGAGTATGTGAAAGTATATTCTCCAATTAAATCATCCCTAGGTTCATGTGACATGGTTTTATCCTTGAGAGACACAATGTCTGAACCAAGTGAGGGGGGTGAGGGGTCTATTCAGAGATATCATTCTTCTTAACATTAGTATCACTGCCCGAACTGTATGCATGATAAGAAGCTGCTTTTATAGCCAACTATGAGTTGGTATTTTCTCCATCATCCACCCCAATGAAGCCAGATTCTTTATGCTAGAAATGTCTATTTCAGATCACTATCTAGAGATGAGGGTGTGGGATCAGTCACAAAGTTATATTTGTTTAGTTTATTCAATGTTTCAAGTTCCAAGGCTTTAGATTGATGAGGCACCTATTCAAATTGGGAGGAGGACAAGAAGGATGACCAGAATTGTCAACCTTCTTATCCTTAGTGCCTTCAATTCTCTTCTTTTGGACGATACTAAATAAATTGGGAGTAGGACATGAAGTTTGACTAGTATCCATAACTACCTTCTTCCCGTCATTTCATTCAATGATATTGTTGATTGAATCAACCGTGCATATAGTGCCTTCTCTATCTATTTCAAGAGAGTTAAAAATAGCAGGACATAGAGTATTGATAGGGTTTTAGTAGGACTTGGTTTCACTAGAGATAGAGTCTTGTTGGAGTTGTATAGTTTCCAAAATAAGGGTTTTTAGTTCTTCAAGGAGATCATGATTTTTATTAATATTATCCTCGTTGTTAACCAATCCAACCCAATATTTACCTGAGGTGTTTTCTAGGGGCATCAATTTATTTTTTTCACCCATATTTCATTATTTTTTAGATGTTTCAGGGATATCAGAAATGGGGGATTTAACTTTTTTTTATTCTTCACTTCTTTCAATTAATTGTCTATTGGCTAGAAAAGTTGTTCACAAACCACTCTACAATTGGATATAATATGGATAATTATTTTTAGTATCTCACCAAAGGTGGGTTTTCTCATACTCTATCCTGATTTCAGTTTTGTACTCATTGGAATTAAAATTTATAGTAATAAGAAGTTTTGAATCAAGGTTAACTTCCACCATTACCCTCACAAATAATCCCAATTTAGCATTTAGAGTTAGTTGATCTATCATAAATGGCATTCCAATACAGAAAACAATGACATTTGGGATTTTAGGATGCCAAATGTACCAATTGATACCATGTAATCTATCCCATATTTGATCCATTGTTTTTATACAAGTATGGGGGTTAAATGCATAGTCTTAATTAGAGAATATATAAAATCCAGGTTTGAGCTGGATATTACCAGTTTTATATACATGATCAAGGTCCTATTGTGATATAAAAAACATATGGAAATAACATCTACCTACCAGCATATGTTCCTAATCTGAGATACCCCATAAATGTGAAATTATAGGCTTTTGATCAACTAAGAGCCAAGGGTTGTCACCTTTAATATAAGAGATGTGTCCCAAGATGGAGTAATCAAATATTTAAGCTTGCTTTTGTAGTGCATCTGGGTCAGTTTCAACCGAGAAACCACCATCATTAAGTTTCTTGTTTAGACGGTGATTCATCACATTCTCTTTGCATTGATCTAGGTCTTTAAGTGTGTCGAAAAATGAAACCCCCTTGGATCCATCCACTAATGTTTGTTTGAGGATTTCCCCACTAAGGGATTCAATTTATTGCAGTGTGGGTTTAATGATTTCAAAAGAGAATTCCCACTCTCAGTAACTCATCCACTAGTGATCAATGTTTTCATAATGTAATAAATGAATCTATTTCCAAAATTATTCCTTAGGCTTCAAATAATTTGGATGGATACTCAATGAAACATTATTTTACTTTCCAATAGACATTTTATTTTTCCAAATTAAACCTTTACACTATTTCACTATCCATAAAACCCTTTATCTTAGTCCCTACATGTTCTCCCCAACTATCCTCAATATATTGATGAGACCATATAAATTTTATTTTACTCATTAATATTATTGTTTACAATAAATTATTAAAATGATTATAATAAATATTATAGAATGAATTCATAGCTAGATCAAGTCACAATGGAGATCCTAACCTCTAAATTCATTAAAAATCTTATAATTTTGTGCACAAAATCATATATTTGAGTTCCTCTAGAATCATGCATCAAGATATTTCTTTTTAAGCATCATACCTCTCATATCTTTCTTATTCTTTAATACATAATTATTTTTTATTTTCTTTTATAATTATGTTCCATGGATAAAATCATTAGAGTGGATATATCCAATGAATCTTTTTTTTATTATTTTGGGAATCAAAATCCATTTATTAAACGAATTAACTATTTGGTTATTTAAAAAGGGGTTTCTCTAAAATATAAAATTTTCTTCTTTCTTAATAATGAATATTTAGTTACTATACCAGTGTAGAAAGTTCCTCCTATTATGTCTTTTATTCAAAAGGATTGATATCAAATTCATATTTGATGACGATGATCCAATTTTATATAAAAAATATTTTTAGATAAATATCATGTTTTACATGTATTTTATAAGGAATCGTAAAAAATATGCTCCCACAAAAATGTTAACCCTTTCTAAATCTCATCATATACATTAGTATTCAACGATCCATATTTCACTAAATAATTAATACAATATATTTTTCATGTCATCACTTAGCTAATTATCTAGTTTACTATGCCAACCATATTGTATAAAACTATTGGATAGTTGACCAAAAATGTATTTGAACACTCCACTATGTAGATAAACTCAACGTTATTACATTGGTATCCTATATCACAAGGTTTAAAATCTAATTATAACCTATATCTCACAAAAATATTTGGATACATAACTCTTAGGGTGACAGATCTTCACCATTAATTAAACAAGATAATCCATGGGCACCCATCTTAAACATGAAAATAAATGGTTTGATGATCGAGGTCTTGCGATATGTTTTCTTTTGAAGAATTATAAAACATATTATTTTATAGGGGGTTTTTTATCTCACGATTTTACCTCATGTATTTATTTAATTTATTAATTCTTTTAGTGATTTATTTTTTGAATCCTATATCTTTTAGCAAATCAATATATTTAAATTATATTGATGTATAACTCGTCACACAACCAATATATTGTGTTACTAACCAAAATTAATGGACAACTACTTTTACACATATCCAAATGCATCAAATTATTTAGTCATATGAAATAATTTTATATAAAGTCTTAGGATCATATGAATCCAAAAATACACATAATAGTAAGAATAAAGCGATAGATATCCAACCTTCTACTTTCTAGACAAAGCATAAGCTCCTTGGCCAGTTAAAAGTTCGACCCAAAGTCCCCCTTAACACTATTTTTTACTGAATGGAGACCTCAATTATATCATAATTATAACACCTAATATATATAAACTGTAATAAATATCTTAATTCATGCTCATATCATAATAAAATCTAAATTAAAGGTAGAATAATACTAAATGGATTGTCATACTACATGTAATTCATTAAATGAATGTATTAATATTTCATAAATGTAGTTTAAATATTTAAAATAAATCATACATGCATTCATAATATAAGAATTATATTTATGAACAAAGTATGGAATAACACTAAATAAATGCGAATTTCATAAAATTAAACTTGAGATACATATTTATGAATAATTCATAAATAATTCCCTTATCAACAGTTTTAAATTTAGACATTCATTATGGTTATTCCAGAATCAAATAAATATAAACACTCTATATTTATTCCAAATATGAACATTTCATATTATCCTTTATATGAAAGTCACTTAAATATACAATATATAATGAAATATAATCACTTTATATTAAAAATCCATTATATAGAAAATTTACAGAATTAAACTATCATATATTTAATATTATTTGAACCTCGATCATATCAATTATAGAAACTCATTTTTTATAGGATAAATAATTTCTCAAATAAGTACTTTTAATATGAAAACTTCAAATTAACAATTATAAAAAATTCATCATTTAATATAAACTCTTTTATATTTATCCATATTATTACAATCGACAAAAAATTTACAAATTACACTTATAATTTCTATATAAAAAATGTATATACAAATTACAAGTAATTCGAAATAAATGAAATGGTATTTATTACTAAAAATTCATATTAAGGGAATATGTTTATTAAATGGTTCATAAATATTTTAAAATTAATTATAATGATTTTATAATTAATTAATATATAAAAAATTATTAATTATATAAATTTCCAAAAATAACTTTTCCATAATTTGTAAACATTTTATAAACTAAATAATTAAACTTATAATTTAAAATAAAAAAATCATATTTTTGTTATATGTCATATTTAATGATATGCCCATGTTGTAAGGCTTGACTAAAATCACGCTTTATGATGGCCATGTTATGGATTATGATTAATAATACAATACTATAAATCATATTTTACAATATATCTATATCATAAGTTATATCCAAGGAATAATATCTTATGATATACCCTATATCACATTGAAATACAATTATTTTCTTTAAATCTATGTAATGGTGTACTTTGGGGCCATAATGTTATATTATAGGCCATTCTAATGTTAATATATGTTTAAAATAATGAAATTACATTGAAAAGTTAGTGGTGATAAACTATATTGGACCATACTAACTAATCATATCCAATGATCTAACTAATTATAATATAAGAAATATAAAATAATATATATCATTTTTAACAATAAAAATAATGATATCTACATGTCAATATAAGGTTTATATCTTATTCTATGATTATAAAATGATATGAATTATTTATTAATTATTAAAATGGTTTTGAGAATCAAAACACATGACATTGATCATATACCTTTGACTAGTTTCTATGGATTAAGTAATGATTATTCAAGTAGTAGTTGATAACTAGAAACAGTAAGCATATATCTACCATGCCTAAAACTAAAACCATTTAAAAATAAAATAACTAATATTCACACCGTACATTGATGATTATCAAATCTTATATCTTAAAAAAAGAGTTTGATGAAGAACACAGAGAAGCAACCAGCATGATCATCTCTCTATGATGCATTATATGTGGTAAAGTATGAAGTATAAGTGAGCTTCCATTTAGAGAATTGGTAAGAAATAATGATATAATTTTCATATACTTTATCCTATTTATATATTTCATGGGAATTTTACTGGATAATTTGTGACATTTACTAAAAATTTATAAAACATTAAATTAAATTCATTATGTTACAAATTTATGGTAACCTATAGAAGAGTGTTTATGGATTCAATATAGAAATGAATTAGATTCTCCTAAAAACATCATCATATGAAATGTCAATTATTAATGATAACTGTTGGATAGAATATTTTTTAATGTTAACACTTAATATTTTAATTACATAATTAATCAAAGAATTACATGTTACACTCCAAGAATTTGAAGACGTGTTAAGTTAAAATTTCATTTATTATGATATATATTGATGGTTCATGACTGTTTATTGAAATTTGGATAGATTATGAGTTGGTTTAAGAATACTAGGGTAGGAGTGTAGCTAAAATACAGCTGTAGGATAGAATTAATAGTGTGAATGAATCATTAGACCATAAAATACATGAGGTAGAACTATAAACCTCATGTATATAGTTTCTCATTGAATTATGTTTCATTCACTCTATGAATGGCATGAGGATGGATAATCCAAGACACACTCTCTATGGATTACACTGTGATGGTCCCCAAATTGAGGGGCTGACCCTCTACCTTGAAGGATTTTACACAGTGATAGCCATAGACATATGTGGATAGACACCTTGGCCAATTTTGAAAGGGTTAAAAGTGAAATTTTAATTTTCCCCTAATTCTATACAACTTATTATCCACTAACCATGTACCATGATTTTGTCTATTTTGAGTCTATCTATGAGGATTTGGGATCCTATATCTTCATCACTTAGTCATTTGAACTTTCTTTCATTATAGAAGGTTTCTCTTGATGATTCTAAGCCAATATATTCCCTAGATGAATCATTTTTCCTCTTTAAGTTTTTTTTCCTTTTCAGAACCATAATGTGAGAATTTTGGGAAATTTTTTGAGATTCAGTGCATTAGGCTTGAATTAGGTGGTGTTACTTGGATATTAATCTCACTTATTCTTAAGTGAGTAATATTTACCATTTATATCTTTTTTATAAAGATATATGCATTTAATAGAATGTGGGTGAATGCGTAGCCTTTTGAGAACTATTATTCGGGTATGTGGCTAAGCAGGTCCATAATAGCGCATTTCACCATTTAGAGAGGGAGAAATGGGTTTATGTTTTAGTTTAGGTATGTTTTCATCTAGTTTTATGGGTGAAACAAGGGTTTCAAGATAGGGAATATGAGAATTAATAGATTATTTTTGCCTCAGTCTTGGATCAAGTGACTAGGTAAAGTTGTATATGGGTTTGAGTGACAAATCCCCTTTCTTATAGTGAATATTGACACACATTGTTTCTTCTTTCATACATTGTGACTATTGAGGTCCAGGTGAACATTGAGTGATAAAGTGTGACTTGGGATGTGATGTGAAATACATTGAGTGAGAAAGGTTGGGTCAAGTGTGTGTGATGTGGCCTCCCATGAGTGAGACATGATGGTTCGGGTGTGCATGATGAGGTTGTGTCTTGAGTCATAAGGCATAATTAGTGTGTTGTGTGGCTACTGAGTTTCCGACATACACTTCCTTCTAGAATGGGGATGAAGGAAAAATGGCTATGAGTTAATGAAATCATACTTAGTTCACAATGATTTGGTGGGTATATCATGTTATTTATAACATTAGCTTTGTCAATTCAACTACCTCTATACTATTTTTTCACTTATGATAAGGGTCCATTGGTGGCATCATACTGTGTTTATACTCACACCCATCATATGCATCGACATGTGTGTGAAACATTTATGGTCATAGATCCTTATAAGGGATGGGGCCTTATGATAGACTACAGAATAAATACTGGTTGATGGGCTTGATATGATACCAGACAAAAAATTGGATTTTTACAATGATGCTTCCTTTCTTTATTTTGTTAATTTTTTATTATATATAAATTGATCTACCTCATGTGGGGTTACCTTTTTGAGATGATGTATTTTTTATTGTATTCCACATGATATTTCATGGGATAATATTATTAATATTTTTCAATATGTTCCTTATTTATTTACCTTATATTATTGCTTCTGTTATAGTGCTTACTATAATGGTCATTTGATACTGAGGGCATTGTCTCCCCACTATTCAATGAAGGCCATTTCCACTAATCGATATCATCTAACATATAGGGAAGCATGAATAAGGTCATGTGGCCTTATGAATTAGACATAATGATCTCATTAAAGGCATAAAAAATGTAATTTCAACCCCTTTTATTTTGATTGACTAACAAGGTCTTGGTATAATGAAGATAGGTTGGTTATGACTCACTTAAGAAACTACGATTTCCTCTGGAAAACACATGTATAATAGGAAAATGACTTCTAAGAGAACTTGAATTTTCATCTATTGGTTGTGATGTTATGATTTCATGTTTCTCCCCTAGTGTTGTTATGTTGTCAGGGTTAATGGGATTTTCACATGGCATTAACAGAATGTGTGAGTGATTCCCTGAATTATATGTAGGCATATATGTTCGCATTTAATATTCCTAATTATATGTGGTTGTTTCTAGTTTAAATTAATTAAATTCTTGTAATAATATATTATATGTTTAACCAAATACATTATGGGTTTCATTTAACTAATTTAACCTAAAAATGCCTATATGTATAATTATTATGACTGTGAAAAACACCCAAGTGCCAAATACATGGGTTTAGGTTATAGGTATGTTTTAGTGGTTATACCTAGTTATTATGGGAAGGCCTCTATGGAGTTTTCATTAGTTTCATTATGTGTTCATGAACACCTACTAATTGTATATGTACTTTTAATATTTAATCTATTATGTTATTTTCTAAGTATCTTTTGTAATTTTAGAAAATTTCACCTCACCATTCTACCACGGTGCCACTGAGGGACTAGGGTAAGGATGCTTCCGAAGTAGAGAATTTTCTAGATGTACCTTAAAAAACTATAGAGGTTTAGGCTATCCTTATTTCGGATTCTTCTCCTATAGCTCATGAATCAAAGCCTCTTTAGCTAGGTGTTTTTTATATCATACTAGTGGGAGGTGGGGGTTCCCATTGAGGAGGGATATGACAATGGATTTTTCTGGGGGGGGGGGGTGTTTACTATAAGAAACATATATCCTTCAAGGAAAATTTTGGTTCTCCATATATTGAGGTATAAATCAAGATTATTTAGGTGTTTATTGAGATTTTATAGATATTTTTTATCATCTAGTGATTTTTTTGTTGTACACGTCATAGGGACCAACCATGAGGTGGTGAGGATTGATGATCCAAGCATGGTAGAATAAGGGTATTACATGGTTAGCTCTTAAGGACCTATTTTCTAGTTTTTTTTATTGATACACTAAGGATAAATAAATTTAAAGAGTTTATAGAGATCTAATAGGGGTTTCAACTCTTCTAGATCTATGAGTGACCCCTCATCTGTGATTTATTATGGGATGTATATGCATTAACATAAGAAGTGTACCGGTTTTCCAGGGGAGTTCCATTCAAAAAGATGAATGAGGCATCTCCTGTGCTTCTCATTGACAATATCCCGGTCATATATAACAAATTTTTATGATAGACACAAGACTCATAGTCTTATATAGTGGGTCTTAGATGGATAACATAATTATGTTTAAGTGGTCGACCTGAGGTGCAAAGCGAGGGCTTAGTTTCAAGAAACTTTTCTCACCCATGTTGTGATTTGGTTTTATTTGTTTTCAGTAGATCAATATGTTGATTATGTTGAAGAAATAAAGTATGATGTGAATGTAATAAAAATCCATATTGAAGAAATATGTGTGTAAAGTTGTAAATTTGATCTAGAACCATCAACTTAAATATAAAATCTAGAACCATCTACATGAGAATCAGATCCAAAACATCGGCAGGAGTCAACATGATCAATCAGATTGGGATGTTGATAAATAGACAAAAGCTACTAGAAGTTTTATTGGGACTAGAATGAAATTATTTTTCATAATGAGGAAGTGTATTAGAGTTTTAATGGATCCAATATGAATGTAAATATGATTTTTAATTTTGTAATTCACAAAAGCCATAAGTATTCTGAATAATTGTGATGCAAGGCTTACAAAGGAGAGAGGGATAGCTGCTGCTTTATATCGTATTGAGGATTGGTTAGAAATAAATAAAATATTGGAAAGGATTGGAAGTCAAAAATAGTTACCAATGAAATTCAAAGGATTTTTAGGCCGATCTTAAAACATATTCAATGTCATGAGGAAGTCATGATACAAAGTGTATTTTGTGAAGGAGAGGAGAATATGATGTGAAGTATTATAGATTCTAATAATTAGTGTGAGGAATGATAAACACATAAGGATAAATATCTTCATTATGAGAATAACCTTTGTGATAATATATAAAGTCTAAAAGATTTATCTTACTAAAGAAACATTATATGTTACTGAATTTGGTCCATTAGACGTGGTATGCCACCAATCCATTGTAATGGATTCTAACACTGATTAATATTATGGGTATCCATTGTATATCAGATGCATAGTTTTATCAGAGGCATAATAGTTGAAGAAGGTTTAATTTTATTTCAATTTCATAAAGAATAAAAGAAGTCATACCTTTTTCTCTTACAATTTGTTCAATAGTAAATGAACAAAAGTATTATTGTTTTTGATAAAAGGTAAAGACTCATCAGACTTGTGCTGATAACTTTTGTCAGAGTGAATCCAATACCAATCCATCATATGTGTACTAAAACTAATAAAGTCATCAGATGCAAGATCATCAGTCTATGAAATTGATGGAAATTAGAAATACTTTGTAGATATTTCAGAATTATTTTCAATGTCTTGAATTTAATATTTTATTCAAAGAAACTGCATGATAAGTTTTTTATTGTTCACAAGAGGCCATCATAATGAGTCATATTTATTATTGAATATGTTTTCATCATAATGAGAATTCATCTAGTCTTCATATATGATCATTTTATATAGATCAACATAATGAAGAATCAGTTGTATGCATTCATTTTAATGACGAATCGAAATGACTAATTTTAACAAAGAATTGGACTAAATAAAAGTTTTTTTAAAACTTGATGAAGTATGCATATTTGAGAATTATATGGAATGTTTAATGACGAGTTAATGAAGTTAAAGTTTAAGACTTTAATTAAAGATAAATATGGGATTCAGAATTTTGTTTTGCGGGAAGTGAAATTGTTTTTCCCACCTTTTCCATTCTAGGGTGACTATAAAAGGAGATATCATACAATTTTTATAGTGTGAGAAAAATTGAATTATTAATGTATTCCATGTGATCTGACATTTTTTTTATTAGGTATTGAGTTCAAAACTAAAAATTGTTTTTTTTAGGATGATGTTGATGAAGTTACATCAAAATATGTTAATCATAGTGAGGTAAAATATGATCATTAGAGAATGTTCGAATAGGAAATGACTCATCAGAGTATGCCCATAATAGTAATTCCATCAGACTAATATCCATCAGAGAAAGGTTTTTTAGATAGAGTTCTATTGGAATGTGGAATTATGAGATTATTATTCAATTCCTACTCAATTGATGAAAGAAGACCAGAAGAAGAATTAAACTGATGCCAATTAGGTGGAGACCATTGTACTAAGGTTACTGGAACTAGGTAGATAAGAATGAGTTTTTTGAGGAAGATTTCTAGACTGAGTTTCTAGAAGAATTTTTAGGAGAAAAATTCTCCTTAATGAGTTATTTAATCTTCTAAATATTTTATATAGGTAAATTTTGATTTATCTTACTTGTGGAGGGATTTAAGACTTTCAAAAGTGGATTAGAAAAGAAAAAGGAGAGTAAAGCTTGTTATTGTGGATACTTTCATATTTCTTAAAAGGAATTATTATTTTTCTGGGGAGTATAACCAGATGTGGGTAAGTTAATACTAAAAATGGATAGTTTGGGGGGGGGTATAAAAAACTATAGAAGGAATATTTCTAGTAAGATTGAAGAATTTTTCATTTCTTGTACCATTGTATTTTGGAAAGAAGTTAGTGAAAGAATCCATCTTGGTGGGACTATCCAACATGGAAAAAGTATCTCCATGCACAAAACCCTATTTTTTTCTGCCTTATATTTATATTTTTTCTTACAAAATTGGAGTTTGAGAAGTTATAACTGAGCAGATCATAACCTTAAAAAGTTTAGAGGATAAGATATTTTACTAAATAAGTCAATGAAAAATTTAGTATAAAATAAAAGGAACCATTAATTCACCCCCATATTAGTGTTATTCATACAACTTTGTAACAAAAAATGGTATCCAATCCTAGGTTCCCTCAGAATGTTCTATCTCTGAGAATAAAGAATTTAAATTCAGTGAATTATAAATTGATTCCAGTTTACAATGGTAAGAACTACCATATCTGGAAAGACTGAATGCTTCCATGTCTTATGAATCTTGGATATGATGTAATGGAAGCTACTAGATATATATTTCATTCTCATATTGAGAATTATCCTTTTAATATTTCTCATAAGAAAAATTTTGATAATAATGGAAGATCAAAAAATAACTTACTCTCATCACTAACTAAAAGTGTTTTTATTAGAGTAAATTGAGTCATAACATCCAAAGGTATATTTATTTAATTTAAGATCCTTTATAAAAGACATAAAATGTGATTAATGAAACTTTAAAAATTCATAGGATACAATATAAAGATATGAAAAGGTGTGTGAATGAATTTGTTAGTGACTTCTTTACAAGGGTAAATGATATTGTTAGCACCATAAGATGTATTTTTGAGAAGTTTAAAGACTCAAACATTGTTTAAAAGATACCGGTAATTCTTACTAATAAGTTTTTTTCCAAAGTTTAATTTTTTAAAGATAGATATCATGAAAGTGTTTTGTTATATGATCTTCACAGTACCCTTGTTACTTATGAGAAGAGAAGAGAAATGGCTATAGAATGCAATAAAAAGGTTGATCATGAAATGGCCATAAAATATTTCTCAATGGGAAAACAATGGTAAATAAGATAATGAAGAATCAAGTGATTCGAAAGAAGAGAAAAAAGATGAAGATTTCAACACAATCCTTACCATACTTTAGAAGAAATAAAATAAGAGAAAATGGAAAAGAAAAACCCTTATATGTTGGAATTGTAAAGGGAAGGGAAATTTTTCAAATAATTTTCCTAGGAAGAAAATTGAAGAATATGTGTCTGAGGAAGATGTTAATAAATCTCAGAAACAAAAGTAGAATAATCATAAGGAAAAATTCCCTTATGATAAGAATAAAAAATGTTATCGAATTATAATATGCAATGATGATTCCTCATCTAGTGATGAACATGATCATCAAATAATCTTTATTTCTCAAGTCATAAATAGATGTAATTTATCTATAATTTAAAATGATTATGATGAGATGATAGATAAGGAATGTATTATCAAAATAAATTTAGAGAATGCACTTAAACAAAACACTCATCTCAAGATAGAAAGAAAAAAGTTGTATAAATATGTTAAAGAAATAAAATTTTATAATGGTAATCTTGAAATAAAAAATAGATGTTATGAAGAAATGTTAGATAGAAATCAGAATCTCAACAATATATAATCTACCAATGTTGAAGAAAGTAAATAGAACTAGTTTAAGACAGCTAAATCTAAAAAATCATAGATGTTATGAAAATAAAGTTTGATGAGAAAGTATAAGTGTTTTTAGAAACACAATAAATGTTTCTTATAAGAAAATGTGAGATAAGAAAGATGAGAGAAAAATTCAGAAAGGAAGTTGATGTTAAAGTTAAAACATAAAAAAAGGTGAAAAAGGATTTAAAAATAAAGTTTGTGAGAAAAAATATTTCACCAATAAAGAAAAGAATTATTCCTAAATTTATCCTCTTGAGAAAATTTGTCAATTATTTGTGAATAAACAACAATAAAAATGTTTTGATCAGTTTTACACTCAGTTAAAAAAACCATGATTCAAAGGTCACTATTGGTGTCGTTGAGTTTATGAACAAAAATATTATTTATGTGGGAACAACATGTCTCCACCAATAAATAATTATGAATCAAGGGGGAGATAATATGATAAAATAAGATCAAATTTTCCTAAAAATTATTTAGAACAAAAAATGGAAAATAAGAAGATGAAAAAGCTAAGTATGTTAAGAATGTTGGAAAAATAAATGATATTATTGAAAAGAAATACTGATTAGTTATCAAGATAAAACAAGTCTGAATGGAAAGGAAGCTATAAGAAGAACAAAATTAGATGAATAAAAGGGAATGAAAAATGTTTCTAATGTTGAGAAAAAAGGTGATAATTTTTTTTTCAAGAGATGGTGATTTGAAAATTTAGAAAAAGTTAAATAATTGCGAAGAAGAATGGGATATTACTAAAATATGTTTAATTATCCTTCCAAAACAAGAGGAAGTCATTGAAGAGCTTTTACAAACTCAATATAAAAAAGGTTCCAAAAGGATAAAATAAAGTGACATCCTTATCAAAAGATTCTACAAATGAAAAGATACTTGTTATAAAATTTGTAAAGGATGAATAGAAGGAAGAAAATATATCGTATAAAATATCTAAGAATAATAAGAATAAATAATGTCTAAGATAAGACTCTAATTCTGAAATATGCTTCTAAGATACAACTAATATTCCTTTTATTCCAAAAATATTCCTATTTTTACTAACCAGTATTGAATTGAAGGAGTAGAAAGAAGGAAACTTATATTGATGAGTCTCTTACTATTCTAGAAAATGACTGTAATGAGGATACAAAATTTGAGTTTTTTAAAGTTGTATTAATACACCTTAATATTATGATATGTTTGTTGAGTTGGGTGTTAGTTAATTTTATCTTAAAAAATCCATTCCAAACTACCCCAAAAATGAAATGTTGAAAGAATAATGAAAATGGTATTATATAAATATTTTGGAATGGAAAACATTGACAAACCTGATTATAAACTCTTATTTTCTACAATAGGTTCTCCTATATAGACATATATTTGTTTATTTAAATGATCGTTCTTTAGAAACTAATGAGATACTTATGTTTTCCTAAAGAATAATTTCAATTTTTTGGGGTGAAAAGTTTCATCCTTTAGAAATAATATCATTTTTCAATAAGAGGGAAACATGTCATGATAGCCCCTTTGAATTTGTTTCTCAATATGGGGGAGAGATAAGAAATAGGGTAGAATGAAAAGAATGGTGAGAAGAAAAAGAAAATAGTAAAGAGGTATTATTTTGAAGTTATTGAAGTGGTTATTGAAAAACAAACACAATGGGGGAGATTTTTAGGAAGAAGTTGGGTCATTATTGTATTTTTTGTCAATAGATCAATATGTTTATTATTTTGAAGAAAAACGTATTTTGTGAAGTTAATCGAAATTTGGATTGAGGAATGGTGTGTGTAATGTTTTCAATCGGATTCAGTACCATCAACCTGAGTATCAGATCGAGAACCATCGACATGAGAATCAGACCCAAACATTGGCACAAGTCAACACAATCCATAAGATTGTGATTTTGATAAATTTTTTGAAGATTATAGAAATTATATTTAGTCTAAAATGAAATTGGTGATCATAATGAGGATTTTTTTCAGAGTATAAATTGATTTTATGTGAATTTGATGATGATTTTCCATTTTGTAATCCACAGAAGTCATAATTTGTCTATATTCTTATAATGAATGAATTATAAAGGAAAGAGGGGAGATGATTCTGAAAATCGTATTAAGGATTGGATGGAAATAAATAAGATGATGGAAAGGATGGTATGTCAAAAATACTTGAAAATGAAAGTCATATGATGCTGAATATGATCTTAAATCATATTTGAAGTCAAAGGGAAGTCATGATAAAAGATGGAGTTTTTGGAAGAGAGGAGAATACAATGTAAAGTATTCTGGTTACTGCTCATCTGTGTGAGGAACACTAGACATAGAAGGATAAATATCATCTGTATTAGAATCATCAGAGTGACAATTTTCAAAGGCTAGAAGATTGATCTTTCTAAAAAAGTTGATGATGCTGAAACTAGTCCACTGGATGTAGTATTACACTGATCTATCTTAATGGATTCAGGCACCGATTCATATTGGAAGTATCCTTTATATATCAAATGTAGAGTTTTATCAGAGGCATAATAGTTAAGGAAGGTTTAATTGTATTTTAATTTTGTCAAGAAAACGAGAATCCATACTTGGTTCCTTACAATTGGGTCAAGGGAAAAATAATAAAAGTATTGATTGTTTCTCAAAAAGATGTGAATTATCATCAGACAAGCGCTGATAACATCCATTCTAAGATTGATCCATTAGATGCATACTAAAACTGATAAAATCATTTGACGTGAGATAATCATTCATAGGAATCAAAGGAAATTAAAAGTAGTTTGAAGATATTTCGGAATGGGTTTCAATGTCTTGCATTTAAGATTTGATAAAAATAATCTATATGAGAATACTTTTAGTGTTTACTAGAGGTCATCATAATGGGCCATCTTCAGTATTTCATATGGTTTCATTGTAATGTGAAGTCATGTTGTTTTTATATATGATTATTTGGTATTGAGTAATGTAATAAAAATATATTTTATGCCTTTATTGTAATGAATAATAGGAACATGGAATTGTAATGATGAATCAAACTGAAGAAATGTTTGTAAACATGAATAAGTATGTTGATTTGATAAGTGCCCAACATTATTAATGAAGAGTTTAAAAATTTAATGTTTAAGACCTAAATGAATGAAAAATTCATGATTATTAATTTTGTGGAGTGGGAAGTGGTATTGTTTTTACAACCTTTTCTATTTATGGTTCCTATAAAAGGAGAGATTGGTCCATTTATATAGTGGGAGAAAACATGAATTATTAACGTGCATCAAGATATTTGATTTTTTAGGTATTGAGTTTCCAACCAAAATCTATTCTCCTTGAGGATGTTCCATCTAAACAATTTCATCATAGTTATGTTCAATCTAATCATCAGAGAAAGTTCCAACGGGTGATGATTTATTACAGAAAGTCCTTCAGAGTAATCCCATAAGAGCCACATCCATTGAAGAAAGGTTTACCAGAAAAATTTCAATAAGATGTAGAATTTTGAGCTACAATTGTTTCCTACTTAATTGAATAAATATGAGAAGAAAAAGAATCAGATATAGGCATATTAGATGAATATAATCATATTGAGGTTACCAGACCCAAGAAGATCAGACTTACAATGCTATGAAAGATTTTTGGACTGAGTTTTTCGAAGAAGTATCAAGACCAAAAAATTATTTAGGAATTTTTTTATGTTATTGAAGATTGTACGTAAGTAATTTTTGATTCATCTTACTTATAGAAGAAGTGATGATTTTCCAAAGTGGATTAGAAAAGAAGAAGGAAAGTGGTGATTTTAACTATGAATACATACCAGTTTCTAAAATGGATTGACCATATTTTTGGGATGTATAACCTATTATGGTGAAGTGGATACTAAAAAAGGATATTTGGGGAGTATAAGAAACTATCGAAGGAAAGTTGCTACTAGGATTACAGAAATTTTCACTGATTGTGCCTTTGTATTCTAGAAATATGTCAGTGGGAGATTCTGTTTTGGTGGAATTATCCAACATGGAATGGAGTAGTCTTTGTACAGAACCTTTTAAATACAATGTGCTTCCTTTATATTTATATTTTTTACATAAAAAATGCGAGGCTGAAAATTTATACTTTATTGGATCATAAACCTAACAATTTTTAGTGGTTAAGAATGTTTACTAAAGAATTTAAGAAAATATATCTTATAAAATAAAAGGAACCACTAATTAAACCCCTATTAGTGGTCTTGATCCTACAGAGGAACAACAATGGATACATCTAGGTTCATTCCAATAGGGGATGTAAGGATTATGAGGGTAATGATGTGAATCTAGGGAAAAAAATATATTCTTTAGACCATGTTTTAAATGATGGGGCTGAGGATCATTTGATAGAAAAATGCATGATTGTTATTACTTCAACATTTTTAATAGATCTATTTGATATTTAGGATTCTAATTAATTAATTTATTTTAAATTTTTATATGGTTTGGAGCTGACCATTGAATTTTCTATTAGGTTGATTTGTGAATTTTTTGGATTTCATAGTATTTGATATTATTAATTTTGACATAATTTTTAGGATGGGTTGGGAAACAAGATTTTAGGACCGTATTGATTTCTATTAGTGAAGAGATATATTTACATATTGGATGGATGTTAAGTATGTTCTTGTGGGATAGTGGGGTGTTGATCTTGGTAGATATGGACCTGATTTTAACTTGGTATGGGATATTATAGAGTAAGTGGTTGGTATGTTTCTTCTAAAAGACTAGGTGACTATTCTATTGACTTTTTATATAGTGGTGGACTGGATTCATAATATATTTCTAAAGGATTTATCAGGGATTCCTCATGGGAGGGGGATCAAGTTCATGGTTGATCTCATGTTGATTGTAGATCCCATATTGATTCATCATTATCATTGGATGATAGACAAGTTGAGAGAGTAAAAGGTAGAACTCGTGGATATTGACGTAATGGATTTTATTCATCAGAGTACCTATCCTAGGGTTTCTCCATTTATATTTTCCAAGAAGGTGGCTAGTGGCCTTAAGATATATAAGGATTATCAAAAGTTGAACTAGGTTATAGTGAGGAAAAAATATCCTTTACCAAGGATTGATGAACTATTTAACCAGTTCAGTGGATACTGGTGGTTTTCCAAGACCGATACACAATCAAGTTAACATTGGTTGTGGGTTTGGGTTGAAGATATACCAAAGAAGTTGTTCAGGAGTAGGTAAAAAATTATATAAGTATCTTATAATATAATTCAGTCTGATGAATACACTAGTAGTTTTCATGTCTCTCAAGAACCATATTTTTAATCCATATCTAAATTCTTTCTTCATGGTGTTCATTGATGATATCTTGGTATTCTTACAGACACAATTGTCACACCCTGAGGAACTTTAGATCATATTGATTATGCTTCTGGCACAGTAGTTTTATGCAAAGTACTCAAAGTTACATTTTTGGACTCATTAGGTGTTATTTATTTGGAATGTGATCATAGAGGTAAGGATTTCATTTTACCCTGTAAAAGTGGAGGCAATCTGGTCTTATGCTTAACCCATTATTTTGTTTGAAATTTAATGTTTTATTGGATTTTATCGGTGTGAATAGTAGTTAATTTATGACTTCTCTTACTTTTTAGTTCTTATAATTAGGTTAAATAAGAATGGACCCATGTTTAAGTGGACTAGTAGGTGTTAAGGGGATTTATAAGAGTGGAATAATAGGTTGATGTCCAATTTGTGTTTTATTATTCTAAACACTAGGATTAGTTATATCTTATATTACGATGCCTCAGGAGTCATTAAGAGAGATATTTTTGTAGGATCGAAATAGTGATGTAGATGCTCAATTTACAAGAGGGGGGTGAATTTTACACTTTAAAAATTTCTTTGGAACCTTTAAAGTTAGTTAAGAATAACTATGTTTTCCTTAAGAAAAGGAAAGGGCTAAGTTTAACAAAGTTAAACTAAGAAAATTCACAACACCTATAACACCGAATGCAAACTTGGAAAGAGATTCCGAAAGTAGGTTCCAGAAATATGATTCCGGAATTTGATACTTAACAAAAGATTACAATATGAGATTCTACCTTAAAGCGTATAGAATCTAAATGAAACAGAGTACAAGTAAGGAAGTATAAGAAAGTTATACTTTCCTTATAATAAAAAATGCAGCGGAATATAAACAAGTAGTTAAACTATAAGTAACAAGATATAAGTCTTTTAACACAAAGAGAAGGGTATCCAACAACCTTAGATAAAGGTCCCTTGATTTATACTTTCAAGCAAGTCTGTTTTACCCACACCAGGGTAAGCCCTCGATACGAAGATTGGAGTCTCTGTCTTGCTATCCCCACAAGCCCTCAACTTTAATGTAGTTGGCAACCTCTATCTTCCTCAGCAAGGAAGCCCTCGAACTTCAAGGTAGTCGGACCTCTGTCTTACTATCCCCAGAAGCCCTCGAATGTAATCACCAACATTCGGAGTCGCACGAAGCATTGAGAGTTAATAAGAGCCTCTCTCTCTAGAAATCACTTCAAGTATGTTATCACATGAGTCGAAGATCAATCAGCCTTTCAGTACTTGCAACAGCTCATCAACACCTCACCGAGCTCTTTCAAATGAGCTCCTATTTATAGGTAAGGTCGGCTCCTTCTCCAACGGTCATATTTTCCTTAAAGATCGGAGGGATCTATACACGTGTCACTTAGACAACGGTTAGTTTATAACAAAATAGACGACATCGTTTTATAAAAATACTAGTGTAAGAGAAAGTACGACATCGTTTTAATTCTAACTCAAAAGTTCGGAATGAAAGCATCAGAGTGAATATTCGGAGTGAAATGGAAATAATAAAGAGTAGACAAAATTATAGAAATGTAAGAAGAATAAAAGTTCGGAGTCTAACCAAAAATATTTTTCGGAGTCGGAATTAATTCAGAGTGTATAAAACAGAGTTGATCAGATTCTGTTTAATAGTGAATTCGGAATGAGAATTCAGAATGAGAATTTATCATCATAATTCGTAATGAGAATTCGTCATCAGAATTCGTAATGAGAATTCATCATTAGAATTCGTAATGAGAATTCTTCATTGAACTTGATAAGAATTCGTTATCCTGAATCTGGAGTAGAACTTAATCAGAGTTCGTATCCGGAATTCGGAATGAAACTTTATTGAAGTTATCATCTAGAATTCGGAGTGAAACTTCCTTACAGTTCTTATCCAGAATTCGGATCCTAAAATAGAATACTACATATCAAAGTTTCAAGTAATTCCGAGAAAATAAAAGTGAATCCGAAACTCATACTTAAGAAAAATCTGAATGAAAATATGATAAGAATAATTTTTCTTACAAAAGTGATTTTCCTTATAAAAGCAATTTTTCTTATAAAAGCAATTTTCCTTATAAAAGAAATTTTCCTTATAAAACCAATTTTCCTTATGAAAGAAATTTTCCTTATGAAATCAATTTTCCTAAAGATAAGGTGTTTGTGATTTTCAAAACAAGAAGGAATGGAAAAGTCACAAGGAAATCCTTATTGACTCCACAATCTCCCCCTTTTTGGAAAGCACAAACATCCTTACAAAAAAGAAATTCTAAGAAGAAAGAAAAACATTAAGGCTTATCTCCCTTTGCTTTAAGGATATTTTTGAATACGAATAACTCCCCCTTAGGCTTTGAAACTCTAAGGATTGTATTCTATATTTATGGAGTAACATTTAATTACGAAAAAGAAAGTTTTCTATAATGAAAAACTCCCCCTTAGATAGACTCTTATTAGAGTTTTTCTTTTACTTAAGGATCTTTTCCTTCTCCCCCTTTGGATAAACTCTCATTGGAGTTCTTCTTTTACTTAAGGATCTTTTCCTTCTCCCCCTTTGTGATTTTCAAAAAGAAATCGAGGGAATGGTAAAAAATATCAATGTACCTGAAAAATTAGTAAAGAAAACAAAAGAAACGAGAGGCACAATTTTAATTAGATTTGAAATGTCGGAAAAAAAATATTACAACAAAATGATCGGATTTGGTTATTTCGGATCTTTTTATTTCGAAATGAGACCCTTAATAATAGTCTTGATCTTCTTTAGGTCTTTATGATCTTCTTTATCTTGCATCTCTAAGACAACTATTCTTGCGGATTGAGGTTCAATCTTTTCTTCCTGGGCTTTCAGCTTTTCTTCCCGAGCCTTGATCTTTTCTTCTTGAGCCTTCATCTTCTCTTCCTGAGCCTTCATCATCTGATCAAACTCAATCCGATGATCCCTTTCAAATTTCCAGTTCTGAGAAACAGAATTCAACTTCCCATTCAGATCTCTGACTTCTTGGATCCAGAAGTTCTTTTCATCTGTCAGCTTCTCTTCAATGGAGGAAGTCAGCTCATTTATCTTCCTGTCCTCAGTCTCGAAATCATCTTTAACATTGTCTTGAAACTCATCGAATAACCTCATCTCTTCAACAGTCTTCTTCGACAAATTTGTCATCCTCTTGCAAGATTTTATATGAGCTTCGTAGCCAATAAAGAAGGTTTTGAACTGAGCCTCAATCTCGACACACTTGTCCATAACCATAGATACAGAGTCAGTTTTCCGATTCAAAGCATGTTGGAGCATTTGGCATCTTGAGTCAATACTTGAGAAGGTCAGAATGGATCCCACCAACTTCTTTAACAACTAGACAACAAAGTCATTCCCCACCGAGGATGACTCCGAATCTGAAAATTTGCTTAGAGAAATTTCTTCCTCAATAAGCTACAACTTCCTTTTAGATGAATCCCCATATTCTCTTTTCTTGCTAGCCACTGATTTCAGAGTTTCAACAAGAAGTTGCTTTCCCTTGTCTTTTTTCGGAATCGATTCTTGATCAGGAGTTTTCTGCTCGCCAGTAGACACTTGAACAATATCATCAATAACTTTTTGAACAACATCTTCCTCATTCTTATGCTTCTCTGGAGTTACTAACTTGGATGATTCAGCCTCTGAAGTTCGGAGTGACAAGTGTTCTGAAGGCGACCCCTTATACTCATCTACTTCTTTCAATAAGTCTCTTGTTTCACCACTTGCTTCAGCAATTTCTTCCTCCTCTTCCACTTACTGAATCTGCTCGAGATGATCAACATGCTCAGCTCTAGTCTCTTCCGGAAAATCATGGTTTCTTCCTAGAGTCTCAGGTAGATATTCCAGGGAGAAAGATCTCGGAACTGGAATGCTTCCGAATACCATCTCATTAAACTTTAACAATGCTTGGACTGCCTCGACATCTGACATCTTCTTCTTGAGCTTCTTCTCCTTTACTTGTTTCTCAAGCTCATCAGCATTTCTCTCCTTTAATGCCTTAGCTTCCGCAGGGTCCAATCCGAACTGCGGATCCCCTTCTTTCCTTTTCTCTTTATCTGCTCTCCACTTCGCAACAACCTCATCCGGGAAGACTTTCTTCTTCTTTGGTTTGGGAGGTGTGGTTTGAGCTTCCTTAGATTTAGGATATTCATCTACAACTTCCTTCAACTTTCTTTTCTTTAATGGTTTAGATGATTCCGGTTCAGCAACCTTCAGAACCTCTTCTTCTTGATTGGGCAGATCGGAGAACTCAACAGTCTCCTTGTTAAAAGCCACATCCATCCTCTTAAGGGTATCATCACTGACCAACAAAATTTTACAAACCCTTTGCTTAGATCTGAAATCTTCCTTGAAAGATTCAAGGCACCGAACTATCAACCTTGATAAAATTGGTGGGTACATTACGAGATTGGCTCTGAGATTTCCTTTCTTAAGATTCTCAATGGTTATTAGAATGTGCCTCATGAAGTTATTTTTCCTTAGATTTATCAAGAAATCTAAGATTTAGATCCCACTCTTATTCAAGCTGTCTTTATCACCTTTCCTCGGTATGATAAGCCCTTGTACCCATAACTCCAGAATCCGGAAGTTTGTGGGACAACAAGCAATCTCCGGAGCTTTTTCATCTGAGAGTCCGAGAGTTTTCAAGGCTTTTTCCTTGTCGAAGCTACCCTTAGAATCTGGAAAAACGTGAGATATAAACTTGGATTATCCTTCATAGGACAGCCCTACCAAGATTGCTGCCTTGGTATAAGAAAGTTTTTAAGTCTTACTATAAGACTTAAAAGAAAATTTCTCCCTATTATCTTCCTGAAAGAAGGAAACTGTTTCATAGAACTCAACAAGTAACTCTGAAAAAACATCGTCTGGATTCCCCGGTTTGGATACAACAACATCTTCCCAGCCATTCAACTTAATGTTCTTTGAAATAAGAGAATCATAGTTGTTGAAGAAATCGGGATGGACTAACCTTTCTATATAAACTAACCATTGTGAAATAGGCTTGGTGGATGACATTTCTTGAGACGCTAACTCCGCAGACATTTGGATATGAAGTCCTCTGAGAAGTTAGGAATGGAGAAATCTGAAGTTCGGAACGGCTTTAAAAACAAGAGGCAGAGATTCGGGACGCGAGAGCTTGAAATCGATGTGGAACAAGTATTTGGGTCCCCTTTATATAGGTAATGGAATGACGATTCAACTTCCATGGTTGATCTAACGGTTGGGATAAGCTGAGATCCGATCTGACGGTTGAAAACTTGAATTTGATCTTTTTGAGGTTTTTATTAAAATAAGGAATTAAGAAAACTATAATCTGAAAACATAATACAAGAAAATGCCAGCAAGTAAAATATGACTACGAAAACTTGAGTAAGGTAATCATACCTTTCAGATTGACTTAGGAGGATTATTCATAATGGGTAATATAAAAAAACTACAAAAAAATATTTATTATGAAAGGACAGAATTTGAAAAAACTTTACTATGGAAAATAAACTTAGTACGAAAAACTCATTACGGAACAATCATTACGGAAAACTCAGTACGAGGAAAAAAAACTTAGTAAGGAAAATTTAGTAAGGAAGATTTGGTACGAAAATCTCATTATGAAAATACCAGTACGAAAATTTTCATTCCAGAAATTTTCAATATGAATACTTCCATTCGAGAAGTGTTCTGTACGAAAATATCCATTTGGGAAAATTGTAGTTCCCGAAATTCCATTACGGAAATCTTCGTTCCGAAAAGTTTTAAAACAAACTTTTAAAGACCTTGTTAATCTATCAAACAGATGTACTCCCCTTATGAAAAGGAGTTTTATTGCTGTAAGGAGACTTCTTCAACAGAGAGTTACTTAAGGAGGATTACCTTATGATTATCATCCCTAACTTCTGTTTAATATATTCAAATCTATCAGAAGGCAAATATTTTGTGAAAATATCAGCAAGTTGATCTTGCGTTCCAATAAACTGAAGAATAATATCTCCTTTAAGTGTGTGATCCCTAAGAAAGTGATGCCTAATATCTATGTGTTTTGCATGGGAGTGATGTGCAGGGTTCTTACTAAGGGCAATGGCACTTGTGTTATCACACAAAATTTGAGTTTTAGTAAAACTCAATCCATAGTCTGTGAGTGTGTGTTGCATCCACAACACGTGAGCACAACAACTTCCAGCTGCTACATATTTAGCTTCAGCAGTGGAAAGTGCTACAGAATGTTTCTTCTTGCAGGACGAAGAAACTAATGAATCTCCTAAGAAATGACAAGTTCTAGATGTACTTTTTCTATCCATTCTACATCCACCAAAGTCAGCATCAGAAAAGCTTTTTAGAACAAAATCATTTCCAGATGTATAAAATAATCCTAGATCTCTGGTTCCCTTAAGGTAGTGAAAAATTATTTTTACTACCTTTAAGTGAGACTCTTTAGGATTGGATTGATATCTTGCACATAAGCATACTGAGAACATTAAGTCTGGTCGACTAGCTGTTAAGTATAGTAAACTTCCTATCATACCTCTAAAAGATGTTTGATCTACTGGTTTCCCAACTTCATCAACATCTAAATAATTTGAGGTACCAATGGGAGTTCTTATACTCTTAGTGTAGTCATAACCATACTTTTTAAGAAGATCTTTAATATAATTATGTTGAGATATGTAGGTTCCTTCTGGTTTTTGAGAAATTTGAAAACCAAGGAAAAAAGTTAACTCACCCTTCATACTCATTTCAAACTCAGATTTCATTAGACTTGCGAAAGAGTCGGTCAAAGATTGCTGAGTGGAACCAAATATAATGTCATCAACATAAATTTGAACAATCAAAACATTTTTCTTGCCTTTCTTTATAAAAAGGGTTGGATCTGCATTTCCCTTAACATAGTTATTTTGAAGCAAAAATCTAGTGAGTCTATCATACCATGCTCGTGGGGCTTGTTTAAGACCATACAAAACTTTGGTAAGTCTAAAAACATGATCCAGATGTTTTTTATCTTCAAAGCCAGGAGGTTGTTTAACAAAAACTTCCTATTGAACATAACCGTTAAGAAAAGCACATTTCACATCCATTTGAAAAAGTTTGAAATTAAAGAATGCTGCAGAAGCAAGTAGAATACGAATAGATTCAAGTCTAGCTACTGGAGCATAGGTTACTTCATAGTCTATTCCCTCTTGCTGATTATAGCCTTTAGAAACAAGTCTAGCTTTATTTATTACTATGACTCCATTTTCATCACATTTATTTCTAAAGACCCATTTTACTCCAATAACAGAAGTTTCCTTAGGTCTTTCAACCAAGGTCCAGACTTTATTCCTTTCGAATTCATTTAGTTCATCTTGCATGGCTTTAATCCAATCATCATCACCTAAAGCTTCATCAGTGATTTTAGGTTCTAATTGGGAAAGAAATGCTAGATGTTCTACTTCATTTCTTAAGAAACTTCTAGTCCTTACATGTTGATTTACATCACCAATGATACTATCACTGGGATGATTCTTAAGAAACACCTGATTTGGGTTTTGTAAAGCCTGTTCATCAACATAGGGTAGAAAGTCTTCTGGGGTAAATGTTTCAGAAGTATCTTCTTGAACAATTTCCTTATCAGAAGGTTATTCTATCAAAGGTTGATAATCTGTTTTGGAAAACACATCCGAGGAAGAAGGTAGGGTTGGTTTAAAAACAAAAGGATCTGACTCATCAAATTTTACATGAACTGTTTCCTCAACAGTGCATGAATTTTTTTTTTAAAAACTCTATAAGCCTTAGATGTTGTGGAATAACCTAAGAAAATTCCTTCATTAGATTTTGGTGTGAATTTATGTAAGTTATCTTTAGTATTCCAAATGAATACTTTGCAACCAAAAACTTTTAAGTAGGAAAGTCTTGGTTTTCTACCATTCCATAACTCATAAGGAGTTTTATTAAGAAAAGGTCTAATCAAAACTCGATTTATAGTATAGAAAGCAGAACATAGAGCTTCAGCCTAGAAATGTCTAGCAATAGAGTATTCACTCAACATGGTTCTAGTTATCTCTTGAAGAATTCTATTTCTTCTTTCAACTACACCATTCTGTTGAAGAGTTCTAGGTGCTGAAAAATTGTGAGTAATACCTTTCTTACTACAAAAAGTTTCAAAATCCGAATTTTGAAATTCTCCTCCATGATCACTATGAATAGTTTTCAATGGAAGGTTTTTCTCATTTTTAACTTGAGTTCTAAAACTTTTGAAATAAGAAAAATCTTTAGACTTCTTTGCTAGAAAATAGACCCAAGTAAATCTAGTGTAATCATCAACTATAACAAACACATAGTATTTGCCTCCAATACTTCCAGTTTGTGTTGGAACAAAAAGATCCATGTGCACTAACTGTAATGCATCGGTTTCTGAGACTTCACCAATTGATTTAAAACTAGATTTATGTTTCTTGCCATATTGACAAGGATCACAAACTTTTGAAGAATCAAATATATGCTCTGGTAGATCCTTAACTAGTTTCTTCTTAGAGAGTTTACATAGGTTCCTAAGGTTACAGTGACCTAATCTTCTATTCCATATCCAAGAATGATCTTCCATTGCACTTAGGCAAGGTAAATATTGGCTTCTAAGGTCTTCTAAGTTTAAGGTGTAAACATTCTCTTGCCTATTAACTGAAAGAATAAATTCTTCCTTGGAATTGTGAACTAAGCACTTATCATTCCTAAAATTCACAAGGTAACCTTAATCACATAACTGACTTATGCTAATGAGGTTGTGCTTAAGACCTTTAACAAAAAGAACATTTGAAATCAAGGTTTTACCAAGAAAAACAATATTACCAATACCAACAATCTCACCCTTAGCATTATCTCTGAAAGTTACCTTTCCTCCTTTCGTTTTGATAATCTTTTCAAAAAAGCTTTTGTAACCAGTCATGTTCCTGGAACATCCACTATCCATGTACCATGTATTGTTGCTGGTACTTTCTTTATTTACCTGAAATCAAGAAGAAAATTAGACTTTTGGAATCCAAACTTGTTTGGATCTGAGATTTCCAGACAATAAAATTTTAGGTACCCACATCTTCTTTGAAAAGTAAGCTTTGTGAAATCCTAGAGATTGGGTTTTGTTTAAGGAACAATTCTTTTCCCAGTGACCACCACATTGACACTTGGTACAAAATGGGTCACTTTGAGGAACAAAATAATTGTTACTGAAAATAGGTTTTGAATGGGTATAACCAAATCCGTATTTATTTCTTAAAGGTCGTTTTTGAGAATACATTTTATCAAAATTTTCCTTACCATGGGTAAAGTTTGATAAACACTTCTTTAAGGAAATGATTTCGGACTTGAGTTCTACAACCAAATTTTTATCCTTAAAAACATTAGTTTTATAACTAGAGTTAGGCTCGAAAACATTTTTCTTAGAAATTACTTTTTTCTAATTCTTTAGAAAGTTTATTCTTCTCAGAACTTACTTCCTCAATATTTTTTGAAATACTTTCAAAATCAGAATTTTTCCTATCAAGATCTTTAGAAAGATCTGATATCTCTTTTGTAAGAATAGAATTCCTAGAGTTTTCCTTGTCAAGTTTTTATTGAGTTTTGGAATTCTCAATCTCAAGAAGTTTAGCAAACCTAGAGACTTCTTCATAAGTAGGTAAAGTATTTTCCTCATCAGAAGATGATTCTTCATCAGATGAGTTATAATAATTACTATCATTGGAATTCAAAGAAACATTGGTCAATGATTCAACATTTCGTACCTTAGCCTTAAAACAATGATTATCAATAGGTAATCTGGCTATAAGAGAAAGATTCTTCTATCCTGAAGATTCATAATCAGAAGATTTATCTGAAGAGTCACCACCACTGGGACTCCAGGTGTCATTTTCTTTCAGAACTTTCTTAGCTTTGGCCTTATAATATTTCTTCCTGTTCCTATCTGAATTCCTTTATTTTCTTTCTTTCTTTTTTAGCATAGGGCAATCTGGTCTAATATGTCCAGCTCTCTTGCATTCATAAGAAGTAACTTCTCCATCTTTCTTATCGTTCCTTTACTTTTTCTTATACATAGATTGAAAATTTCTTTGGCCATCTATCTTGTTTATCCTTCGAGCAAGATTTGCTAGTTCATTTTCTGAGACTTCACTCTCACTAGATTCGGATTGAAAAATAACTTTCTTAGACTTGGATCTGGTTACTCTCTTAGGAGTCTTAGCTTTCATCTGATTTGAAGTTATGGTAAAAGCAACAGTACCATTTCCATTCTTCTTCTTGATATTGTCAGCATCTCTCTTCATTCTGGTTTCATGTTGTAGAAGAGTTCCAAAAAGCTCATCAAGAGTAATTTGAGTGACCTTCCTGTTCTCATCTATAGCTGTTCTCTTGGATTCCCACTCATTGGGAATAATATCAATTATCTTATCCAAAAGAGCTTCATCATCTAAACCTTTCTCTCCCATAGATTGTATGCTATTGACGATAGTCATAAATCTCTGTTGAACTTTACAGATAGGTTCTCCATAAGGAAAGTTGAAGCCATGATATTATGCTCTAAGAATATCTCTTCTAGTCTCAATCACTTTAGTATTCCCAAAGTGTGTAACCTCTAACTTCTTCCATATAAAATTAGCTGCTTCACAAGAAGAAATTTGGCTATATATATTTCTGGTCATTGAACATAGTAAAGTATTGCGTACCTTATAATTGAGTTGATATTCTTGCTTTTCTTCATTAGTAAAAGTTCTGACTTCCTTGTCAGGAATTTTATAATCTCCAGTAAGTATAACAAAGTTGTCCACTCTAGTGTTGATAAAAAAAGTCTTCATTCGATCTATCCAGTACTCATAATCATTACCATCAAAGATAGGTGGTCTTGTCGGATTCAGATTATCAATTGATCCAACATTAATGCCTGCCATACTAGTAAAATACTTCGACACACAAACTTGTTAGTAGCAAAGATTTGTAATAACAAAGTTTGGAATGAGAAAGTTCGGAATGAGAAAGTGAGTAAGAAAAACTTATTCATGAGTATAAGTATTTCAGAGACCCCCTCTGATACCAATTATAGGATCGAAATAGTGATGTAGATTCTCAATTTACAAGAGGGGGGGGGGGGGTGAATTGTACACTTTAAAAATTCCTTTGGAACCTTTAAAGTTAGTTAAGAATAACTATGTTTTCCTTAAGAAAAGGAAAGGGCTAAGTTTAACAAAGTTAAACTAAGCAAATTCACAACACCTCTAACACCGAATGCAAACTTGGAAAGAGATTCCAAAAGTAGGTTCCAGAAATATGATTTCGTAATTTGAAACTTAACAAAAGATTACAATATGAGATTCTACCATAAAGAGTATAGAATCTAAATGAAACAGAGTACAAGTAAGGAAGTATAAGAAAGTTATACTTTCCTTATAATACAAAATGCAGCGGAATATAAACAAGTAGTTAAACTCTAAGTAATGAGATATAAGTATTTTAACCCAAAGAGAAGGGTATCCAACAACCTTGGATAAAGGTCCCTTGATTTACACTTTCAAGAAAGTCTGTCTTACCCACACTAGGGTAAGCCCTCGATACGAAGATCGGAGTCTCCGTCTTGCTATCCCCGCAAGCCCTCAACTTTAAGGTAGTTGGAAACCTCTGTCTTCCTCAGCAAGGAAGCCCTCAAACTTCAAGGTAGTCGACACCTCTGTCTTCCTATCCCCGGAAGCCCTCGAATGTAATCACCAACATTCAGAGTCGCACGAAGCTTTGAGAGTTAATAAGAGCCTCTCTCTCTAGAAATCACTTCAAGTATGTAATCACATGAGTCGAAGATCAGTCAGCCTTTCAGCACTTGCAACAGCTCATCAGAACCTCACCGAGCTCTTTCAAATGAGATCCTATTTATAGGTAAGGTCAGCTCCTTCTCCAACGGTCATATTTTCCTTAAAGATCGGAGGGACCTGTACACGTGTCACTTAGACAATGGTTAGTTTATAACAAAATAGACGACATCGTTTTATAACAAAACAAGTGTAACAGAAAGTACGACATCGTTTTAATTCTAACTCAAAAGTTCGGAATGAAAGCTTCGGAGTGAATATTTGGAGTGAAATGGAAATAATAAAGAGTAGACAAAATTAGAGAAATGTAAGCAGAATAAAAGTTCGGAGTCTAACCAAAAATATTTTTCGGAGTCTGAATTAATTCAGAGTGTATAAAATAGAGATGATCAGATTCTTCTTAATAGGTGAATTCAGAATGAGAATTCGGAATGAGAATTTATCATCATAATTCATAATGAGAATTCGTCATCAGAATTCGTAATGAGAATTCATCATTAGAATTCGTAATGATAATTCGTCATTGAACTTCATAAGAATTCGTTATCTTGAATCTGGAGTAGAACTTAATCAGAGTTCGTATCCGGAATTCGGAATGAAACTTTATTGATGTTCTCATCTAGAATTCGGAGTGAAACTTCCTTACAGTTCTTATCCAGAATTCGGATCCTAAAACAGAATACTTCATATCAAATTTTCAAGTAATTCCGAGAAAATAAAAGTGAATCCGAAACTCATACTTAAGAAAAATCTGGATGAAAATATGATAAGAATAATTTTTCTTACAAAAGCGATTTTCCTTATAAAAGAAAATTTTATTATAAAAGAAATTTTCCTTATAAAAGAAATTTTCCTTATAAAAGCAATTTTCCTTATAAAAGCAATTTTCCTTATGAAAGAAATTTTCCTAAAGATAAGGTGTTTGTGATTTTCAAAACAAGAAGGAATGGAAAAGTCATAAGGAAAACCTTATTGACTCAACAATTTTAATGTATAAGGGACACATGGTTGCCTATGAGTTTCATCAACTATGACACCATGAACACAATTAACCTACCCATGATTTAGAACTAGAATCTCAAGTCTATAACCCTAAAATTTTGGCACCATTATCTATTAAAGGATAGGTTAGTCATTTACATTGACCATAAGATATTATAATATATATTGACCCCAAAAGACCTGAATTTTATATAGATACATTGGGTTGAGTATTGTTAGATGTTCCATTTTAGCATAGAATATGCCCTAGGGATGGAGAATGTAGTTGTTGATACCTTGAGCATGAGGACCTAGGAATTGAGAGTTCAGATTACTGGAGAGGAGTGGAAAATAATGGTCTTAATCATGTACTGAAAGGTGGATGTATCAAAGAACCGATGGGTATTAGTTTTTACTCCTGTTATTATTGTGATTTTACTAGTAGATCAAGTGAAGTATATTTGAATAACTAATTTAGATTTCTACACGATATAGGAAAAAATTATGGACGATGATCTTGTCCTAGGTTAGACTCAAGATGAATATGATGTGTTTTATATCCATGTAAATGTCGTGGAACTCAATTTCATGTCATAATAGATAATGAAGGGCTCTCATACCTCATGATTAGAAATTTGTAAATCATTCTCTAAGATTCTTTGAGATATCAGAAAATATTTCTAGTGGATTGGCATACAGAAAGATATAATATGTTTTTTCTATTATTAATTTATATATTATAGGATAATGTAAGACCACTTGTGACCAGGTGGATTACGTAAACCCCATTCAATGATGACATTAAAATGATATGAGGTTATCATGGAATTTACTATGGGAATACCAATGACCTTGAATGTCTGTGATGTAGGGTATGAGGTAATTGACTGATGAATAAAGGATTCACATTTCATTCATATTCGAGAGACTTTTTCCCTCGATGAGTTCGGTATATTATATGAAAAGGATATCGTGTGGTTTAAATATGTGTGTGTTAGTATAGTTTTAGATCAATATGAAAAATTTATTTCATGATTTTGAAAGGGATTATAGAAGGCCTCTGAGTATTAGGTAAGAATGTGCATAAAGTTTAACCCATAGACTGATAGACAGTCAGAGATAACAATATTTATTATAAAGGATATTCTAAGGTCATGAATTTTTTATTTTAATGGATCATGGGATGACCATATATCCTTATTATATTTTTGATATTATAATAACTAACAATATTCAAATTGAATGGATCCTTTTGAGGCTCTTTATGTCAATCCATACCACTCACTATTATTTAGGATAAAGGAGAAAGGGTCAACTATGATTGGGCTAGGATTGGTGTAGGAAACCACTGAGTAGGTGTGGGTGATTCTGAAGGGTATGGTTACCGCTCAAAAAAAGAAAATGATCATATGTAAAAAGAGGTGGATACACCTGGAGTTCCCTGTGAGTGACCATGTTTGTTTGGGTATCACTAGTGTTAGGGAATCACCAATTGTGAAATAAATAGAAGACCACACCAAGATATATCAGTTTGTTCATGATTTTAGAACATATTTGAATGGTGTTTTAATAACTAGACCATACTATGTAACATTTAGGTCTCTGAAATGTGTTTTATGTCATAGATTTTGAAGTATGAGCTATATCCTACAAACGTAATCGATTGAGATGATGTTGAATTGGAGAAAGATCCATAAATGGCCATTTTAAAATCACAATTCACTTAAGGAAGGTTTTATATGGATCCCTAAAAATTATAAAACTACAAAGAATTAATAAAATAGTTTACTCCCTCCTTCATACCCCCTTTCAAAATTAACAGTCATTGGAATTGACCCCTATGCCCCCACACTAATATTCCTCAGTCCTAACATGACCTAGTATATATTACGAGACCCATCATGATCTATAAAAATTGACATCAGTTACATCATGGCCTTAACTCAATTACTAGCCTACCTTCTCTATTTCATGTCACACATACACACACACACTTATAAAGGTGAAATATATTTAGGATGTACCTATATTGCACTCTAAAAATACCTCACATCAAGTAATACTAACTAATTTGTCTCAAATTAAAAGAAATTAAAAAACATAAAACCCCCCAATTAAGGATTAAATGATAATGAAAAAAGAAATAGTGATTGACATGAAGAATATATAAAAAATGACTCTTAGCCATACTATGGAGACTCCCTAAAATAGGCGTTACAAATAACTAGACACAGACAAATGTGATTCCTCTATAAATATAAGAGGGAAAGGGAGGGGGGAATGATCGAGCGACTACCTACATGAGAATGAGGAACCACCATTTTTAAACTTAACAAAAAATTAATTAATAAAAAATTAAATAAAAACTAAAATTAATTCCCATTACAACAATACCACACTAGTCATATTGAAATTCTCACACCATGGGTCATGTACAATGTGACCATCCCCTATCAAGACTTAACACCCCTTTCTATAAAGACACCAAAACCTATGTCCCACTTCTTGAAGTGATATCCAACTTGGTATGGTGTGATGAACATAATTGAGGGGTAAAATAGAAACCATGAATCTTCCTAACTAGGGTAACATTACGACATAACCATTCACAGCATGTCACAATACTCTCTGTAGTCTAGGGTTTAATAGTGTAAACTCTTACCATTTCTATAGTGACCTAAGATTCTGATAAATATATATTACGTCAATTTTTGATGATTATTAAAATCATTACATAAACACATGCTAGAAGACAATAATATTTTAGTTACTTTGTAAACCTTGAATCATAAACACTGGTCCATAAGTGAGATAAATCATCTTCCCCTACATTCTTCAGAATTATCACCCTTCTTAAACATGTCGTACATAATACATATATTCTTAATCCACGGAAATGAAATATAAGAAAGTGTGTGATTACATTATTAGTAAGGGTAAAAAATGGACACATGTAAGCATAACATGATCATAAGGGTATAAAACATGATAATAACAATTGAAAATCATATCATGCATATAAAAGATCATAATATTGAATCATGGCATAAATATTGGAAGTCCCTAATAAATGAATCTTAAGTAAATGAAAAAAATGATTCATGAGATAATAACATTGGAATAAGGCATGGAATTTTTAGAAAACACATAATCATAGAAAATCATTTCCATATTAGTCACGACTCACTGCTAATAGAATCATATCTAAAACATTCCATTACTAAACCAGGTTCACTCCCCATTCCATCATTCTCTTACTAAACCAAGTTCACTCCCCATTACAGTCCGGTCTTAAGTTCACTCTTTAGTCAAGAAAATACTTACTAAACTGAGTTCACTTTTACTTCATGTCCTATATATCTCATGATATAAAAATCAATACCTAATTCATTAGTGGTAGATACATGTAACACTGACCAAATAATGAAATAATACATATATGGGACACAAGATCACAAAAATTAATCATATCATAACCCCTGTTATGAAATAGTAACATAAAAATTTAATCATATCAGAAGCTGTGTAAAAGATACAAGTCTCATAATCATTTGATTTTAGAATAACCAATGAAAAGATGTGGGTTTTATAAGAATTTTCTCATGGTATAACTTGTGAAAGAGAAACATGTTCCCTAAAAATTTTGTATTAATAAAACATTAATAGAAAAGTAATAATGGAATCTTTAGTTCATATACACATTATGAATTTGGTAACACCAACCGATGTCATATTATATTTAAAATAATTTTGAAATATCATTTAAAACATTTCATGAAAAAATATCATTTCTGAATTGGAAAACATTTTTTAAAACATAAAACATTTTGAAAATAATTTCCATATGAAATCATTTATTTAAAATATAAAAATTTACCAAATATTTAATAAATAATTTTCATTGTAAATAAATTAGGAAAAATAAAAGGTATGCTTGAAATTATTGAGTAGTCTTGAGAGTGGGAAATACTCTTCATATATTGCCTGTAAAAACATGGATTCTTTTCATATTTTTGGTAAAATCAAAATGTGTATTGTTTTGGAAAACAATATTAATATTTCTTTCGATTTTTTAGTGTTAAATCTTGGTTAAAATTTTCCTTTATAAATCTTATTGAAATTGTATAACATTTTTATAAAAATGGTTTTGGAATAAAATATATTTCCAATTGAAGGGAGAAATAAAGTCGGGTTTTCTTAAAAATAGTTTCTCAATTATCATAATTACCAATGTGTAAAAAAATGGTACTACTACATGAAATTATAATAAATAACTAGAGGAGAATAAAATAAATGAGAACTATTAAGATTTAGATTATGATATTTAAATATTGAAGACTTAATCAAAAATAATCTTGATAAAAGATGATATTATGAAATAAATTCTTTACCACTTTGGTAACATTGAATCATAAGCCCAATGAAGTAATAAAATTAAATGAAACATAATATATAATTATGTTTAAAAAATTTATGAAATTAAATTTAAAAGGGGCTGTATATAAACCTCATTAAAAAATATAGGGGCATAATATAACACATGTCTTAAAGAAGAAAAAATTGAGACAAAAATACCTTACTACTTGAGTTACTTTTGAATAATAATCCCCATGAAATAATAATATAAATAGAAACATTAATTATAATGAAATGGGGTATGTTAATGATATATCATTTTATAGGTCTGTATATACCCCACACAAAATAAATGTGTGGTGAATATGATGTAAGTCTCTCAAAAATAAAAGTGAGGTTTCAAATCCCCTTACTTTAAGTCTTGAATTATATCATAATCATTAAAAACTTTTGTATCATAAATTTAAGTCTATTATAAATATATTAATGAATAATAATTATATATATCATACGATATATGATTTTATTATGACTTTTAATTACCCTTTTATTATTAGTTTCATGTTAACGTTACGTTTTGGGTAAAAATCGCTTTGTTTTTCATATATGTGTTCACCTTTTATTTTTGGTTCTCTTACTTAGATCACGGTTTAATCATATATATAATGTAAAACATTATATAAATACCATATATATTAAATAAATATTTATATATAGTAAACAAAAATATTTAGTGATAGGTAATGAATACACCATTCATGGAGACGGTAGGTTGTACATACACATGAACGTTGTTTCTAATTTTTTATCGTGTTGAAAGAAAACAATTAAGTGGTATATATATAATAATTAATGTATAATTTTTTATGTAATATATATCACATATATGTATTTAACCCATCCATAATACTTTCTATGTATTGCGTGAATGAATTACATCGCTTCGCGAGGCGGTAATCCACTATAGACATGAAGTACATTATTATATTCCCAAAAAATGAAAAGAATGATGGTATGTGTGATATAGTATTTATAAAATAATATTCACATAATAAATATCATATGTACCATATATAAACTATATATATACCATTATTCTCAACCTTGAAAGGTGATAATAGAAAAAACGAACGACATGATTTCGTGAGGTAGTAGTCCCCCGTAAAAACAAATGATGAATTCATAACCCATTTAATGGAAGTGTTTGAGGTTATATGTTGAAGAATTAATAAAAAAAAATATAATAATATTTTATATACTTAGTTTATTATATAATTATGGTATAATAATAATTGAAGGGGCTGAAGAATGAAATAAAACAAAAATGCTCGTTGATGATCGTTACCTCTTCTTCGGGTATCCCCCGTAGGTTTGCTAAAAATCCATAATTGAATTAATTTATGTACAAAAAATGTTTTTATGTTGAGGTAAGGGATTTTTTTAAGTGATTTGTGTAGATATTGGTCAAGAAAAATTGTCTTATAGGAGTGAAGAAGTGTAGAGAGGGGTGGACTTTTATAAGTGGAAGTGTAGACATATTTGGTATTTTTTAAAAGAGATAACTTCTACCACATTTTTCTCATGGGAAAAGTGACCAATGTGGATATATTAGAAACATTAGACATTATAATGATGAGATATTGACAAAAAATCATTTTTATAAATGTTTTTAGGTAAATATGACCCTTATTTATTTAGTTTAACCCCTGGTAAACCAATTTTTACCTTAACCGCATTAAATAATTTTTACTATTTTCATTATTCATTGTGGTAAAAAATTATTTTTTCATTGTAATAAATTATAAATAACTATGATTAAAAGACTCAAATACATTTTTCCAAACACTGTTTACATAATTGGAAAAAATTAATTTAAATTTAATCCCATAGAAGTGATGAGAAAGCTTGGTTTTAAAGCAAAAAATCATCAAAATTTAAAAATATTTTTATTTCAAATTTGAAAATGAAATTTATTAAATTGAACTAAATTATATTAAATGAGTTATAATTCCACTATTTATACATAAAAACCATTTAAAATATAATTTAACTTTTGAAATAATTTAAGTGAAAAGATAGTTTTCAATTAAAATTTCATACTTCTCACTATTCATAAAAATGAAACATTTCAAAAAAATCCCCAAAAAATAACCTAATATTATTTTTATATTTGTATTTAATTATTCTTATTTATTTTAAAAATAAGTGACCTATAAAATGTGACAAATGGCTTTTTACAAAAATACAGTTTTTTGGCGTTAAATTTGGTTTATTATTATCTATTATCTAGAATAAAATAAAAAGGATGTTAAATATTTGATTTAATATATATAAATTTCATTAAAATCATCAAAAATGTTATTTGGTAAATTTATTAACATAAAACACAATTATGGGCATAGAGATAATTTTTTTAGAAAAGGATTTCCTTTAATTTTCAAAAGTTCTTTATGTTCATTAATAATTATTTTGTCACCAAGTAATTAACTATGTAAACATGTGTAAAAAATATTTTCATAATTTAGTTAATACTATTCATACCCTATATTATAATGGCTTGTTGTTAACTATCATATTAAATAATAACATTTAAAAAGTATGTTATGTTGGGTTTAAACTCGTTGTTGTATTTGATGATAGATAAACTCCAAATTGTGTGTAAAAAAGGTAAAATTATCATTTCATGTAATTAGTGATAAAATTTATATTTCATGTATTATAAAATATCAAAAAAATTTAATTTACTTGAAAAAATTTCACAAAACATAAAGGTGTTGCATTTTGCCCCACTTAAAATGATTTTTCCCTCAAAATTATTTTTAGTCTACAAATGGATTGAAATTTGAAAATTTCATCATATGAATCCACATCATACAGATGGGTAATAAAAAATCCCCTAAAAAAGAAATTTAGAAACATAATAGGTAGCCAAAGTAACTCATATCTAGGATTCTCTATAGAAGAAAATTAGTGGGAAGTGATGATTTGAACCTGGAAGAAAAGCACATATAATTATAGAGACTAATAATGATCACTGATAACAAAAAAGTAGGTGATTTGGAGAAATTTGGTGACCACAAAACCATAATATAGATTGGTGTGAGAAGACCATTTATATCTGTAAAAATGATGATAACATGACATCATTTTATTTCAAGAGTCTTTTTATAAAGTTTAAGAATTATCATAAGAATATATACTTACATGATTTCATTCCATTTCATAAGAACAATCTCACCATGAAATTGTTACTTGATCAATTTACAATTCATCTCTTAATCTATGAAATGAAGGTGAATTTTTATGCCTAAAGCACTAATAGATCATAAGATTTCTAGACAGAATGATAACTCATTCCATCTTTCTTTTGTCATCATTCAAAGAAAATAGTTAGAATATTTTATCCAATATTCATAAATATTTATATGTAAAAATAATACATTAATATATAAAACCAAATTGAGAGTAAAAAAATTTACCATTCGATAAATGTTTATCATTTTCACCCTTTTAAAGGATAAAAATCCAAAACATTATAAATAATGTCTCTAAATTTCTCAAAATTTGCTTCACATTAACCCCCATATATCATAAAGTATATATTTATTGTAACATACCCAATATGTGAATACCTTAATTATGTATTTTATTAAGATATAGTACTAAATTTATTTAAAATGAAACAATACATGCTTATTTATCCCTTATATAGAACACCATATTATGGGATATATTCCTTTAATCCGAAAATAATGTAACCTCTATTGATGAGAGCATAAACAACTCTATCAAGAAATAATTAATATGTTCCTAGGTAATTAGTACTATCCAATTTACTTTATTCTTATATAATATATAGTATTACAAACTAAAAAATATATTTTCTCTATATTAAGAATATATTAAGGGCTATATTCCATTAATTAAAATACTATCTTTCAATTAAACCACTTTTCTAGTCCATTAGTACCATTTAATATATTACTGAAACTCTTTAAAGAAAAAATACAATGGAATAGTCTATTGAAGTTTTGGGATTATAAAAACCAAAATATCACTCATAAACATATATTTATTTGAATCCCAATTAATAAATACATCAACAATTTTACATTCTTCAAACACAATTAACCAGATTTCATCATCTTATTCCGCAACACCTTTTCCTTTCTTATTTCATTTGTAGAATCTTCATCCTCGTCAATATAACCATGACTTATTTCAACTTTTTTATTCTATTAAGAATCTTTCCCCTAGAATATATATTTTCATAATTCCCATAAGTTCCACATTTAAAGCATTCATACATTTATAATTCCTTATGGAGACCAATATTACCAACCATTGAGTTAACTGAACTATTCATTTTTGCCTTTATAGTTACTTGCTTTCCCCCTATATTTTCTTGAGTGAAAACATCTTCCTATTCCTATAATACAACCTCATAGGTAATTATTCCAACATTATATATACATGGGAAACACAATATTCATTCCTCCATGATATCCACTACCCGAAATCTCAGTGAACTATTTCCTTCTATTCTTTGGATCATTTTAGAGTTGGTTAAGAAACACATTATTAATCATGTTCCCGGAAAACTAATTAGGAATAATTAAAAAATAATTTAATACAGTAATAATCCAATTTGGTTTCTCATCATCAAATCATCTATCAAGTTCAAAGTTAATCCAGTTTCTTCTTCTTCAAGTAATTAACTAAGACCTGAAAGCATAGTTTGAGAAACACTAATCATAAATGAAAATCACATAGTCTAAAAAATCATTTAAGAGGTCTATATACAGACACCTTATGTTTAATCATTGAAACCGTAGGTTTACCCTAAGAAATTCATATTCTTTATCAATTTAAATCATTCATGATGGTTTGTAAAGTGTTTCTGAATTTCCCAAGCATACCCCTATGAGTGTCAAAATAGGTGCACAGTAAGGCCCATTTTCATGGACCAGTTCCCGATTGAGTCTAGATCAATATAGTGTTTTTGGTGTTGTTACCCCTACGTACATCTGTTCTAGTGGCACATCCACTTGTATTATATATACAAATATGTATTTCTAGAAAACCACTCTTTATTTCCTTTACAAAAATTCCACCACATTTTTCTATATTTTGAATCATCCTTTTACTTATCCTTAGACACATAAATAGTAATGTCATTGGAAATATCCCTAAGGTTATCACTAATGACTTCTCACCCAAGTTTCCAAAGGTTAAATAAAAAATTTCTATGATACCATGTAGAAAGACCCAAGCTCTTCAAACATAGATATTAATTGTTTTATGATTATTTAATAAATTAAAAAACCACACTCTTAAGGAAAATAATGTTTTAGTTCCAATGGAAACCTGGAAATATAAATATTGTTCCTTGAGTGAGCTAAATCATCTCCCACTATATTCATCAGAACTAGAACCATTCACAAACATATCATACTTAAAATCTAGGCATGATAATTAAAACTAAAAGTATGATTTCTGATATGGTTCCACTTGTTCAACGATGGGAGTGTTCACCTCCCTTGAGAAAACTCATAGAAGGAAAATGCTAAAACTATCAATAATAAGATCTTAGTGGGAAGAGTCGATGGGTAATATGTAAAGCTATGTTTAGTGGATATAAGCTTTACATGGATGTTTTTTTTATTACCAGTTTCATGTGGGGGTGGTGTTGTCTATGACCATCATGTATCAATGGTGCTTTATTTCGACAAAGGATATGGATAAGAGGGATCTCTTGTGACAGAAGCTTTAAATACATTGAAAGGTATCCAACTGTGTCATTATCCCCACATCAACCTTGAGGGGGATGAAAAAAATTCAATAGTTATCTAAGGCTTGTTAAAGAAGAAAATTTTGGTCCCCTGGTCAATCATTTACCTCATCCGTAAATTTAATGATCTTATATATTATAAGGTGGCCTTGATTCACACTTGGAGGGAGTGGAATAAGGTTGTGTATTATATTTAATCTTACACCTCCCTTGAAAACAAAATTTTATTATTTTCTGGTCTGAGATCTCTTACCCAAATTTGTGGTAGTCTTGTTAGTGAAGAGGCCCTCATGCTTCACTATTTTAGACCACCTTGATGTTGTTTTTTCTTATTCTTTATCCAAATTTTAATAAATTTTTTAACATTGATGGGAAAGGAAACATATAAAGGGTGAGTTGAGATTCTAAATAAGAGTAAATAAGGCTGATACCTAATCATAACATGAGAATAATTTTATGAGAACAATAGATATATATTTTAAAATCATACCCTACAAATCAAAGACCAAAATATTGAATCATGAAATAAATATTCTTAGTTCAAGTGACATTAATTGTAAGGAAATCAAAGAACATGAGACATGAGAGCATAACATTGGAATAAATTATTTAATTTTTGGAATACACATAAGAATAAAAAATAACTTCTATATTAGTAAAGGCTCACTTATAAGACCATCATAATAAACAAATTCCATTAATGAATCGAGTTCACACCCCTTTCCAACCATATCTTATGGAACTGGGTTCACTCCCTGTTCCAACCTTGTCTTACAGAACCAAGATCACTCCCCATTCAAACCATGTATTACTGTACTAGGTTCAATCCCCATTTTAATACTTTCTATAACATTAGATATAAATCTTTACCCAATGCATTGGAGGGAGATATAGGTCCCACCCATCACATAATGAAATCATACATATGTGTGCCACAAGATCATAAATATTCATCATATCATAACCCATTTAATGAATTGGGTATTATAAACATTTAATCATATCAAAAAATATGGAAAGGAGATAGGTCTCCCAATTGTTTCATCATATAATCATCAATTGAAATATGTGATTTTCATAAACATTTTCTCATTGTATAACCTGTGGAAGAGAAAGTGGTTTCATAAACAACATGTCATCATAAACCATCTAGATAAAGAATCAAATGATAGACTTGGTTAATATACATAGTAAATAATATATTACACTAAAAAATTACATCTTATATGTAATTTTTTTCAATATCATTTACAAAATGTCATGATGAAAATATCATTTTGTCTTTAAAAAACAATTTTTAAAACCTTAACAATTTTCAAAATCAATTTCCTTTGAAATATGTTATATAAAATATAAAAATTTCTCAAATAGTAATGATTTTTTATTTCAAATTAAAATTTAAAACTAGTAATGTAATATTAAAATTATTTAGTGGTAATGATAGTTGTTAAAACTATTCATGTTGTGTTTATAAAAAAATAATGATTCTTTTCACATTTTTAGCGAAAGATAAATGATATTTTTTTGGAAAATTACATGAATATTATATTATTTTTTTAAAGTAAAAAATGTGAAAAAAATCCTTTTAAAAATATAATGGTAATAAAAAAACATTTTTTGAATCATTTTTAAAAAACATCATTAGGAAGAAAAAGAATTTCTGATCGAAGGGAGAAATAATTTCAGGAGTTCTTCATGAACAATTATAAATTATCATAATACAAAATGAGTGATTTTTTTAATATTAATTGAAAATAAAATTAAGAAATAGATAATAAGAAAATTCATGCTAATTATTAATAGTTATATCATGATATTTCTAATTTGGAGACATAATTATAAACAATCTTGATAAATGATTAGATCACAACATAATATCCTTACCACTTTAGTAACATTCAATCATAAGCCTAACGAAAGAATAACATAAAATGAAACATAAAATATCATGAGGGTGAATAAATTCATGACATTAAATTTAAAATGGGATTTATATAGACATCATGATTGAAGAAATTTTCCTAACATAATGTACACCTCAAATAAGGAAAATTGATAGAAAAATCCATTACTTCTTGAGTAAATTTTGAATCAGAATCCATATTAAACAATAACATAAATGGAAACATTAATTATCATGAAATGAGTTATATTATTGATATATCATTTTGTACTATATTATATTAACCACACAAAATAAATGAGTGGTGAATATGGCATAAGCCTCAAAGAAATAATAGTGAGACTTGAAATTCCAGTACCTCAAGTCTTCATTTCTGTCTTAATCATTAAACAAATACTTTATAATAAATATATGTTTATTATAAATATATAAAAGAATAATAATTATATATATCAAACTATATATTATTTTCTTATGATCATTTATTACATTTTTATTGGCAATTCCATTTCAATGTTACGTCTCGGGTTATAAACGCTTTGTTTTTTTATATAAGTTTTGACATGTTATTTATTGTCCTATTACTTTGATCAGGGTTTATTCATATAAATAATGTAAAAAATTATATAAATATCATTTATATTCATTATATATATTTTAGATTAATTCATAATATTTAATGATAGGAAATTAAATATAATGTTCATGGAGATGTTAGGTCGTACATACGAATAAAGGCTATTCCATTTTCTTATCATATTGAAAAAAAGAAAAGTAAGTTATATATATATATATATATTATAATTCCAATTAATTTTGTTTTTCTTATATATATCACATATTTTTATTAAACCCATCCTTAATGAATTCTATATAAAGCATGAATGAATCACATCACTTCACGAAGCGGTAATCTACCGTACACACAATTGTTGTTATCATATTCCCAAAAAATAGAAATCATGAAGGTACATGTGATATAATATTTAAATAATTATAATATAATCATAAATATCTTAAATATCATATATATACTATAAATATATTATTATTCTTGACCTTGAATGGTGGTAATGAAAAAAAATGACATCGGTTCACGAGGCGGTGGTCCACTATATACACGATTAATGATTTCATAACCCATTTGATGGAAGTGTGTGGGGTATATAGGTAATAACATTAAAATAATGACATATTATTATATGGAATATACTGAGGTTTTATATTATCATATTATAATAAGAATTTATCAGGGTGGAGGAAGAAATAAAATCAAAATGCTGATTGATGAATGTTACCTATTCTTCGAGTAACCTCTTTATGTTTATAGTAAAGACTTTACTGATGGGATTAATAAACAAAATAAGGATTATAAGACAAGGGACGAAATTTTGGAATGTTATTTGGGAATATACTATTCAATACCTTGAGATGTGTGGTGAAGTGTGGAGAGGGAGTGTCATTTTATGAGTGGGGGAGAGTATATAAATTGTATTTTTGAAAAGAAATAAGAGGTCACATATAATTATCATAGAGAAAGGGTAAAAAATGGATAAAATTAGAACCATATAAATTACAAGGTCTAAATATGGCCTTAAAATATTTTTACAGAATTTTACAGGTAAATTTGATACAAATCTTTTTAGTTTAATGCTATGTAAACCTATTTTTACCTTCCTGAATGTTAAATTTTTATTAAAACTCTTTTATGGGAAAAGTGGGAAACCCTCAAATTAAACTAAGGTAATCAAAACTATAGCAGATGATAGAGTATTGAGGGACCAACATAAACTTATAAGATGCATCATCCCTAAATAATTCCTAGGAAAGTTCTATTACATTTTTAATGGGGTATTCTTTGATGAAATCTTCAAATTCATCGGCCACGTTTTGACATTTATGCAGTAACTCTTATACTATAATATTATTATTATTGAACCATATATTTAGGATTAAATGTTTCTTAATGATCCAATCACCCTTCTCCTTGTTTTTTTCCACTTGGATAATTATTTCATTCATCCTTTCTGCATCACCCTTAGACAAAAGAATGATCAGGACCTTCTCTAGAATCTCTTCCTCAGAGTGAATAAGAAGGTCCCATAATATTCCCAATGTCTCTGTATCTATAAACCATGGAATTACTACAATATAAACAATTAATCTTTCCCAATATCAGCCTCCTTTCATGGAATTTTCTGAGGAGAATTTAGAGGGTCATGGAAATCCTCTGTATCTTCATGGGTCCAAAACCATTATTTGTCAGCCTCCTTATCCAGAGATTGATCCTTAGATAAAAAACATTCAATTGTTTCACTTACACTCACAAAATTCATGTTTTAATCCTTCACATGATCTATTTTAGATGACTCACCCTCCATTACCTTGGTCTCATTGTTTTAGTTGATCTTGTATCCATAGGTATTGGAAGGTATGAGTAGTACTTGCGGGCTTTTTATTTCCTTATCTCATTCATAATGTAGCTTCCTGGGTCCCTTTTTTCTTTCGGCCCCTTATTCCTCCATGGATTGTGAAGCCTTATACTGAATCTTCCCTTTTCACTATCTTTAAAATTTTGGCCATTACTGTCCCCACCCCCCAAATCTGGCCATGGGAGACACTATAAACCAATTGGCTCCTGATCCGGAGTATCAGATCCCATAATATCATATTGATTACTAATGTCAATTGAGCACTTGATCGATCTCTAGTTTTATCTTCCCTAAATAGTCACCCACTTCTCAAATTAACCTAGAAATTCCTGAATCTATGATTTATGAAACTTGTTGTCCACTTACTCAAGTCAATTTCTAATCCTAGAAAAATATGCCTAAGAAGGAATCATAGTAGACATAGATTTCCGAGGAACCCCTAACCCCAAATCATCCTTCTAAGATATAATACATCTATATATGCCATTTTTAGCCTATTGAATATATCCACCACCTTTGGATTAGGATTGATCAGTCTTTCCGCCTTCTGGATGTGAGCATCACATGAATCCATTCTATTCAATTTTTCCACCAGGGGGGCCTCTAACTCAAGAGACTGTCTAGATTTCCAATCCCGGATTACCTGATTGTATGAGAATATATAATTCCCCAAGATATTACAGATCGAGAAAACCTATGTCTAGGGATCAAACACAACCTCTTGTTTAAATCTAACTTCTTATCCAGTAGTGATCCAGATCTACTCCGTAGGTGTTATTGAAAAAACAACTTCAACAAAAATTCATGGTGAAATTGGGTGGCATTGATAATTATTCCAACTATCAGAGAACAAATATCTTCCTACCATGCGTAAAATGGTCAGATTTTGAAAGGGTAGTTGGTGTTTTGGAAATCTTACACATAATGCTTTCATAAGAATATAACAATTCATGTAAAAATCATATGACCAATGAAACAGATAAAAATTATAATGGTTAAAAACTCTCAAGGCTATGGACTAGGAAAGAATCAGTTCTACCTCAGATGCAAAGTGAACCCTCAAGTGATGTTTGTCGATAATTCCCACTTCCACACGATCCTGATGACCCCAAGATCAAAATATGAACATGTCGAAGGAGTCGACCGAGGGCCTCCGTCTACTGAATTGAGCTACCAAGGTAATATTAAGAAGACCTAAATCTACTAAAAACTATAATGTTGAATGTGCTAGTTGCGGTTATCCATTGTAAAGATCTGGAACCTTTGGGATGAGATTGATAATAGGGAAATGAGGGAGGAAATTCATGTTTGGGAAGGGGAGAAATGGGGATGGTTCAGTAGGGTTTGAGGGATGAAGATCCCCCCTCTCCAGATAACGAGGGGGGGATAAAGGAGCCACTTCCAGCTACCTAGGGTATCGTGAAGAGAGGTCACGACTGAGGAGTTCTAGAGTCCTATAACCCATTTTTACCTAAAACATGGTAAATAATTTTTAATTTTTCCACAATTTATTTATTTTTAAAAATAATTTTGGATCTATTATAAATTATAAATTAGGATTATTATAAATATGGAATTAATTTTTTCAAATTACATTCACATTACTGTAAAAAAATAAAATAAAACCAATCACACTTACATAACGAGAAAGAGGGTTTTTAAATCTAAAAATGATCACAAGTTTACAATTTTTTTATATAAAATTTCAATATTAAAAAGATTATAATAACCTAAATTAGATTATTTTATTTTTAATTGAACTAATTATACTTTAAAATAAATTTATAATATAATTTATCTTTGTAAATAATTTATTCAAAAAGACAAATTTCAATTAAAATCCTTTATAGTTTTAGTATTCATCAAAAAATGAAACATTTTAAAAAAATCAAAAAAAATTAACCATAAAATAATTTTGATATTATTATTCCAAAAATGATATTAATTTTTCTCAAATTAATTTTATAAAATTTTAAAAAATTTCTTTTAAAATAAGTGCCCCATAAAAAGGTGAAAAAAAAAACTTTTTAGAAAATACAGTTTTAAGCATAAAAATCGATTTATTATTATTTATTATCCTGAAAAAAAATTAGTTGAATGTTAAGAATTTGATTTAATAAATAAAAATTCATTATAATAATTATCAAAATGTTATTTGGTTAATTTATTGATGTAAAACACACTTGTGCACATAAAAACTGTTTTTCAAAAAAAAAGATTTTAATTAATTATCAAATGGGTTATATTTTCATTTATAGTTAATTAATCACTAAATAATTCATTATATAAACTTCTTTAAAGAATATTTTTATAATTTAATTAATCCTATTCATACCCACCATTCCAACGACTAGTTTATAACTATCATATTAAATAATAATATTTGGATAATATGATATGTTTTATTTAATCTTAGTGTGGTGTGTGAGGTAAGATAGAATCAAAATTTTGTGTAACAAAATACGAAATTTATATTTCGTGTAAGAAAATAAAAATTCTACATTTCATTTGAAACAAAATATAAAAATGATTATTTAAATTTGAAAAAATTTCACAAAATCTCATGGTATTAGAATTGAAATGTGATAACTTACTTATGGACATCTTTCATGGTGTAATATATGGTTTGTAGAATGATCATATACAAATAAAAAATAAATCCCTTGAATCCCCTATCTATAATAAAATTAACCATGTCTCATCATGTAGTTTTACTAATAACAGAATTGCTTTACAAACCCTAAACCAACTTCTGAAATACTATCCTCCCACACCTGTTAACAACTACAATAGCCCAAATCCATTAATATAAACATGTTATAACTAGATTAGATTCAAAATAATTACATTAAAATACTACTATTTTACATAGGTAATGTTTTCTCTATATATTACAATGATGATGGACATATAATTGATGTAAAGACAGAAGGTGGAAGGTCTAAACTAGGATGTGATGCTAGTGTATTGTAGAAATCCCATTCCTATTATATAGATTCCATAGGGAATCAATAGATAGTATTCTATAAATAAACCAAGACTGAGAATTCCAGGACATCATGTTGGTATGATTCTATGAATTTACATATTTTGGCCATTTTTGGCATCTTCATAGATTATGTTAAATGAACTCCTAATGAAATAATAGATTTTGATATACACCCCATAATTTTTCTCATTCATAATTCTATGTTCCTTAGGTCATAAAAAATAATTCTCAAAATTACAGGTTTTTGAGTCAACTAAATAAAATTTCTTAGTTTAATGAAGATTTTTATGTGTATTTGGTGTTTCATCAAATATTCCTTATGGAGAATATATCCATTGAGTCTAGAGTTTTACAAATGATTGTTTGAATCGGTATTCTTAATCTATCATTTATTTTTATCATTTTATTTGATTATAGTACAACTTACTTTCTTATTTTTTTATAGGATATCTTTATATTTATTTTGATGTTGTTGTATCATAAATTATTTCAATATATGGGTTTATAAAAAATTGTGATTGTATTTTTAGGGGTTTTCTTATAGTTTCATCGAGGATTTCTAGAATGAAATATCTAATATATAAGTTTCATGCATGCCAATTGGAAATTATAAAATTTAAATTCTTGTGTTGAGCTAAATATTATAGGAAATTAAATGTTAATTTTATAATATGATAACTCCCTTGACAAATTTATCTTCTAAGAGAGTTAAATTTCATTGGTTCTTTTATCAATATTTATTACTAGGAAAAGAAAAATGGCTCTATTTGTTTCTAATTCTTGAATTATATTATCACCCATAATAATATGTGTTTTAGAAGACGCTGATGGGTGATATATATATATACCTTTGAATTTATATGGTTTTACCCTAGTAATTGTGTTATTAAATACCCTTCTCAAAAGTTGTTCTTATGGGGATAGTGAAAATACCTCTATATTAGTGATGTATGAATATCCACTATATGATACAAATCTTGGATGAAGAAAATATAAAATATACATGTCCTTGTTAGTGTGAAAGTATCAACTTCACTAAATAATTGTATCCATTCTAAGTGTTTGTAATATCATGAATTTCATGGAATGGGGAAAAATATAAATGATGTTGAGACCTATAAAAATTAGTCTTAGTTTTTAGATGGGTAACACTAAAAAGTGGGCAACACTTCATTAGGTTTTACACATAAGTGTAACCAAGGCACCAGTCTCTATTTAGAATTTTTATTAGTACATTGGGATGAAGTGTGGGATTATTGGATATGTGATTTATTGAATCATTTTTTGAAAAACAAAGTATAAACATTCAAAGATAGATGCTTGGGTATAAATAACCCCCAATCTTGATAGGATGTATGTTGGGTATCCATGATCAAATGAATTAAATAATTAGACAATTTTAATTTTGAAATTAGGATATTTTTATGTGTTCTTGGTATTAAAGATTCATCAAATAATACATTAATAAATAGATTCCTTGATAGTAGTAATTACTGGTCATTAATTAGAAATAGATCCATTAAAGTTATTTATGATTACCCATGATAGTTAATGTTATTTTGAGTTCCTTTTATTAAATATTATATAGGGTGAAAGGTTATTACTGGGACTAAGACTTTCAAAAAAGACAATATAATAGATTTATATATTTTTTAAAATACTAGTTCTGATTTAATATTCAAGATATCACCTGTGAATCAATGTAGATTATTCTGAATGCTCAAATTGTATGGTTTAGTGTATATCAAGATTTGTTCTTGATCGAGATATCAAAGATTGTAGGAAGTAAGGAAATCCTATAATGTGATTTATAGGTTTTTATAAGATTATTTAATATATTAGTATAATGTAATATTGACTAGATTTACCTATTAGATTTACCGTGATATATTCAAAAGTTTGTACACCATATTGAAGAATTACTATACCTGTAACACCCCAAGCTTCTATGGTACGCTTCTCTTTGAATAATGTGATAGAGTGTGTTGTATGCAACACCGAGTTCTAACACACCATAACCAATCAAACTAGCCGTTATGAATAGTAATACCTACTTTTCGAAATTATATATATTTTATATTTTAAAGTGGACTTCATTTCTGGATTCGGAATATCGAATTTAGCCTAAAGTGAAATTTTGGTACTTTTCGGATAACTTTCATATTTTGATGAATAGTGAAAATTACTAAATTTTAATTAAAAACAACTTTTTGAATCAAAATAATTAATAGTGATAAATTATGAATTTGAGTGGTTTTAAAGTATATTTAGAATATATTTTTACCATTTAATATAATGTTGGTCATTGGACATAATTTTACAATTAAACCGAACATAAACAAGTGTCAATCTTTTGATAGTTATTATCTCTTAAAAACACGCTTTTTGTTTTGACAGCGGGAATTAATTTTAAATTAATTTTTGACACTTTTGTGTTTTGAATTTAGAAAAATGGATTCCATATTTGGAATCAGGATGTCCAAATTGTGTAAATAGGTAACTTTTATTTTTAGACATTTTGAATAATTATTGTGGTAAATATTTTATTTACCATGGTTAAGGGTAAATCTGGTAAATAAGGGTTAAAAAAATAATATTATAATAATACTAAATTACCCTAAAACGTGTCCTAGCCTTATTGGTTGATACATGTTCGACCATAGGCATCTTTGGGTCGATTTTGGGACCCCATGGTGCCACTTGTAGGTCATAGAGACATTTTTTTTAATTAAGTTAAAATGAATACAAAAATGACACAAGCATATATCTTTTAGAAAAACAATTATTACATAGGGTTATATATGTTGGCTTTTAGATTATAAATATTCATTAGAAATATAAAACTATTTTCTACATAATTATATTTTATTTATAATTTTTAGATATTAAATAATTTATTTTATTTATGACACAAGGATGATGCAGTAATTACTAAAATAGTAAAAAATTAAATTAATTGATATTATAAATACCCAAATAAATATAATATGAAACTTTTAATGAATTAAACTAATTTTATAGGATAATATGATATATTAGGATTGATTTAATTTACTTTGTTCGAAGTAATCAATCTGTTATGAGTTTCAAAAAAATCAACTATTGAATAGTGTCAAAATTGACATAAAAGAGTTCTTAAAACAAATATTATATTATTAATTGATATTAAATTCCTAAAAATCTAATTTTCGGCCCAGAGACTTATATCATGATAGTTTCATCATTAATGGAACACTTGGGGGTCGCTTGGATGTATATAGTAAGTTTATTAACCATATTATATAAAAATACAAAGAGACATTGTAAAAGTGAAACTAATTAACTTAGAGTTAATACTTAAAGATAAGGTTATTATAAGTACCAATCCCTGTCTAAATTATATTGGTTGAGTTGTTGTCAACCCATCCCCACCTTAATCTTTGAATAGTCAACTTTGGAGCCATTGGAAACCGAATATGAATTTATTATAAACTAATATCTCTAGCTTTTCCAAAGGTGCCCCTCACCCCTCTTATAAAAGGGAACTCCTCCTTCTCATTTCTTCACACCTTAAAAGCCTTTTGGTTCGGCAAAACTCTTCCCATATACTCTCCCAACTTCCCTCACTACAACCTAGAGGCGTTAGTTTGATCAGAAAGCCAACCTAAGCAGCCCTTTTGATCAAATCAAAAGGAAGAACCCGAAGAATAGGTAATGATTTCACCACCCTTTTTCCAAGTTCATTTCTTCTTCCACTTCTTCTTCCTTTGTTGTTACCATTCTAAAATAATAACTCCAGTATCATATATATACTGTAATGTTATTATAAATATGGTACAACCATATTCAGTATTCTATCCACCCTTTGAATAACATGTCACCATACGTGCGTACGTACGGCTTACCGTCTCCACGTCGTGGTGTAATTGTTATTCAATATAATATTATTTGGATGGGTATATTAATGATGTTTAACTCCGGTAAATAATAAATATAACATGTTAATAATTCTTTATATATGATATAACATCCATTTATATATTATTTTAATATCAAAAGAATGATATTGTCGCTCGTGCGTACGTACGGACTACCGTCTCCACGAACGCGATGAGATTCATTCTCCATCGTATCCATCCAAGTATAATTATCATTTGATGATTTAAAAATGATGTTTAAGGACTTGATATCACTCTGGATATGAGTAATATACAACCTATCCTTTACAAAAATATCTTACGTAACAAAACATATAAAATAAAACAAGTAAGTTAACACCCGAAACAATGATAATACTAAGATATTATTATCAAATCAATATTAAAAGATCATATATGATATAATATTAATGTATATGATTCTTGTATAATTTAATAACAATTATTTCACCATTATACAGGAGTTTAACCTACCCCAACCAAGGAAAAGTACAAGGTAAGGGGTTTTCATCTCACTCCTTATTCCCGTGAGATTCATGCCATATTACCACCATTACCTTTTGTGTGGTGTATGTACTGCCCATAATTATATTCTTTGTGTAATACACTCTAATTTATGTATATTTACATATTCATTGTATGATACCTCTTTCATGGGTTGTATGTTTAATAAGTTACCAAATTTATAAGGGTTATTTCACAATCTCTTCATTATCCGAGGTTGTTTATATGTAATAATCTACTGGGATCTCTTTATCATCCACATCCATGTTTCTTCAAAATGTATTTCAAAACATTTTTATTATTTACAAGAATATGGGTTAAAGTCATTTATACCCTTGTTTGACTTTTTATAAGAGGAATCATTCCGTCGTTTTCAAAACAAGGTCCTTTTTAACCTTTTCGACATAATTAAGGTAAGAATGTTTTTTTAACTTATACGACGAGTGCAGTTATTTTCTGCCGTTATAAAATCTTTAAAGTTTTCCTTACAAGTTTATAAGAATATTTTCTAGAAAATGTTTAATTTTATATGGCTCTTAAATGATTTCAAAAATAGAAAGAGATATTTTTCCAAAAAGTTTTTTGATTTCACCTATGTCAACATCCTTTGATGGATTTTACGCTTATTTGAAGTTGATTTATTATGATACAAAAATTCTATATTGTATTGAAGGTTTTGTGATATGTTTGACTGTGGATGTGCTATTTTTATACCATTCATAGTTTATGGTGAAATTATTGACATTTCGTATGCTATTTTTAATACGAATGTTTTTGTTATGTTTAAACCTTTTCATATGGGAATGCATTGGACTTAATATGTGACGGGTGGAGCCCGCTATAGCTCCTCGATGCATCGGTAGGTCTCATGAGGCAAACTAGTGTCTTGGAAAAAGGCCTTGACAAAATCTTATTTGTAATCTTGGCACGAGGCCTTGGCTATGTGGTTATGATAGTCTGGCATTATGCATTCCATCATTATGAAAGTGGTTAGTGATTTTGCATGTGATTATTCGATTAGTAGAATATCCATGTGAATGAGTAAATGGAATTATTTCATTTTATTTATGCCATACAATGTTGAATGTTAAAGTTTGAAAGTCTGTTGTTTTAGTTATACAATGCCTTAAATGTTTATTCTTATTTATGAAAGTTTCCGCTATATTGTTATCCTTACTGGGCATTTGAGCTCACCCCTTTTCTATGTTTTATTTTTCCCAGGAAGTGAAGAAGTAAATTATGAATGACCTGCAGGGATATTATGTGGGGATATGAGTGTGGATTATAGAGACATTATGTTGTTCTAGTAGTTTTTCATTTTATGATGTAATGTAAAACTTATTGATATATCTAGTGTTTCCAAGGCTACTAAACCAATCGGTCTTTCGAGATTTGATCTTTCTTGTGATCATGCCAATGTTATGTAATAATGCACTGACTCTGGGTAACTAGGGTCGAGGCATTACCGTTGGTATCAGAGGAAGTTTAGTACAAACCTTGGAAGCTAGATTTAGATAAACTCTGATTAGAGCACGTAGACCTAAGATGAACTTTGAGGATTAGTATATAAGAACTTCCTAGAACTTTGGTATTGTAGAGATTTTGTGAGTTTTCCGAGAAATACATCCCTGTCTGGATATGAGCAGGTAGAGGCGGCTCTAGCACATATGTACCTAGGGGTAAAACCCGAAAACACCGCTTTGAGCTAGACTCGAACGGGAATTGGTGCACGACAACGGGCCTTGCTGCACTCTTGGTTACGACACTCCCGAGGGATATGCTTAGGATAACTCTAATTTTATTTACAAATCATTATAAAGGGTTTATGTGTATATACTTCCTCAAAGAAAACAATTTTATGATTATGGATTATATCCATAAATAGTTCAATTTATGTTAACTGTTTTATAAGTATGAGATTATGTATTTTGATTCATAAACTGATCTAGTTTATGCCATTGTTTAGAAATGGTGCCTAGTGGAAGAAATGGAAACCGTATCAATGCACGCACTCCATGTAGGGATTGCCCTCCTGCTCAAGGTAATTATAGTGGGGCTGGTGATGCAACTGGTGCCGATCAGCTAATCACCATACTGGGACAACTTACTCAGGTTATGAATAATAACCTTACCCGTATGGAGCACCCTAATCCACAGCGTGGAGGATCAATGTTAGATCGATTCATGAGGAAACAACCACCAACGTTCAATGGGAGTACAAATCCCTTAGTAGCTGACCAATGGATAAATTCCCTAGAGAAAATATTTCAGGCTTTGGGGAGCAGTGAAAGGGAAAAAGTTATCATGGCAGTTTACCGCCTCACTGGAGATGCTGATCAATGGTGGTCATTAATTAAAAATATGAAGGAAGATGATGAAGTATCAAATATGGAATGGAGGGAGTTCAAAGATCTATTTTTAGAAAAATACTTTCCTCGCGACCATCGAGCAGATATGGAAAGACAATTTCTAAGTCTGAGACAGAAGGAGGATGAGAATGTCACAAAGTATGAGGCTAACTTTACAAGGTTAGAAAGGTATGCTGGTGATTATATACGTAACCCAAGAAGTAAGATTGATCGTTTCTTTGATGGTTTAAAACCATTTCTCCGTCGAGCATTAGTCTCACAATCCTTTTCGTCGTACGAAGACATTATCTCATGTGCTATCAAGACCGAAAAGGAATTCTCTAAGTCTTATGACTTTAAAGAAATGCAAGAGAAGAAGAGACCTGCTGATCAATCTGGGAATGGAAATAAGGGGAATAAGGGAAAGGTTGAATATCCATCTTGTGGTAAATGCGGGAAGAAACATCCTGGTACTTTCTTGAAGGGAATGGGAGTCTGTTACAAGTGTGGTGAAAAAGGCCACCAAGCTCGTGATTGCAAGGGGAAGAAGGAAGCAACCAACGTTCAGTGCTACAATTGCAGGGAGATGGGGCATTATGCAAATGCATGTCCTAAGCGTCAGAAGAACTTACCTCAGAAAAGGCCAAGGGATCAAGGCTAGGCTTATGCTATCACTACTGCTGAGGTAGAAGCTCCGAAAGACGTGGTGGCAGGTAATTTAATGGTTTCCTCAAGTTTAGAAAATGCATTATTTGATTCTGGATCATCGCATTGTTTCATATCTTCCCAGTTTGCTAAGAAAATTAGATATTTCCAATTTGATTTAATAAGGGAGTTGTCAGTTAAAACTCCTAAGGGAAGTATCATTGCAACAAAGTTTTGTGAATCAGTCCCCATTAGAGCACATAAATGTTTGTTATCTGCTGATCTCATCGTCATAGCTATGATTGAGTTTGATATAATCCTCGGTATGGATTGGCTTTCAGACTATGATGCAAAGATTTATTGTAAGAAGAAAGAGGTTACGATTCTTGATGATAATGATAAGGAACACCTTATCTTTAGAGCAGAATCGTCACCACCTAATTCTTATTTAGATCCACCCCCAGTAGCTCAACATAATTCAATTATTGGGGAGGAAGAGAATGAAATAATTGTCGGTGAGGAAAATAATGTTCAAATAGAGGATGTACCTGTTGTGAAAGAATTTGTAGATGTATTTCCGGAAGATTTACCTGGACATCCACCAGAACGAGAAGTTGAGTTTTCCATTGATTTGATTCCTGGATCAAGGCCTATATCGAAGACCCCTTATAGAATGGACACTGTAGAATTATTTGAACTAAAGAAACAACTAGAGGAATTGAGTAATAAGGGATTTATTCACCCTAGTGTTTCTCTATGGGGAGCCCCTGTTCTTTTTGTTAAAAAGAAAGATGGATCTATGAGGTTATGTATCGACTACAGGGAGATCAATGCTATAATGATAAAGAACAAGTATCCCCTACCTCATATTGATGATTTATTTGACCAACTACATGGAGCTCAATACTTTTCAAATATTGACCTTCGATCTGGATACCATCAGTTGTGTGTGAAGAAGGAAGACATTCCGAAGACAGCATTTCGAACCAGGTACGGGCATTACGAGTTTACCGTAATGCCATTTGGATTGACTAATGCACCCTCTGTATTCATGGATCTGATGAATAGAGTTTTCAAGGAGTATCTCGATGAATTTGTGGTGGTATTTATTGATGATATCTTGGTATACTCCAAAACCTACAAAGATCATGAAAATCACTTGCGCATTATCTTGAAGACTCTAAGGAGGCATGAGTTATATGGGAAGTTTAGCAAGTGTGAATTCTGGCTTCAGGAGATTTCTTTTCTTGGCCATATTGTCTCTAAAGATGGAATCTATGTTGATCCTTCTAAGACCAAGGCAATCCAAGAATGGCTAGCACCTACGAGTATAACTGAGGTACGTAGTTTTATTGGTTTGGCAGGTTATTATCGACGTCTCGTCCAGAATTTTGCCCGATTGGCTAACCCATTAACGAAGCTCACACGTAAAGGGGTTAAATTTGTTTGTACAAAAGAGTGTGGAGAATGTTTCGAAGAACTGAATAGAAGATTAGTCAATTCTCTTATATAGACTCTACCATCGGGGAATGACGGGTTCGTTATTTATAGTAATGCATCAAAGAAAGGACTTGGTTGTGTCCTTATGCAGAATGATAGAGTTATTGCCTATGCATCACGACAGTTGAAAATTCATGAACAAAACTATCCTACTCATGATCTTGAGTTAGCAGCTGTGATCTTTTCTTTGAAGATATTGAGGCACTACCTCTATGGTGAAAAATGTGAGATTTATACTGATCAAAAGAGTTTGAAGTATATTTTCTCACAAAAAGAACTCAACATGAGGCAAAGGAGATGGCTTGAATTACTCAAAGATTATGATTGTACGATACACTACCACCCGGGGAAAGCAAACAAGGTGGAAAATGCTTTGAGTAGAAAAGACCATGGAGTTTTGAACAATATGAGAATTGAAAGGGATCCAATTTTCATGGATATAGTGAAGATGGACATGGGAATAACCAGGGAAGGTGAAACATCAATGCTTTTTTCAAATGGTTGCCAAACCATCTTTACTAGAAAGGATTAAGAGTTCTCAGACCGATGATGAAGAATTCCAAAAGAAGATTAAAGCTGTGAATGATGGGAGATTGAGAGAATTTGTGTATGAAGATGGAATTTTGAAATTCGGGAAGAGACTTTGTGTTCCCAATATACCTGATCTAAAAAGGGAATTACTGGATGATGCTCATAGTTCCAATTTCTCTATACACCCTGGGAGCACCAAAATGTATAGAGATTTGAAGGAACATTTTTGGTGGGACAACATGAAGAGGGAGATTGCTGATTTTGTGTCAAGATGTATGGTTTGTCAACAAGTGAAAGCTGGAAGGCAACAACCTGGAGGAGTCATGCAACCTCTTCGCATACCGGAGTGGAAATGGGACAATATTACGATGGACTTTGTCATGGGGCTACCAAAGACTCCTAGAAGGAACGATGCAATATGGGTTATTGTTTATCGTCTTACCAAGTCAGCACAGTTTCTTGCTATAAGAGAAGATCTACCCCTGGAACGTCTAGCAAGACTATATATTAATGAAGTTGTGAGACTTCATGGAGTACCCTTATCGATTGTTTCTGATCGTGATCCCCGTTTTACTTCAAGATTTTGGAAAATTCTTCAGAAATACCTGGATACTGAACTTCATTTGAGCACTGCTTACCACCCTCAGACAGACGGACAATCAGAACGGACTATTCAGACCTTAGAAGACTTGTTGAGATCTTGCTCACTTGATTTTCAGGGTATGTGGGATCAATATTTACCACTGGTAGAATTTTCCTATAACAATAGCTTCCATTCGAGTATTCAGATGGCACCATATAAAGCGTTATACGGAAATAGATGTCGTACACCAACCTGTTGGGATGACGTTGGTGAATGAAAACTTGTAGGCCCAGAACTGGTGGAGGAAATGGTGGAAAATGTGAAAGTAATCCAAAATCACATCAAATCAGCTCAAAGTAGGCAGAAGAGCTATGCCGATAATCGAAGGAAGGATTTGGAATTTCAAGTCGGTGATCATGTTTTCCTGAAGGTATCTCCATGGAAGGGAGTCATACGTTTTGGTAAGAAAGGTAAATTGAGTCCCAGGTACATCGGACCATTCGAAGTTCTAGAACGAATTGGGGTTGTAGCTTACCGATTGGTAATGCCGCCAAGTCTCTCCAAAGTTCACGATGTGTTCCACGTATCTCTGTTGAGGAAATACATGCCTGACCCAACGCATGTACTCACCTATGAGGAATTAGAACTGGAACCTGATCTGTCTTATTGTGAAGAGCCTGTCAGGATTCTTGTTACAAGAGAACAAGTACTGAGAAACCGGACGAGGCGTCTGGTAAAAGTTTTGTGGAGAAACCATAAGATGGAAGAGGCAACGTGGGAACCCGAGGAACTAATGATGAAGAACCACACGAGTATTTTCATGAGGTAGTATTCTAGAAATTTCGAGGACGAAATTATTTGAAGGAGGGGAGAATGTAACACCCCAAGCTTCTACGGTACGCTTCTCTTTGAATAATGTGATAGCGTGTGTTGTACGCAACACCGAGTTCTAACACACCATAACCAATCAAACTAGCCGTTATGAATAGTAATACCTACTTTTCGAAATTATATATATTTTATATTTTAAAATGGACTTCATTTCTGGATTCGGAATATCGAATTAAGCCTAAGGTGAAATTTTGGTACTTTTCGGATAACTTTCATATTTGATGAATAGTGAAAATTACTAAATTTTAATTAAAAACAACTTTTTGAATCAAAATAATTAATAGTGATAAATTATGAATTTTAGTGGTTTTAAAGTATATTTAGAAAATATTTTTACCATTTAATATAATGTTGGTCATTGGACATAATTTTACAATTAAACCGAACATAAACAAGTATCAATCTTTTGATAGTTATTATCTCTTAAAAACACGCTTTTTGTTTTGACAACGGGAATTAATTTTAAATTAATTTCTGGCACTTCTGTGTTTTGAATTTAGAAAAATGGATTCCATATTTGGAATCAGGATTTCCAAATTGTGTAAATAGGTAACTTTTATTTTTAGACATTTTGAATAATTACTGTGGTAAATATTTTATTTGCCATGGTTAAGGTTAAATCTGGTAAATAAGGGTTAAAAAAATAATATTATAATAATACTAAATTGCCCTAAAACGTCTCCTAGACTTATTGGTTGATACATGTTCGACCATAGGCATCTTTTGGTCGATTTGGGGACCCCATGGTGCCACTTGTAGGTGATAGAGACATTTTTTTTAATTAAGTTAAAATGAATACAAAAATGACACAAGCATATATCTTTTAGAAAAACAATTATTAGATAGGGTTATATATGTTGGATTTTAGATTATAAATATTCATTAGAAAGATAAAACGATTTCCTACATAATTATATTTTATTTATAATTTTTATACATTAAATAATTTTGTTTATTTATGACACAAGGATGATGCAGTAATTACTAAAATAGTAAAAAATTAAATTAATTGATATTATAAATACCCAAATAAATATAATATGAAACTTTTAATGAATTAAACTAATTTTCTAGGATAATATGATATATTAGGATTGATGTAATTTACTTCGTTCGAAGTAATCAATCTGTTATGAGTTTCAAAAAAATCAACTATTGAATAGTGTCAAAATTGACATAAAAGAGTTCTTAAAACAAATATTATATTATTAATTGATATTAAATTCCTAGAAATCTAATGTTCGGCCAATAGACTTATATCATGATAATTTCATAATTAATGGACCACTTGGGGGTCGCTTGGATGTATATAGTTTGTTTATTAACCATATTATATAAAAATACAAAGAGACATTGTAAAAGTGAAACTAATTAACTTAGAGTTAATACTTCAAGATAAGGTTAATATAAGTACCCAAACCTGTCTAAATTATATTGGTTGAGTTGTTTTCGACACATCCCCACCTTAACCTTTGAATAGTCAACTTTGGAGCCATTGGAAACCGAATATGAATTTATTATAAACTAATATCTCTAGCTTCTCCAAAGGTGCCCCTCACCCCTCTTATAAAAGGTCACTCCTCCTTCTCATTTCTTCACACCTTCAAAGCCTTTTGGTTCGGCCAAACTCTGCCCAAATTCTCTCCCAACTTACCTCACTACAACCTAGAGATGTTAGTTTGATCAGAAAGACAACCTAAGCAGCCCTTTTGATCAAATCAAATGGAAGAACCCGAAGAAGAGGTAATGATTTCACCACCCTTTTTCCAAGTTCATTTCTTCTTCCACTTCTTCTTCCTTTGTTGTTACCATTCTAAAATAATAACTCCAGTATCATATATATACTGTGATGTTATTATAAATATGGTACAACCATATTTAGTATTCTATCCACCCTTTGAATAACATGTCACCATACATGCGTACGTACGGCTTACTGTCTCCACGTCGTGGTGTAATTGTTATTTAATATAATATTATTTGGATGGGTATAATAATGATGTTTAACTCAGGTAAATAATAAATATAACATGTTAATAATTCTGTATATATGATATACCATCCATTTATATATTATTTTAATATCAAAAGAATGATATTGTCGCTCGTGCGTACGTACGGACTACCGTCTCCATGAACGCGATGAGATTCATTCTCCATCGTATCCATTCAAGTATAATTATCATTTGATGATTTAAAAATGATGTTTAAGGACTTGATATCATTATGGATATGAATAATATACAACCTATCCTTTACAAAAATGTCTTACGTAACAAAACATATAAAAGAAAACAAGTAAGTTAACACCCGAAACAACGATAATACTAAGATATTATTATCAAATCAATATTAAAAGATCATATATGATATCATATTAATGTATATGATTCTTGTAAAATTTAATAACAATTATTTCACCATTATACAGGAAGTTAACCTACCCAAACCAAGGAAAAGTACAAGCTAAGGGGTTTTCATCTCACTCCTTATTCCCGTGAGATTCATGCCATATTACCACCATTACCTTTTGTGTGGTGTATGTACTACCCATAATTATATTCTTTGTGTAATACACTCCAATTTATGTGTATTTACATATTAATTGTATGATACCTCTTTCATGGGTTGTATGTTTCATAAGTTACCAAATTGGTAAGGGTTATTTCACAATATCTTCATTATCCAAGGTTGTTTATATGTAATAATCTACTGGGATCTCTTTATCATCCACATCCATGTTTCTTCAAAATGTATTTCAAAACATTTTTATTATTTACAAGAATATGGGTTAAAGTAATTTATACCCTTGTTTGACTTTTTATAATAGGAATCTTTCCGTCGTTTTCAAAACAAGGTCCCTTTTAACCTTTTCGACAGAATTAAGGTAAGAATGTTTTTTAACTTATACGGCGAGTGCGGTTATTTTCTGCCGTTATAAAATCTTCAAAGTTTTCCTTACAAGTTTATAAGAATATTTTCAAGAAAATGTTTTGCTTTATATGTCTCTTAAATGATTTCAAAAATAGAAAGAGATATTTCTCCAAAAAGTGTTTTGATTTCATCTATGTCAACATCCTTTGATGGATTTTACGCTTATTTGATGTTGATTTATTATGATACAAAAATTCTATATTGTATTGAAGGTTTTGTGATATGTTTGACTGTGGATGTGCTATTTTTATACCATTAATAGTTTATGGTGAAATTATTGACATTTTGTATGCTATTTTTAATACGAATGTTTATGTTATGTTTAAACCTTTTCATATGGGAATGCATTGGACTTAATATGTGATGGGTGGAGCCCGCTATAGCTCCTCGATTCATTGGTAGGTCTCATGAGGCAAACTAGTGTCTTGGCACAAGGCCTTGACAAAATCTTATTTGTAGTCTTGGCATGAGGCCTTGGCTATGTGGTTATGATAGTCTGGCATTATGCATTCCATCATTATGAAAGTGGTTAGTGATTTTGCATGTGATTATTCGATTAGTAGAATATCCATGTTAATATGTAAATGGCATTATTTCATTTTATTTATTCCATACAATGTTGAAAGTTCAAGTTTGAATGGCTGTTGTTTTAGTTATACATTGCCTTAAATGATTATTCTTATTTATGAAATTTTCTGCTATATTGTTATCCTTACTGGGCATTTGAGCTCACCCCTTTTCTATGTTTTATTTTTCCCAAGAAGTGAAGAAGTAAATTATGAATGACCTGCAGGGATATTATGTGGGGATATGAGTGTGGATTATGGAGAAATTATGTTGTTCTAGTAGTTTTTCATTTTATGATGTAATGTAAAACTTATGAATATATCTTGTGTTTCCAAGGCTACTAAACCAATCAGTATTTCGAGATTTGATCTTTCTTGTGATCATGCCAATGTTATCTAATAATGCACCGACTCTGGGTAACTAGGGTCGGGGCGTTACAATACCAATTCCTTAGATGTATTTTTCTAGAATGAATTTAAAATTTAAAGAATATTTTTCTATTATAAATAAACCTATTAATATTTTTTATTATCAAACTAAATTAAATAAATGTAAAACAATATTTATTTTATGTATTCTATGATAGTGTGATGATTATCCATGGAGTGTTGGGTGGATGAGTTCATGATAATGGGTATGTGCTCTTATCATCTTCATTTTCAAATGTAGCAATGGATTTGTAGGGGACGAAATTGGCTTGATAGAGAGAATTTTGAAACCCATGATGTTAGATATATGAATTAATTTAATTAATTTTAATTTCTTAGGGTTTATGGGTTTTTGAATTGAAATATTGGAATTTCGAGAAAATGAAAATGTTGTATGTTTTTGTATGATCAAGGAAACAATTAAAGTGAACCTTGAGAGAGTGATAAAAATTATATTTGTTTATTTATAGTGTATTCACAATTTATTGAAATTATATATTATAATGGATTATAGAAAATTACTTATCATGTCATCAAAAATACGAGCACAATCGATAAAAAAACACGATGAAGAAACCTTATGCACTACATCCACTAGCTCCTCAACCTCTAATTATATTAACTAAATGAATGTAATCTATAGTGACACAATATATGTGGGAATGAATAACATGAAATAGTATGTATAAATATACTTCAAATGATTCTCGCAAAACCTAATAGGAAGAAAGAGTAATTTATCTCAGAACAATGTAGGTTATCATTATATAAAACTCATCTCCCTATGATACATCAGATAAAGTGACCAAATTATGATAGAGTGTAACCCCACATGTTTATATGGGTTTTTAAAATTAGTGAAAATTTAAATTTTTTGTTTCAGAATCTCATGAGTGGTAAAATAGTAACTTGTACACCAGATTAAAGAATTACTATACCAATTCCTCAGATGTATTTTTCTAGGATAAATTTAAAATTTAAAGAATATTTTTCTATTATAAATAAACCTATTAATATTTTTTATTATAATACTAAATTAAATAAATGTAAAAAAATATTTATTTTTTGTATTCTATGATAGTGTGATGATTATCCATGAAGTGTTGGGTGGATGAGTTTATGATAATGAGTATGTGCTCTTATCATCTTCATTTTCAAAAGTAGCAATGGATATTTAAGGGACGAAATTGGCTTGATAGAGAGAATTTTGAAACCCATGATGTTAGATATAATAATTAATTTAATTAATTTTAATTTCTTAGGGTTTTATGTGTTTTTGAATTGAAATATTGGAATTTCAAGAAAATGAAAATGTTGTATGTTTTTGTAAGATCAAGGAAACAATTAAATTGAACCTTGAGAGAGTGATAAAAATTTATATTGGTTTATTTATGGTGTATTCACAATTTATGTAAATTATATATTATAATCGAATATAGAAAATTACTTATCATGTCATCAAAAATACGAGCACAATCAATAAAAAAAATGATGAAGAACCCTTATGCACTACATCCACTAGCTCCTCAACCTATAATTATTTTAACTAAATGAATTTAATCTATAGTGACACAATATATGTGGGCATGAATAACATGAAATAGCATGTATAAATATACTTCAAATGATTCTCCCAAAACCCAATAGGAAGAAAGAGTAATTTATCTCAGAACAATGTAGGTTATCATTATATAAAACTCATCTCCCTATGATACATCAGATAAAGTGACCAAATTATGATAGAGTGAAACCCCACATGTTTATATAGGTTTTTAAAATTAGTGAAAATTTAAATTTTTTGTTTCAGAATCTCATGAGTGGTAAAATAGTAACTTCCCCTAGAAGATGGTCACAAAATATTTTCAAACAATTATATCGATCTAAGGATGAGGTGTTTTACGTAGGTCTAGAATCTAGTGGGATTATGAGCCTGTTATATTTTTTATAATATAATAAAATTTATTTATTAGATATTAATTATTAAACAAATAAAAATGAAGATATCACCATAATAGTGTATTCAATTGAAATTACAACTCCATGGTAGATTTTCGAATGAAGTGGTTTAACTTAGGTGAGGTATAAACTTAGCCCATTTTTTGGGAATAAGGTCAAAATATTAAAAAAATTATTTAAATAAAATTAAATAAAATTAAATAAATTTAATTTTGTTTAATTATAATTATTTTAACCATTTTACCCAGTGTCTCTATGGCTCACACAATGGGATGAAATGAGAACAAATCATTCTTTGGAGGCTTACAAATCTGAGAGAGAATGGGGGAGTGGTAGAGGAGGTTCTCAAATAGAGGGATTCAATCAATGACAGATCAAAGTGTAGGGGTCATGGGGTGTGGATCCAAGATTTATATTTTGATGATTAACCGTGAGGTAGGCTGGATATTTTTTATTATTGTTGTTTATCTATTTGAATCATCATTTAAAATATTTATTATGGTTGATTCAATTTGTGGATTGATGTGTGGGTTAAACAGCGATTGCATTTTTTTTATTTTAGTGAGTTAGGGTTATGAAATAAATATAAACAATTTTATTGAGGGGTTTTCCATGTTCTATTAATATAATGGGAATGAAGACTTTTAGATGTGACATAAAAGGTATTATGGATTTTCATGATTAATAGAATAAAATTGTTGATAATTAATGGTAATTAAATGAAAATATGGATTTGATCATAAAATGAATTTATAAATCATTAAAGTGATATAAATCTAATTAGGGAATCATAATGAAGCGTGATGTCCATTCTGACTTTTATGAGCCTTGGCAAGGGTGGTTTGGATCTTCTAATAAATCTATTAACTCTAAAACTTAGGTAAGGGATCCCATGAACTTACCCACTTTCATAATTTTTTTGTTATATGAAATGTGATGTGAAATCTCTCCACTTTCATTTTGTTTACCTTTAAATTAAATTAATTGTTTATTTATTATACTAATTTCTTTTATTAAAATAAAGATATTATGACTAGGATGAATAATGTGATGGGGGCCATATTAGACTCTTGTTCAATAGCTTGATGCCTCAGTCTCTGATGACCAATTCCATGATTATAATTTTATTCCTTGTGATATAGTAACCATAAGGGGTGAGAACATAAATGAATTATGTTAATACAGTGTAGAACCTGGTTAAGTTCCTTTAGAACCCTTAAGTACAAATATGTGATGAGATGAGAATAAAAAACCCTAGAAGGCTTAGTGGACCCCTAATAATAATTAGAGTCATTGGCTTAGTTGGCATGGGAGAAAAGGGGAGTGTTTATTCACCTTTAGTAATTTTTCTCTAGGTATAGATTACCTTGGTGTGATTTATGTATAGGTTTATGGAGATGACAAACCAAGTATAACTTTTGAGAAAGATATAAGAATTATGGAAGATTATTAATGTAGAGCTAGTGGAACTTATCCTATAATATTAGTTAGGTCGTGATATTAACCTGATGACATTAAGGGTTGTTATTCCCTATGAGTGTTCAGTATGTCCCAAATGATGAGATTGTGATCGAGTAACTCATGTAGGGAGTCCATGTATGATGATACCTAGGTGATATTGTATGACGACATAGTTATATATGTATAACTATAGAGGGTTAGTGAAATGAGACTCGTATATATGATTAAAAGTGTCACCTTAGAACCTAAAGCTATAATGCGTGCCTATCATGTCTATAATGATGATAAAAATTCATGCCCTTGAATGGATTACCATGGTTATATGAGATGAGTTGGGTAAGTTTCCAACACATATTATTATTATTATTATCAAAAGATATTACCGGGTCGATACATGTCCCCAAGATACATAAATATGGATGCTAGGGATTACCACCCTAGTATCTAGTGGCTCGTCATCATCATCAAGTAAATTTTTATTAAGAAGACAAAGCATAAGGACCACATACACTAGGGCTCATGGAGGCCTGAAATAGTGTAGTTCGAGGTCATCCCCTCTAATCAGGTTGATCCCCTTGTGTTTCAAAAACATTACCATATGAATGAAAATAGGGTTAATACCAAGAACCTAAAGGGAATTAAGGTGATCTGTGACTTGATTACCCTCTCTCCATGATTGCATCAGTTTGGTATTGTTGTTGATCACTCCCTAAACTTTCTTATGGTATAAGTAATTGACCAAGGGATGGTACATACATCATTTTAGATATTATAGAGAATACTAGAGTTAGTTTCTACCTCTCATAACCCAATATTTTCCTTAGTGAACAAGATAATTCCCTGAAGAAAAGCCTTTTCGTCAGCCAGTAGGGATGATCCACAACCCAAGAGGGAGGAGAAAGCCAGTATCACATACCCATTTTCACCCGAAACCACACCTCCACCACATAGGACCCCATGCAGCATGATCCATCTGTATTTAATTCAAGGCCACTGAAGGGGGGGGGGGGTCCATAGAACCCATTGACATCTGGCATTAACATTATCTGACTGGGTGTCATAGAATATCCTTTAAAGAGATCAGAGGGAGGGAGCCTCCCAACATTTGATGGAGGGATGAGCCAAATCCAGAAGCATTTTTTTCTCTTGATGATGATGGAATTTCTAGAGGATGGGACCGCATCGTACCTTGACTTGTTCTTCACTTTCCAAATACTCCAGCACCCTGCATGTAAGATCATGGCATGGGACTCCTTCTCTGGTACCTTTTTCTTGAGCCATGTAACTAACTCTACATGAATTGTTGGTAAGCCATTCTATTATCACTGAGAGCTCTAAACTCATCGATAACACTCCACACTGCACACACCCTATCTTCCTCGAAGAAAAGGTGATATACACTCCCCTCCTTACTATTTTTGTAGTAGGGACATCATAAAACTAGTGGCATTACATAGTGTTTAATATTGTCATTCGTAGGGACTTTCTTGTTTCTGATACTCCATGATAAGATGTTGAACCATGAGGGAAGAAATGTTGTTAAAGGGTTTCGTTCCAACTGTATGAACTTTCATGGGTTCTTAGAGTTCTATGGAATTCCCAATAGGAGAATACCCCATGTAAGAGAGAGTGAAAATGCATTGGTCTTGCTCCAGAGTCAATTCAACGAGATTAAAGGTGTCTTGATGATCTTTTTCCAGCACCACATTGATAAAATCATCATAAAAACTGGCTTTCCTAATGGAAATGGTAGGAGCAGGGAATCCCGAGAACCCTATGGCCTCCCCAGCCCAATTGTGACTCCAAAAGGATATTTCTACTCTCCCCACTCACCATTGAGAATGAGGATGAAGGTTATGAATGAAGGGGGACATGCTAGACCATAACAGTTTGAGGGGTAACTAACCTTGGATCCGATGGAGATACTTGGTGTTTGGAGATAAGTATTGTGATTCCTAGGATTTTCTATTATACCTAATGATCTTCATAAGTATTCCATGTTATTCCTAGGATCTTGTTTTCATACCTGACGATATTCTTGTTGATGGGATGCTAGGGATTACCTCCCTATAATCTAGTGATTTCTTATGGCATCATATTCCTGTTGATGAAGAAGATTTGATGATTATACTTGACATTATGGGATACCTAGAATTTATTGGATTTGATTCTTATACCTGTTATGATGGATGTGTGAGATACTACCAAGGATTTTTCTTGAGTTGGATAATTATTTAGATTTATTAGGAGAATCACTAGGATCCAGTGATTATATCTAGAGGAGTAATACATGTTGGATCTTAGGGTAGGACATGTAACCCCTTGAGGGGATTTATTATTCTTAGAGACACTCTGGAATTGGCTGAAGAAAAAATGTTTGATCCTAGATGTCATGTTAGAACCCAAGGATTGATAGTAATTATTTATTCACACTCCTTCAATATTATTTATTCATTCTATGAGCATATCACATACAATAACACAAAATTACCTAGTTATGTAAGGGACTACATTGGTGATTCACTACATAGTTATACTCACACCCAACTCGAGTGGCCATGACACTTGGGTAACTAGGTAATATTTCCTGAAAACATGTTTTTACTAGGTAGAGGCCCAAAGTAGAATTATTGAGTGGGATAAATTAGATGGTGCTGAGAGACCAGGATCAAGTCATACATCATGGTTTGAATTAGACCCACACATACGTTCTTTTATATATTTGGATAATTTTATTTATAATCTGACTAGTGGTGATTCGTCATTGTGTTCTTTCATAATAATTATTCTATATTATTACTTGTTTTTTTATTAATTATTCATTATTGATAAATGTATTTTATTATATACATGCACTATATTTCATTATTAATGGTTTTTTGTTATTTATTTTTTATTGATATTGCGACTTTGATATGTGGGTATAATTTCCCCATGGTACTACCCTAGACCCCTACTATTAGTCAGAATCCTCTATAACATGATGTGGTAGGCCAAAAATCACATGGGTACCCAATCTAATTTCTATTCAAAGTGAACTAGTATGGAAATTTTAAAAAGTGGTATTATATTTTTATGTGACTAATATCTCATAGCGTGTCATAATTTTTGTGTCTCAATATTTAGGAAGATGGTAGAAATGTGACATTAGAATGAGTTAGATCATATGTTGGACCTCGATTCAGTGTGTCATAAAAACATTTCTTAAAGGGATATATAGGTTACAAGGTTGGAAGTTTTTTTTTTATTTTCACTATTATAGTTGTGCTAGTTTTTACTAGAAATGAGGATCATGTTATTTGTTTGGTGTTATGTTTAATTTGTTTCATATATTATCCCATTGTAATGAGGAATATTCAGGTATCATATTCAGCATGTATGATTCACATGGATTTAAAATTCCTATTTATGAATGATATCACTAATGAGTAAGGTTAAGTTGTAAACAGTTTCAACAAAAAATTCTGTATATTTTCCTACCATATATTATTGGTTGGAATTCTACTAATCTGAACTAAAATATATGTTTTATATAATGAAATGATATGTGAATCCTGTAATAAGATACTCCTCAATGAAATCAATGTGGTACCTACTATTAGGGATGCATAAAGAACCTTAGTTAGCCTAAATTGACACTTCATTCCATTAAGATAAACCCCTCATGGGTGATTATTAGACCATTTAGTTTACTAAATGTGTCAATAAAAACCTATATTGTGTTTTCCCATAAAGTGTATTGGTGGAATTCTAATTAACCAAACCACATTGTTGTAACATACTTGACATATATCATTATAGGGAGATTTTATTATACATATATGCTGATCAATGATAACATTATCCTTAATAGTGTGAATCTGGCATGTAGAGGTCTAATAAGGATTATCCTGAGATGTAGACTCTCGGGGGGGGGGGGGGGGGTATTTTGATATGTCGATTCCTAGTGATAATAAATTCTCTTCTATAGTATTAGTAATTATCATGTAATTATTTATATATATATATATATTATAATCCTATTATATTTTTTGACACATCAGTTTCCTAGTGGTAATTAGGATGGGAGTGATATCTACTGATGACATATAAACTTAGTGTGACTTGTTTTATTGGTTAGGTGGGAGGTCCTAGTGACCTTGTGACACAAATTAGTATATTATTACGTTTTTAGTTTTGATACATAAATGAATCATGATAGAGTGGTCATCCTAGGATTGAAAATTCCTTTAGGGATGGGAAGCATGTGAAGATTATTTGGGTTATAAGTTGATTACATGAGTGGTGATATTGGGTATGTGTTATAGATATGGCGATGCCTTGTGTCTTCAGGATGTAAGGCACCTTGGTGCTAGCGCTTGGGTATCAAGGCAATATTTTGAGGGTATAAATAGTATGATACTAAGCCCTATGCAATTTATATGTGAATTTAGTGGTATAAAGAGAGTGAGGGAAGATAATTCTAATTTTTTTGGAAACAACTATGTGGAAGATGATCATGAGATGTTCCATGAAATGGGTGAAATTACTTTATTTTGATGAGGATACCTGAGGGAGAATGAGCATAGGTTCAATTATGTTTGAATCATGTTATCATGTGTCAGATTATTTGACCGTCTTGTAATAGAGTGTATTCCCTTTGGGTTTGGATGAGAAGAAGGTAGCACACAATGGTTATGAATAAATCTATGTGTGTTGTGGATGGATGAGTAGTTGTGTACAGACTTGGGATAAGTGATCTATTGGAATGCATGTGGGCTTGGTTTCCTAATAGTTTTTAATGAAAATAGGAAATTTCCTTTTTTGGTGATAGGTTCCATCAGAACTGAATCTATGTATAGTGGAATGGTTGATCTAAGCTTGATCCTAGATGGGTGTTTAAATGGATGGGATGAACATGGTTTCAGAGGAGAAACTTGCACAAGATAATAGAACCTGTTGATGTTACACTTGAGGAGTGGTATAAATAAATTTGTATAGTGGGGATTGCACCACATTCCATTTGAGGATGTAAATCACGTTATGGATTGAAATTAGTGGGTGTTGAGGATGAAATTCCTAGTGATTTGGGAAGTTATAGTATCATTTTTTTGTGATGGATATTGGTTATGACTAAGATGAAAATGTCTAGTCATTAAGTGTGGTAATGGATAAAGTGTGAGCTATGGAGGAATGACCCCATATTGGTAGGGTCATTGTTGTGATGAATCTAGAAGTTAGACACCCAAGGTGGAATTTGAATACTGAAGTGATGATCAAACCAAAATTATTTTGTTTCCTTGATCAATACCTGATCTAATATTAATATGCATTATTTTACGGAGTCCATGAATTAGTATTTGGATTGTATTTTTTTATTTTATTTCTGAATATGTCAGATCAATGGTCTGTCAAAGCCCAGGGTGGAAGCATGATAGCTAGTTTAGGTGATCTCATGATTTGTTTAGAATTAAGACATTAGGATTAGATGATATGATTGTGCATTGATGTTTGTAACTGTATTTTCCCATGAATGGTAATAAATATGCGTGTCAATCCCTGTTATAATGTATATCTTGGTGAAGTGAGGTTGAATCATTAATTATTAGTGCATTAGGCCATTATAAAGGTGTAAAAGGGGGCGATTCCAATTGAGGGGATGTTAGAATTTTTGGAGACTCTTATTGAACATAAGTAAGTTCATCGAAAGGATAAAATACATAGGACCCTTTAGACTTATTAGAATAGAAACAATTGGATTCAAATGGGTGATGGTGAGATTTATGGATGTTTATAGAATTCTAACTAATTTCTTCTTGGTGGTCAGTCTGTTGGTAATTAGATAATATTTTAAAGATTCTAGTAAAAGGATGTTTTTCTTCTATTTAATCACTTACATTTTGATTTTTAGCAAAGCTGTGGGTCATAGGTGATACTGTTGTGTTATATGTGATTTATGGTCAAGCCTAGGTGAGTAAAAGAGTATTAAAAGTTTCAGAGTACAATGGATGGATGACCATTTATGTTGAAGGTCAGTGAAACCAGATGACTAGGTGGGGCCCTCTATATAAGTGGGTGGGACCACTTTGCTTATGTGTTACATAGTACTTGAATGTAGTGATATACATGGATCATGAGACATAGTTATTGAACATTGTAACTCCAATGAAATTATATTTTTAATGACTTCTCCTAGGTATGTTGGTTGTAAATATAATCCACATAAACCCATGAGTTTTTTTACATTATTTCATTTATGTTTTTTCTTGAATGTCCATGTGGGTTGAGATAAACATGGCCATAGTGAGAATTGGATTCAGTACGGTGGTTTAGGTGATGTATATTCTACCAAGTTCTAGTAAACTAAAATTATGGAGGGTTATAACTGGAGACTTGTTTCCTAAAATTTGTTCTTCTGATGATGATATTTAGTGTGTCAAATTATAGTGTAATTCTTAATATTTGGTATTAGAGAAACTTGTGAGGATCTCAAAAGATCAATAGTTTACTAGAAAACAACTCATATAACTTTTTTAATTTTCAATACATACTTTTAATTTAGAATGGATTAATGTTTTTGGAGGTTATGGAATTGGAGGAGAGAAATATTTAAATCAATAAACTTGAAGATTTGTATTTTAGTTACATAAGGATGTAGAAATTACACTATCTCCTCCAAAAAGGTTCAGAACACCCATTGCAGGGTAACAAGCAATAAAAATATTTAAATATGAATGGGAATATAAATATAGATAGGTTTTATGATTTTTAAGGATTCCATTATCCCAAAATGTAGTAATAATGGTTTGATAGAAGAAGACTGTAACATAGATAATATCAACCCTAATAACCCTGTTTGGGAAGTCTACACCATTTGATACAAGGAGGATGGCTCCCATCTCCCCTGATCTCCCCCTCCTCGCTCTCGATATCAGCTCTTCTAGGGTTTCCTTTAGAAACCCTCTTCTCAGGGTCGGTAGTACTATATGCGTTCTCCATTTATTTCTCCTGCTTCACCCTTCTTGAGTTTTTCTTCTTCAACTTCTCTCATTCCATTTTCCTTTTCCTGCTCTACAATCTGGTTCATTCATGGATGGATTTATTCTCTGTGGAGTGGTCATCTTTTTTAAGCTCTCATGGTGGTTTTTCTGCTTTCGTTGGTGGTCTCCGCTGTCGAAGCCCCCAACTACTTCTACCCTACTCAGACCTATCATTCCATCGTGCTTCTCCAGGTTGGATATGCAGTGATGGATTCGAAGTGGTTTTGGTATATGTAGTCCTATGGTCAAGGGTCATTCAGGTGAGACCATATCTTTATGCTATCATTTCTAAATGCTAGTTTCAGTATCTCATTTTTGCTGGCGTTCGAAGGCCTATGCAGTTTTAATCACTGTCCTGACCTCAAGACCATCATCTCCCCTCTGAGTTGGACAAAGAACGGTGGTTCTTCAAAGGTTTTGGGAGGTAGGATTTGGTTGTCGATAGTGCTCCATGCGTCGCCTGGTATGATTCTTCAGGTTTTTGGTTTTCTTAGCCACGTTTTGGTTTTATATTCGGTTATGTTCATGCCTATCACTATGAATCCATTCTGGTTTATACTTCATTTTGGATGTTATTTTATGGTGTTTGACTTCGATGTGGAGTTAGGACGGGGAAGACAAGTCCTGTATAGTCGGGCCCTGTGGTTGTGGCTGACGGTGACATAAAATATGATTGTGACATGTCTCACCAGCGAATATGACTCTATGTGTTTGATTTGAAGGGTGTACGATACAATGTTTAGCCACTTGAGGCTAATGATGTGGGTTAGAATTTGAATCTGGGTATGATGTGTTGTCAACGGAGATGGAAGACACAGGTTGAATGTAGAGACCCGTATCTTGACGTACATTGACATTACCTTAATTTTGCGGAATACTTAGTACATTACAAAAACACACACACAAGGACCGTAATAGTTTAGTGTCTTTGGAAACTCGGACTATAATCTTCTAATCGTGGTGAAAGATCTTCAAAATTTCCCATAAAGATCTTCCTTTTTTTTACCTAAAACCTTTCTTTATATCCTGGGGAAAAGAAAACATAAAAGGGTGAGCTCAAATGCTCAGTAAGGGTAAACAAAATAAATATCAATCACATCATATTCATAAGAACATAACATTTTGGAAATCATAACCTGCAAAAGAGAGCATAATTTCATAATCATGGGATAAATCATGGCAGTGAAATATAATCACAATAATCATAACATAAAACATGAAACTTTGTGGCATTCACACATAATCATAGAGAATCATTTCTTGTTAGTCAAGACTCATTTCCAAGACTATCTTAGTGGACAAAGTCCCTTTCTGAATCGAGTAGCCCTCGTTTCAGTCCTGTTTCACTAAACCGGTATAACCTACCATTCCAGACATGTCTATCTCATGAGATATAAAATCTTTACCCAATTAATTGGAGGGAGATATAGGTCCCACCCATCTCATAATGATACCATTCTTATGTGTGCCACAAAATCATAAACCATACATCATTTCATAACCCATGCAATAAAAATGGGATTCTTAAACATCATGACATCATAAAACAATTCATATAAGATAAAGGAATTCATAAAAATAATTCCATCACAACATAATCAAATCAATGTAACAATAGGGATAAAAATAGAACCCTTTATTATCTTAGATGGAAAATAATTTTGATAAAACACTTGAACTCCATTCTTGAGGAAAATATCCTTTCTTCTTCAAAAAAACATTTTTCCTTTCATAACATGTCATACGACTTTAAAATAAAAGAAGTTGATTAAAAATAAACTTGAAAACTTGTAAAAGATGTTTCTTGGAAATAAGGAATTAAAAATCCATTCATGCCGTATAAGTTAAAAAAAACATTCTTCTCGTACTTTTGTCGGAAAAGTCAAAAAGTACCACGTATGAAAAACGACAAAAGATTCCTTTCATATCCTTTACTAAAAACTCGCCGAAGGGTAAAAATGGATTTAAACAATTGTAGGTGGATGGAAATAATATTAAATATTGATGAAACATGGATGTGGATGATAAAATACACCCCAGTAAATAAGAAAGTATAAACAATCTCGGATAAAAATGAGATTGTGATATTTCCCTTACCTTAGGTCCGATTTGCTTCGTATGTGTCCGAACCTCCTGTATAATGATTTAAATAATGTCATTGACTTTTTACAGAATCATATTCATTGTTATGATATCATATATGGTTCACTTATGACATTATATTACCCGTTCTTTTGTAAATTCCATGTTAAAGAAGCGTTTTGGGTAAAATCGTTTCATTTATCGTAGGTGTTTTGACTTGTTGTTCTTGACTTCATTATTACTTATATCATGATTTACTTACTTCCAGAATATAAAATATGATTTATATATCATATATATTCAGTATATATATATATATAATAGATAGATAAATAAAATGAAAAACACCGTTCATGGAGACGGTAGTCCGTACGTACGCATGAACGCTGTTTTTCTTTCCTTATTGTCTTGAATGGAAGTAAGTAGATGACATACATATATATATATATACATAAATCCAGTATCATTATTATGTCATATATTTAATTAGTACTTATTATATATACTTTATAATCATTCATGAATGGTTAATCATTAAGAATGAATCTCATCGCGTCGTGGAGACGGTAGTCCGTACGTACGCACGAGCGATGATATCATTTCCATAAATATTGAATTGAATTGGAGTGGGTTATACAATATATCAGAATCAATATTATGTTTTAATAACTATGTACAGTTATTCTTTACACCATTATACTCATCCATGTAAGGTGGTGGTGGAAAATAGATTACACCACGGCGTGGAGACGGTATTCCGTACGTACGCACGCGCGGTGATTTCTTTTTCCGTAGGATAGATAGATGGTGAAATAGGGTTGTTTCATACTTATAATAACATATCAGTATATTAGTGATACTGATGTTATTACTTCATAATGAAACAACCTAAGAAGAAGAAGTGGAAGAAGAAATAAAGATGAAAGAATTGGTAATGGTAATTACCTCTTCTTTGAAGCGCCTTTTGGAGACCTCCTCTTAGGGAACTAAAATTGGTCTTTGAGGAAGACCAGAACCTCTAGGATGTTGCTAGGGAAGTGGAGAAGATATTTTGGTAGGTTTTGGCCGAGCTTGAGTGCTCAAATTGGTGTGAGGAGGAGGAGGAGGAGGTGCCCTTTTATAAGGGAGGAGAGGGGCACCTTAGGAATATCTCAAAATATTATTTTATATTAAAGTCAAAATCGGTTTATAATGGTTCCAAAGGGTATTATTTCGAAGATAAAGTGGGGATGGGTCGAAATCCTATCATCCAATAGGATTTAGACAAGTTTAGGGTATTATTTTAACCTTATAAATTAGATTTAACCCTAAGTTAAATAATTTAACTTTTACCGTGTCTTTTTGTTTTCTTACACTATATGGTTAATACACTTACTATAACATGCCAAACGAACCCCAAATTGTTTATTATTAATATATATATCCTTATCTAAGTCATTTGGCCGAACCTTAGATTTTTAGGAATAAAATAACAATTAATAATATAATATTTGATTTAAAAACTATTTTGTGTCAATTTTGACACTATTTGATAGATGATTTTTGTGAAAGTCATAACAGAATTATATGTTCGAACCAAGTTTATTACATCAACACTAATATATCATAGTAACCTATAAAATTAGTGTAATTCATAAAAAGTCTCAAATTATATTCAGTTTGGTGTTTATAACATCAATTATGTCAATATTTCATTAATAAGATAATTACTGCATCATCTTTGTGTCATAAATAAATTAAATTATTTGATGTATAAAAATTACCAATAAACTACCATTATGTAGAAAATCGTTTTATCTTTCTAATGAATATTTACAATCTAATTTATCTTATGTATAACCCTATATTAAAAATGATTTAGTAAATAAACTTTGATTTTAACTCTTTTAACTCTTCTTTGAATTAAATAATAATAAATGTCCTAATCTAATCCAAGTGGGCCTAAATGGTCATATTTTATTCCTAAGCTTGTTTTTGGTTGAATTACACTTGTCCAATAGAATTAGGACATGTGTTAGGGTAATAGTAATATCATATTTACCCTTAGTTACCCTATTTACTATTAACTGCGGTAAAAAAAGTAAAAAGTTACTATTCACCAAAAAATTATTTTTATCTCATTGAACCACATTTTACATACTGATATCAACCGTGTCTGTCGGATTTTCGAAATTCCATTCACAGAAGCGGTAAAATTAAGTTTTATGCAAAATTCAGTTTTTAACCTACCACTTAGTGGTTTCACTATTCATAAAAAATTGAAGTTTTTCAGAAAAATGCCAAAATTTCACCCTAAGCTATAATTGATATTCCGAATTCAAAAATGATTTCTATTTTACAAAATTCACAACACATAAGTTGCATTAATTAAATTAATTTCCGATGTTACAACAAATAGCGTGTTTTTAAGAGATAATAACTATCAAAAGATTGACACTTGTTTATAACTGCTTTAAATGTGAAATTACATCCAATGACCAACATTGTATTAAATTGTAAAAATATATTCTAAATATACTTTAAAACCACTCAAATTAATAATTTATCAATATTAATTATTTCGATTAAAAAAGTTGTTATTAATTAAAATTTAGTAATTTTTACTATTGATCAGAATATGAAAGTTATCCGAAAAGTACCAAAATTTCACCTTAGGCTAAATTCAATACTCCGAATCCATAAATGAAGTCCATTTTGAGAGCTAAAATTTCTAAAATTTTAAAAAGTGGTTATTACTATTCATAACAGCTAGTTTTAATAATATTTTAATAGCATATCGTTGTTTCGTGAAACTCAGTATTGCGTACTACACACGCTATCGAGGAAGGTTGCGATTGCGTGTAATGCGAGGAAAGTAAAGGATGCGTGTTGTGCAAGCTCCTTTTGGTGTAGCGTACAACACAAGACATTAGTGAAATTAAAAAGAATATTTTTCATAAAATCTCGGGCTGTTACATTCTACCCCCCTTAAAATGAATTTCGCCCTTGAAATTCGTCGGGGTTATAAATGGTTTACTATTCGAAAGTTTCTTTAATAGAAACCCTCATCGTAAAAAGGAATACCAAAACTTGGCTTTAAAAACTAAAGTATGAAATGTAACGATTACCCAAATAAACTAATCACTGGGTTTCCACATAGGTGAAAATATGGATATGGAAGAGAAATCTAACCATCATGTTCTGATGGAGAGTGGTAGAGAACATGGCTATGGAAAAGCCAGTAATCACAAATCCATAAATTTGTGACGATCTAAGGTACCATCGGATTCATCAAGTATAAGAGAACTAGGACAACATTTTTGGTTTTCAAGATCATTTCCCTAAAGTTAAAGAATTTGAATTAGAATAAATACTTACATTATTTTGGTACAATCTCACTGTTGTTCGTGCCTTTAACAATTTCCACTTCATCTCTTAAATAAATGAAGTTGAATTTGTTATTCGTGAAGTGTTAGCAGATCATGTGATAGAATGATGGGTCATTCCATCTATCTCAAAAGGTTAGCAAAATTTATATACATAAGTCGATCTATAGTGGGATTAATCATATATGGTTCCTAAAATGGGCTTATACTTCATATATCATACTGCTTAATATAATAACACTAGTTTTTACTAAATAGGGACTTCCTGTAGGTCAGTGGTAGGCGATAAAGGCCAGTCGCACTTCGGTTGTGGGTTCGATTCCTACAGCCTTGTCCCAAGCGATGGGCTGTCGCCCGTCCTGCAGGTTGTCCTTTTTCTAAAACTACGTTACTATAACATCCCATCAATAATATCGAAAATCTTCTATCCTTAAACAATACTAACTTATGTCCAACATAATCCAATCTAATCTTTAGGCTTATACATAATACTGCAGTCCACTCTCATAATATAGTGACAACGATTACCAGAGATTTAATACTGTCGTTGATCCCCACATATCATAAGATATGTCTTGTTGGTCCCATTCCAAACATTCAAAGTCCTTAATCGTGTATTCTCTTGAATACCTTAGTGAAAACATGAGTGCAGTTAAAAGTTAACACTTTCCACATACCAAAATCCTCTTAATTCTATATACTCAAACCACGATATCACTTAGTCCTTATATCAATCATGAGCTCATGAATACTGTTAAACATTTCATTTTCTCGTTTTCCCTTCATTATGCACATATCATCTACATTCCAAAAATATCTGAATAACCTTTCATGGATACTTGTACCATTAATCATATACTTTCAAAACTCAAGGAAAGACAACAGTGTAACAATCCTTAGATGTCTTTTTATTCCATATTACTATGAGATTACTTATACAACATTACATGTGATAAACATGTAATCATTCCACTACATTCTTAAACCATTGACCGAGCTTCAACAATTCTTTCATCTCACATATCATTTGTAGTCTCATCATCATCATCCACATAAATACTACCCATATGACCATACTGATTCTCTTCATGAGTCTTTCCCTTAGGGCATTTGTTTGCATAATGCCCATAAATTCCACATTTAAAACACTTAACCATTTTTGATGTCGTAGCAATACCATTATCCTCATCCATGGTGTTAACCGAACCTTTTCCTTTGCACTTACTTGCTTTGTGTCCTTCTTTTCCACACCCAAAGCATCTTCCAGTTCCTTTGAAACATTCTCCTTGATGCCTCTTCCCACATGATTTACATAGGGGAAATTGAACTTTCTTTCCTCTATGATCATCATGAAACTCCATCTTTCTCTTATTAGTCGAGTCAGGAAACTTACCAAATTTTACTTTATTGATCATATTATGAGATTGCTGATTCGGCATAAGAATGATGTTTGGACATCCAAATCCCATTTCATTTGGTTTCTCATGAAGAATATCATTCCATTGTCCATCATATCCTCCATTATCGTGAATCATCTTGTTTCCAGCCATTTTCTAAAACCCAAAAAGAATAGTGTGAGAGGCAAAAATCATAATAAAGGGGGAGTACCCTTAATATCTAACATCTCAGGTTAAATTATAAGATCGTTATCGTAGTTCTAGGATTATATTCTATGTGTATACTTATCCTTAGGGACATCCCTAGACATACATTAGAAATATCTCTAGGGATCTCACTAACGTTTTCGCATCCTAGTTTCCAAAGGTTGACTAAACCTTTCCTCTGATACCAACTGTAGAGACCCGTATCTTGACGTACATTGACATTACCTTACTTTTGCGGAATACTTAGTACATTACAAAAACACACACACAAGGACCGTAATAGTTTAGTGTCTTTGGAAACTCGGACTATAATTTTCTAATCGTGGTGAAAGATCTTCAAAATTTCCCATAAAGATCTTCCTTTTTTTTACCTAAAACCTTTCTTTATATCCTGGGGAAAAGAAAACATAAAAGGGTGAGCTCAAATTCTCAGTAAGGGTAAACAAAATAAATATCAATCACATCATATTCATAAGAACATAACATTTTGGAAATCATAACCTGCAAAAGAGAGCATAATTTCATAATCATGGAATAAATCATGGCAGTGAAATGTAATCACAATAATCATAACATAAAACATGAAACTTTGTGGCATTCACACATAATCATAGAGAATCATTTATTGTTAGTCAAGACTCATTGCCAAGACTATCTTAGTGGACAAAGTCCCTTTCTGAATCGAGTAGCCCTCGTTTCAGTCCTGTTTCACTGAACCGGTATAACCTACCATTCCAGCCATGTCTATCTCATGAGATATAAAATCTTTACCCAATGCATTGGAGGGAGATATAGGTCCCACCCATCTCATAATGATACCATTCTTATGTGTGCCACAAAATCATAAACCATACATCATTTCATAACCCATGCAATAAAAATGGGATTCTTAAACATCATGACATCATAAAACAATTCATATAAGATAAAGGAATTCATAAAAATAATTCTATCACAACATAATCAAATCAATGTAATAATAGGGATAAAAATAGAACCCTTTATTATCTTAGATGGAAAATAATTTTGATAAAACACATGAACTCCATTCTTGAGGAAAATATCCTTTCTTCTTCAAAAAAACATTTTTCCTTTCATAACATGTCATACGACTTTAAAATAAAAGAAGTTGATTAAAAATAAACTTGAAAACTTTTAAAAGATTTTTCTTGGAAATAAGGATTTAAAAATCCATTCATGCCGTATAAGTTAAAAAAAACATTCTTCTCGTACTTTTGTCGGAAAAGTCAAAAAGTACCACGTATGAAAAACGACAAAAGATTCCTTTCATATCCTTTACTAAAAACTCGCCGATGGGTAAAAATGGATTTAAACAATTGTAGGTGGATGGAAATAATATTACATATTGATTAAACATGGATTTGGATGATAAAATACACCCCAGTAAATAAGAAAGTATAAACAATCTCGGATAAAAATGAGATTGTGATATTTCCCTTACCTTAGGTCTGATTTGCTTCGTATGTGTCCGAACCTCCTGTATAATGATTTAAATAATGTCATTGACTTATTACAGAATCATATTCATTGTTATGATATCATATATGGTTCACTTATGACATTATATTACCCGTTCTTTTGTAAATTCCATGTTAAAGAAGCGTTTTGGGTAAAATCGTTTCATTTATCGTAGGTGTTTTGACTTGTTGTTCTTGACATCATTATTACTTATATCATGATTTACTTACTTCCAGAATATAAAATATGATTTATATATCATATATATTCAGTATATATATATATAATAGATAGATAAATAAAATGAAAAACACCGTTCATGGAGACGGTAGTCCGTACGTACGCATGAACGCTGTTTTTCTTTCCTTATTGTCTTGAATGGAAGTAAGTAGATGATATACATATATATATATATACATAAATCCAGTATCATTATTATGTCATATATTTCATTAGTACTTATTATATATACTTTATAATCATTCATGAATGGTTAATCATTAAGAATGAATCTCATCGCGTCGTGGAGACGGTAGTCCGTACGTACGCACGAGCGATGATATCATTTCCATAAATATTGAATTGAATTGGAGTGGGTTATACAATATATCAGAATCAATATGATGTTTTAATAACTATGTATAGTTATTCTTTACACCATTATACCCATCCATGTAAGGTGGTGGTGGAAAATAGATTACACCACGGCGTGGAGACGGTATTCCGTACGTACGCACGCGCGGTGATTTCTTTTTCCGTAGGATAGATAGATGGTGAAATAGGGTTGTTTCATACTTATAATAACATATCAGTATATGAGTGATACTGATGTTATTACTTCATAATGAAACAACCTAAGAAGAAGAAGTGGAAGAATAAATAAAGATGAAAGAATTGGTAATGGTAATTACCTCTTCTTTGAAGCGCCTTTTGGAGACCTCCTCTTAGGGAACTAAAATTGGTCTTTGAGGAAGACCAGAACCTCTAGGATGTTGCTAGGGAAGTTTAGAAGAGATTTTGGTAGGGTTTGGCCGAGCTTGAGTGCTCAAATTGGTGTGAGGAGGAGGGGGAGGAGGTGCCCTTTTATAAGGGAGGAGAGGGGCACCTTAGGAATATCTCAAAATATTATTTTATATTAAAGTAAAAATCGGTTTATAATGGTTCCAAAGGGTATTATTTCGAAGCTAAAGTGGGGATGGGTCGAAATCCTATCATCCAATAGGATTTAGACAAGTTTAGGGTATTATTTTAACCTTATCAATTAGATTTAACCCTAAGTTAAATAATTTAACTTTTACCGTGTCTTTTTGTTTTCTTACACTATATGGTTAATACACTTACTATAACATGCCAAAAGAACCCCAAATTGTTTATTATTAATATATATATCCTTATTTAAGTCATTTGGCCGAACCGTAGATTTTTAGGAATAAAATAACAATTAATAATATAATATTTGATTTAAAAACTATTTTGTGTCAATTTTGACACTATTTGATATATGATTTTTGTGAAAGTCATAACAGAATTATATGTTCGAACCAAGTTTATTAAATCAACACTAATATATCATAGTAACCTATAAAATTAGTGTAATTCATAAAAAGTCTCAAATTACATTCAGTTTGGTGTTTATAACAACAATTATGTCAATATTTCATTAATAATATAATTACTGCATCATCTTTTTGTCATAAATAAATTAAATTATTTGATGTATAAAAATTACCAATAAAATACCATTATGTAGGAAATCTTTTTATCTTTCTAATGAATATTTACAATCTAATTTATCTTATGTATAACCCTATATTAAAAATGTTTTAGTAAATAAACTTTGATTTGAACTCTTTTAACTATTCTTTGAATTAAATAATAATAAATGTCCTATTCTAATCCAAGTGGGCCTAAATGGTCATATTTTATTCCTAAGCTTGTTTTTGGTCGAATTACACTTGTCCAATAGAATTAGGACATGTGTTAGGGTAATAGTAATATCATATTTACCCTTAGTTACCCTATTTACTATTAACTGCGGTAAAAAAAAGTAAAAAGTTACTATTCACCAAAAAATTATTTTTATCTCATTGAACCACATTTTACTTACTGATATCAACCGTGTCTGTCGGATTTTCGAAATTCCATTCACAGAAGCGGTAAAATTAAGTTTTATGCAAAATTCAGTTTTTAACCTACCACTTAGTGGTTTCACTATTCATCAAAAATTGATGTTTTTTAGAAAAATGCCAAAATTTCACCCTAAGCTATAATTGATATTCCGAATTCAAAAATGATTTCTATTTTACAAAATTCACAACACATAAGTTGCATTAATTAAATTAATTTCCGCTGTTACAACAAATAGCGTGTTTTTAAGAGATAATAACTATCAAAAGATTGACACTTGTTTATAACTGCTTTAAATGTGAAATTACATCCAATGACCAACATTGTATTAAATTGTAAAAATATATTCTAAATATACTTTAAAACCACTCAAATTAATAATTTATCAATATTAATTATTTCGATTAAAAAAGTTGTTATTAATTAAAATTTAGTAATTTTTACTATTGATCAGAATATGAAAGTTATCCGAAAAGTACCAAAATTTCACCTTAGGCTAAATTCAATACTCCGAATCCATAAATGAAGTCCATTTTGAGAGCTAAAATTTCTAAAATTTTAAAAAGTGGTTATTACTATTCATAACAGCTAGTTTTAATAATATTTTAATAGCATATCGTTGTTTTGTGAAACTCAGTATTGCGTACTACACATGCTATCGAGGAAGGTTGCGATTGCGTGTAATGCGAGGAAAGTCAAGGATGTGTGTTGTGCAAGCTCCTTTTGGTGTAGCGTACAACACAAGACATTAGTGAAATTAAAAAGAATATTTTTCATAAAATCTCGGGCTGTTACATTCTACCCCCCTTAAAATGAATTTCGCCCTCGAAATTCGTCGGGGTTATAAATGGTTTACTATTCGAAAGTTTCTTTAATAGAAACCCACATCGTAAAAAGGAATACCAAAACTTGGCTTTTAAAAACTAAAGTATGAAATTTAACTATTACCCAAATAAACTAATCACTGGGTTTCCACATAGGTGAAAATATGGATATGGAAGAGAAATCTAACCATCATGTTCTGATGGAGAGTGGTAGAGAACATGGCTATGGAAAAGCCAGTAATCACAAATCCATAAATTTGTGACGATCTAAGGTACCATCTGATTCATCAAGTATAAGAGAACTAGGACAACATTTTTGGTTTTCAAGATCATTTCCCTAAAGTTAAAGAATTTGAATTAGAATAAATACTTACTTTATTTTGGTACAATCTCACTGTTGTTCGTGCCTTTAACAATTTCCACTTCATCTCTTAAATAAATGAAGTTGAATTTGTTATTCGTGAAGTGTTAGCAGATCATGTGATAGAATGACGGGTCATTCCATCTGTCTCAAAAGGTTAGCAAAATTTATATACATAAGTCGATCTATAGTGGGATTAATCATATATGGTTCCTAAAATGGGCTTATACTTCATAAATCATACTGCTTAATATAATAACACTAGTTTCTACTAAACAGGGACTTCCTGTAGGTCAGTGGTAGGCGATAATGGCCAGTCGCACTTCGGTTGTGGGTTCGATTCCTACAGCCTTGTCCGAAGCGATGGGCTGTCGCCCGTCCTACAGGTTGTCCTTTTTCTAAAACTACGTTACTATAACATCCCATCAATAATATCGAAAATCTTCTATCCTTAAACAATACTAACTTATGTCCAACATAATCCAATCTAATCTTTAGGCTTATACATAATACTGCAGTCCACTCTCATAATATAGTGACAACGATTACTAGAGATTTAATATTGTCGTTGATCCCCACATATCATAAGATATGTCCTGTTGGTCACATTCCAAACATTCAAAGTCCTTAATCGTGTATTCTCTTGAATACCTTAGTGAAAACATGAGTGCAGTTAAAATTTAACACTTTCCACATACCAAAATCCTCAAAATTCTATATACTCAAACCATGATATCACTTAGTCCTTATATCAATCATGAGCTCATGAATACTGTTAAACATTTCATTTTCTCGTTTTCCCTTCATTATGCACATATCATCTACATTCCAAAAATATCTGAATATCCTTTCATGGATACTTGTACCATTAATCATATACTTTCAAAACTCAAGGAAAGACAACAGTGTAACAATCCTTAGATGTCTTTTTATTCCATAGTACTATGAGATTACTTATACAACATTACACGTGATAAACATGTAATCATTCCACTACATTCTTAAACCATTGACCGAGCTTCAACAATTCTTTCATCTCACATATCATTTGTAGTCTCATCATCATCATCCACATAAATACTACCCATATGACCATACTGATTCTCTTCATGAGTCTTTCCCTTAGGGCATTTGTTTGAATAATGCCCATAAATTCCACATTTAAAACACTTAACGATTTTTGATGTCGTAGCAATACCATTATCCTCATCCATGATGTTAACCGAACCTTTTCCTTTGCACTTACTTGCTTTGTGTCCTTCTTTTCCACACCCAAAGCATCTTCCAGTTCCTTTGAAACATTCTCCTTGATGCCTCTTCCCACATGATTTACATAGGGGAAATTGAACTTTCTTTCCTCTATGATCATCATGAAACTCCATCTTTCTCTTATTAGTCGAGTCAGGAAACTTACCAAATTTTACTTTATTGATCATATTATGAGATTGCTGATTCGACATAAGAATGATGTTTGGACATCCAAATCCCATTTCATTTGGTTTCTCATGAAGAATATCATTCCATTGTCCATCATATCCTCCATTATCGTGAATCATCTTGTTTCCAGCCATTTTCTAAAACCCAAAAAGAATAGTGTGAGAGGCAAAAATCATAATAAAGGGGGAGTACCCTTAATATCTAACATCTCAGGTTAAATTATAAGATCGTTATCGTAGTTCTAGGATTATATTCTATGTGTATACTTATCCTTAGGGACATCCCTAGACATACATTAGAAATATCTCTAGGGATCTCACTAACGTTTTCACATCCTAGTTTCCAAAGGTTGACCAAACCTTTCCTCTGATACCAACTGTAGAGACCCATATCTTGACATACATTGACATTACCTTACTTTTGCGGAATACTTAGTACATTACAAAAACACACACACAAGGACCGTAATAGTTTAGTGTCTTTGGAAACTCGGACTATAATCTTCTAATCGTGGTGAAAGATCTTCAAAATTTCCCATAAAGATCTTCCTTTTTTTTTACCTAAAACCTTTCTTTATATCCTGGGGAAAAGAAAACATAAAAGGGTGAGCTCAAATGCTCAGTAAGGGTAAACAAAATAAATATCAATCACATCATATTCATAAGAACATAACATTTTGGAAATCATAACCTGCAAAAGAGAGCATAATTTCATAATCATGGGATAAATCATGGCAGTGAAATGTAATCACAATAATCATAACATAAAACATGAAACTTTGTGGCATTCACACATAATCATAGAGAATCATTTCTTGTTAGTCAAGACTCATTGCCAAGACTATCTTAGTGGACAAAGTCCCTTTCTGAATCGAGTAGCCCTCGTTTCAGTCCTGTTTCACTGAACCTGTATAACCTACCATTCCAGCCATGTCTATCTCATGAGATATAAAATCTTTACCCAATGCATTGGAGGGAGATATAGGTCCCACCCATCTCATAATGATACCATTCTTATGTGTGCCACAAAATCATAAACCATACATCATTTCATAACCCATGCAATAAAAATGGGATTCTTAAACATCATGACATCATAAAACAATTCATATAAGATAAAGGAATTCATAAAAATAATTCCATCACAACATAATCAAATCAATGTAATAATAGGGATAAAAATAGAACCTTTTATTATCTTAGATGGAAAATAATTTTGATAAAACACTTGAACTCCATTCTTGAGGAAAATATCCTTTCTTCCTCAAAAAAACATTTTTCCTTTCATAACATGTCATACGACTTTAAAATAAAAGAAGTTGATTAAAAATAAACTTGAAAACTTGTAAAAGATGTTTCTTGGAAAAAAGGATTTAAAAATCCATTCATGCCGTATAAGTTAAAAAAAACATTCTTCTCGTACTTTTGTCGGAAAAGTCAAAAAGTACCGCGTATGAAAAACGACAAAAGATTCCTTTCATATCCTTTACTAAAAACTCGCCGAAGGGTAAAAATGGATTTAAAAAATTGTAGGTGGATGGAAATAATATTACATATTGATGAAACATGGATGTGGATGATAAAATACACCCCAGTAAATAAGAAAGTATAAACAATCTCGGATAAAAATGAGATTGTGATATTTCCCTTACCTTAGGTCCGATTTGCTTCGTATGTGTCCGAACCTCCTGTATAATGATTTAAATAATGTCATTGACTTATTACAGAATCATATTCATTGTTATGATATCATATATGGTTCACTTATGACATTATATTACCCGTTCTTTTGTAAATTCCATGTTAAAGAAGCGTTTTGGGTAAAATCATTTCATTTATCGTAGGTGTTTTGACTTGTTGTTCTTGACATCATTATTACTTATATCATTATTTACTTACTTCCAGAATATAAAATATGATTTATATATCATATATATTCAGTATATATATATATATAATAGATAGATAAATAAAATGAAAAACACCGTTCATGGAGACGGTAGTCCATACGTACGCATGAACGCTGTTTTTCTTTCCTTATTGTCTTGAATGGAAGTAAGTAGATGACATACACATATATATATATACATAAATCCAGTATCATTATTATGTCATATATTTCATTAGTACTTATTATATATACTTTATAATCATTCATGAATGGTTAATCATTAAGAATGAATCTCATCGCGTCGTGGAGACGGTAGTCCGTACGTACGCACGAGCGATGATATCATTTCCATAAATATTGAATTGAATTGGAGTGGGTTATAAAATATATCAGAATCAATATGATGTTTTAATAACTATGTATAGTTATTTTTTACACCATTATACCCATCCATGTAAGGTGGTGGTGGAAAATAGATTACACCACGGCGTGGAGACGGTATTCCGTACGTACGCACGCGCGGTGATTTCTTTTTCCGTAGGATAGATAGATGGTGAAATAGGGTTGTTTCATACTTATAATAACATATCAGTATATGAGTGATACTGATGTTATTACTTCATAATTAAACAACCTAAGAAGAAGAAGTGGAAGAAGAAATAAAGATGAAAGAATTGGTAATGGTAATTACCTCTTCTTTGAAGCGCCTTTTGGAGACCTCCTCTTAGGGAACTAAAATTGGTCTTTGAGGAAGACCAGAACCTCTAGGATGTTTCTAGGGAAGTGGAGAAGAGATTTTGGTAGGGTTTGGACGAGCTTGAGTGCTCAAATTGGTGTGAGGAGGAGGGGGAGGAGGTTCCCTTTTATAAGGGAGGAGAGGGGCACCTTAAGAATATCTCAAAATATTATTTTATATTAAAGTCAAAATCGGTTTATAATGGTTCCAAAGGGTATTATTTCGAAGCTAAAGTGGGGATGGGTCGAAATCCTATCATCCAATAGGATTTATACAAGTTTAGGGTATTATTTTAACCTTATCAATTAGATTTAACCCTAAGTTAAATAATTTAACTTTTACCGTGTCTTTTTGTTTTCTTACACTATATGGTTAATACACTTACTATAACATGACAAACGAACCCCAAATTGTTTATTATTAATATATATATCCTTATCTAAGTCATTTGGCCGAACCTTAGATTTTTATGAATAAAATAACAATTAATAATATAATATTTGATTTAAAAACTATTTTGTATCAATTTTGACACTATTTGATATATGATTTTTGTGAAAGTCATAACAGAATTATATGTTCGAACCAAGTTTATTAAATCAACACTAATATATCATAGTAACCTATAAAATTAGTGGAATTCAAAAAAAGTCTCAAATTACATTCCGTTTGGTGTTTATAACTTCAATTATGTCAATATTTCATTAATAAGATAATTACTGCATCATCTTTTTGTCATAAATAAATTAAATTATTTGATGTATAAAAATTACCAATAAAATACCATTATGTAGAAAATCTTGTTATCTTTCTAATGAATATTTACAATCTAATTTATCTTATGTATAACCCTATATTAAAAATGTTTTAGTAAATAAACTTTGATTTTAACTCTTTTAACTCTTCTTTGAATTAAATAATAATAAATGTCCTAATCTAATCCAAGTGGGCCTAAATGGTCATATTTTATTCCTAATCTTGTTTTTGGTCTAATTACACTTGTCCAATAGAATTAGGACATGTGTTAGGGTAATAGTAATATCATATTTACCCTTAGATACCCTATTTACTAGTAACTGCGGTAAAAAAAAGTAAAAAGATACTATTCACCAAAAAATTATTTTTATCTCATTGAACCACATTTTACTTACTGATATCAACCGTGTCTGTCGGATTTTCGAAATTCCATTCACAGAAGCGGTAAAATTAAGTTTTATGCAAAATTCAGTTTTTTACCTACCACTTAGTGGTTTCACTATTCATCAAAAATTGAAGTTTTTCAGAAAAATGCCAAAATTTCACCCTAAGCTATAATTGATATTCCGAATTCAAAAATGATTTCTATTTTACAAAATTCACAACACATAAGTTGCATTAATTAAATTAAATTCCGCTGTTACAACAAATAGCGTGTTTTTAAGAGATAATAACTATCAAAAGATTGACACTTGTTTATAACTGCTTTAAATGTGAAATTACATCCAATGACCAACATTGTATTAAATTGTAAAAATATATTCTAAATATACTTTAAAACCACTCAAATTAATAATTTATCAATATTAATTATTTCGATTAAAAAAGTTGTTATTAATTAAAATTTAGTAATTTTTACTATTGATCAGAATATGAAAGTTATCCGAAAAGTACCAAAATTTCACCTTAGGCTAAATTCAATACTCCGAATCCATAAATGAAGTCCATTTTGAGAGCTAAAATTTCTAAAATTTTAAAAAGTGGTTATTACTATTCATAACAGCTAGTTTTAATAATATTTTAATAGAATATCGTTGTTTCGTGAAACTCAGTATTGCGTACTACACACGCTATCGAGGAAGGTTGCGATTGCGTGTAATGCGAGGAAAGTCAAGGATGCGTGTTGTGCAAGCTCCTTTTGGTGTAGCGTACAACACAAGACATTAGTGAAATTAAAAAGAATATTTTTCATAAAATCTCGGGCTGTTACATTGAATCTTATTGGTGTTCAAGTATTTTGTGGAGGCGTTCAAGGCTTCGTTCTCTGTGAAGGGTGATGATGGAATAACGCTATTTTCTCCAGGGTTCAGTTGTCATGGAGGTACCCACATCTTACTGCTATGACTTTATTCTATTTGGAACTCTGCTCTGGCTCCTCATTTCCCCAAATCTTCTCCATGTCTGATTTGATCTATAAGGACCTGACCTTAAAACATTACATAATATTGAATTAAATGAATTAATTCACATTGAGGATCTTCCTAGGTATAGAGTTTTAGGGAATTAAGACATAACTATTACATCTCAGATGATTAAAAAGTAGACACTTCTACCGAGTTTCCATTTTGTTCATAAAATAAAAACTCTTGAAAAAAGAGTCATGTCTAGTTCCATGTTTTAGACAGAATTACTTTTCCTTGAATCCATCCTTGACCCTATTCATCTTCAAGTCATGTGAAAACATTTCAAAACTTGGGATGAGAATAAAATGCTGAGTAAGAGTTATAAAACAAAGAATGAAAATATTTTTCATAAATACATAAAAAACAGGAACTCTTCTACTTACCTCATAAAATCATTAGATTTTATGAATAACACATAGAAATCATAAATCATAAATGTAACTTGTGGAATCCATAACATAATTACATTATATCTATCACGACTACATATGGAGTTACATTGGAATACCCATCAAAGTATATTCCCTAAATCTCATAGGAGAAACATCCACGTTTACCTTTGTCATGTTACCCAACGCATTGGAGTGCTATCTTGGGATCACCATCCCTAGGTTTATCACGGAACCACCCGTATACGCAAATAATTCTCAAGAACCATAACATGATCATAACATATAACATAAGCATAAAAGAAAGATAAAATTCCCACATTGCAATAACAATAAATTATTTAAATATATTGACCTAAAAAATCCATTATCAAAACCATTTTCAATTCCAAAATATGTAAAAAGAGTATATGGTATTTATTTTCCTTTTTTAAATATTACGGCTAGTTAAGAAATCCAAAAGATCAAATAATAATCATGGCAGAGGAAAGGTCGTTGTCACCATGTATGCTAAAAAGAAACCTTTTTCTGTCATTTAGTAAAAATATTCATAGAAAAAGATTCTCTTTGAATGAAATAAGAGGTAAAAGGTGTTTATAAAGCGTATAAAATAAAATCATGTATTAAACCAAAATATGCCTCAATGAAAGGTGATTGAGACGAAGTCCCTTACCTCATGTCCGAATTGACTCGATCATTCTTTAATCTCTTGAATAATATACTAATGTTAATTTATACTTGCTTAAGAACCATTTTTAAGTTTATTATTCCTTTTATATCACTTATTACCATGTTATAAATTTTTTTTAATCATTTAAGTTAATAACATTTTTTTTTGATATTTGGTACTTGAGTAAAAAATGAACACCTTATATTTAAAAGTTGTCTGTGTGGTCAATAGTCCATTATAGCCAGAATGATATTGATTATTTAGATATATAAAATATCATATATATCATATATATCAAGTATATATATATATATATATATATATCTTTATCACAGTTTTTATCATTTGGAGGTATGAAATGAAATGCACCGTTCACGGAGACAGTAAGCCATACGCACGCATGAACGCTACTTTCATTGCTATTTCTTATTTTAATGGAATTAAAACATAAGGACTCATAGGTATATTATATTCATAGTATAATATCATATATAATATCATTAAATCTATCCTTTATATGTCCCACATATGGCATTAACGAGTCATATCACATTGAGGGGGCAGTAGTCCGTACTTCCTCAATTAAAATTATCGCGTTTACCCATAATTGAAACCATAAAGGTATGTTATAAAAGAAAAATAAAGAAGAATAAAGAATAAATAAACATCATATATATCATAGATAAATATAGTGTCATCTTAATGGCCACCATGATAGGCTGTAGGAGATAATCGAACAATCATCGTCTCGTGAGGCGTTAGTTTTCCATCCACATAAACAGTAATGTTCTTCACCCATTAGAAGGAGGTGTGTGTAAGTTTAGTTAGAATAATTCTTATAAAAACATCCTAGTATATTTATGATACTGGTTTTGTTATAAAATAAACTAATAAAAAGAGTTTAGGGGTTGGATAAGTAAAAAATAAAAGAAATTAAGTTAAGAGAAATAATTACCTTTAATTTGGGTAACTTCCTTTGGTTTGAACAAAAAGGACTTTTTGAAGTGCCTTCTGTCAATGGTAATGCTTCTAGGGGGAGGATAAAGATTTAGGTAGATTAATTAGGTAGATTTTGGGTGAGTCAAAAGGCTTGAGATGTGTAAGGAATTGGTTATAAGTGAAGGATTTTTATAAGGGGGAGGAGGGGCTCTTTAGAAAAGTGTGATAATATTATTTTATTATATAATGATATTCAGTTTCTAAAGGTCCAAAACTGATTAAAGTCGAAGATAATATGACTCATGGTCGAAATAAAATCATCAAATAATAATTGAAGATGTTTTGGATATTTTTTTTAATATTTATAATCTTATTTATTTAAATCTCTTATTAATGAGGTAAATACTACACCATTATTGTGTCATAAATAATTTAATTTATTTGATGTATCAAAATTATAAAAAAATTCAATGATGTAGGAAATCATTTTATATTTCTAATTATTACTTATAGTTAAAAAGATAATTTTTATAACCCCCTGTAAAAATATATTACTAAAAGATATATGTTTTTGTCATTTTTGCCTTTACTTTAAGTTAATTAATCTAAAATGTCATTATCAATCCCATGATGCTCAATGGGGTCCCAAAATCTACCCAAATATGACCATGGTGGTGAATGACTCAACCAATAAGGTTTGGAAAAGTGTTAATGTAATTTTGAATTATTATAATATTCTTTTTACCTTGAATTACCCTATTTACCTTTAACCATGGTAAATAAAAGTCAAAAGTTACTATTCACCAAAAATTATTTTCATCTTATTGAACCAAATTTTACTTACTAATAACAACCATGTATGTTGGATTTTCGAAATTAAATTCACAAAAGTGGTAAAACTTCCTTTAAATGAAAAAGTCAGTTTTTTAACTACTACTAAGTGGTTTCACTATTCAACAAAAATTGATGTTTTTTCCAAAAACTAGAAAACATTAACCCTATGCTATATCTGATATTCCAAATTCAAAAATTATATCTATTTTTCCAAATTCAAATATATAAGTTGCATTAATTAATTTAAAATTAATTCCCATTGTTAAAACAAAAAGTGTGTTTTTCAGAAACAATAGCTATCAAAAGATTGACACTTGTTTATGTCGAATTTCAAAGTAAAATTAATTCCAATGACCAGAATTGAATTAAAAGGTAAAAATATATTCTGATTAAACTTTAAAACCAATTAAAATGATAATATAACCATATAAATAACTTAGATTAAAACACAGTTTTGAATTTAAATACAATATTTTTCACTATTCATAAAAAATGAACTTTATCGGAAAATTTCCAAAAATTTACACAAAGTAAATTTTGATGTCCCCATTATAAAGAAGGATTTTAATTGGTCAAATAGAATTTATTAAATTGAACAAAACTAGATTTAGAGATGGTTATCCATTAAACGGTGGTAGATCGGGCTTAAAATTAGATTCATTCACATTTTAAGCCTCTAACTTTTTATTGGATAAATATAAATACATTTAACAAACAAGTATAATCATATTGTAGTTAGTTTTATTCATTCCCAAAAATATAGTGTCTATGAGTTAACTACCATTTAAAATAATAATATTATATTATTAGTTTGCAAAGTAAGATTTCAAAGAAACCCGTTGTTGCGTATCAGGTACACTATCAAACATAGAAACCCCTTTAAAGTAAAATTAATATTTAATTCACAAATTTCAATAAATTTTAAATGTGTCTTATTCTTTATTTACCTGGGATTTTACACAAACGGTGGTACTCGAGGTGTTCTTGGATGTGAGTTTCGAGCAATCGATGCATTTCGGATGTGTTCCCCCCTTGGCGGCTTTGACTCCTTCCCCTGAGGGCTTGATGTTTGTGATGGATTATGGTGGGGTTTCCCATTTTTGTGGCTATGATGATATGTCATGGTGGTGTTCAATAGTGTTGTGTCTGTCCATGATTTCTTCATATCTGCGATTCTATTGATTTCGGTGGGTCTCGCCGGTGAGACTGGCGTGACGTCGAGTCGCTGCTACCGATGAGGATGGTGACAGTTTGAGATGATGAAATTATTTTGATGATATGGAGATAGTGATGGTTTTGAGATTATTAGTTGGGTGGCTCGGAGCTCGGTGGAAGAATTTTCCAGTGATATGATGCTTGATTTCAGGGTGCATAGCACGAGGTGGTTTGTTGGCAGTGATGTAAGGTGCCACGTGCTCTGAGGTCAATGTTGAATCAATTTAAAATTGGAATATTTGTACTGTTTAAGTAGGGGATTTTATTTTTAATTTTTAATTCCTATGTTCGGTTACCGCTAAACCTTAAAAATGATTTTTAAAAATGAAAAGAATGGATTGGTGGAAGTCTACACCACTCAACAGGGCATTTTTAATAAGATGATTTCTTAATATGGATATATTATTTCAATCAAGTGAATTATTTTAAATCAATTAGGATCCATCTTGAATCTATTAGGGTAACATTTAAATATTATATATGGGTGATATTACTATTTTCATCCTTATTGTATTTGTGGGAGGGATTGGTAATGACATTAAATAACTCGAACAGAAAATGATACTTTATATTAAATGATATATATAACTTGATTATGAATGAATACATATAGAGGAGGGATACAATTTAATATTCCAGTGACTCATAAAATACTTATGGAATATTACACTAACATAATCCATGAAATAAAAGGCAGTCAGAAGTAAATTCAAGGGTTAAGAGTTGATGTAAATCTATCAAAAATAGCCTTATCTACATGAATTATGGTAAAATGGGCCATCATAAGAAATTTTTCCTTGAGTGAGAATGGAATTACGGTCGGTCATATTTTATAGGTTTAAATTTGAGGAATTAAATCGATACAAGTTGTGATAATATATTTATGAGTGTAAACACATCAATAGAATCTTTTATTATTGATTCTGTATAATATTTCAACTCCACTAGTGAAAATGGATGCTTAATGAATTATGTATCAAAATACATTGATACGGTGAAACTTTTGGATGATAAATTTCTTAATATAGTAGGAAAATGAGATGTGAAAATTAAATTAAAGAATAGAAGTGTCCTTTAGAAGAAAAAAGTTAGATATATTCTCATTATTTTGAAGAATATAATTTTAGTATGAGAGTTTGATGAAGGTGGTTATAGAATAATATTTATTTATGGGGTTTCTAAAACCACTCATGGTTCTCAAATAATAGCAAGAGTTTTAAAGGATGTCACATTGTATCTTATTGAAAGGGAAGTGGGATTTGGATTGGTCAAATATTAATTTATCTAAAATTTAGATGAGTGACATTGTCAACATGGGAAGCTCTATGATAATGATATAAATGTTCTTTTTAATACATGTGTTTTTGAAGAAGGAATAGTTTGACTTCAGGAATTTTCAGAGTTTTATACTTAAAAATAATGGAAATGTGATTTTTAACTTTATCAAAATAATACAATGAAAAATAAATGTGGAGGTTTGTATATACGAATTTCTAGGGACCTAACCCATTGAAATATCATAAACATTCACTATAATTTGTGACTTTTAATAAATAATCAGCAGGGAAATTATATATATACATAGAAGAACACAAATATGAAGTGATTTTTGTGTTAATTAATTGAAAATATATGGTGGAAAGGGAAATATGATTCAAGATAAAATTCTTGGTATATTTTAACGATATTGAGTACACTAGAAGAAGTATCTAGATCTTTTATAGAAATAAAGGTAGAAGTCTTGATAAGACTGTTCTGGAACTTCTTGTGGAAAATAGTGTAGCTGACTGGACCAATCAAAAAATTATGGAAAGGATATAAAGCATGAATCTACGTTAAGGGATTCCAAAGGTATTTTAGCTGTAAGTAGTTGGTACCAATTCTTATTTCATAAATCATATACCATATGTGTCAATTGGAAGTGATTTTCTCTAAATAATCTATATAAGAAAATCACCAAATTTATCTCCCCTTAAGGCCTTTTGAAGATTAGCCTATTTTTATGTAGATGCCAAAAATAGAGGTAAGATTTTTTTTAAATCTCATGCATGTTTATTCAAAGAATATTATAATAAATATTGCAATTTTTATTTTGGGATGATAATAAAAATAAACTCATAAAAATTATAAATTTTCTTTTTATTGAGAACTTCTTGTGAAATAAATGGTGTAATAGAATGATATACAACTCATGTTCCTCTAAATATAGATTCAAAAATGAAATTTCATAGGTTTTAGTTCAATAAAGAGTAGATCTAGAGGTATAATTTCATATTCTAATAAGAGTAAGATAACTGGTATAAGGGTATAAAGATAACTTTAAATTCAGTCTATATATGGATTCGGGAGGACTCGAATTTCCTAAATCAGTGACTACTTTTAGTGAGAATGGGGCGTTTGAGTCATCTATGTATGAGGAGTTGAAATTAATTCACATTAGTAACACTAGGGAGAAAACAATTCTACACACTAAAAAAAAGGGAACTAGATAATAAGTGGGTTAATTAGTTAAAAGATGAAGCTAATGGAAGGAAGAAATATATGGAAATGTTGGTTTCAAGGTATTTAAAGAAAAGGATGGTGTTGAATTTTCTAAAATTTTCTACCTGGTATTTATTCAATCTACCATTTGAGCTATGCTAATATTGATTTCATTTAGTGTTTTATAACTTGAGATAATGATCATGAAGCTGATTATTTATCAAGGATATTTTGAATACGTAATATAGAATAATAAAACTATTAGTTTAATGAACCAATTGAATAATTAAATGGTGTGTAAAGTCAATAAAATAATTTATGAGATGAAACTATCACTAACTTAGTGTAAGAAGAAGTTTGAATCATTAAAATATGATAACTATTTAATAATAGGAAACTCAAATCACTAATTTTTATAAATTGATTACAATGATGGAAATTTCATCATTCTATTTTGTATATAGATGATATAATTTAGGTTGTTTCATAAATCCAATAGATTCAGGTGTTGAAGAAAGATTTTTCAAGGAATTTTGAATCTAATGACCTCAAAGAGGTGATAAAAATACTGTTCTTGAGAATATATAGAGATAAGAATATGCTAATATTTATCTTATCTTAGAAAGAGTATGTATATAATATCATTGAAGAGTTTACAATGTGTAGATGCAAGTGTGGTTCGACACCTCTTTTTGGCCACTTAAAACCTTAAAAAGAACAAAAATAACTAACATAAGAAGAGGAAAATCACATGGTGAGAACTCCATATGCATCAGTACTAGGAAGTCTCATTTATGACATGGTGTGAAATCAACTAGATATTTTCCTTGTAGTGGGCATTGTAAAATGGTTCCTTTCAAATCAAGGAAAAATTTATTTGGAATTTGGGAAGTGGATATTGAGATATCTCAAAAGAGTGGATGATAACTCTTTTAATTAGAGGTGATGATCTGGTGGTTTATTATGTGATGAAAACTTTAGGGAGACTCATATTCATAGAATATCACAATACATTATGTCTTCACCTTTAGTTAAACTATCATTATGTTAATATGAAGGATACAACAATGGATTTCACTATCCACAATAGACGTTGAATATGTGGAATCAAGAGAAGAAACTAGGAAAATGAATGACTCGGCTGTGATATTCAAAGTGTGATACATTTTAACAAGTACATTGTGTTTCATTAAATGAAAAAAATTATTATTATTAAGTATAATTATATCTAGAAATTTTTTAAACATAGAGCTCAAGGGTTGAAAAAGATAGTCATATGATAAAATCCAATGGATATGTTCACAAAGACATTGGTCCAGGAGAGCCTAAGACAACACTACACCTTATTTAGACTTTAGTGATTGGGAGGAATGAAGAGGGTCATTGTAGGTAGTGGATGTATAGTTGGTGATGTTTTCCAAAGTTTTGGAGGGTGTTTTGAAATCCTAAAAGTTGTATTTAAGTGGGATACTGTTAGGTTTTGTGAAAAAATCCTCTTGAAATGGATCAATTTCATCAAAATGTTAAACTTTAAAGAACTTTTCTATGTTTGAGTAGTGGTAGTCGGATTTTTCATGTTGAATGTTAGGTTTTTAGAAGTTTTAAAGTTATGATGGATATCATATTAGTGGACAATCTACTAGTAATTCAATCATCTGTTAAAATTTTCAATAGAATCTAGTGTTTTTATTGGAATCACATCTAGCGGGAATTTACTCAAAAGACCAAGGAAGAGGGAACAATGATGATCTAATTATGATCAGTGGTAAAGATAATCTAACTGATTTTTGACCAACAATTATATAGTGCAACAGATGAATGAACTCATGTTTTGGACGTCGATGAAACTAGATGAGTAGGTGAGACCCTCTATATAATAGGTGTGGTGCCAACATGTTGTTGTGACTTGAAATATTTAGATGTATCAATATACATGGATTAAAAGTCATAGTTACTATACATTTTTCTACTAATGAAATGAAAGTTGAAATGTATTCTCTTCTGTATGTAGGATGTAAATCTAAACCCTAAAAAACCGAAGTGTTTTTTACTTGATTACATTTATGTTTTTCTTTAATGTTTGCGTGATTTGAGGTAAATGATGATTATGTGAGTGTTTTATTCAATGTAGAGGTCTTATTTACATATTTATTCCAATATCTCATACAATTAAAATCCACATGGTTTATATCAATGGCGTGTTTCTAATAGTCTGGTCATTCAAGGTCAAATTTTCCATGTGTCGAATTCTGGTGGAATTCCTAATTGGGGACAAGTGCAATTGAAAATTTTCATGGTGATTTGTTGTTTATGATGATATGAAGGACCAATTTGGGTGAATAATGTGCCACTTGTTGGGAGTAGCATAGTGGAAGACCATTCGGTTTTATGAGGTAGAACTCAATGAGAGCATTATGAATTGAAAACTGAAATTGATCTAGTTTGTTGAGTGAATGGATAAACATAATTTTTTGGGATGAGAAGTGTTATGCTAGGGAAATTGTAACTCTCTATGTATTTAGGGGTTTTGAAAATTTGTGGTATTATTTTTGGTTTGGAATTATCATGGGGATAAAAAACTAATATACCTTAGAAGAAGGCCCTAAATTTTTTTCAGATGATTCAATTGATCTAAGAATGGGGTGTTTCCTCAAGGTCTAGAATCTGAGTAGATTCCGATTTAATATTATTTTTTGTAATATTTTAATATTTATTTGATAAATATTAATTATTCCATAATAACAGATTATGATATATCCTAAATAAAGCCTTTAATTGAAATCTTGATTATGTGGTAGAGTTTGGAATAAAGGTTTTTACCTAGGTGATGTATAAAATTTTCATAGGTTCTATGACTACATTCAGTCTATTTTAAAGGGTATTTAAATTAATTTAATTTAAATAAATGAAATTAATTTAATCTAACTATTATTTTATTACTGATTATTCTTCTGTAACCCTCATTCACATGAGGGAAAAATGGGGAGAATTATTCCGCTAGAATCTTATAGAGATGATGGAGAAAGAGGGAGAATTGACGTCGGATTGAAGTGCAATGGTTGTGGTGAATGAATCTAAGCTTGGTATTTATATGATTAACCATGAGGTTGGATGAATGTTTTATATATTATTGTTTCTCCATTTAAATCATAATTTTAAATTTCTATTATTCTTGATGGTTGAAGTGTATTTTTCGTGGGTAAAATGGGGATTTAAATTTATGATTTTAGTTAGCTAGTTTTTTGGAAAGAAATATAAAAACATTTTATGTGGGTTTTATATTTTTGTGTGGTAAATAAAAATATAAGAGGATGAAAATGATATATATATATATATAATGGCGGGTTTCTAATTTAGCATTGCATAATGATAAAATTTATTTACCCTTACTAAATGACCAAGTAAGGTTAGAGGAATGTTTAACCTTATGATATAGTGGATGCAAATGGGTTAAAATCCCCTTATACTTACGTATAAATTCCAATATAAGGGTAATGATTTACCCTTATTCAGGTACCCCCTATGTAATGGTTGATATTTTTTTCATAAAAAAGTAAATATATATATATTATGCCTTTTTTTATATGAATATTTTAAGGTATAAAAATGGTTCATTTGGGAGAATTGCTTATTAATTTTTTTCTATGTATTAATTGTGAAATTTATTATAAAATATGTAAGGGAATTATTTGTTAATTAATTAAGGTGTCATAAATGGGTATTTTGGGAATTACAAATGGAAAGTAGTCTATTAGATGAGCATTAAAATTTATTATGGGGTTTTTTCGATTAAAGGTGTATGATTAATGATAATTAATAGTGTTTATATTTAATTGTAGACTTAATTATAAAATAAATAAAAAATTTATTTTATAATTTATTAAATATATAACAAAATTAAGGCCTTGTATTGAATTATGGGGACCATTCAGACTTAGAAAAGTTTCAATGAGGGTGGTCTTGCTTCGCTTATAAAGGTAATAACTCCACAAATAATGTAAGTTGTCTTTTGAACATACCCCTTTAGAAAATTCATTTTTTATATATGGTATGTGATATGCGGCCTCTCCACTTGAATGTGATTGAAATTTAAATTAAATTAATTATTTTTAATTAATTTAATTATTTATATAAAAATGAAATTGTTATGAGTAGGATGAAAAAAGTTTTGGGGCCACATTGGACCCTTTTAAACTAATATTATGGCTTGACATCCAATGGATGAGTCTTGGATTATCATTTTTATCCATATGATATACTAACCCAGAGGTGTGAGATCTTAAATGACTTATGTAGACAAAGTGTTGAATATATTTAGGTGACCTTAAACCCCTTGAGTAGTGATATGTGACAGTATGAGAAAGAATAACCCAAGTAGGACATAATGGATACTTGAGATACCTTATATCCATTTGGCTAGTTGAGACAAGAGTATAGAAATGTGTTCCATCCCATTTGGTAATTAAGAAATGTGTAGAGATTACATTGGTGAGATTTATGTATAAGATGAGTGAGTGGACCATCCTAGGATAACATTATAGAGAGATAGAGATGGGAATTTTTCCATATTCATAGAGTAGTGAAAATGGGGATTATCCTATAAGGTCGGTGTGGCCATGATATGACCAAGGTAATGTGGAGGGATATTATTCTCAATAGGTGATGAGCTTGGAAAGTGCAATGAGATTGAGATCTTGAAACCAATGTAGGGGTTTCTATTTATTATGTGACATAGTGAACCTCTGAGGGTTTCCAGGTAATATATGTGGACCTCATATAGGGTTTGTGTAGGGGGAATGGTATAGATTATTTCAAGTGTCACCTTAGAACCCAAATCGATAACTTGATCCTAGAATGGATATAAGGACTATAGAAGGTCATGAACTTGAGAGTATGACCTTGGTTATATGAGATGGGTTGGAAAATTGTCCAACCCTTATTGATATTATTATTAATATTATTAGTATTTTCACCATATTTTATTGGGTAGATGTAATCTATTTTATATATGATGATGGATTCATGGGATTACCTCTCTACTATCTAGTGATTTTGACTATGATGGATTCCCAAGATTACCTCCCTTTGATACAGATATGATTAATTATGGATGACATGGATTTACTCACCTAGATCTGGCAAAGATATATGGTTTTTGGAGTGATTCTTAGTGATTCATAGGATCTCTAATTATACCTTATAAAGTTGGGATAAGTGACCAGTGATTCATATGATTTAGTCGTTATGACAGATTTATTTTGTAAAGATTGGATGCACATGAATACCTTCCTAGGATACATTGATTCTTAGATATTCCTGGTATCTGATGCATATAGTTGAAATTATGAGATGACTAGGATACTAAGGATTTGATTCTTGTACCCGATATGATGGGATAATTGGAAAAATTCCCATGATATAACTTGAGTTTGTTATTTATTTAGAATTACTATAGTAATATATATGATATGATGATTATATCCAGTGGATTCATGTATGTAGGATCATGGGGATAGAACTGTATCCTCCTTTGGTTATGTATTACTCATAGAGACACTATGAAACTAGTTGAAGTAGGTATGATCAATCCTATGTGTCATGTTAGAACTCAAGTGTCAACATTGATTGTTTATTCATGATTCCATAATTTTATTTATTTAACCTCTAATAATATCACATAAACTTAAATTCATTTAATATTTATGTATGGGACCACACTAGTGGTTCCCTAAAGAGTTGTACTAAGAACCTACTTAGGTGTCCATGAAACTTGGGTACTCGAGCAATCTTCCCTGATCAAATGTTCTGGTTTGGAAGAGGAAAGAGACCCATTATTGAAAGGGATAGATCAGATAGAGTTGGGAGAGTATGATCATGGTACAATAAAAGGTTTTCAGTATACCATCATGTACATTATTTTATTCATTTTTACCATTCTATTTTTGAATGGCCTAGTATACCATCACTCCATGTGTGCTAGCATGACCATGAGTCTTTACAGATGTTTTCTTCTATATTCATTATTCATTATTGATGATTAATATTTATTTATTTTTCATATTTTTTTATTGTTATGAGTGATGTTTAGTTAATTTATTACACTTCTATTGGTAATCTGATACAGGGGTATAGTCTCCCTAGGGTATTATTCTTGACCCCCACTGCTTGTCGACAACCTCTAGTATATGAGGAGTCATGCATGAGGTTACGTGGTGACCTTGTATGGTTATATTTTGGATTTATCTTGGATGGGGATGATATATAGAGCATCACTACCCAATATACTAACTCTAAAAAAATTAAAATACACCCTATTAATTAGAAGTGGGGTATTACACCTCATTTAGGAGTATGGATATCAATTGGGTGAGTACCTGACCCCTATGGTGGACCACACCCCAACACACAAGGGAGTACTGAATCTATAGATAGAGAACTGTGACCTAAGACTTGGGGAGTACTAACTATATGGATATTGAACTACACCCATACACCTATGGGAGTGCTCACTCTAGGGATATAAGACTCCATGTTAACACACAAGTGGAGTGATTTCTCAATTTCGCAAACACACTAGGGAATTACTATCTCTAAAAATGAAGAATCCCTCCCCGACACACATGGGAGTTCTAACTCCATCTGTAACATGGGGGACCATTCAACATCATTGGTAAATTTATATTTTCATAAATAAATCCCATGAATGGAGGATCTCAGTCATACACATAGAGGTGTACCTAAACATCATCTCTTAACACCTCTTCTGAACCATATCAGTGACTATATTAATCTAATATCCTTGAACTTAGAAAAACTATATATGGACCGATTCCAAATACCTTGAGGATTTGGTTTTTATTATCCATGTAAAAAATACATACAATGGAATACTTATGCGTACAAGACCGATATCCATGAATTAAATCACAAATAATTCTATAAATAGACCAATAATTAACATGTAAAGTAGGGTACAAAGTGTGTATGCCACTTGGTAAATTTGGGTCATTTACTTAAAAACAGAATTGAGGAGAACTAAATTACACAATATGTTTAGTGGGGTAGATAAAATATAGAGTACTCGAGATAGTCGGTGTGTATTTTAGATACCCACTGAGTTGTTTCACCAGCATCACACAATGTCTCTATAGAATACACAAATTATAAAACCAGATGTCTAGTTTTCATGTTCTATTTGTTTAAAATAAGGCCAAAATTTTGAAAGTACATAAAATTTATGATTAGAAACATGAAATGTGCATCCAACGTCGTTACATGGAATGTATACATATTATATACCGAGATACTCGGTTCAAGGGTACACAACATGTTGCCTTGAATCATATGAATTATGATATTTATATGATAGAAAAACACTATCCTCGCATATTATAGTCTAAAAAATGTGTTATATATTGATTTACATGGAATTTAGTCCGGAATTTAGAATTTATAGCTTACAAAACTCCATAAAACACCTTGTTTCTTCTTTCACTAGGCGCATCACCAATGCCGCCCAAATCTATCACCCATGGATCCTCCATTGTCTCTTTTCTATTTTATTTTTCATTAATTAATCATTATGTAGACCAATATTTTCTATAAATTAATTAAATCACACTTGAAATCCACCAGACTGTCATTTACATTCAGTCATGCCCATAGTTATCTAGTTCTCCCCCTTTATGGAATCATGGTTTCATGACCCAAAATTAGTGCATTGAGTGGATGAACAATAATTGAGTTGAAATTGAATAGTGGAATACAAAACCACCGAAGAATGGGCTCATTTATAGGAAAAATAAATAATGTGAGCATGATAGGTGAATAAATCTGGTACTTGTAGTAGAAAATCCCTCAAGATGATACAAGTAGATGAATAATTTTTTATTTGTAAAAGAGATATTTTATCAATGATAAATAATATTTGTATTCATCACCAAAAATAAACTCTAATAGATAAATAAACCAAGAATGATTTCAGAAATAATATTTTTGATAAAAATATATTGTTCATCCTCATGTTCATCCCACAATTTGAAGAAATTAATTAAATAATCCAATTAGATTGAATGGATTGTTGGTCCAATATAAGGATGGAAAACACACTAAAAGAGGGGTGGGTTTTAGTTTAAAACAAATAAAAATGTTATCCCCCTAGAGTACTAAAAATATCATTAATACATTGATATGATAAACAAACTAAAAGATGCGAGTAATGAAAACGTAATCACAAAATTAATAGAACAATTATTATTTATTTAATATAAATCAATGAAAAAAGTAGAGAGAAAAAGATAAATTATTATAATTTTATCAATTATCGATAGAAGAATATTCATAATGTAAATAACATAATAGAGAGTTCTAATTTGAGAATAATTATCCTTTAATAGATATTAAAAATGGTAAATTATCTCAAATAAAAAGGGGAATATTTAGATATTCTTTAAGTTATACTCAAGAATGTACCTATCAAAAGTCATGTCTTCCAAAATTCTGGAATCCATTGACTATAAACATGTCAATCGGTCTATGTCCAAATACATGGCACCTCTATCATCTACACCAAGAATCCCTTGATTAGTCTAATCAAGGAAAACTCTTAAAATAAAAAAACTATAATATATTTTAAAATGGAACTCCACAAACATAGGCTCTTATAAAAATATCAAGAAAGAAAAATTATAGTGATCATAATCTCTCAAAGAAATAAGTAGTTTCACAACATCAAGAGATCATCATAAAATATTTATCAAGAATGTGATTCGTAAGTTTTCTTTCATTACTCAAATAATGGATCTATTTATAGAAAATAATTCAATGGTCATATTTCAAAAACATTGAGTTGATTTTTAACAACATCAGTAAGAATTTAATAATTTTCTTTTAAGGAACTCTATGTCTCTCCATTTCTACTAATGAGTTATCAACCTCGACTACTATACTAGTACATCCATGATGAAATCATTCATGTTATTGGGTGTTCATGAAACCAAATAACATTACTAGTTAAACATTTCCTAGACCATTGTATTTTCATAAATCCTTGGTCCATCACTATTTCATTAATCCTAATATTATTAAACTTTCTTTTTATATTTTTTTATTCTGAACATATGAAAGATAATATAAAACAATAAATACAAAAAAATACTTAGAACTTTTTACTATAATTAAAAAAAATTAAATGTGATATTTTTTAGAAAAAATAACCCCTTTTTGAATATAAGTAACAGAAATAAAAAAATCAAGGAAAAAATAATTTTTATATTAAATTATTTTTTCATTATGATAAAATATCTTGCATTGTAAAATAAAAAACTAAATTTTTTTAACAATAAATTTCACACCTTTAAAAAATTTAATAAAACTTTGTCCTCATTTTTAATCCAAATATAAAATGAAACTTTTGAAAATTGCATCATTAATTTTCATTCATTTTTTATACCTTTATGACTTTAAAAACAAAAAAAACATACATGAAAAACATATTAAATATCCTCTAGAAATATTCATGAAATTCTAATAGGTAAACTTCTATTATTGAATAATTCCTAAAATTAAATTACTCTTTATACACATTTAGGTAATATTCATTCATTTATCAATGGAATTAGAATCATATAACAAAATATACATGAAAAAATTTAAGAAATGATGAGAATTGTTTATTAAAAGTATTTAAAAAATAAATAATTCAGATATTTTAACCAAGATGGAAAATTAAAAAAATATTTTTGGACATGGTTTTCAAAGTATTATAGATTACAATAATTGAAAAATAAATATTTCTTAATGGTTTCAAGGGACACATTAGACCATTCTACACAGATCTAATGGATCTATCACTGATGAATGAGTCCTTAACTATTTTCTTCATCCTTATGATACACTAAAAAATAGTGGAGAAAACATAAATAAATTAATTGATCATAGTAATGAACCTATTTAGCCCCCCTTAGACCCCTTGAGTAGAGATATGTGATGGGATGAGAAAGAATAACCCCAATAGGACTTTTCACCATTTGAGATTCCTTAGAGCCACTAGGCTAGTTTAGATAATAGCAGAGGAAAGTGTTCCATCACCTTTGGTAATTGAGCATTGAGTAGAGATTCCCTTGATGATTGTTATATACATGATGTGTGAGAAAACCAACAAAAGATGGGTTTAGTGATATATGGGAATTATTCCATCTCCTATAGTGTAGTTCCAAAATAGTTTATCCAATGATGCTAGTGAGGTTGTGTTATGAATGTGATGATGTTGAGGGATATTATTCCCTCTGAGTAATTATCTTGGAAAGAGTGGTGATATTGATTTTTTGTAAATGAATCATGCCTATAGCAGGGCAGTTCGAATGATACTATTTATTTTCATAGTGATGAACAATGAATGAGCATTGTAATATCACTTAAGGAGATTCACAGTTGGTCACTCACTAGTTATAATTCAATTATTAAACTTTTTTTCTTATTATTATATGAAAACAATGAGAACAAAAATATAAATTATCCTAAAAGTAATGAAAATAAAATGGGTTTAGATAGAAAGTATTGAAATAAGGTTTTGGTTTTGGGTTCCATCATTATCAACATTTTTTTATTAAACTATGTTGTATAGTTCAATCATGAAATCTCATTCATGAACCAATATTATTCAATTTATTGGTTGTGAAATATTTAATTCCACTGTGAATTTATTTATCACACTATGTTCTACCTCCTCCTATAATTGGGGTCAATGACCCACCTTAATCAAGAGTGTGGATTCTTCTAGGACCTAACTCCATCATATTTAATTTTATCCATTAAAAAAATCATTTCTATCTTGTGACGAGTTATTGTTTAATGGAATATATAGAAAAATATAAATTAAATAATATAAGTGAGATTGTGATTCATATAATGGTATATGATCCCCACAACCGTATAATTATCCCTCATTCACTATAAATAGAATCAAAACATTTAATATTTAAAAACAGAATTCAGGAACACTAACATCCTCCCCCAAGGAAAAAACCCAGGCTATTCACTAATTATATTGTGTAATATTTCATGGTGGAAACAAAAGTAATAGAGAATAAGAATGATGGAGAGAAATAATAAAACCAGGAAATAAGAAACAAAAAGTTTCGCTGAAATAATATTTTTCATGAATTGAATATAATAAGTCTAAAAATATATAAATTGAAAGAAAAAGAAATAGAGGAGTAGAAAAACATAGTATACTAATCCTCTGATCATTTTCAAGTGGCATATAATTCTCTTATTTATAGATATAAGAATCCTCTATATATTCCTCAATCGTTTCCTCTATATATTCATTTATCTCAGTAAATGTTTAGTTTTTAAGATTAGAATATTGGTCTATGAATATCCCTAAGATAATGGTATTTTAAATATAACAGTGTAAAATTAATACATCATAGATAAAACAACTATGGTGTAGCCTCCTTTACTTATGCATGGATTCCTCATGGCTGTCACATATCCAATTACTCCATGGAATATATTTATTCCCCCATGAAAGGATGCTATTTCCAATATTGACACCTCCAAGACACATGAAACTCACTGTAGAACATAATCACCATAAATAAAACCATTTTTAGTTTTGTGGTGTTGAAATCCATCTATGGTCGCAGCTCACATTTTTTCTAAAAAATAAAGATACTACCATTTTGAGCTCCTCAACAAAAAAATTCACAAACTATGATGAGTCCTTCTATCTAGCAATTTCCCTATTCTATCACCACAGTACAATGACATAAACCATGAAGAAGGATCCATCCTTTTATAAAACCATTTCTACTAATGATATCAATAAATTTATAGAAAAGCCTTTTCTCCCTATGACATGACCTCTATCTCCATGGAAATCCTGGTGGGGTAGCAACATTGTAAGGACGTCGACATTCCAATTTGATCCTCATCAATGTGATTTAGCCTTCATAGTATTGGATTGAGATCCAATCAATATGCATATAATTTTTTTTATCTTTTAATTGTCTTCATGGAAGTTATATCAAGCTCTAGAGGTCATCCAGTGTGATCCTTCACCTTAAAAATGGCAATTCAGCTCAAGCTCAAGCTTACCGTGCATCAAAAATAGAATTCCCTAGAAAGTGTAGGTGGCGGTCTGTTGATGCTGAACACAGAAGTGGTGAGGGTGGATTCATTGAAATTCATGAGCGTGGAGGGTTTCATATCTGAAATGAAACAAAAAAAATGGTATTTGGGGAACAATACCTGTATGTAATCCATCTAACTTTAGACTTACATGTGGTTTAGATATCTCAAATATTACTAACCATTCCATCTTCATCTCAGATCCCTTATACATGGATAGGCTATCACAACACCTCTCACACACATAATGGGCCCATGCCGACATGCATGGGATTACTATGGGCCTTGATATACCATGTACACGTGGACCCCCATTCATAACTCGATCATCCTCTTCCTCCATTACAGGGATTCCCCATGGGATCTCTTTGTGGGATAACCCTTTTTGTAAAAGTTAAGGGGGTCTCAGCTTATTGGTTGAGGGATATAATGGCCAATGAAATTTTTTACCAAAAAAAATCAAACAATTCTTAAAAACCACAATAATATCTTTAATATGATTGAAAAAAAATCAAATTTCAACATTTTTATTCATCTTAACACATATTACTTGTTCTCATTAAATTTTACACATTTTAGTAAAATAAATAATTATATGGAAATATTTATTAAAAACTATTAAAAATAATTCAAATATATTTAAATATTTAAATGAAATGATTAGTTCATCCAATACCCCCGCACATTAACTGTGGTTGTCCTCAAGCATTGAATATCAATATTTAAATTAAACAGAAACACCATTTTCCCAATATTTAAAATTATAAGAAATAAAATAAAAAAATGAAATAAAAACCATGTTTTCATGTTCTATATAAAATATCAACTCAACTTTACATTTTCCAAATAAAAAATCAACCAAAATATTTTAATTTTTTAAATTTTATAATGATATATTTTCTCATTTCATTCATTCATGTTTTTGAATTCATTATTATCAAGAATTCAAAGTCAGGATCTACCTCACTTTGAATCATTTTCTCTAATCACTCAAGGTATAAATTAAAGTAGATATATTTTCATACATTTAATTCATTCACATTTCTATAATCTTGGAAGGTATCTACATTCTCTTATTTTTAAAGAAAAAATCACATAAAATCCGGAGGTCTTTTAAATTAAGTCTCTAATGACTCTGAGGATTATGGTTGTTAGGGATTAATGAAAAACATTAAGTCTGAAATATGGGGTTTATCTTTAAATCACATTGCAAGATACAAAATATAAAATCTCAATGAAAATATCCCCTTTAAACTGGGACAACACCCACTTCCCAAGCTCAAATTAAGGTCACGATCTATGTAAGAATAATATAATATGTACACCATCTTGAATATTTTTATTTTTTTTTATTTTTTTGAAACTATTTTTTTTCATATTTTTTTTCTTTTTCTAATATTATACTTGGATCAAACACCAAATCCATGACCTAATAATATATGCTAAAAATAATAGGTGTATTAATTGTTATTTTTTATATTCCTACATCACAACCCTTATTTCTATTTTTCTCTTTTTATTACAGAGGAGAAAAAATTACAGTGAATAAATCAAAAAACCTATACAAATACCAAAGATAATACCCTCTCACTTTTTCCTAAAAATTTAGAGCATCCATTTCACCATGACTTACCTCACCCAAACACTTTAGCATTAAAATATCATCAAATATAATAAAAATAGTGTATAAATGGTTATAAATAACTTGAAATATCACACATTCATAACAAGGCCATTCAAGGTATTTATGATATAAACTAGGATCAATGTAATGGGTCGTATCAAGGATATAGTCTTATTAATAGAAATTCCTCAATCATCATAAATGTTTTTTAATGTAATATCTTTGAAAAGTTACAATATAAGTTCTAACAGGTGAAATGTCCCTATATCACTCAAGGAATATGCTGAAGATAGAATACAAAGTAATGGGTCTAGAAATCCTCTTAAGGATAGAATATATGAAATTGGAAAATCAATCAAGCCATATAATAAAAAAATCAACTCACATGAATGTGATAAATTATAATTGTGAAAATGGTAGGGAAATTTCATTTACATGAATCAACGAATTCCCTCAAATAATGATTCATAAAATTAACATCTAGGATTTACAATAATAATTAAATTATACATTTTACTCATGAAATCTCATTATAATTGTAATATAAAACATGGAATCATGGGATTATTATGCAATTTATGTCTCCTATTTCAGTCAAGTAATGAAAAAAAATTTAGTTTGGTCATGAAAATTTTAGATTATAGTAGATGTTGGAATTTACTGTTCAAAACAGACTTGTACAGAAAAATGATTGGATTTTAAAGACAAATTATGTAATAATGAACTCACAGTTCCAATGAAGATTCATTTCTCCTCATTTTTTATTTTTTTGGGGCTACCTTGAGTCATCATGGACTAATAAAATGAAATCAATCATCACAATTTAAACATAATGTCAAGTAAATTTAAAAATAATGATGAATTAGGCTTCATATAAAACTAATTCTAAAGAAATCATAAAATTTATTTTGAAATAAAATAGAAATATATATCTTGGTTTGATCCCCAAAGTGGGACAAAATTTTTTACAACATCTAAAATATAATTACATGTTTTTATCCATAATTTATTGGTTGGTGGAGCATCTTATATTTGAACAAACAACTATTTATTTTTTATCATTCACTTAATTTTTCATTGTTAATAAGGACTTAATGGATATAATACACCAAATCCATGATATATTATAGATCTTACTCCTTGGTTGCTACTTGTGAAACCTTTTCCTTATTGTCCAATGTTTTCTAATTATGATCTGTATGGGTGGAATGATAAAAGGGATAGTAAGAATGCATGTTAACCTAAACTGAATATAAACATGAAGAATAAACATTTATACATTCAGCATAATAATATTCTTTGTTGGGTTCATTTTGAAATGTCACTTTTATAGCCTCATGGGATCCTTCCTTCAATAACTGTTCAATAAGATAAAATAATATCCATGTGTCCCTTATGTTATTTTTCTTTATTTTTTAGGGAAAAATAAGGATAGAAAGAATCTCAAAATTTAAAATAACATGGAGTGATACTCAATTTATATTGAATAAAAGAAGAGGAGGTAGAGTGTATGAAAGGATCATCTCCCCGAGTTGGTTTCAAATTAGACTCTTCTTTCATGGAAAGTTCCACTAGAAGTTGAGTTTCAACAGATAGAGGTAAGAATTCATGATCCTCTATCTATTATTAAAATTCTACCAATTAGGTGGCTACTAATTCTTCAAAAACAACAGTGATTTATATTGGTGATAGTTCCATTTCTTGGTAATATATGGGGAGAGAATAGTGCACATAATACTAATTCTAGAAATTTTCTAGATCTTGTTGATCCCCCATACATATCTCAAGAGGAAATTTTAATTCATATATATCCTTCATCAATTTATGATAGTAATAGATACGTTCTTTAAGAAGTTTGGGATATATATTATCTTCAATAAAGTCCTAAAACTCTTCAATCTCATTAAAAAAATTGGTAAGATCAAATGGTACTTCCCTCATGGCATTTAGTATTTGATAATCAGTTTGGAATTTACTAACCATGTCCATCAATTCTTAAAGAGAGATTTATATATCTTTGATAGTGAACATCTAGTTGACCAATACCAAAGGATCATCATAATTTTGATATAGGTAATCATTAGGATTTTGAACCACTTTTTCTTGGTCCCTCTCCTATGAGTAATTATTCCTTGTAAAATTCAGGGGCTATTGAGATTGATGTATTTGTTTCAGAAAATCACATTTCTTTCATGTGTGAAAACACAAACTATCATCATTGATGAGGCTTTTGCAAGTAACATGAGATCAAAAGATTAAATTAGAGAAGCCTGAACTTCAACATCAACCACTATGTGAATACATTCCATGATTTTAATTTTCAAATTTTATTTTGGACCCACTCTTCTCTACCTATACCCTCTTATAAATTTTATTTCCCTTAAACATTGGGGATTGTGTTATTCTTAGTTCGGGGGATGAAATTAAAAAAAATGGTGGAAAAAAATTCGCAATGTACATCCTTTGGATTGTGGGTTACTATTTTTAGTTCTTGGGGTCTAATAATAAATTTCATAGTTTCGGTGATTGTTTTAATTTTAACATAAGTATTTAAAAAACAAATAAAAAACTCAAAACAAAATAATACATATTTTTTAGAGTAATGGATTGACCTAAAGTGTTGCTTTTAGCACATGGGGATTGTGACACCATATTTTTCTAAACAAGAGTCAATAATTTTATTTAAATTTTTGGTAATTTAATTTGGTTATTTATTTAGTTAACTTGAGATGATTCTACCCTAAGGTATTTAAGGATGGGAGTCATCGACAAAGTCTCACTATAATGGTTGACTTGATTGCGTGAAATTTAAATTACTATAAATAATTTCAAAAACAAAAAAGAATACATAAAATTAATACTCATTGGAATATTAAAATTTGATTCCACCAAATATTTCCATCTTTTCCCACTTAAATAAAAAAGAACCCCCATGTCTATTGTGATGCACAACACATCATCGTATTTAATTGAAATTAGACGAAATGTGGGGATGCATTTGAATTAAATAATGGGATTGAGATTGGGATATTATTTTGAACCTATCTTATGTGAAATGTTTTATGGGTTTCATAATTGTTTGTTATGTGGTCTTTTGGAGAGCATCGTATATTAAAATGTTTTTGGAAAATGGAATTCGAATTTTAAATTTTTGAGATAAATTTTTCTTGGAACTAGAAAAACTCAAGTAGGATGGATTGATTAGATAATGAAAGAGGATAATAATAATTATTATAATATATAATTTTCATTTTTTTCATTATTTATAAACTTCATTTTTAGTGGATTTTACAATTTGAACATTATTTCAAATTACAATTGTAATTGTTTTTAAAGTGCACTATTAATTGATACATATTTGAACACCTCCTAAAACACTAAATGGTCCTGATTTTACTTTAATATTTTATTATATTTATTTTAATTACATTGGGAATAATTCATAATTTTTGAGAACTTGAAGATTAAAATTGTAAGACCACCATTTTGGACATTCAACATAAGAAATTATGGGAAAATTGAACTCAATATCAGCCCAATAATATCATTGCAGCATCCATGATTCAAACCCAATAAAGCTAATGTTTTAAAAATATATATAGGAAATCATGAATAATGTTTAATTAAATAGTGGTCTGTTTTGATTCTGTGTTTTTTATAGAGTTTCATATGACCCAAGTTGAAGATGAAAGTCTAGGCCTAATCCCATGGACAAGAAAAGCTGCCGACCATTTTGATCATATCTCTAAAACAAGAATTCCAATTATACTGAAATTTTAAAGGTTTTATGAGAAATAAAAGGTTTAAATTTTATATTTTATACCCCACACAAATTCTACCATAAAGAAGCTCATTTCGGCGCCTCTATTTGGTATATGCAAGATGGATCATATTTTTTTCAAGGGTAGAAAGCTCTCCTATCTGTTAAATTTCCACCCAACCAGGCCTACCATAATTAATTGGTGTTACTTTATTTATTTTAGACTCAGATCAAGGCTTTATAAATTCTTATTTAATAAAGTGGTGGTGAAGTATTGTAGGAATGCTTTTTTCTTGGATTTGTTGTAATGTTATATTGCCACTTTGTGTTTACAGTGATATTATTTCAATTATAAGTCTTCCAACAACAATATCTTATTAATAAATATTATTATTCTTATAATTTTATATTTATTTTGTTAAAATGCTGATACCATTTCATCAAGATGTGAATTTATTCACACAATAGAGAGATAAATCCTTAATAAATGGTGGCGTTTTATTTCTTTTTTCATTGTTTTCCCCTTCTTCAATACCACACTCTTGAGTCTACATCCCTCTTACTTTAAAAGAGTAAGACCAATAGAGGGAGAAAATTTTTAAGTGTTTATCCATGAGAGTATCATGGTTCTAAATTAGATATTATTTCTATCTCTATTAATGTTTAATCACTTATTTCAAATGATTGTTTTGTTTTTTTGATCTTAGTACTTATTCATCCATGTTTAATTTTAAGGCCACATAAATTAAGTGATAATAATAAAATTTACTTTGGAGTTCTCATAAAGATGACCCTCAATGGGTATATGTGATTATCATTAGTTTTGTATGTTATTAAACTTATAAGTGTTGAAGTTGTTTTGATCTATTTAAATGAATCACTATTGAGTCATAGAAATTGAAATTTTTAAAAAGAAATTTCATAAAATAAATCCACTATTATAACATAAGATCATCACTGTCTCATAATTTGAATTCACATAGGTCTCCTTGTGATCATTTCAACATATCAAAAATTAACCTAAATTTTTCCACTTCATATCCAAAATCAATCAATAGAATGTACATGTATGTTGGTTTATTCTTGGGTCTTTTAGGATTCGATGACCTAATATACTCTATAAGAGACCTCTTTAACAGAATGTTTTTTGGTAAATTTGGGTAAAACTCGTCAACACTATCCTAAGATATAAATAACAGAGGCCTCTACCAACATAATTGGTCTGCACCGCCTCATCATTTGAGTCCTATATATGTGCACATGAATCCAATGGTGCATCATCGAATCATGATTTTTGGTGATCACCAACTAAGTACGTAAGACATGTCATACAAGAATCTCATTCCCCAAAGACCATGTCATAAATACTGATGGTCAAATCCATCTAATAGTCCCAATCCATGTTCTCAATCATGATTATTTCTTAACCTCAATCCAATTACCATCTCACCCAACCTGTGATCAACATAACCCAATGTATCAGGGCCATGCCAATCTTGAAGAACTATTCCACCTCATCCAGATAGACAAAACCATGTCAATTATTAGGATGCACCCATTACATTCTCATGGGACTCATCTCATTTAATATAAAAATTTATTTAATTTAAATAAACACCCTAGCCTAATATCGCTAAGGTATGAAGCCCCTCGCCATAATCCTACCACATTTAGTCATATGAACTAATACTCATAGGCATTTCTTATATTCCATCAATTAATTAAAAATCAAGTCAAAAATTAAATAAGATATCTCTCAGACAACCCAATAGCACTTTCAAGAATGAACCCCCAAAAAACATGTTAAATAAAGATAAATATAGGAACCAAACGCCCCATACCGGTAGATGATCGCTCGTATGATATATCACTCTAAATTGATCCAGATTGGAAGTAATCAATGTTTCAAAAAATGTCCTTAATGTAAGGTAAAATGGCTTGTACAGATTTAGCACATTTTATGGAGAGGGAAAATAAGAAAAGAGGCTTACAGATCAAATTTATTACTAATATGAATCCATATCCATCTATGGATCAAATATTATATCTCAGAAAACATAGATATCGAGGTACCTAGGAGAGGGATGGAGGGTTGTACAAGTTGGATGCTGCCTCTTTCTATAGAGGATAATAAAAAATGAGGGGGGCCAAACCCCCTGGCTCTTTAAAAAAACTTCCATCAGAATTTACATGCTGTGTAATATTTACACGCCTTGTAGATTTGGGTTTCACATGTCTTCCAAGAAAACTCCTGAAATAAATTTATTACACACTGTGTATGTAAATACATTCGGTGTTTTTAAATACAAGTCATATATTTAATGACACACCATTTAATTGGCTTACAATCTCTTTTAACATCTTGAACTATCTGCTCTTCCTATAGTGTTTTTCAAAACCCCTAAGAATTACACCAAAACATTTAACACGTCCAAAATAAGGTCTTGGGTTAAGAAAAATCCTAGAATGAGGATATAATGTTTAAGAAAAAGGGTACATACCACCACCAACTAAAGAGTTTCAATTTACCCATAAAATAACCCATTAAAAACCCAAAGTGGTTACATCGAATTTTGAATTCAGTAGTAATTTATAGAATTTATTCCATTTGTATTTTTTAGGAAGACTATAATTGATTAAAATATGGGGAAATGAAATCTTAAAAACTTTTATAAACCAATTCATGAACCGTATGATGATTTGAATAGTAAATTCATTAAAATAATTCGTAGTAAATTATGCCACAATATCATTTACCTTTCCTAAAAACATGTTTTCTCTTAAATGGATTCTCTTCTTCAAAAACATGATCTTTAATTTCATTCAAATGTAATGATGGTTATATAAATCTATTACTGGTTTACACTCATAGAGTACTTATTCTTTTTATTATTGTCATCCAAATTTGTCTAAATATATTCCCTTTTGTCCTAATAATCTACCTTTGCTAAGATAAGTAAAACATTCTTATATCCATTTCCTTTTTTTATTATTTTTTTCATTCTCCTTTAATAATACATGATGATATTCTAAAAATCTATGAAATTTTCAATCATCATTAATAACTATATGCTTTAAGGGATATTTCATCTAATTTAAATTCGTTTTTTCACTTTTTATATTATTATTTAATGTTGAAACAATTTTAGTAGAAGAATCTAGTGCTTTCCACTTAATTTTTACTGTCATTACATCCCCAATAGTATTTCATGCACTAGTAGAATTTGGTACTGATGAATTCTCAAAATATTTCTTCTTATTTAAATCATAAATCAACATCAACCATGATATTTTCTCATAATTAGTATAATATTCCTCTACAATTTCAATATAATATAGGTTCCTTTCTTTATCTGATTCTAATATCTTCACAAGAATCATGTTTAGTAAATATCTACATAAAAAACTCATCTACCTTGTAAACCCATTAAATATATATTCAACATAAGTGTGGATTATTTTTGTAGAATTGGATTCCTAAAAATTACAATAATATTCTGATGATATATATCTTGTATCATGATAGTTTATTTGTCTCATTTTTATTATAGTAAGAATGAATATACCCACTAAAACATGATTCATATCTGGTGGAAAATGTCTAGTTTTATGAAATTTATTCTATATAATAAATTTATATTACTCCATATAATATTTTTAAAAACATACTTGAGTCTTTGGATGTTTTTCAGATACAATAAAACTTTCTTCTTCAAGAGAAACAATAGTTAGTTGAAAATATCTCTCAAGTTTATGAGTAAACATATGATCAAATATTAAAACGTTACCTGATTAATTTAATAGACATTTAAAAAGATATCAGTTCTATAATAATATTTGAACAACATCAGATAAAATGGATCAATTTTTTTAGTCAGTATAAAAAAATACATTAATTCTTGATATTTGGTAATATCCTTCAGTATAAATTCATATTTATAAAAATGTTCTATATCTATTATCTATTCCCTAATAATCAATATTGATGTAAATTCACCCAACAAAACCAATACACTATCAAAAATTGTACTACTTTCTAAGAATTTTAACGAGATAAAAAATTGTTCTGTAGTGAATATCTACAACTTATTTCATGTCCAGAAATTTATTTATGTGCTGGAGAATATTCAAGACAATCATTGATTTACCTTTATCCAAAGGTTAATATTTCTTATCTCTAAAACATATGACGTCAAATTTCATTTCAAAATTAATTAATTTTTCAAAATCTATGTCTTTAACATCTAAAATATAAAATTTTGTATTTCTAATATATCAATATAAATAAAAAAAATAAAAAAAGGGAACAAATATTTAAAAATCTATTGAATTAAATAATGATAATGATAATTATCTATAATTTATCTACCATAAAATTGGATTTATTTTCTTATAGTGAAGATGGTTTCAAATGAATTATAACATAGAATTTATAAGTTCTCTTGAATTTTAAAAGCTAGTTTTTTAAAAGTTATGTAAAATGTGAGGAATAAATCCCCCTAAAATAATGATAATTATTTCTATATATAATGGAAAATTTAATAATATCAAAACTAATTTAAACATTTTATATAAAAAGAGTAGTTTCAGGAAAAAATAAAAAGAAAAACCATGAACAAGAAATTAGTGTTCATCTGCTGATGTGAAAATACATCAAGACTTCCAAATTATCTTCATGGTTGATAGACCTTTTTTGGTGTAATATAATTAAAAAAAATGATATTTGGGACCCATATATTTTTTCCTTCTCACGTTCAAAAGTTGTAAGCTCCTTTGATATAAATTATTTTTGATATTATGAGTGATTAAACCATTTTCAATTAACTTTTTTCTTTTAAAGTCCTCTTATATTACATTTTGTATAAAATGGATCTTGACATGGTACAAAATATATTTCCTAGTAGATCAAACCCCTAATAGTTTTAAAACATAGACCATTTAATGTTATATTAGGTTTCAATTATCTATACATATGTTTGAATTATTTTCATCCAATTTTTGAATAAAGTGAATAACTTCTTCAAAATTTTAATTTTTGAAATTAACCTAACAATATTGTAATCATCATGAGAGAAATATATATTCATTTATTTATTCTCAAAACTATTCTTCTTATATTCATCTAACATAATATGTTCCATCAGTGGACTAACTTCTCATTATTCTCTTTTCCCTATTCAACATAAAATTCACTCAACTATATCTTCCATTTAACCAATATAGATTTATGATCCCTAAATGTGTTTCTAATCTTAAAAAATCTATCTTAATTTTTTTAATTATTATTTCAATCTCCTCATATTCTTTTCAATACATGTAACCTATAAATCTATCTATTAAATAAAAGGAACATAAATTTATTTTTCACTATCATTTTAACCATGAATTTAACCATATAATAATTTTTAATGAAGAGTAGTATTTTTATGATCTTTAGTATTCACTATTCCCATTAAACACTTCTCAAATTTTGGAACATTATCTTATAAACCTATAATTATTAAATGGTCTATACAATATTCAAATAAATTTTTGGATGTAGTAACTTCCTCACATTCACTCCATGCCTTCATTTGATTCAAACTCTACTGATTTTCTTCATAGAATATTTTATGAAGAATTATTGACTTTTATTTTTAGCTTAGGATAATATTGCTGAGTATGAACTACTGTTCTACACTGAACGAAAATAGGATTTTTTGAATCATTATTATCACATCCATTATTTATGTCCTTCCAATAATATTTTTGGTTAATATTATTTCCCATATATTTATTCATTTATTTAATAAATCGATCGATTTCACCCTTACATAGATCAGAAAAATTTGTAACCTGAGATTTACTTTCCTCATCATTAATGAAAATAGAGTTTCATGTTTTAGTAGATAAAAAGGAAAAAAATTCTTATTTGTTACTTGTAATAATTTCACTTTAATCAAATTTCATATTTCTTGAGAGTTCTAATTATGTAATCAAGAATTATCTTACAAATATATTTTGTATCATCTATAAATGACATTATGAATTTAAATTATTTGGGTATTATATCTATAAACTTCTCAACTATCAGTTCATATGACAATTCCTTTTCATGTAGGAAATACTGACTATTTATAATATTCATAAATCTATAGTATATTTGAAAAAAAGTTTACTAATAGAAAATATGAAATAATGATAATTAGACCTTGACATAGATCATTTGGTTTTAATAAATTTTGAATTTCTAATGTGAGTAACTGAAAACTCTACATTATATCTATATATTGATAGGTTTTTATATGTGAATTCATTTAATGATAATTGACAAAATTTGAAATTGATGAAAGATATTAATGTTTTTCAAATTCTTATGTAGGATTAACTTTTAGAGATATATGAAGGAAAATGTGGAAATTGTTGAATAAAAAGTCACTTCGTGTTGAGACACTTCATGAATCAACATGACACAAGAAAATGAATATGATTAAAATATCAAAAAGGAGTATATAAGATCAAAAAATTCACCAAAAGATATCCTACTATGATGTAGGATGCATATGGGATACTTATGGGGTTCATACTTGAAGAACCAAGATAAAATGAGTCCTACAGTGCTTCACACACTTGTATCATGTCGTATATCATATAAATGAAATATAAATACATGGAATTTAAATAGTACATTACATGAAGTGAAGATTTAAATTATAATTTTATCCCCACACATGACATTTCATGTAAACAGTACTTGGTTTTTAAAAGTCAAAAAAACGTAAAATGGAGATTTCAACATATCTATTCAATTGGGGTTGGTCATATGATAAGAGAACTGCTAGTTAATGAAACATTTGACCCTAGGAAACCTTGATACAAATAGAGGATTATAAATAGAGGTTTATAATAAGATATAGAGGAAATCCACTTCAAGATTGAGGAATGACCATTGAGAGGCTTTTGTAGGGTTACGACCCACCACTCTTCATAGATAGGTTCTGATTTTTATTTTCAAAACTTTTTTCCAGGTTTCATGTTACATTGGTTTTATCTTTCGTTTTATTCCAATATTTTTTCTATCTTTATTCCCTTTCTCTTTCATTCATCTATTGTTGTATTCTTCATTTTATCTTTGTTTAAGATTTTTTTAATCATTTTTCGATTGTTACAATTTTGGATTTCCTTGTTTTGAATTATCTAATCATTTTATATAGAATTCCCTATATATCTATTTTTCTAATCCATTCCATCATATATGGATTGTTTGATTTGGGTTAGGGGTTGAGAGTCTACATGGTTTGAACCTAATGAATATATAAAGATCAAAAAATTGGTAACCCTATGGCTAGTAATCGGGTTTGGAAAAAATTTCAATCTCATTCTCTTAAATTATCCCATACCATTAAAAGTGAAAGTTGGATGACCATGGACCAGTTGGTGAAGATCAGTGTATAACCATCACACTACAATTATGTCTTCCAGAATCTAAGCTTCCTGTTCTTAGATTTTCAATTACTATAGAGAAAATTTTCTTTTCCAACATAGGTTGATCCAATTGGATGGATGAAGGTCAATTGGTGTCTTTTCAGCTACATTGCGGCCTACACCATAGGTCTTTCCCAATATATATTTAGGATTTTCCTTTATCATTACCCTAAAATTGACCCTAATAACTTCTTTTCTGTCTTCTAGTGTTTCAATTATTTAATTTTTTTCATTTAATTAATTTAATAAAATAAAAATGAAATTAGAGAGACATGACCATTAGTTAAGAATTTTATGTCACATTCCCTATACTCTATGGGTTTGACCCCATACTTCCAATTTACTATGCCTTTATAGTTAGTGTAGTTTGGGATAAAATTAATTTTTATTATTAAAACCTAGGGAAAAAACAACTCACGTCGAGCCTATTAGTAGCCTCGTGTTTCTTCAAAATTCTACAAGAATTGTAAAACAAAGATACTTGAATGCAAATATTTGATAAGATAAAACCTAGAAATCTATTTCTAACTAAAAAATTCAATTGAAATTTTACTTATTTTTCTCTAGAAAAATTACAATATTATTTCTCTAGAATCATATATCTACCGGTAAGCATAATAAAATTTAAAAAACAAGAATTAATAACAAATATTTCCATATGGCATTTCAATTATCATGTCCATTCAAAATATATAGTCTATTTGGATTTAGATTTTTCCAAATTATGTCATTCATAATACCTATTTGGTAACACCACATAAAGTTAAATGTTTAAAATACATCTTATTACTACTCATTTAAACAAGGTTCATCATTATTTTTTGGACTGTACCTCATTATAACTCCATTGTTAAGCGAGCTTTTTTTAAGTAGTGTGTGGCTGGGTGAATTTATAAGATGTTTTCCAAAGAGTGTGTGAGTGTGGACATATCACACTAAAAGGAAATGTGTTATCCTTTGGGGACAATCATTAGTCTGATGATCCATTTAAGCAAGTGAGTGGTCCCCATAGTGGAAAAACACTTGTCTATAGTATCACTTGTTTCACATATAATGCAAAGATCTGATGACCATATTATGGCGGGGTGTCTTTTCTATCAGTGGTCCCCAGTTTTTATAATTATATGAGAGTGGTACCCAATAAAAAGTGTAGTGGAATTACTTAGGCTACAATGTAAGTTCTAAAATGTGAATTTTTTTCTCAAAATGTGGGATAATGTAACACCCAGGAAAGTTAATGTTTTAAAATACGGAATATTCATACCCATTTAAATATAGAGGAACATTATCTTATAGTGAATACATGATTAGAACACAACAGTTAAGTTATATTGTCCCAGAGTTGTGTTAGCACGGTTGACCTTGTGGGATTTTGTTCATGGTGTGTTTGAGGGATTAAAATGCATGCCAAAAGGACATGTGCCATTCTCTAAAGGTATTCATCAGCATGATGATCTTTTAGATCATATAGGTGGGCCCTAGAGACAGGAAAACATGTGTATACATGTCAACTGGTGGCACTTGGTAGTCCAAGATCAGAGAAACATTTTATGGATGGGTGCATGTTCTATTAGTAGGTCCTAGTTATTACATGTCGTCGTACAAACAAAAATATCCTTCATTTAAATTTTTTCAGGAAACTAAAAAACAAAATATTTGATAGAGAACAAAAAATCGGTAAATTTGATGAAGAAATGGAAATAAAAATGTTATCTCTGACTCTTTCTCTAATGTAGAAACTTGATTTGATACTAAGTGTTGGTCCACAATATGGATGGAACAAATAATATAGAAGGGGTGAATTTTAGTTTAAAACAACCATTTTTTAACCTCATTGTGTATTTAAACTATCAGAAATTAAAATATCAGAAATACCCACAAAAAACTAGATTAATATCAATGTAATCATAAAAATAATATAACAATTTGTATTTCTAAAATACTATTAAAAGATAAAAATTTTATATAAAATATAAACTATCACAATTTTTTCAATTACCAATAAAATAATAAGAAAAAAAACACATAGTTATGATATACAAACCAAGTACCCCATAAAGGCTATTAAGAGACAATAATTTTACCCAAATAACAACATGAATCTGTTGACCTGATTCAAGGTATCTGAAACTATACACTTATCAAAAGGTTTTTATTCCAAAACACATGAATTAATCACCTTTAAACTTATCAACATATTAGTGTCCAAACAACATAAACCTGTGTCTTATACAATAGGAATCCACTAATTAAAAATTATTTATTCCATCACTTCTAAAATAGGAATCTTGATTCCATATTTCCAAATTGGAATCCCTCGATCAACATGATAAAAATCACTATGATTAATAAAAACTGAGATATTTTATAATGAAATCTCACAATCATTAGCACTTATTTGAACACTCATAATGAGAAATTATAATGATCATAAGATATGAACGAAACATTTTTTATTATGACATTAATTAAGTAATGACAAAATCTTTCTCAAGCATGTGATTATTAATTTTTTCTTCTATTCCTCAGGGAAATAATCAAAAGATAAAAAATATTCCATCTTTCAGAGCCAAAATTTTTTCGATTTAGTTGTAACTATATCAGTTGTTGTTTATTATTCATCTTATGAGGAACTCACTTAAATTCCATATATATATTGATGAAGTTATCTAGAAATAATAAAATTATAGTACAACCTTGATTTAATCATTTTGGTTACTAATTTTAAAAAAATCAAACCATCAGTATTTTGAATTTTTCCAGACCATCATATTTTTATTAACCCTCGATCCATCAATATTTTTTAAAACCATAGATTATCAGTATTTTGTTATTATTATTTTTATTTACCATACATATAAGATAAAACAAGAATCCCAATTTAAATAAAATATATAATAAAGTATATTTTAATTTAAAAAAAGAAAAAGTGAGTGTTTTTACTCAAAACATTGAAGAAAATATTATAAAATTATTAATGAAATTTACTAATGTAAAAAAAATTAATTTAAACTAACCAATTAATTAAATATATTCTATATATTCATCCTTTTTATGTTATCATCAATCTGAATTAATCAGATTCATTCACAAAAAATAATGTTGATATAATAATAATTTTAAATGTGTTTTTTTCATATAAAAAGAATAATTTATTGAAATATTAATTTTTTACGAACATCATATTATTATCATGTTAAATTTAATCATATTAATAATTTTTGATTTCATTTTTATAATTTATGATTATTATATAGAGATAAAATGGTTGAAGAATATTAGATTCTTTTTCCCAGGGTTTAAATACATGAAATAACAATTAGGATTCTCTTAAAAGAAATCCCATGTTATGGAAACAACTATGGTGCCATAATTTTTTTTCACAACATTATTTTAGAGTTATTAAATGTTCAAACATGTAAGGAAAAAATTATATTTAATATATTAAGTATTTTTAAAATCCTATAATTCCAAAATTAAATTAACCATGTTAATAAAAACCTCTAAAAATATTAATTAAATTTTTCAATGGCATTATTAAAAAAACTTCCCATTTATCTTCACCAACTTATATGATTTTCACCCCTAAAATTAAAACTCATGAAAAGAGTTGAGGGTATTGAACTCACTCTCCCATGATCTCTCTTGAATAATATAATTATTATACAATATAGAGACAAAGGTAATTACATATCCACAAAGTATATTCTACTATTGATCCTTGATAGTAATTGGGTACTTCATAATGGTTGTATCACATGACACACATGCATCACTGCTGTATATTATTTTATATTTTTACATCCTACTTTGGGGTAATTTAGTGTTTTGAATCGTTTCATTCAAAAATTTAAAACTCTATAAATTTTTCTTTCACGAATGGTTTTCAAACACAGGTTAAGGGAAACAGTAATGTTATCCTTACATAGGGATTTATTTAGAAAATTTTATGATTGTACAGTTTTCATTCATATGTAGAACACTATTGTGTACAAACAAATAGAAATACAGTGGAAATCATTTGTGTCGTTTTTTACTAGGGCACTAGGGCACGAATTTCACATAGTTGGAAGAAAGAGTCTGAAAACCATGTGAGAGGCTCTCTAGTTTAATAAATTGAATTTCCATAGTGTTTCATGAGTAATAAACTATGTATTCAAATCGATCTAGAATTTTTTATTTTGTAGTGTCTTTTTTATGGTTGGTGAATGGTTCAAAAAACTATGCATCTAACCCATGAAAGATAACTAGTTTCACTTAATGTTGAATTTATATAAATTCTCATCCTGGATTTTTAATCCCAAATCCTTCCTCTTCCCCACTTATCATTTGGAAAACCTTGGAGGTGTCTGGATAGCTCTATAATATCCTTATCCTTTATTTTTTTTGTATTTTACTTTAGTTTCAATAATATTTCTTTTTTTATTTCAACTCAATTTTAGTCCCCTCTTCCTTATTTACACTTCCCTCTTAGACTTTATTTATTTCATGAAATAATGGAAAGAAGGCTCAAATTTACCATTTGGGATGAATAAAATCATGAAGGTTTTGAATTTTGTAGGTTGTGATGAGTTTTTTATTTATTTTTTAGGAGTTCAATATCAAATGAGATACACAATTACATGTTTCCACTTGAAAGAGTTGTGTGTTTTTCTGTTTCATTAATTAATATCATATTTCATTAAATGATTGGAAATTTTAAAATTTTTTATTTCCAAATTATGTCACTATATATTACTAAATAGGGATTTGATGTGGTTTCCAAATTATTCTGACACATGACATGGAATTGTGACATGAAAAGTGTTTGATAAAGTGATTGATTGGATCATTCAAATGAATTTAATGTTTTTGAAAGGATACTTTAAATTAGTTGATTTTAAAAGATGGTGTTTCGGGTTTTAAAAGGACTGGTTTATTTAAAAATGGGATTTTCCGAATTTCTAATGTTTGTAAGACTTTTTAGTCATATGGTTATTTAATGTGTTTTAAAAAGTCAATGGGTGATATAAAAGGGGTACTTGGGGACGGTTGATTTCATGTAAGTATTAAATATTTGAATTTTATATGATATAAGATGGTTTTTCATTTCAATCATGTTTTTAAAGTATTGTTTGTAACATTATTAAAAAGTGTCATTTAAAATTGAGATTTATATCATTGTTGGGACACTTGGTTTTTATAATTACCATCATGATATTGTTCCTCCAAGGGGAGAGTTATATATTGTTTTTATTGATTCTTATTCATTGATGTGTGAAGGGACTGTTTCATATGAGGATGTTGAAAGTAAGATGTTGTTGATTAATTTTTTTTTAAAATGTGGGTTTGTGGGACGATAAAATTGTGTATTATTGATGAATTTTTTTTTTGATATATTGGAAACCTAGTTATATGTATATACTAGGCATGGATATGTTTTATTCTAGTTTAGTTAAATTAGGTTGGCTAGTGATTGAGGAAAGTTATACCCTCATAAGGGTTTATTTTGGTACTCGGTAACCCCAAGGGGTGCTAAGAGGTATGTAATTATTCCACATAGGGTGAACCTAGAGATATTTTACCCTAGGATATAATGTATGTAATCATTCATGTTAGATATTTGTGTGTTTATCATGATGTTATATCATTCTGATGATTATTTAGGGGATTCGGGTACATATTCCTTATTTATATCCTCCTATTTTTATTTAGTTGCATGGATCCACAAATTTTTGGTGTATTATTTTATTTTATTCCATTAATATCTTGTTATTATTTTATTTATGACCTAAACTTGTTTTTGGTTTGAATTTAAATTTAAAATCATTTATAATGGGTTCGTAAAGTGTGGTTTTTAAAAAGGTAAGGCGACATTTATCTTAAAAAGACATTTATGAAGTGATTTCGAAAAAGGGGAAGAAAGTTCTATCTTGTTTGAAAATAGAAAAACCCTATTTTTATAGTTTTAATGTTATTTTAAGGGGATTATTTATTTATTTTTTTGTTTTAAATATTTATATTTAGGACAAGTGGGACTGGTTATTCTTAAAAATGTTTTAACATGATTTTGGAATAAAAGAAATATAGAATGATATTTTTGTCTCATGTTTTTTCATATGGAAAACCTATTTTATAAATTATTTTTAAACTTGAAATTATGGATTTTATTATAAAATTAATTTAATAGACACTGGTAAAATCTGACAGGGCACAATTAGACCACCGTTAATATATAAACTTGTGTGTGTCTATATATAGCTCAATGTTTTCAATTCAGGTGTCCAGTTTGGTCCCATTCATTGATACTTATTGGGTCCTTCATAGGATGTTCTAGGTATGGTGAGTGGTTTTGCATCATTTGGATGATTTTTTGAAGATATTCAAGTTATCTTTTTAATCTTAATATGTTGTATCATCCACATTATCTTGGTGTACTTTTTTCTACATCAGTTGTATATTTTATTTCATTATCTATTTGTGTGTATTTTGAATGGTTATTTGTTTCATTATTCTTTTTTGGGGTTTATTTTATAAATTTTTCTCACTATTGGTTCATATGTTTATTCGAGGGATAAATAATTTATAAGCATGCATTCTTAATACCCAGGCACAAGTTTCTGGCTCATGATGTTTGAGAATTTCTTTTTGTCCTAGTAGTGATTCGTCTCAAGTGAAGTGTTAGTTCAACATTGACTTGTTCATTACATATCATCCATAACATCTAACTAACTCTAACTAGTGATGTGAGAAGGATCATACACATAATACTTCAGCTAGGACATATGGAATGTATTGGTCACTCAGTCTATATCATTATTATTTTTAATATGAGGCTCAAATCATTTAAATTTTGGTTTAAACCATTATTTTTATCTGCATAGAAGTTCCCAAGAGAATGAGGTATATTTTATTATTATTAAAGCCTTTTATGAATTCCACATCCGTGAATTTTCAATAAAATAGGCGGGGTACATGGTTTTTTTAAACCATGCACCCGATGCAATCCAATTATGGTAACTTGTGTTGGGTGATGTAGAGGATATATAGAGGGGAGAATGGGATGTGCATGTTTTGGCCAAACCACATTCCTAGACAACATGATTAGTGCTAATTAACCAGTAGGTGTGCTTGGTTAGGTTCATTGTATGGAAAACAGTGTGGCCAAACCATGCACCCCATTTTAAAGTATACATTTATCCTTTTGCACTTATACCTTTGTAACTCTCACCCTCTTTTATATTCCTCCCCATACACAACATCTCCCCCTCTGTGGGAGATACTAATTTCCTTAAATGTATTATTAAAGCTACCTCCCTCGTTTAGAATATGATACAATAACTATCTACCATGTTGGATCTATATCGCTAATCTTTTTAATCCTCAGTCTTCTTTCCTTCGATTATCTCACCATATGGAATTCTAAATCCATGAAATATAATTTTCTCAATTTTCAGGACATTCATATATACCTCCAATTTATTATATTCTAGGCTAGATTAGTGGACAACACTAGGTTTGGATTCATATATCTCTATAAGGTTGGTTGGATAGTATTTATCCATAAAGTCTCGTTGCTTTAGACAATGTGTTGTGATGAAAAAATGTTGTAATTTACAATATTTTTCTTAAAAATATAAATTCCTTTAATCCTAATAGTTAGTTATGATAAAAATTACGCTTTTCAATATTTTTTGTGGTTAAAAGATATTCCTTTTAACTTATTCCATCCCCTGAGGTGTGCTTATAAAATAACATAACCATGAAATTGCTTATATAACCAACCCAGCATCTTAATGGTGTTGTCTTAATAATTAAATAATTTTTTATTTAATTGAATGGATGTGAATGGTACGACCATGTCATGATACATTATATAAATAGTGTATGATGATCTTATCTAATTAAATGTTAATCAATTGGTGATTTTATCTTGTATTATGTTAATGTATTACATACATGATGGATTATTTTTTTATATCTAGTCCATGTATAATAGATTTTTATACACAATTAAGGCAACTGTTGGACAAGAATCTTCATGATCTCTTGATGTGTAATGTTGGGCATGACATCTCACATAATTTATTGAATGCTCAACATGATTTTTCACATTCCTTTAGGGGTTATTCCATCCAAACTCGTTTTTTTTGGTATTTTCAGAAAATGCCACTTTTATGGGTTAAGTGGAACCCACAGAAACAGTGAAGATCAAATACAACATAAAAAAAAGATGCAAATTTAAACCATATTCGAACCAAAATAAATTCAAAATTCAAAATTCAAACTTCAAATTGCAATCCGGCATATAGGTGCCACCTCGAGTCCAACACAAACACTTTTCCCCACTACATCACCACGACTGCGGAAGCCACCTGTCATCGCAAAAATTCATCATCACCATTATAACCCACCTGAAACAAAGCCCAAGAGAGACCAACACCTCCAGAATCACGATCAATAAGTGCTCATCATCGTCGACCAATACCGAACCTCGTTACACAACAATCACTCAGAAACCAACCTGGCATTGCATGATCATAACCAGAGGAAATTACAAACATCAGAGGAACAAAAAATGTCAAACAATCCCACTAGAAAATAGTAAAAAAATGCTGAAACACTTAAGAGAAACTTCCAATCATCATCACGACAACTATAGTACAATAACCTAGCCATCAACAATGAGCAGCGTCAACACTTCTAGAGCCTACACCAAAAAAGAAGGTCATAGACTTGTGTATACAAAAACCCCCTATCACAATCCCAAACCACCATTGAGGGCCATCGTACCAAACCAGATGGATTCAAGTGTGGTGAATCTGGATGCAAGAGAAGAGGAAGAATGACCAAATCCCCAATGTGTGAAGAATACGAACCAAGCTGCGAGAGATACACCAGAACATGAAACTCATTGAGTTGATAAATATGATTATTTTTATATCCCTCATTGAATTCTTGGTCACGTAACTTTATTTATAGCATGATCCAATCATGGATATGAATGGATCCCTGAGTTACACCTCAAATCCTAGATATAACTATGTATATATACATGGATATATATGTTACTACATTTATAGTTCATATATTTACATACATAAACTTACACACACACACACACATATGGTGACACATGGTCAAAGGTATCTCATCTTAGGATAAAGTAGGCTGTGTCATCCTAGTGTCCTTTAAGAACAAGAGTTGACTCATCTATAGATTACATTATAACTTTAAATTTATTATATATTCACAATACATTTTTTTGTTAATTGGCTAGATCATATTATATGTCGTCGGTGGTATCCTACTGAGTATATCTAACACCCTGTTCAGGCTTCCTATTAGTACCTAAATAGACTTCTTGGTTGTTGTTTGGGAAAAAGGAGAGTGTACGATTATGGATACTGTATTTTTTGTACTAGAAATTAGTGAGTTTGAATGGGACTGAGCTAGTGCCTGAAATACTATTATATATAGCTTGGACCATTTTTTATCTTTTTGTGTAGCATTTTTATATTATTGTTTTTCTATATCCCAATTATTTCCCTGTCTTATATAGTATTGTGACATGATCAACATTTTGTATATGAATCTAGTGATATTTATCAAGATGATTTTTTTCTTCTTCTACTAATTCATATTATTATACTAATTTTGATGATTTATCTGTTATTCTCCAATGTGGTTCACTTTGAGAAAATATAATAGTTTACCCATGGACACACCCTAGGACTTCACTACTATTTGGTAGCCTCAAGTGTATGAAGAGGAGTTCTTGATGCCATGTGGCCAGCCATGTTTGGTTTTATAGGAGTGAACTAGACCTGAGACGTTATTAAGTGTTGTCAAAGGTGATTACTTATCCTTTTTTCATACTATTTGATAATGCATAGAAAAGAGATTAATAAGTTTTGTAATTTGGTATTGATCATGTTTCTAAGATTAGCTAACCCACATACAAATAAAAGAGAAATTAAATGGGATATGACATGTTATTCTGTATTTTTATTTTTATTTTTTTATTGATTTCACCATTGGGTGACACACATTATTTTTGGTATTCAACATTATTATAGATTCCCTTTTGTCCTTGGTCTAGTAAGGAAAGGAAGTACTAAACACATATCATAATATTCACATAGGGATTCACATTTGATGTATTATTATATGCCATATAGGTGTATCTTGTTGATTGTATTACTTATATTTCATGTGGTTTTTATAAGTACCTTTATAGTTAAATTCAAATTTCACTAATGTTTCTTGCCAGGGAATGTGGTTAGTAATTGGAAATTAGAATAGTAGGAAAAACCTAAATAGTGTTTCCCATTTATCTTTTTTTTTGTAATCTTAATTAACTAGTTACATCACATTGATCCATGGACCATTGGTTACATGGGATGAAATGTGTGTGTCATTGTAATTAAATTGATGCCAAATTATATCATATAAACTGTATGGTCATTTATAAATTTTAATTGGTGACTCGTATAATTCAAAAAATTTAAAATATTTTCTAAATAAACGAGTATGAACATTTAATTCATAAAATCTAAACCAAATGGTAGTCTGTAAATGGTGATTCCAATTGTATTATAAATTATTTTTCCTTTAATCCTTGAAATTAACTCTCCATATATCAATAACGTTTTCTATATGATATGGTACCTTGTACCTGACCCGATCTTAGTAGTGTCTAGTAAGGAGTGTCTCTTATGACCCTAATAATATTATAAAATTACCCAGACTTAACCTTAAGAAAAGAAAGAGGAGTGTTGAATTTGGTATAGGAAGGGTTTTACCTATCCCACTCCCTTATGTATGATATTTTCACTTATAAAATTCTATTATGAGGTATGTGTTTAGAAATTGTTGTAATATTCCACCATGACAGCCTTTGGTCAAACATTGGGAAGGAAATGGTGACCATGATTTGGAGGTGGTGGGCCATATATCACCAGTATCACATCCTATAGTAAAACTTGAAACACCACTAATTATACCTGGATTGGGAATCGATGCTTAGTACTAATAGAGTATCCAACATTTTATACAGTAAATATAGGGAGATCCACAAGATACCTAATCTATGGAAGAATTAATTCAAGAGTTCTAGGAACAACATCCCTCTACATTCTGAGGGGATTGTTGACTCCCAGTTGCTAATTCATTGTTGGAGTCCATGATATCTATATTCAAACATTTGGAGACACCTCTATAAATGAGGGTCAAGATGGAAACTTATATAATACATGATTCTGCCAAGAGATGGTGGGATGTTGTCACACGAGCTCATCAACATCACTATACAGCCTGGAAGGATTTCCCAATATCCTTATATGACTAATTTTTCCCCCAAAGACAATGATTGATTAGTGGGTGGTTGAATTTATGAACCTTATCCAAGGTTTTATGTTCGCGAGGGTGTATTCTACTCATTTCAGGGAATTATAGCATTTCACAGCCATAATTGTTGTTGCTGATATCTAAAAAATTGTAAAATTTGAGGATGGACTTGTATAAACCCTAAAATATTTGTTTAATATATTTCAGTAGTCTACCATTTTAGAGATTATGAACTAGGACTTCATTATCTAGAGGAACTTCAGGGAATATGATGGTGTGATCCAAGTGGTTCAGCAGCGAGACAGGGAAATAGATCATCACGAATCTAGAAGTAGCGCCTTGAGACTTCTAATGGGGGAAGTTATAATTAGACCGCATACACTGACTATCACATAATATTAAACCAATGTGGGAATCCTAGTCACATGAATCCAATATAGAAAAATGACTAATGTAAATGATAATCTTGTGGAAATAAGAGACGTTTATTGTATTTGTTTGTAGAAAACCCCCCCTGTAGTTATTGAGATGGGTTCCACACAGACTCCATCTTCTGGAGTAGGACCGACTACATCACATCAGATACGAAGCTAGACTACTATCATCATATTCAGTTAAGGAGGAGGATGTGTCCATGAGAGTCATTATTATAAAAATATAGTGCCAATAGACCGTTCTTGAATAAGATAGCCAAGATGTGACCCATGGGCATGGTACTAGACAACTATGTGACTCCATAAACCATGAATCCTAGATCCGGTGCATTATTTAAATATATTAGAATGATTATAAGAAATAAATCTTGAATGACCAATTATTTTAGTACTTTTGGAAGACCTAATTACATACATGATACCCAAAGTATATTTGGAACGATAGAAAATAAAACTAGATATATAATAAACTGAAATAATCTACCCCCTTTAAATATTATTCCAGGTTCTCTTACTCATAACATGGGGAAAAAAACATGATAAGGTTGATATAAAATTCTATGTAAGGGTTACATATAGTGTAATCATTAATCAATAATAAGTGAATCATAATTTATGATATGATGAATAAATGAAAACACTTTGCATGAATAAGCTGAGAATAAAAATTAATCTATAGATTTTGTCATAGTGAAAACATCATGGATTGTAATAAATGAATAATGAATAAAGAAAATTATTATTATTTGGACATCATATATTGGGAACATGAACCATTTTACCTCTGAGCCAGTTTAAGTGTGTAGGTAGAAAACTGCCTGATTTTTGGAAACCAACTCGAAGGGTTTGTCGCCAACTAATTTGTCTCATGAGATGTGTTGATTCATTGAGGGGATACAACAATCCCCTCCCATCACTACCTGTACAAATTATTCTTTATACATTGATTTAATAAAATAATTATATGCCTTTTCAATATCCATATTAAATAAAGGATACATATTCATCAATATTTCCCTAGTAAAAATAGCATTCAAAATAAACATTGTATGTGAAATGGTATTTGGATTAAAGAAAAAATAATATTTATGATATAGGAAAATATATATTTAATAGAATTATAATTTCAAATTAAAAATTATCTGAAATGGGAAGTAGATACCACACATACGAAATATTAGGTGTACAATACAAAATAAGTCTCAATGAAATGGAAATTGAGACAAAGTCCCTTACCACATTATAATAAATCGAGTCATTGGACCAAAAATTAATAATCACCAAATGAATCACATAATACCATGAATATAAAGAGAATAATGATATTATATATCAAATTTCTATATACATACACCACATGCAAGAAATAAGTGGTGAACAATGGAAATCTCATTGAATTAAAAGCGAGATGAGAAAACCCTTACAATATGTCTGAATGTGTTCTTCGGTTGATCTTAATGACCCGAATAATCAAATTTAGATTCATTAATTAATAAGTCCAAAATTTCATCTAAATTTTAATTTTTTATTATATCCTTATTAGGTTCATTAATGGCCTTTTTATGGGCTTAAGAGGTTCAATTTTATTGTTTTAGAAACATTTTCCTCATTGGTTTTCATGATCGATTTGCTTGTATATGAGTATGGTAGTTCAAGTACAAAAGAAATTGATATCTAGAATGTATGTTATGAGTTATTAATTATAATTTAGACAGTAAAATGATCATATAAATACTTTGGTTATTTTGTGGAGAAATAATCCTTATATAAAATTTTAATGACAAACACTTAGATTATTTTGATAGTTTTTTATCACCACAAATACTTTTTTTATAATTAAATACCATGTGTACAAAATGATTCAGGAACATTAAATATGATACATTTCATATATAATGATTTTTTCAACCATAAAATTGGTTTCATTCCTAGAATTGATGATTTTAATAGAAATTGATAACTCTTCGTCCTTGAATGTGATAAATTAACACATCTCGAATGGTGATTTTATTTTTTGTATAAGAGGGGAAAAGAAATATGATGGGGAAGTATTCAATTAGAATAACAAAATTCTAGTTAATATAATGTACTGGATTTATCATATCATTTGTATGAGGGTATATTAAGAGATAGAAACCTAATAATGGAACTTGTAGAAGAAGTTGAAAGAAAAAGGAATAGAGGTTAACCTCTTGAGTACTCTGTGAGAATCTCCTTAAGGACTTTTTTTTTGGCCTTTTGGTGAGACCATATGGTCTTGGATGTGGGGGGGAGGGCATGGAAAGTGTATTTGGAAGAACTTATGCAAGTATCAAAACTTGAGTGGTGTGAGAGGAAGAGGGAGTGAGGGGTTGTTTATATAGTGGAGGGTTGGAGGGGTTTCATAACATTTTAATCAGTAGTTTATTATTTTTCCCACAGGAAAGAAATAATGATGATTCCATGACCGAAAATAGTAAGAAGTGCATATGAGTTCGAACTAATGGTTTACTGCATCTACTATGATGCGGGTAACAGTCTATTTATCTCATATTGTATTTATACCATAATTACCATATTTTACTATTCACTAAAAAATAAAATTTTTCAGAAAAATCTCAAAAAATTTCCCCAACCATTTTTTGACTTGTAGAATCCAAAAATTAACTCATTTATCAATTTTTTCTAGATATTAGAAAATAAATTTTATATTAAATTCATCTTTTAATCGAAAAGTACCAACACTTAAAATATTCATCTTCATTTTTAAGGTGCCTAAATTTTATTTATACATTATTGGGTATGGTTACCATTCATAATGGTAATATTACTATTAATAGGGGTAAGTTACTATTAATAAGGTAATTCACTATTCATAAGGGTAAGTTACTGTTCACCAGAAATTAATTTGATTCTACTAGACTCCAAATATCACCATGATCGCAACTGTGTTTGTAATTTTTTTTGAAGTTGAAACCACAGAAGTGGAAAAATTATGTTTCATCACTAGGTTATGACTTTCTCTTATAAATAACCATGCGTGGTTTCATAGATACTCTGTAATTCATGCAATATAGGATATCTAATGAATTTAATGTATTTAAGAGAAACATACCATAAAATATTTGGGGTGTTATATTCCTTCCACCTTTAAAAATTTAATCCTCAACATTTTTATTTTATAAATCCCTTAAAAATTTGTGGATGGTTCTTCTTCATAACATCCTTAGGTTCCCATGTTTCCTCCCCCATTTTATGGTTTATCCTATGTACCTTTACCAGATGAGTTGTCTAATTTCTCAATACTTTCTCTCTAGTGTCAAGAATCTTGATAGGCTCTTCACAATAAGACAAATTATGTTCTAACTCTATTTATTCATAGGTGAGTGCATGTGTTTAGTCTAGTTGGTATTTTTTTAACAATGACACGTGGAACACATTATGATCTTTGGAGAGACTTGATGGTATTACTAAATAGTAATCTACAGCTCCAATCCATTCTTGAATTTCAAACAGTCTGAGGTACCTGGGGCTCAGTTTCTATTTCTTTACCGAACCTTAATACACCCTTCTATGGATATAATTTTTGAAATACAGGAACTCCTACTTGAAATTCCTAATCCTTTCATTGGTTTTTATCATAACTCTTTTTCCTACTTTAGGATTATTTAATTTGACCTGAATGTTTTTTCCTTTGTAGTTGTCTCTTCAAAAAGTTATCATCCTATAGGTTTCCTCCCGCCAACTTAATCCCAACATGTTGGATTTTGACACATCTTTCCATTTTATGCTTTATATCGAGCCATTTTAATTCTATAATGACAACTACTATTATAGGAAAATTCCACCAAAGGTAGGTATTGATCTTACATAACTTGAAAGTGAAGAGAGCATGATCTCCACATGTGTTAAAGTGTTTTAATCATTCTTTCAGACTATCCATCGGTTTGTGGGTGATATGTAGTAATCATATGATTCTCAGTACCCAACACATTCTCGAGGCTTTTCCATAATATTGATGAAAATTGGGGATCTTGATGGGAAAAAATATATAGAGGTCACCATGAAGTCTTAAAACATATTTAATATAAATTCTTTCCAGGTGATCAAGTGGAAAATCCTCTATTATAGCAAGGAAATGTGCCAATTTTATGATATGATCAACAATTAACCATATTTCATCATTCCTTCTAGGTTTCCTTCATGGTCTTTTGACAATGTCCAAAATAATGTTATCCCACTTTCACATAAGAACAGGGAGAGGTTTAATGACTGCTATAGAATGTTGTCTCTTGGAATTTACTTGTGAAAAAACTAGACACCTTGACACATAGTCAGTAATTTCTCGCTTGATGTTATCCCCCAAAAATATTCCTTCAGATCTCTATACATCTTGGTGCTACCAGGGTATATAGATAAATTTTACCAATGAGCAGTATCTAATATTTCCATCTTTATATCAGGTATTGATGGAACACATAACCTCTTCCAAAACATCATAAATCCATCCTCAAATACAAAGTATTCCAATCTTCCATGCTTAACATATTTAATTTTCTTTTGTATATTATCATAATCATAATGAGATATTTTTATCTTCCCTTGTAAATATTGTTTATCAATCATTTGAAAGAGGAAATGTGTTTCCCCTTCCTTAAGAATTCCCATATCAATATTTAGAAGATCCATAAATATTTTATCTCTCTCAAACATCATTTGAGTTATAAGTCCTTGATATTTCTTGATTAATGAATCTTACACCTTATTTTCCTTTACTGATTGGTAGTGTATTAAAAAATCACAGTCTCTGAGTAACTCGATCCATCTCCTTTTCCCCATGTTGAGTTATTTCTATGTAAAAATGCATCTCAAACTCTTTTGATCCTAATGAATCTCATATATTTCAGCATTTAGATATTGTCTCCATATTTTTAGAGTAATGATTGTGATTTATAAATCAATATCTTGAGTTGGATAGTTTTCATCATTATTCTTCAACTGAATTGATGTGTAAGCAATAAATTTATCATTTTTAAAAAGGACGCAACCCAGTCCATTCTTTAATGCATCACATTATATCATAAATCCATCATTTCTAGAGGCAAAAGTCAAAATTGAAGCATTGAAAAATCTTCTTTTCAATTATTGAAAGCATTCAGTACATTCTTTCATCTATAGAAACATAACCCCTTAATGCATGATCTTGGTTAGTGGGTTAGCCAGTCGGGAAAAATTCTGAATGAAATTTAGATAGTAACCTTATAAGATAATAAAACTATGTACCTCAGTTATGATCATTAGCATGAACCATTCATGGATTTCCTTTGTCTTCGCATGATAAACTATGATTCCATCCTTAAAAAAAATATAGGCAAGAAAAGAAAATGATTGAATCCAAAATTCACACTTGCTAAACATCCCAAATAATTTATTTCATCTAAGAGTATTCAGGATAACCCACTAGTTATTTTCATGGTCTTCGTAGATTTTGGAGTATATCATTATATCATCGATAAATAACAAAAAAACGTCATCAAGATGTTATTTGAAAATCCTATTCATTAGAACAATAAAAACCGAGGGTACATTAGTCAGTCCAAAGGTATTACTGTAAACTCTTAATGCTTATACTTGGTTCGAAATGTTGTCATATGAATATATTCCATCCCCACAAGTAGCGGATGATTTCCAAAATGAAGGCCGATCTTTGAAAAAATAATGGCCTCCATGAATTTGATCAAATAAATCACTAATGTGAGGAATATTATACCTTTTCATTATTGTAATAAGATTGATCCCCCTGTAGTCAATGTACAACCTCATAGATTTATCTTTCTTCTTGACAAAGAGAACATGGCCCCCCATGGAGAAACACTAGGGAGTATAAATCCATTATAAATCTATTCCTCTAGTTTTTTCTTGAGTTTTAATAATTCCATAGTGTCCATTCTATAATGAATCTTTGATATAGGTCTTTCAACGAGAATTAAATCAGTAGAGAACTTATCATCCTTCTCTGGAGGATGTCTAGGTAAATCGTCTAGAAACACATCAACATATTATTTAACAATATGTTCATCCTCAATTTTGAACATTCCATTCCTCAGCCATAGTTATTTCATTCCCTTCCTCCCCCATATTTGAATTAAATAATTCTACTAGGGGTGGATCTAGATAAGAATCAATTGGCAAGGTTTCTTCTCTAAAGATAAGGGATTCAAAACCATTCTCAAAAATCATAACTTCCCTGTTACTACCAAAGACCTTCACATCATAATAGGAAGTCGAACTCATACCAAGGATTATATCAAAGTACATCATGGGTATGATGATAAGTTAAGAATCTAAAGAACATTTATGTGTCATGATAGGGATTGCTCGACACATCTTTGTTGAAATGATAAATCCCCAAGGAGTTTTGGATGACATCTCTTTTAATAAATCAAATTAGATATATCTATTTTTTGGGAAATCGGGAATGTATAAATGAATGCGATGATCCAGAATAAACTAATGCATTAGCTAAGTTTGAGGAAATAATTAACGTACTTTCCACCACATCATTAATAACATCAAACTATGTAGTTGTAATCACATTATCTTTCCCTTTCTCTCATGGCCTTTTTAGGAAAGTTTCCTTCGTTCTTAGGACACTCATTTTTATAGTGTCCCACCTCTATTAAATTGTAGCACTAAATGTCATTGACTTGTTTCATCCCATTTCATTCATTAAATCAATGAACCTTTTATCCAAACTTATAACATACTCTCATGCCTGTCACACACTTTCAATGATGATTATTTCCACAGTTATCAAAAAATGGGAATGGATTCATTACCTTCTTCTTATTTGGTGATTCACTTTTTCCATGGTTATCAGAGCACCGCTTATTATCTTTGTTTTCCTTGAACAAATTTGTTCCACAAAATTCCTTCTCTATTTTGATTGACCTAAATATGATTTTATTATATGAATAAAATGTTTGAGAAGCTAGTTCCTTTAGAATAATTGGATTGAGGACTTTAAAGAAATGATCAATATTGACTTCTGAATCATGTATGTAATCTATAGAATACCAGGATAATACTGTGAAGGTATCCTCATACTCCAAAGCACTATCTTCTCCCATTTTCTTTAGGCTAAAGAATTTACACATAATTTAATTTTTTTATCATGAGGTAAATATTTGTCAAAGAAAATTTTCTTAAAATTACTCCATTACATATCTTCTATTTAATCACCCTCTATGGTATTTTGGACCAGGGACCACCATAGATCATCAACACCATTGAGAAAATAAGGAAATCACTACCTTTTCATTTTCATTACGTCTGAATGCTAGGAATATCTTTTCAATGGACATGATCCACTTCTCATCTATAACTCTGTTAGTAGTCCCACAAAAATATTGGGGCATCTGTCACATTAAACGATCCAACCCAAGTGTAACATGGTTATTCATTATAGTGTATCTAATTTATCCCAATATGGTCATGAGCAGATCCACTCCAACATTTACTATGTTGACTTTCTCAGTGGGGAAATACCTACATTGTCCATGGGTATTGACTCCCCTTCTTCCATTATGATCTATCACTAAAAAATGTCATGCACTAAATTTGGTCATAATTTATAATCTTTAACTAGAAAACACTTAACATATTTTGAAAATTTAAGAACAACTTATCTCACAATCATGAACATTGTTTCTATTTACTTTTGAATCTTTCATAATGGTTTGTAAAGAAAGTGTTAATTATCCTAAGAATATCTCCCAGGAATGTAAAACTAGTTGAATAATATGGCCCATTGTCATGTACTATGGTACCCAGGGTCAAGTCTAAAACTTCTTTTTAGAGTTGTTACTCCTAGGTACATCTGTACCAGAACCATTCCCACTTGTAGTATCCAGATAGTGATGTATTTTCCAAGAATATCCAAAAAGTATCTACCTTTCCGAAATTCTAGGATGTTACTCTATGCTTATCCTTAAAGTATATTTTAGGGTTATTTTCTCTAAAATATGTTTCCTTCATCTTGTTTCCTAGGTTGCTACTAAACTTTATCTCATACCAACTGTAACACCCTGAGGCCCAGTGCTAGTGCATTATTTCATTATTTTGGCATGATTATAAGAAATAAATCTTGAATGACCAATTATTTTTTCATTTTTGGATGACCATATTATATACATGATAACCAAAGTGCATTTGGAAAGATATAAAATACAATAAGATACATAATAAACAGAAATAAACTACCTATTGAAAGATTATTCAAGGTTCTCATATTCATAACTTGGAGAAATAAAACATAATAAGAGTGTGATCAAATGTTTCGTAAGGGTTACATAAAATGGAATCATGAATAAATAATAAGTTAATCATAATCAATTAGATATGACTAATATTTCATGGTGAATAAATGAAAACACTTTCTATCAATAAGCTATGAATAAAAATGCATCCATTGATTTTGTCATAGTGAAAAACTCATGGATAATAATAATTGAATAATGAATGAAGATAATGATTATTATTATAATGGCATGTATCTATCACATAAACCATTTTACTATTAATATTGTTTAAGTCTATGGGTAGAAACCCATCTTATTTTTGGAAACAAACTCGAAGGGATTTCCACCAACTGATTTGTATCATGAGACCAGTTGATGCATCGAGGGGATATAGAAGGCACCACCTATCAATACAGGTCCAAATAATTATTTATACATAGATTTAATAAAATAACAACTCTCATTCTCGATATCTATAATGAATAGAGGATACATATTCACCAATATTTCCCCAGTTCAAATAGAATTCAAAATAATCACCGAATGTGAAATTGTATTCAACATAAAGAAAAAAACATATCCATTATAAAAGAAAATGGATATTTATAATAATTATAATTTCAAATTAAAAAATATTTAAAATGGTTAGTACATAAACCACATAAGAAATATTAGGTTCACAATACCATTTAAGTCTTAATGAAATGGAAATTGAGACAAAGTCCATTACCACAGTGTAATCAATCGAGTTGTATGAAAAAAAATTAATAATCACTAAATGAATCATAGAATACCATGAATATAAAAAGAATAATGATATTATATATAAAATTTAAGTACAAATACACCACATTAAATAAATAAGTGGTGAACAATGGAAATCTCAATGAATTAAATGTGAGATGTGAAAACCCTTACCTTATAACAGAATGTGTTCTTTAGTTGATATTAATGACCAGAATAATCAAATTTAGCCTCATTAATTAATAATTTAATAATATAATAATCATGTAATTAATTTAGTATAACCTTATTAGGTTCAATCATGTCCTTTTTGATGGGTTTAAGGGGTTATATTTTATTATTTTGGAAGAATTTTCCTCTTGGGGTTTCATGATCGGTTTACTTGTATATGAATATGGAAGTTCATGTAAAATGGAAACTGAAATCCAGAATTAATGTTATGAGTTATTAATGATCATCCATAATGTGAAATGATTATATAAATACTTTGGTTATTTTGGGGGAGGATGAATCTTTATACAAAAATTTAATGATAAATGCTTGGATTATTTTGATGGGTTTTTATCACCACGAACTCTTTTTATTTTATAAATAAATACCATGTGTAAAAAATTACTATAGAACATTAAATTGTATGTATTACATATACAATGATATAGTTCAACCATAAAAATTGTTTCATGACCATAACTGAAGATGGTAATAGAAATTGAAAACTTATTATCCTTGAATGTGATATATTAACACATCTCGAGTGGTGTTCTCTTTTTTAGTATAAGAGGAGGGGGTAAATAGATATGATGATGAGATATTCCATTAGTATAATAAAATTATATTTCATGTAAGTTAATAGAATTATAATAAAATCTGGATGAGTTTAGTAGAGGAGAGAGAAACAAAATAATGGAAATTATAAAATAAGTTGAATGAAAAAGGAAGAGAGGTTCACCTCTTGAGTACTTTTTCCTAAGAATCTACAGAAGGCATTTTTTTGTCCTTTGGGTGAGACCCTTATGTTTTGGATGAGGTGTTTAGTCTAGGTAAATGTATTTGATAGAACATAGGCAAGTCTCAATGCTTGAGTGGTGTGAGACGAATAGGGGTTGAGGGGTGGTTTATATAGTGGTGGGGAGGAGGGTTTTCTTAATATTTTCATCATTAGTTTATTATTTTCACCTAAGATAAAAAATATTGAAGCTTCCATGTCCAAAAATAGTAATAAGTACATGTGAGTTTGAACTAATGGTTTCTTACATCATCCATTTCATAGGAAATAGTGTATTTATCTCATAATGTATTTATACTATAATTACCATATTTTACTATCCACAAAAATTAACGTGTTTTAGAAAAATCCCAAAAATTCACCCTAAACATTTTTTAACATTTAGAATCCAAAAATGAACTCCATTTTTCAAAAAACATTCTATATATGAGAAATTTAATTTTCAATTAAAATCATCATTTAATTGAAAATACCAACACTTAAAATATTAACCTTCATTTTTAAGGTACCTAAATTTTATTAATATTTTCATGGGTAAGGTTACCATTAATAAGGGTTATATTAATATTCATATGGGTATACTACTATTCATAAGGGCATTTTACTATTCATAAGGGTATGTGACTATTCACTGAAAATTAATTTGAATCTATCAGAATCCAAATATAACCCTCATCCCAACAGTGTATGTCCATTTATTGAAATTCAATTCAGAAAAGTGGGAAAATTAATTTTAATATATAGGTTATGACTATCCCCTATAAATATCCAAGTGTTGTTTCATAGAGAATCATTAATTCAGGAAATATAGGCTATCTAATGAATTTAAATTATTTAAGAGAAAAATTTCATAAAATGTTTGGGGTGTTATAAGAAACATACAATATAGTCTTTATAGGAGGAGCATAACACCGTGAATTCTATAGTGTGAGTTATTATTTTAGTTTCCTCTAATATTGTACCCACACTCTTTTACATATGTTCCTTACATTGATTTATTTCTACATATATTGGGAAATGTTTAGGCTATAAAACCGAGTTCTTTTATCTGTGTATTGACAATGGATACTCTATTGGAAATTTGATCTGAAATTATATTCTAAGGTAAGTATTTTCCCGTTGAGGTTGGTGGATTTTATTTCTAATGGAACACATTTATCCTAGACATGATAAGTTTTTTACATCATTCATATAATGGACTGGTTATACCCTTATCTTGCCTACATTATTTGTTTTCATTGGATGGTGAATTTATCTTCAATTGAGGTTGGTAACTATATACATAAGATCGAGTGGGATGTCAATAAAACCCGAGATGGACTCAAGAATCATGAGACTGGTGGAGTAAAAAACCAAATAGCCATTTTCATTGTGAGTGTAAAAAATAGTTTTCCCTTTGATATTGGATCATTTCAAGGATATCTTCCCTAACAACTTTTTAGGACTACCTCCTGAGAGCGTGAGATAAAGATTATTATTGATCTAGTTCCAGGAAAAACCCTAATATCCATTCCTCTTTATAGGATGGTTTTCTATTGATTTAAAATATATCAAAAGAAAGCTAAAGGATTTATAAGCTAAGGGTTTTATTTAACCCAATACTTCTCCATGGGGTTCACCCTTTATCTTCAGCAAGAATGCAGATGGGTCCCTCCGGTTTTTCATACTCTATTTTATGATTGATCTAAATTATGGTTAAGAATCGATATCAACTTCCTCATATTGATAATCTCTTCAAATAGATCATTGGATAATTTTTTTCTAAAAGATTTATTTGGGGTCAATCCACCATTAGGGGCATTTTAAAACATCAGATATACCAATTATAGTGTTCTCTAGTAGTTATTTCTCATATTAATATCTGGCTATTCCATTCTATTTCATGATTACAATGACTATCTTCATGGGTCCAATGAATTGGGTTTTCCACCTATATCTAGATTGATTTGTGGTGGTATTCAAGGGAAAAATATTTTTTATTATCACTCTTGACATGACCATGACAAACATTGTTATATCATGATGAATACACTGAGAGAGCACCAACTATATGATAAGCTCACAAAGTTCCATTTTTGTATTCATAGAGTTTGCTTCCTTGGTAATATTATCTTAGAGAAAATAGTATCAGTTGACCAAAGATGGACATATCCATTGTATCCTAGGAGAGGTCTAATAATGTTTTTGACATATAGATTTTCATGAGGATATAGGGATATTATAACTACATTATTTGAGAATTATCACTCCATACAAAACCCATTATGTCCCCGAAAAATAAGGGTTTTAAATTTATTTGGTTAGAAGATTGTGATAAATCCTTACAGGAGCTAAAGTGGAGACTAAATTCAACACTGATATTTATTTATACAGAGATAGGAAGAAGTTATACAATGTTTTTTTATGCATTAGGGATCATACTATGTCTAGTTTTAATGTGTGAAGATTGATTCATGGCATAAGGGTCTCTTCAGTTAGTGACTCATGATCATAACTACCTGACACATGACCTCAAGCTAGATGACATGGTTCATACCTTATGATATTGGAGGCAATATTTATTAGAATAATCAGTTTTTAAGTGTAACATAAAAGTCTGAAATATATTTACACTTATCATGACTTAAATCTCTTGTAGCATTGATGGGTAGAGTACCTTCATTCGTTCAACATTGGTCTGGATTATATGATTGGGTAGGGAATGTCTGTTATCTATGATCTAATCGAGAAGACTAAGACACATACAAATCAAGAGGCCAATACCGAGTTGTAGAATATAACCCTTTTTTTCTGAGATACATATGAAGATTCAAGAGCTACATGAGAAGCCTACCCTTATAAAAGTATTAGTTACCTCTTCTCTCTTAGATAGAGTGAATATAATTCATATTTATAATCACGAGGGATTGTTCCTTTGGTAGATTATTCTTGTAGATGAGATACCACCTAGATGGGATGTTGATGAGGGTGAGGTCATTCACATTCATTGGTGTGTCTGGGTGCCCCCAAACATATGATAGGAATTGATGTGAGAGTATCATAACTCTTATTGGGTAGTAAATCATAGTATTAAAATTATTTAACTTTAATTATGCCACTAGTATTGGTTTCTAGTGAAGAATATGGAGATAGTTGTCTTTGTTAATCAGTGTTCCACATGTCAACAAGTGAAGGTAGAGAACCAGTGGCCTACTGGATTTTTACAACTTTGGTCCATTATGCTGTGGAAGTGGGATGAAACATCTATGGATTTTTTGATGGGTTTTTTCAAGATCCCCTCATAGAAGTTATGAAGTATGGATGATTTTTGATAGGTTGAATAAGGTCACCCACATTCTACATAGCATATGATATTGGGAGGATTTATGTTTGAGAGGTTATAAACCTGAATGGTGTTCACTATTCTATAATATTTTATAGGGATTCTCAGTATACATCATTATTCTGTAAGGACTTTCCAAAGGCACTTGGTTCCCACGTGCTTTTGAGTACAATATACCATCCTCCAATTGAAAGTCAATTCATGCTTATGATATAGGTGTTAGAGGAAATTATTAGAGAATATGATCTTGATTTTAGAGGTTCTTACATGAAACACTTACCTATTTGTTATTTTTTTTATAATAACAACTTTTAGGAATGTATTCAGATGAATTATTATGGGGACATATATGGTAGGTCATGCCTGTCACCTCTATACTGGTTGGATATTGGTGAGACAGTGATAATAGGATCTCATCTCGTTCAAGAGACATTAGATAAGGTATAGCTTATATAAAATCATATGGTTACATATTTGTCTCGTTTGAAGACTTATACCAATCATCACCACTAACCTCTAGTGTTCGAGGTGGGTCATCGAGACTTTCTGCGAGTCACACATACGTCGGGTCACATATGGATTCTGGAATAGGGAAATCTATCCCCTCGTTATGTTGGGAAATTAGATATATTAGATAAATTAATGACGATATACTATCAATTATCCTAAAATCATAGGTGTTGGGATATTCAGGATGTCATACATGTATCACATCTTCTCCATTATTATTCTAATCCATTTGACTCTTTTGATCATGAGGGTATCAAGTTGTGGGAAGATGCCTCTTTTGAGGAGCATCCCATTTGTGTCATCTATCAGAGAAAAAGTATCTTTGAGTCAGGTTAGTTATTCTAGTACAGGTTCTATAGAATAATGAATTCATATAGGTTGATAGCTGGGAGTAAGAGGCTAACTTACATGCTATGTGGCCGATACTTTTCTTAGAAAATGTTTTCCACCAATGTAAGAGTATCCTGAGGATGAGTTGTTTTAATGAGGGGAGGTTGTAACTTCCTGAAAATTCTTATGATGTATTTACCCTTTAAATTTTGAGTAAAACCTTTATTTTTATATGTTTAGAATTTACCAAGATAATGATGAACATTTTAGGAGCTTTCAGGGATTTTTCGAAGTATAAGGCCCTAATTTTTAGATATGATCAGTGGAATGCATTGTTTGTTTAAACCATGCACCTAAATTCGCATGATTAACTTAAATCGTGTAGAGTGATCACTAGTGCAGAAAACGTTTTTTACGTCACCATTTTTTACGTCGGTTATATAAAACCGACGTCATAATATGTAAAATGAGGTTTTTTACGTTGGTTATTTAATAACCGACGTAAAAACCTGTGTTTAGTACACCTTTAACGTCGGTTATTTTTATAACAGACGTTATTAATCGCGCGACTTCGTTTTTTACGTCGGTTATACATTAACCGCCGTAAAAAACAGAAGCGGGGGGTGTTTGTTATGTCGGTTATTCAATAACCGACGTAAAAAACACGGTTTTTGAAGGCCTTTTTACGTCGGTTATTTTATAACCGACGTAAAAAAAGAATCCGCAGATGTTTGTGACGTCGGTTATTCCATAACTGACGTAAAAAAACGCGGATTTTGAGCCCTTTATAACGTCGGTTATAAAATAACCGACGTAAAAAAAGAATCGGAGGAAGGTTTTTACGTCGGTTATTGAATAACCGACGTTATAAATGTTTTTTAAAAAATTATAACGTCGGTTATTGAATAACCGACGTGATAACTCATTTAAAAATTTACCCAGACCCGTGGATTGTCATTCGCGAGTTTACCTTCGACAGTCGCGACTCGTCTCTATCGCGCGTAAACCCGAATCGGCTCGTCCATTTCGTTCGTTTAGATTCGTTTTGCGATCATCGTTTCTCATATTTAATCTCCTCGGATCAATCATCTAAACTCGCAGCACTCAGATAATCCTCCCACTCGTTCGTTTTTTTTTTCGTGGATAGTATATATATATGTGTTGTGATTTTTTTGTTGAAACTAGCTAAGATTCTTCGATTGCGAACCCTTTTAACTCGTTTTAGCACCATAATCTTATTTATCATCTCTAGATCTATTAGTTCGACTTGCAATATTGACTAATTTTATGATTTCACTAATTTTTCATCGTTTTCTATAAATCCCCGAGAGGGTTGGGGCGTGTCCATTTGGATGGGTTGCCCTTTTACAGTTGTTACTACTTTATTCACACACAACCATGGCATAGGTGCATGGATTTGGGATCACATCACCATTTTCACCCCCTGCCAACAAAGTTTCACGAGGAGGACTCGCCAGATTTCCCCTCGGCATGTTAAAAATTTTAGATACCCTCTTTTCAGCAAGTAAAAAATTAACTAGTTTTTTCTTCACTACTTATCCTAAACAAATAAAACCACCATTCTTTCTAGAACCTCTACTAGATCCATTGCATCCATCAACATACATATTTGGATCTGAAAGCATCCCTTAAGCCTTATGTTCGATGTTAACATCCTTTACTGATCTATAGAAAATATGATGGTCTGCTAAGCTCTCCATTTAAAAGTCAAACCCCACCAATTATTCATCCTCATCATGAGAAAATGGAACAACATCTGAATTTCTGATTCAATCACTTGGGTCACTGAACAAACATTAACTCCTTCAAATCCACACCTGGAATAGACAACCTAATGTCGAGTTCCTTCTCTATCTATTGAAACTCAGGTCTTCCTCCACACCTAAAAACATTCTTTGAATGGCCCAACTTCTTGTTATGGTAAATTTTCAGTGATTCCAGGGGGTGGGAGTGCTATCAAGAGGGTTGGGGGGTTTCTAGGGGGGTGTCCAAGGGGGTAGGGTGTGGGGGGTGGTGTCCAGGAGGGGTGGGGGGCTGTCTAGAGGGGTCGGGGGGGTGTCCAGGGGGGTTTACAAGGGGGTGGGTGGGTGTGGGGGGCTGTCCAAGGGTGTTGGTGGGTGTTGGGGGGGTGTCCAGGGGGGTGTCCAAGGGGGGTAGGGGGTGGGGGTGGTGTTTAAGAGGGGTGGGGGGGCTGTCCAGAGGGTTGGGGGGTGTCCAAGCAGGTCGGGGGTGGGGTGTGTCCAGGAGGGGTGGGGGTGCTTTCTAGAGGGGTCGGGGGCTGTCCAGAGGGGTCGGGGGGTGTCCAGGGTGGTGTCCAAGGGGATGGGTGGGTGTGGGGGGCTGTCCAAGGGGGTGGCGGCCTATCCAGAGGGGTCGGTGGGGTGTCCAGGGGGGTGTCCAAGGGGTTGGATGGGTGTGGGGGGCTGTCCAAGTGGGTGGCGGCCTCTCCAGAGGGTATTTGGGGTTGTCCGGGTGGGTGGGGGGCTGTCCAGAGGGTTGGGGGATGTCCAGGGGGGTGTCCAAGGGGGTAGGGGGTGGGGGGTGGTGTCCAGGAGGGGCGGGGGGCTGTCCAGAGGGGTCGGGGGGTGTCCAGGGGGGTTTACAAGGGGGTGGGTGGGTGTGTGGGGGGGGGGGGGGGTGTCCAAGGGTGTGGGTGGGTGTTGGGGGGTGTCCAGGGGGGTGTCCAAGGGGGTAGGGGGTGGGGGTGGTGTTTAGGAGGGGTGGGGGGCTGTCCAGAGGGTTGGGGGGTGTCCAGGGGGGTGTCCAAGCAGGTCGGGGGTGGGGGGTTGTGTCCAGGAGGGGTGGGGGTGCTTTCTAGAGGGGTCGGGGGCTGTCCAGAGGGGTCGGGGGGTGTCCAGGGTGGTGTCCAAGGGGATGGGTGGGTGTGGGGGGCTGTCCAAGGGGGTGGCGGCCTGTCCAGAGGGGTCGGTGGGGTGTTCAGGGGGGTGTCCAAGGGGTTGGATGGGTGTGGGGGGGGGGGGGGGCTGTCCAAGTGGGTGGAGGCCTCTCCAGAGGGTATTTGGGGTTGTCCGCGTGGGTGGGGGGGCTGTCCAGAGGGTTGGGGGATGTCCAGGGGGGTGTCCAAGGGGGTAGGGGGTGGGGGGTGGTGTCCAGGAGGGGCGGGGGGCTGTCCAGAGGGGTCGGGGGGTGTCCAGGGGGGTTTACAAGGGGGTGGGTGGGTGTGGGGGCTGTCCAAGGGTGTGGGTGGGTGTTGGGGGGTGTCCAGGGGGTGTCCAAGGGGGTAGGGGGTGGGGGGTGGTGTTTAGGAGGGGTGGGGGGCTGTCCAGAGGGTTGGGGGGTGTCCAGGGGGGTGTCCAAGCAGGTCGGGGGTGGGGGGTTGTGTCCAGGAGGGGTGGGGGTGCTTTCTAGAGGGGTCGGGGGCTGTCCAGAGGGGTCGAGGGCTTTCTAGAGGGGTCGGGGGTGGGGGGGGGGGGTTGTAAATTTTTTACTTATTAAAACATGTATCAAACCAAAATGATAAAACAATAAAAACCGTAAAGAGGAGAAGTCATGGGCGCACCGGCTGGCCGGTGGTGGAGCACCGGTCGACCGGTGGTCCAGACAGCAAAGCTCTGTCTGGTCCACCGGCCGACCGGTGGTGATCCAGCGGCCGGCCGGTGGTCCAGACAGAGCAAGGCTGTCTGGTCCACCGGCCGACCGGTGGTGATCCAGCTGCCGGCCGGTGGTCCAGACAGAGCAAGGCTGTTTGGTCCACCGGCCGGCCGGTGGTGATCCAGCGGCCAGCCGGTGGTCCAGACAGAGAGGAAGGCTCTCTGTCTGGTCCACCGGCTGGCCGGTGACACCAGGAAGTGGGCAAGTCTACTTCCTGGGTCCTCCGGCTGGCCGGTGAGCTCACACCGGCTGACCGGTGGACTCAGTGAGTCCACTTTTCAGCTTTCTTGGGCCAACTCCTTGGAAACCTTTTGCCTATCATCAAAAACACTTGAAAACAAGTTAGAACATAATAAGAGTGATTGTGATCATTAAAATCCAAGAGAGAGGGGTACAACAGACTGTGTTTACCATGTTTATCATTGTTTAACATGCTTACCATATTACCAATGTTTACTATTATGTAATTTAGTACACTTTTCTATTTTCTGATTAAGTAGTATTACAATATTTGAATTTGTATATTTGTGAACTAATGTTTGTTTTTTTGATTTGAAGGAAAATGACAGATCAATCAGTTGATCAGCCACATGATTCTGGAGATGAGCATATTGGTCATACATCTGGGGAGGAACATTCACATGCTCCTATTACGAAAAAGAGTTCAAAGGATGGTAAGCGTGGGTGCACACGTTTACCAAAATTATCACTTGCCCGTACGAAGGAGGAGAGGATAGTCATGGAGTTTGATGATGATGATCTTCCTAGAGGTCCAAATGCGAAAGATTTTAAGGGTTTTGTAGCAACTCAGGATAAGGGAAAAGTAAGAATTCTCTATGATGATTGGAGAAGTGTGGATAAGGCGATAATTTCTCAGCTGTGGGAGACCATTTTGGTAAGATCTTTTGCTATTGTTTGACTGTTCTTTAAATGTTTCTAGTATATATAATATTTTTAACCTCTTTTTTATCAGATGACATTTGATATTCCTGACACTGGAGGAGTCAGGAAGAAATGCTTATCGTTGGCTGCTAGGAGATGGAGGGATTTCAAATCAACCCTCTCATCTGATTTCATTTATGCTCATAGGAGTCATGAGAATCCATGTCGTATATATCCTTTTATAGATGAAGACACATGGAGACAATTTTTTGAAAGTAGAAGAAATGAATCATTTTTGGTAAGGGCAATGTAAACTTTTATAAGCTTTCTTATATAAATGATCTTATTATTGTTTTGTTAATGATTACTTATTCTTAATTTACAGCAAACAAGGAAATCTCATCAAGAGATCCAATCTAAAAATGTATACCCTCATAGTTTATCTCGGGGAGGGTATGCATTATTGGAAGAACAAATGATGGCAGAAAAATTTCAACAACTATGAGCTGAGTCTTCAAGCTCTGGAGAGGTGGCCCCTCCATCCCCTCCATCTAGACATGAGAAATGGAAAATAGCTCGGAAGGGAAAAAAAGGACAATATCTTTCGGAAGAATCGAGACTCATAGTTGATAGGATTGTAAGATATCTATTTTATTTATTTAAGTTTACTATTTTCTTCATATATTTCAAATCATTATAGAAATGTTCAATTAATTATTACAAGACCTCTCCTTGAGGAGCATAGTTCACAGGGGACATTTACACCATTTGGGAGGGAAGATATTTTATCTGTGGCATTGGGAAAGCCTGAACATCCTGGCCGTGTAAGAGGATATCCGGCAGGTGTATCGGTAAGAAAAGTGTTGCCACGTTCCTCAACTTCTAACGTTGAGGGAGTTTATAAAAAAAAAATAGAATCCTTGGAGGCTGAAGTCCATAATATTAATGCGACAATGGAGGACAAGATTAGAGCATCGGTGCAGTTTATGTTTGCAGACTTTCAAAGACAATTTTCAGGGTGCAGCTCCCACTCCACCTCTCCCAGTAGCTCCCACTCCCCCACCTCAGCCTGCGGACCCCATTTTTGATCCTCCTCCTCCACCGCAGCTACCTACTTATTGTGAGTTGTATGTTGATGATCCTCAACATCATATAGTTGCATATAGGATGGTATATTGTATAGGAGATACAGTTCATCATCAACAGTTAGAGGTAGAGAATCCGAGGGTCACTGTACAGGATATTATAGATAGATCAGCTCGGATACCATTACCTACAGATGAGGTGATGACAGTTGGACATAGTATCGGCCATTTTTTACTTTTTCCATCCAGACTTCTTCGACTCATTACCATAGAGGTATGGATGTTATATCTTTTATTTTATATTTTTATTAATGTTTTATCATTTTGAAAACTAATATATTTTTCAATTTATTTTTACAAGAATACTTCAAAGGTAAAGAAATACTGTATAGACAACAACAAAGACAGATAGCTATGACATCAGATGCAGATACTAGCAGTCTTGACAAATTGTCAAGATATTCAAATTTGTTGGCGGATCATTATGACTTTACAATGGAAGCTCATGTCTGTGGACGTGAACTAAGTGTGGGGATTATGAAAACTGATATCATGGAGTTTGTCACTGGAGATAAGTTGGGCATCAACGTGGTGCAAATTTTTATCATGTAAGTCTTAACACCTTTTCCTTGCGTTATATTTATTAAAAATGTATACTTATGTCTGCTTTTTATTAGGTATCTGTATAAAATTTGTGAGAGGAATGAGCTGACAGATGTATATGGATTCGTGGACCCACAATTGATTTCCCCTGAAGCATGTGCATTGGATTAGGAACAAAGAATGATTTATATTGATGATAGATTTGAAAAGAATGTAATCACACAGTGTTGGATGATGCCTTTTTGTGAGAGGTATGAAACACATCCCTCTCAAAGAGTTAATTATCTTTTAACATAAAAAACCACTAACGTTAAATTTCCTTTATCAGGGATCATTGGATGTTAGGGGTTTTTTTGCCCTAGGGATAAAGCACTTTATTGGATATGCTCTCTCCATGATGATGTGCAGCAGAAGTTTTAAGAATATATTGGAAACGTAAGTTTCAATTTCACAATAGTTTTATATATTATAATGAATTTTAAATTTACCCCATTCGTATTATTTTCTAACAGGGCATGGGTCCACTTTTGAAAAAGCGCAATGAAAAGGAATTTCAAGATCAAATATGTACATGCGAAGGTAAATATCCATTTATAATTTGCACATTTTGATTTATTACATAAAAAATAATATATTGAATTTACACTCATTCAAACAGAAATGTCATGAGCAACAAGGCATCATCGAATGTGGATATTACATGTTAAGATTTATGTATGAAATAATAACAACTGGGGACAGTTCTGAGTTTTGACCTGGTAAGATTTCCTCTTTCTCATAATATTTCAATTTGATTTATTCATTATACACATTGACTACTATCCTTTTCCTTTGTAGCTTTTTGATGACCCTCAACCCTTTACTGCTGAAGATATCAAACACTTACAAGTGGAGTGGTCAAATTATTTTACAGGTTTGATTGACTTTTAGTTGTTTGTAATGTAAAATGTAATTTTGAATATTGTCAATGTAATTGTGTATTTCGTAGTCGTTTAGGTTAGATTTAGTTTTTTTTGAAGTTGACAGTGTAAGTTTTGAATGTTATATAAGTGAATGTTTAATTTTTCTCTACTTCTTGTTTGGTCTACTGTTGATGGTTTTTATGGTCTGGATTTTGGTATGGGGGAGAGGTTCCATGGGGGTTGGTGGGTGTTTGGGGGGTGTCCAAGGGATATGGGAGGGGTTGTCCAAGGTGTGTTTGGGGATGTCCTAGGGTCGGGGGGGGGGGGTGTAAATGAGGGTGGGGGGTGTCCAAGGGGTGGGGGGTGTCCAAGTGGTGGGGGGTGTCCAAGGGATATAGGAGGGGTGTCCAAGGGGTGTTTGGGGGCTGTCCAAGGGGATGGGGGGGGGGGGGTTTCCAAGGGATCGGGGGGGGGGGGTGGCCAGGGTGTGGGGGGGGGGGGCTGTCCAAGGGGTGGGGGGTGTCCAAGGGGTGGGGGGGTGTCCAAGGGATATGGGAGGGGTGTCCAAGGGGTGTTTGGGGCTGTCCTAGTGTTTGGGGGGGTGTAAATGAGGGTGGGGGGGCTGTCGAAGGGGTGGGGGGTGTCCAAGGGGTGGGGGTGTCCAAGGGATATGGGAGTGGTGTCCAAGGTGTCTGGGGAGTTCTGTCCAAGGGGCCGGTTGGGTGTAAATGAGGGTGGGGGGGCTGTCCAAGGGGTGGGGGCTGTCCGAAAGGGGTGGGGGGTGTCCAAGGGATATGGGGAGGGGTGTCCAAGGGGTGTTTGGGGCTGTCCAAGGGCTCGGGGGGGGGGGGGGGGGGTCCAGGGGGGGGGGGGGGGGGGGGGGGGGGGGGGGGGGGGGGGTGTCCAAGGGGTCTAGGAGGGCTGTCAAGGTGTGGGGGGGTGTCCAATGGGTGTTTGAGGCTGTACTAGGGGTCTTGGGGGTGTAAATGAGGGTGGGGGGCTGTCCAAGGGGTGTGGGGTGTCCAAGGGGTGGGGGGTGTCCAAGGGATATGGGAGGGGTGGTCCAATGGGTGTTTGAGGCTTGTACTAGGGGTCGTGGGGGGTGTAAATGAGGGTGGGGGGGGCTGTCCAAGGGGTGGGGGTGTCCAAGGGTTGTGGTGGGGCTCCAATGTGGTGGGGGGAGGGCTGGCCAGGTTGTTAGGTGGGTATAGATGAGGGTGGGGTTCAGTTGGGGCTTGGGGGAGGGCTGGCATGGTTATTTTTTGTTTGGTTTCTGGTTTGCTTTTTGGTGAGAGAAAGTGCAATTATTTTTTAAAAAAATATTGCTTTCACGTCGGTTATTTTATAACCGACGTGGTAAATAAATCGGTAGGGGTTTATCACGTCGGTTTTTTTCGAGAAGAACCGACGTGATAAACCGTTCCCGGGGCCTTTTATCACATCGGTTCTTAATATAACCGACGTTCTAAAAGGCCTGGGAGATCGGATTTACCCACGTCGGTTGATTTGGATAACCGACATGCTAAAACGTTTCCCAGGACTTTTTTAATCACGTCGGTTATTTAAGAAACCGACGTGATATAGGCCCGGGGAAGGGTTAATCACGTCGGTTATGTCATAACCGACGTGATAAACGATATCCCAGGCATTTTATCATGTCGGTTTAGAAATTACCGACGTTGATAAACACCCCCCCCCCCCCCCGCGCATATTATGACATCGGTTATTAATGAACCGACGTGATAAACACCGTGATGTTAGGGATGTTACGTCGGGTTTTAAATAACCGACATAAAAAACGTTATTTATAACGTCGTCCGTATTAACGTCGCCTAAAAACCGACGTAAATAATGAAAAATAACCGACGTAAAAAAATGGTTTTCTGCACTAGTGGATATAGATGATATATATAAAAGACCATTGTCTATGCATGGTTTTTCCAAACCATGTCCATATCCCGCACAGTTAGTTATACTTAACTTATAGTGGCACATGGTTAGGTTCATGGTTTGGAAAACCATGTAATCAAACCATGCAACCCCCTTTTAAAGGGTGGATTTACACATTTTTTTACTTAATAATTTTAACTCTCAAATTACTTTTATTTTAATCTCCACAAAATAACATCTCCGCCTTCATGGGATATCCTTTAATGTAGGATTTATGATACATCCTCCAAACCGACTCTGATTCCAGAACCATCTTTCATGTTGTATCTGCACAGGTAAGATATTAAATCCTATTTCTTACTTTGTCTAAATAACCTTATGGAATACTAAATCCATGCATTCTAATATGAACATTTTTCATTTTATTCATTTATTCTCTTGATTTATCCCATTCTAGCCTAGATTAGAGGCCAATACTAGATGAGGAATCATCTACTACAATATGTTAGGTGGGCTTGTATTTATCTCTGAGGTCTCATTTATTTATTATATGAGTCATGATAAAAAATGGCATACTCTCCATTAATTTCCTTAAAAATATAAATTTTCATAATAATTTTTGTCACTAATTGAAATTCCCCCTTTATCTATTTTTGTGGTTGGAGGACATTCCTTGAAACTAGTTACCCCCCTTTAGGTGTTCTTATGAAATTCCATGAGCTTTAAATTTCTTATGTAACCAACCCACCCTCTAAATATAGTTTTATTGTGAATTAAATATAAATATTTTAGTTTATTTTAATATAAGTGAATGGTACGACCATGTCATGTGAACATACATAAATAATGGATTAAACCCTTGGATAATTAAATATTAATGGGTTCGATACCATCTCTTGATTTATTTTGAATAACTAAATTCATGATACGCTATTATTATTATATATTTTCCATATATAATTGATGTTGATATGTGGTTAAAGCTAGTGGTGGACATGATGCTTCACACTCCCTTAACGTGTGATGTTGGGAATGATGTATCACATCATTTATTAAACATTGGACGTGATGTTTCATGTTCCCATGGATATTATTAGACATGGTGTTTTTCGTCAATAATTTGGTTTACATAAACGATTAAATATGTATCCCTGATCGGATTCTTGGGTTGGTACCCTTATTTACAACTTGAGACTCTTATTAAAACTCATGGATTCCTAAGTTATGCCTTGGGTTTTGGCTGGAACTACCTATATATATATATGGATATTAATGTTACAACATATATTTTTCACATATATGTATACATATACTTTTATATACATATATATATGGTGATATATGACCAGAGGTATCTTGGATTAAGATGATACAAGTAGAATCATCTCAGTTTTCATTAGGAACAAGAGCCGACTCATTTATAGTTTACATTACTTCATTAAAATTATTATATATACACATTTTAATTTTATATGTACTCAATAGATCATAATAGACCCTATTTTTGGTGTCCTCCTAAGTATATCTCACACCCTTTTTGGGATGCATATGGGTACTAGAGGAGAATTATTGGTTGTATGCGGGGAAAAAATCAAGGTACCAAATATAGATGCTATATTTTTGGTGCTTGGATATAGTATGGGAGTAGATGACTAGGTGTATGCTCTCAATTATATTAGAGTTATATTGGTACTTTTTTTATCTTTTGGCGTATCATGTTGGGGGAAATTATATGTGATAAGCAAATTTTCTAAATATTATTAGAATTAGAAAAAGCCTGATGAACCTCATTGACAATGTCCTAACCTATATAAACATCCTTAAACCCTAACAAGGTGATACATTCAAGAATATAGGGTTTACTTATTTGAACTAAAAGTGTCTTTATCTTTTATCTACATATAAGTTTCTATTTCTTTGGGATATATTAATTTGATCCCAGATAACCTGCACCTTCCTTCATTAATTTAACTTTCTCAATTACCATAAGGGATGGCTTGTATATCTTATTCCAACAAAGGGGTGTCCTACAAGGTCTCCCATAAAAGTCCTTAAAATGTGTCTTGATAATATTAGAAGGATTTCAATTATTTTTAGAAATGTATAAAAAATGGTAGGAGATCAAAAAAACTACTATGAAAATCCAACCTGAAATCATGCAATATATCCTTAAGAATATATTTGGTCTTATCAGTTTGTGTATCTATCTCAGGGTCAAAAACCAAAGATAAAAATAACTAGGCTCAAAAAGGCTCTTGAAATATCCTCTATAATCAAAATGTGAGAAAATCATTACAATTATCGATAATCATCAAGGCTACCCCATGTAATCACTTAATCTCATCAATATATAAATCCCAATCACTCCATAAAAATATTTTTCAAAATGGGATGGAAGTGAGAATACATGGTCTTTCTCTGAAAAATAACCTAGATAGTTTCATAACCCTTTGTTGATTATGGATGTTTAGTCAAAAACTCTATTTATATACTATCCCACTTCCACTCTATAACCTCAAGGATCTGGGCCTTCACCTACTAGCAAGAGTGACACCATCGAATAAACATAACAAGCCACCACTGCATACTACGAAACCAAAACCGATTCTTAGGATCTTGATATATTTCTCCACTCAAAGAAATAATTTCAAAGAGGTGGTATGGAACTCTATGAATATCTCCTCAAAAAATGATATGAGAACCATTGTATACCATTGGAAGGGAATGACGCGCTCCCAACCATCCTAAAATCCTTCAGGTGTATCTTCAATGAGAACATGGTCTAACAAAACACCAAAAAAAATATCTAAATAGGGAATCCCTTACTCAGTGAAGAACTTCAGGATTTAACACTATTGACTAAATTATAAAACATCTCCATCCTCTACATTGACAAATTGAATGTATCATCACAATATATAATCCATTAAAATTATTCCCCAAGACGATTGGCTACTCAAACTCAAGCTCACATCCCCATATAAGAGGCTACTGGCTCATAGTGGGGGTCTAAAGTTGGTACAAAGGGAAGACTATACCATCTAGATCAGAAATAAAACAATGGAAACAACAATCAACTATGGAAGTGAAAATAAATAATATCTGAGAATAAATAATGAGGGATTAATGATCATGTATGAACATGATACAATAATTGATAGAGTTAAAATAGGTTTTTAGTATAAAAAAAGATTGAAAAAGGAAAATAAAAAAAATTCAAGACACTACTAATATCTCTAATTGAATCTTGAGCCCCAACTCATTATTAAGGTATTATACTCCATTATCTTCCAAAAGGAAAACAAAAATAAAGTACAATGAATGAACTAGATCCTAAAATAATGAGACCTGTTCAAGTTTCCTGGTGAATTGGAAGCCAAAACAGTGTGTTTCATAAACACAGTAGGCCCCCACAAATGTTATCTAGAATAATCTAGTTAGTTCATATAAACTGAGTTGTGTGTAGATACCTAAAAAATGGAATATAATAAATAAATAAAACATGTTTGTCCAAGTTCCTTATAGACACTTGAACAACAATACATTTTTTGAAAAAATATAGATTTATCTGAAATAAGGTGATCCTTTATAATTATGATATAGTGTATAGAAATGTGATTATAACATAACCATCAAAAGTGGACCGACCAAAACACGTGATTTGTCTTGTTAGACACATCCATGGATATCAATTGTTCATTTTAGGTCTAAATAAAATATTGGGGCATCATTAGAATTAATAGATTGAATCCTCAGCCAATCTAATGTTATCCATAAAAGGAATCCAAAGTGTCGTTTTAGGTGCTTTACAAATATCCGTCGCCACAAAGTCCATCCATGGCAACCCATAAATCAAAACCCATGTATCACCCCTGCCCTGGTGTAATTATGACCATCTGATACTATCCCAGGTATCTCACATAGGGGACTGAGTATCACTCATGGCATGGTATAACCATCTTACCACTGATCCCATCCATCATGTCTCACCTAGGGATCCGATATCACTCATGGCCTGGTAATTAGTCTACCTGATGAGCATGTCCAAGGCATCCCATAAGGATCCAAGTATTTCTCCCTATGTATTTACAATTCATATGATGTATTGATAACAAATCATGATGATCCCATCCGATGAATCCTTAAATCAAGAAAAATGTATCACCCTCATCTGGGATAAGAGGTATGGCTTAGCTATCTTGGATCATACCCTTTATCATGGCATAACACTTGAGAAACTTAAATCACGTTAGCCAAATTATTTAATTCAACCAATTCAATTATGGTATAAGAAATCATGGACTATCATTTCTCCTTAATTCAATTAATAATTCACTTTTTAATATAATCATTTATTATAAGGAAACCCACACCACCAAAAAGTGATTAGAAAAATAAAGGAAAAGAAGGGGAATTTAAAAATTTAAGGAAGATAACACCCTTGGGGATCAGTCTTGTTAATGTGATCAACAAAAAATGTTGATTCACCATTGGATATGACCAAAATAGTTTAATTATATTTATATTATAGTGAAAAAACAAGAGGAGTTCAAATTTCAACACAACAATGTAAAATAAAATACAACTACAACATGATGTAAAGTAACTATACCACATACCTCAAGAATATGATAGTCACACATACAATATTAATATTTGATTTGATTCAGAATGGAATAAATTAGAATAATCACTATAAACCCATAAAATAGGACAAATGACCTCACACCAAAATATTGAAGCAGTTGTGAAGATAAAATATGAATGTAAGGTAGAGGAAAATAGAGTTTACTATTGGGGGTCCAACACGCATGACAACGAAGAAAAATGAGGTTGTATGAGGAAGGGTATTGAAATCTAATATAAGTAGGAATATGGTAGATTGAGTATCCACCCTTGGTAAAGATAAAAGAGAAAGAAAAAGAGGAGGGATGATGTAAATAGAGGTAGGAGAAAACAATCATTTTATCCCTCTTTAATGAGCCGAATGGTTAATCCACATAGTTTGGACAAACATGAAACAACCATGTGGGATTAAATACCCAAAGCCACACCCCACACAATTTTATCATATGGTTTGGAACAATCTGCACCATAACTATGCATAACTACTAGTTAAGTGACACTACCCATGTGGTATTGGTGCAAGGTTTGGGAAAACTGTGTGTAGCCCATGCACTCCCTATAAAATAAAATGTAGACCCCACATGTCCTTGGGACTCAACTCACACAATTAAATCAAACTGTGTGATGCCTTCATATCTCTTCGACTAGATACACTATTTCCCCTAAGGGCTATATAGTTTAGGACAAACCATCCACCCTCACTTTCCCTTGCTGAACTTGTGTTCTTTTGGCCCGACACACCCGAAATTCATTTGAATTACCTAGCCACCCCTGGGACTTAAAACACATCTAAAAAATAAATTTTTAGGGATACAATGATAATATTAACATTCTGAGGACCAATTTCGAATATGTTCCATCCTCCAAAAAAATTTCCAAAACAGTAGGACCTTTTGACCTGGTAAAAAACACAGGATGTTACAATCTCCCTACATTAGAACTTCTCATCCTCGTTGATCCCTAGGGAAATAATGTAAACATCACACAACCTATGGGGGATTTGATTTTTTTTTCAAATTTATGTGTTGGGTTCCCAAACTACCAACACATATTCAAGATATCTTTTAAGCATATGGTGATCAAACCTCCAAAACTGGGGAAAACACCCAAAAAAGGGAAAAACATTCAAAAAGAGCTTACCCAACACATTTATCTAAAAGGTGTACACCAGATTATAGTGACGATAATACTCCTAACCATCAATCCAATATATATGGTCAATTATTATTGACCCTAATCAAAATTGATCACTTTGGATTCTGTTGAAAATCCAAAATAACACTTTTCATGACACCTGCCTAAACACACGACGTTCTAGAAACGATTCCACAACTACCAAAAATATTCCTTCGAAAGAGGACCGGTTAAAACTCCCATGGTCAAATACACAAAAAATGATCATATTTTATGGATTTTTTCTTTCAAAGTATAGGTATATATTATTTTAAGTAGATGAATCTGATGATCACATAGAGCACATTCACCAGAGCCCGCAACCGACCTTCGATGATTCCTCCCAATAGAACCATCACTAGATCTATTTATTAAACGACATATGAGTTCAAAAATTGACACCCAGTGACTGGTCCCAATATCCAATACACTTCTCTCATGATGGAAGTCACCAAATACCCATGGTGGAACCCCCACCTTGGGGCTTCCTATTAACCATCCCTTGAGAACACTTCCAAGGAGTCCATCATTCAAGGAAAAAAATGTATTTCGATTTGTTATAATTCATAATATAACCGAAACTCTCTTTGTGTACTAAATATAATGTCAAGATAGGGTTCATGCTCACCTATAAACATGGATTACACTAATATTTTACTAACATGCATGTGTTGCACCCTATTATCCCCTTGCACACTTAAAACCGGCTACATAAACTATATCCAACACCTCACACCAAATCTCTTGACCATGAGTGTCCAAGTTCCTAAATGGGTCAACCGTCTCATGGTTCCCAATTCTATTTTAGGTTACCCCTCATCATGAGAATGACCTTTTAATTTACAAAAAATTTAGGTCAACATTACCATAAGAATCAATAAGAAACTATCGATCTTCATCTCTCACATAGCCACTCAACATTTGGTTATAGAAAATGTACTCCACACAAAAGGCACGTACCAAACCTATCTTACACAGTGGTTGTACACTCCTATACCATCCAAATGAAGATATGAATTACACTTATATTAGAATTTGATCATTAAGGCCAATAGGACCATGCTACCGGTCAAATCAATATCATTAAGGTAAGACCACCTTAGAACTCATTCAAAACGGAATTCTGACGTTCCACTAAGCACTGAATGACCATCCATCACAAATTTTTATTATAATTTGAATGTTTAACAAACGTATAGACCTTTAAAATTGATTTGAACATTTTTTAATGATTCCCTTCTGACCATGTTCCTTCCACTTTTAAGGACACTCTCTTGGAAACATACATGAAACTCCCCATGATAGGAGTTTCCTAGTTGTCACATCACTAAAAATAGAAAACAACTAATGACACATCGTTTATCACCACCAAACACAGTTATTAGGGTGGATAAAACACTTTTATAAACGATGAAAAATAAATAGAGGAAAACCAACTACCCATAACCATACTAGGTCAGATTCACCTTTTGATGTAAATGTGAAAATCCCATCGTGTCAAGTAAACACGCGTCATAAGAATCAAGCATAAAATCCATAACCAATACGTATTGGTCATGATGAAGCACACTATCCTTTATATAAAATAATCATGAATCACAATGTAAAATCAAATTCCATGTTCTAGTTGAAAGGTACAACGATCATAATGAGCACACAACACCTAGGTCAATCTACTCATGAGATGACCTGTAAGAGTAGATTCAAGAACCCATGAACCTTCATCCAACAAATCAGGTAACATATAGTTTAAGGAATTACGTGACCTTGTCTCTAAAAAACACATGATATTACCTATAACTTTATCTTGGTTAGTACCAAATGCAAAAATACACACCGCTATGATAGAAAGACAGTGCAATAGGCATAAAGCATTCCTAGCATGTAATAGCCCATTAAGAAAAGGGAAGGGTTACATGAACAAAAATAAGTCAATCATGATCGAGGAATGTATAACCTATTGAACTAGATCATTACATAATGATCATGATTAAAATGTGGCCTAACATTCAGATTGATCACCCATTTACTTAAGAATTCATTTTGTTACTAGAAGTCCTACTTAGGAAAAACATCACCTGAATGACCTCTCTTGTCGAAGAACTTATATAAAGAATTTAGAAATGATTAAAGGTTATGAGGTAACTATCTCCATAGGGATACCACATTATTAATGTATAAGGAATAAATCCTCAAACAAGGTCACTCCTAGAAAGAACACTAGGCCTTACCTTTTATCTTGTCGGTCTAATTAGCCTGGGAATAATTAAAATGGGGTCTATGGGCAACATCTATGTCTCTACTCTAAAGAAACATAAAAAATCGAACCTTAATGAACATTATTATATAAAAATCTAAACTAGGTTTTAATTTTATGGTATTTAAATCATTCTAATTTATCAAAAATTTAACAACATATATAAAAGGTATGTCAAGTACCAGTTTTAGATGCAATAATACTAAGTACATTATTCATCCTATATCATAAAACATTTCAGAAAAATTATATTATGTTTTTATTTTTAAGAATTTATTTGATAAAAGAGTTTCCATGACTATTTTAGTTAATGAAATTGTTAATTACCAATCTATGGAAGAAAACACTCTTTCGTTTGAAATATGAATTTTAAATAACACACAACACATCATAATAAAACTAAAAAGAAGAAAATAAGGATTTTATTTATTATGGAAACTGGTAAGGTATTATTCCACTATAAATTTATATGTAATATCATATAAGTAGTTATAAAAAATTTAAATGGACATTTATTTTTTCATTCCTATCCCATGGGGTTAAGAATCAACGCATAAGAAAGGATAAGGAGACCTATAAGGTCTCAATATTTCATTCCAAAATTTTAAAACATCCTTCATGGGTTTAAGAAATAATAATTTCATATCATGGTTGATTTACTTGGGCATAGTCCATTTTTTACATGAGAAACATGCCCCAAATGTCAAACATGGGTCCCATTTTATGTTTTGAAATTCAATAACAGAAGTCTCCTGGCCCATAATATAAAAGTACAATAATTTAAAATCAGTAAATTTAGCACATGTTAAAATGATATTAATAAGTATTAGTTTAAAATTTTCAAAACAAATTTAACTTATTTACAGTTTACAATCCCAACCTGTTAAACTCATTACCCTTTCATTATAATAAAACATTCAATTTTTTTATTTCACATAATAGTCAAGTTATATATATCACCATTCCCTAATAATATAGGTACATTCCTTTTTAATTTACAACATTCATTCATGTTGATACAAATAGGTTATCACACTTGTTTCTATAATAAAAAAGTCTATATATATAATGGTTTAAGTATATGGGTTACCATTCAAAAATTTATAATGGAACATACACTTTTTAAATTGGAACATTGGTTCCCATTTAATTACAACCAGATTACCATGTTTATTTTCAACTATATCAAGTTTGTATAAGTTGGATCGATTATATAGGGAACCATTTCCCAATTTTTAAAGATCCCATACACATTATAAATTGTAATTTGGAATCCATTTAATTGAATCCATTAATGTTTCATCCCATACAAATAATGGGTTCTGGATCAAACATAAAATAATTAGTTGATTAATATAATTCATTAAAAAAACTAAGAAGAAAAAATCTATATATGTTGAAAATGAAATTTTCTTTAATCAAGCAACTTTTATGAATAAAATGACATGTCATTAAAAACAAGAAATACAAGCAAGCATGATGAAAATCATGGAAAGTCACTACATAAGAAGGAAACACCCCAACAGAGTACAGAATCATTCAGGATAAGATAAATCAAATAAAAATGGCCTAAAACTTAGAATATTACTAAAAAACCATACTTAGTATACAATTGAAAATTATATTAAACCCACAAGGCATATAATCAAATATCAAGTAGTCTAGTGATTTGATTTACATGGAATGGTATATGCATGGGAATCACAATGTGCCTATGATGATGCATGTAATGCTATGTCCTTGTTGTACCTATCTAAGGGTAAAAGTTCATAACTACCATAAATCAATAACTAGTGGAAGTAAAAAATGTTAGTTAAGGTGAGATAATAATACAATATAATAACAACAACATGAACAACTATCACATCCCCTTGAAACATGATCTTTCCTTCATGCATGGGTTTTCTAGACCTAGAAACAAGATATTTATCAAGAACTAATGAATTCCTTGTATCCTGTCTGTCATCCAAAATAGTAAGTCAATAGAGAAACAATATATGATTTAATTGGTAGAATCTAGACCCAGAAGCCATAGAATGTTTTCCTTGATCTGATTGGACACTGGGACTCAAGCGCACCTTCTTATATGCCAGAGGATGCTGAAAAATAGAAAAAGTCTAAAGGTGGTATATTGGAGATAATATATTCATGTATTGGAAATAATATAGTGAAACCAACAATAATTAAAGGCTTTGGAAATACGTAATATCTAAGAATCAATAATGATTGAATAATGATCATGCATAAAAATGATACAATGGACAGATAGACATACAATTGGTATAAAACACACAAGAAGATTGAAAAAGTAAAATAAATAAATAAAAGAAATTGTAGCTATCTCTAGTAGCTTAATGGGAACTAGCTTGATCATCAGATCCTGTACCCCATCCTATTCTAAAAGGATAATAGTAGAAAAATAAAATACATAAACCTGATATTGCAATCATGAGATCTGGTTGGGGACCCTAGTGTAATGGAGTCTGAAAAAGGGAGTGAGATAAACAAAGCAAGACACAATTAACCATTTCTAGAAAAATTCAGTATATTTATATAAAATGATTACTATGCATATACATAATAAATGAAAGACAATAAATAAATAAAATAAGTCGATCAAAGATTCTCATGGATACCTGAACAACACTACCTGATTTGGCCTAAGATGGATGTCTCTAAAATAAGGTGAACTTGTAAATGTATGGTATGGTTTATATAAATTGGTTAACACGACATAAGTATCAAAAATTGGATTGACCCCAAGAATGTAATTTGGGATTGTTGGTGCATCCATAGATATCAATTGTGCATTTTAGTCTTGGATAAAAAAGTACCATCCTTATAATTAATTGATGGAATATTGGTCTTGTCCATGGAGATCCATAAATGGAATCCCATGTGTCATTGTAAGTTCTCTATAAATACCCATCACCAGAACATCCATCCATGGTAACTGATAAATGGAAAACAGTTTATCACTCTCAGCCTAGTGCATGTTTGTCCATTTGATCCAAACATAGGGATCTTAAAAAGTAAATGAGTATCACATTTGTCATGGAATAATGATCTTTCCACTCAGACCATCCATAGTGTATCCCATAGGGAACCAGTATCGATCATGGGTAGGTAATTATTTCACCCGATGATCCCATCTAAGGCATCCCATAAGAATCCAAGTATTACTCTTGATTGATTTACAATCCAAAAGAATTATTATTAAAAAATCATGGTGATATCATCCAAGGAGTCCTTAAACTATGACCCTTGCATCACCCTCATATTGGATAAGAGGTATGGTGTAGACATCACAACTCGTAACATTTTTGAAGGAATGGAAATTATGACACGTGAATAAAGTGGGAAAAATTATTTAATTCAATAAAAATGATTATGGAAAAAATTATAGGGACTTACTCTAGTCCTATCATTTCTTATTAGGTCAACTCACATTGAAATATTTTAAAAGCAATCATTTATTTCAAGGAAACCCACTCCTGAAAAAGAGATTAAAAAAATAAAGTAATATAAGTCATTTTAGGCCTTTAAGGAAGGTCACACCCATGGGAGTGGGTCAAACTAAGGAAATTAACCAATTATGTTGATTCACCATTAGCTAGGACAAAACTAAGAATGGTGAGAAAATTAATATAATTAAATTGACCTTAGAGTGGTGACATCAAAGGAGTCCAGTGAACAAAAAAACTAAATATAATAAAATACCATAAGACCTTGTGTGAATGAAACATAAACAAAAAACCCCATTCATAGGAAAATCACTCATACAATATCAGAATTTTATTCAAGGTGGAATGGAAGAAATTATAGGAATCTCCATATGCTATGAAAATATGGAAAATGAGCTCACACCAAAATAGAATAATAGATGGGAAGAGAAACTACCAACAGAAGGTATATGAAAAGAGAGTTTAATATTGTGGATCCAAAACACCACATGATTAATAAAAAAAAGTTATTATATTGATGGAGCTTAAAAGACTAGGTGTAGAAGAAGAGGGGAGCTCGAGTGCATATCCCTGGTGAACAATAAGGAGAAAGAAATAGATGGGACATAATGAAATAGAGGTAGGGAAAATGGTTATTTCATACATCTTTAATGAGCCGCATGGTTTGGATAGCTGTGCACCAACCATGCAAGGTGCTCTACCCAAAGGCACACCCCACACAATTATCTTTCACATTTTAGAAAACTATTCACCTTAACCGTGTGTAGCTTTAGGTTAAGTAGGACCCATCTTATAGGCTAGGCACACAGTTCACAAAAAACTGTGCACAACTTGTACACCACCTCTAAAATAAATTTCATACACCCTATATGGCCATGTTCCTCAACTCATATGATTAAATATTATGTAGCACCTTCTTATCCCCAGGACCAGCCCACACCATTTCTGAAGAAGGTGCGTACATATTTAGACAAACTTTGTGCCCTTACCCGCCCTTCCCAAACTTGCATTCTCAGGGCCCGATGCATTGGAAACCCATTTTAATTCCTGAGACACCCTGTGGGAATTAATAAATATATAAAATAATATCTTTAACGTTATCAAATTATATTATTTACATTCTAATTTCGAGGTTATAATCTGGATCATCCACCAAAAAAAATAATCAAAAACTCTAGGACATTTTTTTCATATCCAAAACATGAGAGGTTACATTGAAATACTTGGGTGTTGTGTAAACATTTGGATAATAACCTGAAAATACATGTAAAAATGTTTTTAATAGAAGAATGTATTCCTTTTTTGGGAATTTTCTATCATATTGAATGTTATTCCAGGGAATTATGCTCCAAACCATTGATTATTTCCCGCTAGACTAAGGAATCTAGAAAAGTCAAATAATATCATTAGTGACTCTCAATGAATCACCACCTTAATGTTCTGGGGATCAATTAAAAAACAGTCCATGAAAGGTAATTACCACGAAAATGAGCTTTTTAAATCCATAACAATCACTTTGAGAGCTATCCCTAAAACATATACTTATAAAGTAAGTCTGTGGTAATCTACATATGCTTGACATAGAAATAAATGATGATGTCATTGATTAAAAAAATTCATGAATCATTCCATGCATGGATGGAAAATATTATTCATGAGTTCCATGAGCACTTCTATGATGTTCATCAAACTAAAAACCTCAATAATAACTCATGGGGACAATAGAGACACCCAAAAACCATCTTCAGGTTTTTCTCCCCACATACTCAAAACTAGTGGTAAATAGATCTAAGATTAATCATAATGAACCAACTTGATCATATATGTGATCAAATATTTAATTAATTATTATAATATGGTATTTTTTATTGACCATCACCCTAATTATGCGGTGATAGTTAATAAAATGATTCCATATTACATCCTCCTTCTTGGAGAATAAAACTAAAGGTACCCGGGGAGACACACTGGGTATAAGAAATCATTTCTCTAGAAGGTCTTCCAAAAATCTCTTAAGATCCATAATATCCTATAGGTCTATAATATGATAGTATGAGGATATCATTGTTGTTATGGGGAGCAATTTGATTCTAAAATAAACCTCATAATGAGGGGGAAACCAGGAAAATTTCCTTGTAAAAATGTCTATATAATCTTCTACTAATCTGAGAAATTATTCTATCATAGTATTAGTAGGATATAGTTCCAAGACAACCAGAATATGGTTAATTTATTATAATCCCCTATGGTTTTCTTCTATCCATTCCTTTTAGTCTTCCTATTCAATGATAAATTAGAATCTATACCAATTTACTTAATAATATATAACTCTACATTGATAATAATATACCAAAAACTGTAATAAAGATAGAAAATCTTTGAAGAGTATGAAATCATAATGTCCCATCAAAACTATGATTTGGTCCTAGGATAATGTATCTCTCTCATGAGTATGATTTCATACATTATAGATATTAGAGTGTGGATGATCATTGTTAGTCGATTTTTCTAACAAAAATGACATGTCTAGAATCACTAGTGGGATATATATATCATAACCAAAGAAATAGTAAGAAATAAATGACACCCAAATATATTTATGTGTATGAATTTTAAGGTTTATAAAACACATATCGTACTTTAAACCTTTTTAGGAGATGCCAACATGAATCCCTCCATCTTCTGCATCATTCCTTTACTCTAACCTCCACCCTGAACTTATTTTCATTCACATGGAGGTAGTTGTAGTAATAGTGGATAAAAATATTTCCCACTCATAGATACTCCTCTACCATGGTTACCTCTGAGAGGGATACCCTATCCACTTGAAGAGTTCCACATTCCGTGCACTACCTCTACCTAGTTTTCTGATCCACTGTGCCATAATCTATTACTTATTGACTTGGGAGATCTATATACATGTGTCTATGTACACTATAGACATAACATATATTTCCTCTATACCTATCGGACCATGTATGGGATCCTTATGTTATTGATCTCCTAGTATGGAATTGTGAATATCCATTCCATTAATTATTAGATTAGGATATTTGGAATTATCTCACCACTGCTAAATACATTTCCTTAGGGATAATGGAACCTACCTTGGTCCTTGTCTATATATAAAAAAGAAAATACAATGTCACTATGGATATCTCCAAAACCCCAACATATGTGGGAATGTAAAGAGGTATAAACAAAACATGAATCATTTATTGAAGTTCATGATCAATATTACAAGATCAAAGATATCCATCATGAATCATATCTTAAGAACACTTTATAAGGTTCATAAACCTCATAGTAAACTGATAGACTAATATATTTCCCAACTAGGTGTCTATAAAATCATGAAAACGTATAATTCTCAATGTCACTAGATAATACTCTTTTGCAAATAAGTGATCAAAATCTTCCCAATATAGCATAGACTCATCATGGATTGACATGGTAAATGAGGACTATAGTAATGGTATTCCATATGTAAGACTCATAGAAAGAATAACCATTTGACCTAAAGGTTTTAGAACCAGATTGAAATTATGATAAACAAACTCTAGCTAGTTCTCTACTGCCTAAGGGTATGGATCTCCATAAAACCTAATAGATATCTATATTTGATTTAAATTAGACTCAAACTATGAGTAAAAACATCCTGCTTAGTAGGGACTATATTCTATGCTAAAGGTGGGTTTTCTCTCTACTCAGTTATTGGGATATCAACCCTATTATCCACTAGTGTGGGAAACACATCCCTATCACATAAATATATTGATGCATCAGTACTAACTTGTCAACATCTAGAGGCTAAATCATTATAATGGGTGCAACATGTCAATGAATTTTAAGTTGGGAAGATTATCTATGGGGTGTCATCCAACGATAAATAATATGGGACTATATATATTATAGTATATCTAGAAGACGTGACTCATGAAAAATCATGAATTAGTATACAACTAACATTCTACATGATTCATGTACTCACTGATTAAATCCTGGAATGATTGACTTAGAGTTATAAGTCATATAAAAGCTTATAAATATCCCAGTGAAAGTTTATGTTAGCCACATTCACTCATTTCTATGTTCCCCAGTCAGTTAATAGAACTTAAGACCCATTATCAACATTTTCTTATGTATTCCAAAAAAATCTTCACAAGTATAGTAACTCTAAATTATATCCCTAATACTTGAATTTATTTGAAACTATTTTGACATAACCTAACACAAAATGATTATACTTGGGCTAACATTAGACTGATTGTACCATCCAAGCCAACATTTTAATAGCCATATGTCTGGAGATAAGAACCAAGATGGAATATCACTCATACGGTAGGCCATATATTATAAACACATAAACACCCACATATATCTGTGGAAAATATACAACAATTTAATCCCATATATAAAGTAACCAACTATAGTACATTGTGAATGTACCCATAAAATATACAAACAATGGAATGAACATAGTCATAATGAATAAAAAGAGTAAATCTCAAAATATCAAGACAACAAACAATGTTGAACAATAGAATACGAAGACTATTCATCTTTTCAACACCATCACAAGAACTTTCATCAACAATAACCTTTATGATTATCTATAAACCAACTCCACTATCTCCTAAACCTCTGAGTCCAACATCAAAATATGTCCTATTTGCACATACAAAACATGTGTGAACATGAATCTTGCGTAGGGGTGTGTATAAATATTCCCTGTAAGATTCCTCCAAAACATAAAATTAAATTATAATAGAATGATAGCTCAATAAATAAAATATAGATATTCCAAAAAATTAATTAGAGAAACAAGGTTTAGTAGGTTATCTTTCGGTACATTTAGGATTCATAGGATACATCTACTGAAGGGACCTAACTAACCAAGAGCATCACAACCCAAATAACTTACTTGTAAAACATTGATGGAGCCTCAATGCATTAGTAGAGTGAGGATACTCATTATCAATGAGAATGAATATTTATCAAGGGATTACTTGTCTACAATGGAGTACTAGGTCCATAAAAATGGTGGTGTAATGACTCTAAGGATTAAAAACTTTTCCTCATTAAATGAGGGGTGGGGGAGTACTAACTCCATGGATGGATGACTGTGCCTCAACACATGGGGGTGCTAAATCCATGGACGATGGAACCTAGTCAGACACATGGAAGGGTGATGAATCTATATTATTTAAAATGGGTGAAATCCTATCTCTATGGATAGTGGAAACCACATTGACACATGGGGTATTGAATCCATCATTCACATGGGAGGTCAAACCCGATCATGAGAATGTTTCTAGTAGAGTACCTAAACTGCATGCATGGAGGATTATTACCCAATATATGGGGGAGTATCTGAACTCCATTTCTACTCTAAACACATAGGAATGACCCTTACATATTCCCAGTGGAAGTACCTTGAATGACCCAAAACACTATGTGAATAGCTTCCAAAGACTGATAGGATCAAAATATCTTTCTATTAGAGGAAAGATACTTGAATGTATTACTCATATATCAAATATTGATATCTAAGTTTGAAATCATGAAAAATACTATAAATATCCTCGCACATGATGTGTTTAGTAGGGTATATAGTATGTGTCACTGGGATTTATGGAAACTTTTTGACAAACCGATTGAAGAAGGTGGTGTTTGTGTTTATAACATCTCCAAAACCACACAATCCAAGAATGATAGTCTAGTGTGGGGAGTGATCAAAGGAAATTCATTACAGGACAAATTTTTATGAGATAGATATGGGGAAAGATGGGAGTACTAGTCGACCAAGAGGATGTTATCTGGATTGGCTAAGTGCGTGTTGAATCACATGTAAGACCTACAAGATCATACTCTTTCGGTGATTGGTATAAGGGATATTAGTCTTTGGAAATATAATTAGGCTGAGGATAGGCTATATTATCTAAGGTGTCCTACACTATAATTATCTTTCAGGGAGGCTAGAAAAAATTCTTCCTTGATGGATTATATCTTAAATGAGAAACAAAAGGAGATTTTTGATAGTATATGTCTGATTGATGCTATGGATAGGTGTTGTTTCACTAAATAATCTTCTAGATGGTTTACTAGCCATATTTATAGAACCATTTTTCATGATCAGAACTCATGAGATGTTTGGGATTCAAATATGGGGTGTAACTAATTTCGAAAAAAAATGAACTTCCATTCATGGAGAATCAGGAATCCCATAATCCCTAAGGATGAAAATGTGCAGTTCAGATATATCAATCTTGTTTCCCCATTTTTATACTCTTTTAGTCACTAGAGAGAATCCATAGTTCATCTATTTTTTCAAAGTTAATGGGAAAGATTCCTTTGAGAAATTTCTAGGTTCCACAGATTAGAAAATGGACAAACTGTGTAGGATTTTACTACAGAATGTATGCAAGGTGTGGTACATGTGGAGCTGGAGATATGAGTTCATGATTTCTCCTTGTGGAAATTTTATAGATTATTTGGGAAGCACATAATTCGGAAGAGGATAGCCAATGATGGTCAACCATACAGCCTAAAATCCAGTTGAAATAATTGATAGTGGAGATAGGCCACCTGGTCAGAGGGGGTGGTGTTCTATTCGAACCTCCAACATGTTTCCCAATCTTTCAATGACACCATGAATTTCTTCAACAGGGTTGTGTCATTGGGTCTATTGAATCCCACCTAGAATGGGACTGAAATTGAATTTGGATGGATCATTCATGGATGGTATGACGAGCGGAGGTGGTCTGGTAAGAAACAATATGAGTTTGATACTCTTTTGTTTCAGCACTTTTTATAGTTCCAACAACTACATTGGTGCTGAGGTCAGAGACCTACCCACTAGTATTTCTCTCTATTAAAGGATTACATTTTTGGTTGAGGAAATTGAATTGGACTATGAATATCTGGTCTATAACATTTTAGGGATAGTGGAATCTATGTGTGAGTGGGAGTACTATATAAGGAAGTTTAAATTTCTTATTAGGAATGTATGTTCAATTTGGAACGTGTGGAGATAGCGAAATATTATGGTGGATGGGATTACATGAGCAAGAATAGAAGATGAATTTATTTTTATCTACAAGAACATTGATACATTACCAATTTAATGTAAGTATATCATAAATAAATACGCTTTGGGACATCATCACTATAGGCCTCTATGACTTTTTTTCTTCTGTCATTGTGTTTGTGCATTTTTTGTGGCCTCTATTGTATGAAATTCTCATTCAATACAATAATTGAATTTTCATTCAGTATCTATAGAATAAACAATGTACCGGACCTATAATGTTAGATTTAATGAACTATTTATATATTTGGATAAATATTTAATAAAGTGAAAGGTGTGTGTGATGTGGCACCTGATATGTCGATCCTATGTGTTGAATTTTCATTTATACAGAGTACCCCCATGGAACATGGTCTTAGGGTACATGATATATAACCCTAAGTTACATGAGGTGTGAAATTAATAAGATAGAAAAACCATGACACCATAAATTTCATACTACATGACGTGTAATCTGATGGTTTACAAAACATATAGTTTGGAATTTCTTATCTCTAACCAATAAAATTTCATAAAATGTGTGGTTGCCTCTAAATCTAGCCGTAACACCAGTTCCACCCATCTCCATCACCCTTGGGGTCTCCATCACACCTTTCCTATATTAGTTTTGGCCATCTATATTTTTCTGGTCTATTTTATACCATGTTGGATTGTTAGAGTATACAATGTATACAAGGGTGGGGGTAAATTATAGTTCAAAATACTTAAACAATTTAATGACTAAACCACTTATTATGATTATCGGATTAAGAATGTATCTAATGATCAATGTAATACTTTTCAGACATAGAGTATGTCCGGTAAATCATAGTTACAAAAAAATTACTAAAACAAACATTATAAAAAAAATTCACAAAAGATAATATAACTTATAGAAATACGTAAAGGTAAATCTTAAAGTAAAAGTAATAATGAATTACTAATGTATTGTGAAGGGTTTCTACAATTTACCATTAAGAGTTATGAAATCCATAAACCATGACATAAGGTATCCACATTTTCAACCAAACTGTCATGTCTTTATTTCTTCAGTAGAAAGACATCGATCAATTTGATTAGAAATAACTCTTTCTTCGTATCCCTAGAGGAAATAAATCATCCCGATTGGATCCAACCATAATTCTATCATAAAAATCCCTTTATCATAAAATTAAGTGAAAATAGAATACAAATGAAAAACTATTATATGGGCCTTAGAGTTCGTCACTCAAAATCATTATAATACAAAATATTCGAAAAATATTCAATGAAAATGAAACGACAGGTAATAGCAGAGAAAAATATCAGATGTGTTGAGTTCTCAAAATCATCATATACTAAGTCCTATAATTTACTCATATTTATGGGAATACATTCAGTTGTCATATTTCCCTGATTCTCGTAGTTGGTTTTAGTGGACTTAGATGTTATTCAATCGACAGCTAAGGAAATAATATATTTATCTGAAGTCATTTTTCAGCACCATTACATTGCAATAATAAAAGTATTTCTTTTGATATAAACAATTCTAACTATATAACCGTATACCTTTTCGTTCAGAGGGAATAAATTTAAGTCCGATAGATGAAACATTATCACACCAATAGACTAAATATCACTACACTGATAGACTAATATTAGTCACATTGATAGACTCAATATATGTCACACCGATTAGCTAAATATCATCATAATTATAAACTAATATTAGTCACACTGATAGATTAGAAATCGTCACTCTGATAAACTGGATATGGTCATACTAATAAATGGAGCATTATCAATCTAATGGAAAAGAATATTGTCAATAATATGGATTATATATTATCTTACTGATGGACTAGATATTTTCAATTCAATGGACTATACCATAGTCCATTTGATGGATAAAACTTATGTATTTAATGTTAATATTTTTTTAGTTAAGAACAATTTCTATTTCAGATATAAAAATATAATTTCTAAAAAAACATTCTAAAAGACTTAGGTAATATAAAGTTAGTAAAATAAGGTTTTAATATTTTTTTTGTGCTTTTAAAATAATAGAATGGAAATGTACAAAGTGTAAACATTCAAATCAAAAATATCGCACGTTTTGAAATGTATAAAAAAAACACAATAAATGAAAAAAATAGCTTTTAAAAACATAAAGGACCTTTTATTCATTTATGAAATTCAACAAAATATTCTTCAAAAGTAACTTCTTAACTTTTTTTCGTTTCACCCCTATCTTGAAAAATTCATTTAATACAACATTACAAAACCAAAAGATCTTTCCCTTAATATAATTCTACATTTACAAAATATTCTCCCCTTCAGAAATTCCCCCTTAATATATTATCCCCCGTTTGTAAATTGCAAAAGTAATAGGGGTAATAATATTATATACATGAAATATTTAGAAAAAAAATACGAAACAATTTTGTTTGAATAAACATTAATTCAAATTATAATGAAAGGATATTCAACCAACTAATATTGGGAAAATATTAAAAAAAACATTTATGTTGAATCATCCATTCAAATGAGAAAGTTATTCAAAATGTTTTATTTTATGTACATCAAGAGTTCATAAAAAAATATTAATTATTTTTAGTGTATCTTCATGAATATATCTTTAATTTTCCTGAAATATTTATTGTTCTTATTGGTCTTTGCATATATGGACTTGATTTTCACTATCGTTTTCCTCTAAGAAAATGAAATTTTGAATTTTTGTTGTCAAATTAACTACCACCACATCAATAATTATGATATTTGAATTTTATTATTTCAAACTCAAAAAATATTATTCAAAAGATAATATTATTACATTATATTCTTTCGGATTATGAATTTATACTTTTAGTTTAATGGTTTCATGATTCTATAAGTTTGATAAAATTTCGAACTAATTAAAAAAATTAATCTATTGGAATCATATGATGATAATTTCTCAAAGGAGTCACCAATATGAAATAAAAAATTCTTTAATTAATCAAACTGATCATAATTGAATTTCAAATCACCAATAACATGTTTCAACCAACTAAGGATTTGACTAAATATCCTTCTTTTCCTGTGTATTTTTTCTTTCCATAATTTTATATCACATTCATATTGGAGAATGATTTATACAATAATCATCAAAGAATATGACTTTTAATTTAATATAATTTGTATTTTATTTCATAAAGATTCAATATTTGAAAGATATGGAATAGAATCTGTATTCTATTTTAGAGAAAGAAAAATACTATCTACTCATCTCTCAGTCTAGATGGTTTGAAATTTAGTTGACTTTTATAAAGGATCATAGATACGTTTCTGAGAAGAAAAAAAAATATATTTTATTTTAATTTTTATTTTTCATCATCTAATATTTCCATCACATCAATATAACTATGAGTCTCTACTTTTTATGATATTTTTGTATAGTATTTTTTTCCTCCTCCCTTTGTTGTTTTGAAATTTCTTCATCCCCACTGACATATAAAGTAGAATTTCTTTCAGATTGATTTAAAAAAGATGATGAGGATGATGATGGCCCCGAATAGATTTATTATTTATTGGCTTCTTCTTCACATTATTCTTCAAACTCTTTTTCTAACTACCATTATATTCTTATAGAAACCTTTCTCGACTTCTGTACTAAATTTTGAACTAACTTATGATCAGGTTTAAAAATAGGTATTTGAATAGATTTTTGAACATGGGGTTCAACAAAAACTTTTCATTTTCCTTCCTTAATAGAATATGGAATAATATATTTTTTAATAAATGATATTTCTATAACTACATATTAATCTATAATTTTTTGATCTAAAATATAATGGGTACCATAACAAGGAATCAGGTGTTCTACTGATAGATAATATATTAGTAAAAGAATTTACCAAATTTTGTCTGAACTTCTTTGATTTATTTTTCCATCACCATATCTTAATATAATATTTTCTTTTAATTATAATTTTTTCAATATCTTTCATGGATTCATCAGTTCTTCTCTTTAACTCCAAAGCTTCTGCAATTTCCAAAATGAACCCTAGATCTCCATGATTTTTCTGAGATTTATGAACCATCAAAATTTTAAATTCATCATCAAACATTATTTTTTGTTTTAACTTTTTTTTAGTGGAGATGAGTTAGCTTTCCTATTTCCCTTATCTGGTTCATTCTATTTTGACTTACATGCTTCTACAACAAATGACATTGCTTTTTCCAATTTATCAATAATTATTTTCATCTATTTTTTATTGAATATTAACTTCATCCTATACATTCTTTCTTATATGATCATAGAAAATTTTTCATAAACTACAATTTCTCAATTCTTAATTTTCATAACATCCCTAAAATTTATTAGCATTTTGTTTGTAAAACAAAGAAGCATAAGAAGTTTTCAATCCCTTGAGGTTTTATTTATATCACCAAAAAACAAAAACTCAAGATTCACAAAATCTATATTTCTCATATGATCATAAAATCTAAGATAAATAATATTTACATCTTTAAATTGGTCTCATTATTCATTCCTTGATATTAAAAATTATTTAATCTAAAATTTTACAAGTCTTTCATCTGATGAAAGATGATAAAAATTTATTATTTTCTCAAAAGATGAAAATAGATAACATGCAGCTTTAGATTTTTCAAAATATACTAGAATATACAGAAGCTGGTGGGAAATAGTATAATCCTCTCCCTCTAAAGGTACATCAGTCAAGTTTACTACTTACAGGGTAGATATATTACAAGATTCACCAAAATGATTTAAGATAATTACATCCATATCGTATTTAGAAATAAATTCTACCAATGAACATAATTCCTTAAAATTTTTCATATAAAGTAGGTAAAATTCCACTTTTTAAATTGAAACTTTTTCCTCTCCCTAAAACTTTAAAACTTATTTTCATAACGAGGCCGTTTTTTCATACCTTGATTTCATGATCAGTTTTTATTTCACAAATTCTTACTTATAAGTACCATTTAAATAATTAAAATTTCTAAATATAATTCAAATAATAACTTCTTGAATTAAGAAAAGGATTGGGTTGATTCCAATCTATCATACTTAGTAGAAAAAGGAGGGTTGAGTATTGAGAGAGAATTATGAGAAAAGTGATGTGGGTCACGGTGACTTACTACCTTATATATTGGAATGGGGGCGACCCTTCTCATTCAAGATATATAATGTTCCTTATAAAAAATACAATCTCATCAGATGGTTAAATGTATTCTATAAATTCTTAAATATATATTTTTACCTCCTAATGTTTCTTCTTTTATGAAAATAATTTGATCAGATAGAACAATTGTCCGATTATGAAAACTCAAAAAATTTGTAAAAAATGAAAGTTTGTAATAGTTATGAAAATTTAAATTGAAATGAAAGTAAAAAATTTAGGAATATAAAATATTACAGAAAACCTCCTTGAGTAGAAATATATCTTTTAGTATGAATGATTGTCTCCTAACCTGCTCTTCTTGTTTTTATAAAAAAATGTGTATGATAATCTTTCTCAGAAAATTATTCCCTAAAAAAATTTAATAAATAAATTTTGTCTGTAATTTTTTAAAACATTAATATTTTATAAGACTAAATATTTTGGAATACAAAAAATTAAAAAATGTTTTTAGGAAAACTAAAATTTTAGGATAAAATAATGATTTTAGAAAAATAAAAACATATATACTCCCCTGTTGTAATGGAGTTCATTACTATAACAGTATTTATAAAAACAAAGTTGACATGTATGATAAATTTTTATTAACCATTACTAAAATAGTTTTAATGTATTCAAATCTATCATAATTTAGGGGTTTTTTTTAAAATATCAGAATGTTATTTTTGGGTTGTGATAAATTCTAAAATTATATCCATATTTTGGGTGTTACCAATGGAAATGGTGTCTTATATCTATTTTCATTTCTCATGATTTTATTTGAGTTCTAATTAAATTAATGGAACTTTTTTGATCAAACATTATTTTATTATTACTAAAAAACATTCCTTAGCTGGTGAGTGTGTGTTTCATCCACATCACATCAGTATAACAACTTTTAGTTTCCACATATTCGTATTCAATTATTGAAGATGATACTTGGTGTTGTTTCATTCAAGAAAAATATACAAAATATTCACCTAGGAAATGAAATGTTTTGGAAGTACTTTTTCTATCCATTTTACAACCACCAAAGTCAACATGTTAAAACATTTTATTTCAAAACCATTTCATGAAGAATAAAATAAACCTAAATTCATAGTTCAGTTAAGATAATGAATTTTTTTACAACTTAAAGAGTGGACTGCTTTTTATTTTCATAATATCATGAACTTAACCTTATAGAAAACTTCAAATATAGATAAATGGTTCTTAAGTAAAAAAAATTCAATCACTCCACAAAATATATCTTGATCAACTGGTATCCTAGATGAATAAATATATAAAGTATTTGAGGTTATTATATGAGTAATAATTCATTTATAATGATCATATCCAAATTTATTTAGAGGATATTTTAAATACTTTTTTCTAATATATAAAAGGTCCTTCTAGTTTTTGTAAAATTATAATACAAAAAAATGTGTTCTTCTATCATGATCATATCAAACTCATATTTCATAATATAAACAAATGAATTCATTAATGATTTTTTTGTTTAACCATATATAAGGTCATTGAAATAAATTGGAATAATTGTAATATTTTTAGAATATTCTTTTATAATTTGTATTGGATTAGAGATAACATTAAAAGATATTATGTAAAAACATATAGTAAAATCTGTCATTACCATCTCCAAGGGCTTGGTTAAGTGTGTAAAAGGACTTAGTATGGTTAACAATATTTTCTAGATGTTTTTTATTTTCAAAACCAGGGGTTATTCTATATAGATTTCCTCCTGAAAATATTCATTAAGAAATTCACACTTCACATCCATTTGAAATAGATTTAAATTAAAGAATGATGAATATGCTTGAAGAATAAAAATATATTTAATTCTATCTACCAATGATCAATTTTATTCATAATCTAAGCCCCTTATTGATTGTGTCCTTTAGCTAAAAGTATAGATTTATTTATAACTATGAAACCATTTTCATCACACTTGTTCTAAAAACCCAATTTTACTCTAATTATAGTAGTATCTCAAGGTCATTCAACCAAAGTCCAAACATGATTACCCTCATCTTAATAGATTTAATCTTCAATTATTTTATCCAAGACTTATCATGTAAATCTTGATCAAAAGTTTTAGCTTTGAATTGTGATAAAAATGATAAATGTTCAATTTTATTTATCATAGAACCTATACTTCTAACTATTTTATCTACATTCCCAATGATGTTATCACTAAGATGATTCCTAAGAGACTACTAATTTCTTGGATTTACAAAATTATTTTCTTTAATATCATGTTGATGTTTTTATTGAGGTAGATCTTTAGAAATGTATTCATTAGATTGGATCTCATGATATGAACTTTACAATATTGGTTGAAAATCAGTTTTAGAAATAACATCTAAATATGTGGGTTGTGGTTGTTTGAAAACAAATGGATCCGTTTTATCAAATTACATGTATTTTTCCTCAATAGTAGTTATATTTTTATTAAATAATCTATATGGCTTACTAGTTTTATAATAACCTAAAACTATCCCTCCATCATGTTTTAGGGAAAGTTTATGTAAATTATCTTCATATTCAAAATAAATAATTTCGAGACAAAAACATTTATGTAAGAAATATTTAGATTCCTTTTAGTTAAAATATCATTAGGACTTTTATTAATAAAAGGGATTATTAAAAAAATATTTATAGTATAATATGAAGTACTCACTTATTTATCCTAAAAGGTTTTACCAACTGGGTATTCACTCAACATGGTTCTTTTAATCTCTTGAATTATTCTATTTCGTCATTCGACTACACCATTTTTCTATCGTGTTATACCTTGCGACCAATTATATATTATTCCTTTTTTAAAACAAAATGTCCCAAAATTAAAATTAAAAAACTATCCTCCACGATCTCTTAAAATTGTTTTCATGGAGATATTTTTCACATTTTTAACTCTGGATACATAATTTTTAAACCAAAAAATGTCTTTGGACCTATTTCTAGAAAATATATCCATGTGTATCTAGTGTAATAATAAAATAAAACATAAAAAAATTACTAATAATTATCATTTTTTGTATGTCAAAATAATTCTATGTTCACTAACTATAAATCATTAGAAGTTGAGACTTCACTAATATATTTTAAACATAAATTATGTTTCTTTTAAAATTGATAAGGATCACAAACATTTAAAGTATAAAATATAATTTATATTAGATCTTTACGTAGTACTTTATATATAGTTTGGGTAATGTTTTAACATTTTAGTGTCCTAATATTATATTCTATAACCAAGAATGATCTTACATTTCATTAAGACAAGGTAGATCTTGGATCCAAAGGTATTCTACGTTTATGGTTTTAACATTATCACATTTCATTTTTATAATAACATTGAAGATATTATTTTTTCTAGTCATATTACGAGAACAACCACTATCCATGTTCAATATTTAGTTATTTTTGGTACATTCGTATTCTATTTAAAACAAAAAGGTTAGTTTTTCAGAACCCAAACCTGTTTGGGATTGTTATTATTAGAAAGAATAAAAATTGGAACCCACATCTGTGTTCATTTTCCATGTTGAAATTTTTTTAATTCTTTATAAAAATGACCCTTATTAAAACCAAACGATTGAACTCTATTTAAATAAAATAAATTATTTCTTGGGTCACCACTTTGACATTTAGAGAAAAATGGAACACATTAAAAAAATAACTATTTTGAAAAATAGTAATTCTATTTTTAAAACTTATTATAGATACATCTAGATGTTGTCTAATTCAATTATAAATTTTATCAAGGTTTCCTTTCCATTAGTAAATTTTATCTAAAGATTTTTCAGACTAGATTTTTAAGAATTAATTTTACAACAAAATTATTATCCTCAGTAGAAGTTGTATTAAAATTTATCTTTTTTAATTCATTTAATAGATTGGTTTTCTTGAAATTATATTTTTTAAAATATTTAGAAAGATTATATTTATTAAAAGATATTTATCTAACTATTTTGAAACATCCAATATTTCAGTTGTAAGAGTGTAGAATTTTGAATTTTCCTTCACATGTTTTTATTGAAAAAATTATGTTATTTATGGATCTTTAAATTTTTTATTTTCATGTAATTTAACAAATCAAGAAACCCCTAAAAACTAGGTAAATAATTATTTTACTTAGATAAATTAAATTCCTCATTAGATGTTGTATAATTATTATTATCATCAATATCATGATTATTTTCATTAATGTAAACATTAGTTAAATATTCGGTAGATACGTTTTCCATGAAGCAATGTTTTATCTACAAAATATCACCATAGAATCTATTAGTCCTTTTATCAATACTCTCACTTTTATAATAACATTTTAAAAAAATAAATCCACCACTTTCACTCCCATTATATGGATATTTTATAATATTCTTATTATTTTTCATGAAGTAGTTCTTATAATTTCTTTTTCAAATATTATGAATATTATGTTTTCTTTTCAACTTTGGATATTATATTCTGATATTTCTACCCTTCATACATCATAACAGATAAATTCTGAAGAATCCTTCAAATCACTTTTATTCTATCAAGTCTTCTTATATCTATATTAGAAATCCTTCATTCCAACTATGTTTTTTATCCTCTTCATATGATTAGCTAATTTATTTCCATATTGTTCTAAAGAACTACTGTATAATTAAAAAAAATTATAATTTTTAGATGTCCTTTAATCTTTATCAGTTAAATGAAACTTACTAGTAAAAGTAATTGTTTTAGTGAAAGAAAATCATCCATTATTCTTTTTCACTTTTTCTATATGTCTTTTAAATATTCCATTATATTGCATAAGAGTGATAATTAAATCATACATAGTAAGATGTGTAATTATTATAGTATCATCTAAATTAGTCTTCTTAGACTCCCATTATCCAAGATTTATTTATATAAACTTTTCAAAAATGAAGTCATCAGAAACTTTTTTCTATCTAAGAGATTGTAAACTATAACATCCCGACCTTTTATTACATTATTATTACATAATTTTAAAGATAAAAAACATAATAGTATTACACATATAGGATCCAAATATTTAGTGTCTTGGGAAAACTAGGACAGTACATAACAATTACAACATCAAACAAAAAAATTTATTAATTTCTTCTTTTCTAGCTTCTTATTGGCACTTGTCCTCTCCTTAGTACATGTAGCCACCTGAGGATATACATAAAAAGTGTTGAGATAAAATCCCAATAAGAGGATATATAATAAGAACATAGTATGGGGTGAGAATAATCATGACATAGTCAAAAGATCATGAACATGAGAGGAACATAAATAAAAGACTTGAAATGTGGCAATGCATAAAAATGAAACATCATGTTTTAGTGGTTAACTAACACTCATACATGTTAACCAAGATTGAATATTTTTCACACATAATTTCACATAAAATCATGAGATTAATAACTTTACCCAATGCATTGGAGCACTGTATAATTTTGGGCACTCCTGTCACTTTGAAACATTCATATTGCGCTATATAATTCTGGGCGCACCTATCACATCATAACATTATCATTATCATGATTTCCACATATAACACATATAAAAAAGTGAAAATAACTAACCAATTTAAAGGAGTTTTTTTCATCTCATAAGAATACATTTATAAGCTTTGGGTTCCCAAAAGAAAGAGGGAACAATATACTTGATACAAGAACCATAGACCATGAATGAGAGGTAAAAGTTGAGTTCTTAAAAGAAGATTTCTTTTGGAAAACATTTGGTGAGACATAAACATCATTAGAAAACATTTATATCCCATAAAATGTAAGATAATTATGAATAAATGATTTTTAAGGAGTAACCATATCAAAATGGAGTGAAAGAAGGAGAACCCGAAGAATGAAAATTGAGTTCGAGATTTCCCCTTACCTTGTATCTGAATGATTCCTTCTCTTTAATGTCCTATATAATGACATTATATTCATTAATTAGATATTAAATAACCTTTTATAAATTAATAGGGTTCATTAAGGTTTCTTTATGTGATTTTAGGTTCCTTTTAATGAGTTATAGAGATTAGAAACATTGTTCGGGAATGTTTGTTTTTATGGTTTTCTTGAGTGGTTCACTTGTATTCTTAAATTGATGTTCTAGTAGAACATGGGTAATCATACAGAACTGATATTACATGTTATTAATGATATTACATGAGTTTTAATGATCTTATAATGAATTATATTTGATCCCTGTGGATGAATCATTAGATAATAATTAAAAGATGATTGTTTGGGTTAATTTGGGCGGTTTTCGATCACAACAAACTTGTTTTAATTTATCACTTAGTAATATGTTCATAAGTCTGTTCCAGAACCTTAAATAGGACATAGTAAATATAAAATATTATGTTTCAACCAAAAAAATGATTTCATGACCAGATATGAAGGTATAAATGGAAGAATAAAACATGTCGTTCTTGAAGGTGGTAAATTAACACCTCACGAACAACATTCTCTTTAATAAAATAAAAGAAAGAGGGAATGGGAGGATGGATGATATAACATATCATTAGAATCATAAAATTCTTGTATATTTATAATAATGGAGTTATAATAAAATTTGGGTGAAGATAGGTGGGGAGATATCAAGAAATGAACTTGAACATGAAAGGAAATTAAAAGAGAAGAGGGAGAGAAATTACCTCTTGAATCCTTCTCTTGAGAACCTCTTTAAGGGCCTAAGCTTGGTCTTTTGATGAGACCATCAAATCATGGACGTGGGGGAGGTTATAGGGAGGATTTTTGAGAAGATTTTATAGAATTCTTGGAGCTTGAGATGTGTGAGGGAATGATGGTGTGAAGGGTGGTTTTTATAGTGGAGGGAGGGGTAAATTTTGAATATTTAATTCATTATTTTATTATTTCCATCAAGACAACCGATAGTATTGTTTCATGTGACCCATAATAGTAATAGGTTCATGTGAGTTCTAACCAAGTGTCCTTGAATCACTTGTGATTTCATGAATAGTGTATGTAATGGTTAAATTGTATATACGGTATTTTACTGTATTTCACTATTTATCAAAAATTTGAGTTTTTCAGAAAAATACCAAAAATTTACTCTAACCATTTTTTGACATATAGAATTAAAAAATGAATTCCATTTTTTCACAATAAATTTTCTAAATATTATTAATGTAATGTTTAAATAAATTCATAGTTATTTCGAAAAATAACAATCTTAAAGGTGCACTTAGTTTTATTTCTCAATGAAAAATTAATTAAGATCTCGTTATCTTATTTCCCTAAGAATATAAAATAAAAATATTTTTTACTATTCATATGGGTCATATTACTATTCATTTTAATATTCATAAGGGTATGTTACTATTCACCAAAAAAACATGTTTGTTCTATTAGACTCCAAAAAATCATCTAGAACACAACCGTGTATGTCAGATTTTCAAAATTCCAAACACAGAAGTGAGAAACGTATTTTTAAAGGTCACTTACCACTTAGTAGTTCATTATTTTGTGCATTAATGCGATTTTATGACATAATTTTATGAAGAGAATTTTAATTGAAAAACTGTGGGTCGTCACATAAACTATTTACAATATTTGTGAATATTTGATGTATATTGGACACAATATCACCAGGTAGGAAATCAAATTCTATATAATCAGTAGAAATAATAAATTTTATAGTTTTAATAACATTTGATGTAAAAAAATGGGTAACTATTAACCTTTTCCAAATACTATTAGCCTCATCACAAAATAAAATTTGACTATATATGTTCCTTGTCAAAGAACATAACAGATTATTCTTTACTATATAATTCAACAAATATTCTTATTTCTATTGATTTGTAAAAGAAAAAAAGTCCCTTCTTAGGAATCTTGTATATTTTTTTCAACATAATAAAATCCACATTAGTAGGTATTAATTAAATATTTTTTATTCTATCTCTATAATAATCATAATTAACGCCATAAAATATTTGTGGTATACTTGGATTAAATGTTTCAAGGGTACCAATGTTTAAATATGACATCTTATAGAAACAAACTCCTTATAATATTTACACATTAGTGTAATAAAAAATTATAAATAATCAATTTCTAACAAAAGTTACAAAATAATTAGTACCTTTCAGTAGTATTAAAAAGGTAAAAACCATCATGTAATGTAGTTTAACCTTCTCTAATACAAATTATTGGATTGTTAGAGTATACAATGGATAAAAGAGGGGGGTTGAATATTATTTTAAAAACGTTTAAACATTTAAACACCCAGAACTTTATTACATTTATCATTATGATAATTCTTTTTTAGGATTTGAGAAATATATATCAGACTCAGAGTATGTCTAGTAAATTAGAGTTATGAAAAATTTACTAAAAACAATTCTAATAAAAATGCTCAACAGAAAAAATAACTTTCCAAAACAAGTAAAAGTAAATATTAAATTAAAATTATGAATGAATTAATAATTATTTATAGATGTTTTGTAATATTTACACTTAAAATTTAAGTAATTCAATAAACCAGTACTTAATGTGTCCACAGTCTCAACCGAACTGTCAAGTATATCTTTCTTCAGTAGAATGACATCGATCACTGGGATCAAAATCACCTCTGTCTTGCTATCCATGGAAGCCTTAGATCATCATAATCATATGTAGAAAAATTTCAATCCCAATAATTTATTTATCCTAACGTTTTTTGTATGTTTAAAGTAAATGAAAAAACTATTTAAGGACTTTACAACTCCTCACTTGGAATACTTAGATCACAAAATGTATACAAACATTACAAAGTGAATGTAAAAAAAGGTTACAACAGAGAAAAAACATAGAGGTAGTGATTTTCAAAAGAATTATCCCCCAAATTCTTATATTTACTCTTATTTATAGGAATCACTCCAAGGTTCATATTTCAAGGATTATTGGAGTTGATTATAATAGAATCATATGTTCTTTACTAGACATCTTGGAGAATTATATCTTCATATAATGTTTCTTAGTAGAACCATTACAATATTGTATTAAATTTTTTTCATCTAATAGAAACTATTATAACAATATAATTATAAACATTTTTATTAAAATAGAATAAATAGTTAGTCTAATAGATAAAAGTATGTCACACTCATACACTCAATATTTTCACACTAATAGACAATATATCAACACACGAATAGAATAATTTTATTCATAATGATTAACTAAAATTTCGTTGCATTTATAAACAAAAAGTCATTACACTAATAGAAAAATTTTAGTTAACTCGATAGATGAGATATCATCACTCTGATAGACTGGATATGGTAATACCGATCAACTTAATTTTATCAATTTGATAGATGATAATATCATCAATATAATAGATTATATATCATAAAACTGATAGGATATATATTTTCAATCTGATGAACTAGAACTTAGTCAGTATGATGGATTTGAATTTATTATTTAAAGATTTTATTCGTTTAGTTTATATCTATTTATGTGTCTGCAAGAAAAATATATTTTCTAAAAAACATTCTAAAAGTCTTGGGAAATGTAATATTAATAAAAAAAGTTTCTGGGAAAGTTGTTTTTATTTGAAAAATAAATGAATGGAAATGTATAAAGTATAAACTTGTAACTCAACATCCCAACCATTCATAAAAACATTCCAAAAATCCTTGACCTGATAGTATCCATAAAAATAGACCCATAATTCCCCCTCCATACTTCGTTGTGGCATCCCAATATCATGAAAAAGAAATCAATGGGATGAAAATAATAATGATAAATTTGATGGTGGCTAGTGGAATACCCAATCACCTGATAATGGGATCATGTATGAGTTCATTGAATAAAATTAGTTTTATAAGAGAATAAATATGATAAATGTGGTTTAAAATCTCTCAACATGTTTCAAATATTAGAATAATATTTTATCTATCAAAGTAATATATTTTTAAATAAAAAAATATTAGTATTCTTCACTAAGAACATAGTTCATTAGATAATTAATTTGAGGACCATTATCAAAATAAAATTCCTAATAAAAATGGAGTCTTTATCACCACATTCATCTCATTTGATAAAATAATTAATTAATTAATCAAGATAACCTAAATGGGGAATAAAATAAAATCAATAGATATAAATATATTCCTTATATGAATAGAAATAATTTAACTCAACCATTTAATACAATATATTATGTATCTTTATACATTTTATGATATAGTGATTACCAAAAAAATTGAGCCGCACAACAATATTTTTAGATGGAATAGGGATTTTATTGCATGTTCATTGAGAAAAAAATAATAGTTTATCCAAATATAACTATTTTTTATAAACATATTATTATTTTCCATTTAAATTTAAATTTTTTCATTATTTGTGATTTCCTTTTTAGAATAGTAAAAATTTGGACAATGAAGAACAAAGAAACCCTGAAACAACTAGAAAATTATACCTCATTGGAGAGTAGTAGATACTTCAATCCTTATGTCTCAGTCTACATTCATTGTGACCACTACAACAAGGAATTATATGAATGAACTTAATTTAATATTGGGGGAGAGATAAAGAGAGAGATAGTTTACTCTAATATATTACTTCCACCGAAGAAATAAATATATAGAGAGAGGTTACATATTTATAGTGGGGAGAGATATGTGATGTTCCCAATTTGATTGTGATGAATGGAAAAAATATTTTTCATATTTAATTTTAGTATATCAAAAAATTTTAATGTAAATATATGATAAAGATATGTGATTATGAAGAGTTCAATTCATATAAAGGTTGAATAGTTTGAGATACATATTTGAAGAGTTTCTGTGATTGTGTTTCCTGAAATTATATATACTGAGGAATATCGATTCATTTGTTGTTAAAGGTTATATAATTATAATATTGAGGTGATTCTCATACATACATAGGAAAATAGGATTGATATATTTCAATATATTAATCTTAAAGGGGAAATATTGTACTAATTTGAGTCATTGAATAAAAATATTCCACTTGAATCCTATACATATTATGAATATAAATTTTAGATTAATATGAATATATGAAGACTTGAATTTTTAAGGAAATAATTTCTTCTTGTAGGGTCCCATATTGAGATGGATTAGATTTAAGAGTTTTTGGGTGGGTGGGGGAGTGAATTAAAAAAAAATTAACACATTAATGAAAATACTTAAAATAAATAATAATACAAGTGGTTGTTATAGTAGTTCATATCCGAAAGATCCTATATCTACTCCTCATGCTGCTCTAGATTTTAATAGGTATGGTAGTTACTAAAAAATATTACATTTTAGGGGGAGTCACAACATAATTACAAGATACATTTTCTATTGGAATCAAAGACACAACATATACTAACTATAGAATGGGAGCCACTACCCAATTATAAATCGGTACCTTTTATAGTGGTATAAGAAAATATAACTTTCTATTGTGAGGGAAATGTATGAACGAAAAATAAAATTATACATCATGGGAATATATATTTAAATAAAATAAAAAATCACAAAATAGTATAGGGTATATGAGGCTTTAATAGTTATAGAAACCCAAATAGACATTAAACAATGAACCCGGTACGATAAGGCTTTCAAAATTATTAGGGTGGTAAGGTGTTGTGATCATGGTCATGGGCTTTTGAGTTTCAATGTTTTTTTATTTCTCCCATATTACTACTTTATCATGATATCTTTTGTAGATATATCATTGAAAAATATGATTTTTAAATTGTCATAGATAGTGTTGATATTATATGATGGTATTTTAGTAAAAAATAAATAAACATACTTTATAAAATATAACCTTATAATAATGAAATATAATGGAATTTTCTAATCCTTCATAATGATCATTAAACCCTTGAATATTACTAAAATAAACTCTATAATAAACATTCATTGAACTTTGAAAAATATTGACAATCATGAGATTCTTTCCTTTTGGAAATCAATATTTTTGAATTTGAATCCCATTACATAAATAAATAAGATAATTTTTCCTCCATGTTACATTGAATCATCATTTTATATATCCTTATATATTAAATTTACTCTCATATTATACTAAATATAATATTCGACATGAAAAGTAATTGTTTAGTTTTTATTAATAACTTGATCAACTGAAATGAAACCTAAAATCCTATTCATGAAAATGCATTCATCTCTTCATTATAGTACCACTATTTTCTTTATAATATAATGTCCTAAATGTAGTTTCTAAATACTATTTGTTAGTAATAACTTCATACTATAACCTCAAATTATATCCTAATATGTTTTTCCACAATGTCATATCCTGGAGTAAGCCCATAATAATACATTGCTTTCAACATAATATCTTTCTATGGATAACTATCTGGTCTTTAGTTCAATAATAAATTTAATCATTCCCAATAACATAGAAGCTAATTCAAATTTAATCATTGTAATATAAGAGTAATTATTAAATAATGTAACTGGAGAAGAAATCCAAAATTATTTTGAATACAATAAAATATGAAAATTTGGAGTAAATAAGGTTCCACAATACCAATTATGTTGGCTAAAATTTGTATCCCAAATATGATTCTCTAGAAGAAGTTGTAATCTTTGTAACCTGAATTTTTAGTTTTAGATTGCGTTGGATGAACGTTATTCTCTAGATGAGATTTTGTGGGTCCTTATTATCGTGAATGGAATTAGAGAAACAAAAAAAAAACATCCATTTTACTGAAACAATAACGTAGAGTCCCTAACATGACAATGCATTTTTGAGGTAGTAGAATGTGAACTTCTAAATCATAATTTATTTAACTAAAAATTTAACTTCATGTCTGGATCACATATTCTAAAGAACTCATGTTTTTTTACATTTACTATTTTTCATAGAAATAATCATCATCATACATTAAAGTAATGACTTAGAACATAAGATTCATTTTAAGAATCAATCTATGAAAAATAAGAGTTAATTATAAAAACATAAGAGTCAATATCTTAAATATAAGAGTTGATTCTTAGTAAAATATACCAAATGTAAGTGTAAACTTATCCATGTTTAAAAGTAAATCTTAGAACTCTATACTTTTCAAAATATAGAGGTATTCAATATATATGATTAAAATTATTATGCATTTTACATAACTTAGGAAAAATAAATATTAACAAAAAAATAAATAAATGATAAGTGTGAATAATTGATAAAGAGAACAAATATTAACCATTAAATAATGAATAAATGTAAAAATATAAACTATCTAATAAGGAAAAAATTGATTGTTATGCCAAAAGTAAATTATTCATATATCCTAGAAAATACATAAACATGAAATATGATAATAATAAAAAAATGAAAAAAATGAATAATAATTAGTGAGAGAAAATAAGGTAAGGGGGAATTATACTGATGAAAATAGAAATAAAAAAAGATAAAAAGAAAGCAACGAACCCTAAACCAAAACTCTCTCACATAGAAATAAAGGGTTGGTTATGAGACCTCAAGAATGCGTCCCCACATGCCAGGGATACTAACCAGTACCGGGGTTGGGATAAGTATAGTGGGGATACTATACCCCACTAATTTAGAGTTTTTGCTCAGAAAAAATATCGAAATAAAAATATATAAATACCTAAGTGCGAAAGTAAAGAAATACAATACAATAGAAATTTACTATAGAAGCCAACTGAATAATCAAATATATTAGAGAGGAATAATGTAATGATGTGGTAGAATGTAACTAAATGTTGTGCTATATGATGTAATAGAAAAAGACTAGTAGACACAAATAATGACACAATATTCCCTGTTCCTAACCCCCATGGCAGTCCAATCTCCAAACTCTAGCCCAACCATAAAGTAAAAAATCAACAATAGGTCCTTTTCCCTTGTCCAAACCTACATCGATATAATTTTCTTGGGTTCCATATGATATCCCGAATAGGGTAAAGAGTATTACAAAGTAGGTTGACTATACAATGTCTAAGAATACTAGCCTGATAAAAATTTAATGAAATAATACTAAAAATAGATTTATTAATTAATTACGAAATTTAATTAAGACCACATCAACCTGCTTCAACACTATACCAAAATTTCTCTGAGTAGGTATCACAACCCTGCTAAGCATACTGATATACCCATGGTAACAATACTTTCCATAGAACCTTTCCAGAATGTCTCCAGTCATATTTTACAATCATACAAACCATAACCTTATAACCGAAGTATAACATAACAATTCTGTTAAAACCCACTATATAATAATTTCAGTATTTATTCTGAGCCTAGCATGCTATATAGAAATTTCACCATCTTTTACTAGGCCTAGATAAACCATATAATCATTACAACATTTTAACCAGGCCAAGACCGCTATATCATCATTACAACATCCATACTTGGCCAAACCTACTATATCATCATTTCATCATGTGTCACTTTTCCTAGACTACTATATATTCATTTTAGAATTAAATAACAAAACAAGTCATATCAATAAGGATATCAAAATCGCACATCATATGGATATATGGTTAATTATGAAGATTACGATTTTAACTTTCATTAACACATTTCAAATATAACTTGGCCATAAAAAAATAATATTTTAGTTATCTCAATAATCAAGAAAATCCATGGTGACTATCTATAAATTTAAAAACACTGAATCTATGTCATTCTAAACACACTTTAGGCCATTAAAATATTCATCTATACCCAAGGGTTCCCCCACTCGAATGGTAACCAAATGCCATGTTAGATAACCAATTGGATCCAAAGGGACTCAAAGGAACAATTTAATTCATTTATTAAATTAATTAGACACATTATATGTTGGTTAAAATATAATTCTACACCTACTAGTGAAATTTAAAACCACATGGATATGATTTAGACCCTATACCTTTAACTTATGATCAAACAATTCTTCTAATTGAAAAACTCCCATGAGGAAGAAAGTGAAGATGATTCTAGTAAGGTTTCTATATTAAAAATGATCAAGATAAAAACCAAAAACTCACATGGTAAATGGATTACACTAAAATTGCTAGTGAATCAATGGAGATAAGGGAAAACCATGTCAAAACCCCTTAGTAGAGATTTAGTGTATTATCATCATGTTCAAAATTGTAATAACCTGAGTTTTCATATGAGGTAAGAAACCATTATTTTTTTCAATTTAGAATACTTAAATGTGGACTAATATAAAGACCATTGGAGGTAATTGTGGTTTTAGGTGGTGTCAGGGGTTGTTTGGATCTCGAGGCCCAGTTTTGGGTGGAATCTAGCCTAGAACATAATTAGTGCAAAACATGTGAGTCGAGGGAAATTACCAGAGACATGTTTCATATTTTATCCAAACTATATAGAAAATTCTATTATTATTGTAGACTTTGATAGTGGTTTAAAACAAGGTTTCTGCATGATTAATGAAACTGTGCATGGTAACCATGTGAGTGCCCCTTGGCTTAAAAGAATTGTTCATGGTTGGTTCATGATTTACTAAACTGTGCACCTAAACCTTGCGACCCATATACTATTAAAATTTTATAATTTTTAACTAAATTAAACATTAAAAAAACTAATTTCATCCTAAAATTCCATGCATAGAACCACTCCTCCCATGAAGCTCTCAATGGTGGCTATTCTAGGATTTGAGAATGTTCCTTCGTTCGATCTATAATTCAAGCGCGGTTTGTCTCATCAAATCTACAACAATAGTTTCTACATTCTTTTTTCATCATTTCTTGTTCTTCTAGATATAATATGTGATGTTCGGATTTTAGATCATATACCATAATTTCTCATTCTTCATCCATTATTCAGATATATCCTAATTTGAGTTGAATCAGGACTTGATACAGGATTAGAACTCCAATTCCGAGTTGAGGTAGGTGTTCTATACATTTATTTTGAGTTTTAGTGATTTATCAAGCTATAGTACTTTATGTTACAAACCAAAAATTACAGAACAACCATGAAATTGGGACATCTATTTGAGTTGAATGAACTTGTATGTGTTAGGGATACTGTTAGGTTCCTTTAAGGTGAGTTGGCAGTTGTTTCCCCAACCATGGTCACCCATGGGGTGTTCCATAAGAATAATCCTTTTTTATTCTCTATTTAACCATCCTGGGGTTTTTTTCTCATGTTTTCCTAACTAAATGGAATTTAATTATGATTAAATGGAATTGAGTTTCTTACTTAGATGATGGGTTTCCACCATTTTTTATTTTAGTAAATGTTGAATTGCATTGGTTAATTTTTAAATTGATCAAATGGATAATATTTCAATTTTCATGACTTAATTGTTTTTTTGGAAATTTGTTAATGAGTGGTTATAATAGTTAAATTCCCTAAATGTGAATTGTGATAAATGGATAGGTATTCTCATGTGATACGATGCATTGTGAATGGATTATGAGTGTATAGACTCATGTGTAATGTATGAAAATGAAATGAATTGATAACTGATTGTATAAATGTCATGGAAAATACTCCATGGATATTGAATGCGGTAGTGGATGCCATGGGTTGAGTATGCCCCTTATGTCAGGATTCAATAGGATGCCTCAAGACTATCAACCACTTCGATTTGTCTAGCATAGAATCGAGTAGGATGCCTCTGGTTTGACATGATCCTAGGACTCCAACCAGTTCCTATACTGAGTTTCCATCAAGATGATCTTAGGAATCAAAAAGGATTCCTTGGTATTTGCCACCTTCGATATGGTCCTTCATATCCTAACATTATGGTTTTTACGATGTGGATATAGGAATGTGATTCACTTGATTATACGTCTTGGAGGTTGATGTTTGACACTTTAGGGTATATGATAAGGACGTGTGAACATGATATGTATGGTGGTACAGCAATGACATGTTGTTTATTTATATTTCTTGTAGATACCTTGTATAGTAGCTTAACTATATTTTTTACGGAACTGTGAGAGGCTATGGGGTACTTTGGTTTTGGATTTGTATTCCATGGGAAACATTAGACACTTTCTCTATTTACTATCTATTTTTCTGACTATACAGCTTGTTATAATATACACCATGAAATCTATATATATTTGGTGGTTTCCTATTGGGATGTAATGTCACACCCTATTTATTCGTCCCCCGGGGAACCCAATTAGATTATTTTTCAGTAGATAATGATAAGGGAAAAGCATGAAAACACAGGTTGGTGATTACTTAATAGGAGGAGGGGAGAATGGGACCAAGACGAGGCTTGCAATTCATCGTGAATACTTTTTGGTCATTTTGGATTTCAGATACTTGTATTAAATTATACTATCACGTACTTATTTTGTTTGATTTTGAAGATACACATGACATCCAAATCATTGTATATTTGACAATTTTATATTGTTATATTTTTTTTATTTGTTATTCTTACACTTATTTTATTTACATCTACAATCTGTATGTGTTGAATTCCTCTATTATATACTTTGGTAATGAGGGAATGATCTCCCCAATGAATCACCTATGTCATCTTTATTAGTTAGTAGACATTGGAGTTTATGGAGATGCACTTGAGGCCATGTGAACAATCATTCTCGTGGCACTTTTGAGAGGACACTGTATCTAAGAGATTTAAAATTGGTATCAGAGTAGTATTTTTTAGTTTGACTGACTATTTGGTGAAAATAGGTAGGGTTAAAATGGGAATGTAGTTTACTGACAAGTAGTGTCCAAGAGTAGATACCCCACATATAGGGAAACTCCAAATTTTATTGGATGAAACTATTATTTTCTAGGATTTGGTTATTTTAGTTGATTTGATTCTTATGTTGGGTGAAACACTAGAATTTTGATGTTAATATTGATATGATTGTGGGTTCTATTTTTTTGAAACCTAGTGATATGATGTTATTCCATCTCATGAATAATATAAGAACCTTGATAGAAATTACATGCCATTCCATTTAATATGCATTACTCAATCCATACTATTTTTATAGGTTCTATGATAGTTATATCTGTGGTTGTGATAGATTTTGTGTAGTGAATATAGAAGTGATTCCATCTTTCAGTTCTAAAAGTGTATGGACCCTTATGTACTGGAAAGTGGATCAATGTTTGATTCAATTATTAAAGTTAATTTTATATGTATAGATAGATTGGACCCCAAATATTGGTTCATGTGGTGTTATGGAACCCCATGGACTTGAACATGGTGAAACATTGGTTAAACCTTATGAAAAATTAAAATATGAAAAGAAAAGGTAAAATGTATGTGTATTAAAGTGAAAATGAAATGGAAACTTGAAATTATAAATAGTTACTTGACCTAGACCCAACATTTGAGTGGGAAGACGAAGCATTTCTTGTAGTGATTATGATATTACTTTTTATAGTCATAGCCTTAGGGGTTGGAAATGGGGTAGACTTTGGTTATAGAAACGTTTTGACCTCTCTTATTCTTTTGAGCTGTGAGATTTGATTATGTTTATAGGGGCCCTTGATAAAATGTAAAGGATACTAAGGTTATGATTTTAATGATGGTAAGATTTAATTAAATGGGAGCCAAATACCAACATGTAAAGTGTATTGGTGATTGATGGATTAGTAGATGGACACCCATATTACTAAACCATTAAATACATGACCATGTGGTATATCATGAAATAGTTATAAAATTTAATGAAATTAATTTTGAGCTAAAACAAATTTGTTACCATTGTAAATGAACAAAAGGAACCGAGTAGGTCAGTTGGGGGAATACTTCTTATAATATGGCCCGATGTTGGTGTTTAAAACATTAATAAATACCCAACTCCTATTGGGTTGATTTTTGATGAACACAGGTTGGCTTAATTGGGTCCCTCATAGGCCTCCTTAATAGTTATGACTTAAAAGGAATGTATTTGATAAATTTCCGGACTATTATGAGTAGTCAATAAATGTTTAATGTTTAAAGAAAGAATTTGTTATATCTTTTCCATTGTGTCCAGTGGATTTGATTAAAATAAGGTACAAATTTATTTTTCCTTGTGAGATATTACATGATATATTGAGTTATATATTTTAAGAAGTTTAAAGGTAAAATTTAAACCAATGAAATGAATTTAAAATGGAACCTGAAGTGGTGTCCTTGTTTAGGCCCTTATGTATGGGTATTTTCAAATGTCTATTCAGTTCCCTGGAATAGAAATATTAGAGTTTTCTACAGGCCTTTCTCTATTTTAGCAGTAGCTTAATTGATCGTCTCTTGAGCCTAGTAACATAGTGTTCAACATGGTCTAGTGAAAGGGTCAATAATTGTGCTTTTTTAACAGGATATCATGTGGTAGGTATCACCCTTATGGATTAAAAAACATTACTAATTTTAGTGATTCTTCCCACATTTTGTTCCATTCAGGTTCTATTTTCCTAAGTTGTACTTTTAGTCCATAAAATATACCCTTGTTCGGATTGGTGGTCATTGTAAGTTCTACCATTTTTATGGGTATGAGCATCAAGTAATAATTGGTTATAGTAGGTTAGACATGTATTTGGAATGTTCACATTTTTAATAGGTCTTGTGACACTAATTAATTTCCTTAATAGAGTTAGATGGTCATTAGTTTTTTTAATGTCGTGTGAGATAAAACAACATTAGCTATTTTCTAACGTGAATCACATGATTCTTGGATGCATAGGGAAGTCAGCCTATGGATAATATCAAGGTGTTTTCATGATTCTAAAACCTCATGGTAGCACACATTTATATATGCAGTAGTCATCATGTTGTTTAATGGTGTAACAAACTAGTTGAGTTTGTTGAATCATAGGCCTTCTGTTGTTACAGATGTTCTTGGGTCATCTCCATAGTATAGTGACCAAGGAATTAATGAAAAAAAAATACACCAAATTGCTTGGGAGGTACTTTTCAAGATTTAGGTGCTTTGAAACACTGGTCAGTTTTAATGGGGATTCATTCCAAATGTTTTTGTATTGTGATCATGCTCATATGAGTGTCAAAAGTTCATTTTAAGGTGAATTTGATCTAGCACATTTTTGAGTAGCTGATCTGTCTCTTATTTCAATGATGAAGAAAATCCTAAGGTAGGGATCATCAAGTCATTTTTAGTAGATGATTATCCTTCCAGGTGTATGGGACACAATCCAGAAAAACCATTTGTAAATGGTTGATTCTGCTTGAATGCTATTGAATATTGTAAGTGTAGTTTTAATGTTGGTGCTAGCTCAGCAGTATGAAGTTGATGTGGTTGGTAGTGTATGAATCCATTGAGAAACTTCATTGGTTCGAATGGACATTGGTGGTTATGTTTAGTGATCACAGGATTCCTGGTGTTAAAGGATGGTGATCTGTTAACAGTGATTCATCAACTAGTGAATCCAAGTTTCATTAAATAGAAGTTGACCCGTAGGGGATAATTTAATGATCTTATTAACTTTATCACCCTACTAGTGATTACTACTTTGAGATGAGCATGTCCCCTATCCAGAAATCCTTCTTTGATGCACTAGGAGAGTATCAAAATTATTCCACACGAATGTTTAAATGATTTTCGGAAGGGTTGGGATCTCTATAAGATTTGATCGAAGTATTTGTGATTTTTTTGACATTTGGTTAGTCCTAAGTGATAGTTAGATTTCCAAGTAGGAACAACATGGACAAACTCTTGAACACTATCCATTTACATTTACTTGATCGTCAGGTGGATGCCATCATGGGGTTCAATCAATGAACTTATGTGGAAATCATGGCTTTGTACCAATGTATCAATTTCGAACTAGGAGTGAGGAATATCTTGGGTTAGTTCCCTAGACTCTAGTTAAATGTATATGAGGTTATACCACAGTCGTGTAGGGATAAAATGAGATGTTTTAAAATAAGTGATGATTCTAGTGTGATAGATCAAGGTTATACAATTTTTAATGTTGAGGCAAGACATTTTTGAATGGCCAGGTTATGGTTTGGCCAATGAATGTCACTGGGAGTCAAGTATGGACTTTGGTGGTAATGTCCATTGGGAATGAATGAGTATTTGGAAGAAGTTTTTGTGTTTCAGTTTATAACATGTCGACTACCTTAGCTAATCATTTTAAAATTATTCGGTCAATATATGTCAACTTTTATCCTTCTTGTTCTATTTTTTTGGACATAAGGAATTGATTTAAACACATATCTATGTTGAGGCAGGTGTGGTGGAATAGTCTACAGTTTCTTTCATGAAAGCTTTGACAACCAGATTTATCTTGTTAAATTGGGATTTGACCATTCCTTTGTGGTGAGGTCCCTGATATGACCTCAGTTGTGGTCAGGTTCTCCATGTTAATGTAAATATTTTTAGTATAATATCTAGGATTGTTAGTATAATTATATGCACCCAATTCCAATGGTGGAGGTTCTAAGGTAATAATGCAGTTTGGGTTGTTGTTGATAAGCTCATGAAGGTTTCTCATTCAATATCGATCAAGGAGACTCTTAGTGTGGATGGGCTTGGGAGGTTGTATATACATGAGATAGTATGACTTCAATGGGTACTATGAACTATTGTTTCAAATAGGGAATCCCTCTTTATGTATCATTTTGTTATACTTTTCAGATGGCACTAAGTATAAAGGTGCTTCTGAGCACATCATACCTTCCTTAGATCGATGACTAGTCAGAGCATATGATACTGGTGCTTGAGGAAATTGTGCAAGCATATGTATTGGTTCATGGGGGATCTTGGAATAGGCACATAACCCTAGTTGAGTTCACTAATAATAACATATATTATGTGACTATAAAGATGAATCCTTACCAATATTTGTACGGTATTCCATACCAATTTCCCATTTTCTGTCTTGAGGCAAGTGATGTAGCTTTACTAGGACCACATCTCATGTCAGAGACTTCTGATCAGGTCCAGTTGACTGAAAAGTGGATGGATATTGTATAGTCTTGAATGAAATCATACAGAAATTACCGTAGATGACCTCTAGAGTTTGAGGTCTGGGATCAGGTTTACCTATATGTCTCTCCAAGGGTAAGAAACATGAAGATCAAGAGATATGGTAAGATTTCCCTATAATATGTTGGTATGTTTGAGATTATTGAGATATTCTGGTTAGTAGCCTATAATTTTCAATTACCTGAGAGGTAATGAGACATCCACAACGTCTTCCACACATCTTATCTTTGCTTCTGTCATTTAAAACCATCTCATCCTTTTTGGCCCATGTACATTGAGCTAAAAGTTTATGTGTCCATCGAGGATCATCTGATTTGTATCATTGACCAAAGCATGAAGGTTCATTGAGGTAGTCCATTTCCATTAATATAGGTTCTATGGAAGCACACCCACATATAGGATTATACTTGGGAGTGGGAGGCCAACGTACATGCTCAATGGCTAGAGTTTTTCTCAGACGAATCTTAACCATCATTTAGAGATCAATTATAGGACAAATTTCTATAAGGTGGGATGATTTTAAGAACCCATGTTTTCGTATGTGGTACATATCCCATATTTTTCAATTTTAAATTTTTATATATGGCCTAATATGAATACCCTTTTAGGTCACAAAGGTTTCAGGGGGTGTCAAGGGCTTGTTAGGAGCCTAGAATAATGTTTTGTGTAATTTTGGACAAGCACATGAATAGTTTAAATAGATAAAGGTAGGACACATGGTTTAACATACCATGTGAGTGGTGGGAAGTGAGAAGAGACAAGACAGATGGTTTGGCCAAACTGTATGAAATGGGATACATGGCTATGTGGCCATATCTGCAATTTTTGCAGACCTGGATGGAGGGTTAGCACATAGTTTCTTCATGGTTAGTGAAACTGTGTGAGGGAACCGTGAGGGTGCACCTTACCCTACAAGAACCATGCAGGGTTGGATCATAGTTTTCTAAAATGTGTTTTTAAACCGTGTCATCCCAATATTTTTTGTATTTTATAATTTTTAGTTAAATTAATAATTATTTTTAAAACCTAATTTTCTTTTAATCTTCCATTCACAGAACATATCCTCTTACGAAGCTTCAAAGGTGACCATTCTAGTATTTGAACATGTTCTTACATATGATCTCTAATTCAATTAAATTTTGGATCATCTGATTAAGATCGGTAAGATCTATATTTTTTTACCCAGTCCTCTTTCTTCTAGCTTTCAAATGTGCTATTTAGATTTAGGATCATATGCCCTAATTCATTGTTCTTCATTAGTTCATCAGGTTTTATTAAAATTCGAGTCGAATAGGGACTTGAAATTGGGTGAACACTCCACTATCGAGTTTAGGTAGGTATTATATACATTTATTTTGAGTTTTGGTGATTTATCGAGCTATCAGCCATTATTCAACCCCCAGACTTTCTAGTGTGGCCCTAAAATAGAGTCAACTATTTGAGTTAAATAAACTCGGACCAGTTAGGGATTCCCTTAGGTTCTTTTGAGGTGCATTAGTGTTTTTTCCCAACCATTTCTCCCATGGGGTGTGGAATAATAATAATATGTGTTTATTCCCTATTGAACCATCCATGGGATGTGTTCTCGTATATGCATAACTAAATGAAATTTAATTATGATTACACAGAATTGAGTTTATTACATTGGTGATAGGTTTCTAACAATGTTTATTTTATTAAATTGTTAATTTAATTGGTTAATTTTTGAATTGATCAAATGGATAATATTTCACTTGTCATAGCATAATTGGTCTATTTGTAAATTGGTTAATGAGTTGGTACACTCAGTAAATGACTTAAATGTTAATTTTGATAAATGGGTGGGTAAACCCATGTGATATGATGAATTGTGAAAAGATTACATGAGTGGGAAGACTCTTGTGTAATTTATGAAAATGATTTGAATGGATGAATGATTTTATAGATACCATAGATGACTCCCCATGGATCTTGAACGTGGTAGTGGATGCCATGAGTTGAGTATTCCCCTTCGGGCTTGATTCAGTGGGATTCATCATGCCTAGATACCCCTTAGATCTGGATTTCTTGGACTTAGGCAGGATGTGTCTGGTTTTACATGCTCTTACGACCCCAACTTGTGCCTATACTGAGGTTCCATCAAGATGCTATCGGGACCCAATGAGGGTCCCTTGGTATTTTACACCTTGGATCCAAACCATTGATTTCTGACACTATGGATATTATGGTGTGGAAATGGGAATGTGATTTACTCGATTATAGATATTGTCCGTGGTTTTTTGACACTTCAAAGTATATGGAATGGCCATGTGGATAGAATATATATGGCAGTATAGCGAGGCCATTTTGTTTATTCATTTTTCTTATAACTGATTTGTACAAGACCTAGACTATATTTTCCAGGGAGCCTTGAGAGGCAATATGGTACTTTCATTTAGTAGTTTTATTCCATGGGATTCTTTATGTACCTTTCCTTCTTACAATTTATTTTTCTCACTGTAATCCTTGTCATATTATACACAATGAAATGTATGGATATTTGGCGGTAGCCTACTGGGATTTTATGTTAAACCTTTTTTAGGACTCCCTTGGGGAACAAAAATAGATTATATGTTTGTTGGTAAAGATAAGGGAAAGCGCCCAAACAGAAGTTGTTCATTTGTGAATAGGAACAAGGGAGAAAGAGACCTAGCTGAGGCTTGTGATTCTTGTAGAAAACTTTTTGATCTTTTTGGATTTTGGATACATATATTGTAATATAATTATATATATATTGGATTATTTTATATATACATGTAACATATGAATCATTATATATGTGACACTTATGAATTTTTATGTATTCCTACTCTGCTTATCTGTCGGTCATTCACTTGTAATATTTTCCTTCGCTATCTGTACATGTTGACTTCTGCTATGATATACCCTGGTAATGGGGGAGTGGTATCCCCAATAACTCAGCTAGGCCCTCACTACTAGTCGACAGCCTTTGGAGTTTGGGGATATTTTCTTGAGCCCTTGTGAATAATTGGTATTTTGTAACTATTGAATGGATACTGTGTTTGATACAATAAAGAAAGAGAGGAAGGAACAAAAAAATCATTTGGATGGTGCCCTATGTATGAGAAGAGAAAAATACATGTGAGATGAAATAAAATTCAACCACATGGGACACTTTAAAAGTATAGTTCATGGAATTACATTGAAAGCAATAAAGTTACATGTCATGTAACTATTTTTGGAGGGATACGCCAAAAAACCCAAAACCTCAAATTACTATTTAAAATTTCCTGAACATTACATGATTTATGATTCATTTACATGACATGTAAATGTTATGAATATGTTTTTCATCCAATTTATATATAAAAAGTATTAAACCCCCTTTAATGTTTCTCAATTTACTATGAATTCATGGTAACACTTAACCCATTTATACCCGGACTCCATTAACTCAACCAAGATTAAATCTATGGTCTTTAAGTCATTTACCCTCCAAAAGGATCTCCACTTTGATCCTCTCTAGTTTATAATGTTTTATCACATCCTAAGACTGAGTTTATTAAATCAAATATTCAACTATGATGAAAACACATACACCAAGGATTATAGATATTGAAAAAAATCAATTGATAGAATTTTAACAAAAACATATGAGATCTTACATCCTCCCCACCATATAAAATCTCATCAGAAGGATGATCCATGAAAAATTGTGGGGTCTAGGTGACCAGGTTTAGACACTATGATTGAAAATTAGACTCCCTATCATTGGTCTCCTCTTGAACATGCCTATGTTACCACTACACGAAAACAAATGTTTTTGTCCAACCTCGAAGATACATCTCAATATAGTTCACAACCCATATCATATGATCCTATAAAGATGTATCCACACTAATCTAAACATATTCTATTTTTATCATGTGATAGGGGTTTGGATAATATATCTGAAGTTGAGAATCATGGAACATGTCATGCATGGAACTTAAGATCGATGGATGGGATAAACAGTACACAACTAGACAGATCCTATCTATTATCTCAAATAGCCTAATAAAACTAGGTATTATCGTTCCCAATTTCTTAATATTATGTGTCACAAACCAAGGAGACACCAGAATTAAAACATAATAACCAACATTGAACCGTAGAGGTTATCTCTGATGGTTAGAATACAATTTTGTTTCTTCTCTACGTAGTCACCAACCACTGTATGATCAAATGAAAATGCTATAACATCTCCTACATGATACTAGGCCCAACAAGTGTTGACTAACATAACTAAAATTAGGAAATAGGTGAATGAAATTTCCTTCCATATAAATACATTTAAGGTACCATATAGATGTATTCCTATAATCATTTATTTAATGAAAAATCTCTGAGTGCCACATGTTACTCCTAAAAACCACCAAAATCTATAACATAGGCTCATAACATAACCTATAGTACTTGACTAGTCCTCCCAATTTGACCACATATCCTAGAGTGATAATCCATACTCAAAATAAATTGTTATCCAAGAACTTTCTAAATACCCTACCAGAAAAGCGATGTGAAATGAGGATCTATATCTGAAATGATACTCCTCAGAACAATTTTTATACAAACTACCTTGCGCACATAAAGGCTACCTTGATCATCAACTATGAAGGTCTCCCTTAAAGTAAAAAATGGGCTACCTTCATCAGTTAATCCAAAATCATTCATACAACATTTTTCATTTGGGTTATATTGTGTAATTGTATCACAAAATCTATAGTGACTTCATACGATTTACACTCAGAAATGGGAAAATGCTACAAAATTCCAATTGTCATATTATACTTGTCTTTCACCTACTAATAAGTGAAACATCTACCACAAAGCCGACTAAATTCTTTATTATTCTTGATCACCTGAACTATATAGAGAGATTATGATACCTATTTTTCAAACCAAGATGTACCAAAAATATAGAAGTGTGAAATTTTTTCATCTTCTCCCCCACGCAAGGCTATAAGAAACCATACTCAACCACAGAAAATAAGAGAATTACCACTTCCAAGTTAATACCCCTATGGCATCTCCCCACCATACAAGCAGGCTCTTATAACTAGGACCTCCAGATTAGAAAACTGCTTAGTCTTAAATCGACCCAAAATCATGGGTATAACATAAGTCAATGTCAGATTTACTCATCCCTGAGACTCGAGAGCATCCAGATGCGTGTCTGCCAAGAGGTCCATTATCCGCCCCTCATCACAATACTCCCACACTTCAACTATCTGTGTCTTCTGGCTTAATTCATAGGATATGAGGTTTTCTTTTCCCAGTGTAAAATACGACTTGATGTGAAAGAATATAGATACTCAACCCACCTCCTCTACCTAAGGTTTAGGTCCCACTGATAAAATATATAGTAAAGGATCTTTTGGTCGGTGTATACCACAAACTTCTCACCCATTAGATCATGCCTCCATAATCTAAGGGAATATACCAATACTACTAACTCCAAATCACGAGTAAGATGATTCCAATCATGTGGCGTCAAATTTTTGGAGCCATAATCTACCACTTGATCCTCATGTATCAGAACTGTTCCAAGTACACCTTTAGATGCATCATAGTAAATAGTATATGCTTTACCCAACACCAGTAATGTGAGGATAGGAGATGAGGTCATTCTTCATTTAAATTCCTGAAAACCCTCTCAAAACTAATATACCAAACAAAAATTACTTCTTTTTGGTTCAGAACTGACATTAGTTCTTCCAAACAAAAAATATCCTAGATAATGTGACGATAATGACCTTATAATCCCTGAATTCTATGAATATCAAAGATATCCTTAGGATGATCCCAATATAGTACGGTTACTACTTTATTTGGGTCTACTGACTCTCTTCCTATGCGATGACATGGCCCAATACGTGCACTCTATTAAAATAGAAACCACCTTTGGTTAGTGTTTTGTATAGTCGATGCTCTCTCAATGTACTCAAAAAAATTTTCAAGATGTTGGGAATGATCATCTACAGATTGTGTGTACACTAATATGTCATAAAAAAACAAACGCAAACCAATCTAGAAGTGGATGAAATATCCAATTCCTCAAGTCCATGAATACCATCAGTGTGTTGGTCTAACCAAACGACTTCACAATGAACTCATTTAAGCTATACCAGCACCTAAAAAGTAGTCCAAGGAATTATTTATGGTCTCACCCTCTATTGATGGTATCCAAATCCCAAATAGATCTGGGAGAATATCTTAGCACCTCTCAATTGAACAAAGAGATTATCAATTCATTGAGGAGGAAATCAATTCTTGACTGATATCTAGTTCAATCTCTGAATATTCACACATAAGTACAAATACCCATCAGACTTCTTGGTGAAGAGAACTATAGAACGTCATAGATATGTATTAGGCGATATAAAACTTTTAGATTTTATATATTCTAACTGAAAATTAAACTCTCGATGATTTTATGGTTCCCTTCTATAAAAAAAATTGAAACGGGATCTATTCCCAGCACCAACTTGATCTTAAACTTGATATCTTACTTATGATGTAATCCATATGACCAATAAATAAATAAATTTTGATAAAATTATACCACTGGAGGAATAGAGTCCTTATACATTCAACCATAATCAAGAGAAGTATTGTTAGTTTGAGCTTCGAGACAATCCACTATTAACATAATTAGACACCCAAAACTATCTTGAATATCACACTAGCATTGGCATGAATAGATGCCTCCTTTTGGAGATAGAAATATAACTCTCCTCCAGTAACAGTCTATATATTTCTGGTATAGAAATAGAAAATTCACAACAAGAATCATATCATATCCTATAATTAACAGCATGAACGGTTCCCAAAAGAAATTGTCACCACTAATCTCTAGAGAACACACCTTATATCATTTTATATTCTCTGATCTCACTCCCAACGGTCTGTCAATGGTCAAAACACCATCCATGATTTCCAAATCCAATCCAAAACTGTTTACCAAAAGTTTTGATAAAAAAGGAATGTGATTCTATTATATTAAACAAGACATAAGTAATGTTAGATGACAGCTGAATCATACCTTCAATAGAAGATGGTCCAACATCCACACAAGCTAAAGTAGTTTTTATTACATGAAGCAGACTAGCCCCTCTTATATAGGATACAACCTAATTCCCCTAAGATATACCCTCTTCCTGGTAATGTAATTCCATCACTTGGTTACCATATACCATGCCTCGATAATAAAATCCATAGGAACTCCATATACCTATTTTTTTGAGGCATAGTTGGGTCCTTCTAGGACTTCAGTAACCATAAAGTTCTCCTACCATTTCTCTGCTATTTGATTCCCATGAAAAACCCCTTTAGGTGACCCAATCATCTACCAGAGTGACACTAAAAATAGAGGCACAAACATTAATTTTAGTTGTGACCCATCTTTCCACAATAATAGAACTAAAAATGAACCTGATCCTGAGATAGATTCTCACTACCCTGACTACTCTGGCCTTTATTTCCCTTGCCAAAATAGGCATAACAATGCTTATATCCACTAGAAGAAGAGATTACAATTTTCCATACTAAAATATTCTATCCGATTCCCAGGACCTCTCTCAAATTCCTTTTCATGACGAGTACTTGAATATTCACATATAGAAAAATTCTCATATGGAATATTCTAACCTGCGTCATGTTCTCATAGTAAAGATCATCTTAAAAATTACTTTCCCTAAAGATCTCATCAGCTTCCCAATATGTCACAAAGAAGTACTAGTCATTGAAAGATTAATCATGCTACGATAATGAAATTCCCTCCCATTTTTAGAGCATGAAATCACAAGCCTTCCCCTCACCCAACATATCAAGACAAAAATATGTCACAAAATTTCTATCAAGGTCCTTATAAGATAACCCCTCTTTCTTCCCTGCCTTCTCATAAATGTCCCAACAATGCTTGGCTGGTCTATAAATAATATATGTAGTAATATTAAAACTTATATATATGGGTGTCTCATGATTATTTTATATCATCTAGATAGACATGATCTTGAAATCATCTTCCTAGGGTCTTCCATAGTGAATGTAAGAAGATGAAATAACGAAAACTCACTTATCAACTCATACATTGGCGACATTGTGCGAAACATCTATCTTTCCGTGGATCCTAGGAAAATCAATAAGCTATCATAAAGTTTAAAATAAATATGATCCTTAAGAACTATAGGAATGTCTATTTCAGATGTACTTAGAGAGTTCTGGTTTCCACTATCCTGATGCTCAACATGAAGAAGGTGAGAAAGATTTTTATCTATAGGGATGACACACTCCATAGAAAACTGGAAATACCAAGTTCAACCACAACATGTGATTGAAACAAAGAACCGTTGAATCATGTTATCTCAAAACATGGGTTATAAGGGTTTTATCATGAAATAGTAGTTCATTTATTTAGTTATATTCAATTGATATCTCATATCATAGCTCAATAGGATTGTATATATCACATGAAAAATAAACATGTCTTTATCATGAAAATTCCATTTCAATTTATCCCTATGTTCTTATTATGATGCATGAATACTTTTCTCACACCATGATGATACTTGAGTATAAATATCATTAATCAATTACATAATAGAGTAATGTCCTCACGAAAAATTTGAATCAACCAAGGTGAAATAACATCAACTCTAACAAACACATAGTACAAATATCACTCCCATCCCTAGGCAATTGGATATTCCCCCATATATGGGTTACTTACTCCCATGAATTAGCTCATTACCAAGTCCCTACACAATATATTATCCTTTATACCTTTTAAAAATGATAAATAAATAGAAAAGAAAACATTTTCCTTTGATATAACTTTATAATGTCCCCCGATCTGATACTCTCTCTTGGGGAAAAAAGGGGTTGGTTTTGAGACGTCAAGTGTGCCTCCACATACAATAAAGGCTACTGACTAGAATTAGGGATGGGATAAGTCTAGTGGGAAAACTATAACCTCTATATTTAGAGTTTAAATCATAGAATAAAATATACAAATAACAATACATAAATTCGAGATTGTGGACGTAAAGAAAACAAAAAAATAAAATGGAAATAAGAAATAGTATCCAACTTAACTGTCTAATAAATAATAAATGAATAATGTAATGATGTTCTAGAATTTACCTAAAATTAATTCTAGATGTAATCAAAAAATGATTAACTAGATCAAATAAAGACTCAAAAGTCTCCGATCACAAACCCATGTCGGTCCAATCTCTAAACTCTAACCTAATCAGCGAGTAAACAATCAAGAGAAAGGTCCCTTTCCCTTGTCCAAACCTGCATCCATATAATATTCTCTAGTACTATATAATGACCCAAATAGGGTGTGAGTATAACTCAGAAGGTCAACACCATCATGTCTAATCAAACCCATCTAAAAATTAGTGTATTTTATAATAAAAAAAATATGTATTAAGTAATTAAAAAATTAAATTAATACCACATAAACCTGATTTAGATATTTTCCAAAATATCTCTCAACATGTCTCACAACCATACCAACCATACCCATATAACTATGGTAACAAAACCTTCCTCGATGCCCGGATGTAATGTCTCTGATCATGTCTTATAACCATGATAACCATAACCTTATAACTATTTTATAACATAAAAATCATGTTAAAAACCACTGTATAATAAATTCAATATTTAATATGGGATGAGCCTGCTATATAATCATTCCCACATATTTCATTGGTCCTAGATCACTATATAATAATTACAACATTTCAACTAGTCCAATCTCACTATATCAGCATTACAATAGCTCAACTAGGCCTAGCCCACTATATCGGCATTTCATCATGTGTCACTAAGCCTATCCCACTATATAAGCATTTAAACAGTCAATCATAACAATATTCCAAACAATGGGGATATCACAATATAAAATCATTTGGGCCAATGGTTAATTATAAAATTTTCCATTTTAACATTCATTAACTCACTCCATATATCAATTGGTCAAACCAAGTAACATGCCATTTATCTCAATAAAAAAACTCCAATCCATTGTGAATCTATATAAAGAAAACACTAATTATCTATTTCATTATAAACAAAGTTTATTCCAATAAACAATTAATTTTTTTAGAGGTTTATTCATTATAATGATAACCTAAAGCGATTTCTGATAACCAATTGGATCTAAAGGGACTCTATAGAAAAATTCAATTCATTAGTTCAATTTTTTAAGTGTATGATATGTTGGCACAATTCCAATATAACATATATTTGAGAATTATTAAACCTTAGGGATAAGGTTTAGTCCCTCTACCGTTATCTACTGATCAAAAAACATTTTCGATGATGAATGCTCCCAATGAAGAAGGTGAAAATGATTATATGAAGGTTCCTAGATCAAAACTGAAAAAATTATTACAAAAAACGTACATGGTTAAAGGATTGAACCAAAATAGTTATAGAAATAATGAAGAGAAGGGAAAACTAGACAAAAAACATACCAGGGATCTATTATGATATCAAGATGTTTGTAAGGGAGTTTGGAACTCCAAAATCACCTTGAAGGATCCCTAGGGTCAATAGGTCAAATATGCACATTATATGAAATTAAATTCAACTATATGGCACACATTAATACTGAATTATGAAAAATTACATGGTGTGTAATCAAGTTGCACATTGTGTAATTTTTTTTATTAGGATGCATCGAAAAACATATGTCCTCATGGTATTAATTAATAATGTTCTAACATTAGATGACATGTAATCTATTTACATGACATGTACTTATTTGATATATGGTTTTTTCATACTGTTCCATTATAAAAAAATACAAACCTATCTTAAAGTTTACCAACATACAAAGAACCAATGGTAACACTTGACTAAATTATACCTGAACCCCATTAACTCAAACAAAAATACATATTTATAATTTAAGTCATTTTACCCAAAAAAAGGATACCCATTTGAATCCTCACTAACATTCTCAAGATTTATTTTCATCCCAAGATAATATTTATAAAAAAATAGTCAACCATGAAAAAAAGGTTAATAGATTAGGAAAAACTCAACTGAGATAATTTTAATAAAAAAAACTAGAGAGATACATACATGAAAAAAAGATGGGATATTATAGAGCCACTCAAAATTTCCATCCATTTTCAGATTTATAAATCCTGAAAAATGTCACCCCTATTGTAAATTTTAAAAAATAATAAAATAAAGCGATTTTCTTGAAAATTTTAAAATCATAATTTTTTTATTAAAATTGGTAAAACATGCTTATGTATAAGAGAAATAAATATGATTGTAGACAACTTGATAAATGTGTTTGATTAGTAGTTTAAAAAATAAATAAATATAAAAAGTAGTAACGTATACTCCACTAAATTCAGAATTTCCTTTCAATTAAATTATATAAAATGGAATTTGTTAAGTGGAAAAAATTTCTTATAAAAGAATTATTTCGTGATCCATGAAAAAAAGATAACAATATTTAATGAAATGTAAAAATATATTCAATTAATGTTAAAAGGTTTAGAAATTAATTCATATGGTAGATAAAAGTTCAATTGAATTACATCATACCATACTAATATATAATCTTTAAAAACATTATATCTTTTAAATTCATAGTAAATATATAAATAGTTGATCTTCCATAAGAAAAAACACTAAACAAGAATCACCTTTATAAGTGTGATCTTTGATAAACTGATACCTAATTTCAATATGCTTTTGTTTTATAATGTTTTAGAAGGTTCATCAAAATAGATATGGTTATAGAATTATCAAAAAAGGTATTAAACCTCTTAAAAAGAATATGAAAATATAACAAATATTATCCAATCCAAAGAGTTTACATATAGAAAGTAGTAGTTTCTAAAAATACACCTTTAGTTGTCGACAAGGATAATAATATATTATCGTTTTAACTCCATGATACCAAGATATTAGCTATAAAATGACTAATATCCTTTACATACTTCAAATTCAATGTATGAATCACTCAATAAGTAAAAAGAATAATTTATTAAAAAGAATAATACAAGGTTAACTAAACCTTTCACATACATTAAAATTATTTTAACAATAGTGATATAACTCTCCTTCAAGTCATCATGAAATATTATACACTTGTATACATTGAACATAAAATTTGGTTTAATATAAGTTAGATATAGCGGGATTATAATAATGAATTTTAATGTATTATTATCAAATAACTTACATTTAAAATATTTAACCATTACACATGAAGTGCTTTTAAGAGTAATAATACATTTATAAGAAATAATTCCAAACCATGTTACTATTCATATAATACATTGATTCATAAATATTCTATAATATAATTGATAAATTTGAAATCATAAAAATAACTATTTTTCACCAATGAGACTCTTTTAAAAATCATAAATCATCAAAATTTGAAATTTCCTATAAATAAATTAAATAGATAAACCCAAGATAATATCATCTAAAAAATATAAACAACTAGAATAATTTTATTATTTTTTTAATATGAAAATTTGGATCAAATTAATGTTTACAAAAACCATTATTCAATAAAAACTATTCTTTCCATTCGTAAAAATATCAAGGTGCCTATTTTATTATATATAGATATTTAGAAATTGTAAACACATGATTCATATTTTTATCACATTAAAAATATAGTAGTTGTGTTACCTAGACTTTATCTGAAATAATTCAACTAGGAAATGAAATTTTAATATCTATTTGATATAAGATGAATATTTAATTTCATTAAAAATATATTAATATATTAATATCTCATAATATTATTACTGGTGAAAAGGTTTCATCGTAGTCATTACCCTCTACATTACTATAGATTTGAGAAACTGATATATCCCCATTCCTTACAATATATCCATACTAATTATGATTAATTATGAAAATTAATTTATTTTTAATCAATTATTGATATTCTAGTGGTTAAACCAATTCCCAAACATTATTCCTAGAATATTTTTTAAGATTTTATTTAATAGAAAAACCCAATACTAGTATTATAATGCTTCTGTGGAACCAATAAAAACAAACAATGAAATAAAAATAGAATGTGATTAAAAAATCACTACAAAATTTGTAGTTTTAATTAATGAATCAATATTAAAATTATGTTTTCCAAAAGGAAGATATTGATTAGTCTTCCAATTTTTTTTGAACAGATTGATTCCTCCCCTCAAATGTTCCATTAACCAGTTATGTCTAATATTCTCCAATGTTAAATTATCTAATGTTTCCTTTAATATGGTCTTATTTAGTAAACTTTTCCTTTGAATTGTTTTCATCAAATTTGTCATGAATAGATTCTTTAATAAAAAATTTTATTTTATTATAAACTCTATAAAATTTTCCTACTGTAAAATATCCTAAAAATATTCCATCATCTTATTTAGCATCAACTTTATCTAAAATATCTTCATTATTGAGGAGAGAAAACTTACATCCAAGAAAAATAAATTTACAAAATTTTTATTTCATTACATTACATAATTCATAAGGATTTTTCTTTAGAATATGTATGATAATAATTATATTTGAATAATAAGAAAATATATAAGCAACTTCATCCCAAAAATACCTATGTAAACCATGATCACATAGTAAACTCGTTTCTAATTCATAAAGAGTATGATTATTCCTTTCTATAACATCATTTTTTTGAGTCCATGGTTCTAAAATATTATGAGAACTAACATTATTTTTATTGAATTTATCAAATTAACGAATTATCTAGTCTTCCATATATCACATTGAATAGATAAAATAAATTAATCTTTTTCATTCTAAACTAAAATTTTATAAGTATAAAATTTAGATAAATTTTCACGTTTAATAGATATAAAATATGCCCAAGTAAATCATCTATAGTCATACATAATAAAAAATTAATATTTCTTTCCTATAAGGATAATAGTGTGAGTAGGTACAAAAAAATTGAGATGAACCAATTGAAGTGGTTTGATATTATTTATTTTCATTATTTTCTTAAACAACTCCATATATTGTTCAACTTTCATTCATGAATAAAAATGATGATATGTTTTTACTTGATGTCCTGGTAATTAAAATACTATTGGATACTTTGAAATGTCATATAGAAACCAACAGGTTTCATGAGTGAGTCTCCTACACCAAAGGATATAATCTATCTTCACATTGTTTAAACACTTTAGATGTTGAACCATTAGATCATAAAGGTTAATATAATTAATATTCTACTTGTGGTTGATATAAAATAATAGAGAATCATATTTATGAACAACTAATTTATCATTCTAAAAGTTATCTTTTATTGCTTAATCATATAAATGAGAAACTCTAATCACTATAAACATTAAACTGTAGACATATAGAACATTGTTATTAATAAATATATTAGATATACTAATCCGACCAAAACATTTTACCTTACCTTTGGAATTTTTTCCAAACATGATATTGTATCCAACAAATCTATTATAATAAATTATTATTTTTAGATAATTAGTAATACTTCTAGAGAATATATTTTCAATGTACCATATTTTTTGGAGACATACGATTAATTTTTCCTAAAAATTTAATTAATTGAAAATTTTGGCACCCATGAAACTATTGGTCCAATTAGACTAGTAAATATTTTTTTGAACCCATATATATTTTAAACAGTTATTAGTAAAAAATTTATAATAATAAATATATATTAATACATATTATAGTTTTTCTTTTATATTTTTTTAATGAAAGAGATAATTTAAAATAATAATGACCTTGCATCCTATTTCTGAAACAAATAGTCATGGAGACACTACCTTTTTTCATAAAGATACTTCAATAAATTTGATTTAGTTGTTGATTATATCCAACACCATTTTTTATGTTCATATTTTTATATTAAAAATGTATTTTTATAAAAACATATTCCTTGAATAAAATATTATAAGACTTCCTTTAAACATTAAATTTCTTCATTTTGTTATTCCATTATCTTCAGGAGTGGCTCAAAATTGTCATTAATTTATTTATTTGATCATGAAGTCGATTTCTTTATCTTATTATATGCTCCATAAATAACATTATTTTACTTAATAAGTTTCTTATTTATTCCTTTAAATTAATTATAAAAATCAAGGATTTAAATAATATATCCTAGAATGGTATCAATATTTTCATTCATCTCATCAATACTAGGATAATGAAAATCAGATTCAATATTAGAATCAAAATTATAATCAAATCTATAATCACTAACCTTATTAATATTTTCCATAAAGCACATGTAAGAAGATATCATCTCGGTACAAGATTAGTCACATGGATCCGAATATTTAGTGAACCTAAATCATATATCAAATTACTTTTTTTCTTTCTCCTTAACAATTTTTCCTTTATTTCTATCTTATATTTTGGGGAGAGTGGCCCGATATGTATATTCATCCATCTATAATAACACATGATATCTAATGTATTCCAATTAGAATTATTTATCTTATTTTCTTCATAACCAAGTCTCCTAGATACTCTTAAAATTTTTGTAAACTTTAATTATTGTATTTTCATTGTTGATTTAATTCAAAATTTGATCTACTTAATCTTATTTTCTACATTGTATCTTAGAATCAATAGATTATAATGAAACAATATTTACATATTTTAATGCTATACCTTTTATTATTATTATTTATTATCCTACTATATTATTAAACTATAATTCGTATTTAAATTGTGAACCAATGATTTCACCAAGTGTGAACTTTGTAATGTTCTTCCTTTCATAAATGAAAACATTCTTAGTATGCCACTTAAATGGTAATGATATGAAAAATCATTCGCTGATAGTAGTATTTTCTAATGTTTTACCACGTTATATAATTAAAATTACAATATTTATGAATCTATGGAATATTTAATTGAAATTATCATTTTCTACCAACTTTATGTATTGGTACATATCCCACACCATACCTCGCTTAATTATTTTATTATTTTCATACCATAATGTGTAACATGATAAATTATCTAAATATCTTGAGTATTTTTCTACATAGATACATGACTAAAAATATTTTTGTTGTTTGAATAGTAAAGAATATTACAGATTTTATATTTAATAACATTCTTAGGCAAATCATTACTAGTAATTTAATTAGGGTCTATCTTAGAAAATTTATAATTTTTTACCTTTTTTTCTAATGTTCAATGATTAATTGATTTTGGATGGATTATAATCTGTCATTATAGTAACTATAGTAATTCCCATAAAATATTGATGGTTTATGTGGAACCTAACAATCATTTTAACCTTAACCTTCCATCTAAAATGATCTTTACCATAGACTATTATGTTAAGAAAAAAGTTAGTTACAAAAATATTTCCAAACAAAAAATACTCAGATAATAGTTAAAGTGCATCAAGAAAAATTAATAGTGAAAAAAATCATAAAATTTATATACTTTGAAATCAATTTTAGGGGATTATAAGGAGATAGTTGAGAGTCCATGGGGTCAATTGATATAATTTAAAACATAAAAGGAAAATCTAAAAATATATAGGAACACAAATTATTTTTTATAGTAGTTTGGATATCAAATATCCTACACATACTCTTCACACTCCTCTTCTCCTTGAGAGGTATGCTGTTTGGTAATAAACCATACTTTTGATGGATACCACATACATTTTGTAATGGAAGTAAAAACATAACACAACCTTATTATTTTAAGGTGAATAAAAATCCAATTACAAACTCAAACCTTTTGTAGAGGTATAACCTAATAGAAATTTATTTTTTGAGGGAAAATACAAAACCATAAATACAATTAAAACTCAATTAAATATGATTGAAAATACATTAGAAATTCAAAAAAAATTAATTAAGGATAGTTAAGGCTTTAACAGTTCTAGTATCTCAATCATACATTAACAAAAAAATCCAATATGATGAATGTTTCTCAAGTATTAAATAGTAAAGAGTCATGATTGTGATTATGAGGTTTTGAGTTTTACATTTTATCATTTCCCCTCATCTATTGATACCGTTTGATCTCAATTTATAGAGATATAATCTGATAATATTCTAATTAAATTATCATAGTCATTTAATAAATTCATTCATGAATTTTTTGATGTTAACACGTAGTTAAACATTCTATAATAAAACCAATTAGCAATTAACTGTGTAATTGTGTAATAATCCTTCAGAATTGTTATTATAAAAGTTAAATACATTTGATATTAAATAAATAAATATTAAAATTTGAAATATGGATAATCTCAATAATTTAATTCTTAATTCCTTAATAAAATAAATATATTTTAATTTGAACATCATTTCCTAGATAATTAATTTATGTTCTCATTAATATATGATGGTATTGTAATTTATGATAGTGTTCTATATGAATTATATTGTATTATTATTCTTATCTTAATGTCCAAAATGCTTCATAACTTCATATTTCATATTAATAATACAATGGGAATGAAACATAGCCTCCCATTCCATATTATGATAAATCATTCACCGTTTCCTCATAGTATTTATATTTTATTGATATTAAGTTGTATTAAATATTGGATTATGATACTATGTGCGAGTATGATCATCATACCACTACCTTTCGTTGTATCAAGATATTCCCTTATCATAATGTCGTATGCTTATGAAATGTCTTAACAATTTTCTATAACAAACATAACAAGAACCTTATATGAATAATTACCGATTCTTTCATTAAATAATGCATTGATCATGCATAAAAATGTTTGAAACTAGTTAATATAGAGTTATTAAAATATAAAAATAATTATAATATATTCAAACTCGAGATAATAATAAAAAATATTTAATAGATAGAAATATGAAAATTATGAATAAAATGAGTATCAAAATTTCAATTATGTTGGATCAAATGTATATCCACAAGTTAATAATCTAAAATATGTTGGAATATTTATAAGCTTAGGTTTTATCTTCATAACATTAGGTTCTATCATTATATTGCATTGGATGAATTGAAACCTCAATATGAGGCTTATCAATGAGTTCATGTGGTGAAAACATTTAGAAGAACAATATGATATCCATTCTATAAAAACATAAACTATAGTCCTTAACATGAGAATTTGATTATTATATTCCCTAATTTAAAAATCTGATGTGAACTCCATTGAACTATAAATTTAATCTCAACTCTGAATCATGTCTTCTCAATAACCTATGTTATGATAGTTTCAATGAAATTAGTAAACGTAAATATCCACATATCTGAAAGTAACATCAATGAATGTAATAATAAAATATTTAAAATTAAGAGTTAATCACTTAAATATAAGAGTCAATTATTCTCATGAAATTCTTAATCACATAAATGTATGAGTGAATTATTAGTTAAATATACCAACCATAAGAGTAAACTTATCCAAGTATAAAAACAAAATTTTAGATTTACTTTTCTAACTAGAGATTTCATTAATATGTATGATTAAAATACTTTTTTCCTACACTCCACATAATAAAAATACCTATCACATGATAAAAATAATAATAATATTGAATAATGTATAGATATAATAAATATAGTCCAATGAATAATGAATAAATTGAAAAAATATATGTTAGGGAATGATGAATAAGCATAATATTTTATAATCAGAAAAGCCTCATACCACCTATAGAACTCTAAAACATGAAATATGATAATAATATAACAAATAATAAAAAATAATGGAATAAAAATGTGAGTAAAATAATAAGGTGAGGGGAAATAGTAAATACCAAAACATTAACAGAAAAAGATAAGTATCAATTGAACATATACAATAGGTTATTGATGAATATAGGTATAAAGTTGTGGATATGAATTCATCTAATTGATTTATATGAGAATTAATCCTTGGGTTATTATGTATAAGGGTTAACATATTAAATAATGAGTTTCACTTGAATGATATTTAGAGAATACTAAATCTAAAGAATAATTATATAATAACCCCAACTCCAATATCCTAAAGTTTGTGGTTATGTTACTAAACAGGCATAAGATATAAGTGATCATAACCAAAATGACCAAATATTTTAATAGTATTTGTAAAATATATTCATAATTTAATTTCACATTAAATTCAAAAAAATAAAATAAAAATTGAGAAACTAGATATTTGGCATCCTTGAATTCATTAAAATATGTCTCCCCTATATCATGGGGAAAGGAAACAAAATATGGGTGATCTCAGATTCTTAGTAATGGTTATATACAATGGAATTTATATCAAGTTAAGAATGCATAATGATCATGGAAAGGTAAATAACTATAAACACATTCCATTTAATCAATAACTTGGTCACAACATGAATCCATAAATAATATCAATGTAATAATCTCATGAATAATAAATAATTTAATTCTAAATAAAGGAATTAATTATTATTTGATGTCATTATTTTATATATCAAGATATCTATATCATTAAATCCTTTTGATAATAAATTTTAATAGATGGTAAGGTATATCCTAAAAACCCATTTAATGCATGTTTACTAATTTGTCTTATGTGACCTATCTATCCATTGAGGTACAATATAATTCTGGGGCCCACCCATCACTACATGTCTAATTCGTTCCTCATATATTTAATGACAAATTCAATCCTTAAACAATATTCCTTATGAACAAATATCCATATTAAGTAAATAATATACATTAATTATGTTTTCCACAGTCATTCAAATAACATTGATTGTAATTCATCGTATATAGAAATTATATATGGTTTAAAAAATATAAATATACATGATAAAAAGAGGGATAATAAATAGAAATATAATTCATAATTATCACAGGAATGTGAATGTTTCTAGGAAAATTTACTGTCTACAATTGAATCAATAGGTGAGAGATTACCATTAGAAAAGTAAAAGTTTTAGTAAAATTAATTATTTTAAATAGTAAATGAAAACCAAAAAGAAACATTTAAAATATGTTTTTATAATGAGTTTCATTTCCAAAATCGTTGAAATATTATAGAAGAAGATAAAGGCATAAACTGTTGTAGTGGTGGGAAAATATGTTCATGTCGTATACCGTAAAAAAATTCCTTATGAATTTTTATAAAGAAAGTTAAAAAAGAACCATTTCGAAATGCATTAGAACCATTCATTTAAAACCATGTAAAAATTAAAAGATAAATTAGAATCACCATAATAAATTACTTTAATAATAACAATGTATTTTATAAAGCAATTCATAAAAACATGGTGATGGAAGAAAAATATACCCAATCAGAAATGGAAATAAGACCATATTTTCTTTTAAACACTACTTTTGAAATTTAACCACCAACTAACTCATTAATCATCATGAGTAAATATATATTAATGTTAAATACCAAAAATGGGATGTATATACACAAGATATAAGTAAATAGGTTCACAATACCAAATATGTCTAAATAGAGAGGAAATTGAGAAGAAATCCATCTCTTCAGGTCCAACTCATTATGCACATTCTTTATCTTCTTGAATAAAAAACATGCGTTAATTTTATAATTTAATAATAAATTTTAAAAGTTCATTATTAATTTCTTTATTTATTACCATGTTATATTTTATTACTTAATCAATTAAATTCTTGTTAGACATTTTGACAATATTCAGTTCATATGACCATAATGATATCAGTTTACTGACTGTGATAAAATAAGTGATTATTACATCATATCCAAAATAATAGTAATGAAATAATTTCTATTTATATACATAATTTATTCTTTTAAAAATAAATATGAATGTTGGTAAAAAAATGAACTAATTTACAATCGTGCAGATGGTATGTAGTACATACACATGAGTAATGTTTTCCATCTTTCAATGATCCTGATGGAAATAGGAGAAGAATTATTTTATCTTAATAGAATTATAATTATATAATAAATACCATATTATTTATTTAAATAAACTTTAATATACCAACCATGTGATGTAGTGGTGAAAACAAATAAGATTCCCTCATGGATATGGTAGTCTACACGCATGCATGAACAACGTTATCATTTTTTAATGAGTCAAAAGGAAAGAAGATATATGTTATATTAATTTTACATAATTTAAAATATTTAATGAATATAATATAAATTAATTAAATCTATCATTATAAACATCTGTGATTAGAGATGATGGAAAAAATTACATCGGTTCTTGGGGCGGTAGTTCCCCATACACATGAACGATGGTTTAATTTCCCATTTAAGGGAACATGAGAAGGATATATGGTTTTACATTAACATAAAAATTTATCAGTTTATGAAATATACTTTTTTGTTATTTAAGAATATTTGAAAAATATTTTAAGGTGGTAGAATATAAAATAAAACTAAAACATTTGGTTAAAAGGTATACATCTTCTTTAGAGAACAACATTTTTTAAACTTTAACCCATCTAAGATGGATATTAGGAATAAAATAAGACCACAAGTATATGAGTAGTGATTTTAGGAAAAAAATTAATGAGGTTTTTTCTTAGAAAAGTGGTTCTCAAATTGTGAATAAAAGAGGAGAGAGGGTGCCCATTTATAAGTGAGGGGAGAGAATTATTGAAATTTCATAAATCATTAAATTAATATAAATTAATTTTCTGTTTTAAATGTATCAGAATTGATAAGATTAAAATTTTAAGTAATTTTGGGTCTATATAATCACATAAAATAAAATTTTAACCAGTTGGTGTGATATCTTCACCCTTATCGTTTTGTTTTAACACTGTTTTAACCTTTTTGAAGATTACCATGAAAACATAGTTTTTACACTTTAGTGGTCAATATAGTAACTATAGAAAGAAATTTGGTTGATAAATTGGAAATGGTATATATTCTAAATAATATCCCAATAAATATTCAGAATACATAATTTTTATGAATTGTAAATAATTTTATAAAATCTATTATATTTTAAAATATCATTAATGTAATTTTTGGAACTGTTTATTAAATATGAATTTAAATACATCATGAAAAAATTGTATTCCAAAAAAAATATTTATCACAAAAATTTTATATTATATTTAACTAAAAATTCATGTAATATCATAATTAAGTCAAATTATATTACATATAATATTTTAAGAATCATTTATTATATTTTTCTATGAATGGGAAAAATAGTCTGTTTATGTTGCATAAGAGTTTAATGAAATCATTTCATCACTAAAATTGGAAAATAAATTAATATGATTAAAATAATTATTTTATGATTAAAATTATTATTTATAACCAAACACATCATCTTTTAATTCTTATATCATTAATTTTAAAGATATTAATGTCATGATAGATACATTTGGGAAATTTTTTAATTAAATAAGATAAATTTAATTATCAAGGGAAATGTCCACAAAATTACATGTATCCTAATTAGGGATTGATATGGTCAATTCATTCTATCCAATGAAAATAAATTATGTGTTAGGTATATTTTTTAGTCCTTATCAATTTTTTTGTGACTTTAACTACCCGATTAACCGTCACTATGGTGGAAATTATTTAGTATGAGTACTAATCATAATGACAAACAATACAAGATTCCTATTTAAAAAATTCATAACACTTTATTAAAAATATGGATTAAATTTTTATGTATTCAATTTCTATAATTTTGAAAAAATAATTTAATATTAAAACACAGAATGCAATAAAAAATGATTTTTTCAGAAAAATGTGTTTTAATTATAAAAATATTTTTATACTAAATTCAACAATAAAATTAAATCTAATAAACATAATTTTATTATTAATAATATAATAAAATTAAAAATTTTAACTATTATATATACAAAATTATATTTTTAAATTCTTGAAATTAGAATATGGTGTTTAATAAAAATTATTATATTTTCCCTATTGACTAGAAAATCCCTATTTCCAGAAAAATCCAAAAAATTTATACTAAGATAATTTTCATATTTTGATTATAAAAGTTAATTTTATTTTATTAAATAAATTTTCTAAGCCTTATAGAAATGGAATATATTATTTTCTCATACAATGAAATTGAAATCATTTTTGAAGAAAACATATGTTTGATGAATAAAATGACTTTAGTAAAAATTGTGTACTTATTTTCCAAGAATTAATAATTAAATGTTTATTGATTATAAAATTTATACACACACACATATATATATATATATCATAATGTGTTTAATCTTATTCATACCAACCAATTCGATAACTAGGTTACAAAAATCATATTTAAATAATAATATATATGGTTCATTTAGGATTTATGTTTCATATCATATATGCTATGAAAAATAGCGTTCATTTAAACAAATTGGGCTTTACAAAGAAGGTATTGGACTGAGTGATCAATGATGAAAGAACTATTTATGAGTCTTTTGATAATTCTGAAATTTAGAACTTTAAATAAGATGGATATTTATTAAAAGACTATAGAATAATACATATACACAGTAAGAAACATTAGGAGTTGTTTGGAAGAGTTTTAAGAGGATTATTTATATTTATAAAGTCATATAAGTTGTTTTTAGAATCATTATCCTATATGGAGAACCATATAGTACATTAGAATATGTTCTTAGAACTTTTTAATAATATCTATAAATTATAGATGTTACATATTCCCTAAAAATTAGGAAAGGAAAAAACATTTGGTCGATATATAAGGTTTTCACTTATTAATATATATGGGTTATCACATGAAATGAAAAAGTGTACATAGAGTAATTTTTTTTTCAAAATTAAATGAAACATACATAATCATAAATAAGGGTTCCTCTATATGATGTGTAAAGGTCAATACATACGGGTCTCTAGAGAATATGTAATGGTTAATACATAATGGTGGACATGTATGTGTGTCATTAAAACAAGAGGATATGATATCTCCATATCATACTAAATGATATACTTATATATGGATGTAATTTTTTGGATATAAAAACATGATTATGGTAAATGTTTTCTTCAATGGATTAACAATCAGAATGATTCAAATAGATTTTGTGATTCAGGTAGAGTTTTGAGAAGGTAAGATCTCCCCATAGAGACAAATAAAATGCTTTAATTATAGCAGAAAAAAAGTTTCAATTAATTAAATGGATGGTGATGGATATATAAATATAAAAAAATCATGCCACAATGAAAAGTCCATGATATAGTGAGATATGGAATGGGAATCATGGATTACAGTCACACCACAACATGGTTTACAACATTACAATCATGCTGATTACAATAAAATTTATTCAAGGATATGTTTCACCATATTTTTTATTCATGTAAATTATCATACCAACATGGAATAAATTAATTTACAGTTTTAAAAGGTTTTTATAAAAAAATCATGATACTCTTAGGACATTAAATAAAGATATAATTAGAATAAATGAGAATTCAAGATTTTGAATTATATATAGGATCAAGGTACCAATGTTAAAGGATATTTCAATATCCAAAATATAGAAATAAAATTCACATGATACTTTAAAGATATTATTTATGAATAATAATATTGATAAAATAGAGATGATAAGATGATATTTTATTATATTCCTAATCATTTGTATCAAATAGGTAGAAGAGGAAGAGAATTGATAATCATACCTAAATTTTCTTTGATATGTATATGTATCAAGGATTTATATAATAATCGAGAGAGAATTTTATTATATTTTTGAAAGAATACCCTAAGAGTAGATAGAGTATAAGTAGAAGAAATGAAGTTGGATGCAAACAAGGTTATTCTACTACATACCGTATTATTGTCGAAGGTAGAAAAGAAGAAAGAAGAATAAGAATCACAGGTGAAATCAGATCTTATAGTATCTCTATATCATAGAATTTTATGAAGAATTAAAAGAATATATATTTATAGAATTATGAAATTTCTACCTAATGTTTTATAATATGAGTGATGGGGCTCATGAAGTTTGATTGAGAAAAGATAGAAACCAAAAACGTATACATGTTCTGGAAGATGATGTAATAGAAGAAACATTTAGGGAAAGGAAAACCTGTAAGTAACTATATAAAAATATTATTTGGCAGTGAAAGACCTATTACTAAGAAATAATATATCATTATTTTATGTACATAAATACAAAATTATATTGGAGATCTTGTTCTGGAGATTTTAAAGAGGATCATAGAAGATTGGATGGATCCACTATAATCTTATCTAAACACATCAGAATACTACCTTGTATTAGAAGATGGTTTTTGGGTAATGAACCCCCCCCATGGGTTATGGATTATATGTTCTCACTTGGTGAAGGTGTTTAGTAAATTACGATTCCTTCTCATCCATTGTAATCAATTTTATACACATATGATAAATAAGTTCCATTGACTCGACACAAACAAAAAAAGAAACATATTACCATATTGGGAAGAAATATTGAAAAAATACAACATGTTACTATATTATTTATTTACTTCTCTTTATAAGGTTTTGTATACAATGTAATAATTTAAATATCCATTCATATTTACTAATAAAAAGGTTTAATTATTTATAAGGCAATTACAGGAGAATAAAATTCTGTAAAAAAGATAACACTAATTCACTACACCCCTCCAATATGACTTCATGATTATACTAGGTAATTCCATGTAATATTATAGAAAATATGATTCCTAGACTTCTACATGTCCTACAACACCTCAATACATGACAGTATCTGCTTTGCCTCACTACTTTACAAATTTGATACACCTAATGCTTGGGAATATCCCCTTAAGATATTTATTCGGCACATGAAATCCTCCCTCATCCCATGTGGGAATCATGACTTAGAAAAATAGTGTGTCCTATTATGGTTACATAATGATGATGGAAAACCACATGGGAGGGTGGTTAATTTAATGACATGATCCTCAATGAGAATTATTATATATCATTTTAACATTCTTCCCCTAAACATTATCTGAGTGGTATGAACCCATTCCATGTATACTATTACCAGCTACATTACTTACCAACACTCTATACATGATGATATCTTCTTTGGTTCTCTGAATACTAGATTTAAATTTTCTCATGAATGGGGATGATTCTCATGTGATTATTTTAAAACAAATAAAATCACGCTTACCATAAGTAGGACTCAAGAATTATTATCATGGTATGAACTTTTGAAAGTTCTATGAATAACATAATTGTAAAATGAGGTATACCCAACATGATTTTTTTCATAATAAATGATTAATCCAAGAGTTACATCGATAATGAACACTAAAAAAAATGAATTAAATCAAAGATTAATTATATTAGAGAAAAATATAACCAAACATAGGGTCAAATCATATTATTTTTTATTAATTAAAATAATTAAATAATTATCTTGCAATGAATTATTTCTTCATGAATGAATCTAAAAATGTATCTTTGTAATAATATGGTTTTCTGATAGTAATCTAGGATATATTCACTCAATAACTGATCCACACATTCTCTGTGAACATCTAAATTTTGATGTAGGAATGTCTAGGTGCTATTTTGGATGATCTTAATGTTGACATCATTAAACTATGATTGGCCCAAGATTATATTCCAGGAAGGAATCTGATTGATCTCTCAAGAATTATGAGTTGTGGTAGAGGTGGATTGATCTCTATTATTGGGAGTGTTCTTGGGGGGGGGGCTCTCTTGGACATTGAGATAATTCTCCCAGTGTGTTTTTGTGCACAAAAAATGAAATGGAATCCCCTTAAGAAATAAATATAATTGTATTTATATACCACTAGTGTTAGAAAATAATAATTTCACATGAACCATTATTAATTTTTTTATTCCTTGCATTACCCCATGACCATAATAATAATATGAATATTTCGTGATATAGGAAAATTTATTAAATTAAATTAAATATTATTTATTCAAATAATATTATATATATGTATTATTTCCCATTAGACCATTAAACCCAGTCTCCCATTCCACCTCAATACTTATCAAGCCTTGAATAATGAATATTTATTTATTAAATTAATATCACTTCCTTAATCTCTAATAATTAATTAAATATTATATTCATTAAATAAAAATTAGATATTTATTTAATATTTTTATCACTAAATATTCTCTCAAATAACCATTGATGTAATATATGCGATTAAGAGAAAATGAATAGTTATTATACAATTTGTGAGAATAATATTTATTCAACTTGTTATATAAATAATAATAATATCATTTAATTGAGGTTATCCATACACGTAGTCTTTTCCCCTCTAAGACTCTTTCTTAGTGTAATTAGGAGATGTTTCCAAAAGTCTAAGGTAAGCATCTTTAAATAAACAAAGGAACCCATAGAAAATTAGTTAATGTCACAACAAAATAGAATTTCATAAGAATGATTAATGTGTAATATATTCTCTTTTTCATGATATCTATAATCAAGTATGTTTCATGATGGTTCCATCAACCTATTTTCTTAATGTCTCTTTCATTGACATTCTGAAAAATGTACATTCCAATAAGATACACTAGCCATGGATTTATTTTGGATCTATCATTTACATCAAAGGCCCTATGATATCAAACTTCCATTAAATTCATAAAGAGAAAAATCCATTCTAACATTATTCATTAATGAAATATTACTCATGACACACCCACATATAAATGTGGATTTATTACTGGTGGGTAACATTCCCATAATTTCCTAAAATGGAAATTACTAAGGGTTCACACCATGAAATGTTTCTGTAATGTCCCATGAGTCACCACCACGGATATATTATATCATTTTTCCAACAAATGATTTCTTATGGATATATATCATTTATATACTTAAGAATACTATCATGGAACTTCTAGGTTCTGGTCATAGTGGGAAACTGCTATGGCCTTTTAGTGTGATAACTACTCTTATGAAATAATCACATATTATGTTATGATGGAGAATAATCATGATGGGATAATTAATTTATTAATATTCAGAACAATGAATCAACGTAGTCAAAACATACAAAAAAGTTAGTTTTAGGGAAGTAACTCCATCAGACTCCCACTTGCACTAGACTATACTTCTAAGAACATGTAACCTTTTAGTTATCATAGGACAATCATGCTTCTTATAAGATAATTATATATTTAAAGGGTCCACCATATTTTATTCAATGGAAATATTCCTACTTTTACTACACCACTCTAATAAAAAACCCCCAATATGTGATATTTCTAGAGTATTTTCTTTGATTGTCTGCGTGACCTTGGCTCTTTTTCAAATCCAAAACTGCTATATTATGAAAATATAATGTGATAGGTTCATTTCTACTAGGAACCACATCAACCTCATATAAAAAGGTTTGTATCCAAACAACTTATTTGTGTACATCTACAGCCACTGTGTACTTGGTCTCCACTATAGAATCAACAATAACTAGATTTTGTAAACACTTCCATATCAAAACTCTTATATTGATATAGAAAATATTTAATGAATGTAATTTCAAATAATTATTATCTATTTTAAAACTAGAATAATTATTACACCTGATGACTAGCTCTTCGTCTCCTCCATATACAATTATCATATCCTTAGACCATCTATGATTATTAAGTATAATCTTAACAATATATCAATGTTGTTCACCTTGATCAACTTGATATCTTCCTACCATGCTCAATGCATAGTAAAAATTAAGTCTAGTATATAACATGGCATACAAGATTGATATTATCACTGTATCATATAAGATATTACTCAATATCTCTTTCTCTTATTGTGTCTGAGAATTCATTTTCTTAGAAAGATGCATACTATGTGACACTTGAAACAATCCCATCATGGAGTTTTCCATACTAAATATCTTTTTTATCTAGTAAACGTATGTAATTTGAATTATTATAATAAGCCTCTTATATTTTTCAGGAATTTTCTTCAATCAAATTTTTTATTGCTTCACCTAATTCATTTACGGGGATACCCAAGTTTAACTAGTACTTAACTAGATGTAATATTGGTTTTTCATTTTCAATAAGTAATATGTCATCAAAATATAATTATAACATAATTAAATCACTCCCACTCTAAAATTTATAAACACATGGATCAAATCCATTCTAAAAAATATATTTTATAGCTTCATCAAATCAAAATTTTCATGACATGGATGCTTTCTCAAATACATAAATGGATTTTTGTAACTTTCATATATTTTTTGGGATCACATGGAGTCAAAAAAAACTTCTTGTTGGTTAGTATATATATATATATATATATATATATTTGATGGTTCTAATTAGGGAAGTACTTTTTAATGTCCATCTTCCAAATTTCATAGTCATGGTATTTAGATATCACAAGTTAAATCTAATTGATTTAAACATAGAAACTAGTGAAAATGTCCCATCATAGTCAATAATTTGACACCTTTTAAACTGTTTAGACACTGGACTTGGTTTATGTACATACTTGACCTTACATATCTATTTTTCTCTTTAATACTCATTTTCAACCAACATGATTTACATCAACTAGTGGAATGACAAGAAACCAAACATGGTTCAATTATATGGAATCAATATTCATTTTTCATGGAATCCTTCCATCATGCATATTTTAATCTATCTACTTCCTTTATATAAGAGATATGTTCGTTATTATAATCCAATAATGAGTAACCATATTCGGTGACTAGAAAACCATATCAATATGGTTCCCTTTCCACGTCGGTTCTCCTACACAATACTGTTGTTTTAAGAAAAACCTATTCCATGTGGACCTATGGAATATGTTCATGTACCAACTCTTGTGTATATTGAATATGAAATTCATTTAACTTAATTGTTCTATCACAATCCTTCTTAAGAATGTTCTCCCTCTCATAAAAGATATCTTTTCAAGAAAAGAATCACTTTCTTATCTAAGTGGTTGTATAGGAAGTGTATCATTGATTCATAAGGATACACTATAAATATACCATTTCTCCCCCAGGTTTCTAGTTTGTTTCTAGATAAGTCCTTAAAAAATTACTTACAACAACCTATATGTGTAAGTGAAAAATAAGTTTCCCTCTACTCCATAACTCAAAAGGAATTTTGTTTTCTAATTTAGATGGTACATAGATTGGTGTGTATTCCAAATTTTGAAATGAGTTTTCTTAGGAAAGAATCATTTTGGTCGCACGATGATTGATTATCGGGGTTGATTTTTGAAAAATCATTCATGTTGGGTTCACTTCTTTTGAATGGTCTCTAATGGGTTTTGTAATGGAGCCAAATACATCCAACTGATCTTATATTCATGAAGACTCATAGACTATGTTTCCAAAGGTATATTTTCATTGGGAAACTTATAAAACAACACTTAATAGTTCCCATTGGTTGATAGGATGGGAATTCAGTCTTATCACACCCTTTTGGGGGAAACTATTTCCAATTCCAAGACACTCTTTTAGATTTTCGACATGTTCACAAATCCTTTGATCATTCCCATGCAAGTATATTGTAGATAACCCTAAGGCAATGATAAAATATGAACTTTAATGGGTTAAGAATCATTATTATGTATCTGAGGTTGTTCATCAATGGTACAATTTTATAGAAAAACTATAGATTCTTTGGTCATTTATTAGAACGATGTAAATCCATGCAATGAGGAATTCTAGAATTTACTATCATCTAGGGGGCCATCCGTTGTTTTGGTATATAGATTAAACCCATAAAATGGGCATCCTAAATATCTGCATGAAAGGAATCATAACCCACATAGTTTGGTTCCACTTAACATGACACATAACCTTTTAAGGTCCTATAATGTGGACCAATCCATGTAGTTTAATGTTGTGTGAAAATGACCACTATGTGAGGGATAACTATTCAATGAGAGTGTGGTACATACCCCAAGGTTGATGAGGGACCCTAAAGAGATGTGGTCTCCTATATGGATGTAGACCTAATATGATTGTGGACTATATAACATCATGGTGAATTTGGGTATTGGGTTTGGTACTCAGGGAAGATTCATATGTATACAAGATAGTTGGTAATAAAATCCTTTGTGGATCAGTATAAGTTGGGTCCTACACTGGATATAATGCCTATTTGACGTAACATGATTGGTTCTTATACTCAAGAGGATTCCCATTCATTTTCATCTTCATTGGGAATATGGTTCTTTAAAGGTAGTGGGTATGAATTCTGGGCTTATATGTTCTAGTATGTCCAATTGGGTGAATTTGGATGGGGCTTATACTCAAGTGGATTCCCATTTTAGTTTAGTGATCATGCATATGTCATGATAATTCCTAAACTCAAATCCCACGTGAGTCACACTCTGTGTAAGAAACTAGAGTAAGAAGTAGATTTGAAGATCACATGATCAACATTTTCCACTAGTGAACAATGTTTGGGCCAAAATGGAAGGAGAAAAGACATTTAAGTGCTTATCTCCACACTTGCTTTGGTACCATGTAGTGGTAAAGATAATATAGTGTAACCCATATCCCATGAAGGACTAGGGGATTACTCCATGATGGATTCACTTGGATGGTCAGATCTTAAATATAGAAGGATACTCATGTGAATATTTGGAAATAATATCATGATCATTGCATGAGGAATCTTATTATTAATACACAAGGTGTGTCATGTTTGTCACTGGAGGCATCCTACGTTTTTCATATGGGGTATACTATAGTTTAAATTCATATATCTTGTATGATTAAATAATAGTTTGGTGTTATATTTTGGCGAATATGGTAGCATTGTTTAATGTCATGTTTTAAGGATGACATAATCGCAGTTTAATGTCATGTTGTGGGAACATCAACCTAATAGTTTAATGTATTGTTATAGGGAATATGACAACACTATTTAATGTCATGTTGTACGGACTACAATAGAACAATTTTATGTCACGTTTAATGAATAAAGGCACGAAAATATAATGTCATGTTGTGGGTATGAGTTCTGTAATGATTAACATCATGTGGAAAGGACATGTTCTAAACAGCTTAACATCATATGGTTTGGAAGACTATGAGAAATATTCCTAGAAATGGCTAGTGTGGGACTTATGCAAGAGCTTAATTTTTTTTCAACTTGGTATAAGAGATAGTTTACATGATTTCAGAAGACCCATGATGAATGTTTCAACTCATGGTATTATATGGGGTAGAAGTTAGGTTTGTATAAGGAAAAACACAAAATTTCATTGACCTGGGTGAAATGAACATCCACAGAGGAGTCAGTGAAGACATCCACAAAGGGTTGACCACAAAGGGAGTATCCAAAGGATTTCCTGTAAAAGGTCCATATGGGAAGAAACTATATTTGAAGGGTTTTCGACCAAGGTTTTCTAGTTAAAGGAGTCCACAAAAGGCCATCCTAAATGGTCCATCTATGAAGGGTCATCACAAATATATTTTTCTGAAGGGATTTCTATATAGTGTTGATGCAACGGGTTTATATAAAGAAATCTTAGTTCTACATAAGGGAGGATATAAAATCATGCCATATTCTAAAAAAACTAGGTCCTCTACAAATGTCAATTTTCCAATCCTTTATAGGATAGAGTTTGTCAAATATTTTGGTTATGTGGATGGTTGGGTGATTTTACAACCAAGAATAATTTCTTCTTCACCTTCCCTCCACTTTTCATCTATCCTCCATTTAGATCCAACTCTAGGAATTTTATAGAGGAGAGGCACAACTAACTATTGGGTTAGCCTATCATGGTGGGCTATGGGGCCTCCATTTGTGGATGCTCGGGAAGAACTCCTAGGCACATGCCTGATTTTGTGCATGAGGGATGAAAAAGACCACACTCACCTACAAATTATTTATCATTCATGGGGGGAACTCATTCACAGGTGAATGAAATCACCATTTAGCCCCACTAATTATTTAGTTTAATTCATGGGAACTATAGGTTCCATCTCATCTCAAAATTGATTTTGTTTATGGGGGATGGTAGTTCATGGAGTGGTGGAACTCCATGTGAAGTGGCTGTCTGCAAAGCAATTTCCATTTCATAGCATTAAGACGCCTTTTACTACTTCTCCTGGATTGTGGAGTTTTATGGACAAAAAAAAGAAAACATTAGAATGAGATCTGATCAGGATGAAGAAGATGCTATATTGAAGAGGATATTGGTCATATTTGAATTGGTTTTGTGGTATTCATGTCGAACTACAATGATCTAATATTTTTTCTGATCCAAGGGACCCAATGAGCATAGTTTCAACTATTTCAAGGGTTAAATGGAAAACCATAAAAATTGTGATTCTTTACGATTACCACCCTAATTTTTTCTTAATTTTACTGTGGTGCAGGCCTAGCAAGGTGTATCTTGACTTTTTCTTAGGATGCCCTCTGCTGGTTTTAAATGTAAAAGTATTATTCCAATTTAATTTTATTTTGATTAAAAAACTGTTTCCTAAATAATTAAAATCATAGTTTTATCGAGTTGGTACAAGGATTTTACCGAGGGTACCCATTGTGGGTTTTCAAACTAGAGAGTACTCTGTCAAATTTTTTGGGTAGTTTAATGTATTTCAAGATAGAAAAATATGAGTGGTACTTTAGGTTTAATAGATTGGACCAAGAATCATGGGTTGATGACCCCAATAGGGATTACTTTTCGATAATGTCCCAATAATCTTCATATAAGAATAGAGGATTTTTTGACCCTGGTTATGTGATTTCAAAATCCAAGAAATGATATGGTGCAAGTAAATGAGGATTAATTGAAATAATGGTTTCCACTTTGAATTTTCTGGGGGAATATGGAGGAACAATAGGCCCCTCATGGGAATTCTTTTTTCTTTGGTTGATAGGCTTTTGTGTGGGAAATTAATGCAGATTCAACTAGGGAATATTGTGCATAGTAAAACAAATGTTCCCTCAAGACACTGTTCCCCTATTTCCAAAGGCCCGGTAATTTGAGAAAATGTAAAATATTCAAGACCCCTAAGGGTGTCTTACCATGGTAATGATGTTTTAAAATGATTCAGGAATCTTTATCAGATTTGGAAATGAATGATAAATCACTCCTACATGAATTTGTCATTTGTAAAGGAGTGATAAAGCATGGTTTAGTTTAATTTCATGATTCTAGGACATGTACCTTATAGTTTAATGTATTATAGAATGAATGTTTGAGGTCTATGATTTAAGGTCACCTATATTTGACTAAGGGATAAAAAAATTTACATTTTCATAGTAATATATCCAAGAATGTTCTTCCATCTTCACGAATTAATAATAAATGTCCTGAGCTATAATCTGGGGGTCTCCAAATTCAAGGAGTGATCTGGGATAAAAAACTATCATTAGGGAATACAGAGATAAGAAACCCATCTCTTGGGAATGAAATTTCCCTGGGTTTATATGACCTTTTTTTCAAAAAATTATGAAGAGCCAATTTTAGAATATTGTGCATAGTCAAACAATGGTTTCCTCAAGAAACTGACCCTCCATTTCCAATGGACAAGGATGTTTATTAGGATTCAGAATTTCCTTGACACAAATTTTGGTTTGTGAAAGAAATGTTCCTAAATATGAAAGGGTCATTTCATTTTGAAATTTCCCAAGACTAGGTAGAAATGTTTCCCCTATGTAGTTTTGACCCATATGTAGGAAGGGTTTTTTATATATGGACCCAAGCCATAATTTTTTTATGTCACAATATATCTCATCAAAATGAGAATCAATCCATAAACAGTTTTGGTATGGTTTACCCATGCATTGTTCTAACTCTTGTGTGGGGAAGCATAATTTCTTTTGAATGAGATCTCACAAGTGGGTGAGAAATTTATTGGAACATATTTTAAAGATATAACTCATTTATAATAGGTAAAGGGATTTTTTATGGAAAAGATGATATATATGATCCGGATGTCACTAAATATCCTAGGAGGGAAGGCATTGAGGCATTCACAGTTCTTATACGATTCCTTATGCAGGTCTCACCGATGTACATGGAATGGAATTTTTTATATTTTACCATGGATATTCCTAGGATTCTATATTTGGGTGTCACTAAATATCCTATGGTGGTTGGAATCAATCCAAATGTAGTATTGGGAATCGTGCAGTTTAGTGTCATTCTACTAGGACCGGGGGTTATAGAAATCATGAGTAACCCAAGGCTCATCGGGACAGGTTGTTCTGAAATTCCTTTGATGTCAGGTCGAAATAAATTATAAAACATGATTTTGAGGATTTTATGGTCAGGATAAATGATATGGGAAGAAATATAAGTAGGGATTATAAATATATAAGAGGCCTCTCTTAGGGATGATTTTGTCATTGGTTGACATACCTTATTTTTGGTAAACTTATGAAGATCCAACTATGTAATATTATAAATGGACAGACAAAGGTGTTCTAGGACACTAACCCCCACATATCTAATCTCCAAATACATCTTTTGGGGATCCTAAATTTCTTGGGACACATAGTATGATGAATGTAAAACATTTTTTGGTAAATAAGAAATATTCATACCATGAATGGACATGGAGTTTAAAATTACTTAAAATGATCTAACTCATATATAAGAGGGGATATTTCTATTTCTATGATGGATTATAGAACAAGGAACCCAAATTTATAATCTCTGACAAATAACCTTGATTTTATGAAATTGGATGGCACACTTCTATTTTTTATTTACCTCATGGACTGGACTTGGACATGAGGTCAAGGAATCACTACATATCTTGTTAAAATGAGAATCAACCAACACATGGTTCTTGATGTACCATGTACTTTAATGTCGTGCGGAAAGGAATGTTTCCATGAAGACTAATGTCATGTGGTAAGGAAACAAAATCCCCAGTGTGAAGAATAAATATTGTGGCTGGACCCATGATTAAGGACCTGAGTATCACTAAGTATCATGCAATGTCAAAAATCAAGGCATAAATATATCTTAAATTGGATTTTATTGTTCCATTTAATGTCATATGGTAAGGACATCAATGTTCCTATTAAGGTTTTACTACCAAGACCATGAAAACCTTGATGTGAACTAGTACTGCTTGATTGTGTGAGGAATCTCCTACCCAAGATCTTAATCCCATGAAATCAAGATTTGGCGTGATAAAGAAGTTGTGTAATTAGATTATTATGTCACATAGAAGCGATAAAATTAAGTAGAGGGTTATTTTTAATTTGTAGTGGCTAGACCAATATGAAAAATCTTGGCATCTCTATGTATCTCATAAAAACGAGAAGCAATCCATATGTAGTTATCATAATTCTCCTTGTGAAGATATAACCCATCCACATGGAGGAGGGAATTTTTATCATTCATTACGTCCAAACATGATATTAAAGATTATGACATCACTATGTAACCTATGATGATAGGAATCAATCCACACATAGTTCTGAATGGAAACTCTATACACAGGTCTGATCATTATGCATGAGGGGAATTTTTTACCTTGTTTGATTACTGCAGCTAGAATTAGGATCAGATATTTGGAGGTCACTACATATCATATGTAGACTAGAATCAAGCCACATATAGTTATTTAACATTTCCTGGTAAATGACCTATGTTCGGGGTGATATCATATCTAGTGAGAACAATATGGTGATGTTCATTTGAACATATTATAATAAAGACATTAGTGTCTTGCAGTTTTGTCTTATGACCATGAAAAGGATTCAATGCTTTCTAATGTAATGTGACAAAGGAAAACTGTGTTGTTTAACATCATGCCAAAGGGATTCTTTACCATGAATTTTAACTTTGTGTGATTAGGAAAATGTAACATGATGTTTAATGGCATGTGATCAGGAGGAGGGTGTATTGTGATTATAAAAAATACATCTTTAGGAATATTTCATAGGTGGTGGTCATGGTAGGATTCCCATCCACCAAGATAAATGAATAGGTTCTATTACAGTATAGTTTCTGTATTTCATAGGGTCCTTCCCACTTTGGATCCAATTTTGGTGGTTTCCTTCTGAGTAACATCGGAGCCTTGAGGACCAACACAATCTATCCCTTGATGAAGTACTAGATGCTAAATGTTTTGTTAATGGCTCATGTAATCTGTTTTTGGTGTACTCTCAAAATATTCAAGGTATAAAATCAATTCTCATCAGGTCACTCTAATTAATCCATACCTTTATGGGATTTCTCATACATAGATGATTGATTATATATGGTGATAGAGAGTGAGGGAAATTGAACATCAATGGGTAGGACCACCTCTGTCCCATATACTATTGAGTATATGGTCACTTGTGTGGCATTGTAGGTCATAGTTTGATAATACCACAAGGCTTGTAAGAGATTCTCCATCCTAGATTTTGTATCCATATCTACCATATTTTAGAGTATATTTGATAGGGACTTTTTGAAGGCATCTATCTATTAGTTATCCACTGCATAGTAGTAGGATGAATAGTCAGACTTGATATCATTGTCCTGATATAGTTGCTCTAATTAAATAGAATGAATGTTGTTGCGGTTTTCTATCAGTATTTTATGAGGGATACTGAATCAATTGATGATTTTGTATTTCATGAATCTAAAAATGTTCCTTACCTCGACCTATTTGAGGGGTATATCCTCATCCTACATGGAGAAGAAGCGGGTTGTAGTAAGAATGTACTTAAAATTATTGGTCTTTATAGGAGGATATGGTCCCACATTTTCAATTCCCCATATTGAAAATGACCATGTTTATTTGTCAATGTGAAGTATCTTTAAGGGTTGGTGAATTAAGTTGGAATAAACATGGTAGGAATGTCACTCTTTAGTGAATTTAGTGCTGTCCTATGTTAGAGTGGGTCATTCATACCCAATCCTTCTAATGTAAGAGAGTAACTCATTAATGTGTTATAGAGATACACTCCGAAAATAATTTGAGATGGCTATCAGTGTCGTCTGGTTCAAGACTGCCGACCATCACCGAGTGGATAATATATAGAGATTCTTGAACAAGAGGGTGTATTGAGCTACCTCCAGGGTTTTGAGAGTACAATTTCGTTGTTACACTAAGTCCATTTCATTTTAAACACAACATTGAAGATGATGGGTGGGTAATGGCATCCTCTGTTTGGTTGAGAACAGTGCATGTGTTGTGGGTGATGCATGTCCCTAAAGAAACTAGTGGGACACCATGGGGTTAAATAGAGTTCTGGTAAGAAGTTCTTTCAATATACATGATAAATAAAAACAATTAATCCTCTTCAATGTAGCATATCTTGAATATATGCATAATTGATGGTATCATTTATCCCTCTTCCTTTTTTGATGTGAAAGGGGCTTCATATTGGGTTATACGACCACCTTGTTTAAGGATTCACATCAGGTTCACCATTTTGATTCTGAGGAAAGAATCATTTTATTCACATGATGATTGATTGTTGGGGGTTGATTTTTGTACAATCATTCATTTCGGGATCCCCACTTCCAAGAGTATTCTAATGAGTTTTGTTCTTGGATCCCAAAATACCATATGGATCTGATATCCATGATGAATCACAGACCTAAATTCCAAAAGGCAATCATTCATTAGGTAACTCATAAAATGACAGTTAAGATCTCCCATTAGTCAAGAATATTGAATGCTTGGTTCAACAAAACCTTTTGTGGGAAATTTATTCTTATTCTAGGATAATCTTATTGATTTATGATATTTTCGTGTATCATTTGTTCATTACCAAGTATGTATAATGAGTATCATCTTGAGGTAATGATGAAATATGAACATGAATGGGTTCAGAATCATCTGTCTATATATAAGGTTCTCCTTCAGTCACACCCTTTAATTTTCAAACTATAGATTCTTTTTTCATTCATTAAGATGATGTGAATCCACCTAATGAGGCACTCTAGAGACTACTAGTATCCAGGTGGGAAATCATTTGTTTTGGTGTTCAGATCAAACCCATAAACTGTTCCTCTTATATATCCTCATGAATGGAATTAGAACCCACATTGTTCATTGTCACTTAATAAGACACATAAACTTTTAAGTTTGTTTGACGAGGATAAAACCATGAAATTTAACTTCATTAAGCAAGGAAACCCAAGATGGAGGTTCCTGTTCAAGGATAGTGTGAGGCTTATGCAGACCTGACCTAAGGTACCCTAAAGAGATATGGTCTCCAATATTGACATATCCCTATTAGGAATTTGGCCCGAAGAACATTAGGGTGAATTTTTGTATTTGGTTTGTACCTCAAGGAGGCTTCTTGCATATCCCAGTTACTTGGGAATCAAATCCCACATAGTTTGGTATGGTTTGGGGATTATACCATATAAGATGCCCATTTGTGGTGACATGATGGGTCTTATACTTTGGTAAGATTCCCATGCATTTGATTCTTCATTAGGAATATGTAAATTTGAAGATATTTTTTATGGATTCATGGATTATACTATATAAGAGGCCCAATTGTGTGGATGTGGTATGAAATTATACAATGGAGTATTCCCATTTGATTTTGGGGATCATGCTGATGTAACGATCTCTACTAACCGCTAATCCCATGAGACTGATGATTTGTGTGATAATGAAGAGGAAGGAGTAGATCTAAAGACCACACAATCCAATTTTTTTGAAAGTGGAGAAGTTATAAGCCCATATGAATTGAGAGAAAGTAGTTTAGTTCCCATAGACTCACTTATTTTGTCACCCTGGGGAGGAGACAAGGAGAAAGAGTGACACCTCATTCTAGAAATAATGGGGTCTTACTCCAGGAGGGATACCCTTGGCCGATCATAGTTTATTATTAGAAGGAGAACCATTTAAATGTATGTGAGTCATCTCATAATAATTACATGAGGAATATTATGATTGAGACATAAGGCACCTCATGTTTTTCATATGAGGCATCATATTCTGGTTATATATGGTATACTATAGTTTACAGTCCTACAAATTGGATGATGGAAGCATAGTTTAACATCTTATTGCAAGGATTATGAATGAACTATTTAATGTCATGTTGTAGGGATGAAGACATCACAGTTTAATGTCATATTATAGGCATGATGAAAGAATAGTTTAATGCCATGTTTTGGGGAAGCTGAGAGCATAGTTTAATGTCCTGTTCAGGAAATGAAGACATCACTATTTAATGTCACATTACGGGGATGACAAAATTATAGTTTAATGTAATGTTGTGGGGGCTATGATTGAACATTTTAAGGTCAGTTTATGGGGACTATGTTAGAATATTTTATTTTCATGTCTTAGGGATGATGACAACACAATTTATTGTTGTGTTGTGGGGATGAGTTATGTATAGTTTAACATCTTGTGGTCAGGAAAATTTCCCTAAAGTTAAATTTCATGTGGTCAGGACGGCTAGGAGGAAGATTATAGGAAATTTCTTGTGTGGGACTTATGTAAGAGAAACCCTTTCTGGTTCAACATAGAATACATGTCAGGTGATGTGATTGCACAAGTCTCATGATGAGTTTTTCGACTCATGGTATTATTTTGGGTGGACATTAGTGGCATATATGCAATAATCCAAAATTACCTCAATCCAACCTAAAGGAACATTCACAATGGAGTTGAAAATTTCACCCATGAAGGATCGACCGTAAAGGGAGTCTGCAAAGGGAGTCAAAATAGAGTTTTCCACAATGTCTATGTCCACAGTGGAATTTTCAGCAAAGGGTTTTCTAAAATATGTTTCCCATAAAGTGTTACCTGTGAAGGGAGTCTGAGAGGGTCCGTCCATGAAGGGCCATCAGTGAACAGTCTTTGCAAAGGGACACTGGCGAAGGGGTGTCCACATAGGTTTTTCTAGAAATGGTTTTTGTGAATAAATTTTACTTCGCTATGAGAGAGGGCATAAAATCACGCCTCACAACACAAACAACAAGGGGATTTCCAAATATCATATTCATATGGTTTTCGTGATGGAATACATGAATAATATTGGGTATGTAGATGGTTATTTCATTTTTCCTATGAAAATGATTTATCTAGAACCTTCCCTTGACTTTTCATCTATCCACCCATCAACTCCACCTATCTGATTTTTATAGAGGAGTGGCATAACCAAATACTTAGTTATTTGGTTGAAATGGGCCATGAGGCATCCCTTTCCATGATTCCATAAAGAACACACAGTCCCATTAATGATTTATTCACGGGGGTTGGAAATGAGTTCCCTCACCAAAAAATGATTTATCATTCATGAGGAAGTGTCAATTGTAGGGGACATAAATCACTATCCTGCACTAGAAATAAATTTTTTTCGTTCATAGGTTATAGTGATACAATATTTTCCCATAAATAATTTTTTTCTCAGGGGATGGTCATTCGTGGTGAAGTGGAACACCATGCAGAGTGGTTGAGTAGTATGTAGAGAGGCGGTCTGTAAAGTGATTTTTAATTCACGGGATTAGGTTGTCCTTTGTAGCTTCACACCCTTTACACATTATGTTCAAACTATTATCTAGTTTTGTTATTTTTTATTTATGAATTAATGGATTATTTTCTCTTTGCATACAGAGTATTTAGGAATCAACAAATTCATATTGCCTAAATGGTAAATGATTTTTTTCACGACTCATTGTTGACTTTACCATGTTTATAAAGGTACAGTTCCCCCTTTCACTAATAGAATTTCACAATGGTGTGTAAGGTAGAGTGTGTTGAGATTGAATCCTAAAATCCCATTTAATATTGATAAACTATTAGTTAAGATATTAACCATAGTGATCCATCAAATATTCTTTGTCTTCATTATAATTTTATTCCCTACTTCTTTCATTAATTCTTTGAATATATCAAATAAATCAGACTTCTACCCCATCAAGTCAACATGTCCACATTTACCCAAGTCATTAGTAAATGTTATGATGATCCAATACCCACATATATCTTCTACTAGAAATAATCCACACAGATCTGTGTGTATTGATCCTATAAGCTCTTTATCTTTTTTAACCTATCTAACAAATAGTGGATCATCCATTTTTTCTTGTATGCAATCATAAAATCCTTCTATAGGGTTTATATCAAAATATTTCAAATAAAAATCTTGATATAGATTTTTAAAATAATTCTCATTTGCATGACTGATATATAGATTCCATAGCTGGTTGTCATATAAGTTGTGTAAAAATATTTTTTATCAATTTTAAAAATTTGGTTTTTGAAATTTAACACATAATAACCATTATTTAAACATTCCATAACATAACCCATGTTTTTTTGAAAAAGAAACAAATTTTATTTACAAATTTTAAACAAACCATCTATATTTAGGAAAAAATATAAATTATGTTCTTGGTAAAAGTTGGTACATAATAAAAATATCTTAAAACAAAATTAATTCCTATTGGAAAAGAATGTTAGTAGTCTCCAATGGCTGGAGTAGCCAATTTGTAAAAATTGGTTGCTCAAAAATACACCTCTCATCTAGAAATATTTCATATTCTACTTGGTTCTAGAATTTAGATACCAATTTAAACACCAAAATCTATATCTAATATCCAATGTATAAATATTGCATGATTAAACTTGGTAGTTAATGTACCTTTATTTTCCCCTTACATCTAGTTGAAGTACCTCTTTGAGTGGCCTTGCTAGAAATATGAAAAACATCCTACTTCTTTTTCATTTCCATGTATATTGATTTTCTACTTCTTATAAGGATAGTTCTTGGGATATTTATTCCTGTTATGAGGCATGGTATAATTTTCATATTTTACATAAGGACAATGGGTTTATCATTACCCATATCCTTGTGTACTTGAAGAATCATATTTAGAAGTTCCAAAAGACTCTCCACATTATTTATCATGTTATAATAAAAAATAAATCTGGATAAGGACTTGAGAAGTGATCAATGTATGGGATATATGCACAACACTTTGAGAATTTAATACCTAAGATTTCAAACAATTCAATGTATCCAATAAGATTGACTACATGAGGCCCAAATAGCAAGGAATCTATAAGCATGGTTATAAAAATATAATTGGAGATCTCATATATCTGTTGTCTCATGTCCTCTTGATAGAAATCGTAGAGGTGAGACCTCATGATATATTGATCCATGTACTCATGATTCCTTATAATCTCATTCGTCATATATGATATCATGAAACTTTGAACATCTTTGGAATCATTCAAATGTTTCTAATAGAGAGATAACTCTTCCTCACTAGACTTTTTATTGGGTATTTCAAGAATATGTTCTTCTAGAAAATGAAATTTTCTTTAATGGTGTAGGATAAAATGTAAGATCCATTTCGATTCATAGAAATTTTTCCATGGGATAAGGTTATCCTTTTCATGTATGGATTATAATGGTATTTTTAATGTAATATTTAATTTCATTTTTACAAATAAGACTAAAATATATTTGTATATCTTATAAAAGTAGATAAATAAATATTATATTTTATTTATTAATATCCTATTATTTTATCAAAACCCAATTACCCTCACCATTGGCCTCAAAATATCAAGTTTCGTTGAAATTAAAGTGGAAATGATCCATATTCCACTTCTCATCATCCAGAATGATTACAACAAATAAATTTGGTGGGTTTTTGGAGGTCATTCCAAATGAAAACTGCAATAACTTAATGTTCCATGATCATTTGAGTGAAATACCCAATCCTGAAATAATTAAATTAGATATCCTCAACCTTTCACTCTTAGTTTCACTATGTCCTATTTTGACAATAAACCATCGATGTAAACCATGTTTATTCAACCAAAAACATCAAGTTATAATTCCCTGATAATTGAAAGAACCTTGACTTTAGCTAGATCAGAACATTGAATTATGGTTAAATTTTAACTTAAGTAGTGGAATGATTTACTGACATACTATATATAATGGTGGTATTTTTATACTTATACATAGGTTTCCCACTTTATCTTTATTACTCTCCTGTTAATATTAAGTGGATTTACATAAATGATTAACCATGTCTTTGATACAATTTATGTACGATACAATTTATTTTAGTTCTATATTGAATGTTCAATAATTCATTAATTCATATGACCATTACAAAACATTAAAAATTAAATAACCACACAACTTGAATGGATTAAAATAAAAAAGTTGAATGATAATGAGTTTTTACCAAGGGCTAGTTTATATACAGGAAGATAAACTAACCATTGACATAGGGTAAAAAACATTATTCCATTTTATCATTTCTATTGTAGATTTCCCCCTTTAATTATGTATATCTCTCTTGGATTTATTTCACCTTGACTCCAAACATTAACTTCCTCCACTAGCTTGAGAGATCCATCCATTACATATTCTTTTACATAGTCAATGTTTGGGGGCCAATTTTTTGGTTAAGGGAGTTATATAAATGAAACCATGGGATCACATACCCTTACATAATGAAAGGAGGGATGAAACAGAGGCCATAAATTTAATTTAAAAATAAACAAAAATAAAACCAATTACATAAAATGGGCTGGTCAATACTCATGATCATCTACATACATTCAATGAATTATACATTAAATAAAATAACATTCCAAATCTAAAAATTCATATTTAAGGTAAATTTTTTCCCAATAAATTAATTATATTATTTAATTAATCAATTGTTTTATCTAAATTATCATAGTATTTTATCTTGTTATTATCATACATCATACTTTTAATCAAATTAAATAAATTTATATAAAATTATCAATGTATAGAAATATACATTGGTGGAATCATAGTCAGTGCCTGTCTAAAGTACCCAACATGTATTATATTCGTATAATTTTTACTCCTTCCCCATGTGGAATACATGACTTATAATGTAATTTCATTGAATTCACATAGTCGAATTAATGAAACAATTAAGAAATTTTATTTATATTGTGTCTTATGTTTCAATATATTATTAGTGATGAATGTATTACAAAATCTATATGATATGTAATTCCGAATATTACACATAAATTAATTATAAATTTCATATTTATAAAACCCAAAACATTTCATGTATATAGTAAAATAAGTGACACATAGAACACTTGGTGAGAAGGTTTACAGAATATAATGTTTAGTCAATAAGGTTTCTTGATGACTTTTCCATTCCTTCTTATTCGGGGAGATTGTTGAGTCAATACGGTTTTCTTATTACTTCCCCATTTTCTCTTGTTTTTAAAATCACAAACACCTTATCTTTAGGAAAATTTCATTTTACCATATGTTTTACTTTCATAAGGAAAATTTCCTTCACCATGGAAATTTATCATTAACATGTTTTCCATTATTCATTATTTCGTCTAAGTGTAAAATTCGGTTTCGTATCCAAAACCTTGGAATCATATAATACTTAGATATAGATAATTCTATTTTCAGGATCTGAATTCTGACTCCGAGTTCTCTGAATTAAGACTCCAAACTCTTATGAGTTCTAACTCCGAGTTCACTGAATTCAGACTCCGAACTCTTAAGAGTTCTAACCCAGAGTTCTCTAAATTCAGACTCCAATCTCTTATAAGTTTGGACTCCAAGTTCTCTGAATTCAGACTCTGAACTCTTATGCGTTCTGACTCCAAGATCACTAAATTCAGAGTCTAAAATATTATGAGTTATGACTCCGAGTTCACTAAATTGAGACTCTGAACTCTTATGAGTTCTGACTCCGAGTTCACTGAATTCAAACTCTGAACTCTTATGAGTTCTGAATCCGAGTTCTATAAATTCGGACTCTGAACTCTTTGTAAGACCAGAATCTGAATTCTATAAAATTCATGTTCTGAATCCCTTGGAAAACAGAAACCGAATATCCTTATATTATTGACTCTGAATGTATGTTTGGTTAGATTCCGAACTATTTTTTCATACATTTTGAATAATTTATTTTGGTTATGTAATCATATTTTTTCTTACTCATGTTTTGATTACAAAACAATGGCGTGCTTTCAGTTACTAACTAACAGTTGTTTGAGTGACACGTGTTCAGGTCCCTCTAAAATTCATGGAAAAATATGACCATTGGAGGAGGGAGATGACTGTTGAGAATGTGACTATAAATAGGATCTCTTTTTAACGAGCTCAAAAAAGTTAATCAATCTAGATATTACATGATTATGAAATGATTTATAGAGAGATAGAATTTATTCCATTATACGTACTGAACATCTTGTTTAGAATTACTTTATGCGACTCTAAATGTTGATGAGTACATTCATGGGCTTCCGGGGATAGGAAGACAAAGGTGTTGACTACCTTGAAGTTAAGGGCTTGCGGGGATAGAAAAACAAAATCTGATCTTTGTGTTGAGGGCTTACCCTAGTGTGGGTAAGAAAAAATTTCATGAAAGTACAAATCAATGGACCTTTATCCAAGGTTGGTGGATACCCTTCTCTTTGGGTTAAAAGATTTACTATTTGTTACTTGTTTTCTTTCATGTTTTCTGCTGCATTTTGTTTGTAGGGTAAAGTACAAATATCTTATACTTTCTTATACTTGTACACTCTGATTTAGTATTATTCTATATGCTTTAAGGTATAATCTTTATCTTTGTAAACATTGGTTAAGTTTAATTTCTAGATTCACTTTTTCGGAATTGCATTCTCAGAATCCTATTTCTGGAATCAAGCATGTATGTAGACTTAGAGGTGTTGTGAATTTTGTTTACACAAAATTTTATTAAGGATTTTTTAAAGTTTACAATTCACCCCCTTGTATATTTCGTGTCTACAATATAATTTTGATCCTTCTTTTGGTATCATAGAAGATTATCATACTCCATACCAACTAAAAAATTGGTATTAGAGGATTGGTTCAAACTGAATTAATCTCACGATTAGATTCAGAAGATAATTCTTCTTTTTCTTATTTTCAGAATCAAATTTCCGGACTCATAACGTTCGGATTAATATTTTTCTTAGAGATATAATAGTTATATTTTTCCTTGCTTAGGATATTTTCCTATTTTTACAAACATTTATTAATAACTTGTTTGTGTGGAAAGATATTTTGTTTGAGATGGTAGGAATCAATGTTGGTTCCATAGACAAACTGAATCCAACAAAACCTCCTATTTTTGATGGGAATTATTATGAGTATTGGAGATATCATACGAAGACATTTACTATCAATACTAGAGTGGATAATTTTTTTATGCTTACCGGAGGATATAAAATCTTAGACAAGGAAGTTAGAACTTTCACCAATCAAGAAAAGCATGAATATCAACTGAATTATAAGGTACACAATATATTTCTAAGTTCCATGACTAGGAAAATATATAGTCAAATATCTTTCTGTGATGATACAGATAGTATATGGATGAAACATGAAGTTACACATTTTGGTACTTCTAAAGTTATAGAGACCAGAAGAGTTATGTTAAGAGTTGAATACTATGGCTTTAACATTCCTTATGGAGAACCCATAAGCAAAGTACCACAAAGGTTGATGACAGTTTTGAATAGTTTAGAACCCATGGGAGAAAAAGGATTAGATGATGAAGCTCTTGTGGATAAAATCATAGACATCATTCCCAATGAGTGGGAATCCAAGAGAAATGCTATTGATGGGAATAGAAAGGTCACTCAGATTTCTCTAGATGAGCTTTTTGGAACTCTTCTTCAACATGAGACTAGAATGAAGAGAGATGCTAATAATGTTAAAAAGAAGAATTGGAATGGAGGAGTTGATTTTACAACTACTTAAAATCATATGAAAACCAAAAACTTCTAAGAGAGTTACTAGATCAAAATCTAAGAAAGTTATTATCCAATCCGAATCTAGTGGAAGTGAATATTTAAAAAATGAGTTAGAAAATCTTGCTCGAAGGATGAACAAGATTGTTCGCCATAAAAGTTTTCAATCCAGATACAAGAAGAAATAAAGGAAAGATAAGAAAGATTCAGAAGTCACATGTTATGAATGCAAGAAAGCTGGACATATAAGACCAGATTGTACTATTATTAAGAGAATGGAAAGAAAGGAAAAACATTCTGAGAGAAACAGAAAGAAGTACTACAAAGATAAAGATAAGAAAGCCCTAAAAACTAATTACACCTACAGTGCCAGTGTTGGAGACTCTTTAGCTGAATCATCTGATTATGAATCTTCTGGAAAGAAAAATCTTGGTCTAAGAGCCATACTACCTATTGAAAATTATTTCTTAATGACTATGTTACAAAATTCTGAATCTATGACCAATGTATCGTTGAATGCTAGTTATAGTGATAGGAAATATTATAAATATTATGATGAATAATCTTCTTATGATGAATTTAATACTTTACCTACCTATAAATAAGATTCAATGTTTTTCTAAGATTCTTAAGAATGAAAATTCTAAACTCAAAATAAAACACGACAAGGAAAATTCTAGTACTTCTATACTTACTAAGGAAATATATGATCATTCTAAATATCTTGATAAGAAAACCCATGATTTTGAAAGTATTTCAATAAATCTTGAGAAATTAAACACTAAGAAGGATAAACTTTCTAAGGATCTAGAAAATGTAATTTTTAAGAAATTTTTTATCAAGCCTAACTCTAGTTATAAAACTAATGTTTTGGAAGATAAGAACTTAGTTGTTAGACTAAAGTCAGAAATTTTTTCCTTGAGGAAGTGTTTGTTAGTCTTTACCTGAGGTAAGAGAAATTTTGAAAAAATTTATTATTAAGTCCTGCCTCTTAAGAATAATTCTTGTTCTTGTTTATACTAGTTCATAACCTATTTTTAGCAACAATTATTTTGTTCCTCAAAGCGCTCCATTCTACACCAAGTGTCAGTGTGGTGGACACTAGGCAAAAATATGTTCCTTAAAAAAAACCTAGTCTTTAGTATTTCATAAAGCCTATTTTCTATTAAAATGTGGGTACCTAAAAATTTTCTTTCTAAAATTTCTGGATCCTAGAAAGTTTGGATCCCGATAGTCTAAAATTTTTATTTTCAGGAAAATAAGAAATGTACCAATAGTAATACTTGGTACATTGACAGTGGATGTTTCCAACATATGATTAGTAACAAAAACTTCTTTGAAAAGATTATCAAGATGAAAGGAGGAAAAGTAACTTTTGTAGATAATGCTGAGGGAGAAATTATTAGTATAGGTAACATCGTTCTTCTTGGAAAAACATTGATTTCCAATTTTTTATTTGTTAAGGGTCTTAAGCACAACCTCATTAGCATAAGTCAATTATGTGATGAAGTCTACCTTGTAAATTTTAGGAATGATAAGTTCTTAGTATACAATTCCAATGGAGTGTTTATTCATTCTGCCCACAGGAAAGAGAATGTTTACACACTAAACTTAGAAGACCTTAGGAACTAAGACTTACCTTCCCTTAGTGCAATGGAAGGCCATTATTTGTTGTGGCATAGAATTTCGGGACATTGTATCCTTAGGAATCTATGCAAAATTTCTACGAAAGGACTAGTTAAAGATCTACCGGAGCTTAGATTTGATTCATAAAAAGTTTTTGATCCTCATAAATTTTGCAAGAAACATAAATCAAGTTTTAAATCCATTAGTGAAGTCTCAACCATTGATGCAATATAGTTGGTGGATATGGATCTTTTTGGTCCAACACAAACTGGATACATCAGAGGAAAATATTTTGTATCTGTCTTAGTTTATGATTACATTAGATTTACGTGGGTCTATTTTCAAGAAAATAAATATGAAGATTTATCTTATTTAAAAAGTTCTAGAGCCGAAGTTATAAATTAGAAAAACCGTCCTTTGATAACTATCCACATTTATCATGGAGGAGAATTTAAAAATTATGATTTTGAAACTTTTTGTAGTAAAAAATGAATTAATCACAACTTCTCTGCACCTAGACCACCTCAACAAATAGTGTTGTTGAAAGAAGAAATAGAATTCTTCAATAGACAACAAGAACCATGTTGAGTGAATATTCTATAGCCCCACATTTTTGGGCTGAAGCTATATATACTACTTTTTATACTATAAATCGTGTTTTTATTAGACCTTTTCTTAATAAAACTCATTATGAGTTGTGGAATGGTAGAAAACCTAGTATTTCCTACTTTATGGTTTTTGGATGCATGGTATTCATTTTGAATACTAAAGATAATTTACACAAATTTGCACCAAAATACGATGAAGAAATTTTCTTAGGCTACTCCACAACTTCTAAGGCTTATAGAGTTTTCAACAAAAACACTTGTACTGTTGAAGAAATAGTACATGTCAAATTTGATGAAACTGATCCCTTTGTTTTTAAATAAACCCAACCTACATCTTCAGATGTGTTTTCAAAAACTGAATATCAACCTTTGTTAGAAGATCCTTCTGATAAGAAAAATGTGCAAGAAGATGTTTCTGAAGCATTTACCCTAGAATATTTCCTACCATATATTGATGAATAGGTTTTAAAAAACCCAAATTAGTCATTTCTTAAGAATCATCCCAGTGATAGTGTCATTGGAGATGTAAATCAACCTGTAAGGACTAGATATTCCTTAATAAATTAAGTAGAACATCTAGCATTCCTTTCTCAATTAGACCCAAAAAATCACTGATGAAGCATTAGGTGATGATGATAGGATAAAAGCTACTCAAGATGAACTAAATGAATTCAAAAGGAATAAAGTTGGTACATTGGTTGAAAGGCCTAAGGAAACATCTGTTATTGGAGTAAAATGGGTCTTCAGAAATAAGTGTGATGAAAATGGAATCATAGTAAGAAATAAAGCTATATTGGTTGCTAAAGGCTATAATCAACAAGAAGGAATAGACTACAAAGAAACCTATGATCTAGTATCTATACTTGAATCTATTCGTATTTTACATGCCTTTGTAGCATTCTTCAACTTCAAAATTTTTCAAATGGATGTGAAATGATCTTTCCTTAATGGTTTTGTACAAGAGGAAATTTTTTTGAACAACCTCATGGTTTGGAAGACACAAAACATCCTGAACATGTTTCTAAGCTTACCAAAGCTTTGTATGGACTTAAGCTAGCCCCTAGATCTTGGTATGATAGGCTTACATGATTTTTGCTTCAAAATAATTATGTTAAAGGGAAATGAAGATCCAAAACTTTTTATAAAAAAGGATAAGAATTTTTTTTTGATTGTTCAAATTTATGTTGATGACATTATATTAGGTTCAAATCAACAATCTTTAACTAATTCATTTGAGCATCGAATGAAATCTGAGTTCGAAATGAGTATGATGGGTCAGTTAACATTTTTCCTTAGTTTTCAAATTTCTCAAAAACCAGAAGGAATATGTATATTCCAACATAAGTATATTAAATATATTCATAAAAAGTATGGATATGACAACACTAAGAGTATTAGTACTCCCATTGGTACCTCAAACAAACATGATCTTGATGAAGATGGGAAACCAATAGATCAAACATATTTTAGAGGTATGATAGGAAGTTTGCTTTATTTAATATCTAGTCATCCAGACTTAATGTTTTTAGTATACTTATGTGTAAGATATCAATCCAATCCCAAGGAATCTCATTTAAAGTCTGTGAAAAAAAAATTCCCTACTTAAAGGGAACCATGAATTTAGGACATTTTTATACTTATGGAAAATAATTTTTTCTAAAAAGTTTTTTTCGGATGCTGAATTTGGTGGATGTAGAATGGATAGAAATAGTACATCTGAAACATTTCATTTATTAGGATATTAATTAGTTTCTTGGTCATGTAAGTAGCAAAACTCAGTATCACTTTCCACTACTGAAGCTCAATATGTTGCAGTTGGAAGTTGTAGTGCTCAAGTGTTATGGATGCAACCCACACTGATAGACTATGGTATGAGTTTTACCAAAACACAAATTTTGTGTGATAATACTAGTGGAATTTACCATAGTAAAAACCTTGCACATCACTCTCATGAAAAACACATAGATATTAGACATCACTTTCTTAGAGATCACACACAGAAAAGGAATATCATTCTTTAATTTATCAAAACACAAGATCAACTTGCTAATATTTTCAAAAAATCATTACCCTCTAATAGATTTGAATACATTAAATATAAGTTAGGAATGATAACCATAAGGTAATCTTCCTTTTTAACTTCTGTTGAAACCAATAACATTACAGTAATAAACTCATTTTCATAGGGGGAGTACATTTTCTTGTTAATTTGTCAAATCTTTTGTAATGAAATGTTTCGAAGTCATATTTTTCCAATTTTTTGTATTGAAATTTTTTTGTAGTCGAAATTTTTTTTAACAATTATTTTCAAAGTTTGCATAATGAAGATTTTCTAGGTTTTCGTAATGATGATTTTCAATGTTTTCATAATGAATATTTTTTATGTTTTCATAATGAAGATTTTTTAAGTCTTTATAATGAATATTATCAAAGTTTCTCATAATAAATATTTTCTAAAAATTTGTAGTCACTTTTTCAAAATTTTCATATTCAAATTTTTTCTGAATCTAAAGTTCTTCCAGAATAATTTTCCCAATTACGAATAATCTTCATAGCAATCCGAAATGTATGTTTCCTTTCCTGAGTTTTTAGAATCATCATTTTCTTGCTGGTAGTTTCTTTTGGTTTCAAATTTTTCGTATTTCCTTCTCCTTAAATCTGAATGTTTTTATTAAAAAACCTTAAAAGTTTTGATCCAAGATTTCCTTGCGGCTATCATATCGACCGTCAGATCTGATTAGAAGAATTTTCATCCATTCAATTCAGTTTGGAAGATGAACCTACATATCAAATTCCTATATAAAGGATACCTCGATGGTTTTCCCACATCGATTCTCAAGCTCTCACGTGCTAAAGTGTTTCCCTTCTACATAAGCTCATTCAAGATTTTCAAGGGTTCTCTCAATTATGAATGTCTGTAGAAGAATCCTCTCTAAAAGATATACCTACTGTAAAGAAAATCTCAGAGTGGAAGGTATATAGAGAAAGGTTGGTGGATTCGAACATCTTCAACAAGCCTGATTCTATTATCTCGAAAAACATTATGTTGAAAGGATGGGAAAGTGTCTACATATCAAAGATAGGTGCTCAAAATTTGGTGTATCTAGATCTGCTAATTGAATTTTATGAATCAGTTAGATTCTTTAAGGAAGAGGGTAGAGAGAAGTTTTTGTTTAAGAGTTATGGAAAGACATATTCTCCTTCAAATACAATGGAAACTAGTTTTGTTGGTATTCCATACGAAGGAGATGGTGAGTTTTGTTCTCACAAGTTGCCTGATGCCAAAGGAATCTTTGTTAAGGTGAAAGTTATAGAGTCCCTCGGTCTTGCAAATATAAAGACTAAAAATATTTCTCACTTATCTACAAACTATCATATTATCAAATTATGGTTTCAATGATTCATAATTTTGAGAAAAGGGGAGAAATATACTTTGAAGAAAAGTGACATGTATATTTTAGATTTTATGGTAAATCTGAGGAATATCAATTTGGTTAAGCATATTCTCATTACGAGTGAGAATATTAAGAATGGAAACTTGAAGGCTCAGATAATCATGTATCTAGATATTATTTCCAACATAATTTTTTGGTGCTTTGAATATTTTAAAATTCCTTTCCGTTCAAAGCCAAGGAATTGAAAAGTCATGCTAGTCAGTGATGATACTCTGAAGATGATGAACATCAGTTTTTCTAAGGACTCTAGAGAATTTTATGACCTACCTGAAGAATAAGGTAAAGTTGTTCCAAAGATACAAGAAGTGGCTGAACCATCCAAAAATGAAAGAATGAAAATAATATTGAAGTAAGTAGAAGAGGAAGGAAAAACCCCAAAAGATAAGGAAGTCCAATCCGCACCTCCAAAGCCTAAGAAGAAAAAATCCTATCTGGATGAGGTAGTAACTAAGTGGAGGGAAGACAAGGAAAAAATGAAAGCAGGGGAGCCTAGTTTTGGTTTGGATCCAACTAAAGCAAATGCTTCAAGAGAGAATACTTCTGATGGGATTGAAAAGAAAGCTAAAGAAAAGAAGTTATAGAAGAATATGACTGAAGTCGAGAGAGTGCAATTCCTTCTGATAGATACTGAGAAAGCATCCGAGATCATTCCACTACCAGAATACTTCATGGTAGAAGCTTTACATGAGACCCCAGGAAAGAAATACGTGACTCCGGAAAAGGTAAAAGAAATAGAAGTAGATGAAGTATAAGAAGAAGAGAGAGAAGAAGGTTGTGGTGCCACCGAAATTTTTTTTAATCAAATTGATGATTTCCTTGAGAAGGAAAGTCCATCTGAGAAGCTGTCAATATGAAACTCTGAAGTAGAATCCTCAAAGATGGCTAAACTTGGGAAAGATGAGAAAGGAGATGATAAGAAGGGTGAATAAGAAGAGAACAAGATATCTGAGGAAGAAAGTTATAACCATGACTTCATTCATCCTGAAGATGCTGAGGCAAGAGTTGATAAAGAAGACACTGATGAAGATAAGATTGTTCATTTGTCTGATAGTGAACATAAATATCCGGATGAGGAAGCAATTCTGAAAGATGATAAGAGAAAACAGGTGTTTTCTAATACACCTACTAAAGTTGTTATAAAGAAGAAAAATATGATGGATCTTCAAAGAAGAAACTTACCGAGCTAGAGAAAGAGCCCTCGCCTAGCAAAGTTTCAGATTCGGAATCATCATCCCTTGGACATGATTTCATTGTTTAATCATTGAAAAAGATTGTTGGGAGTAGTACGATTTTTCCAAGCATAGACTCTAGATGTCAGATGTTTCAACACACACTAAATCAGAAACCATATTTAGTATCCATGGTGATGGATAAGTGTGTAAATCATGAGGCTGATCTCATGAATTTCTTCATTAACTATGATGCCCAAAAAAGGTCCTGTAAGAAAATGGTTGTCTGGTCAAAGAAGACAATTGAAGATTTGAGAGAACATGATGAGTTCCAAGATGGTGTCAAGGAGTATTTTGAAATTAATGATGGTAAGATCAAGGATCTCACCAGTATCTTTGAGAAAAATCCAACTCTCGAGCATAATACTCGGATACCAGAAGTAAAAGATCTAAATGGAAGGATATACTTAGTTGTCCAAAGCTGAAAGAGAGAAAGAGATCTTCAGATTGAGATAGAAGAAAATCTAGTTAAGTAGGAAGAAGTCTTGAAGGCTCAGGAAGAGGTTCTCAAGGCTCAGTAAGATAGAATCAAAGCCTTAGAAAATAAAGAAGAGGATCAGAATCAGATTATGAAGCAAGCTGAGGAAGATCACAATGAGCTCAAAACTGAAAACCATTGTGAAGAAGTTGATGCCTAAGGAAAAGGGAGTACAATAGACCAAATCTGATCTTTTGTTGAAATCTTCTTCCTTGTATAATTATTCCTATAATAATGAATTTTTGGTTTCTCATTTTATTTTGGATGTTTTGTACTAATATTTCAGGTACCATAATTTATTTTCCATTCCTTCAAAAAAAAATGGAAAATCACAAAGGGGAGAATGGAAAAATAATACTAAGAAAAAGAAGAAATTTCCCTATGTAAGGGGAGTTTATCTAAGGGGGATTTTTCATTACAATGATTTCTATATACAAGATAATCAAAAATCACATTCCAGAAATCTAGAATGCGATCCTTAGAGTTCCAAAGCCTAAGGGGGAGGTATTCATATTCATCACTACCCATGTGATAAGGGAGATAAGTTTTACTTACAAATTCCAAGAAAATATTTTCTAAGCCCTTATATATTCATTTTCATATGGATGTTTGTGCTTTCCAAAAAGGAGGAGTTTGTTGAGTCGATAAGCTTTACATATTAGTTTTTCCTTCCTTCTTGTTTGGGGAGATTGTTGATTCAATAAGGTTTTCTTATTGCTTCCCCATTTTCTATTGTTTTGAAAATTACAAATGCCTTATCTTAATGAAAATTTAATTTTTCCATATGTTTTACTTTCAGAAGGAAAATTTACTTCCCTAAGGAAATTTATCATTACCATGTTTTCCATTATTCATTATTTCGTATAAGTGTAAAATTCAGTTTTGTATCCAAAACATCGGAATCATATAATACATCGATTTAGAACATTCTGTTTTCAAGATCCAAATTCTGACTACGAGTTCTCAAAATTAAGACTCCAAACTATTATGTGTTCTGACTCCAAGTTCATTGAATTCAGACTCTGAACTCTTATGAGTTCTGACTCCGAGTTCTCTGGATTCAGACTCCGAACTCTTATGAGTTCTGACACCGTGTTCTTTGAATTTAGAATCTGAACTCTTATGAGTTCTGACTCTGAGTTCACTCAATTTAGACTCTAGAATCTAATGAGTTCTAACTCGGAGTTCACTAAATTCATATTCCTAAATCTTATGAGTTATGACTACGAATTAACTGAATTCAGACTCCGAACTCTTCTGAGTTCTGACTCTGAGTTCTCTGAATTCAGACTCCGAACTCTTTGTAAGATCAGAATTGGAATTCTATAAAATTTAGGTTTTGAATACCTTGGAAAGAAGAATCCAAATATCCTTATATTATAGACACCAAATGTATTTTTTGTTAGACACTGAACTATTTTTATTACACTCCGAATAATTGATTTTGGTTATGTAACCATGTTTTTTCTTACTCTTGTTTTGATTACAAAACGATGTCGTGATTTCAGTTACTAACTAACAGTTTTTTGAGTGACACGTGTACAAGTCCCTCCAAAATTCAAGGAAAAATATGACCGTTGGAGGAGGGAGCTGATTGTTGAGAATGTGCCTATAAATTGGATCTCATTTGAACAAGCTCAAAAAAGTTGATCAATCTAGAGATGACATGATGCTGAAGTGATTTCTAGAGAGAGAGACATTATTTCTTTATGCGTACTAAAAATCGTGTTCAGAATTTCTTCGTGTGACTCCAAATGTTGCTGAGTACATTCGAGGGCTTCTGGGGAGAAGAAGACAAAGTTTCCGACTACCATAAAGTTGAGGGCTTGCAAGGATAGCAAGACAGACTCCGATATTGATATTGAGGGCTTACCCTGGTGTAGGTAAGATAGAATTTCTAGAAAGTATAAATCAAGGGACCTTTATCCAAGGTTGTTGGATACCCTTTTCTTGTGGTTAAAATATTTACAACTTGTTATTTGTTTTGTTTCATTTTTTCTATTGCATTTTGTTTGTAGAGGAAAGTATACATATCTTATAATTCCTTATACTTGAACACTCTAATTTAGTCAGATTCTATACACTTTAAGGTAGAATCTTTATCTTTGTAAACTTTGGTTAAGTATCATTTTTGGATTCACTTTTCCGTAATTGCATTATCAGAATCATATTTCTGGAATCAAGCAAGTGTGTAGACTTAGAGGTGTGGTGAATTTTGTTTATACAAAATTTCCTTAAGGATTTTTAAATTATACAATTCACCCCCTCTTGTATATTGATTATCTACAGTATCTTTTTGATCCTTCAGTTGGTATCATAAGAGATTATCATACTCCATACCAACTAAACATATAATCTTTTAATTTTTATTCTACATAATTTTGTAACATTAATAGTGTGGACAATCCAATTGAATAGTACTTATATTTATCACTATTTATCGATGAAACATTCCTAGGTACATGATGTGTAATATTTCCATGAATAATAATAGTGCACACAACGTGTACATGGGATACACAGTATGTGGTCTTTGAGAAACATGGTCACCCATCATGAATGATTTGTAATAGAATACATGAATTATCATCATCTAATGGACTAAACATCATGTATAAATTTTATACACTGAGTATTCTAGTTGACTGGGTATTGGATTGGCCTAGTCAACAAACTGCGTATTAAATACACAGCATGTGATATAAATGCACATGTAATGAATTAATTCTGAATTAATTCTTGGAGGGTCGAAAATAGGTACACGACGTGTACCAACCTGCTACATTGCATGTACTATTGTGTAACTATCCAGAATCGTCAGCACCTCCAGATGAGTTCTTCAAATGTTACTCATTCATAAAATTAACTGTTTAATTATATTTGTGAAAATGAAGAAAATGAAGAGTATATATCATTATTTTGATTAATGCACTCTTAAATCATAATTGAGTACTAATGAAAAATTCATAAATAAATTAGTGATATTTTAGTAATTAAAAATAATTAGGCGACCTCTATAATACCACTCGAAGGTTATGAGTGCATAAGAAGCACAAGATGGGGAATTAAAAGCTAAGGTTTTCTTTAATAATTGATTACTTATATGTGATGTACATTGATGATAAAATCTACGACCAAAAAAACTGTTTCAACGAATAATTTGATGAGAGAACACAGAAAATAGACACAAGATCCCCACATATTACTTATAATTAATTTCAATAATTAACAAATTACCTTGCGATTAATTATTTATTTTTTGATGAATATAAGAACATATATATATTGTTTTATCATTGTGTTGTATGAATCAATTTCATATTCCATCTAGTGGTGATCTACGTATGCTCCATGAACCTCTTAATTTCACCATTGTATTCTTTGGGTGCTAGCCTGGAAGAACCTAATGCCTGTGTCATTCACCTTTGATCACCATGAAAATGTATTTATGGAAGGGATACCTTCTATCTATCTAGACCTAGGAGTGGTGGTGGTGGAGGATTTCTCTCAATTCTTGATAGGGTTATTATAGATATATCTCTCTAAGGCTTCAAGATAATTCTATCCAGATGTCATTGTGCACAAAAAACGAAATTGAAACGACTTATGAAATTAATATAATTGGATTTATATACTTCTAGGATTATAAAATAATAATTGAACATGTTCTATTTTTAATTTTCATAATCCATGAAGAACCCCATGTCTATAATAATAATAATAATATTATTATTATTTCTTGATACAAACAAAACCATCGAGTAAAATTAAATATTATAAATTAAAATAATATTCAATATATATTATTTATCAGTAGACCATCAATATTAGTCCTCCATTCCACAAAATTATTGACCGAGCCTTGAATAATAGATATTGATTTATTAAATAACTATCACTGTATTATTCACCAAAAAATAAATTAATATTATATTCTTTAAATAAAAAATTATTAAATATTCTTCTCACAAAATATTATCTTGAATAACCTGATACAAAATGTTTATAATCATGAAAACCTAAATAATTATTATACACATGTGGGACTAATATGTATTCAACTTGTTAAATATATTATAATCTTATTTAACTATTGTTCAAAATACACTTAGTGTGTGATCCTCTATGCCAGATTCTCAGTGGCATTTGGTAGGGTAGCCCGAATTCCATGGAAAGTGTCTAGAAACATGCCAAGGCACCCATATATATTTCACAATGACATAAACCCTCATATGGTTTATTATTGGGTAATATAATCCCTTTATCATGATATCTCTAATCAATAACGTCCTATGATGGTTCCATAAACCAATGTTCCCAATATAACCTTTTTATGAATTTCTGAAAATTGAACTCGCCTACAGAACACCATGGAAATGGATTTATTTAGTCTGTATCATCTCCATCAACACACCTAATATATCAGATTCTAATTAAAGTATAAAAGGGACAAATCTTTCCATATATTATTAATTAAAGAAATATCACTTGTGATTCAATCAACTCTCCCTACTTCTCTGAGAACATATGTCATCACAGTTTTCATCAAAGAATAAAAGTACATGACTCGTGTAATCTATTAATAATAATCCTAAAATATAATTACCGATAAAAATAGCCAAAACTTTGAGTATCCAATGACACAAGTAGATGTCGATATCATAGAATCGGGTGTCTATATCATAATTTTCGACTTTGGAAATTACAATCGGTGTACACCTTGAAAAGGTGACTCAAAGTCCATTGAGTCTCCACAACTAATTTATTATTTCATTTGTGTCCCATAAATGATTACAAATGGCTATAATATCTATATATATAAGATTAAATTTGTGGAAATTCTAAGTTATCATCATAGGGGGGGACTTATATAACATTTCTGTGTGAAAATTATTCATAGGAAATTATCAGATACTAAGTCACCTAAAAGAATAATCATGAAGAGTTAAGTAATTTATTAATATTAGAAATCATGAATACAAGTAATCCTAGATTAAATATAAGTTAATTCCAGGGAACCCACTCTAATATCATGTTGGGTTATTGTGTGATTATTTAAAGGAATACAAGGGGTAGTTAGTCCCATGTGGCGAACCATAGTGAGTATTATATTACATTGCTCTAATGAAATGGTATTGGAGGTATGAAATAATTCCTTTCCATATTTTTTCTCATAAATGATAATTAATTGTATAATAATTTAAATTAATAAAATCTCAATTAAAAAAAATAAAAAATACCTCATATAATCTTAAACAATGAAAAAATATAGATTCTAAAATTCTGAATTCCAAGCCATCACGAACATGGAATATTATATCCATGTAATTATGAAATCTCGCCACCTCTTCTATGATCACAACATAATTAAAATAAAAATTTATATTTATTCAAATTAAATCATATAAATTCTCAGTCTGGGTTCGAGGAAATTTCATAAAAATTATACACCTCCTTGGAAAATAACTCAAGGCACAACCATGGAGTTAGAATTTAAATTGAATACCCCATTTAGGAGTTATAATTTTTTTTGAATTTACTCTTCCAAAAAATAACACATTTGACACAATTTTTATTTTTTACATCCTAAAATTATAAACATAAATAATAAATTTATTATGGAATTATTAAAAAAAATTGGGTCACTACAATGGAATGATTAGTATATGAGTTCAGATGTATAATATTAAGGGTTTCAATTTATAAAGGTGTGTAAATTCCACATTGGGACCAAATATACCTCAATTTGAAAATGTGTATGATTATGTATATTTAGGGTAGGTGTTTCAATATGCTTATTTATATTTGAATAAACCTAAAGTGATCATGTTTTTAAAACTTGTTTTCTAACAAAATACATTTAGTATATGATATTTATGATTAATTATAATGGTAGTTATGTGATATTCAGTTTTTTCCTTATGATATAACTCTAGAATTTTATATTTCTAAACTAAATATGTTTTGTTTACTTATAATGTTGAATGAAATTTTATGCAATTTACATGTGACATAAAAGAGTTACAATTGATTCTATTTATTTATAATTGATTTATATAGTTGATGTTTCATGGTTTTGAAATTTATTCTCAGTTTTAAAGGCATGATTGGTTTGAACCAAATTTATTTTGAGGATTTACATTCTATTTACTTACTCCCCTCATTATTTTTATAATTTATAAATGTAGATTTTTTTTGGAATGTTTTATTAATGATTATAGGTAGTAATATAAGTGGTTGGGACCATTACCAACACTTTTTCCTTTTCAAAGGTTTCAAAAGATAATTCTAAATAACTCAATGAATGAAACCCCAAAATATTCAAGCAGAGGGACTTTTCACACATAATTAATAATTAATTAATAATAAATATTAACTTAGATTGATAATCTATTCATAATTAATGATTAATTAGGTTTATATTATTATCATATTAATATAATAATGAATCCCAAGCATATTTCCTTTATCAATATACCTATGTACTCCATAAATATCCAAAAAGAAACATTGGATGTTTGAGTGCTAGCTTAGAGACACCAAACTCCATGAGTAATTCAATTTTTTTCTCAACAAAAATTCATTAAATATTAGAAAATTATTTCTAATGTATTCTTAGTCTTGATAGAGAGAGAGTTATAGGATTTCTAGTCATTATTGAGGGATTTATCTCTAGGTATTTGAGGGTATTATGTAGGTGGAATATGTTTTTCAAAACATTCACATACCATTGAAATTATTTAACTTTTAATAAATTCTCACATTAAGAAAGATAGTATTTTCATATATTATCTTTACTAATTTCACAATTCAATGTAAAATTCACATTAAATAATAATAATATTACAGATATTTTTATATTACGTATCAGGAAAAAAATCATATATATTTAAATTTCATTTAACAAATAAATAAATAATGAATTATTTAAATGATATTAGAAAAAATAAATCATTTTATCCCCACCCATAAATATGTCCATAAACTCCTAATTATTATAAATATATACCTTAAAATACACAAACACACAGATATATATATATAACTAAATAATTATCATTATATTATTCTTTCATAAATAAATAAATATTATATTCAAAAACTAGAAAATAAATATTTAGTTAACAGTTAACCCACATATATTTGAAATTTGAATAATTTGTTAATGGATTTTTTTGATCAACTTAACTTGAATAACTTCCATTCATCAACATTTATAACAATATTAATTCTTGTTATTAAATTATATGTGAACTTACGTCATATTATTGACATAATTATTATGTAACCCACTGGGACTATTTCTCAATGGTATTACACAGAATTTCCTATTGTCCAAAATTAAAATATAAAAAATATTAGGGAATCTAGAGAGAATGAAGTTAACATAAAAATTATAGAAACCTCGTAAAAATTCTCACTATTTAATACATCTTGTAACACCCCAAGCTTCTACGGTGCGCTTCTCTTTGAATAATGTGATAGCGTGTGTTGTACGCAACACCGAGTTCTAACACACCATAACCAATCAAACTAGCTGTTATGAATAGTAATAACTACTTTTTGAAATTATATATATTTTATATTTCAAAATGGACTTCATTTTGGATTCGGAATATCGAATTTAGCCTAAGTTGAAAATTTGGTACATTTCAGATAACTTTCATATTTTGATGAATAGTGAAAATTACTAAATTTTAATTAAAAACAACTTTTTTAATCAAAATAATTAATAGTGATAAATTATGAATTTTAGTAGTTTTAAAGTATATTTAGAATATATTTTTACCATTTAATATAATGATGGTCATTGGTCATAATTTTACAATTAAACCGAACATAAACAAGTGTAAATATTTTGATAGTTATTATCTCTTAAAAACACGCTTTTTGTTTTGACAGCGGGAATTAATTTTAAATTAATTTCTGCCACTTCTGTGTTTTGAATTTAGGAAAATGGATTCCATATTTGGAATCAGGATGTTCAAATTGTGTAAATAGGTAACTTTTATTTTTAGACATTTTGAATAATTACTGCGGTAAATATTTTATTTACCATGGTTAAGGGTAAATCCGGTAAATAAGGGTTAAAAAATAATATTATAATAATACTAAATTACCCTAAAACGTGTCTTAACCCTATGGGTTGATACATGGTCGACCATGGGCATCTTTGGGTCAATTTTGGGACCCCATGGATCCACTTGTAAGTGATAATGACACTTTATTTTAATTAAGTTAAAATGAATACAAAAATGACACAAGCATATATCTTTTATCAAAACAATTGTTACATAGGGTTATATATGTTGGATTTTAGATTATAAATATTAATTAGGAATATAAAATGATTTCCTACATAATGATATTTTATTTATAATTTTTAGACATTAAATAATTTATTTTATTTATGACACAATGATGATGCAGTAATTACTATAATAGTGAAAAATTAAAATAATTGATATTATAAATACCCAAATAAATATAATATGAAACTTTTAATGAATTAAACTAATTTTATAGGATAATATTATATATTATTACTGATTTAATGGACTTTTTTTGAAGTAATCAATCTGTTATGAGTTTCACAAAAATCAACTATTGAATAGTGTCAAAATTGACATAAAAGAGTTTTTAAAACAAATATTATATTATTAATTAATATTAAATTCCTAAAAATCTACGGTTCGGACAAGAGACTTATATCATGATAGGTGTATCATTAATGGACCACTTGGGGGTCGCTTGGATGTATATAGTAATTTTATTAACCATATTATATAAAAATGAAAAGAGACATTGTAAAAGTAAAACTAATTAACTTAGAGTTAATACTTAAAGATAAGGTTAATATAAGTACCCAAACCTGTCTAAATTCTATTGGTTGAGTGGTTTTCTACCTATCCCCACCTTAACCTTTGAATAGTCAACTTTGGAGCCATTGGAAACCGAATATGAATTTATTATAAACTAATGTCTCTAGCTTTTCCAAAGGTGCCCCTCACCCCTCTTATAAAAGGGAACTCCTCCTTCTCATTTCTTCACACCTTCAAAGCCCTTTGGTTCGGCCAAGCCCTGCCCAACTACTCTCCCAACATCCCTCACTACAACCTAGAGGCCTTATTTTGATCAGAAAGCCATCCTAAGGATCCCTTTTGATCAAATCAAAAGGAAGAACCCGAAGAAGAGGTAATGTTTTCACCACCCCTTTTCAAGTTCCTTTCTTCTTCCACTTCTTCTTTCTTTGTTCTTACCATTATAAAATAATAACTACAGTATCTCACATATAATGTGATGTTATTATAAATATGGTACAACCATATTCAGTATTCTATCCACCCTTTGAATAACATGTCACCATACGTGCGTACGTACGGCTTACCGTCTCCACGTCGTGGTGTAATTGTTATTCAATATAATATTACTTGGATGGGTATAATAATGATGATTAACTCAGGTAAATAATAAATATAACATGTTAATGATTCTGTATATATGATATACCATCCATTTATATATTATTTTAATATCAAAAGAATGATATTGTCACTCGTGCGTACGTACGGACTACCGTCTCCACAAACGCGATGAGATTCATTCTCCATCGTATCCATTCAAGTAAAATTATCTTTTTATGATTTAAAAATGATGTTTAGGGGCTTGATATAATTCTGGATATGAATAAGATACAACAAACATGGCTTATGTAACAAAACATATAAAAGAAAATGAGTAAGTTAACACCCGAAACGACGATAATTCTAAGATATTATTAACAAATCAATGTTAAAAGATCATATATGATATCATATTAATATATATGATTCTTGTATAATTTAATAACAATTATTTCACCATTATACAGGAGGTTAACCTACCCCAACCAAGGAAAAGTACAAGGTAAGGGATTTTCTTATCTCACATTCAATTCCGTGAGATTTCCATTATTCGCCACTAAATTATTGAAATGGTGTATTGTGTACTGGAATTTGATATATATTTTCATGATTATCTTTATATTCATTTTATTCTGTAAATAATTTGGTGGTTATTAACTTTTGTCCATACGACTCAGTTGATTAACGTGGTAAGGGGTTTTCATCTCACTCCTTATTTCCGTGAGATTCATGCCATATTGCCACCATCACCTTTTGTGTGGTGTATGTACTGCCCATAATTATATTATTTGTGTAATACACTCTAATTTATGTGTATTTACATATTCATTGTATGATACCTCTTTCATGGGTTGTATGTTTCATAATTTACCAAATTGGTAAGGGTTATTTCACAATCTCTTCATTATCCGAGGTTGTTTATATGTAATAATCTACTGGGATCTCTTTATCATCCACATCCATGTTTCTTAAAAATGTATTTCAAAACATTTTTACTATTTACTAGAATATGAGTTAAAATCATTTATACCCTTTTTGACTTTTATAAGTGGTTTATAAAGGAATCTTTCCATCGTTTTCAAAACAGGGTCCTTTTTAACCTTTTCGACAGAATTAAGGTAAGAATGTTTTTTTTAACTTATACGGTGGGTGCGGCTATTTTCCGCCGTTATAAAATCTTCAAAGCTTCCCTTACAAGCTTATAAGAATATTTTCAAAGAAAATGTTTTATTTTATATGGATCTTAAATGATTTCAAAATAAAAGGAGATATTTCTTTAAAAAGAATTTTCATTTCATCTATGTCAACATCCTTTGATGGATTTTAAGATTATTTGATGTTGATTTATTATGATACAAAACTTCTATATTGTATTGAAGGTTTTGTGATATGTTTGACTGTGGATGTGCTATTTTTATACCATTCATAGTTTATAGTGAAAGTATTGACATTTCGTATGCTAGTTTTAATACGAATGTTTATGTTATGTTTCAACCTTTTCATATGGGAATGCATTGGACTTAATATGTGACGGGTGGATCCCGCTATAGCTCCTAGATGCATCGGTAGGTCTCATGAGACAAACTAGTGTCTTGGAATAAGGCCTTGACAAAATCTTATTTGTAGTCTTGGCACGAGGCCTTGTCTATGTGGTTATGATAGTCTGGCATTATGCATTCCATCATTATGAAAGTGGTTATTGATTTTGCATGTGATTATTCGTTTAGTAGAATAACCATGTGAATAAGTAAATGGCATTATTTCATTTTATTTATGCCATACTATGTTAAATGTTCAAGTTTAAAAGGCTTTTGTTTTAGTTATACATTTCCTTAAATGTTTATTCTTATTTATGAAAGTTTCCGCTATATTGTTATCCTTACTGGGCATTTGAGCTCACCCCTTTTCTATGTTTTATTTTTCCCAGGAAGTGAAGAAGTAAGTTATGAATGACCTGCAGGGATATTATGTGGGGATATGGGTGTGTATTATGGATACTTTATGTTGTTGTAGTAGTTTTTCATTTTATGATGTAATGTAAAACTTATGATTATATCTAGTGCTTCCAAGGCTACTAAACCAATCGGTCTTTTGAGATTTGATCTTTCTTATGATCATGCCAATGTTTATGTAATTAATGCACCGACTCTGGGTAACTGGGGTCGGGGCATTACAGTTGGTATCAGAGGAAGTTTCGTACAAACCTTGTAAGCTAGATTTAGATAAACTCTGATTAGAGCACGTAGACCTAAGATGAACTTTGAGGATTAGTATAGAAGAACTTCTTAGAATTTTGGTATTGTAGAGATTTTGTGAGTTTTCCGAGCAATACATCCCTGTCTGGATACGAGCAGGTAGAGGCGGCTCTGGCACAGATGTACCTAGGGGTAAAACCCAAAAACACCGCTTTGAGCTAGACTCGAACGGGAACTGCTGCACGACAACGGGCCTTGCTGCACTCTTGGTTACGACACTCCCGGGGGATATGCTTAGGATAACTATCATTTTATTTACAAGTCATTATGAAGGGTTTATGAGTATATACTTCCTCAAAGAAAACATTTTTATGATTATGGATTATATCCATAAATAGTTCAATTTATGTTAAGTGTTTTATAAGTATGGGATTATATATTTTGATTAATAAACTGATCTAGTTTATGCCATTGTTTAGAAATGGCGCCTAGTGGAAGAAATGGAAACTGTATCAATGAACGCACTCCATGTAAGAATTTCCCTCCTGCTCAAGATAATTATAGTGGGGCTGGTGATGCAACTGGTGCCGATCAGCTAATCACCATACTGGGACAACTTACTCAGGTTATGAATAATAACCTTACCCGTATGGAGCACCCTGATCCGCAGCATGAAGGATCAATTTTAGATCGATTCATGAGGCAACAACCACCAACGTTCAATGGGAGTACAAATCCCTTAGTAGCTGAGCAATGGATATTTTCCCTAGAGAAAATATTTCAGGCTTTGGGGAGCAGTGAAAGGGAAAAAGTTATCATGGCAGTTTACCGCCTCACTGGAGATGCTGATCAATGGTGGTCATTGATTCAAAACATGAAGGAAGATGATGAAGTATCAAATATGGAGTGGAGGGAGTTCAAAGATCTGTTTTTAGAAAAATACTTTCCTCGCGACCATCGAGCAGATATGGAAAGGCAATTTCTGAGTCTGAGACAAAAGGAGGATGAGAATGTCACAAAGTATGAGGCTAACTTTACAAGGTTAGCGAAGTATGCTGGAGATTATATTCGCAACCCAAGAAGTAATATTGATCGTTTCTTTGATGGGTTAAAACCATTTCTCCGCCGAGCATTAGTCTCACAATCCTTTTCATCGTACGAAGACATTGTCTCATGTGCTATCAAGACCGAAAAGAAATTCTCTATGTCTTATGACTTTAAAGCAAAACAAGAGAAGAAGAGACCTGCTGATCAATCTGGGAATGGAAATAAGGGGAAGAAGGGAAAGGTTGAATATCCATCTTGTGGTAAATGCAGGAAGAAACACGCTGGTGCTTGCTTGAAGGGAATGTGACTCTGTTACAAGTGTGGTGAAAAAGGCCACCAAGCTCATGATTCCAAGGGGAAGAAGGAAGCTACCAACATTCAGTGAAACAATTGCAGGGAGATGGGGCATTATGAAAATGCATGTCCTAAGCGTCAGGAGAACTTACCTCAGAAAAGGCCAAGGGATCAAGGCCAGGCTTATGCTATCACTACTGCAGAGGTAGAAGCTCCAAAAGACGTGGTGGAAGGTAATTTAATGGTTTCCTCAAGTTTAGAAAATGCATTATTTGACTCTGGATCTTCGCATTGTTTCATATCTTCCCAGTTTGCTAAGAAAATTAGATATTTCCAATTTGATTTAATAAGGGAGTTGTCAGTTAAAACTCTTAAGGGAAGTATCATTGCAACAAAGTTTTGTGAATCAGTCCCCATTAGAACACATAAATTTTCTTTATCTACTAATCTCATCATCATACCTATGATTGAGATTGATATAATCCTCGGTATGGACTGGCTTTCGGACTATGATGCGAAGATTTATTGTAAAAAGAAAGAAGTTACGATTATTGATGATAATGATGAGGAACACCTTATCTTTAGAGAAGAATCATCACCACCTAATTCTTATTTAGATCCACCCCCAATAGCTCAACTTAATTCAATTATTGGGGAGGAAGAGAATGAAGTAACTGTCGGTGAGGAAAGAAATTTTCAAATAGAGGATGTACCTGTTGTGAAAGAATTTGTAGATGTATTTCCGGAAGATTTACCTGGACATCCTCCAGAATGAGAAGTTGAGTTTTCCATTGATTTGATTCCTGGATCAAGGCCTATATCGTAGACTCCTTATAGAATGGCCACTGTAGAGTTAGTCGAACTAAAGAAACAACTAGAGGAATTGAGTAATAAGGGATTTATTCACCCTAGTGTTTCTCCATGGGGAGCCCCTGTTCTTTTTGTTAAAAAGAAAGATGGATCTATGAGGTTATGTATCGACTACAGGGAGATCAATGCTATAATGATAAAGAACAAGTATCCCCTACCTCGTATTGATGATTTATTTGACCAACTGCATGGAGCTCAATACTTTTCAAAGATTGAACTTCGATCTGGATACCATCAGTTGTGTGTGAAGAAGGAAGACATTCCGAAGACAGCATTCTGAACCAGGTACGGGCATTATGAGTTTACTGTAATGCCGTTTGGATTGACTAATGCACCCTCTGTATTCATGGATCTGATGAATAGAGTTTTCAAGGAGTATCTCGATGAATTTGTGGTGGTATTTATCGATGATATATTGGTATACTCCAAAACCTACGAAGATCATGAAAATCACTTGCGCATTATCTTGAAGACTCTGAGGAGGCATGAATTATATGGGAAGTTTAGCAAGTGTGAATTCTGGCTTCAGGAGATTTCTTTTCTTGGCCATATTGTCTCTAAAGATGGAATCTTTGTTGATCCTTCTAAGACCAAGGAAATCCAAGAATGGCCAGCACCTACGAATATAACTGAGGTACGCATTTTTATTGGTTTGGAAGGTTATTATCGACGTTTCGTCCAGAATTTTGCCCGATTGGCTAACCCATTAACGAAGCTCACACGTAAAGGGGTTAAATTTGTTTGGACAAAAGAGTGTGAAGAATGTTTTGAAGAACTGAAAAAAATATTAGTCAATGCTCCTATATTGAATCTACCATCGGGGAATTATGGGTTCGTTATTTATAGTGATGCACTGAAGAAAGGACTTTGTTGTTTCCTTATGCAGAATGATAGAGTTATTGCCTATGCATCACGACAGTTGAAAATTCATGAACAAAACTATCCTACTCATGATCTTGAGTTAGCAGCTATGATCTTTGCTTTGAAGATATGGAGGCACTACCTCTATGGTGAAAAATGTGAGATTTATACTGATCACAAGAGTTTGAAGTATATTTTCTCACAAAAAGAACTCAACATGAGGAAAAGGAGATGGATTGAATTACTTAAGGATTATGATTGCACGATACACTACCACCCGGGGAAAGCAAACATGGTGGCAGATGCTTTGAGCAGAAAAGACCATGGAGTTTTGAACATGATGATAATTGAAAGGGATCCAATTTTCATGGATCTAGTAAAGATGGACATGGGAATAACCAGGGAAGGTGAAACATCAATGATTTTTCAAATGGTTTCCAAACCATCTTTACTAGAAAGGATTAAGAGTTCTCAGACCGATGATGAAGAATTTCAGAAGAAGATTAAAGCTGTGAATGATGGGAGATTGAGAGACTTTGTGTATGAAGATCGAATTTTGAAATTCAGGAAGAGACTTTGTGTTCCCGATTTACCTGATCTAAAAAGAGAATTGCTGGATGATACTCATAGTTCCAATTTCTCTATACACCCTGGGAGCACCAAAATGTATAGAGATTTGAAGGAACATTTTTGGTGGGACAACATGAAGAGGGAGATTTCTGATTTTGTGTCAAGATGTATGGTTTGTCAATAAGTGAAAGCTGGAAGGCAACAGCCTGGAGGAGTCATGCAACCTCTTCCCATACCGGAGTGGAAATGGGACAATATTACGATGGACTTTGTCATGGGGCTACCAAAGACTCCTAGAAGGAATGATGCAATATGGGTGATTGTTGATCGTCTTACCAAGTCAGCACATTTTCTTGCTATAAGAGAAGATCTACCCCTGGAACGTCTAGCAAGACTATATATTAATGAAGTTGTGAGACTTCATGGAGTACCCTTATCAATTGTTTCTGATTGTGATCCCCGTTTTACTTCAAGATTTTGGAAAAGTCTTCAGAAATCCCTGGATACTGAACTTCATTTCAGCATTGCTTACCACCCTCAGACAGATGGACAATCAGAACGGACTATTCAAACCTTAGAAGACATGTTGAGATCTTGCTCACTTGACTTTCAAGGTATGTGGGATCAATATTTACCTATGGTAGAATTTTCCTATAACAATAGCTTCCATTCGAGTATTCAGATGGCACCATATGAAGAGTTATACGGAAAGAGATGTCGTACACCAACCTGTTGGGATGACGTTGGTGAAAGAAAACTTGTAGGCCCAGAACTGGTGGAGGAAACAGTGGAAAAGGTGAAAGTAATCCAAAATCACATCAAAGCAGCTCAAAGTAGGCAGAAGAGCTATGCCGATAATCGAAGGAAGGATTTGGAATTTCAAGTCGGTGATCATGTTTTCCTGAAGGTATCTCCATGGAAGGGAGTCATACGTTTTGGTAAGAAAGGTAAATTGAGTCCCAGGTACATCGGACCCTTCAAAATTCTAGAACGAATTGGGGTTGTAGCTTACCGATTGGCAATGCCGCCAAGTCTCTCCAAAGTTCACGATGTGTTCCACGTATCTCTATTGAGGAAATACATGCCTGACCCAACGCATGTACTCACCTATGAGGAATTAGAACTGGAACCCGATCTGTCTTATTGTGAAGAGCCTGTCAGGATTCTTGATACAAGAGAACAAGTACTAAGAAACCGGACGACGCGTCTGGTAAAAGTTTTGTCGAGAAATCATAAGACGGAAGAGGCAACGTGGGAACCCGAGGAACTTATGATGAAGAACCACCCGAGTCTTTTCATGTGATAAGTATTCTAGAAATTTTGAGGACTAAATTATTTGAAGGAGGGGAGAATGTAACACCCCAAGCTTCTACGGTACGCTTCTCTGTGAATAATGTGATAGCGTGTGTTGTACGCAACACCGAGTTCTAACACACCATAACCAATCAAACTAGCCGTTATGAATAGTAAAATCTACTTTTTGAAATTATATATATTTTATATTTCAAAATGGAATTCATTTTGGATTCGGAATATCGAATTTAGCCTAAGGTGAAATTTTGGTACATTTCGGATAACTTTCATATTTTGATGAATAGTGAAAATTACTAAATTTTAATTAAAAACAACTTTTTAAATCAAAATAATTAATAGTGATAAATTATTAATTTTAGTAGTTTTAAAGTATATTTATAATATATTTTTACCATTTAATATAATTTTGGTCATTGGACATAATTTTACAATTAAACCGAACATAAACAAGTGTCAATCTTTTGATAGTTATTATCTCTTAAAAACATGTTTTTTGTTTTGATAGCGGGAATTAATTTTAAATTAATTTCTGCCACTTCTGTGTTTTGAATTTAGGAAAATGGATTCCATATTTGGAATCAGGATGTTCAAATTGTGTAAATAGGTAACTTTTATTTTTAGACATTTTGAATAATTACTGCGGTAAATATTTTATTTACCATGGTTAAGGGTAAATCCGGTAAATAAGGGTTAAAAAATAATATTAAAATAATATTAATTACCCTAAAACGTGTCTTAACCCTATTGGTTGATACATGGTCGAAGATGGAAATCTTTGGGTCGATTTTGGGACCCCATGGATCCACTTGTAAGTGATAATGACACTTTATTTTAATTAAGTTAAAATGAATACAAAAATGACACAAGCATATATCTTTTAGAAAAACAATTTTTACATAGAGTTATATATGTTGGATTTTAGATTATAAATATTCATTAGAAATATAAAACGATTTCCTATATAATGATATTTTATTTATAAGTTTTAGACATTAAATAATTTATTTTATTTATGACACAATGATGATGCAGTAATTACTATAATAGTGAAAAATTAAAATAATTGATATTATAAATACCCAAATAAATATAATATGAAACTTTTAATGAATTAAACTAATTTTCTAGGATAATATGATATATTAGTATTCATTTAATTGACTTTGTTCGAAGTAATCAATCTGTTATGGGTTTCACAAAAATCAACTATTGAGTAGTGCCAAAATTGACATAAAAGAGTTTTTAAAACAAATATTATATTATTAATTGATATTAAATTCCTAAAAATCTAAGGTTCGGCCAAGAGACTTATATCATGATAGGTGTATCATTAATGGACCACTTGAGGGTCTCTTGGATGTATATAGTAAGTTTATTAACCATATTATATAAAAATACAAAGAGACATTGTAAAAGTGAAACTAATTAACTTAGAGTTAATACTTAAAGATAAGGTTAATATAAGTACCCAAACCTGTCTAAATTCTATTGGTTTAGTGGTTTTCGACCTATCCCCACATTAACCTTTGAATAGTCAACTTTGGAGCCATTGGAAACCGAATATGAATTTATTATAAACTAATATCTCAAGCTTTTCCAAAGGTGCCCCTCACCCCTCTTATAAAAGGGCACTCCTCCTTCTCATTTCTTCACACCTTCAAAGCCATTTGGTTTGGCCAAGACCTGCCCAAATACTATACCAACATCCGTCAATACAACCTAGAGGCATTAGTTTGATCAGAAATCCAACCTAAGGAGCCCTTTTGATCAAATCAAAAGGAAGAACCCGAAGAAGAGGTAATGTTTTCACCACCCCTTTTCAAGTTCCTTTCTTCTTCCACTTCTTCTTTCTTTGTTCTTACCATTCTAAAATACTAACTCCAGTATCTCAGATATACTGTGATGTTATTATAAATATGGTACAACCATATTCAGTATTCTATCCACCCTTTGAATAACATGTCACCATACGTACGTACGTACGGCTTACCGTCTCCACGTCGTGGTGTAATTGTTATTCAATATAATATTACTTGGATGGGTATAATAATGATGTTTAACTCAGGTAAATAATAAATATAACATGTTAATGATTCTGTATATATTATATACCATCCATTTATATATTATTTTAATATCAAAAGAATGATATTGTCACTCGTGCGTACGTACGAACTACCGTCTCCACGAACGCGATGAGATTCATTCTCCATCGTATCCATTCAAATATAATTATCATTTGATGATTTAAAAATGATGTTTAAGGGCTTGATATAATTCTGGATATGAATAAGATACAACAAACATGGCTTATGTAACAAAACCTATAAAAGCAAATGAGTATGTTAACACCCGAAACGACGATAATTCTAAGATATTATTAACAAATCAATGTTAAAAGATCATATATGATATCATATTAATATATATGATTCTTTTATAATTTAATAACAATTATTTAACCATTATACAGGAGGTTAACCTACCCCAACCAAGGAAAAGTACAAGGTAAGGGATTTTCTTATCTCACATTCAATTCCGTGAGATTTCCATTATTCGCCACTAAATTATTGAAAGTGGTGTATTGTGTACTGGAATTTGATATATATTATCATGATTATCTTTATATTCATGTTATTCTGTAAATAATTTGGTGGTTATTAACTTTTGTCCATACGACTCAGTTGATTAACGTGGTAATGGGTTTTCATCTCACTCCTTATTTCCGTGAGATTCATGCCATATTGCCACCATCACCTTTTGTGTGGTGTATGTACTGCCCATAATTATATTCTTTGTGTAATACACTCTAATTTATGTGTATTTACATATTCATTTTATGATACCTCTTTCATGGGTTGTATGTTTCATAAGTTACCAAATTGGTAAGGGTTATTTCACAATCTCTTCATTATCTGAGGTTGTTTATATGTAATAATCTACTGGGATCTCTTTATCATCCAAATCCATGTTTCTTAAAAATGTATTTCAAAACATTTTTACTATTTACTGGAATATGAGTTAAAGTCATTTATACCCTTTTTGAGTTTTATAAGTGGTTTATAAAGGAATATTTCCATCGTTTTTAAAACAAGGTCCTTTTTGACCTTTTCGACAGAATTAAGGTAAGAATGTTTTTTTTAACTTATACGGCGGGTGCGGCTATTTTCCGCCGTTATAAAATCTTCAAAGCTTCCCTTACAAGCTTATAAGAATATTTTCAAAGAAAATGTTTTATTTTATATGGATCTTAAATGATTTCAAAATAAAAGGAGATATTTCTTTAAAAAGAATTTTGATTTCATCTATGTCAACATCCTTTGATGGATTTTAAGATTATTTGAAGTTGATTTATTATGATACAAAACTTCTATATTGTATTGAAGGTTTTGTGATATGTTTGACTGTGGATGTGCTATTTTTATACCATTCATAGTTTGTAGTGAAAGTATTGACATTTCGTATGCTAGTTTTAATACGAATGTTTATGTTATGTTTAAACCTTTTCATATGGGAATGCATTGGACTTAATATGTGACGGGTGGAGCCCGCTATAGCTCCTCGATGCATCGGTAGGTCTCATGAGACAAACTAGTGTCTTGGCACAAGGCCTTGACAAAATCGTATTTGTAGTCTTGCCACGAGGCCTTGGCTATGTGGTTATAATAGTTTGGCATTATGCATTCCATCATTATGAAAGTGGTTATTGATTTTGCATGTGATTATTCGTTTAGTAGAATAACCATGTGAATAAGTTAATGGCATTATTTCATTTTATTTATTCCATACTATGTTAAATGTTCAAGTTTAAAAGGCTTTTGTTTTAGTTATACATTGCCTTAAATGTTTATTCTTATTTATGAATGTTTCCGCTATATTGTTATCCTTACTGGGCATTTGAGCTCACCCCTTTTCTATGTTTTATTTTTCCCAGGAAGTGAAGAAGTAAGTTATGAATGACCTGCAGGGATATTATGTGGGGATATGAGTGTGTATTATGGATACTTTATGTTGTTGTAGTAGTTTTTCATTTTATGATGTAATGTAAAACTTATGAATATATCTAGTGTTTCCAAGGCTACTAAACCAATCGGTCTTTAGAGATTTGATCTTTCTTGTGATCATGCCAATGTTATGTAATAATGCACCGAATCTGGGTAACTAGGGTCGGGGCGTTACACATCTATTTTCCAAGATATCTCTTAAAACATATTATATATTGTGTCATCAACAAATATTATTGAATACCACTCTTTGAATAATTGAAATGAACTGAGCAATTAAACTTTAATGTCTATGGTCATAATTAGAAAGTTCCATTTTAGTCAAAGGGGGTGATATATAAAATTAAATTAAATAAAAATAAAAAAATCATTTCTTGAATTATTAAATCAATGTAATTAAACTTATAATGTACCCATTGTATCCTAAATTTTTACATGTGTATGTCTTTAGGATTTTTGACTATATAAAATTGTACATAAATCATGATATAAATTAATAATAATTATAATCCTAATGACGAATACAAAAATTCATATAGAGAAATAAAAAGTGACACATATAACATGTCTACTTACTATTAATGGTCCATTTTTTATAATCTACTCTCTTGGAGATTACAATGTGTGAACTTCATGAGAAGAATTCATAATGACTTATAAGCCCCTAAAGCAAGATACTAAATATCACCTATATCCAATCATATATTTTTCATCTAACTATATGACATATGTTTAATAAATATATCATAAAACATCAAGGTTCTCATTTTAGTTGGGAAATATTATAATCTTTTGATGCGATAAATACTCTCTAATTGTTTTCTTATTTTTTAATAAATTAATTTCATTGGGTTAAGTAAGAAACCCTTCATGGAATTGGATTGTGAAAAACTAAACAAACAATCATAATATCATGATTAAAAATACCAAAAACTAGCAAACACCATCCATAAAATATAAACAATATAGAAAACAATGATAATTATCTCAAGAACCATCAGAGCAATGCTTTCTTTTTCTTCTTGTAACATCCCCTCAAGGAAGGTGAAAAAACGAATATAGTATAATCTGAGCTATATTCTACTAAAGGCTATTTAAAATAAATCATATCAACATCAAATCAATTTAGTTCTTCCAATTCAATATTTTCTAGATAACCCCCATCACACTTTAAATTAATAATGACTGGTTTTTTATTCATCATTTCAAAAACATTCATGACTAAGGTTTGATTATCAAATAAAAAATTATCATTTTCTCTCTTATCCTTCTTATCCACCCCTTAGGTTTTTCCTAAATGGTTTAATTATAGTGACAAAACATTAAAGACTATTTGACCATATTTTTACTCTCCATATCTGTTTTAAAATTGATATTTGATTAGATTATCTTATAAAAGGTCTTAACTAGATAAATAGAGACTCATGATTATAAAGTTCCATTCAATTTGATCTGCATGTTTAGGGAATACAATAAATTATATCAACATAGTTCCATATTACTTGATTAACTACTCTTATTATGTTTTTATTCTTCTCTATTTATCTATCGTTAGTGACTAGAAGAACACCCATAATATGATAAGATATTATTAATATTTAGGTATATTAATATACATGTAAACATAGGTAAAAAGTAATTTTGTTATTGGGAACTAAAAAAATACCACTTTCCTTAGATACAAATACTAAAAACATTTAGTTTTTTGTAACATACATGGTATTAATTATGATCCTAAGATATGTATTTCTTCAATGGGTCATTCACATTCTATTATGTGGAAACAATATATTCAATGACTTTTCCCTTCTAATAAAACCACACAAGAGGTAAAACATAAGAATTATATGCTTCATCTATTGATGTAACCTTGGATCCTTAGCTAAGACCCTCCCTATTGTATTATAATAAATATATTGTGATATCATATTTACAGCTATAAACCACATCAAGATCCAAAATGATATTTCAAATCCACACTACATCATTAGCTCCATAAAAATCCATAATATACAAGGACTCTAGTCTAGATTTAAAAAACACTAGAATCTAAAAACACTTTCAGATCTTATCTCATCCATTAATGTAAAATATACATTGACTCTAACTTCACATCATTATTTTTTATTTATAATAGAATATATATATCCCCTGATGACTAGAAATTAATCTCTTTCATAAACTATGAATATATCTTTAGTACACCATAAATACTTTAGGATATTCTTTACAATGGTCTAATTTGGATCTCTTTTGTTTTACTGATATATTATGACCATTGTTATATTATAGGCAACATCAATCATGGTACATATCGTTACATACATGATTGATCCTATCATTGAGGCATAAATAATCCAACTCATTTTCTCACTTTCCTCTTGTGTATAATGACATATTTATTTAAATATGTCTATTATATGAAATTATAAATAATCCCATTTTAGGCTATTTATACAGATTCTTTTCAGTACTTCACCAATATATGTACCTATAATTAGTACAGGAGTCCTATTATATATATCAGGAAATATATGGATCCCTATAATGTTCCATTGTTCACCAAATTATTTCATTGAGGTTCATTTTTCAACAATGTATTAGAAGACTATAAGGATACTATCTCATTTCCCATTAGTAATATATCATCAACATATACTTTGAGTAAAATGACTTCACTCCCACCAAATATTTTATAGACACACATCTCAATTTAATTCACTGTGAAACCAAATTGTCTTATAGATTCATCAAAATTAATTTTCAGTGATCTAGATGATTTCTTCAACCCATAAATAAATCTTTTCAAATATTATAACTTATTTAAACCCATTAGAATCTAAGTCCTTTTTTATTTTATATAGAAATCTATGAAACGTTTCTCAATAATGAAGATTGGTTTAACATCCACTTTCCAAATCTCATAATCAGGTATGATGTTATGGAATGCATAATTCTGATGGGTTTTATCATAGAGACTGGTGAAAAGGTTTCATCATAGCCAATGCCTTTATACTTCTTAAACACTTGACTAGCAATTTATTATTTATAAATATTTAATTTACCATCCATATACATTTTCTTTGGGAATAACCACTTTCTCTTAGTAGGTTTAACATCAACTGTAGGATCTTCCAAAACCTAGAATTGGTTTTGGAATATGGAGTCCATTTTAGAATTATTCCATTATTTAGACCATATAACTTCTATGATCCTTATTGATTCCTTTTTAAAAAAATCTTAATGATGATAAATATAAAATGAGCCTCGGTCCCCATTGGCTTTAAAACCATATCAATTGAGTTCTCTAACATCTTTTATTCTCTTATGCAATACTTGTATATCTAAAACAATTTTATCCCTATATATTCATGTAATTTTTACAATACAAACTTTTATTTCTCATGAGCCTCACAATCATAAAAATTGATCTTACATCCAACATCTCTTAAGGATATTTGGTCTCTCTCAAGGAATAAGACTTTTCATTCCATTGTTACCTTTTGTTTTTTAATGGTTAGTATATATAACACCCCTTTGTTTCCGTGGTGTTATATATATATATATATAATAATTGTAACATAAAGTTAATGTTTTTTACATGTTTTATCCTTAAAAAGTTTCTCTATATTTTCACACACACACAAAAATATAAATGTATATATATATATATGAAAAAATGGGGTTCTTCTTACTTTATAACTCAAATATAATTCCAATTTTAACTTTATTTAGAACTCAATTTAGTGTGTATTCTACATACTATAATGCATATCAAAAAAATGATAATGGAAGACTGACTAACACACCCTAAATCTCACCAATTCTAAAATGGAGTGGTTTTTTCTTTCACTAACACTATTCCACTATGGTTTATAATGATTCATTTGATATGGGATTCTAAAATCCTGTAAATAGTCAATGAACCCTTGGTTATGATATTCTACCCCATTGTATGATCATAGTTACTTTAACTTCTTATTAACTTGGTTATCTACATCAATATTAAATTATTTAATCTTCTGAATGGATTCATACTTATACAACATTTAGATGAAAAATGTCGTCATTATAATGTCATAAATAAATGTTATGAAGAAATAATATGAACCTCTAGATTCAACTATCAGTGGTACACACACATATGTCTGAACTAATTATTGATTCTCTATGGACCTTTAATCCATTACATGTAATGTAGATTTTTGGATTTTAAGGAAAAAAAATAATGACATATAGAATGGTTATTGTTAAAAAGAATCTTACTATCACTTTTGATATAGCCATGTGAGACATTTTTTGTTTACATGACCAGGATGAAAATTCCACAACTATATATTATATAAGTCATGTTAACTTTATTCATTATTGATTTGGAAAAGTTGGTTTTCTTATTCTATTATGTAAATATCATTAGATAAATGATCCAAACTACAAAATATGTTATCTTCATAAAAGTAGAAGATCTTATTTTTTAAAATTTAAAATTAACCCCTCAATATCTATAATTGAAATGGATAAAGGCTTTTAGTTACAATGCGAACATAATAAAAATTAATTAAAACTAGAATTAAATGAATTGTTAATGTGATATGGTAGTGTCTAATTTCCTTTACAAGTAGTCTTACATTAGTGGAATCTCAAAGATTCACCTCACAACATTCATCCTTCCTGAGAGTACATTTTATTATTATTTTGATATAAATTTGAGAACAAAAATATATATATACAATACCCAATTTATAAATATGAAGAGATTATATTCATTAATGAATTTAACTAAATCTTAGCCTTTCTTATTTAATTAGGCATATTTATTCTTTCAGTAGACCTTCCTACCATATAGAAACATAATATATCATAATCCTTATACTACCCCTTGATCCTCTCCCACTTGGTAGGAAATTTAAAAGTTTACTTAGAGGTGGAAATATTACTGGGACCTTTCTCTTTGACTTTCCTATTATTCACCACAATAACAGACAATTTTTCATGCTTCTTATCATTATCCACCTAAATAATTAGCGTTAGTTGATTTGGGAGAAGCTTATCATTATATTTCCTAATAAAATTAATGAAAATGTAAATAATCATTAAGTAAGTGAGATTATCACAAAGACTATGAATAACTCCTTGGATAGCATGAAAAATAGAACTTCTAAATTCATAATGTGTCAAATCATATTGACTATAAGAGTTACAGTTGGTCCACCTTTACATGATTTAAAATAAAGATTTCCTTATATAAATCATAACTCTCTTTTATTTCTTTCTCTTGATAAAAATCACAAATATGGTAAAACATGATGTATATATCCATGTCTTCATATAACTTTTGGAGTTCCATGTTCATGAATGATTTCATGAGGAATTGGATATCCAATGTATCATTAGTTTGTTTCAAGAAGATAGATTACTCCTCCTTACATTCCTCAATGGAAGGATCAATAGGATTTTGGGACTCCAACACATAAAACATTATATCTTGTCATAATACAATTCACTAGTGACTGTACCACTCCTAGAAGTTTTCTCAATTCAGGAGACTCTGTTTATTGAATATAAATTGAAATTATAATTTTGAGGTCATAAGAAATTCCATTTCATACAGATAATAAAATAATATTTTTGTAAACATATTTATTTCCATGTGTGATTTAATATATTTTATATAATTAGTCCCATAAAAAAAAGAAATAATAATCAGATTTAAAGTATCCTATCATGTGGACATTCCATTGAAAAGTATCCATATTCCCTGTCTCATAATTCATAATTGGGATATAAAAAATATTTGATGTTGTTCTCGAGTATGGTCTTTCAAACTAAATTAATTATATATTTCATTACCCATTGAGTGGACTCCCCAATCTTTAAATCTTAAATTGAGATATCCACAACACTTTCCTCATAGTTACACCAAGTCCAATGTAGGAAATCATCCCTAGATTGTAACTAGGAAAATATGACTCAATAATTTTGTTAGAACTCCCAAATAATTGAAAGAATCCTTATTTTGGAATCATAAGTACTTTAATATATGGTTTCATTCTATCTAAATTGATGGATTTATTTTCTATACTAACTTTTCATTGATAGATATTTTTTACCTTATCATTAAATATTATTCATTATATTATTTAAATGATTGTTAATATTATATGGATATTTCATAATTAATTAATCATTTTTGAAAAAAATGTTTTACATGTAATCAGTTTTTTATCTTTACATGATCATTATTTCATTTAATTTATGTGATCTCATTTTAATATTTAATATAAATTACATCGCATGAAAAATTAATTAACCAAGATCACCAAAAAACAAACTAATTATGTGGTATGATCTTGAGTTTTTAATTATATGTTGGTTTATCAAGAACCCAAAATACCATATTTTGAACCATGTGAAATAATTACTTTATCCAGTCTTGGATCATGTGGCAATATTCTAAATTTAACATGTGAATCACCTTGGTTTGTTAAACATCAGATTAGTCAAGAACTATCTCATCTAATCAAGGGTTCCTTCTATTACTTATGATTACTAACTCATAGGTGAAGGTAACTAGGGGATTAGGGTTACAATAATAATAATTTTTCATACATGTCCGTAAATAATAAGTAGTAAGGGATGAACACATATCATCATATTTCGTTTAATAATATCTTTATAACAAAAACCAATGTAATAAATAATTAAATTAAATATTAAACCAACACATACATTCGTCAATCTTTATCATGATCATACACACTTGAAATGACTACAAATATAATGTATTTTAATTTAATTTTTATTAATATATATTTATAATATTAAATAAATAATTATCTTATAAATAAATTATATAAATTATCTTATTTTTCCATTAAAATATTCATTTATATTTCCATTCAATGTAATATTAAATAAATTATTTTCTATTTAAAATTAGTAAGTACAAGATGTTTACATGAGGAAAAATGGGATGTAAAAAAAACATTCTTTATATAACCCCATTTCGCATGTTTAACTATTATATTGATTGTACCGTTACATAACATGAAAATTGAATAATGTTATGCATGGTCCTTGAAGTGTACTATGTTCTTAAAATACATACGTACCTACAAAACTTATTATTCTTTGTGTTAATCTATATAGTATGCATGATGTGTATGAATAGAAAACATTCCTTGAATATACATAACATATGTAGCAAGAAATTCCCATTAATTAAATGGAATATTATAAAAAAATGCATGACATGTATCTATAGAATCACATTGAAAATAATAAATAAATCACTAAATATCCCACACAACCTACCAAAATCACCCATTGTATAATTCATGGAGAAATCTCAATCATATGACGTGTACAACTAGATAATTGTTTTATCTTTTTTTCATTAATTAATTAATTATATCATATATTGACTCACATGATAAACACATCTTATCATATACATAGTGTGATTTTTTCCAAGTTACCAGATGTGTATAACCATCCACATGGCATGTAATTATCAACTTTTCACATGCACTACATGCCTAAGGACTTATCGTGTATCTCACATGTATTTTTATGTGTCACACAATGTGTATATCCCCCTCCAATAATGTTTCTGGGATAATGGTCAATAGTTTTCATGTGTAAAATACATTTTGTGTACTTTGACAACATAAATTTTGTAATTTACGTGGGGAGATGCCTTGTGGGGATTTTAGATAATGTAAACTAGCTACACATCATATACTCCCCATTATTACATATTAAAATTTTATTTTAATACATAATGTGTAATTAATCCATATACAAAACCACCACAAGACATAAAATGATTTCCATGGCTCTTCATTGTGTGGCTGACCAGGGTTATACGATGCGTAATTTCCCATTACATGTTGTGTAACAATGTAGTTCAAAAATAATCATTCATACTTATGAATGATATCTGTAATAATTCTTCATCATTCCTTTTCATTTTCTTCATCATATGAAAATGAATAATCATTTTATCTTAAATTTTGGATTAAATAATAAAAAATTTTAAATAATTCTCATTAACTATATCAAAATTTAATAAAATAAAATAACTAATTATAAATTAATATATGAATAATGTGATACAAGTAAAATCTTCTAGGTATCAATAATGAAATAGCTAAATGAAAACCAAAATATTTATAGAGGATATTTTCACAAATAATATATACATACATTATTGTAATAAGTACCTCATATTGATAAATCTTTTATCATTTATGATTAATTTGGTATAATTTTTTCATTTCATCAATATAGTGATTAATCCAATGAATAATTCCTCTAGAGGTATTCACATTATCCACACAAATCATGGAATATCACTGTTGGAACTCTAGGTTCTATGTAAGAGAAACCAAATGCCTTACGTCATTTATCATTGATCAAAACAAGAATTATTTCATGTCTGAATAATTTTTTCACTATAAATCTTAGTCTTTATAGATATTAGTAGGATCACCTCCCATTATTGATATATTTCGGGAGAGAGTTATCTCGAGGGATTTTAGATACTATTATATGGATATTATGTTGATTAGAAATTGCACATACACTAGAAATGATATAACTTGGGTTATATACTTAGGGTTATAAAATTAATAATTTTACATAGATATTTAAATAATTTATCACTTCTAAGTTAACCCCATGTCAAATAATAATATTAATAATCAATTATATTACATGATGTATTCTAACTAGTGGATACCTAAATATCATCTATTAAATAATTAAAAAAATATTTTTAAATTGTATTAAATAAAATAAATCATCTCATTTGGACCTTTAAATTAGGCCTTCATTCCTCCTCAACATTTATTTATCCTTTAATAATAAATATTTATTAAATAAAATCATATTATTATATTAATCTTTAAATAAATAAATAAATGTTATATTCACTGACTAATGAATAAATATTATCATAACATGTAAATTAGATATATTACAAACTAAAATAACTGAAAAATAGATTTATGTGATTAATAGAGCCTGAATAATTATTATAACCCTTTAATTCGAATAACACTTAATCATAATGTTATATTTTAATAGAAACTGACTAAGATTTTAGATACAGTTACTGCGTGAACATCTAGGATGCTTTATTAGTGGCATTATATAGTCTTGTATAAGTTATAATATTATAATCTATAAACACATCATGGAATCTATATGAATGGAAGTTAATGGAATAATGAAAAAAAACTCATAATAAATATCACTGAGTAATATAATATATTTTTCTCAATATTTACTAATGTAGTTTGCGTACCTGTTTCATCAACCTACATACATGAACTTCTATCATTTGTTCCCTAAAATGAACTCATAAATAAAACTACTTTATCCATTAATATTATTAGATAGTTCCATTTCAATAAAAGGGCTTGAGATATATACTTCCATTAAATTTAAAGGGGGAATCCATTCTTGACTAACAAAATCAATGCCATATCATTTATGATACACCCAACACAAACTACTTCACCATGATCATACGTCATCATAGTTTTCAAAAAATAAATCATAGTAAATGATTCATGATATTAATTAATAAAAATATGAAGTCTAAAGACCAATACACAAATTTTTTGATGGGAATATCTAATGAAATGTATGAAATATATACTTCCTATTAGTGATTTAATCCTTATAACCACCTATATTAGAGATGACCAAGTGTACACTTCATACGAAGTAGTCTCAATGTATTATAGGCCATAAAAATCTAATATAGGTGTCCAATAACAAAAATTTAATCCAATTATAGGATATATATGTTTAAAAATATTATGAAAACACTTCATGGTTTTCATTATAGAAGAGAATTGTCATTTCTTTTCGATATAAAAAATACTCAAAGGAAATTATCACCCTAAGGTTACATTGAAAACCCCTCATAATATGGTATTTTAATAACATTAATGTATTTTAATATATATGTAATCAAAAGTGAAATGTTAGTTGGGTTTAAGGAATAAAATCTGACAATAATATAGATATTTAAAGAGTTATTTATTTTAAGGGTTTATGGTTGTGAGATATGATTTATATAAATGTTTGCATTAGATTATTTTGCATATTTATGATAGTTTGTTCATATTATTCAATTTTACTTAGTATATATTTATCAAACCTCTTGGGAAGCCATGGATATTTAAGTGGTAATTCATAGGAAAATTGATATACTAGATTAGTATTACACTCTGTATAGTATCCACTTGTCTATTTTATTCCCTATCATAGGGATTTTCCCATGATATGTTGAGTGAGATAATGTTAGGGCATATACCAATGGATGGTATCATAGGACAACAGTTGGTTATACACAACCTATCCTATATTTTTTCTCAAATATGTAGGGTGTTTTCTCATGGTGATGATTATGATATGATTGTTATCTATATTTTAAATGTTTAATGCATGATTATTATTTATTCTTGAGCTATAAATCTTTTTATTTTTCCTAATTTTTAATTTAAATTTTTCTACATTTATGATCCACTTTTCCTTATGTTGATTATTTATTTCTATATAATAAATGGAATTTTTATTTCTTAAATAAAAGGTCTTATAAATGTAATCTCATATCTATTTGGTTATGTCTGTAACAATTAATTAATGTCTTAAAATAAATAATATTATCTTTATTTATTTCCACTAACTATCCATATAATGTAAAAAAGTATTTTTATTATCTATTTTTGAAACTATCATTGAGGTGTTTTCATATAATATAAATGTTATAGAATCTTTTTGGTATCCTATTAAGAATTTTCTATTGGACGGTATACACACTTTATTGTGTATACAGTCTTATCATCCTTGATATAGGTATTTGAGATAATTCTTTTAAAATTGTATGGTATTCTATATTCATTTAGGGAGATTGAGGATGATGAGAAATTTTTGTGACTGAGGATAAAATGTTTTTATGTCTTTTGATAGCTGGTGTATTTTTTTGGGATTCATGTGATATGGACCATATTGATCATTTGAATTTGTTTTTATAGATTACTTGTATTTTTATGTTCTCATTAATGATGTATTTTTATTACTTTATTAGTTTGTAATGATTAAATTTGTTACATTATGAGACTCTTATTTTATTTGGGTGTTTTTCAGTTATGAATTATTTGGTTACCTTTTTATCTAAACTATATTTCTTTATTTTTCTTATTAATTCCAAATTTTTAGATGCTTAATACTATATTTTGGAAGGAATTTGAGTGTGTAATCTTTCAATGTTTGTGATGGTTAAATCATCCCCATTGGAAATTTTTTATACCCCATCATTTATTACGAAATTTAAGAAATGAAGAATGAACTTTAGGTTATTAGGCAAATTGGCTTAAGTTTTTGTTTTGGATGACTTGGGATATTTTTTTTATAAAATTTATTGGATAAGTATTATTTGGAAGGTGGTGGGACCGAGTGATTATTTAAATGTTATACATGGAGTGAAATATGTGGTACGGTCATAGGTATATGGCACCATATGATCAATATTATTCATCTGACATAATACATGTGTTGTGCATGAAATCAGAATAAGCTCATCCCTAGTTTCACACTTGAAATGTATTGTGGTTGTGGAGAGACACACTCAACTTTGCAACACAATCAACTGGATTACCATTTTAATCATTCCTTACATTGAACCTATATAATTTGTTCACCGATTATCCATAATTTTGGACACAATTGTTACTTTTACTCTCATAGGGTGGGCTCTTCCAGGACAAAAAAAACTCCTATATAGGTATCATGAAATTATTCCTTATCCTAATTTCAAAGTAAATCACCATTTATTAAAATTCAATTTCATAATTCATTTTTCTTTTTAATTAGTTATTAATTTTATAACTAAACTTTTTTCATTAAAATTTTACAAAAAATATCCCACAAGAACAACTTCTAGAATTGTAGTGAAACCAAGTGTAACCCACAAAATCTAGCCCCAATTGGACATAGGAAGGATACTAGCACCAAGGTATAATAAAAAATAATATATGAATAATTTCCAATTTTTAGTCGCAGTAAAGAAAAGAAACCACTGACCAACAAAAAAATTAATAAAAATAAAAAAGTAAAAAAAAAATAAAAAAACAAAATGAATGAAATGACTTAAAAAACAAAATAATAATATGTTTCTAAAAATCTATTCCAATATTTTGGTAAATACTAATAACAAAAAAAAGTTTCCACCAGATTTCGCTAACCACTAAGTCATAAGCTACTAGGGTCCCACCGAATCTCTGAAAACACCCTATAAATGCATATAATAAGTGTATAGATTTTGGGATGAGATTATGAATCTACACAATAGGAACCTCTCTAAAAAATTTCATCATAATGTGGAAAAAGTATACAGAATATTCAATGATTAAATTTTGAAACCAACTCTTGATCCCATCCTTGGATATCTATAGATCTTCTCATGACAAAAAAACTCTTTAAATCCAATAATAATATAAGTATAATGAAATTTAGAAAATATATCAATGAATGAACCTTACACCCACTTCCAAACTAACTTAGTTACCATCACATCCTAATAGAATAGGTTTTGGAACTATCATCCCTTCTAACTCAACGTACCACTACAAAACATGACCATAACAATATAATTCTACAAACATATTCTTGATGACCTCACAATATAACTAAATAACAAAAATGAAATTAGCATAAAAAAATAACCATAACCATGATTAGAAGGGGGAGCATGGGAGGGTTAGTAATCATCAATACATATCCATAACATTATAGATATTTGGGGTTCACATGATATGGAAAACCCCATTCATCCATCTGTTAGGTTACCCGACTCGAGTGGTGGTGTTTTAAAATAACATTGTATAAGTTGACATATAATAGTAAAAAATAATCTAATGGTCATCATCCAATAAATATTACATCAACAACCATACCTATAAAACAAATCACCTCCACACAATAGTCATATTTTCCTCTAACATAACAAAAAAAATATAAACATAGTATCCACACAATTTGGTGAAAAATTTACCACATTAATTGTTCTACTTTATATTAATTTATCAATTCAAAAATATTCTATATAATAGATATTTTGACAAATAATTCTATTATTTTATCAATTATTTAATTGTTACACTTCTTATCCCAATCATTTTATTTAATTTTTTATTCATTAAATCTAAATACATTGAAATATATCATTATTATCCAATCTATAATGATATCTATAAAATTTTATATTTATTCCAAATTTAAACATGTTTTAATCCATATAATTTCCACAACAATCAGTTTTATTAAAAAATGAAAATAAGAACAAGGGAACATATTTCAGAAGGTCTTCATAAACCTCTTAAATTTAAATATATAGTATATAATTAATTAATAGGAACAATTTATATAGAGAATTTAATTATTGACAATCCCACATTGATAATAGTAAAGAAAAAGGGTTCCCAAATCACCCACCTCAGTGAAATTCTCAAATCATCCTTTCATCATAGAGAGAATCGCGGTACAAAAATATCATTTTTTGACATAAACCCTCGATAAAAAATATATTCAATTACCCCCTCAATCCTATAACTCCAACAAACCCAATTTAGGATGATTCATTATTTATTTCAATACCCAATGATGATGAATTGAGATATTTGATTTTCATTATTTCATCTCAGAATGATTTTTACTAAATTTGTAGTTATTTTTAGATGCTTGGAGACTGTTTAGGAAGTATTAAATATGGTTATGGAATTATATAGTAAAATGATGAAAATTGACATAGGTTTTTGTTCATAATAGACATTTACTAGATTTTTATTGTCTATTTTGCTGGTTTGGATAGAAATATATATACTTCCACAAAAACATAAGAGTCATTTATATGAAAAATAAGGGGCATAAAAATTTACAACATAAGAAAAGTTAAAAATACATGTATTCACTATAAGATTTTTTTGGTTATTCCATAATAATCACTAAGGAGAAGACAATGAATTTTGTAAAAGTCTATTAGATAAAATAAGAATCAAAGGGGTCATCAAGGAAAATCATAAGATTTATAAAAATTTTATAAGAATAATTTGAAAATTTTTAAAATATTTATTTACTATTATGATAATTTTTAGATATAAAATTTGGAAAATTATAGATTCATAGTGAAATCCATTAAGAATCTTAAAATTTAAATTATGTATTTCTGAAATTAGTAAAGAGCTTCAAAAGCTAATAATTTATAAGGAATATTATAAATAAAATTAAATTATAAGATGCATGTTATATTCTATAGAATTTTGAATATAATTATATAGTTTATTTTCAATATTCAAGCTATTGGTTTTAGTGATGAAGAACACAAATGAATTTTTTATACCTTATGAAGAAGGAAAATATTCTATGAAGATAAATAAAAAGATATATTAACTAAATCAATTTCTAAAAATTGATATGTAGTTTCATTAGAATCATAGTGCTACACCATAGTGGATTATGAAGAGAATGATGAAGTAAATATTTACACGAGAACAAATGATTCCATGACTATTATAAAATCCAATGCATGAACCATTGTAGATGATAAGGAAATTAAAGAGGCTTAACTATTTTTTGGATGGTTTGAGGAAAATATCAATGAAGACCCTGCAAAATTAAATTGAGAAATATTTATTAGGAATTTAATGATAATAAGTGAGAATAAAAACTGAAGTATTTTGTTGAACAATTGAAAAATAATAATATCATGTTACAGAAAATCAATGGAAGATTTCCATATTCATATATAGAAATATATTCTAATGAATCCAATTATAATATAAATCTGAATAGTAATAAGTATATTGAAGACTATCAATAATAAATTCCAAGATAAGTGAAATAGTTTCAAATAAATACAATGGAAGAGGTGGTTGACGATTACCATTATGTAAAGAATGAATAAAATCATATCCACACTATTATTATGACACATATTTCCTTTAATGATTTTTCTTTAAATATTTATTCTTATATTAATTATATAGAGTTCGTTGTTGAACGAATTTATGTTTAGTTACCACATTTATATAGGTTTAACTTCATAACATTTTTTCTCGATTGATATTAAAAGGATAAATGTGTGTTCTTGGGATAAAAACCACTATACACTGGGAGCATAGTCATACATCACCAAAGAGAACTAGGTTAACAAAAATATTGTGCCTTCATTTTATTTTTACTATTTTTTCTCTGAAGGGATAAATTTTCTTAATATTTAGGATAGTGGATGTGATTTAGATAAAAAAATACAAAACACTAAATCACTACCCTCCCCCACTTAGTGTTTATATTATCCTTTGTGATTCTACTAATTTGTAGTGAAGCACAATTATTATTTCTATTATCCCTCATATAAACCATTATGGATAAAAAAACATAGTCCACAGTAAATTCATACAAACATTATATGGAAAGGGATTTTATATTTATTAGGAGGGAATGGTACCCTAACTTCCCTCACTTGGTCAGGATATTCTTGATTCTACTAAACAAGTATTCATAGTTCCATGTGATACTTCTGAATAGTCTATATTTTATATAAAGAATATTGAAGGTGGTGGTAAATCTAATAATACAATATTATATATTTTATTTGAGAAATTACTAAGAAAATATTTTTTTCTATAAAAATAAAATCATTATTAGGGATAATACCATAATATTTATAAAGGAAACAAAAAAGTTAAGGTTTGTATTTTTTTAAATTTGTAGACAATTGTTTGAAGATGTAATAACACATAAAAATAAATCTATTAGTGAACATATTACTATAACTAATGTGATTGTAATCTCCATTAAATGATTCACATAAATATTTAATATTCTTCTTTGATGAAGAAAATTATGATAATCTTAAGTAAAATTGTTCATTCTAAGATATCATCACTTAAAGGCATAAACCATTATAATTTTACCAATCATTAAAATCATAGTACCCGAATAATTTATGAAATTATAATGTATGATACTCTCATAATTAAGGGATAGTAAGAGAAGAAAATATCTTTAAATATTTCCTGATTATGAATATTAAATGTTTGAAATAAATTATAATAAATTTGAAAATATGGAATATGTTTATAAAACTATCTCACTTAAGTGACTAAGCTTCATAAAATTTAATGAAATTATCAAGGGAATATAAAATTTAAATATTAATTTATATAAAGGTTGGTTTATTTTCTTAAATTTAATCCATATAGATAAAAAATGAAAATGAAGATGATAAAATAATTAATTATTTCTATAATTAAAATGATTCATTTAACAAAAATAAATATCCATAAAAAATAAAGACTAAAATTTCATCCATGTTCTCAAAAAGAAATTTTTTATCAGATGAAGAAGGCATTTTTGATAGTGATTAGATTTATGATGTTGAGGAAATTCCTAGCATTTTAGAAATTTCTCATGGCACAAGAAACCAAATATATTAATCATTAAAGAATTAATTACCAATTTACAGTTATTTCGATGAAAAATAAAAATAATAAACTAAGGATTACACCGTGAGAGTGAAAATTATGATTCACATAAAATAAATCATATGGTTAATATTACAAATTTTAGATCTCAATTTTTTTATAATAATGATCAAATGACTGTTTAGAAGGATGAGTTGGTCAAATAAATTTAGAGGATCAATCTTGAAAATGTTTTGAAAAATAATATCATTGATGAAATTACATTTAATTTCATCCTTGTGAATAAGGGGTTAGAAATTCCAAATTTTATTCTTTTTGAAGCAGAGAAAAAATAGAAATATTCAATTATGACTGTAGTTGTGATTGTTGTAATGTATTTTTTTTATATACAATAAACATCCCTCACTCTTGATGTTTGATATGTTAAACATAAACAATGTTAATTTATAATTTCATAACTTCAAAAAAAAATTCTCAGAAACAGCTATTGGAAATTAATAATATGAACCGTATAATTATTGAAAAAGAGAGAGAATATACTCATGTATAAAAATATTAAATTATAATAATTTTTTTATATAAATCCAAAATAACCAAATAATATTCTTTAATTTTTTTGTGGGATCAATTTAGAAGATAACTTGAAATTGAGCTAAACAATAATCTATGTAATAATATAATTTCTAAAACAAGGGTAGGTTTTTGGGTTATTTTGGGGTTTTTAATTTCTTTTTTCATAAATCCTATAATTTGTGGCATAATATAACATTATCAAGACTATTAGGGGAGAGTTAGTAATGGGTTATACATTAATAGGATTAGATAACTAATCAAAATCTCTAATAGTCTATGAATATGATTGTAGTGAAAAAATGAATTTGGAATTTTTAAAATTTTATGGGAATTATTATAATTAAGATATATTTAAAATGAATAGTTAAAATTAATAACATATTATTTAGATTACCAATATAAATTTGGAAATGTTTAGAATATAATGAAGCTAAAAAACAAGATAATAAATTTGATGTATAAATTTAAGCATGCAAATTTGAGAAACCCAATATTATGGAAGGAGTTTAATAATATAACATGAACTGAGATTTAATTGATCTTTATAATTATAAAACATTTTATGGAGGATAGTTAAACTTTTTAAATACAATCATTAAAAATAAAAAGAGTTAGAAAGGCCATTTTGGGAAAAATAAAATTATTCCCAATAATGTTGTATTTATTGATGGGATTATAAATAATATGTTGATATTATTTAAATTATATTATGTTCATGATTTAATATTAAAAAATGGTTTCTTATTGAAGAGGTTCAGATACGAATCTATGTTAAAAAAGTGTTGAGAACACAAGGTTCCTTGTTTTATGTTACAAAATCCATAAAAAAATTACTTCTTGATCAGGCATGTTCAAAATAATCAATACTATAGATGGTTTAGTTATCTTGTAATAGTAACATGAATATATTGATTGGAGAAGAGGCTATGAGTAATTTTTTAGTTCTAAAAGCTTTCATTTTTTTGTTTCCAAGACATGTTAAAAGGGAAAAATGTTGCACACTTATTGCAAGAGAGTTTACATTCAAACTAAACAACAATTGGAACTAGTTCAAAATAATTTTTTGTGAACCAATGAAAAACAATTAAACAAATAGAGACAAATACTTAATCACTTTTACTAACGAATTAATTATAATTAAATATATCATGTTCAAATTTCACAAGTCTAAATACATTGATAAGTTTAAACTTTTTAGAATACTAGTTAATTAAAAATTTGATTATTCATTGATGAAATTGAGGTATACTAATGATATTTAATGTTAAAATAATGATTTTTAAGAATATATTCATAAATAAGAAATAAAATTTTAATTCAGTTCACCCTATACTATTAAAAAATTGGGTGTTTGGGATAAATAACATTAGCCTTATTGGTATGGGAAAAACATGCTTGTTGGGAATGAAATATCATTATTTTTATGGTTACAAGATATTTAAACTATTACAATCCTAAGAAAAGATTTATTTGGAGTCCATAATTCAAATATACCAACATATGAAATGTTTGAAAAAATATGACTACCAAACACATTAGAATTTTATAAGTCCATGTTTAATCAAAATAAAAGATATAAGTAGTGGTAAATATAATGATAAAGAATAAGATTGAATATTCCACAGTTATTCACCAAATAAAAGCTATTATATATTCTTAAATGACAAGTTTGTGATGATTTTGTAATGTAAAAATGATATTTTCTTTTCAAATGTTTAAAATATCAAAAACCAAATAATAGTAAATGACGAGGATGAAATTTTTTATTCTAAATATATTAAAGAGAATGTAGAGAAAATAAGAAATCAAATTAAAGATATAGTTTAATCTTATACCATTGATGATACTATGAATTATAATTCCATATGAGAAAATTATTTATTAATGAAAGATATACATGTTGAAAATATAATTGGGAATTGGGATTGGGGGTTTCAAAAAAGAAGAAGAATCATGGAAAATAGTCACAATAGTTTTATTTTATTTATTGAACCCTAAATAGTTGAAGAATCTTTTGAGAACAATGGGTAGATTCATGTTATGAATGACGATTTGGATCAAATTGGTAATAATTAAGCAAGGGATATTGTTCCAAGACCTAAGTATATAATTTTATTAGGTAAAATGGGTTTCCAAGATTTGGATGGATTAGAAATGTGAAGTTTATATAAATATTTAAAGGTAATGATGAATGTGGTATTCACATATTGAAGGCATTGAATTTTTTTAAACCATTGAGCCATTTATAAAATTAAAAAAATTATAATATTTCTTTTTATTTTACATCATATATACTCTAATCTTTTTGAAATGGATGTATAATATTATTTTCTAAATGTTCATCTAGATGAATAGTTTTATATAGAAAAACATGATGGGTTTCATGCCTTATATAAACAGTAGTAGAATATGAAAGGTGAAGAAATATCATTATGGATTAAAACAAGCTCTAAAAAAATTATGTATGATGATGATATTAGTAATTTATGTTATGTAAATTTATGATATACATGAAATTAATGAATGGATATATTGACATCAATTTTTATTCAAATAATACCAACTCCACATAACAATTTTTGTTTACTTATGTTGATGATATTAATTTTCTTAGTGATGTGGAAAAATTTGTGAATAATTTTCAATATGAATGAAGAAAAAAGTGAATTCTATGAATGGGGAATTGAAATTTATCTTGGGTTTTATGATTACCCTATATACTTATCATATTTTTATTTCACATGAAAAATATTCCATGTAATTATTAAAAAAGTTATGCATGGAAGGATCTAGATAAGTATCTACAAAACATTAGGTAAGAAAAAGCTGAGAAATGATGATAAAGGGGAAATTATTAATGAGAATGTGTTTAGAAAGTTAATACGAATTCTTTCATACTTGACAACCTTAAGTATAAGGACCCATCCTTATACATTACATAATATATCTATTTCATCTATATTTCACTTCTTTATATTCCCAAAAAAAAATTGGTTTAGATTTTTAAAAAGGTAGGTCAGAACTCATTCATTAAAACCCAAAACCATGAAAAGTGGGTACTATTAAAACTGTATCAATTTCTTCCAAAACATATAATTTTCAACACAAAATGACAACATGATTTCTTTGATAAATACTAATAACATTTTAGTTGACTTGTTTCTTTCACTTATACATCATTATTACCTATGAAAATCATTTAAAAACATTAAATTAGAATAAAAATCTCACTAAGTGAAAAATAGAATGAAAGAAACCATTATTCCATGAATAATTATAAACATATGAAATCATTTTCACAAAGACATACTTCTCACCCATATATTCATAATTTTCGAAACATGATATTTCCATAAAAAATTAATGAACATATATAAAACCATAATGTTATATTGGGGAATTACATATATATATTTTAAACCTCATGGATACCTTATTATTTGTAACCCTCACAGATATCATACAATGTATCCTTTAGGGATACATTATGGTGTAACCATTATTGTTACTCTTGGAGTAACCATACTATAAATCTTCAAGGTTATAAAAATAAATTTAATGAAATTGAAGAAATAATGAGTCTATTCATAGTGGAACCTTTTTTTAACTAGATAGTTAAAAACTAGAAATGAAACATAGTTTTTCCACTTATATGATTTGAATTTAAAAAAATGGACATCTACGGTTGTGATCAGTTTGTTATTTGGAACCTGATAGAACAAATTTGTTTTTTGGTGAATAGTAACATACCCTTATTAATAGTAATATGAATAGTAATATGACCATTATGAATATTAAAACATAATATTAATTTATTTTCTTAAGGTTGTAAGTTAATGATATCTTGATTAATTTTTCAAGGTGATCTAAAAGGATTTATGTTTTAAAATTTCTATTTTTCAAATAAATTATGATTTTATTTAAAAATAAAATTAATAATATTTGGAAAAATATTTTCAAATAAAATTATGTTTTTTTAATTCTACACGTCAAAAAATGTTTTGGGGTAATTTTTGGGATTTTTCTAAAATACATGATTCTTTATGAATAGTTAAATTCTATAATTTATGAAAAATGATATAATAATTTAATTTCTTCATCATGGTTGAGTCATGGCGGAAGTAAATGGACACTTGATAGAACTAACATTTAAATATTGCTATTTTTGGTCACATTAATCATGACTATCCATAGTCTTCAGTAAAAATATTAAACTAATGATTAAAATAATATAAAACCCTTCCTCTCCTCTATTACAAATACCAAACTCACCCACTCTTTCTCTCACACCACTCAAGCTTTAAGAATTTTCAAAATTCTACCAAATACCCTTACCAAGGACCTCCCCCACGTATAATACCTTATGGTCTAACCAAAATTCCAAAAACCAAGGTCCTTAAGGAGGATCTCAAGGAGAAGAGATCCAGAGGTAATGATCCTCTTTCATTTTCATGTGTTTTCTTTTCAATTTCTTTTATATTATTATAATATGACCCCATCAAATTATCTAGGAATAATTAAAGCTCTAAAATCTTATATATATGTTTTTTATATTATCATATTTATGGAATAATTCCTCAATATACTTCATACCTTCCCCCTCTTATAAAAGCACAGTTCGTGATGTGTTGTTTTACCAAAATCGTGGACTATGTGTTTTAAATTTCCTTTAATTACATAAAAAAATTTTATGAAACCATTTAAATTGTTCAAATATATTTTTTAGAGTATTATATAACCTCTTTTTTTAGGGAATTAACTTCTATGAAATAAATTAAAATATTTAACGAAACAAGTTCGTGATTATTGAAGAACCGCCAAAACGATCTAAACGGATATCACAAATGTTTTATCTAATGATTCGTAAAACTTCCATATAACCAAAATGATTAATGGATAAATTTAATATAATATAAATATATTAATTACATTTCTTTACACTTCTGGAATATCAAATCCATACGATAAGATAATCAATTACAAACTGTCCATGGAAATCATGTAAGGAATACACCCGAAACAATGGAAGGAAGAAAATAAAAATAATTAACGAACGAAATTATGTTATTAAATGATCATATAAGGTGTTATAAACATGAATATGTTTATTTAAGATATTAAAATCACTCTTTTTACCATTATACATGAGTTTTAAACCCCTTTTAGTAAGACAATCCCGATGTTAGGGAATTCTTACCCCAATTTCCACTCTTTTGGTTAAACTTATACTTCATTAATTATGTGGTATTAAATTTTTGTGTGTGATGAATTTAGGTTATATTATGTATAATTATGGTGTTTTAAATTTTATATATAAATTACATCCACTCTATTAATTCTCACATCAATTATATGATATTTGGAGGGAGATTTTCTTTTAAAATATTCTTTTAAAACTGTTTAACAAAATTAAAAATCAATGTTATTATGAAATTATTAATGTTGTATGATTATGTTATGGTTATTTAAAAAAATTTATAAAGAATTTTGAGTCAAATATATATATATCTCCTATTCATTGGGTATGTGTATGTTAGAGCTCAGTCATATGGTTCCTTCAAATGTAATTATGTTGGTTACAAATTAAGGTTTCTGTGTGGGTTACATTGTTAGGTACCCATAAGGGTTACAAATCATAAGGAAGTTTAGAGGGTTAAAATATTATGTAATTAATCTCCCAAGATACCTATATATTTATATTTTTATTCTTTATATTTTTTGGAAATCACATCAAAATATCATGTTTCACAGTGTAAGTTTATAAGGGTGACACATATGTCTTTTTGAAAGTGATTTCCTACATTTACAAGTATTTGGGGACTAATGTTTTCCTTCCTTATTTTTATATCCCTTACTAATATTTTTTTTCTCATATAATTTTTTTAAATGACTTTCTCATGTTATAATTATGTGTAATACAAAGAAGGAATCCAAGTTAAATATCATGAATATTTGACCCAGAAAACATTTTTTATTTGAAATATTTTTATAATTTGGATGAAATGGAAACTATTTTTGTGTTATCTACTTTGTGTAAATGGGGAATGTTACGTATGTATTACATCGAATTAAATAAAACTATAAACTTTAAAATATCCTCAATGTGAAAGGAAATGAGTTCTTGAATAAAATTCAAGATTATGTAATGTAACAAGGCTGAGTCCTTATAATTGGTGATGATTTAGATAACTTTAGGTGTTAGTATGATGTTAAAAGAATAAAATAAATTATATTTACTCTCTTGTTAATTCTAAATGTTATTTAATTTAAATACAACCATGTTTCTTTAACTAAGATATATTATTTCAGAATGGTTTTTCACAGAAGAAACAGATAAGAGGAAGCAGAAAGGCACTTAAAAATCAATATCCTTCTGAATATGCCGCCTGAAAAGGTAAGGACTTGAACTAAGAAGTTTATTATAGTAATGTATTAGCTGAAACATGTAATAAATGGATATGGAATCCATGTAAGAGAATAACTAGAGCTATCCAAAAGGAACATGATGATAGTGGAACATTGTATGAGGTAACACCCTCCTTATTTCAGCGGATCTTTTAACCGAGTAGTGACTGAATGATAAATTAAAGACTCTAAAAAGATATTAGATATTAAGGGATGTTTAGATAATAAAAAGTCAAGTCTTTAAATTTATCATTTTGAATGTGAAGTTGATCAGTGGTTGTCAACGTTCAAGAATATCTGATATATAGTGGATATTGAAACATTATAGTGTGATGAATTTAAACGTATTTTCCTTGAAAAATATTTTCCTATAGTGGTTTCACTTATCAAGGATAAGAAATTCATCGAATTTAAGAAAAATGTGGATGATTCAGTGGCTGTGGATAAATCACCCTTCACAGAACTAGTGAGGTATGCTCCCAATATTATTCAGGATCCTGATAGAAAAATCAACCTTTTTTACTCACTATAGAAACCAATATATTGAGGGTGAATTGGATTCCCATGTGTTAATAAGTTATTAGAAACATTTATGATGTGAAGAGATGGTATAAATAGAGTTTGATGATGATCAAATTCATTTAGAAAACAAGGAGAGGATGAGGTCTAGATCATAAGGGATAGGTAAGAATCAATCAAACAAATTTGATTGTAAGAAAGTACAGTTACTAGTTTGTGAAAAGTGTGGAAAAAAGCGCACTGGGGAATGCATTACCAAATCAGGAAGGGTTTTTAATGTGGAATTTTTGGACATATGGACTGATATTATCATTAAAATGATCCTAAGACTAATCCTGATAAGAAAACTATAAAAAGTTATAAATCTGGTGAGATGTGACATTATGAAAGTTCATGCCGAGGGTGAGATATCTGAATGATGGAAAGAATCAAGAATATAATAAGAAAGGTGTAGTGAGATCCTTTGTGACTAGGTTAGTTGATTTCGAGAAATACATTGATGTTTTATCAGGTCACTTGTTTGTATACTCAAATTTGTTTTAAGTTTTGTTTGATATGAGGTTTACAAATTCCATTATTTAAAATAAATTTTATGGTAAGTTAGAGATATTACCTCAACAAATGAGATAAGAATTTATTTTTGAAACACTAGGGAGAAATATTATGAAAAAGTGGAATCATAAGTGTATTTTTGTTGCCTTTTGGGGATAGAATTTACCAAAAAACGTTGTAGTTTTTCCTTTATTAGAGTTGGATGTTATTTTGGGTAAGGATTGGATTTCTATTTATCATGTTAAGATTGATTTTAGATCTAAATAAGTTTTTTTCAGAAATATTTTCAGTTTTTATATGAGAACGAACCCATAGAATTGATAATATATTAGGAAGATGATAAACTTTTGAAATATGGAAATGAACGTTATCTTGCTCATATTATTGAAAACAATGGAACTTTTCAGATTAATGATGTGTGAGTGGTAAATAAATTTCTTTATGTTTTTCCTGATGAGTTACCCTATGTTCTACCAGATCAAGAATTCGAATTATTAATTTACATAGTTCATGATGCTAAGTTAATTTTAAAACCCCTTTATCGAATTGCTTAAATATAAATTTTAGAGTGGAAAATGTAGTTTTATGAATTATTAGATAAAGGTTTCATCTGACCCAACACTTCACCATGGGGTGATCTTATCTTGTTTATTAAAAATATATATGTTTCAATGAGACTTTGCATTGATTATAGATCCTTGAATAACATCACTATTTAAAAAAGTATCATTTTATGCATATCAATGATTTGTTTGATCAGCTCCAGGGAGCGTAGTATTTATCGATGGTGACATGAGGTCAGGTTACCATCAGTTGAATGTAAAAGAATTAGACATGCTGAAGGCTGTGTTTCAAACTAGGTATGGGTATTAATAATTTTTTATGCCATTTGGGTTAAATAATGAACCTATTGTATTCAAGAATATTATTAATAGAATATTTTTTAACGAGTTCGTGGATAAGTTTTTGGTTTTGGTTATTGATGAAATTCTGGTATTTTCTAAAAGTAAAGAGAAGCATGAAAAAATCTAAGGGTTTTTTTAAAAACCATAAAAAACTATATGTAAAATTCAGAAATTGATATTTATGGTTGTAAATTATTTCTTTTGTTGGGAATATTATAAATAAGGATGGAATAATAGTTTATCCAACCAAAACTGTAACACTCCAAGATTTCATAGTATGTTATCTCATTAATGTAATTCAATAGCATACCCAACACACAACATTGAGTTTGAGCACGACACAACTTATGAAAATAATCGTTCAAAAGGAGGTTATGAATAATATTAACTGAATTTTTAATCTTATATACTCTATATAATTTTATCATCCATATTATGTGTTTTTTAGACATAGTATAAGAACAAATTTATATTTTTCAGATAACAAAATTATTTTTCAAAAAATGTAATTTTACCACCTTTTAATGGAGAACCCTTTTTAAAACCAATATTTGACACTTTTATATATTCAATTTAAAGAAATTAAATTCTTCTTTAGAATCAGGATATAAAAACATTGTTTGGATAAATTTTTGGTACTTTTTTAATAACTTTCCTATTTTGATGAATAGTGAAAAATACTATGTTTTAATTGCAAACTAATTTTGTAATCGAATTAATTTATAGTGCTAAATTATGCATTTGAATGGTTTTTAAGTATAAATAGATTATATTTTTATAATTTAATACAATTTAGTTCATTATAACTAATTTAACATTTAAATTTGACATTAATACATGTCAATCTTTGGATGGTTTTTACTTTTAAAAAACCTTCTTTTTGGTTTTGATAGCAAAAATTAATTTAAAATTAATTAATCAAACTTATATGTTTTGAATTTTGTAAAATAGAATTCATTTTTTAATTATGAATATCAAAATTATTTTAGGGTGGATTTTTGGTATTTTTCTGAAAACATTCAATTTTTTGATTAATAGTGAAAAACACTCCGTTATTATTTAAAACTGACTTTTTATTCTAATAATTATTTATTTTATTTAAATTAATTTTAAATAAAAATACATATATAATACCTATATAAGTTAAATTTAATTCATTGGAGTCATTTTATAATAATTTTAGATATATAAAATTTTATTGAACTTTTTATCGTCTTTTACTCACCTTCTAGGAGCATTTGAAAATTTGCATAAAAATTAATTTTTCCACTTCAGTGAGTAGAATATAAAAAATCCAAGAAACACAGTTAAAATATTTAAGTAAAATTTGGTTCAATAAGATTAAAATAATTTCTGGTGAATAGTAACTATTGACTTTTTTTTATCACGGTTAAAAGTAAATAGGGTAATTTACGGTAAAAATGATATTTTAATTACCATGAAAAATGTTCTAATTATATTTTATAAGAATTATTAGACTAAATAAAACATTAGGAATAAAATTTTATTCCCTTAGGTCGACTTGGATTAGATTAGGTCATTTATTATTAGTTTATTTAAAGAAGAGTTAAATGTGTTAAATTCAACATTTAATAACTAAACCATTTTTTATATAGGGTTACATAAAATATAAATTCTACTATTAATATTAATTAGAAAGATAAAACTATTTCCTGAATAATGAGATTTGTTTTATAATTTTTAGACATTAAATAATTTAATTTATATATGACATAATGATGATACAGTAATTAACATATTAATGAAATATTAAAATAATTGATATTATAAATATCCAATTAAATGTAAATTGAGACTTCTATTAAATTCCACAAATTTTATAGGTTAATATTACTTGTTAGGGTTTATTAGATAATTTTTTCTAAATTGATAAGATTGTTATGACTTTCACAAAAACAAAATACCAAATAGTGTAAAAATTGAGATAAATTAATTTTTAAAACAAATACAATATTATTGATTGATATAATATTCCAAAAACACTAAGGATAGGACAAAAGGATTAAATAATACTATATATGTCATTAATTAACCACTTGAGGTTCTTTTGGAAGTTTATAGTAAGTTCGTTAACCATATAGTGTAAGAATACAAGAAGACATAGTAAAAGTTAAACTGTTTAACTAAGAGTTAAATCGAAAAGATAAGGTTAAAATGGTAACCTAAATATGTAAAAAACCTATTGGTTGTGAATATTTCGACCCATAACCATCTAAGTCTCGAAATAAATTCTGTTGGATCCATTATAAATCGAAAATTATTTTATAATAGATTAATATTTTAAACTTTTCCTAAAGTGGCCCTCACCGCTCTTATAAAAGTGCACTTCCCCTTCTCTCAAAATCACACGTCCAAATCCATTTGGCTCGGCCAAACCCTGAAAATATCCTCCCATATTCTCTCAAATCAACCTAGAGTCTTTAATTTTATCATAAATCCATCCTAATGAGCCCTTTTGATCGAATCAAATGAAAACACCGGATGAAGATGTAATAATTTCACCACACACTTTCAAGTTCTTTCCTTCTTCCACTTCTTATTTCTTGGTTTTTCCATACCAAAATAATTTCTCTAGTATCTCCTACATACTGTGATGTTATTATAAATATGGTACAACTATATTCATAATTCTATCTATCTTATGAATGATAAAGTCACTATCCGTGCGTACGTACGACTCACCGTCGCCACACCGTGGGGTAATTTGTTATTCGACACTATTTAATTTGGATGGATATAATGATGAGTAATATGAATATAAATAATGAAATTAACATGTTAATAATTTTGTATATATATTATATACCATCCTTTTACATACTATTTCACCATTAATATAATGATATTGTCGCTCGTGCATACGTACAGATTACCGTCTCCACAACACGATTAGATTCATTTCCACGTTAACCATTCAACAATGATTATAAAAATATATAATAATAATAGGTATGTAATATATGACATAATAATGCTACTAGATATATATATGTATATACTTATATATATCTTATTCACTTACTTCTGTTCAATACGATATGAAAATGGAAACAACGTTTATGCATACATACGGCCCACCGTCTCCATAAACAGTTCCTTCCATTTCATATATCTATATATTATAAATAATTATATTCTAAAATTATATGATATATAAATCATTGTTTATAATCTAGAAGTATTTAAATCATGATTTAAATAATATGATCAAGTATAACAAGTTAAAACACGTATAATAAAGAAAGTGATTGTTACCCAAAATGATAATTTAACATGGAAACCATTATTAAATGGGTAGTATAAAGTCATAAATGAATCATGTATGATCTAATAAATATGAATATGGTTCTGGTATTATTTAATAACATACTGTGGTCATTATACACGAGGATAAATATACCCTCGACCAAATCAAAGTGCAAGGTAAAGGTTAATTCTTAAATCTCATTATTATTTGAGATTGTTTATGGGTATGTTCTTACTACGAATGATTTATTATCCATGACCAGTTTTCATAAAAATGTTTTCAAATGGATTATTTTTAAGGGAATATTTTATTAAAACATCATTTTAAATATTTTAAATATTTATTCTTCTAAATCATTCTCATTAGTGTCCATGTTTTCAAAATGGGTTTTTAAGGATTTATTTATATGAACATGAATGTTTTTAAAATGTTAATTCCATTCAAAAGTTTCATAGTGTTATTGGGCACTTTGATTAAATTTTTTTAAATATATTCCTTTCTAAATTTTGTGACTTTTAAATGTTTTCATGAAGAAGGGATATTTCTTTCAAAGAGTTTTACAAATCAATTTCATTTATGTCAACATCCATTGATGCATTTCAAACTTGATTGAAGTTGATTTATTGTGAATCAAATCTTCCATATTGTATTGATTGTTTTGTGATTTTTTTGACTATTGATGTGTTATTTTAATACCATTCATAGATAATGGTTAAATAATTGACATTTCTTATGCTAGTTATAATAGAAGTGTTTATGTTATGCTTCAACCTTTTCATATAAGCAATGTATTGGATAAAGTAAGTGACAGGTGGAGCCAGCTATAGCTCCTCGATGCATCGGTATGTGTCGTGAGACAATTAGACGTTTAATTTTCCTATGCCTTTCCCAAATTGATATATGTTTTTGGTAAAGGCTTAATTCATTTTTAGACGTCTTTGCCGAGGGCTTGACAAAATGTTTCTAATCATCTGGCATTATACATTCCCTCATTATGAAAATAATATTGATGGTCCATGTGGTTATTCAACTAGTATAATACTCATTAATATGTTTTATTATTGAATTATTTACTCAGATCATATTTCTTCCATAATGTGTTCATGTTTATTATTTGTAATGGCATGTGTTTTCAATAATTCACCATGCCTATTGTTTATGTTATCTTATTCTAAATTGTTCACCCTTACTGAGCATCTGAGCTCACCCCTTTATTATGTTTTATTTTCGTAGGATTTACTAGAAGTGTATTATGATTGATATGTTGGGTTATGATAAAAGGGAATAATGAAATTCTCAATGAACTATCTATGCTATATTTTATGTTTTAAATCGTAATGTGATGTTCATGTATGTAATCTATGTCCAAGACGGCTAAACTGATCAGTATTTTAGGACATGATTTCCTTGTATCATACCTTTGTATTAAAATAATGTACAAACTTTGGGCTTCTAGTGTTGGGGAGTTATAGTTGCTTTTAGAAGATTTTACCGACAACCTTGAAAATAAATTTTGATAAAATCTTATTAGATAACATTACTATAAGATAGACTTTGAGGATTAGTATAGAATAACATCCTATAATTAAAGTAATGTAGAGATTTGGTGTTTTTTCCAAGCAATATATCCCTGTCTGGATACAAGCAGGTAGAGGTGGATCTGGAACAGATGTACCTAGGAGTAAAAACTCTTACAAGGAGCTTCAAGCTTGACCCAGGGTATCTAGGCACACGATAATAGTCTTTCATGCACTCTTGGTTTCAACACCCTCCAGGGATATTCTTAGGATAATTCACATTTTCATTACAAGACATTATGAAGGATTTAGGAGAAAATAATTCCTCAAAGAAAACATTTTATTATTATAGATTACATGCGTAAACATTTCAATTCGCATTAGGTATTTTACATGTTTGGAATTATGCATTGTGATTCATATGCTAACCTAGTGTATGCCATTGTTTAGAAATGGCGCCTTGTAGATGGAATGCGAACTCCAGAAATACGCATGATCCAAAGAGCAAGACAAGTCATATATTTCATGGTATTAAGACAACATATAGAAAGGAAATAATCTCCAATGTATTATCATCATATGAAGAAATATTATCATGTGTTAATAAGATAAGTAAAAAATTATTTGAGTCATATGGCTTTGAAGGGAAGCCAGAGAAGAAAAGGATGGACAAGAGAAAGATAGATAAAGGGAATAAGGGAAAGAAGGATTTTTTGATATGTGATAACTACAGAAAGAATCACATTGGTAAATGCTTGAAGGGAATATGAGTTTCTTAAAATTGTGGAGAAAAAGGACACCAAGTACATGATTGTAATGGTAAGAAAAAAGTTTCAAATTTACAATGCTTCATATGCAAGGAGTTGGGACACTATGCAAATCAATGTCCAAATCATCTAAGTATACCCAAAATGCTACTATTGGTTAATAATCATGTTATGATACAACTGAATATAATGAAAAATGATTAGATTTCTTATGTTGTTATTAAATTATTGTTTCATTTGAGTATTTTGTTAGAAATGTACATGTTATAATATTTATTGAGTATATAAGGATTTTACTGCAGTAGTATGTCATTAAGGACTTGAGATTGTGTGAAACCAAGAAAAGTGACTCAATATTAGGTTAAATTAATTGGAAAATATATGGTTCAGAGAAATATAAACCATAATATGGTTCTGAAACTGAGTTGGTGATTTTGGAATAATATATGATTGATTTGGATAAATTATATTGGATATTCTTAACTACCTTGAAACTGATTAATGACTTGTATATTCCATCATTGTTGGAGGTTACAACATTTTTGGATAGAATGAGTATATTTAGTATTCTATAAGGAATAATGGAGAATGAATGTAATCAATAAGGTTTTATGGTAATTTTGGGTGTTATAGTGTTTTAAAAGAATACTTGATGAAGGTATTCACTTGTTATTACGTGGAAAAAAGGATCTTCACTGTGTTTAACTTATAAATTTTAGATAGTGAGTTAGGACAAAAGTATATTGGATAAGTCTAATGGTTGGAATCGTTTATGTTTAACAATAAATACTATTGTTAAGGTTAAATAATATCTTGAGATTATTTTTGGATTGTCATAAAAAGGACAACCCAGAGGTCAGGTAACAACCCATCGCGTCCGGAAAGGCTGCGAGACTTGAACCCGCAACCGAAGGGTGATAAGGGTGCACCACCTACCACTGGCCTACTTGTTGTCCTTGTTGGTATAATTTAGTTTTTTAAATGGTCTGATAGATTAATTATAAATTCATTTTTTGGAACCCTATAAAATTAGGATAAATAGAATATTTTTAATTCTATTATCCTTTGGTGTGAATGATGAGTTTTTGGTAGGAATTAGTTAAAGGATGAAACACTACTTGTCATCTATATTTTTCCCTCTTATTCTATGAATAAATTAATTCCTAAACATTAGGTAAGGGATTTTAAAACCAAAAATCTGTTATTCTAATACTTTATGTTTTGTTGAACGGATGATATTTTAAATCATCATAGATTGATGGCTTTGAATCCCTCAATTTGACACTTGTTTTTGATTGATGACCTCAATCAATCCCTATCAATATTTATGTTTTTCCACCAATTATGTGTCTCTAATTTCCACCAATGTTCTCTTAATCGAGATCATAATTTGGTGGTGAATTTTTCATTTATCTTTCCCTCTTATTAAGACTAAATTTTGTTAACCCAATTTCCGATGTGGGTTTTCCACAAAGGTATTTTCATATTTTTAACCTTTTATTTTCGAAGAACCATTTAAAATTGTGAGGACAAAATTTATTTATGTATGGGAGAATGTAACGCCCCACGATTTCATAGTACGTTATCCCATTAAAGTAATTCAATAGCTTTTTCTACATGCAACATTGAGTTGGAGCACACCACAACATACCAAACTAGCCGTTGAAAAAGTAGTTATGAATAATATTAATTGAATTTTAAAATTTATATACTCTATATAATTTTAACATGCATATAATGTGTTTATTAGACATAATAGAAGAACAAATTCATTTTTTTAGATAAAAGAATTATTTTTCATAAAATGAAATTTTACCACCTTTTAATGGAGAACCATTTTTAAAACCAATATTGGAAACTTCTATATATTCAATTTAATGTAATTAAATTATTATTTTGAATAGGTATATAAAAATTTAGTTTGGATAAATTTTTGGTACTTTTCTGATAAATTTCATATTTTGATGAATGGTAAAAAATACTATGTTTTAATTGAAATCAACTTTTGTAATAAAAATAATTTATAGAGTTAAATTATGAATTTTAATTTTTTTTTGAAGTATAATAAGATTTTATTTTTTTCATTTAATATAATTTAGGTCATTATAACTATTTCACATTTAAATTTGACATAAACACATGTCAATCTTTTGATAGTTTTTACTTTTTCAAAACTAACTTTTTGGTTTGAAAAATGGGAAATAATTTTAAATTAACTAACGCAACATCTATGTTTTGAATTTGGTAAAATATAATTCATTTTTGAATTAAGAATCTCAAAATTATCTGAGGGTGAATTTTTGGTATTTTCCTGAAAAAATTCAATTTTTGAGGAATAGTGAAAAACACTGTATTATTATTTAAAGCAGACTTTTTATTTAAATGAATATTTATTTTATTTAAATTTATTTTAAGCCAAAATAGATATATAATACCTATATATGTTCAACATAATTCATTGGATTCGTTTTATAATAAGTTTTGATATATAAAATTTTATTGAACTTTTTACCATCTTTTACCCACCTTATAAGAGCATTTAAAAATTTGCATAAAAGATAAATTTAACTCTTATGTGAGTTGAATTTTGCATATTTGAGAGCCATGGTTAATATTAGTAAGAAAAATTTGGTTCAATAAAATTTAAATAATTTTTTGTGAATAGTCACTTTTGACTTTTTTTTACCGCGGTTAAAAGTAAATAGGGTAATTAAGGGTAAAAATGATATTATAATTATCCAAAAACATGTCCTAATTCTATTTTATAAGTGTAATTGGACTATAAACAACCTCATAAATAAAATATGACCCACTTTGGCCTACTTGGATTAGATTAGGACATTTATTATAATTTTATTTAAATAAAAGTTAAAAGTGTTAAATTCAATGTTTAATAATGAATCCATTTTTTATACAGGGTTACACACAATATAAATTCGACTATAAATATACAACATAAAACTAAAAAGTTTCCTACATAATGTGATTTTATTTATCAATTTTAGACATTAATTAATTTAATTTATTTATGACACAATGATGTTGCATTAATTACCTTATTAACGAAATATTAAAATGATTGACATTATAAATATCTAAATAAATGTAAATTGAGACTTCTGATAAATTAAACTAATTTTATAGTTTAATATTACATGTTAGGGTTTATTAGATAACTTTTTTTCTAAGTGATAAATTTTTATGACTTTCACAACAACAAAATACCAAAGAGTGTAAAAATTGAGATAAATTAATTTTTAAAATAAATACTATATTATTGATTGATATAATATTCCTAAAACTCTAAGGTTAAGAAAAAGTGATTAAATAAAATTATATATTTCAATAATTAACCACTTGAGGTTATCTTTAAAGTTTATATTATGTTAATTAACCATATAATGTATGAATACAAGAAGACACGGTAGAAGTTAAACTATTCAACTAAAAGTTAAATCAAAAGGATAAGGTTAAAATGTAAACTAAACTTGTCTAAAACCTATTGGTTGAGAGGATTTAGACCCATAACTACCTAAGTATAATAATAAATTCATTTTGAGCCATTATAAGCCGAAAATGATTGTATAGAAAATTAATATTATAATCTTTTCCTAAAGCGACCCTCAACCCTCTTATAAAAGGGAACTTCCCCTTCTCTCCAAATCACACCTCCAAATTCATTTGCCTCGGCCAACCCCATCCCAAATATCCTCCCAACTTCCCTCACATAATCCTAGATTTATTAATTTTATCAGAAATCCAACCTAAGGAGCCTTTTGACCAACTCAAAAAAAAACACCCGAAGAAGAAGTAATAATTTCACCACCCTCTTTCAAGTTCTTTTCTTCTTACACTTCTTCTTTATTTATTGTTTCCATACCAAAATAATAACTCCAGTACCTCCTAAATACTTTCATGTTATTATAAATATGGTACAACCGTATTAATTATTCTATCCATCCTATGAATAAAAAGGTCACCATGCATTCTTACACATGGCTTACCGTCTCCACACTGTAGTGGAATTTGTTATTCAAAACTATGTTATTAGGATGGATATAATAATGAGTAATATGTATATAAATAATGAAAATAACATGTTAATTATTCTGTATATATGATATACCATCCAATTACATACGATTTCACCATCAATATAATGATATTTTCGCTCGTGTGTACATACAGATTACCGTATCCACGACGCGAAGATATTCATTTCCACATTCACCATTCAACAATGATTATAAAAATATATAATAATAATAGGTAAGTAATATATGACATAATCATTATACTAGATATATATATATATTTATGCATACACTTACATATATCTTATTCACTTACTTCAATTCAATACGATATGAAAACGGAAACAACTTTTATGCGTACGTACGACCTACCGTCTCCATAAACGGTGCTTTCATTTAATATATCTATCAATTATAAATATTTATATTCTAAATATATATTATATATAAATCATGATGTATATTATTGAAGTATTTGAATCATGATCTAATATAAATGATCAAGAATAACATTTTCAATCACGTACGATAAAGAAAACGATTATTACCCAAAATGTTAATTTCACATGGAAATCAATATTAAATGGGTTGGATAAAGTCATAAATGAATCATGTATGATATTATAAATATGAATATGGTTCTAGAATAATTAAATAACATACTATGATCATTATACCAGAGGTTAAACGTACCCTTGACCAAAGTAAAGTGCAAGGTAAGGGTTAATTCCTCAATCTCATTATTATTCGTTATTGTTTATGTGTATTTTTTTACTGGGACATATTTATTTTCAATGTCCAGTTTTCATAAAAAAGTTTTCAAAGGGGTTCTTTTTAAGGGAATATTTTATTAAAACACCATTTTAAAATTTTAAAATCTTTATTCTTCTAAATCATTCTCACTAACGACCTTGTTTTCAAAATAGGGTTTTAATGATTTATTTATATGAACTTGAATATTTTTAAAATGTTAATTATATTAAAAACTTTCAAAGTGGTATATTCAACTTTGATTCAATTTTTTTTAATTATCTTCCTTTATAAATTGTTTTACTTTTAAATGATTTCACGAAAAAGGTACATTTCTCTTAAAGAGTTTTACAAATCATTTTCATCTATGTCAACATCCTTTGATGAATTTTAAACTTGATGGAAGTTGATTTATTATGATTCAAATATTCCATATTATATTCAAGGATTTGTGAAATGTTTGACTATGTATGTTATATTTTTATACCATTCATAATTAATTGTTAAAGTATTGACATTTTGTATGCTAGTTCTAATAAGAATGTTTATGTTATGTTTCAACCTTTTCGTATTAGGAATGTATTGGACATAGTAAGTGACGGGTGGAGCCTGCTATAGCTCCTTGGTGCATCTGTAGGTCTCATGAAACAATTAGATGTGGAATTGGCCAAGGATTTTCCAAATTTTATATATGGTTTTGGCCGAGGCCTTAATCATTTTTAGACATCTTAGCCGATGACTTTACAAAAATGTTTCATAATGTATGGAATTATACATTCCCTCATTATGAAAATAATATTGATGGTTCATCTAGTTATTCTCCTAGTATAATTCCCATGACTGTGTTTTATTAAGGAATTATTTACTCAGCCCATATTTCTATCATAAAGTGTTCATGTTTATTATTTTTAAAGGCATGTCTTTTCAATTATTCACCATTCCTATTATTTATGTTATCTTACACAAAATTGTTTACCCTTACTGAGCATCTGAGTTCACCCCTTTCTTATATTTAATTTTCCCAGGATTTCTAAGAAGGGTATTATGAATGATATACAAGGTTAATCTAAAAGGGAATAATGGAGTTCTCAAGTAACTATATATGTTGTATTTTATGTTTGAAATTATAATCTGAAGTTGATGAATGTAATATATTTCCAAGACTGCTAAATTGATCTGTCCTTAGGGACATGATGTCCTTGTAGCATTCCAATGTATTAAAATAATGCACTAACTCCGGGCTTCTGGGTTCAAGGTGTTACAAAAACAAAAGTGGTTGATGAATGTCCAAGACTTATAAATGTTACAGAGATTTTGTATTTTTATTGGATTAGTTGGTTATTAAAGATGGTTTGTTATAGACATTTCACGTGTATCTATCCCTCTTACTATGTTAAAATGAAAATGGGTTGCATTTATTTAGACAGAATAATGAGTTCCTTGTTTTTAGGAACTAAAGAAGATATTGGTGAATACTCCAGTTTTGGATCTACCATCGATAAATGGTTAGTTTTTCATCTATAATGATAATCTATTAAAGGGACGTGGTTGTTTTCCGGTGCAGAATGATCAGGTAATTTATTATGATTTAATACCACTAAAAACCTCATAAGGTAAATTATCCCACACATGATTTGGAATTAAAATTTGTGGTTTATGATTCAAAAATTTAGAGGCATCATTTATACATAGACAAATTTGAAATACATAGCAAACATAAAATACTAAAGTATATAGATTCACTTAGAAGGAATTAAACATGAGGTAGATATGATGGATTAAACCGATAAAGGATTATGATTTCACAATCAATTCCATCCTAGAAAGGAAACCCAATTATTGAATTCCTTGAGTCAAAAACATCCCACATCACTAACCATGCTACATTTGAAATATGATCCCCTGATTAATGATTTGATGAATTTTTGTTTCGTTGTTTTTGGTGTAGGTATACCTCTATTTTGTTTCAGGTTTCTGTGTAGTAATCGTTATCAAATATAATTAAACAAGCACGGAGGGAAGATTGTGAGCTATATAAAAATGTATAATTGGTTAAAATGGGTAATTTTATAGAATTTAACCTTGATAAAGATTGTGTTTTGAGATTTGGAAAAAGGTTGTGTGTGCCTTTTGATTCCCAGTTGAAGAAATATTTAATGTTTGAAGCTCATAGTTCTCTATTTTTTTCTCATCTTAGTAGTACTAAAATTTATAGAGACATTCAAGAGTATTACTAATGGGATTGAATAAAAAGAGATATTATAGATTTTACCATGAAATTTTTGACATTTTAACAGGTTAAAGTAGAGTGGCAGTTACACAAGGGGATTATTTATCCCTTGCTAGTGCAATAATGGAAATGGGAAAATGAATCCATAGAATTATTTATGGTACTAACAACTTATTCTAGTAGATGAAATGTGATTTGGGTTATTGTTAAATGACTGACTAAATTTTCAAATTTTCTTCCCATTCGTGATATAATGTTAGTGGATCAGCTTTCATGACTGTGCCTAAATGTGATTGTCATTTACATTGTGTTCCTCTTTCCATTATATCTAATCGATATCCAAGGATCACTTCTAATTTTGGGAAGGGGCTTCAAAAGTCATTGTGGATAACATTAAATATTAGTACAACTTTTCTTCCTCAGTAATATGGGCAGTCAAAATGAATGATTCAAACTTTGAAGGATATTCTTCCAGGTTGTTCAATGGACTAACTGGGAGGTTGAGATCAAAATATTTCTTTAGTTGAGTTTTATTATAATAATATTTCTCATTACTATATACAGATGGAACCTTTTAAGGCATTTTATTGTAAGTGGTGTCGAACTCTAGGTTTTTGGGACGAATTCTGGGATGGGAAGTTGATGGGAACAAAATTAGTAGAGGAAGTGTCTTAGAAAGTGATGATAATCCATCAACCCATGAGAATAGCTCAGAGCAGGCAGAAAGGATATGTAGAAAATTTGAGGAAAGAATTTTATTTCAAGGTAGGTGATAATATTTTTCTTAAAATATCACCATATATGAGTGTTATGCATTTTTCAAAGAAAGGAAATCAAAGCATATGGTTCATTTGAATTTATAAAATCCTAGATAAAGTTAGACCAGTCACCTATCGAGTTGATTTTCCTCTAATTATATCTCAGGTTCACAATGTTTTTCATGTTTTGATATTCATAAATATAGTGCCATATTCATCTCATGTTTTGGGCCCAAAAGCAGTTCATCTATAATAGATCCTTTCTAATGAAGAGAAGCCTATTATGATTCATGATTAGAGAGAACAATAATTTTGGAATAAGGTAATCCACCGGGTATAGGTTTTTTCAAGAAACCACATGGTTGAAGAAGAAACATTGGAACCTGAAATTGATATGAGGGTAAGGTACGCTCACTAGATTTATATATAAATAAAATTGAGAAGACGTAATTTTACAAATGTGGGAAGAATGTAACACCCCAAGGTTTTAAAAATAAATTTAATGAAATGCATGAAACACTGAGTCTCTTGATAGTGCCACCTTTTTTTAAAGAGATAGTTATAAACAAGATATTAAACATAAATTTTCTGCTTCTATGATTTGAATTTCGAAAAATAGTCCCTTATTAATAGTAATATGACCCCTATGAATAGTAATAGACCCTTATTAAAAGTAATATGACCCCTATGAAAAGTAAATAATAATATTATTTTATTTTCTTAAGGTTATATGATAATGATATCTTGATTAATTTTTCAAGGTGATATTAAATGACTTATTGTTTTAAAATTGTTATTTTTTGAATAAATCTTGATTTTATTTAAAAATTAAATTAATCATATTTTGAAAATTAATTTTAAAAAACTAGAGTTAATTTTTTAATTCTATATGTAGAAAAAATTTTAAAGTAATTTTTTTTTATTTTTTTGAAATACTCATATTTTTGTGAATAGTTAAATTTGATAATTTACGAAAAATGCTAAATAAATGAATTTCTGCATCATGCTTGACTCCTGAGAAATTTAAATGGACATCAGTTCAAATTCAGATATACTTATTACTATTTGTGGTCATTGTAAAGAATACATTTGATAATCGTGAAAAAAAATATTAAGCTAAAAATTTAAATAATGTAAAACTCCTCCTCTCCTCTTCTATAAATATCACCCTCACCCCTTCTCACACTTACACATAGAATTGTATAAATGATTACAAATACCATTACTAAGGAACTACCTTGAATCCAAGACCATCTGATCTCAAACAAATTCCAAAACCAAGGTCCTTAGGAAGAATCTAAAGGAGAAGAGATCAAGAAGTAAAGATCCTCTTTCATTTTCATGTGTTTTGTTTTTTATTCCTTTTCCTTTCATATAATCTCTTCCTGTCCCATTATCCAGGCGGAATGAAAGATAAAGAATCATATATATTCTAGATGTTATCATGTTTCTGGAAAAATTACTCACCTTACTTTGTCTTCTCCCCTCTTATAAAACATTGTGTGTGATGTGTTGTTTTTACCAAAATCATGGATGATGTGTTTTCAATTTCCATTACTTCTTCAAAAAAAATTAATACCATTTAAATGGTTAAAAAATATTATTAAGTGTATTAAATAACCTCTTTAATGTTATTGTATTAACTTCTATGAACTACATTGAATTATATAATGAAAAAAGTTCATGATTGTCGAAGAACCGAGAAAATGATCTAAACAGATATCACTAAAGATTTCTCTAATGATTTGTATTAATACCATATAATAAAAAATATTTATGAAATTATTTGATATTATATAATTATATTAATACCATTAAATCCAATTCTATAATTTCATTTTTATACAAAAATAAAATCAAATACAAACCATCCATGGAAATCATGTAAAGAACGCACCCGAAACAATGGAAAGAACAAAATACTAATAATTAAAGGGTGAAATGATGTTATGAAGTTAACATATAATGTGTTATAAATATGAGTAATATTTCTTAATATATTAATAATAGTATTTTAACCATTATACAAGAGGTGTAAACATTTTTTAATTAAGACAAACCTGAGATAAGTGAATATATTACCCAATATCCATTCTTTGGATTAACCTTCTATTTCATTAATTATGTGGTATAAAAATTATTTTGTATGGATGTTGTTTATATTATGATTAATTATGCATATTTATATTTTATATATAAATTCCATCTACACTATTAAGTCTCACATCAATTATGTTACATTTTAAGGGACTTTTTTTAAAACCCTCCTTTAAAATTCTGTTTTACAAAACCGAAATCAAATTTTTATGAATTTATTCATGTTGTATGCTTTTTTTCAGGTTATTAGGAAATTTTTATGATGATTTTTGGTACCTATATTTCCCACCAAAGCATTCTATATGACTAAGATAGAGGTTGGCTGTATGGCTACTCCATTATTAACTATGAAGGTTACACATAAAGGTAGCCATGATGGTTATATTGTATAATAGACATGAGGTTTACAAATCATAAGGAAGTAGAGAGGGTTACATGATTATGTAATTAATTCTACAAGATACCATTATGATTTTATTTATTTTCTTTATGTTTTTTTGGAAATTTCTTGGAAATATATTGTTTCGCAAATTATGTATTTATGGGGTACACGTATGTCTTATTGAAAATTATTTCATAGGTTTACATGTATTAATGGACTAATGTTTTCTTTCCTATATTTTATATCCCTTACTGATCTTTTTTTCTCATCCTAATTTTTTAAATGAATTTCACCAGTTATAAGGATGTGTAATACAAAGAATGAATACAAGTTATATATTATGATGATTTTCAATAAAAACTTTTTTTATTTGAAATGTTTTATAATTTTGAAGAAATAGAGACTATATTTTTATATATGATATATATAAATGTGGAATGATATGTATTTATATATCCCAATTCTATAAAAATATAGAATTTTAAATAAAATCATTGTGAAATGTAGTGTGTTCTTGACTAAAATTCATGATCATGTAATGTAATAAGGTCGAGTCCTTATACATACGAACGACCTCCATCTTACACATACCAAATACATTGGAGGGGGATATAGGTCCCAAAATTCCGTAGAAAAAAATTCCAAATAACCATAACATAATCATAAAATTTTAATAATTTCATAAAAAATTGCTTTTTAATTTCATAAAATAGAAATTTAAATGAGTATTTTTAAAGGAAATTACCTTACAAATATCATAAAAATAAAGTGATAATTAATATAATTAATGTACAATGTGCATATACTATAAATCCACCTAATAAATCATAATATAAATGAAATTAATTACACAAAAAATCTTGGTATCACATAATTATTGATGTTTAAGGTTAACCCAATGAATGAAATTTGGGATAATAATTTCCTTACTTCTAGTTCATCTTACGTAAAATTTGTTTAAACTTATTTTATAATGGTTCAAAGGGTGTTATAAATTTTAAAAAAAGAATAATATTGTTTATAAAAACTTATATTATAATTTTATAACATTATTTAACCCCTTTATTAATAATATTTTGTTATTTCCATTGTTTCTAGCGCGTTCTTTACATGATTTCCATGGTCGGTACGTAAAATATTTTTTTTTTGAATAAAATTAATACTACAAATGTGGAATGAAATGATGTTAATATATCTTAAAAATATTAAATTATTCCATAAATCACTTTGGTTATACGTTATGATTATGAATCTTTAGATAAATCATTGGTGATATTTGTTGAGATCATTTTGGCAGTTCATCGATAATCTCAAACTTGTTTCATTATATACCATATATATTATGCAAATAAATTAATTACATGACATAATATAGGTCATAGAATACAATTTAACATATTTTTCAACCATTAAAATGGATTTATAACCATATTTTAAGGAATTAAATTAAATTGAAGACACATGGCCCATAATCTATGTAAAATGACACGACAAATATGGTGTTTTTATTTTTAGAATAAGAGGAAGAGGAGAGGAATAAATATGATTAATTTTCCCATAAATAGTATAAAAATATAGAATATATATAACAATATATCTTTCATGACTCTTGGATAAGGGGATATTAAGAGAGTATAAGAAAAGAATAAAATTTAAAAGAAAACACAAGAAAAATAAATGGGAGTTTTTACCTCTTGATTGTTTCTCCTTGATATCAATATTAAGGCCTTTGGTTGTTTCTTTTTTGTGAGACCAGTTAGTCTGGGATTTGAGGAAGATCCTTGGGAAGGGGACTGGGTAGAATTTAGGAAATTCTCAAGGTTTGAGAGGTGTGGGAGGAATAGGCGGGGATGGTGGTATTCATTGTTGATGAGAGGTGGGGTTTTCCAATTATTGTATTCATTTGTTTAATATTTTTTCTCATGAATATGAATAGTCTTGATTCATGTGACCCAAAATAGTGAAGAGAGCATGTCAGTTTGAATGAATGGTATCTTAAATTATCCATGATGCTAGGAATAGCGTATTTAACATATAATGTATATATATATATATGATAAATTACCATATTTCACCATTTATCAAAAGTTTGAGTATTTCAGAAAAATCAAAAAAATTCACCATAAACATTTTTCGATGAGTAAAATTCAAAAATATACTCCATTTTATCAAACTACTTTTCTAAATATGACAAAATTAATTTTTAAATAAAATAATAAATTATTCTAAAAATAAAAATTATAGAAATATAACAGTTTTTTAACACATTGAAAATTTTAAAAAGGTTTCATAATTTTTTAGAAATAAAATTATTATTGAGGTTTCTATTCATTTTTTCATATTAATATTCAAAAGGGTTACAATACTATTCATAAGTATAGGTTACTATTCACAAAAAATTACGTTTTTTCTATCATACTCTAAAAAACATATGGATTGCAACTGTGTATGTCTGTTTTTAGAAATTCCAATCATAGAAATGGAAAAGTTATATTTAAAGACTAGTTAAAAACTATATCCCTAAAAAAGTGTTATTATGTCGAGACTTAGTGTTCCATGCATTTCAATTTATTCTTAAAACCATGGGGTGTTAGACTCTCCCCGGCTTTTTGAAATTACATCTTATCAATTTTATATACTTATTAAACAAGTGAGGGTACCGTTCCCTCATAGAATTTTTATATTCCCATGTTTCTTCTTCAACCATATGGTTTCTCCATAGAAAATTTACCCAGTGGATTACCTTATTCCACATTACATATTCTGTTCAATCATGAATATGAACAGGTTTCTCTTCATAAGATTTTTCTTCTTCTAGCTAAACTTCTTCTCGGATACAAGCATGAGATGAATCTTAAACATAATTTCACAAAAATAACACACGAAAAACTTTATGTACCTAAAATAAAATCATAGGGAAAGATACTCAGTATGAAAACTGTCTAACTTTATCCAGGATTTCATAAGGGCTAATTAATTATGGAGTCCAATTTCCTTTCTTACCAAAATGAGTAACACTTTTGCACCGTGATATTTGAATGAAAATATGATAACCTACATCAAAAGAAAAGTATTTCCTCCTGTTACATGAATATATTTTCATTCTACTTTGATCTATCCTTGTGTATTGCTGGATCTTCTTCAATTTCTCAGCCACTTCCTATACTAATTTTAGTCCCATAAACTTACTTTCCCCGACATCATCCTAAAAATAATGAGTTTTAAACCGCTTCCAATAAAATTCCTGAAATGGTTGCATCTGTATAATGGAATGAAAATTATTATTATAAGAAAATTCTACTAAAAAAATATTCGTATCCCAACATCCCTAGTGGTCTATTGAATAAGCTAAAAGAATAATCCCCAATCTCTAAATCATCCATTCTTACTAACAATATTATTGAGGATGAAAACATTAGTGAAAATTAATTCTATTCCCAATGAAAGCATAAATCCTTTCAAAAAGATAGAAGGGAAACTATGATCATGCTCAGATACAATGGAAAGAGGAACTCCATGTAACCTAACAATAACTTTGAGGTACAATCGAGAAAGATAATCCAAAGAGATAATATATTTAATAGGAAAAAATGAGAAGATTTAGACCCCTTTACTTGGTGCAACAAGCGCAAGGGTGTCAGTCGAAGCTGGAGTAGACTCGACCATTGCATCGCCAACGTCCACTCCATTTCCTTGTTTCCAAATGCAAAGGTGGCCCACTAACTCGTAGCATATCTGATCATTCCTCACTCTTGTTATCCTTGTGTAGGAGGGAGGTTTCGTATAAGAGGTTCCACTTTTCTAGCAAGTGGTAGAGTATCCCTGACTATCATCGGCTGGTTAGGAACATCTGGGCCGAACAGTCTCAGGGCAACTCTTGGCTGGATTTTCATTCCACGTTAGGCGCCTCAAGCAGGAACTTCAAATCTGGACTCAGTCCCTCCATTCTTTGGATCAGGAGTTAAATGCGCTCATGCTTGAAGTCGATCGGCTTGAGGCTAGCCTTGAGGAGTTCTGGGATGACTCTATTTTTGGAGCACTTGTGGAGAAAATAAACAACATGGCGTTCATGGTTCTTTCACAGGAGCGAAAGGCAAGGGAAAGTTCGCATGTCAAATGGATCACGGAAGGGGAAAAAATACTACCTTTTTCCATGCATGCATTCGGGAGAGGAGACGTGCTATTAAACCAAACCTGGCTCTGGGGGATGGATCTTTCACAGAGGACAGAGTGGTGGTCGAGGGATTGGATCTTTCTCATTTTAAGGAACTTCTTTCTGGTCCATCTGAGTCCATGGACCAAGGGTATCCCTATGGGGAAAGCTCGTTATGGGAGGGGATTCCTTGTCTCGTGTCTTCCCAGGAAAACAGCCTGCTAGTAGGTATTCCTGTGGAGGAGGATATTCATGAGGCCATGTTGAGCCTGGATCCAAAGAGTGCAGTAGGTCCTGATGGTTTCCCTGGATCCTTTTATAGGGGCTCATGGGAGGTTGTTAGGAGTGATATCATTCACTCCATCCAGGACCTCTTCCACGGGGGTGGCCTTCCTCAGATCGCCTCGACTATGACTCCCGTGCTTCTTCCAAAGTTCAAAGATCCTTCTTGTCTCCACCATTACCATCCTATAAGCATGTGCAATTTCCCTTATAAAATCATGTAATCTGTCTTCAACAGGCGGTTTTCCAGACTTCTTCCAAGGTGGATTTACATGGATCAACATGGGTTTGTGAAGGAACGTTCCATTCAGGGTGCGATGGCACTGGCGCAGGAAATGATGAAAGATCTCAAATTCAAATCTCTAGGTTCCAACATGGACATTAAGTTGGAAATGAGTAAGGCGTACGATATGATGGAGTGGGGTTTTATCAACAGGGTCCTTACAATGATGGGTTTTTCTTCTTGGGCCTCCGACCTTATCTTCAGATGTGTTAGTTCCTCATGGATGGCTGTTTCATTCATGGGGCGTACTCATGGATTTTTCAAGGCCGTCCGAGGTCTATTTCAAGGTGACCCCCTATCTCTGAGTATCTTTATTATCATCCAAGATACCCTTAGTAGGTTGATCAACAATGGTATTTCTGATGGGGTTATCCTTCCCTTTCGTAGGATGTTTAGGCTCTATTCCACATCGCACTTGATGTTTTCTGATGATACAGTTATTTTCATGAATGTGAGGAAGAGTTTTTTCAATGTTTTAACAAATTATTTGAGGAATATTGCTATTGGAGTGGCAAGATCATCAACAAAGAGAAGAGAAACTTTTATGTTTCTGATTCATGCCATGAAAGCACAGTTCGTGGTCTGAGTATCAGCTTGAACATGCAGCGTGGAGTCTTCCCCATGTAGTATCTCGGCACCCCTATTTCTCCAGGAATACTCTGTATCAGGGAATTCGACAAAGTCATGCACAAAATCACAAGCCATATTCTCAACTGGAAAACCACTTCCTATCGTTCTACGGCCGCGTCTCCCTTGTCAACAGTGTTCTGTCAGCAATTCCAGTGCATGCTCTTGCCGCATCTACTGTGTCAAAGGGTGTCATTCATTCCATTGATAGGATCCTTTCTCGTTTCATCTGGGATGCCCACTCGGAGGGGAAAAGGCATTGTGTCTCATGGGGGAAGATGGTGAGGCTAGTGTGCGAGGGAGGGATCAGTGTCAATATCTTGGCGGTCTCAATCCAGTTCATTCATGCGAGGCTTGCCTGGGAGATTATCGAGGATCATACCTTGTGGGGGAAACTTATGTCCCAAATGTACCGAACCAGTTCTGATTCTCCTTCCACTAATGGGTTTTCCCTATGGTCCTTTTTGTGTAGTATCACTTCGAACCTCCTTCCTCATTTGCAATGGATCATCGTTGAAGGAAACATACTTTACTGGTTTCATAACTGGTCGGGTAACACGCTTGCCTTTCCTGGGTGTCCGGCTCCTATAATCTCCTTCAAGGAATTGATCCTCTATCCAGCGTTTTTTAGATTAGTTTTGAATACGTCTCAGTAGAAGCCTTTTGACTCTATTCTCATTTCCTCGGAGTAGGATATGTGTGTTTTTACTCCATCTGTCTCAGGAAAATTTAACTCGAAAGACTATCGTAGGATGACCGTCTCTCAGGATCAGTATAACATATGGAATGATATCAACTGGTGCAAAAAAATCCCTGATAAACTCCACTTTCTCTCCTGGAGAATTCGAAACAATGCGGTAGCATCTGATTCCAACGACAAATTCCTAGGTATATCTATGGCCTAATGTTGTCAGTGTTGTTTGGATAGAAAATAAGAGAACACGAGCCATTTTTTTTGAAGGGGCTTGGGCGTGCATGGTTTGGAGTACCTTTGGGGTGTTTACAGATTACTTTCCACAAGTGGCCAGCATTGATATGTTCTAAGATCGCTGGTTTCAGGGGTCTGAAGGTTCATAGGTGTAAAAGATGGCACACTCCTTAATCTTTAACGTGGGCTGCTGGTGCTTATGGAAAGCCAGGAACCGAGCGAGGTTTGAGGGGATTGGTTCCACTAGTAGGTCCATCATGGTAAGAGTTCAGTGCATGATGGTTGAGCTGATTTTCCATTCTGGTAACTGGAAGGAGGCTCCATCCATTCACTTGTTGGGTGTCCCTATGGCTGTAGTTCTTCTCTTTATTTCCAGGGGATTTGTGTTCGATGGGTTCCTCCGGAGTTGGGCCTCAAGCTGAACACGGATGGGTCATGTGTCCTGGGGGACATGCGTGGCGGTGGGGTGGTTTGTGATGCTAGTGGAAGTGTCGTCTTGGCATTCATAGCTCACTTTGGGAGTGGAAATTCTGTTCGGGCGAAGGCTAGAGCTGTTCTTTCAGGTTTTTTCATCTGTAGGGAACGTGACATTTCTATTTCCCAAGTGGAGACTGATTCTATGATTATCCATGATGCTTTACTTGGTAAAGGCTCTGTACCCTGGTCAATCTCTAATATCATTCAGCAATGTAAGTCCCTCCGAAGTGACAACATTTTGGTCACCCACACTTGGCCGGAGGGGAACAAATTGGCAAACTACTTGGCCTCCCTTTCTGCTCCTGATACCCTATTTAGGTGCCTTTTTGATGTTTTCTTACTCAAACCTGAGGGGGTGAACTTGATTCTGGCTGATGCCCTTGGCTTGTATTACTTTAGGCCTCCATAGGCCCTGGGTGTTCTCTTTTCTTGTAGTCTTTTGGCCTAATAATAAAATTATAATGATGATGATGTTCTCTTTTCAATCAATCACAATAGTAATACTCCTGAAGATCCTTATACATCTTTGTGTTCCCAGGATAAACTAAAAATAGAGAACTATGTTCTTTTCACCACAATTCTTTCCTCAGCTGTGAATAACATGAAACACATAATCTCAACCCAAACCATCAAAAAAAATATTTATCAATGTTAAATTTTGTAAACTTACCCATTTTAACCAATTCATCCTTTTTCTGTAACTCTCCGTCTTCCTACTAGGCTTGATTAATTCTGTCCGACAAAGATGACTACACTAAAACCTGAAACAAAATAGAATTATTTTCTGTAGAAACAACTTCCAAGACAATATTAATTCAGTCATTAATTGAAGGGTCTTATTCCTACTATAACATAGTTAATGATGCATGATGTTTTGACTCGATAAATATATCACTTTTCTTGCTTTTCCAAGATGGTAATTGATTGTGAAATCATGTTATTTTATCAATTCAATCCATCTTCTTTGCCTCTCGTTTAATTAATTTTGAGTGAATATATACGTAAGAATTTTTTGGTTAGTATATATTTTACATTTGGAATTGAATAAATAATACCTCCAAATTTATGAAGTGAAATCCACATCTTCTAATTCCAAATCATTTGTGGCATAATTTAACACATGAGGTTATATTTTTCATGAAGCAAAAGAAATTACATGATCATTCAACATCAGAACACAACTGTGTCCCATTAATGAAGCATTACTATAGATGAAAAACTTTTCATTTTAGGATGGTAGGTTCAGAACTAGAGCATTCCCCAATAGACTTTTCAATTCTTAAAAAAATCATTAGATTTTTTTTCAAGGTTAATTTAACACGTTTTCATGTTAACATAGTCAGTGGACTAGATAAACATGAAAATATTTTAAAAATGTCAAAAATAGTCTTTCAAAAAAAGAAAAATATGAATCTTTATTATATTTGTGGTTATTGGCCCTTCGTCGACAACTTTCATTTTAGTAGGATCAAGAGTTATTCCATATTTAGAAACAATGTGACCAAGGAAAGAAATTTGTTGCATTCAAAATTCAAAATTTCGGAATTTTCTAGAGTGTTTATTTTCTTTTAATGTTCTCAAAACAACCCATAGATGTTTTAATGGTCAAATTTAATTCTAGAATATACCATAATGTTATTAATAAACAAAACCACAAACTTATCCAAAAACTAATGAAATATTCTATTCATATGATCCATGAGTAAAGAAGCTACCTTATTAAACCCAAAAAGAATAACAACAAATTTAAAATGACCATATCTAGTTAAAAAAGTTGTTTTTGGAATGTCATCCTCCTTCACCTTGAACTAATGGTACCAAGATCTCAAGTTATTCTTGAAAAAACACTGAGCTCCCTATAGATGATAAAAGCCTTATCAATGTGAGGAAAATGATGCTTATTCTTAATAGTAATATTATTCAAAGACCTATAATCAATTAAATGTATCATTGAACAATCTTTATTTTAAAAACAACATGAGCTCCAAATGGTATGGTGCTTGGAAAAATGAATCCTTTATCAAGATATTCCTAAAACTAATTTTTCAATTCATGAAGTTCCATTTGAGTCATTTAATAAGTTGTATTAGTATCAGAAACTAATTCAATTGTGAATTCAACTTCTAGATCAGTCATAATGCATGGTAACTTATCAAGAAAAACTTCAATGTTATCATTTACCACTGGAACATAATTAATATAAAAATTTTCCTTGTTTTCAATAATATTATCAAGATAAAATTCATTTACATATTTCAATAGTTTCTCAGCATCCTGACATGTTATCAATTTTATGGGGATGTTCTTGTTTTATGAGTAAAACTCTTTCTGAAAAAAAACTTATTTATCTCTACAATCAATCATAGTATGATAAATAGAAATCCAATACATACCTAGAATGACATCAAACTCAACTAAAGGAAAACAAGGTTTTCAAGATTGTATTTCCAAAGATAACAATATGAAAATTCATAAAATTATTTTTTGGTTGTAATATTCATCCTATTGTTTTAACAATAAGTTCTAGTCTCATTTGTTATGGTGATATTTCCAATTTACTAGAAATTTTATTAGAAAAAAAATAATGTATAGACCCTATATCAAACAATAGATTAGAAAAATATTATTAAATAAACAATGTACCTGATACCACTTTTTTGGATGGCCCAAAATTTGACAGCTTAGTCCAAAGGATCTCACAACACCTGTATGCTTATTGTTTGGCTACATTCCATATCTCAGATATTTCAATGGGCTGACATTTTCAAAATGACCCATCTCACCACCTTTGGATAACATTATATTTTTCTTTTTATAATTGATCTTAATATGATTTTAATTAAAATCTCGGGCCCCATTTCCACACATTCCACCTCAAAAACATTTCCACGTTTTGGTTAGACATTCCCCTAGGTGGTTTTTACCACACTTTTAACAAACTAGAAACCAGACTTTCCATACCATCAGATTTATTTGGTTAATTATTACCCATTTCTTTCCATCTAGACCTTTTCTTATATTATTTTTTTAATGTACATGTGCTCATAAAAAACTCCATTTCAACCCTCTCAACACATCGAACAATTTTTACATAACTTTATAATTCTCTAGATGCCAATTACCTTTGTTATCTTGGATTCAATACAAAGTAAAATTTATTAATTATACTATCAAGATCATGAATAAGATTTGGATCATACCTTACCATATGGGTGAAGTTTTCATCAAATAAAGCAATCCAATATTCCTCTGTTTTCCTCAATTCATGGAATATTTTCTCCATTCTATGTCGAACCACCTTCAGAAAATATTTTTAAATGAAAATACATTTAAATTAATCCCAATCAATGGATTCAATATCCTCTCTATCCCTAATATTCTCGACCATTTACCACCACTGATCATATTCACCTTCAAATTGATAAATGGAAAAACTATCCTTTTGACTATCTGAACAACCCATAACATATAATTACTTTTCAAGGGATTTAATCCATCCTTCAGCCACTACTGGGTCATAAGATCCACTGAAAGATGGTGGTTGTTTCTTCATAAAATGTTCCACTATTATCATGTTCATTTATGGTAGATCTAGTTGTTCTAATGCATGGATTCCATTTCCATTTATTACCAGCATATGATATTCCATTATAGTCCCAAACTAGTCGGTTACAATTACCACCATTCCTGGTTGCAGATTCTGAAAGATATCTGCATCTCAGATCATTCAAACTTTTGATTCCACATTTCCTCTATTGAAAACCATTCTGAACAGATAAATCATTGATGAAGTAACATGGTAATATTTATTATTCTATATCATTTCAACATAAACATAAGGTAAAAATTATTTATTCTATCCTATTAACATCATACTAACTCCTAAAGTTACCTAAATCATGCTCTGATACCAACTCTTAGGACCTAGAAATAAACATTACCTAATCTTTCTATTTTAACTAGATTCACTTATTTACATTCCCAAAAAACATTTCACATTAGAGTTTTTGAAATTTAGGTCATAAATCATTAATATAATCCCATATTCATGCAAAGTGGATACCATTAAAATAGTATGAATTTATTCTAAAACATAAATTTTTTACACAAAACAACAACATGATTTCTTTGAAAAATATTTATAACATTTATCATGAAATCATTATTTATCTTAAGCATCCTTATAAACTGTGATTTTTTTTTAAAAACATGGTATGATCATTAAAATATTAGTAAGGGATAAGAAAATAATTAAAGAAAACATTAGTCTATGAAAACATATAAACATATGAAATCATTGTAAAAAAGTCATACTTCTCACCAATATATAATTAATTTTTAAAACATGATATTTCTATACATCAAAACCCATATATAAAACAAAAATGGTATATTGTGGAATTTAATTATTATATTTTAATCCTCATAGCTACCTTATGATTACTAAAACTCATGACTACCTTATAATGTAACCCTCATGACTACCTTATGGTGTAAGCATCACAATTATACTTAGAGTAACCAGACACCCATCCTAAAAATTACACATACCCAATGAATTGGATGGATATATATCTCCAAACTTTCTCATAAAAAATTCCCAATAACCATAACATAATCATATAACATGAATAATTTAATAAAAACATTTCTTTGGAATTTTGTAAAATTGACTTCTAAATGAATATTTTAAAGAAATGTCGCTTACAAATATCATATAATTGAAGGGAGAATTAATATAATCAATTTATCATGTGTATATAATATAAATCCAAATAATAAATAATAATATAAACGAAATTAATTACAAAAAAATCATGGTTTCACATAATTAATTAAGTATAAGGTTAACCCAATGATTGGAAATGTGGTTAAGAATTTCCTTACCTCAGGTTTGTCTTATATAAAACTTGTTTAAACATCCTGTATAATGGTTAAAAGGGAGTTAAGAATATTTTAAAAAATAATAATCATGTATATACCACCTTATATTATCATTTTGTAACATCATTCAACCCATTTATTAATAATATTTTGTTATTTCCATCGTTTTGGGTGCATGATTTACATGATTTCCATGATCGGTTCATAATGTATTTTTTTAGAATGGGATTGAAACACTAGAAGTGGAATGAAGTGGTTATAATATATCTTCACAATATTAAATGATGAAATAAATCATTTCGGTTATATTGTATGAGAATGAATCATCAGATAAATTATATGTGATATGTGTTTAAATCATTTTGGCGGTTCATCCATAATCACGAACTTGTTTAATCATATAACATTAATATTATGAATATAAGTTAATTATAGGAAATAATAAAGGTTATATAATACACATTACCATATTTTTCAACCATTATAATTTTATAACAACAATATTTGAGGTAAGTAAAAGAAATTGAAGACACATCATCTGTGATGTCAGTAAATCGACACATCAGAGGCAGTGTTTTTATTTTTAGAATAAGAGGAAGATAAGAGGGGGAATGTTGATTAATTTTAACATAAAAATGACAAAAAATATATAATATATATAATAATAGTGATTTAAATCCTCTTTTATAAGGTGAGGTTAAGTGAGTATAAGAAAAGAAAATAATTGAACAGAAGATCCAAGAAAATGAAAGAATGTTTTTTACCTCGTGATCTCTTCTCCTTGAGATCCTCCATATGGACATTGGTTTTAGAATATTTTTTATTCCAGTAGGAATTTGATGTTGGGAATACAGTTGTAAAGGTCATTGGGAAGATTTTATAAAATCCTCAAATCTTGAGAGATGCTAGAGGAACATGGGGTGAGGGTGGTATTTATAAGGGATGAAAAGAGGGGGTTTCCATTATTTTAATCATTAATTTAATAGTTTTGCTCAATAATATGAATAAACTTGATTCATGTGACCCATAATAGTATATATATCATTTGAGTTTTAAACAAGGGTTCTTACATCAACTATGATTCTATTAATAGTGTATTTATCATATAATGCATATATACGATAAATAATCGTATTTCACTATTCATCATAAATTTGTGTATTTCATAAAAATTAAAAAAAGTCACCTAACCATTTATTGATGTGTGTAATTAAAAACTAATCTCCACTTTATCAAAATAATTTAATAAATATGAAAAAATTGTTTTATAAATAAAATCATAATTTATTACAAAAATAACAATTTTAAAACTATAAATGATTTTATAACACGTTGAAAAATTAATAAAGGTTTCATAAATTATTGGAGATACATTAATTATTGAACTTAATATTATGTTGGTCATATTACTTTTAATAATGGTAACAATACTATTCATAAGGGTAGGATACTATTCACAATTTTTTTGTCTTATCAGAATCCAAAAACTTTATTGATCGCAACTGTGTATACCTATTTTTCATAATTCAAATCATTAAAGTGGAATAATTATATTTAACAAATAGTTTACAACTATATCCTCCAAAAAACTGTCATTATGTAGTGACTTTATGTTTCATAAACTTCAATTTATTTTTAAAACCTTGGGGTGTTACATTCTCCCTAACCTATAGAAAAGGAATCCTCCAGTTTTATTTACTTATTAAAAAAGGGAGGGTAAATTTCCTTATATAATTTTCATATTCCCATGTTTCTTTTTCAAGAATGTGGTTTCTCTAAAAAAACTTTTCATTGAGTATTACCATATTTCTCAATACTTTTTCTCTTCAATAAAGAATCTGAACATGTTTGTCTTCAAAAGAAATATTCTCTTACACCTGAACAAATTCTGCTCTCAAAACATGAGATGAATATGGCACATAATGTCTCAAAATTGAAACATGAATAACATTATATACCTGAAAAAAAGTTGGTTTTCAAGCTACTTGGTAGGAAAGGGCTACAACATTCGTGAGGATTTTATAAGGACCAATTAACTATTGGCTCAGCTTTCCTTTCTTACCAAAACGCAAAAAATATCTCCGTAATAGGATTTTAAGAGAAACAAGAACACCTACCTCAAAAGAAAAGTCATTCCACCTATTATACGCATTAAATTTTATCCTTATCTGAGATATTATCCTTTTATTCTGGATCATCTTCACTTTCTAATCCACTTTCTATACTAATTATGGTCCCATAAACTTCTTTTCCACATATTTTTTCCAAAAGGATGGAGTTTTAAACTTCTTCCCATCTAATGCCTCAAAAGGATACATCTGTATATTTGAATGAAAATTATTATTATAATAAAATTCAACTAATGAAATATGTTGATCCCGATATCCTAGGTAAACCATTGAACAAGCTTGAATCAAAATATCTAAAGTATGTATCGTCCATTCTGACTGCCCATTTGACTGAGGATGAAAACCTATATTAAAATTTATTTCTGTTCCCAACAACTTCTAAAGACATTTCCAAAAGATAAAAGTGAACCTGGGATCTTGTTCAGATACAATGGAATGAGGAACATCATGTGACCTAACAATCTCTTTGAGGTACATTTGAGAAAGATGATCCAAAGACACAGTATCTTGAATATGAAGTAAATAAGAATATTTAGTCAATTGGTCAACAATAACCTTGATTTCATTGTTAATTCAAGAAGTCTTTGGTAGTACCACATTGAAATCGATTGATATATATTCCCATTTCCATTCTAGAAATACTAAAGGATAAATAAATCCTTTTGATAACTTCCACTCTTCTTTAACCTATTGAAATGTCAAAAATTTCATGGAAAAATCTGAAATATCTCATTTCATTCCGTCCCATCAGTAATACTTCTGTAGGTCACTGTACATCTTTTAAAAGCCAGTATAAACTAAATATAGAGAACTGTGAGCTTTTCACAACAATTATTTTTTTATTTGATAATCACAGGGCCAACATAATCTCTTTCCAAATCTTAGAACACAATATTTATCAAATGTTAAATTTAAGAAACTTACCCATTTAAAGCAATTCTTCTTTTTATGTAACTCCTTATATTCCTTCTATGATTACTTAATTATCTCAAAAAAAATATGGCTACACTGAAAATTGATACAAAATAGAGGAATGTTTATCCCCAAAAACATCCAAGACAAAATCCATTAAATCTATAATCAAACGGTATTGCTCTGGTAGTAACATAGTTAATAATGAATTATGTTTTTAACTCAAGGAATCTTCTACATTGATTTCCTTTTCTAGGATTTAAATTGATCATGGAATCATGATACTTTATCAATTAAATCCATATTATCTACAACATGTTTAATTCATTTTGTGTGAATATATATTTCATAATTTTTCGTTATTATATATTTCACATTCTTCTCCTTATAAATGATGCCTAAATTTTTTTAAAGTAAATATCATAGCTTCTAATTCCAAATCATATGTGAGATAATTTAACATAGGAGGTTTTAACTATCTTTGAGCATAAGTAATTACATGATCATTCTGCATCATAACACAACCACGTACCTTTAATGAAGCATCCTTATAGATGAGAAACTGTCTATTTTAGGAAGGTAGGGACCGAAATTGGGAATTCACCGATCATATTTTCAATTCCTGAAAACAATAATCACATTCTTTTATCAAGGTGAATTCAGATCCTTTTCAAGTTAACATAGTCATTGTACTAGATAATCATTAAAAACATTCAACAAACATCAGTTAATATCCTAAAAATCCAAGAAAACTACAAATCATGATTTTATTTGTTGGTCTAGTCCAATTTTCAACAAATTTCATTTTAACAGGATCAAATTTTATGCCATATTTATAAACAATGTGACCAAGGAATAATTTTTTAGAAATAAAAATTCCTAATTTATGAATTTTTTATAATGTTTTTTTATTTAATGGTTTTCAGAACATCCCTTATACATTTCTCATGCTCCTCTCTACTTAAAGAATATAACAAAATGTCAAAAAAAAACACAACATTAAACTTATCCAATAACTCATGAAATATTCAATTCATAAGATCTATGAATAAAATAGTTTAATTAGTTAACCCAAATGATATAAAAAAATTCATAATGACCACCACTATTTCAAAAAAACTATTTTTGGAATTCCATCCTCCTTCACCATTTTCTTATGGTACCAAGATCTCATGTCAATCTTGGAAAAATACTGAGCTCTATGGAGATGATCAAACAAGTCATTGATATGAGGCAAAGGATACTTATTCTTAAAAAATGTTATTCAATGATATATAGTCAATACGAAGTCTTTGGGAACCATATTTCATTTTAACAAACAAAATGGGAGATCCCCATGGTGAAGTACTGGGACAAATGAATCATTTATCAAGTAACTACTACATATAATTTTTTATTCTAGAAGTTCTATTTGAGCCATTTTATAATAAGGATTTGAAATTATTTTTACATCAGGAACGAAGTCAATTTTAAATTCAACTTCCCGATCAGGTATAACATTGGGTAGCTCATCTGGAAGTACATCATGGTATTCATTTACCATTGCCTCATTATTAATATGAAAAGTTTCATTTTTTTAAAATATGAGAATTATAACTTTCATTTCCATATTTCAAATGATTATAAGATTCCTAATATGTTACCAATTTTATGGGTTCTTTATTGTATAAAAATTAAAACACTTTTTGATAAACTAATTATTTAGCTCTACAACAAATCATTGCATGATAAACAAAAATCCAATCCATACTCAGAATGAGATCAAACTCTACTAATGAAAAACAACAATGTTTTCAGGTAATTTATTTCTCCAAATAATAATATGAATATTCTTAATATTAATTTTTTACTATTACATATCCCCCTAGTGTTTTAATAATAATTTCTAGTCTTGTCTTTTGTGGTGATATTTCCAATTTAATCAAAATATTATCAGAAATAAAGGAATGTGTAGGCCTCGTATCAAAAAATACATTACAAAAATATGAGTAAATAAACAAATTACCTGATACTAGTTCATTGGATGTTCTGATATCTATTAATGTAGTCACGAATGATTTCATAACACCTTTCTTCTTATTTGATGGTTGCTTTCCATTACATGGATTTTCCTTTGGGTATGAATTTTCATTATGACCCATCTCAGTACATTTGAAAGACTTTATAGTTTTCATATCAAATTAATCCTATGATAATTCTAATTAAAATCTCGGGCCATATGTCTAACCTTACAACATCAAATACACTTCCTGACATTCGTAAGACATTCTCAAGGGTGCTTTCTACCACACATTTCACAATCTAGAAACTTGACTTTTCTACCATCATATTTCATTGATTATTATCTACCCACCACTAACCATCTATACCTCTTCTTAAATTTGTTTTCAAAGTACATGTGGTCATCAGAAAACTATATTTCTAACCTCTCAGAACATCGGACAAGTATCTCATCAGTTTTGAATTCTAGGGAGTCCAATTACATTTTCTATATTGGATTCAATACTGAGTAAAAGATATTTATTTTTCCACCAATATCTTTCATAATATTTATGTTTGTCAGAGTATAGTACTCAAGAGGGGGGTGAATTGAGTATCAATAAAAATTTCTGCAGAAAAGTTTTCTTGAAAAGGTTTCCTAATAAAATAAATAAAGCCATGTCAATCATGGTTATACAGTTATAAAAGTTTGACTGTTCAAATAACCTCTTAGAAGATTGATTAATTATCATTAATATCAGTATGAGTTATTAATACTACATTTGAAGCTACTATAAAAATGAAAAACAATTATAACTTCTATCATAGATTAACTATCAATTTAAAATCTAGTGATTTAAGAAATATATAGTAAAATAAAGAAAATCTAAATTAATAACTCATTATATAAAATAGGTGGTTCAGTCTCATTCTGCAACCTAATCCACTCCACTTGTTGACCAACATCCACCATGAATTTTTTATTAATAAACATTTATCCACACCCTGGATAAGGGAAAAAAATAGTGCACAGGACTGTCCAGGTCACATGGCCACTTCCACTGTTCTTCGTGGGTATAAACTACAAGGTCACAAAAGGACATCTTCCACACTAATCTGTGGGAGTAAACAAATGTAAAAACATAAGAGAGGAAGAATTTCATATATCCCATGGTTTAGTGTAGGATATAATGAGTGTTTAATATACCGACACAGACACAATGCTCGAAAGATAAAACAACATACAATAGTGCTACATTGATGAGATATGGTTTGAAGTTCTCGAAGTGTTTTTCTATAAAACTCTGGATATGTAGGATGAATCATATGACATTATTGAGTCCTATTCTTAAAAAAGGTATCGTATGTCTAGTGCTCTATGTAACAGCCCAAGATTTTATGAAAAATATTCTTTTTAATTTCACTAATGTCTTGTGTTGTACGCAACACAAAAAGGAGCTTGCACAACACGCATCCTTTACTTGCCTTGCATTACACGCAATCGCGACCTTCCTCGATAGCGTGTGTAGTACGCAATAACGAGTTTCACTAAACAGCGATATGCTATTAAAATGTTATTAAAACTAGCCGTTATGAATAGTAATAACCACTTTTTGAAATTTTGTAAATTTTATTTTTCAAAATGGATTTCATTTTTGGATTCGGAATATCGAATTTAGCCTAAGGTGAAATTTTGGTACATTTCGGATAACTTTCATATTCTGATGAATAGTGAAAATTACTAAATTTTAATTAAAAACAACTTTTTTTAATCGAAATAATTAATATTGATAAATTATTAATTTGATTGGTTTTAAAGTGTATTTAGAATATATTTTTACAATTTAATACAATGTTGGTCATTGGATGTAATTTCACATTTAAACCAGTTATAAACTAGTGTCAATCTTTTGATAGATATTGTTTCTTAAAAAACACGCTATTTGTTTTAACAGCGGGATTTAATTATAAAATTAATTAATGCAACCTCTATGTTATGAATTTGGAAAAATAGACTTCATTTTTGAGTTCGGAATATGAAATATAGCTTAGGATGAAATTTTGGCATTGTTCTGAAAAACATCAATTTTTGATGAATAGTGAAACTACTAAGTGGTAGTTAAAAAAACTGAATTTTTCATAAAACTTAATTTTACCGCATCTGTGAATGGAATTTCAAAAATCCGAGAGACACGGTTGATGTCAGTAAGTAAAATGTTGTTCAATGAGATGAAAATAATTTTTGGTGAATAGTAACTTTTTACTTTTATTTACCACGGTTAAAAGTTAATAGGGTAATTAAGGGTAATAATGATATTAATATTACCCTAAAACATGTCCTAATTCTATTGGATAAGTTTAATTCGACCAAAAACAACCTTATGAATAAAATATGACCATTTAGGCCCACTTGGATTAGATAAGGACATTTATTATTATTTAATTCAAAGAAGAGTTAAAAGAGTTAAAATCAATGTTTATTTACTAAAACATTTTTAATATAGGGTTATACATAAGATAAATTAGACTATAAATATTCATTAGAAATATAAAAAGATTTCCCACATAATGGTATTTTATTTGTAATTTTTAGACATCAAATAAGTTAATTTATTTATGACACAAAGATGATGCAGTAATAATCTTATTAATGAAATATTGACATAATTGATGTTATAAACACCAAACTAAATATAATTTGAGACTTTTTATGAATTCCACTAATTTTATAGGTTACTATGATATATTAGTGATGATTTAATAAACTTGATTTGAACATATAATTCTGTTATGACTTTCACAAAAATCATATATCAAATAGTGTCAAAATTGACACAAAATAGTTTTTAAATCAAATATTATATTATTAATTGTCATTTTATTCCTAAAAATCTAAGGTTCGGCCAAATGACTTAGATAAGGATATATATATTAATAATAAACAATTTGGGGTTCGTTTGGAATGTTATAGTAAGTGTATTAACCATATAGTGAATGAAAACAAAAAGACACGGTAAAAGTTAAATTATTTAACTTAGAGTTAAATCTAATTGATAAGGTTAAAATAATACCCTAAACTTGTCTAAATCTTATTGGTTGATAGGATTTCGACCCATAACCACTTTAGCTTCGAAATAAGACCCTTTGGAACCATTATAAACCGATTTTGACTTTAATATAAAATAATATTTTGAGATATTCCTAAGGTGCCCCTCTCCTCCCTTATAAAAGGACACCTCCTCCCCTTCCTCCTCACACCAATTTGAGCACTCAAGCTCGGCCAAACCCTGCCAAAATATCTTCTCCACTTCCCTAGAAACATCCTAGAGGTTCTGGTCTTCCTCAAAGACCAATTTTAGTTCCCTAAGAGGAGGTCTCCAAAAGGCGCTTCAAAGAAGAGGTAATTTCCGTTACCAATTCTTTCATCTTTATTTCTTCTTCCACTTCTTCTTATTAGGTTGTTTCATTATGAAGTAATAACATCAGTATCACTCATATAATGATATGTTATTATAAGTATGAAACAACCCTATTTCACCATCTATCCATCCTACGGAAAAAGAAATCACCGCGCGTGCGTACGTACGGAATACCGTCTCCACGCCGTGGTGCAATCTATTTTTCCACCACCACCTTACATGGATGGGTATAATGGTGTAAAGAATAACTATGAATAGTTATTACAACATCATATTGATTCTGATATATTGTATAATCCACTCCAATTCAATTCAATATTTATGGAAATGATATCATCGCTCGTGCGTACGTACGGACTACCGTCTCCACGACGCGATGAGATTCATTCTCCATGTTAACCATTAAAGAATGATTATAAAGTATATATAAGAAATAATAATTAAATATATGACATTATAAAGATACTGGGTTTATGTATATATATGAATGTCATCTACTTACTTCCATTCAAGACAATAAGGAAAGGAAAACAACGTTCATGCGTACGTACGGACTACCGTCTCCATGAACGGTGTTTTTCATTTCATTTATCTATCTATTATATATATATATACTGAATATATATGATATATAAATCATATTTTATATTCTGTAAGTAAGTAAATCATGATATAAGTAATAATAATGTCAAGAACAACAAGTCAGAACACCTACGATAAATGAAACGATTTTACCCAAAACGCTTCTTTAACATGGAATTTACAAAAGAACGGGTAATATAATGTCATAAGTGAACCATATATGATATCATAACAATGAATATGATTCTGTAATAAGTAAATGACATTATTTAAATAATTATACAGGAGGTTCGGACACTTATGAAGCAAATCGGACCTAAGGTAAGGGAAAATATCACAATCTCACTTTTATCCGAGATTGTTTTTACTTTGGTAATTACTGGGGTGTATTTTATCATCCACATCCATGTTCCCTCAATATGTAATATTATTTCCATCCTTATACAATAGTTTATATCCAATTTTACCCTTCGTTGAGTTTTTAGTAAAAGATATGAAAGGAATCTTTTGTCGTTTTTTTTCATACGAGGTACTTTTTGACTTTTCCGACAAAAGTACGAAGAATGTTTTTTTAACTTATACGGCATGAATGGATTTTTAAAACATTATTTCCAAGAAGCTTCCTTTACAAGTTTTCAAGTTTATTTTTAATCAACTTCTTTTATTTTAATGTTGTATGACATGTTATGAAAGGAAAAATGTTTTTGAAGAAGAAAGGATATTTTCCTCAAAAATGGAGTTCAAGTGTTTTATCAAAATTATTTTCCATCTAAGATAATAAAGGGTTCTGTTTTTATCCCTATTATTAAATTGATTTGTTCATGTTGTGATGGAATTATTTTTATGAATTCCATTATCTTATATGAATTGATTTATGATGTCATGATGTTTCAAGAATCCCATTTTTGTTACATGTGTTATGCGATGATGTATGTTTTATGATTATGTGGCACACATAAGAAAGGATTCATTATAAGATGGGTGGGACCTATATCTCCCACCAATGCATTGGGTAAAGATTTTATATCTCATGAGATAGACAGGGCTGAAACGGTAGGTTATACCGGTTCAGTGAAACAGGACTGAAACGAGGGTTACTCGATTCAGAAAGGGACTTTGTCCACTAAGATAGTCTTGGCAATGGGTCTTGACTAACAAGAAATGATTTTCCATGATTATGTGTGCATGCCACAAAGTTTCAAGTTTTATGGGGATCTCATTTTCACTTCTATGATTTATCCCATGTTATGATATTATGAGCTCTTTTGCAGGTTAAGATTTCCAAAGGCTATGTTATTATGTATATGATGTGATTGATATTTCTTTTGTTTACCCTTACTGAGCATTTGAGCTCACCCTTTTAAGTTTTCTTTTCCCCAGGATATAAAGAAAGGTTTTTAGGTAAAAAAAAGAAGATCTTTATGGGAGATATTGAAGATCTTTCACCACGATTAGAAGATTACGTTCCGAGTTTCCAAAGACTCTAAACTATTACGATCCTTGTGTGTGTGTTTTTGTTATGTACTAAGTATTCCGCAAAAGTAATGTAATGTCCATGTACGTCAAGATACGGGTCTCTACAGTTGGTATCAGAGGAAAGGTTTAGTCAACCTTTGGAAACTAGGATGCGAAAACGTTAGTGAGATCCCTAGAGATATTTCTAAGGTATGTCTAGGGATGCCCCTAAGGATAAGTATACGTATAGGATATAGTCCTAGAACTATGGTAATGATATTAGATTAAACCAAAGATGTTAGATATTTATGTTACTCCCCCTTTATTATGATTTTTGACTCTCACACTATTCTTTTTGGGTTTTAGAAAACGGCTGGAATCAAGATGATTCACGATAATGGAGGATATGATGGACAATGGAATGATATTCTTCATAAAGAAATGGGATTTGGATGTCCAAACATCATTATTATGCCGAATCAGCAATCTCATAATATGATCAATAAAGTAAAATTTGGTAAGTTTCCTGACTCGGCTAATAAAAGAAAGATGGAGTTTCATGATGATCATAGAGGAAAGAAAGTTCAATTTCCCCTATGTAAATCATGTGGGAAGAGGCATCAAGGAGAATGTTTCAAAGGAACTGGAAGATGCTTTGGGTGTGGAAAAGAAGGACACAAAGCAAGTAAGTGCAAAGGAAAAGGTTCAGTTAACACCATGGATGAGGATAATGGTATTGCTACGACATCAACAATGGTTAAATGTTTTAAATGTGGAATGTACGGGCATTATGCAAACCAATGCCCTAAGGGAAAGTCTCATGAAGATAACCAGTATGGTCGTATGGGAAGTATTTATGTTGATGATGATGAAGAGACTACAAATGATATGTGAGATGAAAGAATTATTGAAGCTCGGTCAATGGTTTAAGAAGGTAGTGGAATGATTACATGTTTATCAAGTGTAATGTTGTACTATAGAATAAAAAGACATCTAAGGATTGTTACACTGTTGTCTTTCCTTATGTTTTGAAAGTTTATGATGAATGGTATGAGTAACAATGAAAGGTTATTCAGATATTTTTTTGGAAAGTGGATGATATGCGCATAATGAAGGGATAAAGAGAATCTAATATGTTTGATAGTATTCATGAGCTCATTATTGATTTAAGGACTAAGTAATATCATGGTTTGAGTATATAGAATTTTGAGGATTTTGGTATGTGGAAAGTGTTAACTTTAAACTGCATTCATGTTTTCACTAAGGTATTCAAGAGAATACATGATTAAGGCCTTTGAATGTTTGGAATGTGACCAACAAGACATATATATGGGGATTAACGATAGTATTAAACCTCTGGTAATCGTTTTCACTATATTATGAGAGTGGACTGCAGTATTATGGATAAGCCTAAAGATTAGAATGGATTATGTTGGACATAAGTTAGTACTGTTTAAGGATAGAAGTTTTTTCGATATTATTAATGGGATGTTATAGTAATATAGTTTTAGAAAAAGGGACAACCTGCAGGACGGACGACAGCCCATCGCTTCGGACAAGGGTGTGGGAATCGAACCCACAACCGAAGTGCGACTGGCCTTTATCGCCTACCACTGGCCTACAGGAAGTCCCTGTTTAGTAGAAACTAGTTTTATTATATTAAGCAGTATGATATATGAAGTATAAGTCCATTTTAGGAACTATATATGATTAATCTCACTATAGATCGACTTATGTATATAATTTTTACTAACCTTTTGTTTGAGACAGATGGAATGACCCGTCATTCTATCACATGATCTGCTAACACTTCACGAATAACAAATTCAACTTCATTTATTTAAGAGATGAAGTGGAAATTGTTCTAGGCACGAACAATAGTGAGATTGTACCAAAATAAAGAAAGTATTTATTCCAATTCAAATTTTCAACTTTAGGGAAATGATCTTGAAAACCAAAAATGTTGTCCTAGTGATCTTATACCTGATTAATCGGATGGTACCTTAGATCATCCCAAATTTATGGATTTGTGATTATTGGCTTTTCCATAGCCATGTTCTCTACCACTCTTCATCAGAACATGATGGTTAGATTTTTCTTCCATATCCATATTTTCACCTATGTGGAAACCCAGTGATTAGTTTATTTGGGTAACCGTTAAGTTTCATACTTTTGTTTTAAAATATTGGTTTTGGTATTCCATTTTACGATGTGGGTTTCTATTAAATAAAATTTAGAATAGTAAACCATTTATAACCCCGACAAATTTCGAGGGCGAAATTCATTTTAAGGGGGGTAGAATGTAACAGCCCAAGATTTTATGAAAAATATTCTTTTTAATTTCACTAATGTCTTGTGTTGTACGCAACACAAAAAGGAGCTTTCACAACACGCATCCTTGACTTGCCTTGCATTACACGCAATCGCAACCTTCCTCGATAGCGTGTGTAGTACGTAATAACGAGTTTCACTAAACAGCGATATGCTATTAAAATGTTATTAAAACTAGCCGTTATGAATAGTAATAACCACTTTTTGAAATTTTGTAAATTTTATTTTTCAAAATGGATTTCATTTTTGGATTCGGAATATCGAATTTAGCCTAAGGTGAAATTTTGGTACATTTCGGATAACTTTCATATTCTGATGAATAGTGAAAATTACTAAATTTTAATTAAAAACAACTTTTTTTAATCGAAATAATTAATATTGATAAATTATTAATTTGAGTGGTTTTAAAGTGTATTTATAATATATTTTTACAATTTAATACAATGTTGTTCATTGGATGTAATTTCACATTTAAACCAGTTATAAACTAGTGTCAATCTTTTGATAGATATTGTTTCATAAAAAACACGCTATTTGTTTTAACAGCGGGATTTAATTATAAAATTAATTAATGCAACCTCTATGTTATGAATTTGGAAAAATAGACTTCATTTTTGAGTTCGGAATATGAAATATAGCTTAGGATGAAATTTTGGCATTGTTCTGAAAAACATCAATTTTTGATGAATAGTGAAACTACTAAGTGGTAGTTAAAAAAACTGAATTTTCATAAAACTTAATTTTACCGCTTCTGTGAATGGAATTTCAAAAATCCGAGAGACACGGTTGATGTCAGTAAGTAAAATGTGGTTCAATGAGATGAAAATAATTTTTGATGAATAGTAACTTTTTACTTTTATTTACCACGGTTAAAAGTAAATAGGGCAATTAAGGGTAAGAATGATATTAATATTACCCTAAAACATGTCCTAATTATATTGGATAAGTGTAATTCGACCAAAAACAACCTTATGAATAAAATATGACCATTTAGGCCCACTTGGATTAGATTAGGACATTTATTATTATTTAATTCAAAGAAGAGTTAAAAGAGTTAAAATCAAAGTTTATTTACTAAAACATTTTTAATATAGGGTTATACATAAGATAAATTAGACTATAAATATTCATTAGAAATATAAAAAGATTTCCCACATAATGGTAGTTTATTTGTAATTTTTAGACATCAAATAAGTTAATTTATTTATGACACAAAGATGATGCAGTAATAATCTTATTAATGAAATATTGACATAATTGATGTTATAAACACAAAACTAAATATAATTTGAGACGTTTTATGAATTAAACTAATTTTCTAGGATACTATGATATATTAGTGTTGATTTAATAAACTTGGTTCGAACATATAATTCTATTATGACTTTCACAAAAATCATATATCAAATAGTGTCAAAATTGACACAAAATAGTTTTTAAATCAAATATTATATTATTAATTATTATTTTATTTCTAAAAATCTAAGGTTCGGCCAAATGACTTAGATAACGATATATATATTAATAATAAACAATTTGGGGTTCGTTTGGCATGTTATAGTAAGTGTATTAACCATATAGTGAAAGAAAACAAAAAGACACGGTAAAAGTTAAATTATTTAACTTAGAGTTAAATCTAATTGATAAGGTTAAAATAATACCCTAAACTTGTCTAAATCTTATTGGTTGATAGTATATCGACCCATACCCACTTTAGCTTCGAAATAAGACCCTTTGGAACCATTATAAACCGATTTTGACTTTAATATAAAATAATATTTTGAGATATTCCTAAGGTGCCCCTCTCCTCCCTTATAAAAGGACACCTCCTCCCCTTCCTCCTCACACCAATTTGAGCACTCAATCTCGGCCAACCCCTGCCAAAATCTCTTCTCAACTTCCCTAGCAACATCCTATAGGTTCTGCTCTTCCTCAAAGACCAATTTTAGTTCCCTAAGAGGAGGTCTCCAAAAGGCACTTCAAAGAAGAGGTAATTACCGTTACCAATTCTTTCATCTTTATTTCTTCTTCCACTTCTTCTTCTTAGGTTGTTTCATTATGAAGTAATAACATCAGTATCACTCATATACTGGTATGTTATTATAAGTATGAAACAACCCTATTTCACCATCTATCCATCCTACGGAAAAAGAAATCACCACGCGTGCGTACGTACGGAATACCGTCTCCACGCCGTGGTGTAATCTATTTTTCCACCACCACCTTACATAGATGGGTATAATGGTGTAAAGAATAACTATGAATAGTTATTACAACATCATATTGATTCTGATATATTGTATAATCCACTCCAATTCAATTCAATATTTATGGAAATGATATCATCGCTCGTGCGTACGTACGGACTACCGTCTCCACGACGCGATGAGATTCATTCTCCATGTTAACCATTAAAGAATGATTATAAAGTATATATAAGAAATAATAATGAAATATATGACATTATAAAGCTACTGGATTTATGTATATATATGAATTTCATCTACTTACTTTCATTCAAGACAATAAGGAAAGGAAAACAGCGTTCATGCGTACGTACGGACTACCGTCTCCATGAACGGTGTTTTTAATTTCATTTATCTATCTATTATATATATATATATACTGAATATATATGATATATAAATCATATTTTATATTCTGGAAGTAAGTAAATCATGATAAAAGTAATAATAATGTCAATAACAACAAGTCAGAACCCCTACGATAAATGAAACGATTTTACCCAAAACGCTTCTTTAACATGGAATTTACAAAAGAACGGGTAATATAATGTCATAAGTGAACCATATATGATATCATAACAATGAATATGATTCTGTAATAAGTAAATGACATTATTTAAATCATTATACAGGAGTTTCAGACACTTACGAAGCAAATCGGACCTAAGGTAAGGGAAAATATCACAATCTCACTTTTATCCGAGATTGTTTTTACTTTGGTAATTACTGGGGTGTATTTTATCATCCACATCCATGTTCCCTCAATATGTAATATTATTTCCATCCTTATACAATAGTTTATATCCAATTTTACCCTTCGTTGAGTTTTTAGTAAAAGATATGAAAGGAATCTTTTGTCGTTTTTTTTCATACGAGGTACTTTTTGACTTTTCCGACAAAAGTACGAAGAATGTTTTTTTTAACTTATACGGCATGAATGTATTTTTAAAACATTATTTCCAAGAAGCTTCCTTTACAAGTTTTCAAGTTTATTTTTAATCAACTTCTTTTATTTTAAAGTTGTATGACATGTTATGAAAGGAAAAATGTTTTTGAAGAAGAAAGGATATTTTCCTCAAAAATGGAGTTCAAGTGTTTTATCAAAATTATTTTCCATCTAAGATAATAAAGGGTTCTGTTTTTATCCCTATTATTAAATTGATTTGTTCATGTTATGATGGAATTATTTTTATGAATTCCTTTATCTTATATGAATTGATTTATGATGTCATGATGTTTCAAGAATCCCATTTTTGTTACATGTGTTATGCGATGATGTATGTTTTCTGATTATGTGGCACACATAAGAAAGGATTCATTATAAGATGGGTGGGACCTATATCTCCCTCCAATGAATTGGGTAAAGATTTTATATCTCATGAGATAGACAGGGCTGGAACGGTAGGTTATACCGGTTCAGTGAAACAGGACTGAAACGAGGGTTACTCGATTCAGAAAGGGACTTTGTCCACTAAGATAGTCTTGGAAATGGGTCTTGACTAACAAGAAATGATTTTCCATGATTATGTGTGCATGCCACATAGTTTCAAGTTTTATGGGGATCTCATTTTCACTTCTATGATTTATCCCATGTTATGATATTATGAGCTCTTTTGCAGGTTAAGATTTCCAAAGGATATGTTCTTATGTATATGATGTGATTGATATTTCTTTTGTTTACCCTTACTGAGCATTTGAGCTCACACTTTTATGTTTTCTTTTCCCCAGGATATAAAGAAAGGTTTTTAGGTAAAAAAAAGAAGATCTTTATGGGAGATATTGAAGATCTTTCACCACGATTATAAGATTACGTTCCGAGTTTCCAAAGACACTAAACTATTACGATCCTTGTGTGTGTGTTTTTGTTATGTACTAAGTATTCCGCAAAAGTAATGTAATGTCCATGTACGTCAAGATACGGGTCTCTACACTCTAGCTTCTAGTTAAATATAAGATCGCGTTCTTTATGGAGTTGGTATTGCGATGAGGTTTTTGTTTCTGATCAACAGTAGTCCAGCATTTTGAATCGAGAATGAGTCATGTGTTCTTAAGTTGTATCTTGTTTCATGTATCAGTTCTCTTCAAAAAAAGGATCATGTGTCTATTGTTCAACTACCATGTAAATTTTTCAGCATAGAATATCACAATTTTTAATTGTTGGTGCACACATTGGAGCCGACAGGATGCATGTATTCTACACCTCGTACTTCGTAATATCAGGTGACATGTCTACAATGAAATAGTAATAAGGTCAGTTCATTTAAATGACTCAAATATGAATGTTAGAAATTAAATTAAAAATAACTTAACAGATAAAATAATGTTGTCACATTCTGTATAGAAATGATATAACTTTGAAATAGTGTCATCAATAAACAACGTCTTCTACTTTTCCTTTGAGTGGTGAGATAATCATGATAGAATAGTTTCATTGAGATCAGAAACCAGTTTCACAAGATGTGGTGTTAGGATCACGGTGTCTGGTCCTTTTCCAAACATTTAATGGTTTATTAGTGATTATAGTAAGGAACTGGTGGAATAGTCTTCATGAGATCTGAAACATGTTAGGGTGTCTGGTCACAGTGTCTAGGTTATAGTGTGTGGTTTACGATGTTTGGGTCACGGTTTCTGGTTCATGATGTCTTGTTCACGATGTCTGGGTCATTGTTTCTGGGTCATAATGTCCAGTCACGGTGTCTTGGTCACATTGTCTGGGTCATAGTGACTGGGTCCCTTTCCAGAAAACCAGAACTAGTGGCAGACTCAAAGTTTTTCAGACTTAGCTAAATATCTGTATATAGACATAAGAATTAATATTTACAGAATGAATTATACTTGATCATTCATAAAATAAATTCATTATATAACAAATTAAATATAATTTAAAATAATGAAACATGATTTATAGTAATTAAGATCTTGGGTATGTTTATTTAAAGTTAAAATAAACCAACCATCTATACACATTTAAAGGATGTACATGATTTGGGATCATCAAAACATGATTAAAACATGAGGTGGCCAATAATCTCCCCCCTTTTGATGATCACAAATTGTATCTGTTCTTATTTTTTCTAATTTTTCCTTAGTGTTATGTTCTCCCCCTTATGGGATTATCAAAACAATAAAAGAAAAACATAATGGACATAAATAAGAGAATAAAGTAAAACAATACATATTTCTTTAGATAAAAAAGACGTGACAATAAAAGTAGTCAAAAAAATAAAAAATATACCTATCAAAGTACAATTTTCACTATTATTCAGCACTAGTTGCCTTTTTTCCATTTTCATCAGCATACGAAAAAGCCACATGAGCAGAAGTAGAAGTTGATGAAGGGAGTGATCCAACTGCAAAGAAAGAAGATGGATTCCTTCAAAAACTGAAGGTGCTAATGTAGGTTTGGTGGAAGGAAATTACCTATTTTGGTCAAGGATAACTGGTCTGATCTGACTTAGATCCTGAGATTCAGACATTGGGGTAGATGCAAAGGCAAGGGATGGGAAAAGAGGTAAACTAGGCCGCCAGGGTGAAGCTCCATGAGCCACAATAGTAGTGCATTGCACATGAAGATAAGGATTCAATAACTAAATGAAGTTAGTAATAGTCTCACCACCATACTGCATTGCTTTATTAAAATCATCTTTGATCTCCATGAACTAGTCCAATAAAAGAGTGAAATAATTCATCTTTTGAACTTGTGTCTTCAAGGCTTGAGTGACTTGAGAGATTTTTAAATTCTATATATGAAATGTGAAATTATTGGTCATATCATTCTTAGTGAAAATCCTATTAAAGTAGAAATCCACTTTCATAGTAATTTTTCCTGAGCATCATTTTGAATCTTTGAGTGAATAGTTATCAAATCAAGTACCCTATAACTATTCTTGACAACTGTAGATAGAGTCTCTTTATCAAATCCACTTAACACTGATAAAAGTTCCTCCTTAATAGTAGTTCTGAGCAGATCACTGTCAATGTTTAGAGATGTCTATCCACAGGCACTAGAGGCTGTAATAGCTAAAGTGAGAGACATTAGTTGATTCAGAACTTTATATAGACATCCCTTATACTCATCAGTCAGTTTTTTATACCAATAACAAGATCACAAATCTATTGGACTGTTTTCTTGTTTTCCCTAACCACTTTTCTAGCTAATGAAGTCTCATTTTATTGAATCAGATATTCAACTTTTTGTGGAATCGGTACACTAACACCCTCAATAGTATGAGAAATATTATATTTTCCTGATTGCATGACTTTTTTCATATCTTCAACCATATCTCTGAGAGACTTCACTTCATCGCTTATCTATTTGTTCTCATTTATGACCTCTTGAATTTCATGAATCATTTTACCGATGAATCTACCATATGATATTGTCTAATATCAAGGAATAATCTCTTTCACTTAGGTTTCTTATTGGTGCATGTTGGGAGTTCATGAGATTTTCAACTCCATCCAAAAAAGTAGCTCTAAAGGCTTTCAAATCACCCTGACTAATGATAGAAGGGGGTTCTTATGAGGGTTTTAGAACAGGACCACAAACAAGATCAGATTACTTGGAATATATTCTTCTAAAGAAGAGACTAGTTTCAATTGAAACACACTAGACTGGTCTATTCCTCTAACCAAGGCTTCCTGGGCATCATCCACATAATGAACATAGGGAACTTATACTATGTATCAATAGTGCATTGGTCAACTAGATTAGGAATGTCTATATTTTCTATACTTGGGTACTGCTCCCCCTCAATATGTGCATCTCTTAGGGGTCAAAGAGATTCAGTTTCTTGATTCGTTTCAAAAAGATCATCTCCAATATCCTCACCAATTTCTTTTCTAGACAACTGGATGTTATTTTCTATTCTTTCCTCAGTAGATAAGATAATATCCAAATTATCTTATTCTTCCCAATGTTCTTCAACCATAGATTCTTTATCAATAAGAAGCTTTTCTTCTAAAGGCTCCTTTGGAATAACCTCTTCTATTACGTTAACAATAGATTATTTTCCTGAAGTAGGTTCTTCTTTCAAATAAACACTTATTTTAGGAACATGTGATTCCTTCTCAACTTTGTCTTATGGAATTGGTCCATTTTATTTCTTATCCAGGGCTGTTTCTTCTATAGGAGCAACAACTGCCTCTTCTTCCTCTTCAACTAGACATTCAAAAATTTCATCTGGTTCCAATCCAAGATCAGAAATGTTCTTAGTTTTTTAAGGATGCTCAACTGTATTAAAAATTTCATATACCCTTTCATTATCCACCACCCAATCCATTTTCCACAGGTTCCAACTAATTTTCATCCTTTTGACTATAACCTTTTGGATACAGAATTCACAATCCTTGATTACATCATCACTCGGTCCAACCTACCCTTTGACATACAACAGTGCAGATATTAATCTTGAGTAAAACAAAGAGGGTGACTTTGAGGTTTTCTTTATCAACTCCCACACATTTAGAATAACATAATTTCATAGTTTAATCTTGTGTCCATTTTTCATAATATTTATTAAATATATGTCTTGATACTTGTGGGTAGAAAAATATCCCTTCCTTAGACTAATCAGATTCTGAATAGAATTAAATAGTAATCTTGATTGATCATCTAACTCAGCAGCAATAGCTATTATCTTCTTTTTATTTCTTGTCAAGATTCCCAATGCCTCTTCTATAACCAAAACCTCACTAGGTGGAGGAGGACCTCTATGGTAGTACTCAAAAATCCCCTCATGAGGTATCTCTAGTAAAGAATCCCAAAACCTGGAAGAAAAGTTGCATCCTTAGCCATTAATCCAGCTCCTAACAACTAAATGATCTTCCATATCAAATGAGAACTGGAAAAACTAATAGAACTGAGTAATATTATTTGGATAAATCATCCTTGTCTTATTTTGGAACCAATCTAGCCATACCTGTTCTTTAATTACTTTCAACACTAAGTACTTACTTGAAGGAAACCACTTAGGGAAGATTTCCTTCTCTGGTACCACTATTTTACCAACAAGATTTTGGTTCAACAGTCCTTCAGGCTCTTCCTTTGGTGCTCTTTTTGTTTTCTTCATAGATATGTGTTTATCAGAAGTTGAAGAAGATGGTCGGTTAATTCCGGTAATTCAACGAGGGGTTCAAGAGAGATATATATATGAAAGAGGTCTTATATTTTGAGAGATAAGGGTTTCATTTTTGAGAAAATAGAGATCGGGTGGAGAAAAGAGTGAAAAATATTTCATTTTTATCATTCAGGGATATCAAGTGATCCAAATTAAAAAGTGTAAGAATAATAATTAACACATATATACAGGTAATAAAATTCAAATAAAAATGAAAAAGTATAATTAAGGTGAGACCAGAACAATTTTTCACGATGAGGCCAGAACAGGTTCTCACATTTTCATCTTTACAGCATGACTCCACACATTGAGACTGTAATACTTAAGATAGTAAGTGATAGAATGTAATTGTGAGATAGTAACTATGAGACTGTAAACATGAAACAACAACTTTAAGACAATGACTTACAAGACTGTCAGAGTAAGATAGTAATCTTAAGATAATGACTTAATAAACTGTAAACTGTGAAATAGTAAGTGGTAAAATAATACACTCTCTACTTAAGATTTATCATTCCTAAATCATGTATGTTGTAATATATCCTTTCAGAATATAATGGTTTGGGGAATATATCAGAAAGCTGATATTTTATTCCGATGAATTCCTAATTGATATCACCTTTTTGATAAGGTTCTTTCTAAAAGTGATGTCTTACATAAATATGTTTTGTCCAAGAATGTGAAACATGAGTTTTTGAGATGTTAATAGCACTTGTATTTTGAAAATTTATAGGTACATGATGGAATTGATACCCATAATCTAATAATGCATGTTTCATCTAAAAAAATTGTGCACAACAACTACCATCAGCTATCTATTCATTTTCAGAAGTAGATAATGAAAAAACATTTAATTTCATACAACACAATAATACTAGATACATGAAAAAAATGTGACTTGTTCTAATGGTGCTTTTTCTATATAACTTAAAACCACCTAAATCAACAGCAGAATAACTAACTAACTTGAATAATTGTCATTTGGGAGAGATTAGACCTAGATTAGTTGTATGTTTGAGGTATTTGAAAATCCTTTTAACATATTTTAATTGCGTTTCCTTAGGGTTTCATTGAAAATGAGCACACATACATACACTAAACATAATGTCTGTTCATCTAGCAGTTATGTATAGTATTCTTCCAATCATTCCTCTGTAAGTAGTCTGATCAATAGAATTTCAATCTTTATTAGGATCTAAATTACAAGTAGTACACATTGTAGTATAACTATTTTTAGTTCCATCCAAGAAAAAATGTTTTAGATTATCTTTTGTATATTTTCATTGGTTTAAAATAATATCACATTTTTTTGAATGATTTGAAATCCAGGAAATAATTTTAGTTCACCCATTAAACTCCTTTCAAATTAATTTTGTATCATTTTAAAAAATTAAATACATAAATAATTTTTTGATGATCTAAAAATAATATCATATACATAAATTTGAACTACTAAAATGTCATTTGAAATTTGTTTTATAAAAACGGTAGGATCAGCTATAAATTTTGTAAAACCTTTTCAATTAAGAAAAGTAATTAATCTATCATAGCAAGATCTTAGAGCTTGTTTTAAACCAAATAATGATTTTTATAATTTGAAAACATGATTTGGAAAGTGAGGGTTTGTGAAACTAGGGGGTTCAAAAAATACATCCTTAGCTATATGACCATTTAGAAATGAACTCTTGACATATATTTGATATAGTTTGAAATTTGGATATGCAACACAATTAATAAGGATTCTAATGGGTTCATGTCAAGCTACAACTACAAAGGACTCCTCATAGTCGATTCCTTCCTCTTGACTATAGCCTTGTGTAACTAATCTATAATTGTTTCTAACTATATTACCGACATCATCTACCTTATTTCTAAACACCCACTTAGTGCCTATAGTAAATGATCTTTGGGTCTGTCAACAAGTTTCAAAATTGTGTTCCCTTCAAACTAATTTAGTTTTTATTGAATATCCATCCCCAAAAATTTATCATGATTGGATTCATTAATGTTTTTAGGTTCAAGTTATGAAAATAAAACATAATGTTTAACCTGATTTTTATGAAAATCTCTAGTTTGAGTTCCTTTATCTAAATCTACTATAACATCATCTAAAGGATGTTTCTTAAGGGTTTTAACAACTCTATAAAAAAGAGGGGATAGTAATTTCAGATTCTTCAATAGGTTCAGGTTCATTATTTCTTGAATATGGAGAATTTCCAAAATTATAAGTTTTCACAAATGATTTTACAGGCTGGTCAGAGGATTTATCATTAATGTACCGATTTGACCGATCATCCTCCAGGTTCTCTGGGGTGGTCTTAGGGTCATGTGGATATGTCTCATCAAACTTGACATGTACAGATTCTTTAACAAATTTAGTTTTTTAGTTAAACAATCTATAGGATTTCTAGAAATTGAATATCCTAGAAAAATTCCTTCATCACTCTTGGATGGAAACATGTCAATATTATATTTAGTATTAAGGATATAGAATTTTCAACCAAAAACATTGAAGTTGCTTACATTGGGTTATCTATTGTTCCATAAATCATCTGAAGTTCTTATAATAATGAGTCTAATCAACATTATATTAATAATATTGCATGTTGTATTTATATCTTCAACCCATAAACAAATTGGTAAATCATATTCACTAAGTATGGTTCCAGCAATTTCTTGCAAGGTCCAATTTCTTCTTTCAACAACTCCATTTTGTTGAGGTGTTCTTGGGGAAGAGGAGTTATGAATATATCCATTTTTCAAGAAAAAGGATTAAAAATCATGATTTTCAAACTCATGACGATGATTACTTCTTATGAAATTAATACCATGTCCACTATGTTTTTCTACAGTTTTATCATATTTGATGAAATTGAAGCATGCTTCACTTATGTGATCTAAAAAGAAAGTCCAAGTATATATAGAGAAGTCATATTCAATAATATAAAAATATTTATTCCCATTTAAAATAGATACTCCAGATGGTCGAAACTAATATATGTGATCTAAATTTAGAGGTTGAGAAGTTAACGCTTACTTCCTTGGTTTGAATGAAGTTTTATGTTTCTTTCCATTTTGACAAGGATTACACACTTTAGCATTTGAAAAATCAATTTTTGGAAAGTATTTGACAAAAATATTTCTTGTTAGCTTTCTAAGAGAGTGAATATTGTAGTTTCCTAGTCATTGATGCCAAATCCAAGACTCTTTGTGAAATACACTTAAACATGAAGTATTTTGAGAAACTAAAGTATCTAAGTTAACAGAGTATACATTTTTATTTCTAAATGTAGAAAATATTAATTCAATTTTAGAATTAAAAACATTGAAAGAACAATTTTCAAATTTAAAATGAAATACATCCTCACATAGTTGTGAAATAATAAGAAGATTATAATTCACTCCATCAACAAAAAGGAATTTGGAAATTAAAACTGAGTTAGAGTTACAGATTTGGCCAAGGACAATGATTTTTCCTTTGGCATTATCACGAAAGGTGAAATTTCCACCATAAATTTTTATAAAGTTCTTGAAGCATGTATAGTCCCATGTCATGTGTCTTGAACACACACTATCCAAGTACCATAAGGTTTTACAAGAGTTCTTTGACCAATATTCATAAGAAATAGTCAAATAAAAATATACTTTAGTACCCATATTTATTTGGGCCTAGTAATATTAGTGACTTGTGATTTAGGAACCCACATATACCTCATAGTTTTCCTATTAGAATTATTTAAAGTATTTAAAAAATAAACACTATTTTGTCAAGAAAATCTTGAAATAGTAGAGAGTGTATCATAATTTGAACTAAAAGAATGTTTTCTAGAACTATGAGTGAAGCTATATGTTCTAGATTTAGAAACAAAATTGGTTTTTACAAAAGATATTTTACCAGGTTAAAATCTAATACTAGTAGTGTATTTAGGGGAAATCTGTTTATGAATTTTTATCAAGGTATATTTACCATTAGTAATCCTTTCAAGTTAATTTTTCAATTGATTAATAGATTTATTTATTTCATTGTTTTATTTGAGTAATTGAACATTTTTTTCATTGTACAACAAATTTAGATTTAACATTTGGGGTAAGAGCATATTGTTTTCCTAAAGACTTGTTTTTATCTTTCAGTTCATTACATTTATCTTCAAGAATTTTGTAGTACTAAAACATTTATTTTTAGAAATATTTTCATAATCACTTTATATACAGAATAGTAGTAATTTTATACATGATATTCTAGTGTTACCTCGGATGTGTTTGTCATGAAACACATATTGGGTTTGGTAGGCTGTTCAACATGTAAAGATTCTGAGTCACTTGAACTGTCTATAGAAGCACTCCAAGTTGCTTTCATTTCCTTTTTATACTTTATATCTTATTCCACATATTTGTTATACTTGAGTTTGGGACAGTCAGAATTTATATGTCCCTTTTTCTTACATTCATTACATACTATCTCATCAGAATCATCACATCATGTCTAATCTTTCTTCCAACGTCCCTTTTGACCACATCTTCCTTTGAAGCTAGGCTTTATAATAAATTTAGTCCTTTTTAAAAATTTCTTAAACCCTCTGGATAATTGATCTATCTCATCATCACTATCAGGTGAAAATATTTCACTACTGGAACATTCTATGGAGACTTTCAGTTTCTCTTTTTCTTTGTGTTTAGTGGTGGTAGTCTTGAATTCAATGGATTTTATTTTGGGTTCATCCTCCTATTCCTTGTTGACTTCTATTTCCTCTTCATACTTTATTAGTTTCCCAATGACTTATTTTATAGGAAATTTTTTGATGTCACATAACCCTCTAATAGAGACAGAGGTTCCTCTCCATATATAGGGTAGGCTTCTGAGAATCCTCATCACTAGTTATCTGGCAGTGACTTCTCTTCCAAGAGAAATTGTTTTGATGAAAATTTTCCTGAACCTGAGATACATGTCATAAATATGCTCATCTTGATTCATTTTAAAGTTAAAATATTTAATAGTATATGTATTGATTCTCATTTCTTTCACAATAGAAGTTCCTTCATGTGAAACAGACAAGGTAACCCAAATTTCATGGGCATTTTTACATGAAGATATTATATTAAATTCCTCTTCTCCTAATGAGAAGTATAAATCATTCATGTCTTTGAAATTACTATTGTAATAATTCTTAGTTGGGTCATCCTACGTAATTCTGAAAATAGCAGGAATCTTATAATCATATATAATTTAAGAACAAATTTCAAAGCCTACACTTTCTAAATGCATTTTCATTTTAATTTTTCATTAGAAATAATTAGTTCCATTAAAAGATGGTGGTAGATTTTTTGCATCCCCTTCCATTATATTATCCAAAATAAATAAATACATTGAAAGAGATATAAATTTTTAATTAATAGAAATTTACAGGTCTTTAACATACAACTAAAATCACAGTTGAATAGTTTTAAAAACAGTTTCTTAACCGAAAAAAAACTCCACTAATACCAAAAATTGGTTGGAGTAGAGTACTCTAGAGGTGGGTGAAATGAGTATCTATAAAAATATATATTAAAAAGGTTCCCCAATAAAATAAATACAGCCCAGTCAGGAAAGTTAATTAAATTATAAAAGTTTGAATATTCAAATAACATCTTAGAAGATTGATTAATTTTATCTAATATCAGTATGAGTTATTGATACTACTTTTGAAGCTATTATAATATATAAAAACAATTATATCATCTATACCAGATTAACTACCATAGTAAAATCTAGTGATTTATAAAATATATAGTAAAACATAGAAAAACCAAATTAAACAACACATCAGATAAAACTAGTGGTTCAGTTCCAAGTGGAGACATAATCCACTCCACTTAGTGATCACCTGCCACCAAGCAGTTTACATTAATAAACATTGATCCACACCCAAGATCATGGTAAAAAAGGGTGCACAAGACTGTCCAGGTCACACGACCTCTTCCATTATTCTTCATGGGTATAAACTATCAGGCCATAGAAGGACCTCTTCCACACTTATTTATGGGAGTAAAAAAATATAAAAAAATATGAGAGGAAGGATATCATGTATCCTTCAATTTAGTGCAGGAGATAGTGTGTGTTTTAAATAGACACACACACACAGCTTGAAATCTAAAACAATAAACAAAAGTACAAAGATGATGAGATAAGGTTATATCTGCTCTGAGTGTTATTCCAGAGAGATATGGACTTGTAGGATTATGCAAATGAAAGTATCGAGTCCTCTTGTAAAAAATAGATTATCGATAATCTGGTGCTATGAATACTAGTTAAATAAAAATTTATGTTCTTCATGGAGTTAGTATTGTGAAGATGTTTTTGGCTCTGATCTATGGTAGTCCATCCTTTTGAATCAAGAATGCTTCATGTTTCTTAAGTTTTATCTTGTTTCATGTATTGGTTCTCTTCAAAAAATGTTCGTGAATTTACTATTATACTACTGTGTATGTTTTTTTAGCTCAACTGATCATCCTTTTTAATTGCAGGTGCACATGTTGGAGCTAACATGATATATGTATTCTGCACGTCATACCTCATACTATCATGGGAAATGTCTACAAAGAATTATTAACTATGTCAGTGCATTTAAATGACTCAAATATGATAGATTGGAATTTAATTAAAAATGAAAAAACAGATTAAATAACAGTGTCACCATCAATCAAGAAATGGTATCACATGGAAACGGTGTCATTAGGAAACAATGTCTTCTTATTTTCCTTTGAGCGGTGAGACAATCATGATGGCATAATTGCAATGAGATCAGGAACCAGTAGCATAGGATGTGGTGTTAGGATCACAATTTCTGGTCCTTTAACAAACATTAAATAATTTCTTATTAATGGTAGCAAGGTACTTGTGTCATATACTTATTGATATCTAAAACTCATTAAGGAATTTGGTCATAGTGTCTGGCTGATTATGTCTAGGTGACTGTGTCTCGGTCATGGTGTTTGGGTTATGCGGTCTGGTTCATGGTGTCGGGGTCAGGGTGTCTGAGTCACGATGTCTAGTTCACAGTGTCTGGGTCACTTTGTCTAGGTCATGGGGTATTGGTCACCGTATTTTGGTCTTTTCTAGAAAATTAGAATAATTGGTAGACTCAAGGATTCTCAGACTTAGCCAAATATCTATATACCGACTTAAGCAGTAATATTCACAAAATGAATTAGACTTGATTATTCATAAAATAACTTCATTATAGAACAAATTAAAAATAATTTACAATAATCAAACATGATTCATAGGAATTAAGATCTTGGGTAAGTTTATTTAAAGCATTAATAAACCAACCATCTCTACACATTTACTGGATGTACAAGATTTTTTATCACTAAAACATGAATAAAACAAGAGGAGGCCAACAATTTGGAGCATACCGTTCCAGTTGGGTGAAGTTGGCTTCATACACAGCCACTAAATCTTCCTCCCTTTTCCTCAAATCAAGGTATTTCTTTTCCATCCTTTTTCAAACTACCTTAGGAGAATACTTTTCATGGAAAATACTTTTAAATTTATCCCACTCTAAGGCTTCAATATGATATCTGTCCCTAATATTCTTGAACATTAACCGACCCTGGTAATCATAACCTTCAAAATTATAAATGGAAAGACCAAAATTTTGATTATTTGAACATACCATGACATCTAATATATTTCCAAGGGCTTTAATCAATCTTTCATCTATTACTATGTCAGAAGATTCACTAAAAGTAGGAGGGTTTTGCCTCATAAATGTTTCACTATCGTCAGGATATTTTGTGATAGATCTAGTTATTCTCTTGAATGGATGACACCTACATTTATTTAATTATTCATAAGAGCCAATACTATCACGATCTTCTCGGTTTCAATTCCATATGTTCCCGGTTGCGAATTCAGAATGATTTCAGCCTCTCGGTTCCATCCAACATCACCTTCCCTATTTATTCTTCGGAAAACCATTCTGAATAAAAATATATTAAATGATGAAACGTGGTAATAATTAAATTATATAAAATTTTAACATAAACATAACATAAAAAACCTTTATGGTTTTTTGTTAACATCATACAGACTCTTAAAGTTACCTAAAACATCTCTAATACCATATATAAGGATCGAGAGTTTAAAATTACATAATCTTGGTATTTAAAAAAGATTTCAATTATTTACATTCAAAAATAACATTTGGGTTTGTATTTTTAGAAATTTAGATCATAACTCATTCATATAAACCCACAATCCTGAAAAGTAGGTACCATTAAAAATATCCATTTTTTCCAAAACACAATTTTTTTAACACAAAACAACAACATAATTTCTTTGAAAAAACTTCATAACATTTAACTTGACATCCTTATTTTTCTAACACATCCTTATAACCTTTGAAAAATATTTGAAAACATGGTATGAGAATAACAATCATAGTGTGGGATAAAAAACAAGGAATGAATTTTTTTCCACGGATACATATAAACATATTAAATCATTTTCACATAGAAATACTTCTCCCCCATATATACTTACTTTGTGAAATATGGGACTTCAATAAAATATTAAAGAACATATATAACACCATAATGGTATCTTCGGTCATTATATACCTACATTTCAACCCTCACTACTACCTTATTATTTATAACACTCATGGCTACCTTATTGTGTAACCATCACAGTTACACATGGAGTAACCATACAACCAACCTCCATATTTCACAAAAATAATTAATTTTATGGATATATAGTTCCAAAAAGACATCATTAACAATTCACAAGAACCATAAAATAATCCTAAAACATGAATAATCGTATAAAAACATTGATTTTTAATTTCATAAAACAGTTTTTTAAAACACAATGTTTAAAGGAATGTCATTTAAAAATATTATATAATTGAAGTGAAAATTAATAGAGTGAAATTATTATGTGTCTATACTATAAATACACATAATAAATCATAATATAAATAAAATTCCTTACAAAAATAATCTTGGTAGCACATAATTAATGAATTAGAAGGTTAACCCAAAAAAATTTGGTTAAGAATTCTCGTACCTCAGGTTCCTCTTACTTAAAACTTGTTTGAACCTTCTTTATATTGGTTAAAAGGGTGTTATTAATATTTTATAAATGAATGATAATTTTTAAAACTCCTTATATGATCATTTTATAACATCATTTGACCCATTTATTAATAATATTTTGTTATTCCATTGTTTAGGGTGTGTGCATCACATGATTTCCATGGTCGGTTCGTAAAGGATTTTTTTGTCAAATGGAAATGAAACTCCAAAAGTGGAATGAAATTCTGTTTATTTTTCACTATAATATTATATTATTCCATAAATAATTTTGGTAATATGGTAAGAGGATGAATCATTAGAGAAATCATTATTGATATTTGATTTGATCATTTTGGCGGTTCATTGATAATCACAAACTTGTTTCATCATATACCTTTAATATTATAAATATATGTAATTAAATTCATAATGGAGGTCATATAATAATATTTACTGTCATTGTTAAAAATTAAAATGGTTTTAGAACCATATTTTAAAGAATTAATGGAAATTTATGACATGTCATTCACAATGTCGGTAAATCGACAGATCATAGAGAGTGTTTTTATTTTTAGAATAAGAGGAAGAGAAGAGGAAGAATGAGGTTGAATATTTCCATAAACATGACAAAAATACATAATATTTATTATAAATGGGTATTCATGCCACTTGGATAAGGGGAGGTGAAGAGAGTATAAGAAATGAACATAATTAGAAAGAAAACAAAAGAAAATGAATGAGTATTTTTTAACCTCTTGATCTATTCTCATTGGGATCCTCCATAAGGAATTTGGTTTTTTCCTTTTGGTGACACCATATGGTCTTGGAAGTGGGTACGTTCTTTTATAATGGTATTGGTCAAAATTTAGACAATTCACAATGTTTTAGGGGTGTGAGGGGGAGAGGGGGTGAGGGTGGTATTTATAGCGAAGGAGAGGAGGGGTTTTCCATTATTTTAATCAATAGTTTTATATTTTTACTAAATATTATGAATAATATTAATTAATATGACCCAAAATAGTGAAGATATCATTTGAGTTTGAACCAAGGTTTATTACATCATCCAAGATTCAAATAATTTTGTATTTAACATATAATTTATATATATGGTAAATTATCGTATTTCAAAATTTATCAAAAATTTGAGTATTACAAAAAAATCCCAAAAATTCACCATAACCAATTTTCAATGTGTATGATTCAATAATAAATTCCAATTTATCAAAATAATTTTCTAAATATGAGGAAAATAAATTGTATGTAAAATCAAGATCTATTCTAAAAATAACAGTTTTACAACACCTTGAAAAACTAATCAATGTATCATAAATTATTAGAAATACATTCATTGATTAAGTTACTATTCAGTTGGTCATATTACTATTAATAAGGGAAACATTAATATTCATAAGAGTATGTTACTATTCATCAATAATAATGTTTTTCCTACTAGACTCCTTAAAACATACGGATTGCATTAATGTATGACTATTTTTCAAAACTCAAATCATAGAAGCGGTAAAATTATCTTTTATGGATAATTTAAAACTCTATCCTTAAAACAATGTTTAATTATGTATAGACTTGATTTTTCATGCATTTCAATTTATTTTTAAAACCATGGGGCATTACATCAAGTCCACACATTACATTTATATTTACTCTATCTTCTTAATATTGGTATAATACTAAAGAATAACATCTTCAAGTAGTCTAGAGAATTGAGAGACTTGTTATAAATAACATAAATAATGGGTTATTTTTTATTATAAAAAGGTTGATGGATTTTAAGGGATTTATAAATATAGATTGAGAAGGCAGTATCGATGTTGGAAAGTCCAAGTTAGATGGAGTTAGTTTTTGTTGAAATATTTGTATCTTGAAAATCCAAGAAGATATCATCAATCACCCAAATATCCACTGACTGCAAATATGTTTTCCAGCATAAGTATCTATACAGATGATATATATAAACACTGAAACTAAATATATAAATGTAATATCTTGATAATCACTGGTTTTTGGTTATGGTAATCAAAGCAACATGAAATTTCTCCAAAAATTAATACAATATTCTAGATAAAGTCAGTCATATATTATGTATAATTTTATAAAGGAATAAGTGGATGATGGGATTTTTATATAGTAATTTCTTCCATCAAAGAAGCATATTGTTAATTTACTTAAAAATCTACTTCCAATACAGTATTGAGACTTGGTAAGTCTAAAAATTGGAGGGAATCACACTTCCCAACACTGAGAAGTATGTTTTTTGTGATTACTCCACTCTTCAAATTGTGCTTAAATTCTTATTTAGTGGAAGATGAAATCTATAAGAGAATTAAACTACTAATAACTGAAATTTTTTGAGTATTTTTTTGAGTGGGTACATGATGGGGTATGAAAAATAATATTTTAATGCAATTCTTAACATAATATTTTAAATATATTATTTTTGGAATGATTTTTAGGGAAAACACTATTTTTAGAATTAATCACTATTTATTTCTATATAAAGTTATATCAAGTCAAAATATAGTTGATATATATATGAATAATTTTTTATAAGTGGTTGATTTCATTTTTAAAATTTATTTAGTTTTGTCTTTATTATCAATAAAGTAGATAAAAGGATGACAAAAATCTTTTTGAATTAATATTTTTTATATTGTGGGGGAGTAGTTTCTCATATTATTGATAAAAACTGAAATGTATTGTATTGAGAACAACTCCAAAGTGGTATATTTTAAATTTCACTTGAGGATGAAGTTTTATTTTTTATCAATGAAATTTTACAATGAATGGAGATGTTTGAGATGAATTATTGTATTTGAGGGTGTTTTAGAATGAATATGAAGTTGTTGTGAAATGTTTGGATAATTTTTTGGAAGGAATGAGTATTGTTTTGGAATGATGGATTTTATGAACAAAACGTGACATAGTGACTAGTTTATAATAGTTATTTTATTGAATCATTAGGGTTATTCAGAAAATTTTTACTAAAATATGTATATTCCCCCAAAAATGTAAGAAACATTTCCCTGAAAACATAAGGGTCTTCTAGAAGTGTATTTGAATAAAAATAACAAGTTCATGGGTGCATCGTAAATATCAAATAGTGATTTCATAATATCCACTCGGGAGAAGATATTGATTTTTGGAAATGTTTGGTAGACTCCCTATTAATTTTAAGGGTCATTAGTAATATTTTTAATATTCATAATATTTGTGTAAGAGTTTTTTGAAAAACATTATTAGTTATTTTCTCTTACAATATGGTAAACATTTTTAAATGTACTGATTAATACTAAAATATGTAAAGGTAATTTAATTTTTCTAATTGTAATTTTTTTATAAATTAGTAGAGAGATTCAAATATTAATATTTCATAATAATAATTTAAGAGATATTAAGTCAGAAAATTCTTATTCTGTTATTCAGTATTTTCAACATCTTGAATAATTTCATTATCATGATTCGAGATTCTAGTTTTAGTGGTAATGAATAATTATGTATACATTATGTGTCATAAATAATAAATCCAAGTTACAAAGTTAATTATAGAGAGAAATTAACTAATTTTGGTTGTAGAGATTTAGATGTAGTAGTTTCATGAAGAGAGTTCCACTCTAAAGTGTGAGATGAAGAGAATTTTTCCAGAGATATTTATCCTAGAATAATTTATTCCACAACCATTAAAAAATATAATTCATGAAGCCATGAATATATGAATGAAATAAAAAAGGATTAAAATTTTGATGGATGTTCTGAGGAATAAAAGCTCAACTCACCTTATAATGTAAATCGATAATTATGGATTGATATTTAAATGAAAATAAGTGAGATAAAATTTTAAAGGATTCTAATGACAGATTTTAAAAAAGATAATATCACACTCTTTAAAATAAATGTATGATCTATATATTCACATAATTTAGAAAATAAAATAGGAAATGAGGGAAAAAATAAATTAAGGAGACTAATATTGAATTCTTGGGGAAATATAAATGAATCGAAGAAAGAAAAATTAAGATATTATTAAAGATTATTGTTGGATAAAGTTGGAATATGGTCACATCCATTTTTTCCTCATGTAATGATATTTTCTCAGTGATTACTCCTCGAATATGTATTCAACTTATTTTTATATTGAATTATTGCATCCTTAAAAATATAATTGGTACTAAAATGTTTACATGCTAATGGTCATACCATTTCTTATATTCTTTCTAGATAATAACTGTTTAAATATTTCTGTATAAGATGAAAAAATCTTGAATTGAATATATGTTCATTTATCACTAAGTTGAACATCATTAAAAAAATCTATTCTAGTTTCCTTGTATTTTTTAACATTTTTTAGTTAATGTGATAGACATGTTAAATAATTAAAAGTCAGTTTGGTATTTCGATTTAAAATATTAAACAATGATTCAGCCACATTTTAGGGCTTATATCATCCTCTCTTATCCAAAATGATACATCAATATATCAATAATTTTTCATGGGGTTAGGTTAAGAATCCAAGGTAGGATACTATTATGTAGTAACATTGTGTTGTGAATAGATAGAATCACATTTGATTTATGGAATTATCTTGGATTCTTAAAAAATAAAATTATTCACTAATACATAAAAAGCAAAAAATAAAAAATTTTGAAAGTTAAAAAACCTAAAAATTTACTGATAAAGATAAATGACAAAAAATTCAAATGAAATGCACTAAATTATTGTGTGATGGGGATAAATTAAACTGGGATATGAAAATAACTACACAAATATCCTTGTATCTCTATAAATCTTGTGACCTACCAATAAGAAAAGCATTTATATAATACATTTTATTACATGATTTGTGACATAATGATCCATATAATTTAATCATGAGAAGGTAATGGCCTAAATTCGTAGGAAAATTTTATACAAAAACCATCAAATTATAAAAAAAATCCTTATTTTATGCCTACTAAATGTGCTCTTAAGAATCTTTTAAGTTCCTAATACTGTACATGATAACCTAAAGACATACATAAGAATGGTTTGAGCTATAAATTCTAGTAATGGATCAATCCAATTTAACATGATACATAAGAAACATAAAACATATATCAATTACATAAAAGTGTATAATATCATTAAATCATGACATGTAAAATCTCATATCATATGATCATGACATAAAAGGAACATAGAAACAACATAAAATATGAAATCATAAGTGCAATTCAAGGATCACCAATTATAAATAATAACATATTGTTATTGTCTAACAAACCATGCACCATACATGCTATCTCATGGGGATGAAAACATTACAATATGAATTAGAGTTTTATCAGGGTGCACCCTTCATATTTCTAACATTACATGTGATGCATCTATCATAGAACAAAAGAAAATATTTCATAAATGGAATTCCATAATTAGTGAAGGATAGTCATATATATGTTAATATCCATGAAAAATATGGTTGGGTTTTCACAACAAAAAAGTTATTACATTGAAAATCAAGAGATAATTTTTGCTGGATAATGGGTAGATAAAAATTATATTGAATAGATTAATTGGATAAGATGGTATCATAACATTGTTTGGAAAGTATTTTTATTTTAATGGATGTTCATAAACACACGAAATAATAAACCATTAAAAATAGAAAATCTTATTATAAATAATGTTCTAGAATTGAAAATAGGAGGGAGAGAACCCATTACAATGATAGATTGTGATTAAAATACATAGATGATCTCCTTATAAACATACAAAAATCATTGAGTGTTATATTGAGAGAGTAAATGCGGGTAAATTCATGTTTAATGGATTTATAGTGAATAAGAATATTAGAATGAGTGTATATTTATAACAGAATATGGGTGGTTCTTTACTAAATTACAAAAATATATCTTGGAAATTTAGATAATAATAAAATAAAAAACTATAGGCCTTAACATGGGGTTTTAAAAGGATATTTTCCTTGGGGGAGTGGTTTTAAATAATTTAATAAGTTAAGGACTGAAATACTTTAATTAGTAATATTTTTAGTGGTGGAAGGGATTCCTTTTCAAATATAATTGTTTTCAAACCCATTAAAATATACATTAGGTTTTGAAAGATTCTTTTTATTATTGGGAAATTAATCTTATCACTTTTAAATACATTATTTTAATGAATAAATTTTTTTGTCATTAAATACCTCTATAGTATTTATATCATCATTTTTAAGACATTATAATTTCATAATACTTATCTTAACTTTATAATGAATTTATTTTTTACCCTAATAATTGACTATCTTTAGAAATTATGAAGAAAGTAATCATTATCTAATATCAACATTAATATTTCATAAATGAAACTAATTTAAAAAAAATATTTTAAATGTATGGTAATTTTTACCTTTAATGAAATTATTATTTATTTACAAATACATTTTTTATGTAATACTCTTATTTCTAACCTGTATACAAATCAATTTGGACTTTATAAAATTATATTATTATTTATATTAGAATAAATAATGTTTTATAACACCATTTTATCTAAATAAATTTTTTAAAATTTGTTAATTTATCCTAACTGTTAATTTAATGTGTAATCATATGTTTTCTATAAATATAATTTTTTTCTTTGTAACCAAGAAACTATTTATCAAACTCATATTATATTTGTTTGAATTTTAAATTATAAAAAATGGGATCTAAATGAAAATTTTCTCATTCATGACAATAAAATTAGTACCTTTACACTACTATGGTCTTGATATATAACCCCTTATTAAACCAGTTTATGCCATAAGGGTAAGGTGTGTGATGGTAGTAAATTTATAGTGTGGTTTAGTGAACATTTATTGGGAGGTTAATTCTATATGCTTGAAATTCTCTTACAATGGACTCTTCTCAAGTGTCAATTGCTGAATCTTAACGTGGACTTGGTCAAGGTAGAACTCTAGTGATTCCACCTACCTTAGATGCTTTAATAAATTAGCTTCATAATTGATGATCCAACTGGTTTATGTCGTCACTTATTTCATCCACATTATTTATATTTTATTATTACCCTTAATATATACAAACAATAATGGTTGATTGAAAGAATACCCAATAGTCATATTATAGATTTATTTTATAACAATATTAAAGTGGTGTTTATTTACATTACATGATGAATGTTTTACGTATTGTATTATATTCCTAAATATGTCATATATTCATTCAGGTGGGAAATTTCATTGATAAATTTTCGGTCTTTTCATTCTTCCCCACTTTATCAATTTCACCATTAAATTTTAATTTCATACCCCAAAATAGATTATTATTATTATATTTCATTGAAACATTGGATTACCAGGTGCAATGCTCATACTTATGGTTATACCATAGATCTTTTACTAGGTGAGTTGTCTTATATTTGAAGAACATTGTGTTTATGATCTATAATATTCCCTGGATTCTCTTGATAAGAAAGATAATTCTCCAAAGGCACCACCTAAAGATTTTGTACATGTGAGGTATCTGGTATGTACTTTTTAAAGAGTGATATGTAGAACACATTATGCATTTGATATAGCTTGGGTGGGGGTAAGAGGTGGAAATCCTTAACTTGGTGTGATCAATAAGCTCAAAAGGGATTCTGTATCTTGGTATAATATTTCCCTTCTTCCAAAACCTCGTGATTTTCTTCCCCATTGATATGTAAAGGAACACCATATCTCCAACTATATTGAACTATACTAGGAATTTCATATAACATATTCCCAAACCAACTCACAAATACCATGAACGGTATTACGGATCCCCAAGGTCCAGAAACAGGTTTCTGGTCATCTAAATAACATATATGGGAATAATTTCCCAAAAACAATCAGAGTCAATGAAACTGTTTAAAAATAATAAAAAACAAACATGGTGAATATGAATGTATAAAATCTATGATAAATTAGATTTAATGGAATAGAAAAAGTTGAAACTATAATTAAACAAACAATCCCTCTGATCACGCTCATTTTACTTTCTTTATAATGCATAGTCACAGAAAAATCCACCTATAGATTCCATTGCTCTGGCCACAAACAGATATCGCTACCCTCCTTCTGTAGAAAGCAGAAAAATATTATTTGGAAAAATTAAATCATACAATACAACAGATATCAAGGATTATATAAATGAAAAAGAAGTTTCTAACAAATAAGTTAATAGAAACCATATGATAAATGCAATAAAATAATAAATTTTACCCGAAATACTTAAGAAATTAAATACTCAAAGAGCAGTATGAACCATAAAAATGAACCTGAAATTGAGAAAGTAAAGGCATGAGAATAAAGAAGACTTGTATGTCACCACCTTACGAAACTATTGAAATATCTTAGTAAAATAAAATATTAAGTGGTAGTATAATCATGATATATAAAACATGTTCTCACATGATTTATAAATAAATTCTAATCAATATGTAACCTGCACCTTTTTAAACAACCGTAACTTTATAAAAAATAGATTTTAGATTATTTAAAAAATTAAATTAGAAATTTAAACTTAACAAAGAGGTACTTTGAATCACATTAAAATCCAAATTATTATATTCCCTCCTTCCAAAGAATCTCATGAAAACTACTTTTTCATTACCAATTTAATGGAATAATATTTCATAAAAATGCTTTTAAGAAACAACATTTTACTTTAAAAACCAAAATTTCAAACCATATAATGATAACCAATTTGAAATAATATCAAAAGGCAAACAGATAGAATGTGATATAATATTCAAACACATGAATCAAATAGTCAAGGAAATATAATGCATATAATATAGACAATAAATTGTGTCTAAGACCAAATGAGCTAGGTGAATACAATGAAATCCCATATGAAATATCCTAATTTAACCCAAAAAGGATATAACATCATGGGAATAAAACATCAGATCAAGTAATAAATATCATTTATTGGAGAAAATCAACCTAGGTCAACACTACTAAACCTATCATTTCTTTAGTATTCCCATTGAACTAATAAGAAATGAAGATACATGGAATGTCTTCATCCATGAGAATAAAAAATATTGCATGAAAACATGCCTTCTAAGAATTATGATCAAATAATTTGAAGTAACCAGGAAACATCCCCTTGTAGATATTATATCTTTACTGGGATTTTCCATCAAATATGTAATCTAATATGTACCTAATACTTCCATGAAAAGTTAATAATATGTGATAAATCATTAACTACATGAAACAAATATAAATCATTTAAAAAACTCCCACTCCACACATCCCACACACTCACAACTAGCATCACCAAAAATACCTTCACGAATAAGCATCACCATATGCATAACAATATAATGCATCCCGGAAGCAGTTATAAGACACCCTAGGAAAAGATTAATACACATGGATCAAATAGGGAATCATGCATTTATAAAACCCTTTTCATAATGTTCCATCTACGATTTTACCAAATGGATTGGGAGGCCATGTTGTTTTCAAATCATTTGAAAACCTCATTGCCAACATCCTTTGAGATCAATGTTTAAAAAACACACATTGAAAACCAACTCGAAAATCCTACTATTCCCAATTAAAACTCATTTAAAAATAGATAGACCTCATTTAAAATAAATCCAATAGTGTTGATCACAATTTTCACAAAACATCACAATAAATTTTAATGGATATTAATAATAACCTCACAACCAATAATATAAAAATAATTTGAATTGATGGACAACTATATAATTTTATAAAATATGAATTAAAATAACTTACATTAATTTAAAAATGGAAAAAGTATAAGAAATATTATTAAGACATTTAAATATCTTTGAAAAAGTATACTGGGAAATGAAACCAACACTTGGAATGAGACTTCAGTCCATTCCCAGTCTTTAAATTTATTAAAATCTAATTAAAACCTGTTTAGGCATACTGGTTGCATTAAAAACCTAGAGAGATATTTTAAAACAAAAAAAAACATTTTAATAGATCCACTCAAGTAATTTTATAGGAACTTTTCATGAAACCTAATTCCATTCAAAGCCAAAAATCCCCATTAAACATAAAGGAAAACATTTATGGATTGTAAAATTATTTTAATTTTTTAATAAATATTTTCAAATAAACAATATATTTATTAAAAGAATTACATGGCAGTTATAATGTAACACATACCTTAAAAATGATAGTCGATGGTCCAAAATGTGTTACCTTCGATTTTGGATTCCCAAATATGCGATGGACAACCCAAAGCACACATCAAATACCCTAGAAGTTGATGGCCACAATAAATTAGGAAATTAATCCATCTTACTTTTAAACCTAGGTTTAACGAAACAAGAGATAGAGAGAGAAAAACAAAGTGAATAATTGGAAATGTAGAGAATAAATCTATACCTTGGTATATAGTACCTAGAATTAGAAAAAATAGTGGTCAGGTGAGCTGTGGGGTGGTGGTGGTGGCATGTGCATGAGGGATCCTCCATGGGTGTGGCATTCTTCAATGTGAGAATGGGATGAGTAGTGAGAGGAAGGAAATTTTTATTTTATTTATTTGTGGTTAAAGGAGTGGATTTAAAGAAAAATCATGAACCTTTAGCATAGTTTACCCACACTATATTTACAAATCATTAAGAATCCATTCTATCTACACTAGAACTCCAAAACCACAACCCATGGTTTCCCATAGGACACAACCAGGTCTGAATGCATGTGAACCTACGATGCAAAATGTTATTGTCCCTTAATAGAACACCATGCATGGTTTTTGCACGACTACTCCTTACTCTGTGAAACTACTTCCCAGGGAAAAAATATTAATTTAATAATATTTTAATCCTAAGAATTCATAACTTTTAATTAGCCTAATTTAAATTAAATTTTAAAAAATTAAATATTATAGTGATATGAGTCTGTCATACTGACCTCAAACCATAGGTCTCATCAATGATTGTCAACACAACTTTCTTATTAACTATATTCTTATTTAATATTACACTAAATGGTTTCAATATTATCATTAATCTATTAGATTATATAATATATTATCATCTTCCTTTCTAAATCAACATCTAAATATATTGGATTAATGAAGAAAATTATCCATTTAAATGTTAGAATTGAATCTGTTTTTTACAAGACTTCCACTAGGGGAATGTGTTGATGAAAAATTCATCTAAATTCTTCTTTACATTATCTCATCAAATCGTCCACTGTTTGAATATCCTTTCAGACTGACCATCAATTTAAGGGTGATAAACAATGCAAAAAATCAACTCTTTATCCAATTATTACTATTACATAAAACTGTATGGATATTTCAAAAATCAATAATTAAAAAAACCCGTAATAATAACACAAAATCACACACACACACACACACACATATATATATAAATATATTAATTTGTAAACATTTTATAAATTACCCATATAGTTTCCATGTAAATAATTTTCATCTAAATTATAAGTTTTAAAATATAATTTGAAAAAATATATTTTTTAATAATAATTAATATTATGTTATATTTGTTTAATATAGTTTCTCACAATAATTTAACTAATTAATTTCAAATATTTATATATAACTAACATACAAATAACTTTATAAATTAAAAAAAATTATTCAAATATCTTTTTTTGATAATTTATAAACAATTTTATAAATTATACAATTTTAATTTTAATTTTAATATTTAAATTTAATTTTTCTTATATTTAAATATATATTATTTAATGATATTACTATACCATCTGCAGTAATATAGAAGCCGAAACAATTAAAACATTTAGACACTGTCTATCATAAATGGTAATAGATAATGAGACTTGATAAATTCGATTAGGCTTGCATAGGACTAACCAAATATATGAATTAAGATATGAGGATAGCGTGACATTTGAAAAAACAATGGTGTCCATTTAAGAATAACTATGTAGAGTTTTTGAATAATGTCCAATGACAGGTCTCTACGTGAGATAAAAAAAGTGCACTACTAGTTATATTTCATGTATTAGGATATAATATATATTTTATTACTGATATAATGGATTTTTTCTAACTTGATATTATCTCTATCATACAATAGAGATTCTAATATAATAAGTTATGATATCTTGTAAAACTGAATAAATGCAATTTTTCCCAACCTATGATATCTCGTATTTTATGGCCTTTCCAAAAACAAAAACTGAATCGTATTTAATTGTTAAAAAAATTATATCATATTTCTTCATTTCTAAAACATGATTTCATGAATTAAACGCTTGATAGAGATATGATACAACTATTGGGTTTCTTAGGATGAATTAACAATTAATCAATGTAGTGAAAACTACAAGAAATCCAAAACCTCATTTTTAACATGGATAAAACAAAAATCATTTAATATATAAAATAAAGAATAATTTTTTTGTTCATTAGAAAGTCGATCATTATTTAATCCATCATTTATCATGATTGATAAAGATTACTCAATGGTATCAATCAGAGTCTCCTATCCATGGCGTATCCATGATCCCACATGAATCGCTTGATGTTCAAGTTGGTTCTACTCACACCCATGATATGATTGTATCTCACTTGGGAAAAGGTTAAGCGAGAAAGTGGGATTGATGAAATTTGTAGAATATTGGGCAAGGTTCGCATGCCCAAACCATGGAATTCATCCTCTTTATATATTCCTTTTGGAATCCTCCCCGAGGCCTAATAAATTTAAACATGTGTTATAATGTGTTACTAAATAGCTTAGACAAATAATTAATTCATCAAAACATTTCATTAAAATGATCCTCCCTAACATTTCATCTTATAAAATGTTCATTAAAAAATCCCATAGAAGTGATTTGAATGTTAAACCATTAATAAAACTCCTTTCAAAATTTAATTTTACATTACAAACCCTATAATAATATATAGCCAAATCATACGTAGTGTAATTTCTTATATGTATATCATAAAAATAAATATACATAAATACCATGAAAAAAAACATTTGGGATCATGGATTTAGGGACGATCACCTTCCCTTGGATATCCACTAGTCATTCCATAAATTGGTCTCCTTCTTTATTATTGAATACTACTTAGTGAATGACATGGGAGTCATTATGAAGATTTATCTAAAGATGTGTTGTATGGAATGAATTATGATCTTTGTCTATTTTGGATTAAAGTGATAATATGTAATACACTTTAGAAATTCTCTTGAATATAATGAAATGTCTAACAAACTGAGGAGAAAACATACAACCTCTATTAAAACTTTTTTTTCTACAATTATGACCACCATATAATTACACATGACTACAAATCTCAAACTCTAACAATCTCTTCCTTCAATACCCATAAGATCCCAAACAATCTGGATCAGCTTTTATCCACTATCGAATCACTGTTACCTTTTTTGTTATATTCATCACCAAATCCATCCCTATTATTACAAACTCTAACTATTATAAAATGATTCTATTGTTATCTTAAAAAAACATTAATATTTTCCCCATCATTATGATTATCACTTACAATCACAATAACATGGCTGATGACCACTACTACTATTGCAATAGGGAAACAGTCATGGTTAAGCTGTGACCATTGTTACATGTACAGAAAATATATAACCTTTTAATAGAAATTATTTTTTATATTTTTTAATATCTAAAAAATAAAAAATAAAAAATAATAATTAAATATGTACTCTATTATTTATTTATGGTGTATTAAATCTTTTTTAATTTTTATATATTATGTCAATGCTTTCGATGAGATATATATTCCTTATGCTACTCACACCCAAACATGCTTAAATTTATAGAATTTTACTGACCACTCTAAATGAAAAATATTATCATTAGTTTTTTATGAATGTAATTAAATTTACAGTATAAACATAATACAATATTTAAATATATAACAAATAAAGTGATAAATTCTTAATTGACAAATAAACATTGGTTTTCATAAATTACTCATTATTTAATATTATAAATCATTCATAATTAAATATTAATAATTATTAATTATCAATTAATAATTGAAATTATTTTATAATTAATAAGTAGTTAATATTAATTATTTTGTTATAATTTATAACCAATCAAGAATAATTAATAAGTAATGTTTTGCAAATTGAAAATAATTAGTAATCACTAATTAATTATACAATACCAATTAATAATAATTAAAATTAAAAAAATGAAAAAAATAATTATTAATAATTACTATTAATAAATAATAAAAAATAGATAATAAAAAATAACTACTAATTTGTATTAAATAATTAATAATTAAAAAATATATTTAATACCTAAAAAATTACTAAATAATAAATTGTTAATAACTAAAAATTAATAATTAATAACTCCTAATAATTAATAAATTATTAAATAATAATTTTTAGTTAATAATAACTAATTAATGAGTATTTGAAAAATAAATACTTATTAATTCATAATACCTAACTAACTAACAATAATTAATTAGTAGTAAAAAATGAGTCTAAAAAATAATTACTTAATAATATTATTTAATTATTAATTAATAATTAATTGATATTTTCTATGAATTTATTAATAATTTCGAATTTTTAGTCATTGAATAATAATAACTACCATAATTATTTTTTATTTAATTTTCAAGAATCTAGCCCACCCTTAAACCATGGTTTAAGAAGACCATCACTATATGGGGATAATAAGTGACTTCTGACAACTATTGGATCTGTCTATAGTTATATGTTCCCCATAACCACAATCATTGTAGCATATGGAAAAAAATTAGGGTTTTTAATTTTATTCAAGTAATATTTCATAACTCAATCTACCACAAAAGTGATCTATCAGAATACCTATACAACATGTAAAATAGTTCCATGATAATGGGAGTGTAATAATTATTATTATATATAAACTCAACCAAAGTAAAATGATTTTCCCAAGAATCTCTCAAATCAAGGTTGCCGACACACAATATGTTTCCCAATATCTAGATCATCCACTTATTCTACCCATCATTATAAAGAAAAAATTACATTATAATTTATATATGTTTGATGAAAATGTGATATTATTAATCATTGATCTGATTGAATCACTTAATGGGGGAGGGGATGAAGCACTGGTCACTTTTATTTTTAAGAGTTATTCCCATTGAACACAACCTATTTAACTTGTTATGGTTCATGATCCACTCAATAATTTCACATACCAATTACTTCATGTGTAGTAATAGAAAATCAGAGAGATAGAGATAGAAACCATATTTATAGGGTTCCATTGAAATTCCTACTTCTTCTCATGTTGGTTATAAACCAAACTAGATTATAAACTATCATCATCAACTTTCTATAACATAGATTCCACTATAATATACATCACATCAGGATTTAACTAGAATATACAATAAATCTTTATCAAATTTGCAATGAATAAATACCTTTGGTGGAAGTGTGGTACCTCCCTCTCTTATTTTCTTCATGATCACAAATATTGTCCACCATATCTTACAATATCAACAGAGTGTTTTCAATTTCATTAATTTAACATCAACTGATGTCATTGTTATACTGAATAGAGATTTCAAAGTAAATTATAGAACATAATTATTATGTTTTTTATGGCATGGAAACCTTTTATTTCATATCAAAAGATAATAAAAAAAATTAAGAGTTAATTCGAATGTACTATAAGAATCCTAAAGAGTCTCTATTTTAATATGGTAAATAAGAAGGTTGAACCAACACATCAGTGTAGGGAATTGACCAAATAGTTCTATATGGAAATATTACCTTGTGATTATAAGACCAATTTTCTACTTAGTGGAGTCCCACTGGCCAACTGGTGGTGAAGACAGAAGCATCTAGATTCTATAATAGTACACCGACTACCCAATGGAGGATAACTAACTAGCTAATTTTAGATTCCACATAGCATTCATCCATAAGTATTCTAGTATCTACCCTTGTGGAGGATTCAAATTATCTTGTAGTGATAGGAATGGTTTTTCAAGTTGACATTTTTTGTGGTAAAAAAATTGAAATTATGGTGTTCTACCTCAACTTCAATAAACCCTATAAATTCTAGAAGATTCTAAATCCTTTTGGATAATATAAAATGTCACCATGATTATATTGTATCATTAAACAAGTTACTAAAAATGATTCTCTAATTGAATGAAATTTGAATTTCTAGTAATCTCAAAATTCTATCAAAGATACAATTTTCATTTCTTAATCCCTCAAAGGAACTAACCCTTTCTCTCAATATCCTAATCTAATTTGATTCCATATTTTCAAGAGACTAAAGAGGGACATTGAAATTTATTTCCACTAATTAAAACATCTTATTCTCATCATCATTCTCTAATGAGTTCTTATTACCATAAAAGTTATGGGTGACTTTTTTTGGAACTAGTGTAGCATTAGAGGGTTCTCATAAACCACAATTATAAATGTTGGGTTTTTTATCACCACAAGATGAAGGGATTAATAGTGTTGACCTATAAAGTTAATGTATGGTGACATATGGTCTCACACCAGGCTATTTCTAAACCACTTATCAAAGAGTTTTTGTTTTCCATTAATTTTATACATTGATTCATAAATCATTGATACACATAATTACATAAATTTGACTCAATCATTTTCCACTATTTCTATTCACATATATAATATTTGATATTAACATTATATCATAGATTAAATTAATCATTTATGACTCAATAAATATAATCAAGTTATCTAATTAATATTTAACTATAATTTAAATTTGAATTAAATTTTTTACATTAGCATTAAAATATTTAAAATAAAATTCACCATCTCATTCCATTGTACACAAACAAAATATTTGTACCAATGAATGGATTTTTTTTCTTGTTAATATTTTACTATTTTTAAAATTTTGGTTATTTTAAAAAATTTATTTTTTAAAAAATAATCTATTTAAAATCTTAATCATTTTATTTTGTCACATAATTTTAAATTCCATTCTTCTATTTTTAATTGAACTTATTATTCCTAAATGAAAAATCAATTTTCATCTTTTCTTAGTAGTTTTAGTTACCCGATTATGAAAATGATAATGCATTGATATATTCCCACTAAAGAACTAGAATATAAATGAACAGTTGATAATGTTATGAACTTTGAACATAATAGAATATTTATGAATTACTCATAATTTCAAATTCTTCAAAATGAAATCAATTGTGTTTCTATGAGAAAAATTTATTAGTAAATAAAAAACAAATTATGAAATTTTAACCTAGAATGAACCAATAATGGTAAAAACTCATGATTATATTTGTATATTCAATATTTTTAATGTTTTTTTATGGAACAAAATGAATATGTTACTATAATCTTTACATGAATCACATAAATATCAATAGTAGAAAGTATTTTGTAAATGATTTGTCTACCTAAACCCAGGTTTAAAAGATGCTTTGTGACCTATCATGGAATTGGCCACCCAATTTCAAATAGATTCAAGAAGAAATTATTTTGATGAAAATAGGGGTTAAGGAGCTCCTCTGATCCATTATAATGTAAAAGATTATAAGAAAAAACAATTTTAGGTGGACAAGAAATTCAAATATGTAAATAATATTATCTCATTGAAAACAACCAATGATCATTTATCTTCAGATGAATCATAAGAAATTTATAATGTTTCTAGGAACATGACAACTTTATTAAAGAAAAATCAATTTTCCAACTGATCCAAAAATGTAAATCAAAAAGAATAATTGGTAGAAAAACTCTATGAATATAAGAAAAAAGTCAAAAAAAATATTTAATTTCTTTTCAAAATAAATAATTTAAAGGAAACTAAAAGGGTAAACATGCTCTCAAATTCACAACATAGAGGGTATGTTATGACTCAATGGACTCATCTTCCTCAACCTCTTCATGTAAGTCATGTCATATGTGCCTTATTGAACTTATTTATAAAAATGTTGAGGTTAGTACCTAAACTATTATTTCTTCCTCTATCGCTTCTTTAACTAATTATACCCATTCATCTATCATTATTCTTCTATATTCTTTTTAAGTCACCTTTATTATAAATACCTAAAGTACAGTCTTGGTTTACTCAATAATGGAGTTCATTAACATCATTAATTATATAAAAAACATGACTTGAAATATAATAATGATATTAATGAAAAACTAAAATGAAAAAAGATAAATCTCTTCTCATAAATGAAAAATAATAATTATCCAATAAAGATATGAATAAAATGAATGTTAATAAACTCAAATATACCATAAAAAACTAAAAAAAATTCACTCTCCAAATTCAATTAAGATTAAAATAATATAAATATAAAATTTTATTCTCTCAAAGTCGTGGAAAAGAATGGGTTGGTATTAGATTCTAAAATCTTTCACACTACTCATGAAATCCATTGAAAACCACTTTAATTCAATGTTTCTCATATGATTAATTTTATATTTTTTAAAAGAATTTTTAATTTAATTTATATATGTGGCTTGCTGAATTAATTATTTGGGATACCAAGATCAATATATTTTTCATCTAATTTTTATAAAATAAAATAACATGTTAAATAAATATGGATTCTAAAATCATTAAGGGACTATATCAGTAGACCCATGTTTATGTGGTTACAAAAATATTTATTCTTTTGATCGTATTGGAAATTTTCCTTCAGATAAAAAACCAAGATGTACTATGGTACCTAGATAGTGGTTTATTAGAAAAAATTATGAGATAACTATTTTAATTCAATAAAATTATTATAATATAAGGATTTCACATCCCCATTATTGAAAACTATAGGGGTAAGATAATTAGTGAAGGAACCATAATTTTTTCCAACTCAAATATTAATGATTTTTTTTAATTTTAAAAAGTCTTGAAATGAAATTTTCTAATTATTAGTCAATTGTGTAAGAGAAGATTTAAATTTCCTTTTCAATTTTTTTTGAAATTTTTTTGTCTGAAAAGAAAAATCTTATTATCCACCTATTAATTTAAAAATATTTATATAGTTAACTAAAAATATTTGACTACAAAAATGTTATTTTATTAATTGAAAAAATTAGTGAGTAATGGATTTGGTGTAGGAACCATGGTCATTATTGAATGCACCCACTTGTTAAACTCAATTTTTATCAACAATCACTAGATTTACCCAAAAAATATTTCAATGAAGACATGGTTTTTGAATAATTAAAATATATTTTGAAAAAAAATAATATTTTAATTACAAAAATTGAATTTATTACATAATATATATTGAATTAATTTATTTTTATTTATTCAGTCATTCTAAAATAGAATGTATTATAAGTAAATACTATACTTTTTTTATTGTCTATAACCCTACAAGATTTAATTAGACTTATTTACTAACCCATAAAATTGAATATTTCCAAGATTTTATCACAATTTTTTGGAAATTTTGAAAAATAAAAATATTTTAAAACTATCTCAATTAAATGTATTCATGGTGTAGAATTTGATAAGATGGAATTTGATGATGAATTCCATTCCCAATAATAAAATCATTTCTTTTTCTCCACAAAACCATCATCAAAATGGGTTAGTAGAGATGTGAAATTAAACTATCCATGAAATCACTCAAAATAAATTAAATAAATTTATTCTATATCAATATTTTTGGGTAGATTATTTTAATATTTTATGATTTATAATTAATCAATTTTTTTTAAGAATTTTTCTAAAAAATACCCCTTATAGAATTTTTAAATATTAAAAACACAAATTTTACTTTTAAATTGTTTTTTAGTTTCAAATGTTTTATTATCCACGCCAATAAAAACATTAAAAAATAGATTCTAAATCCAAAAAAGGTATCTTTCTTAGGCACTCCAACTCAATAAACTAATTTTGGGTCATTAAAAATAGGACTAAAATATTGAGATAGTAAATTCATGTTGTTGTTGTTGAAAATTTTACAAAACATCTTTAGCAAAATGTTTTTGAAAATGATGTTTTAAATAAACATTTTCAAACTAAATAATTTGAAGAGATCAAGATTATTACTTAAATTATATTCCAAAATTATTTTAAATATATAGAGCCCATTTACATGAAAATGGAATTAGAAATTTTCATGTAAGAACTCATACAATTTATTGGACATAAATAAGATTAAATACCTTGCCTTTTTTCTTTCACCTAGAACCCTAAAACCTTGATAATACTATAAATGATGAAACTTTTGTTCCTTCCAAACAAGAGAATATAATTAAATTCACCCAAAATGATATATGCACTCTCATAGAAGGGCCTAATAATCATCTATACATTGTAATTAAATTTGATTTTCGGAATAGGTAAGATGAACATGGTAATATCACTAGAAATAAATATCATCTATTAGAAATAATTATAAACAATAATATGTAATATGACATGGTTGTTTATTTACACCCATTTTATCATTATAATCAATTAGAATCTTATTGGAATCATCCCACTATATTAATTTAAAACTCATTCATGTGGATGTTATAGACACCTTGAAAATATTTTTTAATGAATTTTTTATGGACAATTAAGATTGTTTTAATGATTTTATTTATCCAAATAGGGACATTAAATTTGGTAAAGTTATTTATTTTTTAAAACAATTCCTTATGATTGACATAATCATTTATCGAATTATCAATTATTCAATGGTTCAAAAATGGGGAAATATAAATAATATATTTTTTGTAAGACATGTCTTAAATGATATGTTACACATGAATTTTTTTGGTCGATGATGTGACTTTGGATATAATAATTAATATCTTTATTTTGAATTTTCTATTTTAATGAAAAAGGAATTTTAAATGAACATTATAAGTGAATTCAAATTCTTTGTCATATTTAAAAATTCTAAAATGAATGATGGTATTTTTATAAAGAAAAAAATTAAATAATTAACTCTTAGAATTATTTATCGTGGATCATTCTAAGGAAATTAGTACTATTATATGTACAAACTATATGTTTATGTTCAATAAAGAGGTTAATTTGGATAAAAAACCATTATAGAAGAATGATTGGTAGTCTAAATTAACATACTATGACCTAACATGATATGATATTCATTATTTTTCATTGTACTAGTTTTTAATCAAATACAAAATAATATCATGTAAAATATATCAAAAATATTATGTTCTCTTTAAAATAAAATTAAAATCATTGTCTATTTTTTCGAAAAGAAACCAATTTTTAATTATCTAGTTTTTTAAATTTTGATTTTTGAGGATTCAATATTGATAGTAAAAGTATAACTTTGACCTTCCACTTAGAAAATCCCTGATTTCATGGAGTTGTAAGAAGTAGAATTCAGGTTCTCTTTATACATCTGATGCGAAATACATATCCATCGAGAGTGGTTGTGACTAAGTAATATGGATGAAATTAAGTCACTAATACTTTATGCTTAAATTTTACCATATCCCTAGTGTGAGAACACTGGTGCCATTAATATACACAAAAATCTTATCCAACACTCTCACACCAAACACATTGAGTCTAGGCACTATTTATTTAGAGATTATTTCGAAAAACATGATATACTATTAGAATATGTAAGTATAGAATATGAAATCATACATATTCTCACTAAAACCATAACACTTGTTCAATTTAAATTTATAAATGGGGAATTAGAAATCGAAACATAAGGTAATTTACATTTAAATGTGGATTTCTTGAGAAATATTTTAAAAATATTTCTCATATATTTTTTCAAAAAATTTAAATCTTTATAAAACATGAAATTCAAGTATTATATTTTTGTAAAATTTTATCTACGATCCCTTTGTCCCATATTTTCAATAATTGGGGTGCGGTCATCTATTTTATTCTGAAATTATACCTAACTGATATTTTTAAAAAAAAATATTATTTCTTCCAATTAACATTTTCTTAAATTCCCATATTTTCAAAAAATCAAAATGTATTTTAATATTTTTTAAAAAAATAATATTATTTTTTAAACTATTTTTTTTAAAAATTCTTTTAATTATTTGTTTATGAAATGTTTTTTAAAATAAATAGATAAATATATAAATATATATATTAACTCTTTTAAGGGATGAGTAATTTTGAGTTAAATTTTTCATATATCATTGTATATTTAAAAATTTTCTTGAGATTATTATGATGAAAAATAAATTAAAGGACACATTTGAGATGAGCCTTTTGTGAAAGGAATTTTTTCAAGTTCTTTAAAATGTATAAATAAAACAATAAGGGTAAATTTATTCCCCAAGGAAAATTGTGATGTGGTAATGGTATAAACAAATTTTATTTTCATTTTTTTTATTATTTTTCATATCTTATACTATTTATTATTATTTCTTTTCTATTTTTATCTTCTCCTTTATTTATTTTCTAAATATCTTTTCATTGATCTCTCTTGTTTATTTTTCTTCTCCCACTTTCAAATACTAATAATAATAAATACTTTTGATATTAAGAGTTTTTTCTAAATATCATTTTATCATCTTCTTTAAAAAAAATTCTCTCCTAAGAGAAATATTGAAAAATATATTTTGGATTTTAAAGATATCCCTTTTTCTCATTCCTCTCCGTAATTTTACTCTAGTGCTTATTTTTTACAATGGGGTGTTATTAAAAGTAACCAATAAATTTATTTATCACTTTTACTCTTTGAACTCCATTATTATTCTATTAATATTTTCAATTTTGTTCTATATCTTTCAATCATTGTGTTTTAATGATCACGAAAACTAACATAGGTATCTAGAATTTTCATTTGAGCGATTTTAGATCTCTTTAATTTAACTTAAAGTTATGTCATCATTGAACTAAATATATATTTTAAATTCAACTTAATGACCTCATGATTATCTTATTTAAGGTATAAAAAAGTATTATTTTAGTCTCTATATCCTGGAATCATGTTAGAGTTTAATTTAAATGTCCTACAAAAATCTTTTAGAGACTCCCTTTGATGATAAGCAGCAATAGGCTAACCTAGCTCCATAGTTTATGGAACCAGACTCCCAATTCCATTTATAAGAGTTCCTTAGTCAGTAGAAGTCCCAATGGCCAGATGATAGTGAATACATAAGTTGTCAAATTCTATATCATTCCATTAGTTATCTGGTGGTTGAGCATCGGTTGGCCGGTAGGAGATGTCCCTCAACAATCATCCCCCAAAAGACTATCATCTACCAATTATTCATTTTCATCATGATAGGTTATTCAAGATGAAATTTATTATGGTCAAAAGTACATTATGTAATTCATCATATTTATCAATAAACCATACATATCCTAGATGGTTCATAGACCTTTTTTGGATATAAAAGGAGGTCATTGAAATCATTGAGGATCAATAAAGTTACAATCAATGCTAGTCCAATTGAAATGATGAAGAATTTCTAGTAATATAAAAATTCCTTCAAAGTGCCAATTTTTATTTCTCAATCCATCAAAGGATTTCTCACATTCTCTCAATCTCTCATCCTAAATTATATCCTTGATTTGGAGAGAGTATAAAGAATCATTTTAATAGGTTTAACATAATCAATACTTTTAATTTTCAAAAAAATTCTCCAATTGGTTATCACTACAAATTTTTTTTGGGATGGGTTATATGGCTACCAAAAAATTTCAAAAGGGTCCTCACCAAAAAAATATAGTGGATTGGTTTCTTGATCACCACCATGATCAAGGGATTAATAATATTGACCTATTTAGTCAAGGGGGGTAATGTAAGGGCCCACAACAATATAATGTTGAACTCCCAATCAATGTGTGCCTTTTCTACATTTAGTTTAACACATTTCAATATTCTTCAATGATGACTTGAAGTATCTAATTTTTTTTTTCATATTATTAAATTAGGGGTAATAAAATAAACTATTTTTGATATTTACTTGATATCATAGATAACATTTATAATTTATAGTTCTATAAATTTAATAATTATATTACTTTATTCTATTATTTTCAATTAAATTTGAATTAAAATATTCTGTATTCTTTAATTTTTTAATGTAAATCCACCACACTCTTTCAATTCCACTCAAACTAAAATAAATTAATTCTCTACACCACTAGATGTTTGACTTCCCCCATGAGTATATAGATCATACAAGGAACAAATATGTAATATCATCTACATGGAACCTAAATTATATTTCTACAATTCCAAAAGAGAATTATTGGTCCCAATAGGCTAGAAATTGGTCTTAGGAATCATAGAAATCCCATTGAAAATGATTTTACCAGAAATAGATATAAACATTTAATTATAAATTAATATATATTTCAAAATATATTAAATAATCCTTCTAAACACATCATAACAAATAAAAAAAATACTACCCATTTATATGAATATATGCATCATCCATAAATAGAAAGATATATTAAGCATTAATAAATAAAACTGTAAAAATAAAACAAATATAAACCAACTAGATTCAAGACTGAAACCATCCCCATGAAACCTCTATATTCTCACCAGCACCCAAAACAATCTATGTCAGGCTAAAGGAACAAAATAAAAATCTAGCTGAAAACCCTAGAATAAGAAAAATATAGGTGTGAGCTAATGTAAGTCACCTCAACCTTTCGAGACAATGAAATTTCTTCCAAAAATAAATTCAGAAATTATAGTATGAAAATAAACAATATATTATGATTATGAAAATGTAACTTAGGAAAACCCGAAAATGCTATAAGAACATTTCATAATTTTCCACATTTTTTTAATAAATGGGAACAATGTTCTTGGAAAACATTTCCACTAGACAACACCACATAAAAACCACACACCCATTGAAATTTATAAAAAACAATTTATTTTATTTAAATAAACACATTGTAAAAATTTGATCTTTTGATTACTTCTTTAACTCAAAACACCCATTTTGAAATCCTTTTTAAAATCCCAAATAAGAGTCTTAAAATTCAAAATAGGGTTTTTAAAATCATTTAAATGCCATTTCTCCAATAGAAATGACCCAAAACACATAGGTCAAGCATAATTATGATGGTTTCATAAATCACAAGGAATATAACATACAAAATAATGATATGGATTCCACAAAATATAAGAAATCGGAAGTGATAAAATCATGAACATGATAAAAGTCCCTTATATCAAAAACCTAATCGATCAATTAAATGTTTCAAGGTTCCTACCCGAGATCCCTAATATGAGACACATATAATATTCTAATAAATATCTCACTAATAGTCCAACTAATGATATATTCTAAAATCCAAACCACAAGTCATTGAAGTATACCACACTAGAATAATTATGATAAAAACCCTCCCTATCCATAGCCATAAGAACTAATTAAGGGAAATAAGAATTTTGTCATGAAATAGGGATATATATCTATTACATAGTATATGAGTTCTTGTGACCAATGAAATAGTGATGTGAAGGAACATGAAAGGCTATATTAACATGAAAGTAGAAAAATTGATATACCTTTCCCCCAACACCCTCACAATGAATTTTCCCACATATATCCCATATATCTTGTTGATGATCCTTTCCGTCATAGAGTCTAAATGACAGAAAAAGGGGAATACCTAAGCACCAAGAGATTCATCCTTTGAAGAAACATAAAAATTTGACAAAGGAATGAACAAGGATTTGTTTGAGCATGGTCCGTGCAAGTTTAATCATGGTCGCACAAGTATACTTGCACGCCACATATTGGGTGCACATGTGACTTGCGTGCCCTATTTGATTTTCGCCCAAGGTCATCAGCAGCCTATAAATACCACTTGTGTACCCCCCATTTCAAGGACGGAAAAATTACAAAAGTTAGATTTAAGCTCCCGGCACCCTAGTCTATACATGAAGTCTTCTAAACACTTATAAGTTAATTTCTTAACTATAATAGAAGATATAAGAGGGGGAACAAGGCCAAATTGCTGAAATTAACCAACACTTGGGCGCCTAAATATCTAACCCTCAAGGGAAATGAAGACATGTGCGCGCCACCTTATCCCTTCAACAAAACATGTGTTCCACACATGGAAGCCTTAAGGGATAATATTAAGGGCTTGATCCAAGTCCCTCCCACGTATTACAGTATGGATTAACCATCGCACAAGTACACATGTGTCGCACAAGTATACTTGCGCGACCAGGACATGTGCGCCCAAACCGGACTTGCACACCTACCTCTTTTTGAGGGGCCCTCCTTCTTATTCAACTCTTTTCTTCAAATCCACCTCTCCTCTTAAAGATTTATCCTTAAAAACCCTCTTTAAAGTCATTTATGGCATGGTTCCTTCGTTGGCTTCCTTATCTGAAAGGAACTCTATGGAACATCTCTTAAAACCTACTGACTCATATACCTTTATGTCACTATGGTTAGATATTTCATTCATTCAACCTCATCCATTAATATTGAAAGATCATTAATACAGGCATCCTCCTTAGGAGTAAGTCGCAAATCATAATTATCCTCCTAACCTGGGCCTCCTTTTCAGGAGTAATCCCCAGTCCAAGTTCCATTAAAATGGGCATCTTCCTCAGGAGTAAGCCCCAAGATCCCAAATATGGCCATCCTTTTCAGGATTAAGCCCCAGTCCAAGTTCCCAAATATGGGCATCCTCCTTAGGAGTAAGCCAAAAATTCCATATTTCCTTAACCTAGGCATCCTCCCTAGGAGTAATCTCCAGTCATAATTCCCCTTAACCTTTGCCTCCTTCTTTAGAATAAGCCCCTGTTTTCAAGTCCCTTTAAGCTGGTCTTCCTTCTCAGGAATAAGCCGTAGTCATAATTTCTCTTAACCAGTCTTAATTTATTTTGATTTGGACTTCTTTCTTAGGAAATGAACCCAATCCTAAGTTCCCTCTAATTTGGGCATCCTTCTCAGGATTAAGTCGTAAGTTAAGTATCCAAATCTCCATAAAGTGCATATACCATTATGGACTTCTTGGGTTTCTTCCCTGAAGTAAATCCCAATCCTTATCTATATTGGGCAGTCATACATACATAAGCCCTACATTATTTCTTATGATTTCATCTTTTATGGCACAATCATCAGGTTTTTCTGATACCTCTTGTTTCTCACACCGAGCATTACTCAAGTGAGCTTAGAGGGTAAAATTAATTATGACATCTTTTCTTTGGGCCATCAACCATGCATAAAATCCATACAATTTTACTCGAACCACATGGGTTCTGATTCCTTTTCTAAACAAGGATTCATAGGTAGCCCATCTGTGGGTATAATCCAAACTCTGAAATAATCCATGTCCTTCTGAATGACAATAAACTTCAAGTACCCCACTGAGTGGCTTTAAAAGCAGTATGGTTATCATAATGACCAATATATATCTATATAATGTGTTGAAGGATATCATTGAATAAGAATCTCTAACAAATACAAGTGATTCTCTATTGATGATGAACCTCAAATACATATAAAAGATTCTCTAAATCTCATACATATCAATCATTGATTGTTAGATCTAAAGGAAAGCTCATTTTCATACTTGGTAATTTAAAAAGTATTCCTGAACATAACATAAATCTATAAAGAGAGTCTTAGAGTAGACAATAATCCCCCCCAAAAAGGTGTCATGAGTTTGACCTCCCATCCTCTCGACCAATGCATATTTTTAAGCCTCATTGGTCCACAACTAATGAGAAATTACCTTTGGAAAGTATATCCAAATGGATATAGAATCACTGGATGTTTCTAGTTCTGTGAATAAACCTGTTAGAAACCAATTGGAATGTTTTAACCTTAAAAAAACAAGGTCATCCCCATTTCAAGAAGAAACAAAAAATGGTGAACCCGACGTGAATCATTATCCAAGTTAAAATGATGTTTTAATTGTTTGTTAGGCCCCTATTTAATATCAATGAGAGGGCCAAAAAAATAATCAATAACATATGTGCTCATCCAAAAGATGTAGTTTATGAAGTTCTCTTGATTATGTCAGTTATATCAAACATGCACACTTTTCCAAGATCGTCTGCATTATAGAAATGGCTTTGTTAAAGTTCACACCTGTGAATGCATCTGCTTCTACTCCTACTGGATCCACATCTGATATGAGGACGACATCACCAACTCAGCATCTTCAACACTGGTTATCAAATAAACTTGTTAAGGAATACCGCCAACACTATACCATTTTGACTCTGGAGGCCGCTCGATAAGCCCTCTAAGTCAATAATTCACCCTTGTTGTCCAGACAGCGATGACTAGTGATCAAGAAGCAGGTGGTGCCAACCACTTTCTCCAACCATTTCAGGTTGTTATCCCCCTAACACAATCACCAGACCCTCCCATATTACAAGGAGGTGAATGAGAAGGTCACTCAAGGCCTTAATTCTAGGAGAAAGGATTCCTTGCCGAGGGCTCCCATCCACAATCGCCGCCAGACTCGTGCGGAGTACACCCTCAAGATGATGAGGGTATCACCATTAGGGGTTCAGATCAGGTCCCTTAGACTTGAGTTTACAAGACGAACCACCATAGGTGAAATCCGGTCAACAAGGAGAAGGTTCTTACTTCTTCCTCCTCCGGAGAAGTCCATCAAGCAAACTTGATGGCAAGCAAAGAGCGGGCATATACACCCATCTGTACTGATGTTACTACCCAGCAGACTCATCTGGAAGTAACACTCCAATCCCGCCAGGAAATTCTGATGGAGTACAATAGGCGGGAATATATAAATGTTTATAACTCATCAGTTAGTCAGCAGGCTCATCTGACTACAACTAAAGAAGCTCGCCAATCTAATTAGGTGGAAACTGATAAGCAGAGACATACACATGTTTACCATCAACAATTCTGTCAGCAGTCTCGTCTTCCATTATTGAAAGAAAGTCATATACCATATTTGAAAAAGAATACGCAACAGGAACATACACCTTCCAATGATAATCAAGCCCGCCAACAGTCTCATTTGGTAGAACTCAAAGAAGTTATTCGGAAAGCTCTGACAAAAAATTTGGAGCAGACTCAACTATCTGCCCCCACACATGAGTACTATCAAAATTCACAGACAGGAAAAGGAGGACAAGAGTAGGAATGCGCACCTACTCTAAGCACGGAATGGACGTATATTCCTGTTCCGGCAGCTGAAGTCTCCAAGCATATTCTAACAATGGTGAAAGAGCATAAGAAAATCCCTGCTCATATTCTGAATGCCTATCAGAATATTATAACAGCTTTAGCAGCATCACAAGGAACGAAATTCAAGTCTGTCCCTACCTGTGGAGTGACACATCACCATATCAATCCGGAATAGATGCATACCTCTCTTTCAGTCCAAGACGGTTGTGGGGCATACTCCACCATGTCATACGGACAATCAAGTCAGGCACATACACCTGATTTTAATGGAGATAATCAGCCTAACCTGATTATTTCTCCTGAGTAGGCACATACACCTTCCCATAATAACCACTTTCATCAACAAGTGGTTCCCAAAGTGATTAAGAAGGCATCCAAGAAAAAGACATGTTCAGCACAACCAACAAATCAAGGGCCAATATATAGAAAGGCCTTACTCGATGCTGGAGTTCTTGATGCACTCAGACAATTATTTGATGGAACTAAATATTCTACTCACTCATTTCCCAATAGTGGGAACATTAATTCTGAAGGTCTGCATCAGATAGTTCCTCATGAAGGCTTGCTTCATGATAGTTCTGTCAATATCAAAGTATTATCTTCTGATGAGAGTCATAATAACCCTCTCCGTGGCCAGAAGATCAAGGAAAAAAAGGCTTCATCTTTTATTGTAACCCACCATGGTGGTCCTCTCCATGATGATGAATTTAGCTGTGAAAGTCCTCTCCACAGTAGTAATTCACATTGTTTGTAAAATGCTTCCCAAGACAATGCAGTAACGAGAAAGACCTCTTATCATGAGGCACTTGAAAATGTGAATCCAGTCATTTTAGATGCTTTACTGCTAGCAGGTGAAATACTTTCTCAGTCAGACAATAGCTCAGGGTGTAGGTCATTCTCCGAACCACCCCTAGGTTATTCATATTCTAGTTTGATAAATGAATTCTCTACCAATCTTGTTGAATTGGATAAAGAAACAAATAAGCACTAGCTCTAGTCTATTTAGGTAGAATAATATTCATTGAATGATAAAGAAGAAGTGCGAAATATGAGAAAACAACTGGCGAAAGGAGAAGTACTAGTCATGTTTTGGCCTTTGGCTGACTCTTGGTATGACATTCCAGAAATATTGACGAAAGATTGTATTCAAGACATTCGTCTTAACATGTTCAAAACTCTTTGTCAATTGAAAAAGAAAATATTATCTTATGATGAATATGAAAATCATGTCAAGATAGCAAAAGGGTTACAATTCCAAATTGATTTGGCCTCTCTCCTAGTTTCTCAATATCTGAAGGCTGAAAAGAAGTAGAGAGCCCTTCAGTGTTCATGCCTTGGTGCACTAAAAAGTTTTCGTCAGTTAATTGTCAATTCCCCATTTGATATTCATATTAGGGGATGTGGTGTTCATGGAGAACTACATTTCACTGTACTCTCCAGTCACCAAATCCCACCAAAGTTGGTCTCATGCAATGTTATTTCCCAGAACTGGCCACATCCAGCTGATTTTGTGCATAATCAAAGTCTTGCTCAAGAACATGCCTCAACTAGTTCTTCTCAAAGTCAAGCATATAGAGAAAAAGTTTTAGATTACTCTTGCATCAGGAAAATGAGAATATCTAACATGCTTCTCATTTAGAGCGTGCACATCATCAAGTGACAGAAGTTTCAAAAATCATCCAACAGTCTTCTGAGCCAGGTTATTTGAGTGGATTTTAGTTGATGCATCCATCCAATTTCCAGACTAAAGTCCACAAGATCATGAGATCTTTTAAGAAATTATCAGATACAGTAACTCAAGAACCACCCTAGATTGCCAGACTGGGGACTCTTTTATCCCAACCCTCGGAATCAACAAATTGGATTCGAGGAGTTGAGGAGGAACAGTAGGAACAGCCCCAGTCCATAGAACTGGGGACTTTTTCAAATCCTCAATCTCTTCCTTAGATAAAGTCAGTCTTCTCTCGATTAGGGAAGAATCCACAAGAGGAAAGAACAACCAAATTAATAGGATATTACCTCTAAATTACGGTTCATTAAGAAGTTCACGAGGTATCAAATCAACAAAAGGCAATGTCTCATCGAGGACATGGAAGAAGAAAATATCGCAGAAATTATGATAGAAGGTATGAAATGCATTATGCATCAATTAATATCATCAATGTCATTGTTTCGGATCACCCAAATGAGGCTCACTTAGAGGGATCAAATGAATGAGTTCATGCTCAAGAGGTTGTGCACACATAGTCAAATGAAGGTGTGCGTACACAAAACCAAAGGCTTACCTAGAATCTAGGTATTCTTTCAAGTAACAAACTTCCCCCTCTCTGAAAGGCATCTAACAAGGGGAAATGAAATAATCACGTTACATTCCAACCTCCCTCTATTGAAGGCCAATCACTCTCACTATAGAAAATATTTGCACAATAGGAGGAAGAAATGAAGGAATTAAGGAGGTTGAATGTAGAACTACATCAAGGTAGTCTTCCTCCTAATCGTGCTAAATTCATTAAGGTAAGGGAATTTATTGCTGCTACTAAGATGGATCAAGAGTATCCTCTTTTACGAGTACACCCTCAAAGGTCTAGTTTTATGGGTCATGCACTACAACAATCGGTGGCGCTACCATCAGTTGCAGTACCAGCCACCACACCTATCCAAGCTCCAGTTATTTCACCCGCTCATGTTCAAGATCAACTAGATGTTTCTCATAAGTTAATAACTACCATTGAGTCATTAACAGTTTGGTTGGAAGTTATGGAGGGATAGAATTCACAAATTCAACCATAAAAGAGATCTTACCCTGAATGGGTTGATGCAATTCCTCCCCCATCAAAATTTTCAAGTACCACATTCCCAATATTTAATGGTTTGGGAGACCCGGAGAAACAATTAACACATTTTATTTCTTGTTGTGATCCTATGATGGGAACCCCTCAGCAACAAGAAGCAGTTAAGCTCAGTTGTTTTGTACAGTCATTACAAGGGACTTCTTTTGTATGGTATACAAGCTTGCAATCCCGGTTATTTACCAGGTGGTAGGATCTCTGTCAACGATTACTTCTTCAATTTAGCTCAACTTTTCCAAAGAAAACAGTTTTTGATCGTAAAAATTTTATAAAAAGGGAGAATGAAAGAGTTTCAGATTTCATTGCACGCTGGAAGGGATTAACATATTCCCTAAGCTTAGCACTCCATCAAGAAAATTTGTTTACAATCTGTGTGGAAAATTTTCATAATGAATTACCCACACCGTTGATCCATGTGAAATACAAAGGAGTGTATCAAGACCTTACTTCAATCGCTCAGCAGATCGAAGACTCTCTTACAATGACTAAGGATAAAATTCGTGTAATTCCATCAGCTCCATGAAGGAGAATGGGTAAAGCAGAGACTACAACAATTACACTTATACAAGCACCTGCACCTACTTCTACTTCAAAACCTTCATCTTATCGAAGGGCTCCACCTCCTAAGCGTCAAAAACAGAGGTCGTTTCGTCAAGATGATCAAAGACATCAAAGACGAAAGCAATTTTGTGAGTTAAAGAGAAAAGATTATTTTTTCTAAAATGAAAAAGTTCCTGATTACTTAATTTCGGCTATGGAAAATAATTTGGTTCAATTTCCAAGGCCCAAAAGGCCGAATAAGGAAGGATATGAAGACCGTCCCAACTATTTCCCATTTCATCAGATGTTGGGGCATCCCATTTATGAGTGTTTTGTCTTCAAAGACCACCTACAAATGATGGTGGACTTGGGACAATGAAAACTTACAGGTTCTTCAGCTCAGGTAGCATGTGTTACTGCTACAGATCCAGAGGGAGAAACTGAGTGGAAAGAATTAAAAATCCAAAACGCGCAAAAATATGATGATTGGATGGTCAGAAAAATGATCAACTGAACTCATGTCATTTTACGAACGCAATTGAAGAAACAAATTTTGTCTTCTGATATGAATGCCACAGCAAAACCCCCCTCATTAGAAGGAAAATCCTCAAAGGAACGGTATAATTCAAAGAAAGAGGAACAGTCAGAAGAAGATGAGATTATGTCAAAGCCCAAGTTGTCTTTGACTCTGGAAGATTTTATTCCATCTACTTCAAAGCCATGGGCACCGACCCACCAAAAGGCACAACCTAAATTGGATAATTAGGCAGAGTCTTCATCAGATGAAGAGTTAATCTTTGGTTCTGTTAACCAGATTCAGTTAATAGATCCTTATGCCAATAACAGTTTCGATCTCAATGAGCCTGACATCCCTGTATCAAACAGAGGAATTAGGGGGAGTTCCAGAGGTCTAGGATACAGAGGAAGACGTGGATATCCCATAATCCACCATTCCAATTCTACCCCTGCTAGAACTGTGTATGCAGCTAAAAATTGTTGTAGAACCCTTCAATGGGATCAATATGAAAAAGATAGTTCTTCAATGCATTGTAGATTCAGTCCTAGCACAATTATTTTAGAGGATCGATTAGAGGTTACACCTTCTTTTTCTCAGCAAGTAAATAGACCTAGTCATTCAAATCTTTTAAAGCCATGAGTATTTCCAACTCGTGCTCTAATACAAGGAGCATCTACTTCCAAAGCATCAACTTCTTAGGCACCTGCAAAACCACATGTTTATGTTGGGAAATGTAGACCTTTGGGTCAAGAATATGATTTCTTGAAACATTTGGCCCAAGTACCGGCCAATTTATCAATTCTGGATGCCTAGAATTTATCAAAGGATCTTTGGGAGGCACTTATTGATGCTTTGTCAAGTCCTCAAGAATTTGTAACTGAAATTGTTGTAGCTAAAGTCCACCATGTCGAGAATGATCATGCAGACTGCCTTGTAGTGATATCTTTTACAGATGAAGATGAAGATGATGTCATGCATGGACATATTAGACCATTGTACTTATCTGGAAAGGTCAATGATGTAGTCATCTGAAGAGATTTCATTGATAATGGTTCAAGAGTCAACCTCATCCCCATTCGTACACTTTGTCGATTAGGACTCACCGAATCTGATTTATCTCATTCTACATTGATTTTGCAAGGATATGATAAAAATGAACAAGAACCTCTGGTCATGATCACACTCAGGACTGAGTTTAGAGATCTTTTATCCAATTCAGATTTCATGGTTGTTCGACATGACACATCTTTCAACATTTTTCTTGGAAGACCATGGCTTAATCAACATGCGGCTATCCGTTCATCATACCATCAATGTCTCAAATATTGTTTCAATGGTCTGATTGGGACATTGTATGGTGATAAAGCCCCATTAAAAATATGTGAATCTCAAAATATTGAGGTGGAATTCTATCACATGGAGGATAAAGACAAATCTACAACAAGGGAGGTTACCAAAGTTAATTATCTATATGGTTTGGAAATGATTCCAGTAAACCCATTCACACATGTGAGTACTGATTATGTGTTGCCTATCAGTCAAATTGACAGTATAGACCCGAATCCAAATACTCATATGGAAACTTCCATAATGTCAATTATGACAATCAAGCCAAACAGCATGGGAGAAATTGGTGATTCACCAAGCAATGATGAAAGCTCAAATGGAAATGTCTTCATTTCATCCACTGAAAGCCAAAAACTCTATAATTCACCAACCATGATTGATGAAGTTATAGAAATGTTAGAGATGAACGATGATGTCTATTCTCAATCCATCATCTCCTCTTTATTTCCCAATGAATACCATTCACCATCAATAGGGTCAGAAATGGAATCTTCTTCTTCCAAATGTTCAAATTTTAACATATATTATGATCATGGAATTTCTAATTCTTCATCTATTTTGCAAGTAGAAATAGAGGAAATAACACATGTTAAAGAAGAAGGGGAAGATCTCAGGGATACTCCTCTAGAATTTGAAGAGTGTATCTCTACCACTATGGATGAAATCAGAGAAATAAATATGGGTACAAAAGAAGATCCACACCCACTTTAATTAGAGTGGCTATGACTCTTGAAGAGAAAGAAATGTATATTTCATTTTTAAAGAAAAATTGAGATATATTTTCTAGGAACTATACAGTAATTCCAGGGCATGAACTTGATGTTGCTACTCATCGTTTGGGTTTTCCAGAAGAACATCAAGGATTCAAGAAAGCCATAAGAAGAACGCACCCAAATTATGCTTCCAAAATTTAAGCTAAAGTGGATAATCTTATCCAAGTTAACTTTTTCAGAGAATTTCAATATCCCATATGGTTGGATAATATGTCCCTATGAAAAAGAAGAATTGACAAATTAGAGTTTGCATTGATTTCAGATATATTAATCGGAATTGTCCCAAGGATGCTTTTCCTATTCTGATCATAGAACTCTTAATTGATGAAAAAACTGGCTATGAATAACTTTATTTCATGGATGGATATTCTGGGTATAATCAAATCCTAATTGCTCCAGAAGATGAAGAATATACAGCCTTCAGAGCCCCTCAGGGTGTGTTTTCTTATCAGGTAAAGTCCTTTGGCCCGAAGAATGTAGGCGCAACATATTAGCGTGCCATGCATCGTATCTTCAAACCCTTTTTAGGGAAATTTGGTGAAATTTATGTGGAAGATTTGGTGGTTAAATCCATGAAACGTTCTAATCACTTGGCTGATTTGGAAGTCATATTCCACAAACATTTGCAACACAATTTGAAGATGAACCCCTTGAAATGTGCATTTGGTGTAACCTTAGGAAAATTTCTCAGTTTTTTTGTATGCCATCGTGGTATCGAAGTCGATCCAGAGAAGAAAAAGTCAATCCTTGGCATTTCACGTCCTCGAATATTGAAATAATTGAGAGGAATTCAAGGACACTTGGCCAATATTTGGTGTTTCATCGCCAATTTGGCAGGAAAAAGTTTACACTTCACCAAATTGATGAAAAATGTAGTCCCATACCAGTAGACCGAAGAAATTTAAGAGGCATTCAATATTCTCAAGAAGTATCTCATGATTCCATTGGTATTAATTCCACCTGTTGAAGGAAGACCACTTATTATTTATGTGACAGCTTTAGATTGTTCATTGGGTGCCTTCCTTACCCAGAAGAATGATATTGGGAATGAAAACAGCCTTTACTATCTTATTCGGACAATGATCGAAGTAGAAACTCGATATTCAGGTATTGAAAAGTGCTGCCTAGTATTAATATTTGCACTTCAGAAGTTGAGACACTAACTGGAACATCCCAAGGTCCAATTGGTAACTCGCAATAACCCGCTCAAATTTATCCATAGCCATCCAATGCTTACAGGATGTCTGGAAAGGTGGGCAGTTATTTTACAACAATTTGATATCCAGTATGTGTCTCAAAAGGCAATAAAGGGCCATGCACTGGCTGATTTTCTTGATGAACATCCTTCAGTTGAAGATACATCTTCAGATACTGAACTACCTAATGAAGAAGTCTTTTCTATTCAAGATAATCATAAAACATGGGAAATGTACTTTGATGGTGCTTCTAGAAGTCCAATAGGGAAGAAAATGGAAGATCCTAAATTCAAAAAAGTTGGGATAGGAATTGTAATTATTTACCCGGAAAAGTTAGTGCTACCTTATTCCTTCTTATTTTGGGAAGGCGGTACAAATAATGAAGCAGAATATCCAGCTGTCATTGTAGGATTGGAGTTAGCGCTTCACGAACAAGTGAATTCCTTAAAGTTGGAAGGTAATTCAGACCTGGTAATCAAACAAGTCAATGGGGACTATTCCATAAGAAAAGAAGAGTTAATACCTTGGGATGATTACGTTAGAGAGTTAATGGTGGAATTTCTTTCAGAACCGACATTTTCTTATGTCCCGCAATCACAAAATGCCCAAGCTGATGCACTGAATAATATTCCCACAACTCTGGAAGATCCAAATCAGGACGAGACAGTCATCAGTATTGCCCACAGTCATATAATTTAACCTTATGTTAAAACCAAAACAGATGAAATCAATGAAATTAGTCCCATTTCTGAATCATATTGTCATATTATGGGATGGATGACACCTATCAGGGAATGTCTTCAAAATGGAACACTCTGACCTAATAGAGCCGAGAAGGAACAAGTTTGACATCATATGGTCAATTTTACTCTTTATGATAGCCATGATCACCTAGAAAAAATTCTATACAAAAGAGGTTTTGATGGAGTTCTCTTCAGATGAATTGATGGTGAAGAGACAATGGTTGTCATGAAAGCAGTACATGCAGGAGTCTGTGGTTCCCACCAGTCTGGACATAGACTATCTAATCAAATTAGAATGATTGGATACTGTTGGACTTCAATGATACAATATTGTGTTGATTTCACTAAGAAGTGTCATTCTTTCCAAGTACATTCCATCTTTATTCATCAACCCCCAGAGTTGCTTCATACAGCTAAATACTCATGGCCATTTTCCACATGGGGAATGGATGTAGTAAGACCTTATCATTCAGCTACATCCAAGAATTTTAGGTATATTCTTACTGCTAATAACTTCTTTTCCGAACGTGATGAGGAAATACCTCTCAAATAATTTAGTTCTAAAATCATTGTTAGCTTCATCAGGTCTAACATCATTACCAGATTTGGTGTCCCTCATAACATATTGATGGATAATGGCACCAACTTCTGTTCATCCGAGGTAAGGAAGTTGTATCAAGAATACAAAATCAAATCCAATAATTCATCTCATTATCATGTAGTGGCCAATGGCTAAATAAAAGCCTCCAAAAATACTCTTTCATACATACCACAAAAGATGGTGGATAAAGATAAGAAATCATGGCATGATAAACTCTTTCATGCTTTATGGGCTTATCGGACCACCACCCACACTACAATGTGGTCAACTCCATATTCATTGGTATATGGAATAGAAGTTGTCTTGCCTATTGAGGTTCAATTACCCTCACTTAGAGTATCCATTTGTGATCACTCGTCTATAGATGAACAATATCAAAAGCGATTGGATTAATTGGAACGATTAGATGAAAAAAGATTGTGCACCCTACACCACTTGGAAGTCTATCAGAATCGAATAGAACGAGCTTTCTTAAAAAAAGTTTGTCTTCGTTCATTCATTGAGGGAGAATTGGTATTGGTTCTCAGAACTCCAATGATACCAGGAGAGAAACCTCCCAAGCTTGAGCCAAAATGGGAAGGAACTTACACAATACATACGGTCTACTCCAATGGAGCTTATTCTTTAATCTCAATGGAAGGATAACTCATAACGACTCCAAATAATGCCAGATTTTTGAAGAAGTATTTTGTATAACACAAATAAATCACTCTGTTCTATGCATAGGACCATAAACTATTCACACCATCATCCAACATGATGTTAAATTGCATTGTTTCCCAACATCCAACATGACGTTAAACTGTGTGATCGCCCAACATGATGTTAAACTTTATTGTCCCTCTTACGTCCAACATGACGTTAAACTGTGTTGTCATCCAAAATGACATTAAACTGTGTCTTCCTAGCTATACAACATTAAGTTGTGCACCTCTTCATCCCGCATGACTTTAAACTCTGAAAAATTTCCAAATACGTCCAACATGACGTTAAACTGTGTCCCCATTTTCCTCGCTACAAGACATTAAACTGCATAGCCATATGTCCTAGCTACATGAAGCTTAACTTTACAGCACTCATCCTTGCTATATGAAGTTAAACTATAAACCCCCCCCCCTAAGTCCTTACTACATGACATTAAATTGCACAGTCCCTTCTTCGTCCAACATGAAATTAAACTGTTCATCATTAAGGTTGTTGCTACCTCTTGTTTCTCACACTGAGTTTGAATCATGTTAGCTTAGAGTAAACTTCAACCATAACACCCTCTCTGGGCCGCTAACCATGTGTAAGTCCCGACACCAATTTTTTAGGTCGTTTTCCTCAAGAACAACTTGATTACCAACTCATTATTTAATTGTACTATGCGGACTTTGATCCTTGCCTTCTGGGCTAGGTGCGTAGGCAACCTCCTCAGGTTCAAGCCCAAAACCAATCTCTTCACATAGGTTCACTTACATCTCATACGATGTTGATTCATGAAGCCGCACCCCGAACCAACATTTTTTACATTGGTTCACCATCGTCCTTGCTATATGATGTTAAAATATTCTCACTTTTTTCCCATACAACAATAAACTACAATATCCTTTGACACCCTCACCTGAGAGGGAATCATTATTTACATTGATCTCCAATTATGTTATATTCCAAAGATTACATGCATACATGGAAATTCCTGAACCTTTAATCTTGGGTCAAACCATCATTGCACTAAAGTCCCCTTTCACCCTTCATATCTACGAGCCAAATCTGTACAAAGGGTATTTCAAGAACTACGTGTCGCTTGATTCCCATCCTTATGTGATATGTAGGAACATTCGAGCATCCATTGAATCAAGCCCCAAGTCTTTGGGCCAAATCCCAAATTTCACTTTCAATCCCTTGGTTGAAAATTCCCCATGTGAAAACATGAATGTGGTATGAAAAACCTGGTTTTCATTCACATCAGGTTTATAAAACACACACTGTGTATTCATTATTATGGTCTGAGCTCTATGACCATAAACTAAGATCTCCTACACTCACATCCCATATGACGTTAAAATGTATTTCAAGAAATACATTTCGGTTGATTCTCATTCTAATAAGATATGTAGTGAAGTCCAACATCTTAATTCAGGACCCAGCCACAACATGATTATGGTTAGAATTGGCATGTGTATCTCTACATGCATTGAACAATGCCCATTTTGATGTTTCATACTCCTCACCTTATGTACATCCAGATATCCATTACCCTTTCCTTGAGATTTGGTCACAAAATGTTTGATACTCAGGAATTATTTAGTTTGACTATGTAGCATGTGCCCTTAGGCGGCCTTGCATAAGTAGTCTACATAACGGACCTATCAACTGAAAGATGATATTATTTTTTAAATAATGGTAACTCCATTATTGGGAAGAAAACCTCTTTTTTCCTTAGTTGTCTTAACAACAATGGGTAGGGATCTGGAAAAATAGTCATCCTTAACAAATTTTTTCCATGTTCTTTTTCATGATATGAAAGTATTCAAGTCTATGATTTATATTTCCCTTCCCTACGTTTGGGTCAGACCTTTGTTGGAGTGACATTCATTCAATTCTTTGAGAATATTGATCGGAAATATCCTCTCCATATTCGAGTACCTCTCTCCATACAGCAGACTCTATGATTTGGAAAATTTGAATCTCCATAAACTTTCACCGGCTTCTTAGCAATAGAAAAGTAAAATTTCTGAGAGTTCTTTTGCCTGACTATGAAGCACGTGCCCTTAGGTGGCCTTGCATAAGTAGTCTACATAACGATCTGTCAGCCAAAAGATGCTATTATTTGACTATGAAGCCAATGCCCTTAAGTGGCCCTGCATAATTCAACCCCCTAATGGGTTTGTTAAATAATGGAAACTTCACTCTTAGGAAATAATTCTTATAATACCTTTTCACCCTATCTTCATATCATTTCTTAGATTCAAAATTTCTTAAGACATGGTTTACATTTTTCCCCCATACATGAATATGATCATACGTTTTCAGATAAATTATCAAGGAATTGAGTCAATTTTAATCCATTAGCCATTTGGTCAAAGGTATTTCAACATTAAACATTAGCCTTTTTATGTACGACGTGCATGACTATAAACTACCCACAAAATACAAGGTAACTCTAAAAAAGTCAAGTCCTAGCTCACTAAACTTACATTTTTAAATTATTTAGGTAATATTGAGCAAATAATAAAAGTTCAATGTTTATAGGGTTATTTTTATAATACTAAAAAAATCATACTATGCTTACTAGGCCCGTTGGATTACGTAAAAATTTAATGCGGGTAGAAAAATAAGGCATGAAAAAATGATTGAAGATGAAAGCGTTTTTAATTTGATGCACACAAGTTAGAAGCACATCCATAGACTAGAGTCAATTATCTTTTTTCATGGATTAAAAGATACTTTAAACATAAGTCTTCATTTGATTTACGGCATCCCAAGCTTCATCAGCAGCCACTATAAGTTCATGCACTTGACCAGCTTCACTCTTTTCAGCTTAATGGAGTGCTTTCTTGGATTCATTGATGGATTTAATACCATTTGTTTGAACTCCTTCTAGTGAATTGTTATCCTGGTCAAGTTCTCTAGTAACAACATCTAACTATTTCTGAAGGTTCATATGCTGGACAAATTTCTCTTTGATCTTATGCTTCACCTATTTTAACTTGGCAGCATGATCAGCCTCAGCTCAGGACACCTTTGCCACAAATTCCCTGATATTGGATGGCAGCCTTACTCTGGTCAGGTCTTGACGGTACCTCTGCTCCTGCTCCCTTCTTAAGATGACTTTTTTCACCACGACATGGATCTCTTGATATCCAAAACCGCCAAGTCCCAACATGAAGAACATGGATGACAGTCGAGGGATCTTCGATGATAGCTCTTCAAGAGGCACTTCAGTATATGATCTTCCACATGTTCTGTCATGCCTTGCGACGCATAAATTTGATCTCCTTTTGTACCTCTAGGTCTGATTCGGCATCACTGTCATAGGGTGGTATATAATCTGGGATTAATGCACTTAGAGAAGTGCCCTATTCTACTCCTTCCCCCTAACCCTTGTTATTTCACTTTCTATTCCCATTAGAGCAGAGGCTGAGGCTTCAACTCCATATATATCCATTGAAGTTGATAGCCTGACATAGTCAATTGAATGTTTTTGGTTAGTTTCAAAGGAATAAAAAGTTGATTAAGTTGTCTTGCAATTTATGTACAACCAAAAATATTGTTATCTCTTACCCAATGGTACATCAACAGCAGAAGAAGGCTCTTCCCTGTCTTTCCTAGCTTCAACAGGATTTTCAGGATGAGTTTGAGGAAGATCAACCAGGTTCAGCTCCACTTGAGCCAGTGTCTCTGCAATAGTAGGGTTGTCTATACCCCCTTCATGCATTGGCAGTTCAACCGCTTTCTCCAATGGATATGCACATTTTTAACCAAGCATGGTCAGAGATGTAATAATAAGTTATTTTAACAGGATGAAGGACAACACTTACATCCAAAATCGTCAAAATTACAAGTTAATTTCACATGATCTAAAAATTCTTCAAAAGATTCCCCAAGTTCCATCATTTCATCCAATGTTATCTCAGATTCCTGGTTAGTCTCACCAGTGGGAGCATTCGATAAGTCTTCTTGGCGACCATCATGCTGCGACCTCTGACCCTGGACAACTGCTTCAGATAAAATGGTGGCATCAGTTGCAGTAGCCACTAAATGATCTGGTGTAGGTGTTGAACCTAAATTATCACAGAATGAAAGTCAGTTGATGTATCATTCAACTTTTTATGAATCATTGTTAATTTAGTAGAAGCATGCTCTTCTCTCCTTGCAGTAGAAGCAGGAGTGGTACTGGGAATAGACGCTGGCTCTTCTTCAGGAGCAGCCAAGCCATCATGAACTTGTGATTGTTCACCAGCACCCTCCGTCTTTCTTAGAGGAGGGTCAATCCTCTACCTAAAAAAAGAAATTGAAGAATACCCTGCAATCCCAAGAATTATGAGAAATCTTTTCATGGGTTAAGACTCATGACTATCTATAGGACTTACCACTAATAATAAAACATTTAACTGTGGACTTCTTCCTTCGATGTCTTTGTTTCTTTGGCTTTTTGGGAGTGATGAAATTATCATCTCCAAATACAGGAATTGGAGAATAAAGAGCCATATCTAACTCCTCCTGCATGTCCTACTGGCCTAGAGAAACCTATATCGGCTCGTGAGGAGATTAATTAGCCCTGATGGAAGTACCACCAGGGCTATACAATGGTGATAGAACCTCAACAGTTCCTTTCTTAGTAAGCTGAAGGATGAAGAAAGTAATTTCCTTGAGTAACAAATATTTAACTAAAATAAAGTTACAAAGAAAATAAGGAAATAGACTTACATCTTCAGGATCCATGTAATTATGCCACTCCTCATCTCCAAAAGCACCAGTCCACTTAGTGGTGCCAAGATCTGTCATTTCCTTCAACCGCTTGGTGACAGGAATGGAATCATTGGTGCCATATATGAGCATCTCCATCTCTGTGATGTAATCTCGCACTTCATCGGGGTTATCCTCGAAACAGATATCAGTAGAGGCCCAAAGATTCCCTATTCCATGGATGTGTATTCCCTCACACAGATCCAGCCAGGTAGTTTCAGCATCACAATATAAACTCCGCCATGCCTGGACAGCCTCTGGTCATAGATATTCAGCGTGTATACCAGAAGTCTGGGAGGAGGGTCCTACAATCTTAGACATAAACTTCTTCGCATCTCCTGCAACTATAGATAAAGGATAAGAAAATAAGACTTTTTTTCTCTATAATGTAATGGAGATTAAATTGACCCAATGATGTAACTCACTAGGAGTCTATGGGGTTGGTATCATGATTCTAATCGGAGGATTATATCGGGAACACGGTCGCATTGACACATGTCGTGCCTCATCATCCCCATCCTGAGAATCCGGCGAGTCAGCCTTGGGTGAAGAACCTATTGAATCAGCTCGAGGTGGCGAAGAGTCACCTTCCAGATGAAGGGTTACTTTCTCTATAGTTCTTTTCATTTTCCCCACCGGATGAATTAGATGATTCAGCAAACCTTCAGGGTATGATGCTATCCAGTTCTCGGCATACTATGCAGTCAAGTTACTCGCCGCTTTAGCAACTGGTAGATCAAACACTACCCCGGTCTTCTCCATAGATGTTAGGAAAAATAGTTGTTGGGAAACCATCGGAGGGTGCTCTAACATGACATACACAAGAGGGGATACAAAATTCTTTTGTAGACACTTGAATTGGCGTGCAAATCTGTATGGAGCATAGGTCTCTCATATAATCGCTCTGTCAATCCTAGTGGCCAATACACCATCTCTGCAAGCCAGCATGTATGACCTCAATTCCAATTCGTCTTTTCCATCATCATCAATCCACCTGGTTGGTGGGTTACCATAAGGAAATAAATTTAATTCCTTGAACACGCTCATCCTCACCTTTATATCATAGGAGTTGAGAGCTAACAGAGGAATTCTAGAAAATGCCCGCACTGATGGCCTGAAAGAGATTCCAAGAACCTGTACTCCATTCTGTACAACATATGTCTTGAAATGAGTGGCGATCCATCCCCCCAAAACATGGAATGTTTCCACTATTCTCAAAGGATACTTACCCATAAAGACATGGAGTAATTGCCTGTGAATCTTCGCCAAAATGGGGGTGTCCAACTCAACCATTTTCTTCTCATCCAACTTGGCTGCCGCAACGAAGGTCCCTGTCCTGACGCCTCCCTTCAAATACCTGACTGGATGAAGATAAAAACTAATCCACAAGGCTAAAAATCCCACCAAACGGGTCTATTTTGGGATTCTCTGATCCACTTCGTACCCCCACTTCTCCAATTCTTCTGCTTCCAGGGTCAGCCAGAATGTTCCAAAATCACCCCTCTTCTCTATTCTAGGGCAGGTAGTAGGAAAAGTATAGGTGGTCCCCTTAACCTCCTTATTGTTAAGAAATTTATCCATCCACTCCTATGGATGAATATCCTTTCTCGAATTAGTTTTGGAGGTCTTTGAGTTCATGATCATGTAAAAAAAATCAATATTTCCTGAGCCCAAGCCATAGTCTTCTCCGAATCATTCCATGTCACCTTGGGGGGGATGATTTCATTATACATATCACCCAAAATTGGAGCCCCTGAGATCTTTTAGACATCCCACAAACTGATGCCTACTTCTCCATGAGTTAGATGGAAAGAATTGGTTTCTGGGCACCAGCGGCAGATTAGCTCCGGCACAAAGTCATCATTCCTGTATACATATGTCTGCCCAACCCAGATGACTTCATATATCACCTCTCCTTTCAAACCCTCGACAAACTATACACAGGTTTGTTGCACCCAATATGCCCACATCCAAGTTGGATTGACACCTCATCCAGGACAGAAGTCCGAACTCTTCTTCCAGCCTTTGTATTTATCCATCAGAGAATTTCGGAAGATTGAAGGATAACAAAGTGGTTGCAGCTCAGGCTTGTGAGGTTTCAGATCTGGGTCACAAGGGATATGATGCATTATGTAGGCCATATCCACTATTATATTGTTAACAAATGATCCTCCCATTGAGACATTTGCTGAAGAAAAATTGGTGTATGTTTGAAACCAAGAATTCGGATGATAATTCTTTGCCTCTGGAATGTTGTCTTCTTGCAGATGACCATGCCCATACAGAGGCAAGTAGATGATCTGTGGAAAATTATGATGAAACTTCTTCAAGTAATTTTCAAGATTTGGGAGAGTGTTTTCACAGACATTATAGTAATAATGGCCAATAATGTTTATCATATCTTCAATTCGCTTGCGAGCCAGTTCATCAGCCATCTAAATTCTTCTAGGAGCCATTTTATCTTCACAAAGGTCAAAAAATTAACTCTAAAGTAAGTTGGTTTTTTATAAAATTTGTGACGAAAAATGAAAAAATGGCTAAGGAATTAAGGCACATAAGTCCAATGTTAGCACGCAAGTGTGTTTCTATCGTGCATGTTCGGGCGCGTAGGTATCACTGCGCAAGTCAAACTACCTCTACAAAAGCACGACATGAACAAAAGCAATGAAACTGCGGAAAATCAGTATACTTGCATGGCGAGAGAAATATGCATGGTGAGATCTCAAAAGCGTTCAAAGCTGGGTGCTTTTCGCAAGAATGGGGCTCATATTTATAGGCAAGGCCGCACCCATGCACGTCGAAGCCTGCGCGACTCTCACCTGTGCGCCGCTATCTGTGCACTCAAAACATGCGCGCCACCCTTCCTCAGTTTTCTCCTTTACCTTAGAGTCAAATCCTCTTTCCTTTCAGATCCAACTCTAAGGGGGGAGTTTTTTATGCTCCTTTCTGTCATAGAGTTTAAACAACTAAAAAAGGAGAATACCTTAGCACAAAGAGATTTATCCTTTGAAGAAACATAAAAAATTGCGAAAGGAATGAACACAGATTTGTTTGAGCATGGGCCGCACAAATTTCATCATGGTCATGAAACTATACATGCGCTCCACATATTGGGAATGCAGATCAATTGTGCGCCCTATTTTATTCTCGCCCAAGGTCTTCAGTAGCCCATAAATACCCCTTATGGGCCCCCCATTTTGTGGACGGAAAAATTCCAAAAGTCATATTTATGCTCCCGACACCCTAGTCTCTACATGATGTCTTCCAAACACTTCTACGGTAATTTCTTACCTATAATAGAAGATCTAAAGAGGGGGAACAAGGCCTAAGTGTTGAAATTCACCAACACTTACGTGCCTAAGTGTCTAACCCTTATGGGAAATGAAGACACTTGTACACCACCTTATCCCTTAAACAAAACTTGCGCGCCACACTTTTGGAATCCTTTAGGGATAATACTAAGGTCTAGTGCCTTGTCTCACCCATGTATTACCCTATGGGTTAACCATCACGCATGTACACATGTGTCGCGCAAGTATACTTGCATGACCAGGACTTGCACACCCAAACAGGACTTGCGTGGCTACCTATTTTTGAGTGGCCCTCCTGATTATTCAACTCCTTTTCTTCAAATACACCTCCCCTCTTCAAGATTTATCCTTCAAAACCCTCTTCAAAGTCATTTATGGCATGGTTCCTTTGTTGGATTCCTTATCTGAATGTAATTTTATGGAACATCTCTCAAAACATAGTGATTTACATACCTTTATGTCACTATGGTTTGAGATTTCATTCATTGAACCTCATCCTTTAATATGGGAAGATCATTAATACGGGCATCCTCCTTAGGATTAAGCCCCAAATCATAAGTTGCCTCCTAACCTGGGCCTCCTTTTCAAGAGTAAGGCCCAGTCCAAGTTCCCATAAAATGGGCATCCTCTTTAGGAGTAAGCCCCAAGTTCCCAAATATGGGAATCCTTTTCAAGATTAATCCCCAGTCCATGTTCCCAAATATGGGCATCCTCCTTAAGAGTAAGCCCTAAACTCCAAATTCCCTTAACCTGGGAATCCTCTTTAAGAGTATGCCCTAGTCATAATTCCCCTTAACCTATGCCTCCTTCTTATGAATAAGCCCCAGTTCTCAAGTCCCTTTAACCTGGGCCTCCTTCTAAGGAATTAGCCACATTCATAATTTCTCTTAACCGGTCTTAGTTTCTTTTGATTTGAACTTCTTTCTAAGGAATAAAACCCAATCATAATTTCCCTCTAATTTGGGCATCCTTCTCAGGATTAAGTCCAAAGTTAAGAATCCAAATCTCTATAACGATCATATTCCATTATGGACCTTGTTCCTGGGTTTCATCCCTGAAGTAAATCCCAATACTCATCTATCTTGGGTAGTCATACATACATAAGCCCCAAATTATTTCTTATGATTTCATATTTTGTGGCACACTCGTCAGGTTTTACTGATACCTCTTGTTTCTCACACTAAGCATGACTCATGTGAGCTTAGAGTGTAAAAGTAATTATGACATCTTTTCATTGGACCACCAACCATGCATAAACTCCATACTCTTTTACTCAAACTACGTGGGTGTTGATTACTTTTCTAAACAAGGATACATAGGTATCCCATCTGTGGGTACGATCTGAACACCGAAATAATCCATGTCCTTCTGAACGACAATAAACATCAAGTGAACCACTCAGTGGCTTTAAAACTAGTATGGTTATCATAATGACCAAGAGATTTCTATATAATGTGATGAATGATACCATTTAATAAGAGTACCTAAAAAATAGAGATGATTCTCTATCGATGAAGAACCTCAAATACATATAAAAGATTCTTTAAATCTCATACATATAAATCATTGATTGTTAGATCTAAAGGAATGAACATTTTCATACTTGGTAATTTAATAAGGATTCACGAACATAACATAAATCTATACATAGAGTCATGGAGTAGACAATAATTCCCCCCATAAAGGTGTGATGAGTCCGAACTCCTATCCTCTCGACCAATGTAAATTCTTAAGCCTCATCGGTCCACTAATAATGAGAACCTACCTTTTGAAAGTAGGTCCAAATGGATATAGATTCATTGGATGTTTCTATTTCTACAAATAATCCCGTTAGAAACCGATTGGAATGTTTGAACCTTAAACAAAAAAGGTCATCCCCATTTCTAGAAGAAACATACCTGTAGCCTAAAAAAATACTCACACAAGGGGATAAACAACATGAAATAGTGTAACATAAAAAACACCCTGGTTATAAAATTCAGTGGTAAAAAGGGGTATATTTCACATCAACCATTTAAATATAATGATCTAAAAAGCCTTTAACACTAAATCATGGATTAGAATACTGATCCATTTTCACATTTCTTCA